>OZ005737.1:164296103-165576103 GCA_963930755.1 Eudasyphora cyanicolor
AAACGCGAACTCGACGAAATGAAAAAAACTGAAGAAAATTTGACATAAAAGGCGAAGAATAGGAGCATATTTATTAAAATCGACAAAATTATAATGCATACAACTGCAGTTGTGGTCACCAGAATGCAGTTATATTTTAGATTAATACTACTTAGGCATACGCCAACTTGTCCACAGGCCACAATTTCAACGACAATGTCTTTTTTATTTTTTCGAAGGCAATTAAAAAATGTCTATGTTTAATTTCGTCGACCATAGTTCAGCATTAACATACTGTATTTGTCAAAAGAATTCTATCTTGTTCATTTCGTCATGCATATGTGTGAAAATTTCGCTGACTATTTGAATAATCAAAACACAATTAAATGAATTCCATATTTTGACTAATTCGCAAAATCATACGAGTAAATCTCACCCTAATATTCTTATACATACATGCAATACACACACAGACAACATGCAATGTGAATGTAAATGCACATACTTCAACTACATAAATTCCTACATCTACGTACATACATATAAATAAATGCATATACTCAGACATTTTTGTATTCAATTTCCTCTTGACATCGGTAACAAACTAAAAAAAGCTAAAAAAAATCCGACATTGGCAATAAAACTTTTTAATTTTTATTTATTTGTGTTTGTTAAATGTACATATAATACATATGCATGCAGACTTACGAGTAGCGAGGACCAACTAACAGCTTAAATCAAATGAGAAATGCTCTTACACATAAATTGCTAACCTACATATTGTATATATATGTATGTACATACATATATAGGTATTTAAATAAATATATGTGCATACGTATGTAGATGATAACTCCAGCAGCCTATTAAAGGGATTAGCAGGCCTTCTACCATGTATTTTTATAGAGGGTGTCATTAGCGTCCAAGGCCTAGATTCTTTCTAGGGATAGAATAATAACTCATAGCAGCCCATCCGTGAAAAATACACTATTTATACATTTCACTACACTGTGGTACAGGGTATTATAACTCTGTGCATTTGTTTGTAACACCAAAAAGGAAATGAGATAGACCTATCGTTTATTATACCGATCGGCTTAGAATCACTTTCTGAGTCGATTTAGCTATGTCCGTATGTTTATGTATCCTTGTAATCAAAGTACAGGTCTGACTTTATTCTAACTACCAACCTAAGTATTTGTAACATAGGTAATAAACCGACCTTTACAATTAAAGACAGACAAGAAGTACTAGACGTAACGTTTGCTACTGACCGGCTGTCAGACAAAATTATTGGGTGGAATGTACTGGACGACCACACATTCTCAGATCACCATTATATTGAGTTCAAACTCGCTGAAAAAGCACCTGAACCTGCCGTCCACAGAAATGTGAGAAAGACAAAGTGGCACCTGTATGAAAAGAATTTCGAGAAAGTCCTCAACTCCAAACTTCTGTACGAACCGAATGACAAAGCCGGTCTGGATAATCTGGTCGAGCATATCACCACATCATTCAATAGTTCCCTTGAAGAAGCCTGTCCAAAAACAAGGTACAAGGGTAAAAGTAAACCCCAGTGGTGGACTTCTGAGCTAACGGCTATGAAAAAGACCTGCAACAAGCTATTCAACAAGGCTAAATCTACAGGGGTCGCTAATGTTTGGGATGCCTATAAAGAGCAAATCAAGATCTATAAGAAGGAGCTTAGAAAGGCGCATAGACGCTCGTGGTATACCTTCTGTGGCAAAGTGGAAAAGTTCTCCGACGCTGCAAGGCTGAAGAAAATACTATCAGCTTCACCCTGTAGAGTGGGTTACTTGCAGGATGAGGCAAATAATTGGACCAAAAACAGCGAGCAGTCGCTCAATGTACTGCTCGACACACATTTCCCGGGGAACTCTCTAACAGAACCAGAGGATCAGCAGGACCAACAAGAGTGCGAATGGACTGTGAGCGTCGCTATCTTGTTGACTGAGAGATCCAGAATAAGCTGGGCTATTAATAGCTTTGAGCCCTTCAAGTCACCTGGACCAGACGGCATCACTCCAGCAGAAATGCAGAAAATGTTGAAATACATTATCCCCTGGCTGGAGAAAATTTATGTAGGCTGTATCAGGCTTTCATACATCCCGAATCGATGGAGGGATACCAAAGTGGTATTCATACCAAAAGCGGGAAAGATATCACACACTAGGCCAAAAGATTTCAGACCAATTAGCCTTTCCTCCTTCCTATTGAAAGGTCTGGAAAGACTTTTAGATTATTTCATTAGGGAAAACCTGAATACAAAACTCCTGTCGGTGAACCAAAATGCTTACAATAAGGGGACGTCTACAGAATCAGCCCTGCACGAACTTGTGAGCACTATCGAATCGTCCCTGCATTTCAAGGAATTCACCATGGTGGTATTTCTTGACATAGAAGGGGCTTTTAACAACATTCACTCAAATGCAGTAATTGCGGCACTGTCACATCTAAAAGTTAACTCTAGTTTCATTAGACTAATTCAAAGTCTGCTCAACAGAAGACGCATAATAGCATGTCTTGGGTCCACAACTCTAACAAGGTTTGTAAACAGAGGGACCCAACAAGGAGGAGTACTGTCTCCACTAATTTGGAACCTAGCGGTGAATGAAATCCTGCTAGATCTAGAACGTTGTGGCTGCAAGGTCGTGGCATATGCGGACGACGTTGCAATCGCAGTGAGTGGCAAATTCGAAAACGTCCTCCGAGACATTCTACAGGTGGCTCTGAACAAATTGGCTAGATGGGCGAGAAGCAGCGGTTTGGGCATAAACCCAAACAAGACAGAATTTGTTCTCTTTACTAGGATGAATAAAGTCCCCCATGTGGACCCTCGGATAAATGGAACAGATCTAGTCTTTTCTGAAAGTGCAAAATTTTTAGGAATAATTCTAGATAGAAAACTGTTATTTAGACTTAACGTACTGGAACGTGTAAGGAAGGCCAACGTCGCCTTATATTCCTACAAAAGGGCTGTAGGGTCGCGGTGGGGCCTCTCTCCTAAAATTGTCTATTGGATATATATAGCAGTGGTTCGTCCAATACTGTTATACGGCATTGTGGTATGGTGGACGGCAACTGACAAACTAACCATCACCAACCTACTAACAAAGGTTCAGAGAACAGCCTGCCTGAGCATAAGCGGAGCCTTAAAGACTACAGCGAACGAGCCCTACTCCATATACTGCCGATTAATATTGTGACGAGAGAAGTTGCAACCAAAGCGGCAATAAGATTAAACTGCCTATCAATATGGAGGTACAAAAACTACGGTCACATGAGGATATCAAAGTGTAGTGCTATGGTAACCGACCGAGTGGACTATATACCCTTCGAGAAATTACATTACTATGATTCCCGCCAGAGATGAATGGGTTGGAAGAATACCAGGTAATAAAAACCATCTCCACTTTTACACGGATGGTTCGAAGCTTGATGAATAGGTTGGCTTCGGAGTACACTGTGCAGAGCTTAGATTGGATATAGCTCACAGACTACCAGATACCTGCAGTATCTATCAAGCCGAAATAATGGCAATATGGGAAGTAGCCAAGTGGCTGAGTCGCAACATAGTAACCAACACTGGCGTTGTAATTTACTCGGACAGCCAGGCTGCCATAAATTCTCTGGAGGCAACATCCCTAAATTCACAAACAGCCCTCGACTACCGCAGATCTCTGAACGAGATGGCTGAGCAGTTTAATAAACACCTCATATGGGTACCTGTGCATAGGGATATCCCGGGGAACTGCAAAGCCGATGAACTTGCTAGGAAAGGGACGACATTTCAAATTCTCGAAGAATTTGCATATATTGGTGCGCCACTATCCACGTGCAAGCTTTGGCTTAGGCAAGAGGCAATCAGGCAGTCCAACGAAAGATGGACAGAAATCGGCACCTGCAGAGTAGCTAGACAAATCTGGCCAAGGTATGACCTGAGAATATCAAAATATCTCCTCGCACTAGAGAGGCAAAAATTGTCTACGTTAGTATCAGTTCTGACGGGACACTGCTTGATCGGCGAACACGCCAAAAGATTGGGTATTGACTTCTGCAGAAGCTGTGGACATGAGGAAGAAGTGGAGAGCATTGAGCACTTGTTATGCGACTGTCACGCTCTGAGTAAACGACGACTGGACATACTGGGGTCGGCTTCTCTAGGCAGCCTAACTGATCTTTCCAGTACCGATATTCGTACTATCGAAAAATTTGTATATCAAACAGGTTGGTTTCGATGAGGGGCATTTCAGCCCGTGGTAACACTAGGGACCTAAACTGGTCTATGTGAGCTTGTATAAAAAATACGGCTGCCACCCTAACCAAAACCTAATTACACTATGCAACATAATTTTTGTCGAAGGGCTGTACATAAAATTCCACTTTCCAAGAAAAAGGGAATTTTAAAGAAAATTTGTTTAAAAACCGATTTTGTTGAATTTATCTAAATCTAAACCGATTTATTTCATATTATTATTATCGTTCCGCAATAGACTTCGATCTACCAATGTTTGTAATAATCGGGTGTAAAATACATAATTTATGGTGTTTATATGCCAAATCGGAAGCAACATAAATATGGAGGCTAATCTAAATCGGAACCGAGTTTCTTCACACTTGGTAGAGTATAGTCAAGAACTTTCCCCTGTAATTTTTCATAATGATCGACTGCAAAATTTAGCTTCTATGACGCTTAGGTGACATATCGAAGAGAACATACATATATATGGAGGCCATATCGTGAATTCTTTGTCCATTGTATATATATTCATATCTATCCAGATGGTGTAGGGTATCATATAGTCGGCTCCGTCAACTTTTGTCTTTCCTTACATTCAAACTATTATAAAAAATTTATTTTTTAAATCGTTTTTTGCTGGCACGAGAAAACCATAAGAAAATAAAAATATTGTTTGTTAAATTTTTTGAAAGCTAAAAACAATGCCAATTTGAAAAAGTTTATGTATAAATTATGACCCATAAAGTAAAAAAAGGAAATTAAAAAAAATTATAATTTTTTATTTAGGCAATTTTGTTTGGGAGGTACCAAAAGGGCGTGGTAATAACGAACATTTTGTACGGGACTGTACATAGAAAGAAAAATGCCATACTAAATTCAAGTAAAAAATTCTTAATTTAAGCCGAAATCATACTTAAAAATTTAAGTACGTTCGTACTAAGTTTTTCTTAAAACAAGTGTAAACCGGCTTAAATTGAAAAAATCAAGCGCTGAAAGGCTTACAATAAGTATATAATGCTTAAAATCAAGTAAACCATTCTTGAAAATGAAAATTAAGCCTAATATGGCTTAAAGTAAGAAGAAAAAGCTTACTTAAATCTCTGAGAGGCAGAACCATTATAGAGCTCAATAAAATTACCCTCTCAACCACTCTCATTTAAGTGGTTGATTTTGACCACTGACGCAACATCAAACACACACACATATAAATCGACGAGATGTATATGTATAAACATTTGTGCGCAACGTTCGTTTCTCATTCAAGCAATGTTTTGAAATGCATTACTTGGCGTGACTTTTTTTGATTTATGTTTTTTGAAGTTGTTAATAATTCTTGTTCGTTTCGTTGATACTATTCCTTATATGTTTCATATTTAAATCGAATAATTACAGCAACACTTTTACATAGACAGCAAAACATGACATAGCATTTTAAAAAAATTGCATTCTTTGCAATACAGTGGCAAAAATGATATAATTAATATAAGTGGTATATAGGTATTAGGGATGTAACGAAAGTGACTTTAGCGAAAGTGAATATTGAAGTATATTTCTTGCGAATGCGCAAGCGAATAGTGAAATATGGATTTTTGCGAAAGCCAATGCGAATAATAGTTTGACCCTTTAGTACCAACAAAATTAAGGAACTAAATTGACACTTTTCCAGGATATTCAAGTATTAAGAATGTTTTCCATATTTTTACCTCCTGTTACCACAAGAACAAGCATATTTTTCAACTGTTTTGAAGAGAAGTGGAAGAGGTTTTCATTGGTATTAATATCATCAAAATGTGTGAAGCGAATAAGAGATATAACACTTTTACAAATGGAAGCGAATACTGAAATATATTTTTGCGAAAGCGAATGTTAAAATGATGCGAATAATTCGCGTTCGCATATGCGAATATTCGTTACATCCCTAATAGGTATAACACGAACGAAAGCACAATAAATCAAGAATGATCAGGCTTAAATCAAGTATTGGTTAGGCTTAAATCAAGAACGATCAGGTTTATATCAAGTATTGGTTAGGCTTAAATCAAGAACTGATCAGGCTGAAATCAAATATTATCAGGCTTAAATCAAGTATTGGGCAGGCTTAAATCAATCAAAATGTTCTTCATTGAAGCCAGTTTCGCACTCAAATCAGTCCCATAAAATTCTTAAATCAATCGATTTATTCTTGAAATAAGAATATTTCGGCTTAAAATCAAGCCTAATCAGACTTAATAAGCGCTACGATTAAGAATTCAGGGCTTAAAAATCCGTACTTGATTCAAGTATTTTGTACTTGGTTTAAGAAAAACCGTACTTACCGTACTTTTGACACCGCTACGGCTTGATTCAAGTACGGATTACTAAATTTTTTCTTTCTGTGTAGGTGCTGTAAAGGCATAACACTCTACAAATTGTTCAGTATTTGTATGGACTGGATTCAAAGTTATAAGAAGTTATATTTTTGTGCAAAACGGTCCCTTTGTATAGGAGGTACCAAAAGGGGCGTGACAACTTCGCCCATTTTTCTCATAATTATTGAATGTACAATAACACTTTGTTATTTTTCATTTTACATTTAATATTATTAGCATAGTAGGCATTTGAAGTGTATTCAACAAGTATTCATATTTTTACGTTTGTAAAATAAGTTAATGTATCTAATAAAACTTTTCAATTGAAAACAGTTCGACGCATTTTTCGTTTTCTTGCATTGGCTACCTTCAGTTTCCTTTAATTTAATAATATGGTCCAAATACTAAAGGCACCTTCCAAGAAAAAGGGAATTTTAAAGAAAATTTGTTTAAAAAAATATTTAAAAAAATGTATGGTAAATTTTTTTTAAACAAATTTTCTTTAAAATTCTTTTTTGCTGACACGGGAAAACCCGTACAAAATAAAAAAATTGCAAAAAATTGTTTGTTCCAATTTTTTAAAGCTAGCATCCTAACGAATAAAACAATGTCTGTTTGAAGAAAATCTATAGATAAATGTAGAACATTATAGCACTTTTGGTATTTCAACATAATCCGGTTTTTTTACGCCAATTATTGTGAACAAGGATATATATTAGATGCTGCGGGCCAAAAGTGTAACACATCAATGGAGTGACCGAAGAGACCTTAAGAATATTTGGAGGAAATCCGTTTTGGCCTTCAAAGTTGATATGTGTCAATATAGTTTCCTATCTCAGGCTAAGGTAAAAATGGACTATGTTGGTCCACTCCTTCGAATACCTCCCCATGAAGGGTCAAAGTTTAGTGAATTATTGATAATTTCATAACTTCTATACTATTACCAAGAATCATAGTATTAGTTTCTTGGTCAATATTATCTTGAGAAAAATGGGCGAAGTTGTCACGCCCCTTTTGGTACCTCCTATACAAATGGACCGTTTTGCACAAAAATATAACTTCTTATAACTTTGAATCCAGTCCATACAAATACTGAACAATTTGTAGAGTGTTATGCCTTTACAGCACCTACACAGAAAGAAAAAATTTAGTAATCCGTACTTGAATCAAGCCGTAGCGGTGTCAAAAGTACGGTAAGTACGGGTTTTCTTAAACCAAGTACAAAATACTTGAATCAAGTACGGATTTTTAAGCCCTGAATTCTTAATCGTAGCGCTTATTAAGTCTGATTAGGCTTGATTTTAAGCCGAAATATTCTTATTTCAAGAATAAATCGATTGATTTAAGAATTTTATGGGACTGATTTGAGTGCGAAACTGGCTTCAATGAAGAACATATAACCAATACTTGATATAAACCTGATCGTTCTTGATTTAAGCCTAACCAATACTTGATTTAAGCCTGATCATTCTTGATTTATTGTGCTTTCGTTCGTGTTATACCTATTAGGGATGTAACGAATATTCGCATATGCGAACGCGAATTATTCGCATCATTTTAACATTCGCTTTCGCAAAAACCATCTTTGGATTATTCGCTTTCGCAAAAATATATTTCAGTATTCGCTTCCATTTGTTAAAGTGTTATATCTCTTATTCGCTTCACACATTTTGAAGATATTAATACCAATGAAAACCTCTTCCACTTCTCTTCAAAACAGTTGAAAAATATGCTTGTTCTTCTGGTAACAGGAGGTAAAAATATGGAAAACATTCTTAATACTTGAATATCCTGGAAATGTATCAATTTAGTTCCTTAATTTTGTTGGTACTAAAGGGTCAAACTATTATTCGCATTGGCTTTCGCAAAAATCCATATTTCACTATTCGCTTGCGCATTCGCAAGAAATCTACTTCAATATTCACTTTCGCTAAAGTCACTTTCGTTACTTACCTAATACCTATATACCACTTATATTAATTATATCATTTTTGCCACTGTATTGCAAAAAATGCAATTTTTTTAAAATGCTATGTCATGTTTTGCTGTCTATGTAAAAGTGTTGCTGTAATTATTCGATTTAAATATGAAACATATAAGGAATAGCATCAACGAAACGAACAAGAATTATTAACAACTTCAAAAAACTTAAATCAAAAAAAGTCACGACAAGTAATGTGTTTGAAAACACTGCTTGAATGAGAAACGAATTGGATATGGTTGCGCACAAATGTTTATACATATACATCTCGACGATTTATATGTGTGTGTGTTTGATGTTGCGTCAGTGGTCAAAATCAACCACTTAAATGAGAGTGGTTGAGAGGGTAATTTTATTGTGCTCTATAATGGTTCTGCCTCTCAGAGATTTAAGTAAGCTTTTTCTTCTTACTTTAAGCCATATTAAGCTTAATTTCCCTTTTCAAGAAATGTTTACTTGATTTCAAGCATTATATGTATACTTATTGTAAGCCTTTCAGCGCTTTATTTTTTAAGCCGGTTTACACTTGTTTTAAGAAAAACTTAGTACGAACGTACTTAATTTTTTAAGTATGATTTCGGCTTAAATTAAGAATTTTTTACTTGAATTTAGTATGACATTTTTCTTTCTGTGTACAGTCCCGTACAAAATGTTCGTTATTACCACGCCCTTTTGGTACCTCCCAAACAAAATTGCCTAAATAAAAAATTATAATTTTTTTAATTTCCTTTTTTTACTTTATGGGTCATAATTTATACATAGACTTTTGTTTGGCGTTGTTTTTAGTTTACAAAAAATTTAACAAACAATATTTTTATTTTCTTATGGTTTTCTCGTGCCAGCAAAAAACGATTTAAAAAAAATCAATTTTTTATAATAGTTTTAACGTAAGGAAAGACAAAAGTTGACGGAGCCGACTATATGATACCCTACACCATCTGGATAGATATGAATAATATACAATGGACCAATAATTCACGATATGGCCTCCATATATATGTTCTCTTCGATATGTCACCTAAGCGTCATAGAAGCTAAATTTTGCATTCGATCATTATGAAAAATTACAGGGGAAAGTCCTCCACTATACTCTACCAAGTGTTGAGAATCTCGGTTCCGATTTAGATATAGCCTCTATATTTATGTTGCTTCCGATTTGGCATATAAACACCATAAATTATGTATTTTACACCCGATTATTACAAACATTGGTAGAGCGAAGTCTATTGCGGAACGAATAACTGCTACTAAATATGAAATAAATCGGTTTAGATTTAGATATATTCAACAAAATCGGTTCAGATTTAGATATAGCTCCCATATATATTTTCATTCCAAATTGGGATCTAAGCTCTATAGAAGCTGTATTTGAAATCCGATAATTACGATATTTAGCAGAGCATAGTTTCTTGATCTAAGGATGAACACTATCGAAACTGTAGAAAATCTATATAGTAATTCATTTATACCGACTTTTCACCTAACAGTCATCATATTTTGTTGCTCCAACTACGGAAATGGTGTCTAAAATTATCTGTTGTATGTTGCCAAAACCAACTGTTTTAAAAAATAGGTTGTTCTTTGGTCTATTGATACAATTTCTGTTGTCAAGAATAAAACATTAGTTGTCACAACCAAAAATCGATCATATGGTACTATAATGAAAGTTTAAAATTGGTTACCACAACTAACCGAGTGTCAATGAAAAAACAATCTTAATTAGAGCATAGTTGCAAGCATTTTCATTTGATTGTATTATTATTGTTGTTTCAACTATTTATATATAAATACAAGCGACACACGGTGTAGGCAATATACTTTTTGTTGCTAATACTATTTTTTTATTGTTACAATCGAATTCCCACCAATTGTTTTCCTGGGTGCATTTGCCCAGAACATTTCTCAACAAATCTGTTTAAAATTAAGCAGATAACAGTTTCTTGAGGCATAATATCCCGATTTGGAATTTAAGCGCTAACATGTAAGAAAGTTAAACTTTGTGAGTAATGTAATATTGAATATTCCACGAATTATTCTGTCAGTTGGGAGGTAGGTTTAGGTTTAGGTTAGAGTGGCGATACTAACGTAGATAATCTTTTCCTTTCTAGTACGAGGAGATATTTTGACCTCCTCAGGTCATAACTTGGCCAGATTTGTCTAGCTACCCTGCAGGTGCCGATTTGTGTCCATCTTTCGCTGAACTGCCCGATTGTGGCGCACCAATATATGCAAATTCTATGCCCAGGCACCCATATGAGGTGTATATTAAACTGCTCAGCCATCTCGTTAAGAGAACTGCGGCAGTCGAGGGCTATTTGTGAATTTAGGGATGTGGCCTCCAGAGAATTGATGGCAGACTGGCTGTCCGACTAAATGACAACGTCAGTGTTGGTTACGATGTTCCGACTCAGCCACTTGGTGACTTCCAATATTGCCATTATTTCGGCTTGATGGACACTGCAGGTATCTGGTAGTCTGTGAGCTATATCCAAATTAAGTTCTTCACAGTGTACTCCGAAGCCAACCTTTTCATCAAGCTTCGAACCATCCGTATAGAAGTGGATATGGTTTCTATTTCCGCGTATTCTGCCATCCCATTCATCCCTGGCTGGTATCATAGTGATGTAGTTCCTCTCAAAGGTGCGCACCGTTGATATATAGTCCACTCGGTCGGTTACCATAGCACTACACTTTGATATCCTCATGTGACCGTAGTTCTTGTACCTCCACATTGATAGGCAGTTTAATCTTAGTGCCGCTTAGGTTGCAACTTCTCTCGCCACAACATTAATCGGCAATATCTGGAGAAGGGCTTGTAGAGACTCAGTCGCTGTAGTCCTTAACGCTCCGCTTATGCACAGGCAGGCAGTTCTCTGAACCCTTGATAGCAGGATTGTGATGGTTAATTTGTCAGTTGCCGTCCACCATACCACAATGCCGTACAACAGTATTGGACGAACCACTCATATAATATCCAATGGACAATTTTAGGAGAGAGGCCCCACCGCGACCCTACAGCCTTCCTGCAGGAATATAGGGCGATGTTGGCCTTCTTTACACGTTCCAGTACGTTTAGTCTGAATGACAGTTTCCTATCCAAAATTATTCCTAAAAATTTTGCACTTTCAGAAAAGACTAGATCTGTTTCATTTATCGGAGGAGGAGGTCCACACGAGGGACATTATTCATCCTAGTAAAGAGAACTAATTCTGTCTTGTTTGGGTTAACACCCAAACCGCTGCTTCTGGCCCATCTAGCCAACTTGTTCAGAGCCACCTGTAGAATATCTCGGAGGACGTTTTCCAATTTGCCACTCACTCACTGCGATTGCCAGGTCGTCCGCATATGCCACAACCTTGCAGCCACAACGTTCTAGATCTAGCAGGATTTCATTCACCGCTAGGTTCCAAATTAGTGGAGACAGTACTCCTCCTTGTGGGGTCCCCCTGTTTACAAACCTTGTTAGAGTTGTGGACCCTAGACATGCTGATATGCGTCTTCTGTTGAGTAGTCTTTGAATTAGTCTATCAAGCTAGAGTTCACCTTTAGATGTGACAATGCCGCGATTACCGCATCTGGGTGTATGTTGTTAAAAGCCCCTTCTATGTCAAGAAACGCCACCATGGTGAATTCTTTGAAATGTAGGGACGATTCGATAGTGCTCACAAGTTCGTGCAGGGCTGATTCTGTAGACTTTCCCTTATTGTAAGCATGTTGGTTCCCCGACAGGAGTTTTGTATCCAGGTTTTGCCTAATGAAATAATCTAAAATTCTTTCCAGACTTTTCAATAGGAAAGATGATAGGCTAATTGGTCTGAAGTCTTTTGGCCTAGTGTGCGATATCTTCCCCGCTTTGGGTATGAATATCACTTTGGTATCTCTCCATCGATTCGAGATGTACTCGTATGAAATACTCGTATGAAATAATACATCCTACATAAATTTTCTGCAGACAGGGCATAATGTACTTTAACATTTTCTGCACTTCTGCGGGAGTGATGCCGTCTGGTCCAGGTGACTTGAAGGGCTCAAAGCTGTTTATAGCCCAGCTTATTCTAGATCTCTCAGTCAACAAGCTAGCGACGCTCGCAGTCCACTCGCACTCTTGTTGGTCCTGTTGATCCTCGGGCTCTGTTGATGAGTTCCCCGGGAAATGTGTGTCGAGCAGTACACTTAGCGATTGCTCGCTGTACAAGGAGAAGTGGATAGTACCTTCCTCAGCCTTGCGACGTCGGAGACCTTTTTCGCTTCGCCACAGAAGGAATTCCAAGAGCGTCTTTGCGATTTACTAAGCTCCTTCTTATAGATCTTGAGTTGCCCTTTATATACATCCCAATCATTAAAGGCTCCAGTAGATTTCGCCTTGTTGAATAGCTTGTTACAGGTTAGCTCAGAAGTCCACCATTGAGGTTTGGTTTTAGCCTTGTACCTTGTTTTTGGACAGGCTTCTTCACGGGAACTATTGAATGATGTGGTGATATGTTCGACCAGATGATCAAGACCGGCTTTGTCATTCGGTTCATAAATAAGTTTAGAGTTGCAGACCTTTTTAAAATTCTTCTCATACAGGTGCCACTTTGTCCTCACATTTCTGTAGACAGCAGGTTAGGCGCTATTTCGGCGAGTTTGAGAATGAGTGGTCGTCCAGTACATTCCACCCAAACATTTTTTCTGGCACCCGGTCAGTAGCAAACGTTACGTACTTCTTGTCTGTCTTTAATTGTAAAGGTCGGTTTATTGCCAATGTTACAAATAGTTAGGCTGGTAGTTAGAATAAAGCCAATAATCAGCTCGAGCTCGTCAGGCGTTGCTTCTTCTACTACTTCCCTGAAGAGAGCTGTCGGTATTGCAGCTTCATAAGGAAAGTAACTGGAGACCACCCAGTATATGCGATTACCAATCTCCAGACTAGCAGCTGTTTGGTCTTTACCACTTAAATTAGTCAGGAGAAAAATACTTAGATCTTTTCTGGCTAAAATTTAGGTTCTTGGAGTGCCTTCACAGTTGGCCACAAGCAGTTTAATGTTTGGTGTCTTCATACCGCACACCCGTCCTCCTACTACATAGGGCTCCTGGATCAGGACGATGTCTACATCACCTGTGGACAGGCGCAGCAATAGAGCCGTTGAAGCTGCTTTAGCGTGATGGAGGTTAATCTGTAGAATTCTTACCATCATTGGTAATCGACAGATTGACATCCACCCCGACAAGGGCGTTATCGAACTCTTCGTCCGTATCATAGGGGAGCATGTCCCCGCCAGATGCGTCAAAGAGTCCGGAGACTTTCCTCAGCCCCTCAGTATCCGAAGTAGTGTTTTCATCCTCAGAGAATGACATTACAGATCTTCTGTTAGAGTTAGAGTCACCAGAAATAATAGTCGTGTGGACCTCCGTACTTCCAGAAAGCCTTGTATCAACCACGGTCGACGACTCGCCTTCCGCAGTGGGAGTTGCTTTTTACCATCCGCCTCACCCACCTTACTAATTCTCCAATTATGGGAGGGCAGACCAGGATTGGAATCTTTTATTATCTCTAATATGTCATCCGAGCTGGAGGGCTCTTCTGTAACCCAGAGGATGGCTCTAGGGTGATTAGGGATGTTGTTTTTTTCCACAACATCCAACTGGGCACCCGGACACACCATTTGTCCTTGAGGATGGTTCCATCCTCACAACTTCTGTCTATAACAGCCATCACTAGACTCTCCTTCGCCACTTCATTGAAGGGCTTGGTGAGTGTCCTGTTGATGGTGACATTAGGGCCTCTTGCCTTTTTCGAAGGCGGGGTTCATCAGGTGATCTGATTCTTTTGACTTTAGTAGCTGATTGGCCTTAGAAGCATCTATGACGCCTTTAGCCCAGGTAAGTGACTCTTTTTGTTTTTCGGTAAGAGCCGAAACCTCAACAGCCTCCAACTTCGTCAAAACTCTGAGCGTACCACCTGTTGTGAGTACTGGGGGGGAATTTTCACAATGTTTGGTGTGGTCGGTTTTGGCCAAGACCAACGGACGGACAGTAGGACGATTGGGGAACCCCGCTCCATCGGAAAGCGAAGGCATCCCCGTCAACGAATTTATTAATTTTTTTGTCTGTATTAGCCCGTAATAGGTACTACGATGTAGGCCTTCCAGACTTTGTACAGATTTTTTGCGATTGCGTAATAGGTACTGCGTAATAGATTTTAACTATCCGCTCTGTGCTAAACACGTCCGTTCACTACGACTGATCAGCAACGATAAGTTGGGAGGTAACAGAACGGGTTTAACAAATACACCTATTTTTCGCTGAACAGTAGATACTTTAAATACATTGCACTGTGCCGAATTATAAGCGTTTATGTGCACTGGTATATTAACGCTATGAGATATTATATTGTGGTATTATATGGCCATTTTGTGTACAAAAAGGGGCGTGGTGATAATGCCCATTTTCACACAATCACAGGGCTATAGGCACTATAAAAGCATTACACTGTACAAAATTCCAAGTATTTTTATGCACTGGTATTAATGTTATAGGCTTTTAACTTTTGGTGCAAAATGGTACCTTTGTGTGGGAGGTACCAAAAGGGGAGTGGCAACTTCGCCCATTTTTCTCGAGTTTATAGCGACTAATAAAATAATACTATGTGTGGAATTTCTGAAGTTTTGAATAAGTAGTATATCAGTTATTAAATAATCAATATTTCACAACATTTTAACCCTTTGTGGGGGAGGTACTAGAAGGAGTGGGCCAATATGACCCATCTTCGAACTTAGCCGGAGATAGAAAAAAAAAATCACCACATACCACATCTGAAGTCAATCGGTTACTCCTTTCGAGAGTTATCGTGCGCACCAGCCAGCAGACAGACGGACGGACATTTCTCATTCGACTTAATATGACCCAAAACGAATATCCGCCGAACATACATAGGGTCTTAGATTACTCCATCGATGTGTTACACTTTTGGCCCGTAGCAAATGATATATACCCTCGTACACTAAAGTGAGGGTATAAATATGGTTTGTTTTAAGTATTGTATTCGAAAAATATTTCGTTTCTGCGATCGCGGTATTAGGGGCTATTTGAGGTTTAAATAATCTCTAAAAATCATATTTTCCATTAATAAAATTGTCAGTTTTTTTTACTTTTAGGAATTGACATTAAAATCTGGACTATTATTTATAGTGTAACACGACTTCCTTTAAAAAATTGCAATATAAAGTCCCTTTTCACAAAATTCTTACCATTTGTGTGAAAGGTACTAGAAGGGGCGTGGCAATAACGCCCACTTTGTTCTGGACTGTAGGTACTATACAAATATTATACTGCACAAAATAGCAAGTATTTGTGTGCGCTGGTATTAATGTTATAAGCTGTGAACATTTTGTACAAATTGGGCCCTTTGTGTGGTAGGTACCAAAGGGACGTGGCATTTTCCCCCATTTTTGTTCTGCTTATAGGAACGTAAAATGATTACTACGTATGCAATTTTACAGGATACCACTCAGTAGTATGGAAGTTATAAGAGCTTTAACAAGTCACAACGACGTCGTCGTCCATCATACATAAACTGGGTTTGAATTAAATATTATAACGTACGAAATTTTAAGTCATTCGGTCACTCCTTTTGAGAGTTATCGTTAACACCATTCAGTCGAAATGACAGACAGACGGACAATAATTTATTCATATTTTTTGGTAGGTTCACCGCTTTTTAACCGAAGTACCTGGAATTTAGAAATTGGTACCCTATTTAACCTGCAACAATTGACCTAAAAAATTTAAATTACATTTGAAATTTCTACTGGCTATCACAGAATATTTCTGTCAATGCGAGGATATACTTCAGTCATATTAATAAACTGAGATTTTCTTTTTGGTTTTTATTTAAATCTAATCTAATGTTTTTTGTCATCTGGAAGGCCTTTATGTCCTTCCTTACTTCACTGTACAGATATACTATATGCATACCTACATATCTATTTTAACGATAATATTAGGGTGACATTTTACTATTTTATTCAACATATCGCGAAGAATGCTCGTATATGCAGAACAAATTTAAAGAAAATCTCCTTGAATTTCAAGGCCATTTACTGAAAGAATACGGTTATCTATTCTCAATGAAGCAGTTAATATGTTTATTGATTTTATTGATATATTGCTCCACTGTGATTCCTATTTTGTCCAGCGAATGCTACTTACCAATATATTAAGCTTACATTTTCTCCAACACCGATTATGTTCTGCGATTTCTAGAGCATAACGATTTAAATCGCTTTGGAACTATATATATGCATATGGAGACTTTAATAAAACTTAGGCCGATGCGGCCCAAATTTCTGAAAAATAATTTTAAGAAACAAAAACCATCAGCAGAATCATTCGTGAAGGTATAATTATAAGTATATGTAAGTTTTGACCTATTTGTTTCATTTTTTCTAGGAATGGTTAAGGATAAAATAAAATGCAATTCGTCAATTTTCAGCTGTTATTATATGAAGGATTTATTTAAACATGGACCGATTTGCATTTGAAAATTTCCGCACTGACAGGCGGACGGATGGACATAGCTCATTCGACTCAGAAACTAATTCTGAGTTGATCGATGCATAATCTTGAAGAAATTTTATAATTATAACCCTAATGTACTCGAACATATTTACATATGTATGTGAGGGAGTCTATGCATGTATGAATGTGTATTCGTGCATCACAGGATTTAAATAAACTTTTTGATTTCTACAATTAAGGATAAAGTACACAAAAAACTGCAAAGAGAAGCACAAACAAATCAAAAACTGCTAAAGCAACAGCAAATAAAAAAGTGTACAAAAAAGAAAGAAAGAAACATTGTAATTTGACTATGACAATTCCGAAAAGTACGTAAGGCACACATATTCATGTACACACACACACAAGCATATACATGCGCATACATGGACACATATGAATGCATATTCATGTGATTAAAAAGTTAACTAAACAAGTACCAGATTGGTGGGTACAACCATTTTTTTTAACTTAGATTTACATCTTCATCTGCATGTAAGTGCCTAGAATAAGGATCTGTATGGAAGCTAAGTAAGTACACTCAAGGGCGAGTTGATAGCAATTCTCAAGTAGACTAGGTAATACCGCTAGTGTGGATTTATATTTAATTTTTATAACCTCCACTTCTCCACTCCTCCAAGACTTGTAACTGAGCACTTTAAATTTGTATACCTTCATTTTAGTAAAGAATGGAATTTTTATTAGGACAAAGAATAAAACCGTCACGGACATTGACAAGTTTTAAAGCTTATGAGAAGTTATTTTACATACATAGATATGTAGTTTTTCGACTTTTTCGCTATTACTTAAAAATATTTACCAGAAACAATTTGTAATGCTTCTTCGCCGGACATCAATATTACGATTACCAAAAAGCATATTTTAATTATGTAAATTAATGAGATTTTGCACAACAAAAAATACTCTGAATTAACCAACTTCTACACCCCGTAACAAATAGTTTTACTCATAACTGCAGCCACAGATTTTTTTCCCATGTCCACGAAAGGATTAAAAACCAATGAAATATGTAGTAGATGCGAAAACCAACACAGAACAATTTATAACAGTTCATTAAAACTTTTTTTATGTTTGTGGTTTATATAAATACCTTGAAAATATATTTGAAAATTATAAAAAAAAAATTATATGTGGGAAGAGTAAAACGCATAAATAAGTTGTGTAGTAAAAAGCCCCACAAATATCTCGCTTCATTTAAGCTTTTCGGTTCAGATTTAGATATAGCCACATATATACTATATTCCTGCGTATGTAGTATTTAAGCGCTATTAAAACTGTATTTTACGTCCGATCTTTATATTATTTGGCAGAAATGAGGTTTTTGACCCAAGTTGATGAAAATCTCTTTAGATTATATATAGCCTCATTTATTTGTTCCTTCCGAATCTTGATCTATTAAAGAATACTGCGCATTTTAAGATTATCGTTTCAGATCTACACACAAAACTACAGTTTGGTTGCCTCAACCGAATTATTTGCCAACCGAATTTTGGTAGTTCTGTCTATGATCATGCGATTCCATCAGGACAATCAACATTTTGGTTGTGGTATACTTCTGCTTCCATGTTGACAACAATCATATTTGGTTGCGCCAACTACGAAAATGGTGGCTAAAATTTTCTGTTGTATGTTGCCACAAACCAACTGTTTTTAAAAATTGGTTGTTCTGACAATTTGTCAGTCATATACAATTAATAAAAAAACAGTTTTCATTAATTTTTATTATATTTCTTGAACAAAAAACCAAACAATTCATAACATAATTAAAAATCTATCACTATTATGAGATGTTGAAATATTTGACACAAGTTTTAGTATACGAGAGTACAAAACTTTTATGCAAATATCACTTAACCTTGTGCTTTTAATTGCATGATTATTGCTTTTATTTTATATTTATATAAAAAATTTTGCACAACATATTCTGCATTCCAAACATTATTATCCACTCGAAATTATATTTGACTACATACACCGTTCTTGAACAAAATGTTGAAGATTTATTCATGTCGAATAATTTTATTTTTTGTCATGTGTCAGCAAAGGAAGAGCAACCAATCTTTCGGTTGTATTTCCCAAAAACATTTTATTATTCTAAATTTGGGAAATTATTGGGATAACCCAAAAACGATTAATTATTAATTTTTGTTGTTGTAGTAACCAATTACACTATGCAACAAATGAACACTTTTTGAAAAATACACGGACTTGACAGTATAGGTTCGATTCTACTATCAAAGGGTAGTATAACCCTATACTCGGTTTGGCGAAATTGGTGACCAATTTTGTTTTATGGGCCTCCAAAGATTCTGAAAATCAGTGGGCCCCTCGAAAAAGGTGTCATCAGCTTTTGTCCAACAACTAATTCAGACTTGGTGATATCGCTTAACTATGTTTGGCAATAATGTTGCTAAGAATATGCTGAAAAAAGTTTCTTAAAATTTTTCGCGAAAAAAAAAATTTTTCCGTTACGTTTTTTTGAAAAAGTGAAGGAAAAAAAATGTTTTTTTTTACTTTTTTCCGCATAACTTCCGGGGACTCGTAATTTTTCACTAACAATGCTTGGCAAAATTGTAGCCAAAGTAAATCTGAACAACTTTTGTGAACATATTAATACAATCTGAACGTGTCTAGGCACCATAAATAGCTCAAAAAACCACATTGTACCCCAAAAATGTCAAGTCCGTGTATTTTTTCACTGTTGCACAGTGTTATTAGTTGCAATAATAATCTTTGGTCGATTGATACAATTTCTGTTGTCAAGAATAAAACATTCGTTGTCACAACTAAATATCGATCATATGGTACTATAAGTTTAAAAGTAGTTACCACAAGTAACCGAGTGACAATGAAGAAAACAATCTTAATTCGATTGCTACAACCATAGATTTAATTGCAAGTATTTTCATTTGATCATATCCATGTTATTACTGTTGTTTCAACTATTTATATATAAATTCAACCGGCACATGGTGTACGCAATAGAATTTTTGTTGCTAGTACTGTTTTTTTTTATTGTTACTATCGAATTCCAACCAATTATTTTCCTGGGTGTAGATATTTTTTTTGCGGTTTTGTTAAAGTTTTTCTCTGAAATAGAGAGAAATTCGAGCTTATAACGATGGGATCAGTTTCTTTGTTAATGCCATTGAGTATTGAGTTTTTCAGATTTTTCCTAAATTTTGGAACGTTACCCAAGTTTTGTTTAAAATTAAGGTTCTGAGTAACGCATCCAACGAATAAGAAGAGACCTAGTGTATATAAAAATTCTTTACTAGTTTTGGAGCAAACATTTCAACGTTGTTTCAATCTTCATAATTATAAATATTTCAATAAAATCTCCATTACCTTTTTTAAATCAAGAACAACAGAAAATTGTATTCTATTTTTAAGATATTAATAGCCGATACCCGGTGCACTTTGTAGCCCCCAAAATGTAGTTTTAGTGATACAGACATGTGATGTGTTTCGTATAATAAACTCGACACCCACAAATATTGTTTTATATAAATTAGAAGACTACTACATTTTTCATGCAAACGGACTTTCTCAACGTATTGATGTTCTCGCTTTACCAGAACTGAATGTTTACATTGATACTTACACTAATAATTTCTTACACTGATCCAGTCATGGCCTCAAAGTGGTGTCAAATACACTATACCAAACTTCGTAAGCTTGAAGATTTTTCTAATAATAATCTCGTATCTGTCTACTTGAAAGTCTATCAGACTCCTGAAAATAATAACAAATGACCTCAAAAACTCAAACGGTATGAACATATTTTTGATCACGACTGCATTGACCACAAACTGGAAATTAGAATGAGTGAATATATCTTAGCCAGCGCATCATATAGCATTTTAGCTCTTAATCGACCCTTTAAATATCAGAAAGAATTATATTATTCTGGTCGCATCTGTTCAAATTTCGTTAATCTGAGTAGGGTACTATTCACTATATGTCAGAGGTCGCAAAACGCGTCTCGGAAAATCAAAAGGTTTATTATACTATTGCACATTTCATACAAAGATATCTTCGTTCCATGTTTTGATTTAATCGGTTAAGTTGTTATAGTAGAAAGTATACTATATTATTTTATAGATATTTAGCTCCTAAGTGACTTTTGGAAGATTGAAGATAGTTTTGGTCACTATAGCACTGACCGCAGCTCAAATCGTGTGTAAACTTTCAGACTAATATTTTTATATGGGTTCAGTGGTCAAGGATCACCAAACGCGAAGCGGTGAAAGAAATGGTTAATATGTTATGTATTTTCTAAATTTCGATATAATCGTTTAGTCATGATAATTAAAATTACATCACATAATTCCAAACCTGATCACGTGCATACATATTGACCACAGCCAAAGTTAGCTTCATTTTTGTTAAATTTATTGCCGCTGCAATATATATTACTAGCTGGACCCGGTCCACTTCGTTGCCCCAGATTGAGATTTCCGATCCCGTCCATTTTTGAACCAATCACAATTCCTGCCACCAAATTGTGCAAGATATCTCAATTCCAAAATGTGGCTTACATTGACGGGACCACGCCCATTAGTCTGATCCCGCCCATTTTTTAACTAATCACGTAGACTGCCACCAGATACATATACACAAAATTACAGCATTCTCGCTACTAAATTGTGCAAGATAGCTCAATTTTGGGTTATATGGACGGGGCCACGCCCTTTGGTCAGATCCCGCCCATTTTTAGACCAATCACGTAGGCTTCCACCAGACACATATACACAAAATTACAGCACTCTCGATAGCAAATTGTGCGAGATATCTAAATTTCAAAATTTGGCTTATATGGGCGGGGCCACGCCCACTGGTCCTATCCCGCCCGTTTTTGGATCAATCGCGTAGATCGCCAACGGATATATATGCACAAAATTCCAGCTCTCTCGATAACAAATTGTGCAAGATATCAAATTTTTAAAATTTGGCTTATATTGGCGGTGCCACGCCCATTGGTCCGATCCGGCCCATTTTTGGACCAATCACGTGGACTGCCACCAGATACATATGTACAACATTACAGCACTCTAGCTAACAAATTGTGCAAGATATATCAACATTTTGGCAAATTGTGCAAGATATCAAAATTTCAAAATTTGGTCTATGTGGGCGGGGCCACGCCCATTGGGTCGATCCCGCCCATTTTTGGACCAATCACGTAGACTGCCACCATATACATATACACAAAATGCCAGCATTCTCGCTAACAAATTGTGCAAAATATCTCAATTTCAAAATTTGGCTTATATGGGCGGGGCCACGCCCATTGCTCCGATTCCGCCCATTTTTGGAAAACTCACATAATCTGCCACTAAATGCATACACACAAAATGTCAGCACTCTAGCTAAAAATTTTTCTCAATATCAAAATTGGACCCATATGGGCGGGTCCACTACACATGTACACATGTCCCTACACATGTACATTCTGTGAAAATTTCAAGATGATCGGTCTAGCCGTTTAGACGTCTATACGTTACAAACAAACATACAAACCCACAAAATTACACTCTCTTTTATATATATAGCTGAGCCCGGTGCGCTTCGCTGCCCATGTCAAAATTAGCGCTGTATAAACTGTATTTTATATCCGATCAGTACGAAATTCGGCAGAAGGAGGTTTGTTATTACATGAAGGAATACTGCGAAATTCGGAGAAAATTGGTTCAGATTTAGATATAGCCCCCATATATATGTTACCCCCGATTTGACTTGTAAGCGCTGTAGAAACTGTACTTTATATCCGATCAGTACGAAATTAGGCAGAAAGAGGTTTCTTATTACACGAAGGAATACTGCCAAATTCGTAGAAAATCGGTTCAGATTTAGATATAATCCCCATATATATGTTACCCCCGATTTGAAATTCAAGCGCTGTAGGAACTGTATTTTATATCCGATCAGTAAGAAATTCGGCAGAAAGAGGTTTCTTATTACATGAAGGAATACCGCAAAATTCGGAGAAAATCGGTTCAGATTTAGATATAGCCCCCATATATATGTTACCACCAATTTGACATGTAAGCGCTGTAGAGACTGTGTTTTATATCCGATCAGTACGAAATTCGACAGAAACAGGTTTCTATTTTACATGAATGAGTATTCAAGGAAAATCGATTCAGATTTATGTATAACCTCCATATATATGTTCCTCCATTTTTGGAAAATTCACATAATCTGCCACTAAATTCATACACACAAAATTTCAGCGCTCTAGATAAAAAATTTTCTCAATATCAAAATTAGACCCATATGGGCGGGTCCACGCCCACTTGATATATCGAAAATTCAAGTACCCTATCAGCACCCCCTACACATGTACATTCTGTGAAAATTTCAAGATGATCGGTCAAGCCGTTTAGACGTCTATACGGAACAAACAAACACACAAACAAACCCACAAACAGACACTCTCTTTTATATATAGACTAGCTGGACCCGGTCCACTTCGTTGCCCCAGACATCAGATTTCCGATTCCGTCCATTTTTGAACCAATTACATAGACTGCCATCAAATGCATACATCAAATCGCTAACAAATTGTGCATGATATCTCAATTTCAAAATGTGGTTTATATGGGCGGGGTCACGCCCATTGATCCGATCCCGCCACTTTTTAGACCATTCATGTAGGCTATCATCAGATACATATGCACAAACTTACAGAACTGTCGCTAAAAAAATGTGTAAGACAACTCAATTTTAAAATTTAGTTTATATGGGCGGGGCCCCGGCCATTGATCCGATCCCGACCCTTTTTGGACCAATAACGTAGACTACCACCAGACATCACTTTCGCTAAAAATTGTGCAAGATATGTGTCTCAATTTCAAAATTTGGCTTCTATAGGCGGGACCACGTCCATTGGTCTGATCCCGCCCATTTTTGGGCGAATCGCGTAGACTGTCATCAGATACATGTGCCCAAAACTGCAGCACTCTCGATAACAAATTGTGCAAGATATTTATATTTCAAAATTTGGCTTATATAGACGTGGCCACCCCCATTGGTTCGATGCCGCCCATTTTTGGACCAATCACGTAGACTACGACCAGATATATATACACGAAATTACAGTACTCTCGGTAACAAATTGTTCAATATATCTCAATTTCAAAAGTTGGCTTACATGGGCGGGGCACGCCTATTGGTCCGAACTCGCCCAATTTTGGACCAATCATCTAGATCGCCAACGGATATATATATACAGAAAATTCCTCGCTAACAAATTGTGCAAGATATCACATTTTTAAAATTTGGCTTATATGGGCGGTGCCACGCCCATTGGTCCGCACCCGCCAATTTTTGGACCAATCACGTGTACTGTCACCAGATACATATGTACAACATTACAGCACTCTAGCTAACAAATTGTACAAGATATATCAATTTCAAAATTTGGCTTATATGGGCGGGTCCACGCCTATTGGTCCGATACCGCCCATTTTTTGACGAATTACGTTTGACCAATTAGACTAGCTGAGCCCGGTGCGCTTCGCTGCCCATGTCAAAATTAGCGCTGTAGAAACTGTATTTTATATCCGATCAGTAAGAACTTCGGCAGAAAGAGGTTTCTTATTACATGAAGGAATACCGCAAAATTCGGACAAAATCGGTTCAGATTTAGATATAGCCCCCATATATATGTTACCCCCAATTTGACATGTAAGCGCTGTAGAGACTGTGTTTTATATCCGATCAGTAGGAAATTCGACAGAAACAGGTTTCTATTTTACATGAAAATCGATTCAGATTTATATATAACCTCCATATATATGTTCCACGAGATTTGGTTACAAAGCGCTATAGAAGTTGTACTTTACTTCCGATCATTACAAAGTTCTCCAGAAAAATGTTTCTCAATTTAGGAACGAATATTGCTTAATTTGGCGATTATCGGTTCAAAATACATTTACCAATTATTCCAAATTATTATCGCAATGACCCTTATCGCATTGTTAGGGAGGTGTAGGGTATTATATAGTCGGTCCCGCCCGACTTTCTGCCTTTCCTTACTGGTATTAGTAATAAATTCACTGAATGAAAAAATACCGAATTCAGTGGAAAGTCCAGAAAATAGAAATGTTTACTTATAAAATTTCCAAATTCTTGTTTCATTGGTCATGCATCACATTATCATATTGCGATTGTATTGGAGTGAGCAGTTGTAATTATCGCATACCAAGCATTTTTGTTCATGTATTTCCTATATAATACTTGCAAGTTATATCAAAATATGGGCTGTGCCACGCCCACTGGTCCTATTCCACCCATTTGTAAGCCAATCACGTAGACTGCTACCAGATACATGTACGTAAAATTTCAACACTCTCGCTAACTAAATGAGCAATATAAATCAATTTCAAAATTTGGCTTATATGGGCGGTGGCACGCCCATTAGTCAGATCCCACCAATTTTTGGACCAATCACGTGGACTGTCACCAGATACATATGTACAACATTACAGCACTCTAGATAAAAAATTGTGCAAGATATATCAATTTCGAAATTTGGCTTATAAGGGCGGGGCCACGCCCATTGGTCCGACCCCGCCCATTTTCTGACCAATTACGTAGAATGCCACCAGATACATATGCACAACATTGCAGCACTCCCGATAGCAAATTGTGCAAGATATCAAAATTTGGTCTATGTGGGCGGGGCCACGCCCATTGGGCCGATCCCGCCCATTTTTGGACCAATTACGTAGAATACCACCAGATACATATACGCAACATTGCAGCACTCCCGCTAGCAAATTGTGCAAGATATCAAAATTTGGTCAATGTGGGCGGGGCCACGCCTATTGGTCCGAACCCGCCCATTCTTGGACCAATCACGTAGATCGCCAACGGATATAAATACACAAAATTCCAGGTCTCTCGCTAACAAATTGTGCAAGATATCACATTTTTTAAATTTGGCTTATATGGGCGGTGCCACGCCCATTGGTTCGATCCCGCCCGTTTTTGGATCAATCACGTGGACTGCCATCAGATACATATGTACAACATTACAACACTCTAACTAACAAATTGTGCAAGATATTTCAATTTAAAAATTTGGCTTATATGGGCGGGGCCACGCCCATTGGTCCGGTCCCGCCCATTTTTTGACCACTTACGTAGAATGTCACCAGATACATATACGCAACATTGCAGCACTCCCGCTAGCAAATTGTGCAAGATATCAAAATTTCAAAATTTGTTCTATGTGGGCGGGGCCACGCCCATTGGTCCGATCCCGCCCATTTTTGGAGCCATCACGTAGACTGCCACCATATACATAACATTCCAGCACTCTCGCTAACAAATTGTGCAAAATATCTCAATTTCAAAATTTGGCTTATATGGACGGGGCCACGCCCATTGGTCCGATTCCGCCCATTTTTGGAAAATTCACATAATCTGTCACTAAATGCATACACACAAAATTTCAACACTCTAGCTAAAAAATTGTCTCAATATCAAAATTTAACCCATATGGGCGGGTCCACGCCCGCTTGATATATCGAAAATTCAAGTACCCTATTTTCAGCACCCCCTACACATGTACATTCTGTGAAAATTTCAAGATGATCGGTCTAGCCGTTTAGACGTCTATACGGAACAAACAAACAAACATACAAACAAACAAACAAACCCACAAACAAACCCACAAACAGACACTCTATTTTATATATATAGATTTCTTATATATATTTCTTTAAAAAATTAAAAAAATTTGGTCGTGATTTCTGTGTCCATTTTGACCCCAGGTCGGACGACGCATTTCCTTAAAGATCGGTATATATACATATATACGTAGGTCCATAGCTCCTTATGGAATTTTTACAAAAGTCACACACATAAATTAATAGGACTATAGCTCTTAAAGGTCTTTTAAAAAGATCGGAATCCTTTGGTCACTGCTAAACTGACCACAGTCTGAGAATTGACCGAATTGACTATATTAGATATGTTACAGTAAGTGGTGAGCGATATATTTTGAAAAGGCTTTAAAAATTTTAAAACGCCGTTTTATATTCGGTTTGACTTAAGACTGGAAATCGAAATATTGTTTTCGCATCTCCATTGATATCAGTGTGAACATATACATTTGTATATCCTTGGCTCTTAAGGAACTTTTAAAATCAGTGAAATAATGAAAATTGTTTTGGTCAATGCTACATTGACCACATTCAGAGAACTAAAATTTATTTTTCACAAATATATTTGCCGTTAATAGTACTTCATATATATGTATGCAAAGTTTTAATTTTGTATTTTATAAGAGGCTTCTGAAAGAACAAAAACAAAACTCAAGTTTTTGACAGCGCTAGAACTGACCACAGGCCGAAAAATGATTATGTGAGTAGCACGTGGTTTATACAACAATCCTGTCTTTGTGTATGCAAAATGTCAGCTCTCTACCTCTAGCAGGAGCCTCAGCGGACAAGCGGGCGATTTGTCACGCCCACTTTTTGCAAACATTTTTTTTCCAAAACCTTCTTAGACCAAATACCTTTCAAACAAAAGAAAAAAATTTAATATCGGTCCAGTGGTTTAAGCGTCTATAAAACACATATATACATACATACACACATTTTTCCATTTATATATAATAAGATTCTAATTGATAATTGATCGATAGTGTCCACATGTTCGTGCAGGGCAGAATCTGTAGACGTTCCCTTATTGTGAGCATATTCGTTCCCCGACAGGAGTTTTGTATCCATGTATGTATGTGTTTGTATGTATGTATGTATGTGTTTTATAGACGCTTAAACCACTGGACCGATATTATTTTTTTTTCTTTTGTTTGAAAGGTATTTGGTCTAAGAAGGTTTTGGAAAAAAAATTTTGCAAAAAGTGGACGTGACAAATCGCCCGCTTGACCGCTGAGGCTCCTGTTAGAGCTAGAGAGCTGACATTTTGCATACTCAAAGACAGGATTGTTGTATAAACCACGTGCTACTCACATAATCATTTTTCGGTCTGTGGTCAGTTCAAGCGCTGTCAAAAACTTGAGTTTTGTTTTTGTTCTTTCAGAAGCCTCTTATAAAATACAAAATTAAGACTTTGCATATATATAACGGCAAATATATGCTCGAAAAATAAATTTTAGTTCCCTGAATGTGGTCAATGTAGCATTGACCAAAACAATTTTCATTATTTCACTGATTTGAAATGTTCCTTAAGATATCAATAGAGATGCGAAAACAATATTTCGATGTCCAGTCTGAAGTCAAACCGGACATAAAACGCCGTTTTAACATTTGTAAAGCCTTTTCAAAATATATCGCTCACCACTTACTGTGACATATCTAATATAGTCAATTCGGTCAATTCTCAGACTGTGGTCAGTGTAGCAGTGACCAAAGGATTCCGATCTTTTTAAAAGTTCTTTAAGAGCTATGGTCCTATTAATTTATGTGTGTGACTTTTGAAAAATTCCATAAGGAGCTATGGACCTAAGTACATATGTATATATACCGATCTTTAAGGAAATGCGTCGTCCGACCTGGGGTCAAAATGGACACAGACATCGCGACCAATTTTTTTTAATTTTTTTAAAGAAATATATATAAGAAATAATATATATTGCAGCGGCAATATATTTAACAAAAATGAAGCCTTTGGCTGTGGTCAATATGTATGCACGTGATGACACAGAAATCACGACCAATTTTTTTTAATTTTTTTAAAGAAATATATATAAGAAATAATATATATTGCAGCGGCAATATATATAACAAAAATGAAGCCTTTGGCTGTGGTCAATATGTATGCACGTGATCATGTTTGGAATTATGTGCTATAATTTTAATTATCATAACTAAACGATTATATCGAAATTTAGAACATACATAACATATCAACCATTTCTTTCACCGCTACGCGTTTGGTGATCCTTGACCACTGAACCCATATAAAAATATTAATCTGAAAGTTTACACACGATTTGAGCTGCGGTCAGTGCTATAATGACGAAAACTATCTTCAATCTTCCAAAAGTCACTTAGGAGCTAAATATCTATAAAATAATGTACATGTACTTTCTACTATAACAACTTAACCGATTAAATCAAAACATGGAACGAAGATATCTTTGTATGAAATGTGCAATAGTATAATAAACCTTTAGATTTTCCGAGACGCGTGTTGCGACTTCTTGACCTCTGACATATAGTGAATCATACCCTACTCAGATTAACGAAATTTGAACAGTTACAACCAGAATAATATAATTCTTTCTGATATTTAAATGATAAAATGCTATATGATGCGCTGGCTAAGATATATTCACTCATTCTAATTTCCAGTTTGTGGTCAATGCAGTCGTGATCAAAAATATGTTCATACCGTTTGAGTTTTTGACGTCATTTGTTATTATTTTCAGGAGTCTGATCGACTTTCAAGTAGACAGATCCGAGATTATTATTAGAAAAATCTTCAAGCTTACGAAGTTTGGTATAGATTAGACCGTTTATAGCACATGATGCAAAAAGTGAAAGTTGCTACGATCTTTGATTTCCATTTGGCCTACAAGACTTCCATAAAAATTTTTGTGCCGATCGGATAACCCTTGGGTCTGCCCAAAGTTCATTCAAAATTTAGAACACCCTTTATAGGGGAAATATTCTTTTTATTCAAAAATCGTATGTTTAAATAAGTAAAATTACATTTCTTTGTATTATTAATTAATAAATAGTTTTTAAATATTAAGATCGGTGAAAAAAAAAAACAAAAAAATACAATTAATTCAATATTATATTAGATCTGACTTGTTATGTGAGGGACATTTTCTACGATATTCTTCAATGCACTGTAATATAAATTGTTTTTGTTCTTCGTCTTTCGTAAGTATTCTGTTGTAATCATTCATAAATTGTACACCGCGTTCAGCAGTGTCGTTAACAGCAAACAGATTACGACAAACATCGAGAGTATCTTGATAATCTTCCCAAATGGATGGGTCATGCTTTAAAAATTCAGCACTCAATCCAAAAGCACCGAAAAAATTTTTGGTTTTGTATGAGACGAAATCGCTCAAATTATTACACAGCAATAGTTTCGGATCGGAGAATTTTCGATCGTTTTCCAGATTTACGACGGGCTCTGTTGATTGCAGATGCCTAACCATTTTTCGTTTCTCTTCGAGTGAAACATCCGAATCGAAAAATGCCAAAGCCATTGATTCTAGGGCCAGATACCACAAATGATTTTTCCATTTCTTCAAAACCGCTTCAGACACATCTTGTCTTTCAACAAGTGTATATCTTGATTTGGTGCTCGTATGGCATTTTGCATGTAAACCACGCCCACTGGACTCTCGTTTTGTCAATGCAAACTGCTCTAGAAATAGGTATATTTTTAAGCCATAAATGCCTTTTCCCATGAACCTTGCGTGGGATGTTGGACCAGGTGTTCGGAAGTTATCGCCGACACCACCAAGAAACATTATTGTTAATTGTAATAGTTCCTTGTAATCAGCTCGGATTTGTGTTTCATTTAGCTGTTTAATGGTGAATTTCTTAATGACTTCGCAGTCAGCATTACTTATTTTTGAGCGTACAGTTGGATCTTCGAGTCCGTTTTTAAACGATTTGTGGTCGAGACTTACCCAAACGGCAGCAAAACGATTAAAAATAGGCACTTCAGGACCACAAGTCGCCGAAGTTTAACCTCAAACACATGTTTCAATACTATCTCCATCATGTGATGAGAACATGGGAACTTGATTAATTTTCGATCTAATTTGTTCTTTTTTTTTCCAATTCATTACATTTTTTTATTGAATCTTTCATTATTATACAATGAAAATAACAATAAGTAGACAAATCTTAACCTAAAATACTATTCTCTGGGTTATTGCCATTGCGAATAAACTATTGAGACTTTACACGATTTTTTACTTAAACAAAAAGGTTAACATTTCAAATTTAGGAATTCATAATTTCATTTAATTTTTTTGTTTTTGATTAGGATTTGTTTTAATTTATATCATGTCCATCGTATCTCTTCTTCTAAGGCGGTCATGACCTTCAAAATTTAGTAGTTCTCGAGCCAGGATGTTTGGATGATTGAATAGTTTACCCACGTAACACCGGCAATATTTTTCAATTTCCTCTTTTACTGTTGGGATGTTGAGATCCTTATGGATGTTAGCGTTTCTTATATACCATGGTGCACCTGTAATTAAACGAAGAATATTCGATTGTCTTCTTTGTAATTTGCATACATTTGAAGCGCACGCTGTACCCCAGAGCTGGATACCATATGTCCAAATTGGCTTCAATACCGTTTTGTATAAAAGAACTTTATACTCTGGATCTAGGGCAGATCTTTGGCTGATAAGCCACTGAAGTTGATTAGTTTTAGTTTTATTTGAGTTACTTTAGAGTCTATGTGGCGCGACCACGTCAAACGCCGATCTAAGTGGATTCCAAGGTATTTTACATGATCCTTTTGGGGAATCTGTGAATTGAAAATATAAATTGGATGACTTGCATCCCTTCGCAGGGTAAAAGTAACATGAGTACACTTTGAGGCATTCACCATTATTCTCCATTTTTTTAACCATTCTTCTACGATTCGGACATGAGACTGCAGTTGATCGGACGCAACTGAAGGGTTTTTGTGGGTACTGACGAAAGCAGTATCGTCCGCAAAAGTAGACGTGAGCGTAAAGTTGGTTATGGGCATATCTGCCGTAAAAATAACGTACAGTTTAGGGCCAAGAATGCTCCCCTGTGGGACACCGGCATTTATTTTCTTAGGGCTAGAAAAAATGCCATTTGATTTAACTTGAAAAGACCGGTTAGTCAAATAACTCCTGAACAGTTTATGCGTGTTGATTGGCAGAAGGTCGCATATTTTGTACAAAAGTCCTTCGTGCCAGACTTTGTCAAATGCTTGGGAAATATCTATGAATAACGCCGAACAGTATTCTTTATTCTCAAAAGCTCTTTTGATGCAAGTTACGATACGGTGTACCTGTTCTATAGTATTATGACTTTTCCTAAAACCAAATTGATGGTCAGGTATAATATTGTGAGAAATTATATGAGGTGTGATTTTCTTCATGAGAATGGACTCAAACATTTTTGAAAGTATCGATAGTAAGCTTATAGGGCGATAGGATTTGACTTGAGTTGGATCTTTGCCTGGTTTCGGTATCATCACGATTTCAGACCTCTTCCAAGATAGGGGGAAGTAACCTACACGGAGAATTGCATTGAATAAAAATAACACAATTTTCAAGGCTGAAAAGGGAAGTTCTTTAATCATTTTCGCTGTTATACCATCTCCTCCAGGCGATTTCTTTAATTTTAGTTCTTTGGCAGATTTTTCAACATCCTTTATTCTAAGCTTGATTGGGCCACGAATTATATCATCTATCACGGGCTGATAGATTGGGCGACGAATTAAATCATCTATCACGGGCGGATAGATTGGGCGTGGAGTTATATCGTCTATCACGGGCGGATAGATTGGGCGAGAAGTTATGTCATCTATCACGGGCTGATAGATTGGGAGAGGAATTGAGTCATTTATCCCGGGCGGATAGATTGTGTGAGAAATTGTATCATCTATCACGGGCGGATAGATTGGGCGAGGAATTGTGTCGTTTATCACGGGCGGATAGTGTGGGCGAGGAATTATATCTATAACGGGCGGATAGATTTCAGATGTATCACTGTTGGGTGTAAAAACGGACTCGAGGTAGTTTGCGAATGCATTTACTTTCTCTTCTGTGCTTTTTGCCCAGTTCCCATTTTCAAGGCGAATTGGGGATTCATGCGCAACAGGTCCTCGCATATTTTTTGTGGCCTTCCAGAGACTATAATCTGTTTTCTGGGTTGGATCCAGAGATTGCAAATATATTTTTAGATCACTTTCCTCGGCTGATTTTAGGGCTGATTTCAATCTCTTCTGGCAATTTTTTAGTTTTTTTCTCAGTACTGGGGAGCGATATTGTTGCCACTCTCTTCTTACGCTTCTTTTTTCATTGATTAACGCTTGGATGCCTATTTGGTTATTGGAGTTATCTCTTTTGAATGCGCTTTTTCGAGTAACCACTTTAACAGCACTGTTTACAACGTCTGTGAACAGGTTTACCGCGGCTTCAATTTCATCCATTGTACGTAACGATACACCATCGGATAGGTGTGAGCTAACGTATTTTTTATATTTTAGCCAGTTGGTATACTTATTGGGCAAACTGTCACACCCATTTTCATGATTGTTCGATGATAGATCAAGTGATGGACATAGAGATAATTGTTCACGCCTTATATTTTTTATTATAGCGAAATCAATAAGGTCAGGCGTTTTGTTCAGATCTGAGGGCCAATTGGGTGACCGCTCGAAGCTACATCTAGTTTAGCAGATGTTATGGCTTTAAGTAGTTGTCTACCTTTTGGAGTAGTGAGGCGAGAGCCCCAAAATGTGTGCTTGGCATTGTAGTCACCTGCTACCAAAAACTTTGTGCCAAGAGTGGAGAAGAACTCCATGAATTGATCTTTGTTAATATTGTGCCTAGGGGGACAATATATCGACGATATCACCAGATTTGTGCCTGTGATAGCGATAGAAGTTGCTTGTATATGCTCAGTCCTATATTCGGGCATAGGATAATGTTTGATTTTATTTTGGACAATAAGAGCTGTACCACCACAGGCTCTCCCGCTAGGATGTTTAGTATCGTATGTGGAATAACCACGTATCCTAAAACAATTTCTGGTTGAAAAATGTGTCTCAGAGACTAATAAAATATCTATACAGTGGTTTCGGAGAAAATTTTCTACCTCATTTCTAATTTGTTCTGCAACAAAATGCACGATCCAGTGTTTTGACCTGTATTTGATGAGTGTATCATGAACGACTTTGGCCATCTTTTCTCCAGTTCCAGCCGTGATTTTGGGGGCGCCCAAAAATGTTGATGTGTAGATCGATTAATCACAAGCTCACCAACAGTGGTCAGAGGCGTCGCAGCATTATACATTACAGTTATCACATCATGAAATATCTGTCTGTTTGACGGCAGTTTGGCTCCAGATATTGTATGTGATACATGCCCAACTGATTCTACGGTGCGAAATTTATCACTGGATCTAGTAACCATTTTGGATGTGGTCGGTCTGGAGACAAATAAGAATATGACTAAAATTAAATTTTGTGCGAAGCTGTCCCTTTCTCAATTCACTTAGGCTGGAGGCAGAGCGCGTTCTGTAAACGACCCTGTTGCATGGCATGATCTATTTTTTATTGTGATTGCATAGAGGCCATGTCGGTGTGCATGCATGCCCTGTCATGACGTAAAATTCAAATGAAAACTGCTGCAACTTTTTCGTTTCTCGGTCGATTTTGATTGTTTACGACTTGTAAGAAAGAAAATTTTATTCAAAGATCATTTAAAAACTTTTCATGCTAATAAAATATTTTTTAATTACTTGAACATGTGACATTTGATAAAAACCCAAATTTTGTTCATGTAAAGTGAGTATTCTGTTTTCAAACAACTTTGGGCAGACCTTAGCGTTATCCAATCGGCACCAAATTTTTTATTGGAGGTTTGTAGGTCAAATGGAAACTTCTTCGGCCCGGAAATCAGTACCGAAAAAATAATAAATGGTCTAGTATAGATGTATTTGACACCACTTTGAGGCCAAGACTGGATTAGTTTAAGAAATTATTAGTGTATGTATAAATGTAAACATTCAGTTCTGCTAAAGCGAGAACATCAATACGTTGAGAAAGTCCGTTTGCATGAAAAATGTAGTAGTCTTCTAATTTTTATAAAACAATATTTGTGGGTGTCGAGTTTATTATACGAAACACATCACATGTCTGTATCACTAAAATTACATTTTTGGGGCTACAAAGTGCCCCGGGTATCGGCTAGTAATATCTTAAAAATAGAATACAATTTTCTGTTGTTCTTGATTTAAAAAAGGTAATGGAGTTTTTATTGAAATATTTATAATTATGAAGATTGAAACAACGTTGAAATGTTTGCTCCAAAACTAGTAAAGAATTTTTATATACACTAGGTCTCTTCTTATTCGTTGGATGCGTTACTCAGAACCTTAATTTTAAACAAAACTAGGTAACGTTCCAAAATTTAGGAAAAATCTGAAAAACTCAATACTTTGGCATTAAACACATATATTATTGTAACAAAGAAACTGCTCCCATCGTTATAAGCTCGAATTTCTCTCTATTCCAGTGAAAAACTTTAACAAAACCGCAAAAAAAAATATCTACACCCAGGAAAATAATTGGTTGGAATTCGATAGTAACAATAAATCAGTAAGGAAAGGCTAAAGTCGGGCGGTGCCGACTATATAATACCCTACACCACTCTCGTAATATTGAATAACTCTGATATATAAATTTTGTAATTCATGTATAAATTGTTTACATAAATTTACTTTTGGGACATTTTATATTTAAATAATACCCTGTACCACAGTGTGGTGTAGGGTATAAAAACGATTGGATCTAAAGAGCCAAATCGGATGAAACATATATATGGGAGCTAAAGCTAAATCTTTACCGATTTTCTTCAAATTCGGCAATGTTGGTTCATGAATCAAGAAACTCTACCATTCTAAATTTCAAAACGATCGGATGTAAAATACAGCTTCTATAGGACTAAAGGGCCAAATCGGACGAAACATATATATGGGAGCTATAGCTAGATCTTAACCGATTTTCTTCAAATTCGGCAATGTTGGTTCATTGATCAAGAAACTCTACCATTCTAAATTTCAAAACGATCGGATGTAAAATACAGCTTCTATAGGACTAAAGGGCCAAATCGAACGAAACATATATATGGGAGCTATAGCTAAATCTTAACCGATTTTCTTCAAATTCGGCAATGTTGGTTCATTGATCAAGAAACTCTACCATTCTAAATTTCAAAACGATCGGATGTAAAATACAGCTTCTATAGGACTAAAGGGCCAAATCGGACGAAACATATATATGGGAGCTATAGCTAAATCTTAACCGATTTTCTGCAAATTCGGCAGTGTTGGTTCGTGGATCAAGAAACTCTACCATTCTAAATTTCAAAATGATTGGATGTAAAATACAGCTTCTACAGGACTAAAGAGAAAAATCGGACGAAACATATATATGGGAGCTATAGCTAAATCTTAATCGATTTTCTTCAAATTCGGCAATGTTGGTTCATTGATAAAGAAACTCTACCATTGTAAATTTCAAAACGATCGGATGTAAAATACAGCTTCTATAGGACTAAAGGGCCAAATCGGACGAAACATATAAATGGGAGCTATAGCTAAATCCTAACCGATTTTCTTCAAATTCGGCAATGTTGGTTCATGGATCAAGAAACTCTGCCATTCTAAATTTCAAAACGATTGGATGTAGAATACATCTTCTATAGGACTAAAGGGGCAAATCGGATGAAAGATATATATGGGAGCTATATCTAAATCTGAACCGATTTCAACCAAATTCAATAGCGATCTTAACAGCCGCGAAATACTCTAAACTGCAAAATTTCAGAACGATCGGAGTGAAATTGCGACCTGTAGTCGACGAACAACTTTACATGGACAGACGGACGGACGGACGGACGGACAGGCATCGTTAAATCGACTCAGCTAGTGATTCTGAGTCGATCGGTATACTTTAAGGTGGGTCTAGCTGTGTTATTTTCAGGTGTTACAAACATCTGCCGTGAAACAAACTTATAATACCCTGTACCACAGTGTGGTGTAGGGTATAAAAAATAGTACTAGCAACAAAAATTATATTGCGTACACCATGTGCCGGTTGTATTTATATATAAATAGTTGAAACAACAGTAATAACATGGATACGATCAAATGAAAATGCTTGCAATTGAATCTATGGTTGTAGCAATCGAATTAAGATTCAGCAGTTGTTTTGATAAAACAGCCTCAGCAGAGGGAGCTATATCCTCCTCCAAAACTATAGTCTCGAAACCATATCGCGGGGATCCATTTACCCATTGTAAGTGACCAAGATTGGCGTTTTTAGTAACTCGAGTATGTCAGACGAGCCAGATGGTTCTTCTATAACTATATTTGTGTAGTTCGCGAATTAAATAGTTCATTTAGGATGACCAGGTATAACCCTAACGAACTATGCGAAATGTTCGATACGATGATTATGTTCATAATAGTTTGTCTGGTTAACCTAATCGATCGAGTTCGATAACTATTTCGACACAACTCTATCTGTAAACCAGGTGAAGGCTCTGGAATGACTAGATATATCGTTTTTCTCGACGACATCCAACTGGGCGACCGGCCAGACCTCATCCACTCGACTCAGAGCTGCCTTATACATACTACTGATCTGGCATCTCCGAAAGCTATGAGCTTTATTCTTCCCTTATACCATCTTGCATCGCCACCAATCGTTGCAGATTGGTGTTGTGCCCGGGATATCACTAAGGACAACTAGACATTGGGCATTGATGGTCGATCGCACATGACTCCATTTGTCCTTGGAGATGGTGTGATCCTCACTACATCTGTCTATAACGGCAATCACTAGACTCTAATTCGCCGCTTCATTAAAGAGCTTGGTGAGTATTCTGTTGATGGTGACATTATGGCCTCTTGCCTTTTTCGAAAGCGGCCGTTAGCTCAGTTGATGTTGTGACTTTCTCAGCCTACTCCGTGGCTTTAGTAGCATCCTTGACGCTCTTAGCCCAGGTAAGCGATTCTTTTTGTTTTTCGGCAAGAGTCAAGACTAGGGTAATCAAAAACCGCACCGGTTAACCGGTTAATCGGTTTCTCTTTAAAAACCGCCTATCGGTTTGCGGTTTTTCTGCTTTTTCGAATAACTCGAACCGTCGGTTTTTTCAACTCGGTTTATTCGACTTTTCGGTTTTTTGAAACCATTATAAAACCAGTAAGGAAAGGCTAAAGTCGGGCGGTGCCGACTATATAATACCCTACACCACTCTCGTAATATTGAATAACTCTGATATATAAATTTTGTAATTCATGTATAAATTGTTTACATAAATTTACTTTTGGGACATTTTATACTTAAATAATACCCTGTACCACAGTGTGGTGTTAGGTATAACAACGATTGGATCTAAAGAGCCAAATCGGATGAAACATATATATGGGAGCTATAGGTAATAACCGATTTTCTTCAAATTCGGTAGTGTTGGTTCATGGATCAAGAAACTCTACCATTCTAAATTTCAAAACGATCGGATGTAAAATACAGCTTCTATAGGACTAAAGGACCAAATCGGACGAAACATATATATGGGAGCTATAGCTAAATCTTAACCGATTTTCTTCAAATTTGGCAATGTTGGTTCATGGATCAAGAAACTCTACCATTCTAAATTTCTAAACGATCGGATGTAAAATACAGCTTCTGTAGGACTAAAGGGCCAAATCGGACGAAACATATATATGGGAGCTATAGCTAAATCTTAACCGATTTTCTTCAAATTCAGCAATGTTGGTTCATGGATCAAGAAACTCTACCATTCTAAATTTCAAAACGATCGGATGTAAAATACAGCTTCTATAGGACTAAAGGGCCAAATCGGACGAAACATATATATGGGAGCTATAGCTAAATCTTAACCGATTTTCTTCAAATTTGGCAATGTTGGTTCATGGATCAAGAAACTCTACCATTCTAAATTTCAAAACGATCGGATGTAAAATACAACTTCTATAGAACTAAAGGACCAAATCGGACGAAAGATATATATGGGAGCTATATCTAAATCTGCACCGATTTTCTTCAAATTCGGCAATGTTGGTCCATGGATCAAGAAACTCTACCATTCTAAATTTCAAAACGATCGGATGTAAAATACAGCTTCTATAGGACTAAAGGGCCAAATCGGACGAAACATATATATGGGAGCTATAGCTAAATCTTAACCGATTTTCTTCAAATTCGGCAGTGTTGGTTCATGGATCAAGAAACTCTACCATTCTAAATTTCAAAACGATCGGATGTAAAATACAGCTTCTAATGGTCTAAAGGACCAAATCGGACGAAAGATATATATGGGAGCTATATCTAAATCTGAACCGATTTTCTTTAAGTTCGGCAATGTTGGTTCATGGATCAAGAAACTCTACCATTCTAAATTTCAAAACGATCGGATGTAAAATACAGCTTCTATAGGACTAAAGGGCCAAATCGGACGAAACATATATATGGGAGCTATAGCTAAATCTTAACCGATTTTCTTCAAATTCAGCAATGTTGGTTCATGGATCAAGAAACTCTACCATTCTAAATTTCAAAACCATCGGATGTAAAATACAGCTTCTATAGGACTAAAGGGCCAAATCGGACGAAAGATATATATGGGAGCTATATCTAAATCTGAACCGATTTCAACCAAATTCAATAGCGATCTTAACAGCCGCGAAATACTCTAAACTGCAAAATTTCAGAACGATCGGAGTGAAATTGCGACCTGTAGTCGACGAACAACTTTACATGGACGGACGGACGGACGGACGGACATCGTTAAATCGACTCAGCTAGTGATTCTGAGTCGATCGGTATACTTTAAGGTGGGTCTAGCTGTGTTATTTTAAGGTGTTACAAACATCTGCCATGAAACAAACTTATAATACCCTGTACCACAGTGTGGTGTAGGGTATAATGATAAAGAAAATATTATTTTAGAAACAGGAACCTACCTAAAATTTTGAAAACATCAATAAAAAAACCGTTGACATCATTTATGCATATCCATCGATTTCAAAATGCAGTTTTATAAGTATTTATACTGTTTATATTGCTAACTTCTCTATTGACTTCTTCTGCATATTTTATCAAGGGTCTTATTGCGGTATAGAAATTAATTAACAATCCTTTCTGATTGAAATGTAAGTATAAATAAAAATACATATGTTCAGTTTCACATTTCGACAAGTTTTCATCTCTATAGTATGCTCAAGGCAGAATCCGCTACTTCTGATAATATATGTATATAATTGGTTTGCCATTTATATGATGCTAAAAGCTAAGATTTTGCGATCTTCACTATTAGTCAAGTTTTATAAAAATCATAATCAATTTTTTTGAAAGAAATCTCTTTAAAAATTGAACATATATATTACAAATATTGCAGAGATTATAATATTACATGATAAATGAAATTGGAACAATTACCTATTATAAATACAAATATGAAGTGTTTAAAATAAAATTTTCAAATAAATCTTAATTTAATTGGAATATGGTTACATATTAAATTTGCACTACGCTTATTTTACGTCATCTAACAAAATGTTGAGCATTATTTATGCATTTTTATTAAAAAAGAAAAACCGAAAACAACCGGTTCACCGGTTTTTTATTTTCGGTTAAACCGAAAACCGGTTTTAGAGTTAACTTAATTTTCGAAGAAACCGAAAACCGTATTTTCAAAATATCCGGTTTTTTGATCACCCTAGTCAAGACATTAACATCATCTTTGCTCTTGCGTTTTGACGCTCGGACATGACGATTTTCCCCCACTGTACCACCTGTTGTGAGTACTGGGGGGACATTGTCACCATTTCTGGTGTAGTCGACTTTGGCAAAAACCAACGGACGTTTGAATAAACCAGCTCCACTGGAGAATCAAGGTTCCTCCTGGATGCGGTTGGATTCAGAGCCTAAAGACCGAGTTTGTTTTTGTTTATTTTTAAACTTTTCACTATATTTATAACAACATCTCTATTAAATCGCTCAATGAATATAACGAAGATTAATTCTTTCAGCGAACATGAAACTGTAAGATGAGTTTAAATGAGTTTAGATGAGAAATATGGGTGCCGCGTTTGCTCGCAATGGCACAAAACCAGCGTCGTGGACATGTTTCAGCAGACTTTTTGCGTCGATTCGTAACCATGGATGATACAAGAGTCCACCACTTCACACCAGAGGCAAAGGAACAGTCAAAGCAGCGGACTGGAATGGGAGCATACTGTTCAAAGAAGGCGAATACAGTTCAATTGTCACTGTATTTATAACAACATATCTATGAAATCACTCTATGAATATAACGAAGTTTGAAATATAGCATTTTTGCTATTTTTAAACATTTTTTTGAAAATTTTTAATTATTGGGTTACTGTTATACAATATTTTGTGCTTTAACCACTTTGCTTGAACCCTACTAAAGCCTCGGATATGCATGTAAGAGAATTATTAACTGATGTACACTGCGCCAGGTGTCATTAAGAACATAATAATAATAATATTAATAATAAAAAATACCCTCATGGCGGGATAAAAAGCAGAGATTACTTGGAATTAAATCACATTAATAGGACAAGCTTACGCTTTTGTGTTGCGGACCGGAGCCATCGTCATATCATCGCCATCAGCACCACCTCTAGTAATGCTGTGGTGTGATGAATGCTTATTATTTTTGGAGCAGTCAATAGTATTCAGGTAATTGCTGTTGTTTCGCGGCGATGCGGACCCATTAGGATACATTAAAATTGCATTTCTTTCGTTCACGCACCAAATAATGCAGTTTCGGATGCAATTATCTTTATACTACTGGTTGTGGCATTGCATTCCATTGCATGACCGAACATCTATCCGCCTATCTGGTGGTCTGGTCTGTCTGTCTGCTTGTTTTCCTTTTTATGTTGAACACAGAAATTTTCGGGCCTCACGAGAGTGCTGAAGAATCATTCATAGCTACGGCTATGACTACGACTTTGTGGTGTTGCTCATTATAATTAACTTTATGTCAGTAAACACCAAAAAATAAAGAAACAATCATATTCAGTTTAATGAACTTGCGGTTAAATTTTAATTAATCGCTTAACGAATTAAAGCTTTTATAATCTCTGTATTTATCCAAAGTTTGGATTCTTGGAAAATATGGGTAATTCTTGATTACCGTTGTAAAGATGAGGGGAATTTTGAAAAAAACAATTTTAAGTAATGGATTGGAATGAAACGGTACATACTTATACATAAGAGAGGTTTTATCGAAACTGAATTGACCTCTGCAGTAATGTGAAAGAAAACTACCTCCAAATGAGTTAGATCTGGTATAAACTCATTTGGCTGGAGTTTTCACTACGTGCAGCTCAGAATTTTTAATATTAACCTATGAATTTTATTTTTCTCTAAGAAGCTGCTAAATGGTAAAATTCGATATCATTTATCTTTTGACAAAAAAGTTGTTTCCAGTTCAGTAGTTTTTAGACGTTTTACAACTTTCGCACCTTTAGGTTTACTACTGAATTGGAGACACGACTTTCATTTTTAGGAGGGCAGATTAGGTGCAGTATTAAGTATGAATTCGTTGATGATCTGTCGTAGTGAATCGTTGCTGATCTGTCGTAGTGAACGGACATGTTTATCACAGAGCTGATAGTTGAATCCTATTACACAGTACCTATTACGCAATCGCAAATATCTGTACACAGTCTGGAAGGTCTACATTGTAGTACCTATTACGGGCTAATACATACAAGAAAATAAATAAATTCACTTGACGGGGATGCCTTCATGTTCCGATGGAGCGGGGTTCCCCACTCGTACTCAGTACTCTCAACAAGTGGTACGGTGAGGGGAAAACGTCATATCCGACCGTCAAAGCGGAAGCACAATGAGCATCGGATAGCGCTCAGAGTTTTGACGAAGTTGGAGACTCTTGAGGTTTCGGCTCTTACCGAATCACTTACCTGGGCTATAGACGTCATAGATCCTTCTAAAGCCAATGAGTCGGCTGAAAAAGCCACAAATTCAGCTGTGTTAACGGTTAATAAAGTCAAAAGAATCAGATCACCTGATGAACCCCTGCCTTCAAAAAAGGCAAGAGGCCCTAATTTCATCATCAACAGGGCACTCACCAAGCCCTTCAATGAAGTAGCGAAGGAGAGTCTTGTGATGGCTGTTTTAGACAGAAGTAGTGAGGATGGAGAGTAAAGCTCTTATATTTCGATGATGTCAGATCAGTAGATCTGTATAAGGCGGGTGAGGTGTGGCCGGGTGCCCAGTTGGATGTTGTGGAAAAAAACAACATCACTAGTCACCCTAGAGCCATCACCTGGGTTACAAAAGAGCCCTCCAGCTCGGATGACATATTAGAGGTAATAAAAGATTCCAATCCTGGTCTGCCGACCCATAATTGGAGAATTAGCAAGGTGGGTGAGGCGGATGGTAAAAATCGAAAGGTCAATTTGATCCTTAACGCTGAATCCACCTCACATATACAAAGTGCAAGTGCAACCCTGCAATATGGTTTCGAGACTATAGCCTTGAAGGTATACAAGCAGGATATAGCTCCCACTGCGGAAGGCGAGTCATCGACCGAGGTTGATACAAGGCTTTCTGGAAGAGCGGAGTCCACACGACCATTATTTCTGGTGACTCTAACTCTAACAGAAGATCCGTAACGTCATTCTCTAAGGATGAAAACACTACTTCGGATACTGAGGGGCTAATGGAAGACTCCGGACTCTTTGAAAACCCTTGTCGGGGTGGATGTCAATCTGTCGATTACCAATGATGGTAAGAATTCTACAGATTAACCTCCATCACACTAAATCAGCCTCAGCGGTTCTATTGCTGCGCCTGTCCACAGGTGCAGTAGACATCGTCCTAATCCAAGAGCCCTATGTAGTTGGAGGACGGGTGTGCGGTATCAAAACACCAAACTTTAAACTGCTTGTGGCCAACTGTGAAGGCACTCCAAGAACCTGCATTTTGGTCAAGAAAGATCAAAGTATTTTTCTCCTGACTAATTTAAGTGGTAAAGACAAACCGCTGCTAGTCTGGAGATCGGTTATCGCATATACTGGGTGGTATCCAGTTACTTTCCTTATGAAGCTGTAGTACCGACAGCTCTCTTCAAGGAAGTAGTAGAAGAAGCAACGCCTGACGGGCTCGAGCTGATTATCGGCGCAGACACGAACGCTCATCATACTATCTGGGATAGTACGGATATAAACAATAGGGGTGATTCGCTTCTTGACTTTATTCTAACTACCAACCTAGCTATTTGTAGCATTGGCAATAAACAGACCTTTACAATTAAAGACTGACAAGAAGTACTAGACGTAACGTTTGCTACTGACCGGCTGTCAGGACGACCACTCATTCTCAGATCACCATTATATAGAGTTCAAACTCGCTGAAAAAGCGCCTAAACCTGCTGTCCGCAGAAATGTGAGAAAGACAAAGTGGCACCTGTATGAGAAGAATTTTAAGAAAGTCCTTAACTCCAAACTTCTGTACGAACCGAATGACAAAGCCGGTCTGGATAATCTGGTCGAGCATATCACCACATCATTCAATAGTTCCCTTGAAGAAGCCTGTGCAAAAACAAGGTACAAGGGTAAAACTAAACCCTTCTTCTTCTGAGCTAACGGCTATGAAAAAGACCTGCAACAAGCTATTCAACAAGGCTAATTCTACTGGGGTCGCTAATGTTTGGGGTTACTTGCAGGATGAGGCAAATAATTGGACCAAAAACAGCGAGCAGTCGCTCAATGTACTGCTCGACACACATTTCCCAGGGAACTCTCTAACAGAACCAGAGGATCGGCAGGACCAACAAGAGTGCGAGTGGACTGCGAGCGTCGCGTCGCTAGCTTGTTGACTGAGAGATCCAGAATAAGCTGGGCTATTAATAGCTTTGAGCCCTTCAAGTCACCTGGACCAGACGGCATCACTCCAGCAGAAATGCAGAAAATGTTGAAGTACATTATCCCCTGGCTGGAGAAGATTTATGTAGGCTGTATCAGGCTTTCATACATCCCGAATCGATGGAGGGATACCAAAGTGGTATTCATACCTAAAGCGGGGAAGATATCACACACTAGGCCAAAAGACTTCAGACCAATTAGCCTATCCTCCTTCCTATTGAAAGGTCTGGAAAGACTTTTAAATTATTTCATTGGGGAAAACCTGGATAAGGGAAAGTCTACAGAATCAGCCCTACACGAACTTGTGAGCACTATCGAATCGTCCCTACATTTCAAAGAATTCACCATGGTGGTTTTTTTTGGCATAGAAGGGGCTTTTAACAACATACACCCAGATGTATATTGTCGCTGCATTGTCACATCTAAAGGTTAACTCTAGCTTGATTAGACTAATTCAAAGACTACTCAACACAAGACGCATAGGAGTACTGTCTCCACTAATTTGGAACCTAGCGGTGAATGAAATCCTGCTAGATCTAGAACGTTGTGGCTGCAAGGTCGTGGCATATGCGGACGACCTGGCAATCGCAGTGAGTGGCAAATTCGAAAACATCCTCCGAGATATTCTACAGGTGACTCTGAACAAGTTGGCTAGATGGGCCAGAAGCAGCGGTTTGGGTGTTAGCCCAAACAGGACAGAATTGGTTCTCTTTACTAGGATGAATAACGTCCCTCATGTGGACCCTCCTCATCGAATAAATGGCACAGATCTAATCTTTTCTGAAAGTGCAAAATTTTTAGGAACAATTTTGGATAGGAAACTGTCATTCAGACTAAACGTACTGGAACGTGTAAAGAAGGCCAACATCGCCCTATATTCCTGCAGGAAGGCTGTAGGGTCGCGGTGGGGCCTCTCTCCTAAAATTGTCCATTGGATATATATAGCAGTGGTTCGTCCAATACTGTTATACGGCATTGTGGTATGGTGGACGGCAACTGACAAACTAACCATCACAAACCTGCTATCACGGGTTCAGAGAACTGCCTGCATTAGAGTTGGGTCGTTCCGGAACGAACTCGTTCAATTGAACGATTCCCTTGAAGGAACGATTGGAAATGGTTCCTGCTATGTCGATCTTTTAGTTCCATCGTTCACTTCGGAACGTTTGCTGTTTCATCTTTCGTTCATTCGCTCGATCATTTTACACTTCTTCTCTTTCGAGCAGCTGTTTAATTGTTGCCAAATTTACCGAACAATTATTTCTCTAGTGTTGTCACACTAAATTTATTACAAAATTAAATGCTGGTGTAGTTCGGAGTTATTATTTTTTTACCTTCTTCAGTCTTTTTCACAGGGGTGTCCAGAATTGCCACATTACATATACAACACATGCGTTTAACAATTGTTATTTAAATAAAATCAGTAGAACATTGTTAAATAAATTAAAATTATATTTTCAATTTCCTTGTCTGGCAAAATTGTTTTTATCACGTTCATAAAAGAAGACTGAACGAGTAAACAGACAGCTGTTGTGATATTTGACCGAATGAATATCATTTGAATGAAGGAACCAAAAGGAACGATGGAACGAAAAGACTGAACGAGTTCCTTTACTGGAACGGAACGAAAAGGACCGATCCATTCAGTGAACGATAATGCCCAACACTAGCCTGCATGTGCATAAGCGGACTACAGCGACTGAGTCTCTACAAGCCCTTCTCCATATACTGCCGATTAATGTTGTGGCGAGAGAAGTTGTGGCGAGAGAAGTGCAACCAAAGCGGCACTAAGATTAAACTGCCTATCAATGTGGTGGTACAAGAACTACGGTCACATGAGGATATCAAAGTGTAGTGCTATGGTAACCGACCGAGTGGACTAAATATCAACGGTGCGCACCTTTGAGAAGAACTACATCACTATGATACCAGCCAGGGATGAATGGGATGGCAGAATACCCGGAAATAGAAACCATCTCCACTTCTATACGGATGGTTCGAAGCTTGATGAAAAGGTTGGCTTCGGCGAAATGAAATTGGGCCCCAGGAAAATACGCCCCACTATTTTTATGAATATGGGCCCCAAAAAATAACATATCAAACAACAACAATTTTATTTGGGGCTTAATTTCATTTTTTGACTGCTTTTTGGGGTTTACTTTCATTTCTTGTCTGCTTTTTGGGGCTTATTTTCATCTATTAATTTAGAAACAGGAGAGGCTACGCATAAACGATTTGCTCCACGTTGCCAACTTTGGATCCTGTCCATAGGAGAAAGTCTTAAACAGAGGCCGAAGGCCAACCGCACAGGAATAGATTTATAATTAGAAAATATGTTTGTATACGTGTATTAATGGGTACTCCCCAGATTTAGGAAGAGAAAATTTCTTAGTTTTTTTGGGGGTTTATTGTCATTTCATGCTGTTTTCTTGATTGGGGTGTAATTTCCTAAATCAGTTTTTGTAACGAAAATAGGCCCCAAATTTGGGGCGCACTTTCATTTTCAATTTGGGGTGCATTTTCTTGGGGTCCAACTTCCGGCCGCCGTTGGCTTCGGAGTACACTGTGAAGAACTTAATTTGGATATAGCCGAAATAATGGCAATATGGGAAGTCGCCAAGTGGCTGAGTCGGAACATAGTAACCAACACTGGCGTTGTCATTTACTCGGACAGCCAAGCTGCCATCAATTCTCTGGAGGCCACATCCCTAAATTCACAAATAGCCCTCGACTGCCGCAGATCTCTTAACGAGATGGCTGAGCAGTTTAATATATACCTCATATGGGTGCCTGGGCATAGGAATACCCCGGGGAACTGAAAAGCCGATGAACTTGCTAGGAAAGGGACGACGTTACAAATTCTCGAAGAATTTGCATATATTGGTGCGCCACTATCCACGTGCAAGCTTTGTGCAAAAGATTGTCTACGTTAGTATCAAGTATCAGTTCTGACGGGACACTGCCTGATCGGCGAACACGCCAGAAGATTGGGTATCAACTCCAATGACTTCTGCAGAAGCTGTGGAAATGAGGAAGAAGTGGAGAGCATTTAGCACTTGCTATGCGACAGTCCCGCTTTGAGTAAACGACGACTGGACACTGATAGAAAAAGCTTCGTCTTAATGCGACGAATTTGTACATCATCACCAGGGTTGCCAGAAAAAAATTGCTGATGTCCCCAAATTTTCCCAAGAAAATCCCCAAACTTAACCCCAAATAAAACTATTTTTATTGAAAATAAGTCAAAACTACAAATATCAACAAATGAATCGAAAAACACACATTTTGAATAATTTAATAAACTTTTACACAATAATTCTAGTACGTACGATTTATTTTGCGTTTTTAATTTTTCAAACTTCGTTGTAGTTTTGTTGGTACAGATCTCCAAAGCTACCTATTTCAGGAATTTTTCTAAAAATACCATTTGTTAAAATTGTCATATCTTCTTAACAGTTTCACATATTTTTCTTTTGTGTTGACAGAAGGTCAGAATATAGAAAACATTCTTTATCCTTGAAGATTATCAATTCAGGTCCTTAATTCTGGTCATGAAAAACTCCAAATAGAGCCTTGATTGATTTTAGAAATATAGCAATGTAATTGAATTTTAGATTCGTCTGTTGAACTAGTGTAACTTCTTATAATTTAAAATGACAATGCATGACATCTATGTATATTGCAATTTAGTAATAATTATAGTTATTTAAAAGTTTATATACTTCAGCATCACAATCAATAACTCAAGTCTCATATATGTTGTAAATGGGTTTGAAATATATATTTTTTCAGCTATTCATTTGATGACTATTTATACTTAATGGTGCAAATGCTCCGACCATATTTGAACATGATCACAATTTAAACTTATTAAGAGGCTGAAAAGGCTCGTACTTATTTTTTAAAAGAAAATATTCGTTAAAAATGGTTCAAGAAATTATATTTTCAAGAAAGTATTTCGGGTATTAAGTCAAAAGATTTTAACATAATCAAATCTATCCATTACAAATTCGTTTTCTCGTATAAATTCTTAGCAACTTATTCTTACTCAGTCTTTTTGATTACAAACTTAACGTTAACGAAAATCTTTCTATTGCATAAAAAACCCCAAGAAACCCCAATAAAATTTACAAAATCCCCTAAGAAAAACCCCATCCACAAATTATTTTTTTTCATCCCAATTATCATTGACTAAACCCCAGTATTGGGGCCAAAACCCCAGTTCTGGCAACCCTGATCATCACGATTATTTTTTCGTCAAAAGTCAGCTAACGTACGGAATAATACTCTTGATGAATTTGTTCGTCACCATGACGAATTTCTGTTTCCAAAATCTTTCGTCCTCAGGATGATCCATTCATCACCACGACGAACCCCATTCATCATCTCGACGAATAGCATTCATCACCACGATGAACTCTATTCATCACCATGCTGAACTCCATTCATCACCACGACGAATCCCATTCATCACCACGACGAATTCATGCCCATGACTATTTAAATTTTAAAAATTCCAATAAATGTTCTTCTAGTTTTAAACCATTTAAAATGGTATGGAAAATAAAATTATTTGACTACATTGCTAGGTTCAGTTGTGAATATTCGTTTCGAGACGCAGTTCTTATCAGGTAAGGCTGAAATCAAACAAACGAGAAGTATTCATTACTTCTGCTATTTTAAATCAAAAATAATCACATCAAGTAATGTATTTTCCAACAGACCACTAGCACAAATGTTTCACACTTATACAGCTTGTCGAGCTGCATGTACGAGTATGCATGTGTTTGATGTTTTGTTAAACAAACATCAGTTACGCCTTGCCAGTGCGGTTTGTTTGAACCAATCGGTGCTGCGTGGAACACACACGTGGACGAACATAACAACGTCGCATGTCTTACTTTGTTTTGCTGTAGGAGTTGAGGGCGAATAAGTCGATCGTTCTCATGATGAATGGATAATCTTATTGACGAACGGTGTTCGTCATTAATTATTAGATTTTTAAATTGATCTTTTACAACAAATTATTTAACAAAGGTAATCAGAACGCATATAGAACAGTACATTTAAGCAGAAACTATAATTTGATTGCTTCGTTTGATCATATTCTCAGCAAAATGGCCAAATAAATCTTTTCGTCGTGGGAATGAAACCTTATCGTTCTCTCGACGAATTTCTAAATCACCAAAAACATGACTTGATGATCGTGTTCGTTCTATTGACGTACAAAAACATCGCATGTACGAAACTTTTCGTCACCCGTACGAAGATATATTGACGAAACTGATTCGTCATGGTGACGAACGGTTTTTCTATCAGTGGACCTACTGGGGTCGGCCTTTCTAGACAGCCTAACAGATCTTTCCAGTACCAATATTCGAGCTATCGGTACATTTGTATATCAAACAGGTTGGTTTCGATGAAGGTGCATTTTAGCCCGTGGTACCACTAGGGACCTAAACTGGTCTACGTGAGCTGAGGAAAAAAAGAAAACGGCTGCCACCCTGAACTAAACCTACCTAAACCTAGCAAATTAAGAAAATTTCAAATTCTCTATTCCGTCCATGTGGTATCATAATGGACTACATACTTAAAGTGAGTTTGACACATAAACTACCACTTTGATCCAATTTGAGAAGATAATCACACTCATACCAGAAAGGATCGTATGAAACAGAGGAAATGAAATGATTCCATGTTTAGTCATAGGTGGGTTTTGTGGTCTACCTCAAAGCACGCTGACTAAAGATTCACTGTAGTGTTTAGCTACGGGGCTGATATGTTGTATATTTTTCTCCGTTAGTCAGGATATTAGAAAATTCCTGGGTAATGTATTGATGAACTCAAGAACAACAATTAAATGCGGAGCAGTTTAATATTCAACAGGTAGAGGTACCAAACCACTGGGAACTGTATAGCAGACAAACTCGCTAAACCAGTGGTTGAGGTGGCATTTCCTGGGTGTGAGCACTAACCTTAGGAAGGGCGATGTGAAACCTAATCCTGTCTTACCTTTAAATATTAATTCAACATTCGTTTCTGAACAAATGTTTAGTTTTATTTAAAAACAAATACTGCCCTATAAATAAATGCAATTAAATTTCATAGAGCCATAATCAACGACAAATGGACGCCCAAGCAAATAACTTTGCATTCCATTTCTCTACATTGTCGTAAGGCTTCAAGGAGCATCACATGTTACGGACTTTGGATATAACGATACAATTCTGTGATAATTACTAGGCTTACTGAGTTATAAGAGACTCAGACGATGACATGGCATCCAACATCCCCAGTCTCTCTTACATACTAGTTTAGAGTCGTCGTTCCGGAACACATAACAACTGCTAACACCCACCGTAGCCACAACTAAATATGGCCCCATAAACATGCATTTGTATGTAGGTTAACCTATTTGAAGAACAAAAATATCTTGGCTTTAAGGTTTACCATTTGCCGTTACTGCTTAAAACATAAAGCGAATGCAATTGTATTTAAATTTAATTTAACAAATACTCTTTTTTTCTTTCACAATTTATGCATCATGAATTAAGAAGAAAAAATATTTATCTTTTTCTCTCTGCGTTTTTTGCAGCAACAATACAGACCAAATGCAACCGCACTTCAACGTATTGCAAACGAATGCAACTTTGCCTCCGACTGTCATACATGTGTAGTACGTGCACGAATACTACACTGAAAGAAAAAAGCGTCATACTTTTAATGAAATCTTCAGGCAATCAATGAACAAATTTTTGGAATTAGCCTAGCAGGGAAGGTTGGAACTTTTCTTCAATTCCTTGTTAGATTTAAAATAATTAAAAAATATTTCTGAAATACTGCAATTGAAGAAATTTAGCTAATCTATACACAAGAAACACCTACAGGTCCTAAGTAGAGACTGTGGAATCTACAGACAGACAGGCTAACAACGTTAGCATTTATACTTGGAGGACACCTACAGGTCCTAAGTAGAGACTGTGTGATATACAGAAAGACAGGCTAACAAAGCTACCATTTCGTACTTAATAGACCATAACAAACTTTGATATACAATGTTAAAGCTTTGAGCAAAGTAAATAATGTGGTTTTAGGTTATCTGACAGGATCGATAAAATCTACAGCTACAAAATCACTTGATATTATTACGGAAGTTCAACCTATTCATTTATTCATAAAAGAGTCTGCGGAATTAACACCAACCCGGCTAGTTCAGATGAATCTTCTGCTATGTACCAGTTTTAGACATACTTCTTAATGAGATCTAAAATAATGGAATACGGAACAGATTATATGATCAGCCGTGACATATTTGACAAAGGGGTGCTCGTTAAAATTTCTACTTTGGCAGAATGGCAGAAAGGGAATGTTAGGTTTTCTTGATATTAATGTCTTTACCGATCGTTCGAAAATGGAGGAGGGTTCTGGATGCGGCATTTTCTACCGTGAACCTGATTTGGAGGTCCCCCTTCGCTTGCGTTAAGAATATTCCCAGCAGAATATATATGCGATTGTCAAAGCGGCTGAATTTATCTCATTGATGCAAATATATAGAAGCGATATTTGACTTTTCACCGATACCATGCTGTTTTAAAGGCATTACAGAGTACGAATATAAGGTCTAAGGTGGTCACCCGCTGTTGCAGAGAACTAAAGGTTCTCGTAGAACAGCATAATATAACTCTGGGTACCTGACCACAAATATATTTTTGGTAATAAAGTTGCGGATAAACTAGCCACAAATGGAGCCAATTCCCCGAGCAACGTCGAGGCTGACGTATACCCACGCTGTCGCGGGATCTACGAATCTATTCCCCGGATGAGAACTGGACAGTGATCTCAGACTAGTCACCACCTAGATTTTCTGTAGTCTAACTGGTAGTACCTTCGGCTACGCATTCTCACCAGAGCACTAAATCTGGTACCACAGGAGTCAGAAAAGCCCTCGGAACGCAGGTTCCTTCCTGACTATTGGTGAGAAAGCTATTTGGGTGCAAAGTGGTGGCTGTGGTTGAAACCAAAATCTCTGGGAGAGAATATTCTCGGATGTGGAGTGGCAAAAACGCCGGTGCCATGACCCATAGAATGGCAAGTAGTTATAGATGGGCTCCGCTCCTAGCTAAGGAGGGGGGCAAAAGTGTCCAAAAATACGGAATTGATTGACATTGTGCGTGGGGGCATTGGTTGACGCATATATTCACCCAGGTGTTTAGAGCATGGGGTTAAGCCTAACGGCAGGAACTCACCTAAACCCTGTCGTTAACTTTTTTTTATTAAATGGAAATATTACCAGTAAGTAAAGACAAAGAAGAGTCACGCAAATATTTGATCTTAAATTGAAACGAATACGTTGAAACTCGTACTACAATATCACTTAATGCATCAAAAAATCGTGCGCTAAGTCCATTTTTTTAACTCAAAAAAAAACTTTCCAGTCGACCTACGACCTTGACACCCATTAGCAATATTTTAGCTCTCGTTAAGGAGCTAGAGTAAAAATAAACTTTCCGTTCACATTTGAAAATGATGCTGTCATTTTTCTTTTAAAATCCAAAAAAAAAAAAACACTTTCCAGTCGACCTTGGCACCCATGACCAATAATTTAGCACTCGTTAAGAGCTATCTTTTTGCCATTGACCGATTGTGGCTACGTGCCACACAGCAAATGAAACAATTGAATTGTTGCGAGAAAAGTTTGGAGATTCGATTATTTCAAGAAATTGTGATATTGAAGGGCCTCCAAGAAGATGTGATTTAACACCATTAGACTATTTCTTGTGGGGTTATTTGAAGTCATTGGTCTTTCGAAATAAACCAGACTCTCTTCAAGCTTTACAAGTCAATATTGAACGTGCCATTCAAGACATACGACTTTATTTAGTGGAAAAAGTGCTCGAAAATTGGGTTCATCGAATTCGTTCCTGCAGAAGAAGTCGTGGAGGCCATTTGAATGACCATAATTGGGACCTGTACTTTGATTAGAATACATGCACAGACAGACGGACGGACATAGCTAAATCAACTCAGACAGACATTTAAAGTCGATCGGTATAATAAACGATGGGTCTATTTCTTCTCTTTTTGGGTGTTACAAACAAATGCACAAAGTTATAATACCCACAGTGTGGTGTAGGGTATAAAAATAACCTCGAGCCAAATTTTCGAAACCCAGACTGGAGACGACATGCAGCGAATAGAATGACAACAATAAACTACACTAAAGAGAAAAGAGCTGACACGCAAGGTTACCAATAGCTGTCAATCAACCAGCAGTGAAAAGTACTCCGCTGATGTCACACAGAACATCAACATAGACAACATCCATGACTTCCAAAGGACATGTATCAAGTTCTCAAAGGCAGCTCCGCAGCAAACTCTCTGCTATCACTAAGACCACGTCTATGGAAAAAGTCAGGATCCTCTGAAACGAATCTAATATCAGATATGAACTCAAACATCACCCTGTACTTATCGCTATTGCCTTGTCTGGCTTGCCATCTAGATAGGATGCACTCGCGCGCAAATATTCATCCATTCAAGTTTAGCCATAATTAACAGTCCTACAAATGATCAACCGGAAGACGAAAACGACTAACCTCGTTTGACCTTGAAAGATGTTGCGGAACTCGTCGCTTCCAGGTCAAGATGTGCAGCGCCCTTTAAAACCTGTAGCGCTTCGGCAGGCACCATTCTTCTACAAGCGTATACAGGCTAATAGCATTACGCTTTGGCACAAAAGACAATGTAGTCCATAATGATACAACAGAGCTGAAGTAAAAATAAAGGATCTCAAGAGTTGACGAATGCTAACATCAAGTTTGATCGCTCACCAAAGAAATGTGATCCCATGGAAGCCTGATGCCTACTAAGGCCGGGCTGAGCAGTTTAATATACAGCTCATATGGGTGCCTGGGCATAGGGATATCCCGGGGAACTGCAAAGCCGATGAACTTGCTAAGAAAGGGACGACTTTACAAATTCTCAAAGAATTTGCATATATTAGTGCGCCACTATCCACGTGCAAGCTTTGGCTTAGGCAAGAGGCAATCCGGCAGTCCAACGAAATATGGACACAAATCGGCACCTGTAGGGTAGCTAGACAAATCTGGCCAAGGTATGACCTGAGAAGGTCAAAATATCTCCTCGCACTAGAAAGGAAAATATTGTCTACGTTAGTATCAGTTCTGACGGGACACTGCCTGATCGGCGAACACGCCAGAAGATTGGGTATTAACTCCAATGACTTCTGCAGATGCTGTGGAGATGAGGAAGAAGTGGAGAGCATTGAGCACTTGCTATGCGACTGTCCCGCTTTGAGTAAACGACGACTGGACCTACTAGGGTCGGCCTTTCTAGGCAGCCTAACAGATCTTTCCAGTACCAATATTCGTGCTATCGATACATTTGTATATCAAAAAGGTTGGTTTCGATGAAAGGCATTTTAGCCCGTGGTAACACTAGGGGCCTAAACTGGTCTATGTGAGCTGAGAAAAAAAACGGCTGCCACCCTTACCTATACCTAACCCAAACCTAAAGACCGGGGCATAGACACAAAATTTGTTTTATAAATTTTTCTACTCAAGTCTAAAAAAATACCTTGACCTGCCCTGACAGACACGATAATTAAGACGTCCCGATATTTCGGTTCCGACATATTGCCAGACTTGACTCATCTCAGAGTATATGACTGGCAGATACTGAGAAAATGCGTGTCTAGTACCGATTTTCTGTAACCCGTAAGGTATAAAAATCATAAATAAGGAGCGCACAACAGGCAGAACCACTGGCTTAAGTGTATGTCCATGGACATGAGACGTTTAAACGTCTCTTCTATTCAACCTAACCTAACCTATCCTAAGACGTCCTGCCTTGATGAGAACAGTTTCGAGTTTATTCAGGGCCACATTATTTGTTTTCATAAGCGCACTATCTCTTAAGAAGAAACTAATGTTGCTAGAGATATATCCACAAATCAGGAGAATATTGAAGAGTTCAGCCATATATTAATGAGATATGTTCCTGAATTCTGAAATACAAAACCCCCGAGGGCAACGTATTGAAGACTAAATAAACTATAAACTGTCAAATTTCCAAATTGATTGCAAAATTTTGTTTCAACAAGAAAAAAAGTGAAATCGAAGAGGGTCCTTTATTTGAAAGCTATCCTAAATGAATCTATGAAACATGTTCATTTAAAGTAATGAAATGTTTCAGTTATTCTACGACAGACGTCCCTTTCTTTCAGTGTAGGAGCTGGAGCAACAACTTGAAGTCATTTGTGCCACAAATTAAACAACCGTAGAGAAATTATCATCAAAGGCATTCATCTGGAAGACTGATCTGCTGCCATCACTTTACTCTTGCGAACGGCTGCAGTTAGTGGTGATGCACACGGAGTAACTTAACAACGGCACTAGCAACAACGTCATCATCATCACCACCATTACCGCCGACATGAAGCAACAACGAGAACATGGTCATCTTTGTTAAGCCAAGGAGTTTGTAAATGTGGTGTTATATACAGGGTGTTACCATGCACCGTTTGATGTGGTGTGACAAATATTAAAAATTAGTTAGGGAAATATCGCTAATCAGGACGCCAGGAATGTACGCCAACTTGTCCAGAAACCAGATCTAGGGGTCCAAAATCTCAATGTGATGTAAGTTTAAATGTAAAATAATTGAAATAATGACAAACCCGACTGCGGAAACAGCAGAGTTTGACAGCTAAACTAGCAGGGTATGTCTGCTACATCAGATGTTAATCTCTGACCGCTTCTTGCCGAAGCCAAAGTTTGCATGCGGGCAGTGACGCACCACTAAATGAAAATTCTTCGTAAATTTGTAATGTCGTCCCTATCCTAACAAGTTCATAGGTATTGCAGTTACCCGGGATATACCTATGTCCAGGTATCTATGTATCTCTGTAAGAGATCTGCGGCAGTCGAGTACTGTTTGTGGATTTAGGAACGTAGACTTCAGAGATATCCCTATGTCCAGGTATCTATGTACGTATGTTCAAAAAATATCGGGACATTTTAATTTCCGCCGGCTACGTGTATTTGATTTTTGATATTTTTGTAGCGTTATGTTGGTACTCATGTCCCTTACTTATGCTGACAAGGTCGGCCATTTTGAATGTTTAGTTAATTTTTGACAGCTGTTGTGCTGTCGATTTTTATCTATTTCAGAAAATGGATCAAAGAATCTGCATCAAATTTTGTGTGAAAAACCAAATAAAGTGCGCTGACGCATTCCGAATGTTGACTGTGGCATATGGTGAAGCTACATTGGACCAAAGCAACGTTTATCGGTGGTACAAAATGTTCTTAGAGGGCCGAGAAGATGCGAAGGACGAACAGCGTGCCGGACGCCCGAGCACGACAACAACAGACGAAAACATTGATAACGTGAATAAAATAATATTGGCCAATCGACGAATTACCATTAGAGAAGTTGCTGAGGATCTAAACATATCGATTGGCTCGTGACATTCGATTTTAACCAATGATTTTGGCATGAGTCGGGTCGCCGCTAAATTCGTGCCAAAATTGCTCAATTTGGACCAAAAACAGCATCGCGTTAACATTGCTCAGGAGATGTTGAACTCGGTCCGTGACGACCCAAGTTGCTCCAGAGGGTCATAACTGGTGACGAATCATGGGTTTATGGTTACGACGTGGAAACTAACGCTCAATCATCCCAATGGAAGCTGCCGCATTAACCAAGACCGAAAAAAGCGCGCCAAGTTCGGGCGAACGTAAAGGTTTTGCTCACAGTTTTCTTTGATTGCAGAGGCGTGGTGCATTATGAGTTCTTGCCACAGGGCAAGCGGATTGCTATGCGCAAATTGCGGAAGAACAAAAACTGGCTTTTGCACCATGATAACGCCCCTGCACACACATCGTTGCTTGTGCGCGAATATTTGGCCAAAAACAACACAGTAATGGTACCGCAGCCACCGTATTCCCCTGGCCTAGCCCCCTGTGACTATTTTTTGTTCCCAAAACAGAAAAGGCCCATGAAAGGACGACGCTACGCCACGATTGAGGAGATAAAGACGGCATCGAAGGAGGAGCTGAACAAGATCACACAAAATGATTATTTGAAGTGCTTCGAGGATTGAAAAAAAACGTTGGCAGAAGTGACAAAATAGATATTCATGAATAAATAAATACTTTTTGAAAAAAATACAAAATTCTTTGAACATACTACGTATTTGTTGAACTGCTCAGTCAACTCTTCAAGAGATCTGCAGTGCTGTTTGTGGTTTTAAGAACGTAGACGGCAGTGCTGGTCACTATGTTGCGACTCACCCACTTAGTTACCTCCCTTATTGGAATTTTTTGATAGAGACTTCAAGTATCTGGTAGTCTATGAGCTATACCAAGACCAAGCTCTTTACATTGTAATTTCATCGTTGGGATATCGCTCAAACAACTGGTTCGGGCCCATCTAGCCACTTTTAGTTCAGAGACAACCAATTCTGTATGGGTTGGGCTATCGCTCAAACAACTGTCTAGCCAATTTATACAGAGCCACCTGTAGAATGTCTATGAGGAATTGTCGTTTGCCAGTTGCTGCGATTGCAACGTCGTCCGCATATTCCACGACTTTGGATCCACAACAGTCGAGGCCTAACAGGATTGTCTTCACCTCTGCTTAGAAATCTCATTAGAGTTGTGGCCTCGAGACTTGCTGTTATGCGTCTTCTGTGGAGCAGCCTTTGATCCATCTAGCCGCAGCTTCTGACCCATTTAGCCAATTTGTTTCGAGCCACCTGTAGTATGTCTCTGAGGACGTTTTAGAATATTTCGGACCACAACTTTGTGGATCTAACAGGAATTTATTCACCGCTAGATTCCAAATTAGTGGAGGCATTGTGGGGTCCCTCTATCCACAAACCTTATTAGTGTTTTGGACCCAAGACTTGCTGTTATGCGTCTTCTATGAGCCTTTCCAGACCTTTCTGCAGGAACGAGGATAGACTAATTGGCCTCAAGTCCTTTGGCCTGGTGTGTGATATCTTTCCCTCCATGGATTGCGGATATAATAGAGTCTAATACAGCCTTCATAAATGTTCTCCAGGCAGGGCATGGTGTACTTAATCCTTTTCTATACTTCTGTTGGCTCAAAGGAGTTATTCGCCCAGCTTAGTCTGAATTTTCAATCAACAATTTAGCGAAGTTTGTAGTCCTTTTGCTGTCTTGTTGGTCCAGCTTTTCCTCGAGTTCTGTCGGGGACTGCTCGTTATTTTTTTTTTTGTCCAGTCCTCGTTCTGCAGATAACCCACAGCACATGGTGTTGTGGATAGTTCTTCCTCAGCCTTGTGTCGTCTGAGACCTTTTTGACTTCCCCAGTGATGGTAGACCAAAAACCCAGTGCATTTGGCCCTGTTGAATTACAGGCCTTTTTCTAGCATGTAGCTCACAAATCCACCATTGAGGTTAAGTATTAACCTTGAACCTTGATTTTAGACAAGCTTCTACAAAGGAATCATTGAAGGATGTCGACCAGATTATCCAGATCGATTATGTCTTTCCGTTCGAAGAGACATTTTGAATTGATGACTATTTTACACAATCTATATCATCATCCCTAATGACAACATCCTATATTTAGGATTTAATGCTTGTGCAAAATTTTCCACATCGGGGGAAAAATGCGAAAACTCTCTTCTTCCATGGAAGATGAACAATAAAATATTTAAATAAAGCCACTTTGAATGTAAAAAAGGATTACAAATAAAATACACAACTATAACAGCACAGCGACAGCAACAATACACGGCTACATACTCGTACATCGCCAACGAGGATAACAACAACGAAATATGCATCTCTGTAAAAAAGCTGCATTCCATGGTAAGAGCCTTTTAAAAAATGAATGAAACACATGAGGAGGACCGCATTGGGCCAAGGGAAACAACATTTTACCGCGATAAAGGATGACAGCAAAAAACCGAAAACTCAAAATTGCATACACAATAACAACGCCGAAGCGCCGGAAGAATGAGAACAAATTACCAGCCCCAATCAACAAAAAATACCTGAGTTTATTATTCGCGGATTTAATATACATTCCTATTTGTTCACAACTCTTCAAATATCCCAATGGTGGTGGTATTTCGTTGGTAACAATTCATGGTCGGTTCCCAACCTACATATATCGATATAAATATTTTCTCTGAATTCCAATAAACTCAATTACGAGTACTTTGCATATGCAGAAAATAATTAAACCTTTAGCTACGCAAACAAGAAGACCCATCCGATAGGGAAAAGGAAATTTGTTATAACAAGTAAGAAAGTTTCAGTCGGGTAAACCGACTAAGGTATACCCTCACTTTGTGAGTAATGTAATATTGAATATTACACAAATTATTCTGTCAATTTTTGTGGGAGGTACCAGAAGGGGTTTAAGAAATACACCTATATTTCGATGAACAGTAGATATTTTAAATACATTGCACTGTGTCGAATTGTAACCGTTTATATGGACTGGTATATTAACGTTGAGATATTAAATTGTGGTATAATTTGGCCATTTTGTGTGGGAGGTACAAAAAGGGGCGTGGTGATAACGCTCATTTTTCACTGGACATTATAAAAGCATTACACTGTACAAAATTTCAAGTAATTGTATACTCTGATATTAATGTTATAAACAGTTAACTTTTGGTGCAAAATGGTACCTTTGTGGGAGAGGTACCAAAAGGGGCGTGACAATAACGCCCATTTTTCACTGGACTGTAGGCACTATAAAAGCATTACACTGTACAAAATTTCAAGTATTTCTAAACACTGGTATTAATGTTATAAGCTTTTAACTTTTAGTGCAAAATGGTGCATTTGTGTGGGAGGTACCAAAAGGGGCGTGGCAATTTCGCCCATTTTCCTCGAGTTGATAGCGACTAACAAACTAATACTATGTGTGGAATTTCAGAAGATTCGAATACGTATAATAGCAGTTATTAAAGAATCAATATTTCACAACATTTTAACCCTTTGTGGATTAAAATGTTGTGAAATAAATACCAGAAGGAGTGGACCAATATTACCCATCTTCGAACTTAGCCGGAGATAGAAAAAAATATTACCACATACGAAATTTGAAGTCAATCGGTTACTCCTTTCGAGAGTTATCGTGCGCACCAGCCAGCAGACAGACAGACGGACTTAAAATGACCCAAAACGGATTTCCGCCGAACATACTTGGGGTCTTAGGTCACTCCTTCGATGTGTTACACTTTTTTCCGTAGCAAATGATATATACCCTCGTCACACTAAAGTGAGGGTATAAAAAGGGTAAGGAGCCAACGTGTGATTCTAAAATAGCAAAAAAAGTATATCCAAGACGATCTTATATTTATTCCCGCCATTCCAGTGTGGAGCATAGGGTCATAAGACGATCTTGCTATGCCATAAGTGATAGCAGTAGCACGTCTGGGAAAAATTCTCGAAGAATAAAAGAGTAACTTCGGAGATTTGTTCTATACAAAGGTATTGGACCAGATTCTCGTCTCTAATTGTTGGATTACTTTAGTTGGATCTTTTCCTGAAATAACTCCTTGTTTTGCTCACATTCATGTCGATATTGTCGGTCCACTACCATTGTCTCAAGGAATGTCGTTTATACTAACATGTGTAGATCGTTTTAATGTTTTTAAATAACTAACTAAATTACTTGGCTGTGAACGAATACGAACAACTCCTTATCATCCTTGCTCTAATGGAATGGTAGAGCGGCTACATAGAACCCTCAAGGCTGCAATTATGTGATATAATTCTGAAAGATGGATGGACGTGTTGCCAACAATTCTACTTGGCTTTCGTGGTAGCTTGAGAAGTGACATTGACGCAACCCCTTCCGACATTCAGAATACCTTAAGCCGAGGGGCATAACAATTAAATCACGAATACAATTTTCATTCATAAAGATCTTTCCCCTTCCAATTACGTTTTTGTTCGACAGGTTTGCATTCGATAGTCTCTTCAACCACCATACGGTCCATTTAGAGAGTTATATCGAACTTGAAAGCATGTTAAAATCGACATAAAAGGTTCTCCAAAAACAATAGACGGAGTGAAGCCAGCATACGTTGCTAACGAATTGTTGCGATTAGCCCTTTATTGGGGGGAGAGTAATGTGGGGACACAGTATTCCCATTCAGTTGACCAATGAATGGGAATAATGACGAGTTTTCTTTGAGAAATATTTTAAAAACGAAAAATACTAAAACATTATTTTGTCAATCTTTTTTTATTTGTAAAATAATTCAGTTTGATTCTTCTTTAACCGTTAATTGATTTTAATAAAAATTTGTTTCCTGAATTTTTAAAATAAAAAAGACACTTAGACTATCCAGTCCATTGTGTTACCACAGGGTAAACATAAGGTATCCCTAGTCCCTCCCGTTGAACCAATTTTATTGCTTTAAAAAGCTTAAAGCCTCAAAGAAATATTGGGCTCTTATTTCTTTGAGGCTTTAAGCTTTTTAAAGCAATAAAATTGGTTCAACGGGAGGGACTAGGGATACCTTATGTATACCACCTTCTAGAGAGAGCGCAGCACTGACAAGGAAGGTGTTCCATTGATTCCTCCTCCTCTTCGTCTCCACAGCTTCTGCAAAAGTCACTAATCTCTCTGCGTGCCGTCCAATAAGACAGTGACCACATCAGCCTGGAATGTATGCAGTTCCTGACTGTTATTTGTTGCTGTAAGAGCACTATCTCAAGAGGTCGCTAGCGGCATGCCCACATATTCCTGTTCCCCTAGTGCAAGTAAGGTAGTTACTAGTATTGCAAGTTCATCTGCTTTGCAGTTCCTTGGTGCGTCCCTGTGACCCGGCACCCTATCAGGTGAATATTGAACTATTCAACCAGCTCGTTAAGAGATCCGCGATAATCGAGGGCAGTTTTATGAAGGGCCTGCATTAGAATATTTCCAAGAGTACTCGGAAACTTACCTCTAACAGCTATTGCCACGTAATTTGCATAGGCAATAACTCTGACACCCATTATCTCCAGAGAAAACAGAATATTGTTCAGAACATCCCCTTGGGGCGTTCCCCTGCTGACAAAATCTATGGAGGTCAGTTGGCCCTAAGCTAGCTGAAATGTGTCTCTTAATCAGAAGGTTATGAATGAACCTGCGTATACTGCTATCAACCCCCAGGGTAGGTCTAGGGTTACTATCTATTAATCTCTCCAGGCTTTTAAGAAGAAATTACAATAGACTAATCGGCCGGAGAGAGAACATAGTAGAGGAGACAGAACATCCCCTTGGGGCGTTCCCCTGCTGACAAATCTATGGAGGTCAGTTGACCCTAAGCAAGCTGAAATGCGCCTCTTAATCAGATGGTTATGAATGAACATACGTAAACTGCTATCAACCCCCAGGGTTGCTAAAGCCGTAATTATAGCGGCAGGATTTATGTTGATGAAGGCCCCCTACATATCTAAGAAAGCTACCATAAGGCATGTTCATTAACAGAGAGATCCTTCAATGAAGAGTCGCCTGTGATCAATTTTAGTTTATTTATCTCTACAGGTTTTAAAAAGAAATGACGATAGACTTATCGGCCGGAAATCCTTGGTTCCTCTGTTTTTATAAATACCATACATGGTATTATAAGTTTGTTTTGAGACATATGTCTGTAACACCTAGAAATACTACAGCTAGACCCACCTTAAAGTATACCGATCAACTCAGAATCACTAGCTGAGTCGATTAAACCATGTCTATCCGTCTGTCCATCAATAGTTCACTCAAATCATGCTGAGATTTGGCAGTAGGTACTCTTTCATACCTGGGTATTGAAATTGGTCAAAATCGGTTCAGATTTAGATATAGCCTCCATATATATGTTCCTTTCGGTTTGGTCATTTAGCGTTATAGAAGTTCTATTTCACATTCAATCGTTTTTAAATTTAGCAGGGTCGTGATTCTTGATACAGAGATCCACATTGCTGAGTTTGAAGAAAATCGGTTCAGATTAACAAATAAAATGATACTGGCAGCATTAAACAAGTAAAGACGGATTATGTTCGTCCATGCCGAATCTTATATGGTTGGATCACATGTGAATGGTTTCGGGTACAAATAAACTCATTATTTCAAATTTCGTTACGAATCAAATCCAGAGGGACTTTTGTTTGGGGCTATTCAGGTATAACTACGAGTAAACCCCAGTTACCAATTTTATGACTACCGTTGTTCGTGTGAAGGGTTTTAGGTATAAATACACCCCAGTTACCAATTTGCAGTCTGATCAGTTGCCATTTGTGGTCTCTATGACGTTAGGAAGTCAAATCGGGGAGATGCTATATATGGGGCTTTTAAAAAACATGACCGATTGCCCATCTTCAATCCCAAGTTACATGCAGCTATATTTTAGCCATCTAGCTCAATTATTGTAGACTGTAGCGTGATTACAACAGACAGACTGACGGATGGACATGGCTAAATCCTTAGAATTTTACGACGATTAAGAAAATATATACTTTATGGGGTCTCAGATCAATATTTAGGGGTGTTACAAACGGAGTGACAAAATGAATATAGCCCCCATCCTATGGTGAGGGTATAAAAACGATCATGGGAGGGACATCCAAAAACAGCGACATCGCAAGAAGTGGTTAGAAAGATGAAGGGTAGAACTTAACGTGGAGTGAACAATTAAGGACCTACAGAATGTTAGAAAGATGAAGGGCAGAACTCAACGTGGAATGAACAATTGAAGACCTATAAAATACAAGCAGTGGAAGATATTAAATCTGCACAAAATGATAGAAAGTGTTAAAAGAAAAAGAGTTAAAACACTTGCACGTTGGTGACAAGCTTGAAAATGTGGTCTTTTCTGATGAAAATTTTTGACGGATCAGCGATATGTAAATAAACAAAACGATCATGTTTGGTTAGTTCGGATTCACAGGAGACAATTTTTTCCAAGTAAGTGTCAAAGTTTGTAGGAGGGAGATGCAGGCGGAAAGAGCTCTCTGCCTCGTGCGTTTTTTGGGATCAGACGAAAATTACGAAAGTTACACGTGCTTGAACATTTTATTCAACCGATGTGGCCAATTTTGAGGCTTTGTGGCTCTACCCCTGTATGGTTAAGAAACGGCTGAATTATTTCCATTTTTAAATTCCTCCCACTGTGCATGTGTGTGTAGGAGAGAGAGGCAGAGAGCTCTTTCCGCCTGCCTCTCTCTCCTACAAACTTTGACACTTGTTTGGACAAAATTGTTTTGTGTGAATCTCGACTTATGGAACTTTGCCACTAAGATGCCTGACGGAGAGGGCTGGGTTGGCGGAATAGCAGGAGATATAAACTCCACTTCTATGCAGATGGTTCGAAGCTTGATGATAAGGTTGGTTTCGATTTGAACTGTATAGAACTTGGTCTTGATTTAGCCCATAGTCTACCAGATACCTGAAGTGTATACCAAGCGAAAATAATGGCATTATGGGAAGTCGCTTATGGAAGTGGCTTAGTCGCAACATAGTGACTAAACATTGGCGTTGTCATTTACTCGGACAGCCAGGTTGCCTTCAATTCTCTGGATGCCACATACCTAAATTCACAAACTGCCCTCGACTGCCGCAGATCTCATATCGGTGTCTCGGCATAGGGATATCCCGGGGAACTGCAAAGCCGATGAACTTGATAAGAAAGGGACGACTTTACAATTTTTCGAAGAATTTGCAAATATATATTGGTGCGCCACTATCCACATGCAAGCTTTGGTTTAGGCAAGACGCAATCCAACGAAAGATGGACAGAAATCGGCTCCTGCAGGGTAGCTAGAAAAATCTGGACAAGATATGACCTGAGAAGGTCAAAATATCTCCTCGCACTGGAGAGGCAAATACTGTATACGCCAGTGTTACAAGACAAAAACTGTATGTTCATACGGTTGTACATACATAGGGTTGTATTTTTCCGCCATTTTTCTGACAATATTGTCCGATCTGGCAATCGTGTGTACTTAGCTTATTGTAAAAGTAAAGCGAATCAGATCACCTGATGAACCCCTGCCTTCGAAAAAGGCAAGAGGCCCTAATGTCACCATTAACAGGACACTCACCAAGCCCTTCAATGAAGTGGCGAAGGAGAGTCTAGTGATGGCTGTTATAGACAGAAGTAGTGAGGATGGATCCATCCTCAAGGACAAATGGAGTCATGTACAATCAGCCATTATGGCTCATTACCTCGATGTCCGTAGAGAAATGCCGGGCAAACCACCAATCTGCAACGATGCAGGATGGCATCAGGGGAGAGTAAAGCTCTTATATTTCGGTGATGCCAGATCAGTAGACCTGTATAAGGCTGCTCTGAGTCGAGCGGGTGAGGTGTGGCCGGGTGCCCAGTTGGATGTTGTCGAAAAAAACAACATCCCTAGTCACCCTAGAGCCATCACCTGGGTTACAGAAGAGCCCTCCAACCCGGCTGACATCTTAGAAATAATAAAAGATTCCAATCCTGGTCTGCCGGCCCATAATTGGAGAATCAGCAAGGTGGGTGAGGCGGATGGTAAAAGCGCTAAACGCTGAATCCACTTCCTATATACAAAGTGCGAGTGCAACCCTACAATATGGCTTCGAGACTATAGTCTTGAAGATATACAAGCAGGATATAGCTCCCACTGCAGAAGGTGAGTCGTCCACCGTGGCACTTTCTGGAAGTGCGGAGGTACCCACGCCTATTATTTCTAGTGACTCCAACTCTAACAGAAGATCTGTAACGTCCTTCTCTGAGGACAAAAGCTCTACTTCGGATACAGAGAGGCTGAGGGGAGTCTCCGGACTCTTTGACGCATCTGGCGGGGACATGCTTCTCGACGATACGGACGAAGAGTTCGATAACACCCTTGTCGGGGTGGATGTTAATCTGTCAATTACCAATGATGGTAAGAATTCTACAGATTAACCTCCATCACGCTAAAGCAGCCTCAGCGGCTCTATTGCTGCGCCTGTCCACAGGCGCAGTAGACATCGTCCTGATACAGGAGCCCTACGTAGTGGGAGGAAGGGTGTGCGGTATTAGGACACCCAACTTTAAACTGCTTGTAGCCAACTGTGAAGGCACTCCAAGAACCTGCATTTTGGCCAGGAAAGATCTAAGTATATTTCTCCTGACTAATTTAAGTGGTAAAGACCAAACAGCTGCTAGCCTGCAGATCGGTAATCGCATATATTGGGTGGTCTCCAGCTACTTGCCTTATGAATCTGTAGTACCGACTGCTCTATTCAGGGAAGTAGTAGAAGAAGCAACGTCTGACGAGCTCGAGCTGATTATTGGCGCAGACACGAACGCTAATCATACTATCTGGGGTAGTACGGATATAAACAATAGGGGTGATTCGCTTCTTGACTTTATTCTAACTACCAACCTTAGTATTTGTAACATAGGTAATAAACCGACCTTCACACTTAAAGACAGACAAGAAGTACTCGACGTAACGTTTGCTACTGACCGGCTGTCAGACAAAATTATTGGGTGGAATGTACTGGACGACCACTCATTCTCAGATCACCATTATATTGAGTTCAAACTCGCGGAAAAATCGCCTAAACCCGCCGTCCACAGAAATGTGAGGAAGACAAAGTGGCATCTGTATGAGAAGAATTTCAAGAAAGTCCTCAACTCTAAACTTCTGTACGAACCGAATGACAAAGCCGGTCTGGATAATCTGGTCGATCATATCACCATATCATTCAATAGATCCCTTGAAGAAGCCTGTCCAAAAACAAGGTACAAGGGTAAAACTAAACCCCAATGGTGGACTTCTGAGCTAACGGCTATGAAAAAGACCTGCAACAAGCTATTCAATAAGGCTAAATCTACTGGGGTCGCTAATGATTGGGATGCCTATAAAGAGCAACTCAAGATCTATAAGAAGGAGCTTAGAAAGGCGCTCTTGGTATACCTTCTGTGGTGAAGTGGAAAAGGTCTCCGACGCCGCTAGGCTGAGGAAGATATTATCTGCTTCACTCTGTACAGTGGGATATTTACAGGATGAGGCAAATAACTGGACCAAAAACAGCGAGCAGTCGCTCAATGTACTGCTCGACACACATTTCCCGGGGAACTCTGTAACAGAACCCGAGGATCAGCAGGACCAACAAGAGTGCGTGTGGACTGCGAGCGTCGCTAGCTTCTTGACTGAGAGATCCAGAATAAGCTGGGCTATTAACAGCTTTGAGCCCTTCAAGTCACCTGGACCAGATGGCATCACTCCAGCAGAAATGCAGAAAATGTTAAAGTACATTATCCCCTGGCTGGAGAAAATTTATGTAGGCTGTATCAGGCTTTCATACGTCCCGAATCGTCCCTATTAAAAGGTCTGGAAAGACTTTTAGATCATTTCATTAGGGAAAACCTGGATACAAAACTCCTGTCGGGGAACCAACATGCTTACAATAAGGGCAAGTCTACAGAATCAGCCCTGCACGAACTTGTGAGCACTATCGAATCGTCCCTGCATTTCAAGGAATTCACCATGGTGGCATTTCTTGACATAGAAGGGGCTTTTAACAACATTCACTCAGATGCGGTAATTGCGGCACTCTCACATCTAAAAGTTAACACTAGTTTGATTAGACTAATTCAAAGTCTGCTCACCAGAAGACGCATAACAGCATGTCTAGGGTCCACAACTCTAACAAGATATGTAAACAGAGGGACCCCGCAAGGAGGAGTATTGTCTCCACTAATTTGGAACCTAGCGGTGAATGAAATCCTGCTAGATCTAGAACGTTGTGGCTACAAGGTCGTGGCATATGCGGACGAAGTGGCAAATTCGTAAACGTCCTCAGAGACATCCTACAGGTGGCTCTGAACAAGTTGGCTAGATGGGCCAGAAACAGCGGTTTGGGCGTTAACCCCAACAAGACAGAATTGGTTCTCTTTACTAGGAGAAACATGTAAAACATGACCGATTGCCCATCTTCAATCCCAAGTTACATGCAGCTATATTTTAGCCATCTAGCTCAATTATTGTAGACTGTAGCGTGATTACAACAGACAGACTGACGGATGGACATGGCTAAATCCTTAGAATTTTACGACGATTAAGAAAATATATACTTTATGGGGTCTCAGATCAATATTTAGGGGTGTTACAAACGGAGTGACAAAATGAATATAGCCCCCATCCTATGGTGAGGGTATAAAAACGATCATGGAAGGGACATCCAAAAACAGCGACATCGCAAGAAGTGGTTAGAAAGATGAAGGGTAGAACTTAACGTGGAGTGAACAATTAAGGACCTACAGAATGTTAGAAAGATGAAGGGCAGAACTCAACGTGGAATGAACAATTGAAGACCTATAAAATACAAGCAGTGGAAGATATTAAATCTGCACAAAATGATAGAAAGTGTTAAAAGAAAAAGAGTTAAAACACTTGCACGTTGGTGACAAGCTTGAAAATGTGGTCTTTTCTGATGAAAATTTTTGACGGATCAGCGATATGTAAATAAACAAAACGATCATGTTTGGTTAGTTCGGATTCACAGGAGACAATTTTTTCCAAGTAAGTGTCAAAGTTTGTAGGAGGGAGATGCAGGCGGAAAGAGCTCTCTGCCTCGTGCGTTTTTTGGGATCAGACGAAAATTACGAAAGTTACACGTGCTTGAACATTTTATTCAACCGATGTGGCCAATTTTGAGGCTTTGTGGCTCTACCCCTGTATGGTTAAGAAACGGCTGAATTATTTCCATTTTTAAATTCCTCCCACTGTGCATGTGTGTGTAGGAGAGAGAGGCAGAGAGCTCTTTCCGCCTGCCTCTCTCTCCTACAAACTTTGACACTTGTTTGGACAAAATTGTTTTGTGTGAATCTCGACTTATGGAACTTTGCCACTAAGATACCTGACGGAGAGGGCTGGGTTGGCGGAATAGCAGGAGATATAAACTGTCTCCACTTCTATGCAGATGGTTCGAAGCTTGATGATAAGGTTTGTTTCGATTTGAACTGTATAGAACTTGGTCTTGATTTAGCCCATAGTCTACCAGATACCTGAAGTGTATACCAAGCGAAAATAATGGCATTATGGCCCTCGACTGCCGCAGATCTCATATCGGTGTCTCGGCATAGGGATATCCCGGGGAACTGCAAAGCCGATGAACTTGATAAGAAAGGGACGACTTTACAATTTTTCGAAGAATTTGCAAATATATATTGGTGCGCCACTATCCACATGCAAGCTTTGGTTTAGGCAAGACGCAATCCAACGAAAGATGGACAGAAATCGGCTCCTGCAGGGTAGCTAGAAAAATCTGGACAAGATATGACCTGAGAAGGTCAAAATATCTCCTCGCACTGGAGAGGCAAATACTGTATACGCCAGTGTTACAAGACAAAAACTGTATGTTCATACGGTTGTACATACATAGGGTTATATTTTTCCGCCATTTTTCTGACAAAATTGTCCGATCTGGCAATCGTGTGTACTTAGCTTATTGTAAAAGTAAAGCGAATCAGATCACCTGATGAACCCCTGCCTTCGAAAAAGGCAAGAGGCCATAATGTCACCATTAACAGGACACTCACCAAGCCCTTCAATGAAGTGGCGAAGGAGAGTCTAGTGATGGCTGTTATAGACAGAAGTAGTGAGGATGGATCCATCCTCAAGGACAAATGGAGTCATGTACAATCAGCCATTATGGCTCATTACCTCGATGTCCGTAGAGAAATGCCGGGCAAACCACCAATCTGCAACGATGCAGGATGGCATCAGGGGAGAGTAAAGCTCTTATATTTCGGTGATGCCAGATCAGTAGACCTGTATAAGGCTGCTCTGAGTCGAGCGGGTGAGGTGTGGCCGGGTGCCCAGTTGGATGTTGTCGAAAAAAACAACATCCCTAGTCACCCTAGAGCCATCACCTGGGTTACAGAAGAGCCCTCCAACCCGGCTGACATCTTAGAAATAATAAAAGATTCCAATCCTGGTCTGCCGGCCCATAATTGGAGAATCAGCAAGGTGGGTGAGGCGGATGGTAAAAGCGCTAAACGCTGAATCCACTTCCTATATACAAAGTGCGAGTGCAACCCTACAATATGGCTTCGAGACTATAGTCTTGAAGATATACAAGCAGGATATAGCTCCCACTGCAGAAGGTGAGTCGTCCACCGTGGCACTTTCTGGAAGTGCGGAGGTACCCACGCCTATTATTTCTAGTGACTCCAACTCTAACAGAAGATCTGTAACGTCCTTCTCTGAGGACAAAAGCTCTACTTCGGATACAGAGAGGCTGAGGGGAGTCTCCGGACTCTTTGACGCATCTGGCGGGGACATGCTTCTCGACGATACGGACGAAGAGTTCGATAACACCCTTGTCGGGGTGGATGTTAATCTGTCAATTACCAATGATGGTAAGAATTCTACAGATTAACCTCCATCACGCTAAAGCAGCCTCAGCGGCTCTATTGCTGCGCCTGTCCACAGGCGCAGTAGACATCGTCCTGATACAGGAGCCCTACGTAGTGGGAGGAAGGGTGTGCGGTATTAGGACACCCAACTTTAAACTGCTTGTAGCCAACTGTGAAGGCACTCCAAGAACCTGCATTTTGGCCAGGAAAGATCTAAGTATATTTCTCCTGACTAATTTAAGTGGTAAAGACCAAACAGCTGCTAGCCTGCAGATCGGTAATCGCATATATTGGGTGGTCTCCAGCTACTTGCCTTATGAATCTGTAGTACCGACTGCTCTATTCAGGGAAGTAGTAGAAGAAGCAACGTCTGACGAGCTCGAGCTGATTATTGGCGCAGACACGAACGCTAATCATACTATCTGGGGTAGTACGGATATAAACAATAGGGGTGATTCGCTTCTTGACTTTATTCTAACTACCAACCTTAGTATTTGTAACATAGGTAATAAACCGACCTTCACACTTAAAGACAGACAAGAAGTACTCGACGTAACGTTTGCTACTGACCGGCTGTCAGACAAAATTATTGGGTGGAATGTACTGGACGACCACTCATTCTCAGATCACCATTATATTGAGTTCAAACTCGCGGAAAAATCGCCTAAACCCGCCGTCCACAGAAATGTGAGGAAGACAAAGTGGCATCTGTATGAGAAGAATTTCAAGAAAGTCCTCAACTCTAAACTTCTGTACGAACCGAATGACAAAGCCGGTCTGGATAATCTGGTCGATCATATCACCATATCATTCAATAGATCCCTTGAAGAAGCCTGTCCAAAAACAAGGTACAAGGGTAAAACTAAACCCCAATGGTGGACTTCTGAGCTAACGGCTATGAAAAAGACCTGCAACAAGCTATTCAATAAGGCTAAATCTACTGGGGTCGCTAATGATTGGGATGCCTATAAAGAGCAACTCAAGATCTATAAGAAGGAGCTTAGAAAGGCGCAAAGGCGCTCTTGGTATACCTTCTGTGGTGAAGTGGAAAAGGTCTCCGACGCCGCTAGGCTGAGGAAGATATTATCTGCTTCACCCTGTACAGTGGGATATTTACAGGATGAGGCAAATAACTGGACTAAAAACAGCGAGCAGTCGCTCAATGTACTGCTCGACACACATTTCCCGGGGAACTCTGTAACAGAACCCGAGGATCAGCAGGACCAACAAGAGTGCGTGTGGACTGCGAGCGTCGCTAGCTTCTTGACTGAGAGATCCAGAATAAGCTGGGCTAATAACAGCTTTGAGCCCTTCAAGTCACCTGGACCAGATGGCATCACTCCAGCAGAAATGCAGAAAATGTTAAAGTACATTATCCCCTGGCTGGAGAAAATTTATGTAGGCTGTATCAGGCTTTCATACGTCCCGAATCGATGGAGGGATACCAAAGTGGTATTCATACCTAAAGCGGGAAAGATATCACACACTAGGCCAAAAGACTTCAGACCAATTAGCCTATCCTCCTTCCTATTAAAAGGTCTGGAAAGACTTTTAGATCATTTCATTAGGGAAAACCTGGATACAAAACTCCTGTCGGGGAACCAACATGCTTACAATAAGGGCAAGTCTACAGAATCAGCCCTGCACGAACTTGTGAGCACTATCGAATCGTCCCTGCATTTCAAGGAATTCACCATGGTGGCATTTCTTGACATAGAAGGGGCTTTTAACAACATTCACTCAGATGCGGTAATTGCGGCACTCTCACATCTAAAAGTTAACACTAGTTTGATTAGACTAATTCAAAGTCTGCTCACCAGAAGACGCATAACAGCATGTCTAGGGTCCACAACTCTAACAAGATATGTAAACAGAGGGACCCCGCAAGGAGGAGTATTGTCTCCACTAATTTGGAACCTAGCGGTGAATGAAATCCTGCTAGATCTAGAACGTTGTGGCTACAAGGTCGTGGCATATGCGGACGACGTGGCAAATTCGTAAACGTCCTCAGAGACATCCTACAGGTGGCTCTGAACAATTTGGCTAGATGGGCCAGAAACAGCGGTTTGGGCGTTAACCCCAACAAGACAGAATTGGTTCTCTTTACTAGGATGAATAATGTCCCACATGTGGACCCTCCAGATCGGTAATCGCATATATTGGGTGGTCTCCAGCTACTTGCCTTATGAATCTGTAGTACCGACTGCTCTATTCAGGGAAGTAGTAGAAGAAGCAACGTCTGACGAGCTCGAGCTGATTATTGGCGCAGACACGAACGCTAATCATACTATCTGGGGTAGTACGGATATAAACAATAGGGGTGATTCGCTTCTTGACTTTATTCTAACTACCAACCTTAGTATTTGTAACATAGGTAATAAACCGACCTTCACACTTAAAGACAGACAAGAAGTACTCGACGTAACGTTTGCTACTGACCGGCTGTCAGACAAAATTATTGGGTGGAATGTACTGGACGACCACTCATTCTCAGATCACCATTATATTGAGTTCAAACTCGCGGAAAAATCGCCTAAACCCGCCGTCCACAGAAATGTGAGGAAGACAAAGTGGCATCTGTATGAGAAGAATTTCAAGAAAGTCCTCAACTCTAAACTTCTGTACGAACCGAATGACAAAGCCGGTCTGGATAATCTGGTCGATCATATCACCATATCATTCAATAGATCCCTTGAAGAAGCCTGTCCAAAAACAAGGTACAAGGGTAAAACTAAACCCCAATGGTGGACTTCTGAGCTAACGGCTATGAAAAAGACCTGCAACAAGCTATTCAATAAGGCTAAATCTACTGGGGTCGCTAATGATTGGGATGCCTATAAAGAGCAACTCAAGATCTATAAGAAGGAGCTTAGAAAGGCGCAAAGGCGCTCTTGGTATACCTTCTGTGGTGAAGTGGAAAAGGTCTCCGGTGGAATGTACTGGACGACCACTCATTCTCAGATCACCATTATATTGAGTTCAAACTCGCGGAAAAATCGCCTAAACCCGCCGTCCACAGAAATGTGAGGAAGACAAAGTGGCATCTGTATGAGAAGAATTTCAAGAAAGTCCTCAACTCTAAACTTCTGTACGAACCGAATGACAAAGCCGGTCTGGATAATCTGGTCGATCATATCACCATATCATTCAATAGATCCCTTGAAGAAGCCTGTCCAAAAACAAGGTACAAGGGTAAAACTAAACCCCAATGGTGGACTTCTGAGCTAACGGCTATGAAAAAGACCTGCAACAAGCTATTCAATAAGGCTAAATCTACTGGGGTCGCTAATGATTGGGATGCCTATAAAGAGCAACTCAAGATCTATAAGAAGGAGCTTAGAAAGGCGCAAAGGCGCTCTTGGTATACCTTCTGTGGTGAAGTGGAAAAGGTCTCCGACGCCGCTAGGCTGAGGAAGATATTATCTGCTTCACCCTGTACAGTGGGATATTTACAGGATGAGGCAAATAACTGGACCAAAAACAGCGAGCAGTCGCTCAATGTACTGCTCGACACACATTTCCCGGGGAACTCTGTAACAGAACCCGAGGATCAGCAGGACCAACAAGAGTGCGTGTGGACTGCGAGCGTCGCTAGCTTCTTGACTGAGAGATCCAGAATAAGCTGGGCTAATAACAGCTTTGAGCCCTTCAAGTCACCTGGACCAGATGGCATCACTCCAGCAGAAATGCAGAAAATGTTAAAGTACATTATCCCCTGGCTGGAGAAAATTTATGTAGGCTGTATCAGGCTTTCATACGTCCCGAATCGATGGAGGGATACCAAAGTGGTATTCATACCTAAAGCGGGAAAGATATCACACACTAGGCCAAAAGACTTCAGACCAATTAGCCTATCCTCCTTCCTATTAAAAGGTCTGGAAAGACTTTTAGATCATTTCATTAGGGAAAACCTGGATACAAAACTCCTGTCGGGGAACCAACATGCTTACAATAAGGGCAAGTCTACAGAATCAGCCCTGCACGAACTTGTGAGCACTATCGAATCGTCCCTGCATTTCAAGGAATTCACCATGGTGGCATTTCTTGACATAGAAGGGGCTTTTAACAACATTCACTCAGATGCGGTAATTGCGGCACTCTCACATCTAAAAGTTAACACTAGTTTGATTAGACTAATTCAAAGTCTGCTCACCAGAAGACGCATAACAGCATGTCTAGGGTCCACAACTCTAACAAGATATGTAAACAGAGGGACCCCGCAAGGAGGAGTATTGTCTCCACTAATTTGGAACCTAGCGGTGAATGAAATCCTGCTAGATCTAGAACGTTGTGGCTACAAGGTCGTGGCATATGCGGACGACGTGGCAAATTCGTAAACGTCCTCAGAGACATCCTACAGGTGGCTCTGAACAATTTGGCTAGATGGGCCAGAAACAGCGGTTTGGGCGTTAACCCCAACAAGACAGAATTGGTTCTCTTTACTAGGATGAATAATGTCCCACATGTGGACCCTCCACCTCGGATAAATGGAACAGATCTAGTCTTTTCTGAAAGTGCAAAATTTTTAGGAATAATTCTAGATAGGAAAATGTTGTTTAGACTTAACGTATTGGAACGTGTAAGGAAGGCCAACGTCGCCTTATATTCCTGCAAAAAGGCTGTAGGGTCGCGGTGGGGACTCTCTCCTAAAATCGTCCACTGGATATACATAGCAGTAGTTCGTCCAATACTGTTATACGGTATTGTGGTATGGTGGACGGCAACTGACAAACTAACCATTACCAACCTACTAACAAAGGTTCAGAGAACAGCCTGCCTGAGCATAAGCGGAGCCTTAAGGACTACAGCGACCGAGTCTCTACAAGCCCTACTCCATATACTGCCGATTAATATTGTGGCGAGAGAAGTTGCAACCAAAGCGGCAATAAGATTAAACTGCCTATCAATGTGGAGGTACAAAAACTATGGTCACATGAGGATATCAAAGTGTAGTGCTATGGTAACCGACCGAGTGGACTATATACCAACTGTGTACACCTTCGAGAGAAATTACATCACTATGATTCCCGCCAGAGATGAATGGGTCGGCAGAATACCAGGTAATAGAAACCATCTCCACTTTTACACGGATGGTTCGAAGCTTGATGAAAAGGTTGGCTTCGGAGTACAATGTGAAGAACTTAGTCTGTATATAGCTCACAGACTACCAGATACCTGCAGTGTCTATCAAGCCGAAATAATGGCAATATGGGAAGTCGCCAAGTGGCTGAGTCGCAACATAGAAACCAACACTGGCGTTGTAATTTACTCGGACAGCCAGGCTGCCATCAATTCTCTGGAGGCAACATCCCTAAATTCACAAACAGCCCTCGACTGCCGCAGATCTCTTAACGAGATGGCTGAGCAGTTTAATATACACCTCATATGGGTGCCTGGGCATAGGGATATCCCGGGGATATCAAAGCCGATGAACTTGCTAGGAAAGGGACGACATTACAAATTCTCGAAGAATTTGCATATATTGGTGCGCCACTATCCACGTGCAAGCTTTGGCTTAGGCAAGAAGCAATCAGGCAGTCCAACGAAAGATGGACAGAAATCGACACCTGCAGGGTAGCTAGACAAATCTGGCCAAGGTATGACCTGAGAAGGTCAAAATATCTCCTCGCACTAGAGAGGAAACGATTGTCTACGTTAGTACAGGTTCTGACGGGACACTGCTTGATCGGCGAACACGCCAAAAGATTGGGTATTGACTCCAATGACTTCTGCCGAAGCTGTGGAGATGAGGAAGAAATGGAGAGCATTGAGCACTTGCTTTGCGACTGTCCCGCTTTGAGTAAACGACGACTGGACATACTGGGGTCGGCCTTTTTAGGCAGCCTAACAGATCTTTCCAGTACTGATATTCGTACTATCGATAAATTTATATATCAAACAGGTTGGTTTCGATGAGGGGCATTTCAGCCCGTGGTAACACTAGGGATCTAAACTGGTCTATGTGAGCTTGTAAAAACAATACGGCTGCCACCCTAACCTAAACCTAAAAAATTACCGATTGATCTCGTCATATGCCGAAAAATGCCTTTTGCCGGGAGGTGGGATTGAACTCGCGACCTCATGGTTTATTAGTTTAGCATCATAACCACTGGCCTATCCCGCAATTAATAGGAAAATCGCTTAATAATCAAGTACATAAATATAATTCCAGCAACATCATGGTAAGTACATGTCGTTACCACAGGCATTACGAGGGTTGCTATTTATATTTCGGTCCTGGCAATGCTGGTGTTGCCAGATGAAAACTGGAACTTCCATTGGAAACTTTTTTAGCATAACTTCACTCAGACCGTTTTGTCATTTGAGCGCGAATTGTTTTGATGAAAATTTTTGACGGATCAGCGATATGTAAATAAACCAAACGATCATGTTTGGTTAGTTCGGATTCACAGGAGACAATTTTTTCCAAGTAAGTGTCAAAGTTTGTAGGAGGGAGATGCAGGCGGAAAGAGCTCTCTGCCTCGTGCGTTTTTTGGGATCAGACGAAAATTACGAAAGTTACACGTGCTTGAACATTTTATTCAACCGATGTGGCCAATTTTGAGGCTTTGTGGCTCTACCCCTCTATGGTTAAGAAACGGCTGAATTATTTCCATTTTTAAATTCCTCCCACTGTGCATGTGTGTGTAGGAGAGAGAGGCAGAGAGCTCTTTCCGCCTGCCTCTCTCTCGTACAAACTTTGACACTTGCTTGGACAAAATTGTCTTGTGTGAATCTCGACTTATGGAACTTTGCCACTAAAATACCTGACAGACAGGGCTGGGTTGGCGGAATAGCAGGAGATATAAACAATCTCCACTTCTATGCAGATGGTTCGAAGCTTGATGATAAGGTTGGTTTCGATTTACACTGTCTAGAACTTGGTCTTGATGTAGCCCACAGTCTACCAGATACCTGAAGTGTATATTAAGCCAAAATAATGGCATTATGGGAAGTCGCTTATGGAAGTGGCTTAGTCGCAACATAGTGACTAAACATTGGCGTTGTCATTTACTCGAACAGCCAGGTTGCCTTCAATTCTCTGGATGCCACATCCCTAAATTCACAAACTGCCCTCGACTGCCGCAGATCTCATATGGGTCTCTCGGCATAGGGATATCCAGGGGAACTGCAAAGCCGATGAACTTGATAAGAAAGGGAAGACATTACAATTTCTCGAAGAATTTGCAAATATATATTGGTGCGCCACTATCCACATGCAAGCTTTGGTTTAGGCAATACGCAATCCAATGAAAGATGGACAGAAATCGGCACCTGCAGGGTAGCTATAAAAATCTGGACAAGATATGACCTGAGAAGGTCAAAATATCTCCTCGCACTGGAGAGGAAAATACTGTATACGTTAATGTTACAAGACAAAAACTGTATGTTCATACGGTTGTACATACATAGGGTTGTATTTTTCCGCCATTTTTCTGACAATTTTGTCCGATCTGGCAATCGTGTGTACTTAGCTTATTGCTTGTTCACCACCATCAGCGGTGGCATGTGAGAAAGAGAAAGTAGAAGAGCGTAAATTTGAAAGGAGAGTAACTACCGATTGATCTCGTCATATGCCGAAAAATGCCTTTTACCGGGAGGTGGGATTGAACTCGCGACCTCATGGTTTATTAGTTTAGCATCATAACCACTGGCCTATCCCGCAATTAATAGGAAAATCGCTTAATAATCAAGTACATAAATATAATTCCAGCAACATCATGGTAAGTACATGTCGTTACCACAGGCATTACGAGGGTTGCTATTTATATTTCGGTCCTGGCAATGCTGGTGTTGCCAGATGAAAACTGGAACTTCCATTGGAAACTTTTTTAGCATAACTTCACTCAGACCGTTTTGTCATTTGAGCGCGATTTGTTTTGGTTACTGTGTGTTGAAAATTCTCCTCCAAAACATGGTTTTTGAACGCTTCAACAGCTGCTTCAGGCGTCGAAAAACGTTGACCAATCAATTTTTTCTTGATGTGAGTGAATAAGAAGAAGTCATTGGGTGTCAAGTCAGGGCTGTACGGCGGATGACCCATCATGTCGACGTTTCGGCCGGTCAAAAAGGCGTTGGTTTGAGCCGATGTGTGAGAGCTCGCATTGTTATGGTTCACAATGATTCGTCTTCTCTTGTTCGTTTTTCGAATTTCTCCGAAGACTTCAGGCAAACAAATTGTGGTGTACCACTCAAAATTGACCTCCTACGTTGCTCAAGCGGAACAGTCGCCTCATGACCAGGTTTGCCGAAGAAACAGGCGACCATTTGCTTCGAAGTGCTTCTTCCACGAACAACTTTCGTTGGATTTGGCTCGTCTTCGAAGACCCGATTGCTCTTTTGTTTCGGGCTCATAGGCATAGATCCAAGATTCGTCACCTGTGACGATCTTATAAACGCCTTTTGAAGCACCGCGAACGTATTTTTTCACAATTTCTTTGCACCAATCGATACGAGCCTTTTTTTGAGCGATTGTCAAATTGTGCGGGATCCAACGAGAACAAACCTTTTTTACGGCCAGGTGTTCATGCAATATCGAATATATGCTGGTGGAAGAAATGCCCAAGGATGCCTCTATCTCACAGTATGTCACATGACGATCTTGCATTATCAGTTCACGCACGGCATCAATATTCTCTGGTACAACGGCCGTTTTTGGACGACCTTATTCTTTGAGCGAGCGTCGGCCACGATTGAATTCATTAAACCAGTTTTTCACAGTGCTATAGGATGGTGCTTCATCGCCAAACAAAGATTTAAGTTCATCGATGCACTCTTGTCGTGATAATCCACATCGAAAGTTGTGAAAAATAATAGCACGAAAATGTTCACGAGTTAATTCCATTTTTTTGCCAAATTTATTTTTTCAAGTCACTGTAAACAACACAAATGATGGTCGTACGTCAAAACGTTCTCAGTACGTTTATGCTAAAAAAAAATGTCAAACTGAGCGCCCCAGTAGGTGAGTTGGTAGCGTACTCGCCTATGAGTTTGGGGGTCGTGGGTTCGATTCCCACCAGAGGCTCTGGTCTGTCGCTGCAAACATTTAGCCATATGGTCTTTGTAACCCGGCCTTTCCCTGGACCTTAAAATTAGAATATAAATTTGCTTTGTATTGTAATTCAAATAAATAAATGTCAAACTTTCCAATGGAAATGTCAGATGGCGCCAGGCAACACATAGTGTTGCATAGGCCAGAAATATATATAGCAACCCTCGTAATTTCCGTAAATAAATAACGACTAACTAAAAAATTACAAAAATATGTTGCTGCTAGTAATCTAATTTGAATTTATAAAGTTTTCTTTAAATAATTTAACCGAATACTAACAACATCGTATGTACGTTAATCATTTAAGAAAATTCGAATCAAATTCTCTAAATTAGATTACTAGCAATATCTTATTTTTGTCATTGTTTAGTTAGTAGTTATTTATTTACCGAAAATTATGCTGGCGATAATGAGATATCATTACCTGGTATGCCAATGGTATTGACATGTACATACTTACCAAGATTTTGCTGGGTACGAGTTGATACATATTATTACCTAATTTCAACATGAAAAATTCGAGCGACTAAAGGTTACCTATAGGCAAAGGTGGGTTTTTAACTTCGCATGATAAAGGGTGAGCCATTATAATTTTAAATTTGAATCGGCTACAAAAAAGTGCTGATAATTTTTTCAAATTTCTGATTTCGAGTAAATATGTCTTTTCGCCAGACACTGGGACCTATACTATGGCTGACCTCTCCTCCCCTACAATAGTGGGACCACCTATGAACTATTATACAAAAAGAACAATTACAACTACAGCTACATATAAACAGCAGCTCTAACCCGAACAATGTCTACGGATTGTCAACGTTCGAACGCTCCGCCCACTTTTAGTCATAGTAGTCCCCCCAAATAGGTCCGAAGTCCGTCCGAGCGACACAAACACGCTACCCCTGAATCTCACATCGACAAGTTGAATAGGGAGATAGCCACTCAGTGTGGTGAGCTATGTCAGCAACTCTCGGAGATGGTGGATTGTGATTCCCTCATCCGACTCAGCCATGAGAGCGTGCCAGCGGGCTTGATTTACGACCTTATAGTGTCGGATAAGAAATGTGAGATTACTAAGATCTCCGTCCGGACTTCCGAAGACGGTAAGTCCATCGAACAAGGCCCGTTACTTTGCCGTGGACGTGACGGAAACCGACATGTCGAATCAGATTGTGTCGGAACCCGACTCGATGGCTAGTGAGCCCTCCAATGCTGGGGGCTTGACTCTGACGCGTCATGGGGGCTGCATGTCAAAACTATCTCAACTGTATCTGAGAAATTGTTCAACTGATTTCCTGGAAGTGATTGCATGTACCGCTACATATATAATTGCATGATTCAAAATCTGGAAGCTCCATCATTCCACGATATCGACAAGATTCTGGACTTCATAAGAAGCCTAAGATGGCTAGGGATGACAACAACGCATCCAACATGGATTGATTAATCATGTCCTGGAAACCAATCTCTTTTTCTGACCTCCATTTCACAATAGCTGACAAATACCCCTCTTCAATTCTATTTCCTATCCACTTGACAGGACAAAAACAATGGACCATATGGTCTCCGAGTGAAGTGGTACATGCCAGCAGTGGTAGTGTACCGCGCGTCCTTAACCTAACCTATGTATGTGTGCTGCTAAAAAAATGTCTGCCACGTTAACCTTAACCTAAAAGCCTTTGACATTTTGTAATGTATAAACAATAAGTAGGCGGACCATACAAAATCAAATATATATTCTATTGTGGAACAAATTGATGTTGCTACATAATAAAAGATAATGGTAAGGAAATATAAAATATAATATCACTACATACTAATAATACACACTTATGTATATCATTACAATAATACTACAAGCAATTAATGTATAAAAGAATTGAAGTGGTTTTTAATAAATTCAGCACGACTCCGTTCATCAGTATGTTTGATCGCCTCCAGATAATGCGAATTATTCACATTCGAAACACATTTTGCAACTGGAATTTAAAAATAAAAATACTAATTAATTTTCACTTCAACAATTTTTGACATTTTTAGTTACATACCTAAGGCTGTATCGTCCCATTCCACAGCCATGTTATGCAGTAAAACCAAAGCAACTACAATGTGACGAACTGTGGTGGGTGAGCCATGAAATTCATCGTTTAAAATACCAAATCGTTGTTGCCACAATTTAAGACATTGTCGCGATGGTTCATACGTCAAACGTACCGAACTATTAAAGGCTTGTTCAGCCAAAGTGACTGCATACGACACGGGAGTGTAAAGATAGGTAGAACATTTCAAAACAGAATCGCCCAATAGAAGGCGACCACGAAACTCATTCTGTTCGAAACGTTCCTTAATACGACTCTGTGCGAAAATATCCGAAGGTGTTTTGCTACTACCGCCCGATTTCACCAGATGACAATCCAAATCGCGTATTTTTAAATTTGCATCTGTAACAATCTGAACATATAGAACATCTTCCTGCCTCCCTTGCTCCTGAATATTTCCTTCGCTCTTTAGACGTTTACATTTTATTTGTGCATGATTGACTGCTCCAATGACTTGTGGCATATGGGCCAAGTCATAAAATCCCTTTGTGACCTTCTCTTTCTCTGCCAGCAGACACGGCATACGTATGTAACGTGATGCCTTATAGGAGAGTGCCTCTGCCACTCGTTTACTAATTTTCATCAAGGTGTGCAAAGTAATGCCATGAATTTGAGCTGTGATTTCGGGATGCTGAAATGGAAGGTATTGATTTGTATGTTGTTACTTTAGTGTAAAAGAAAATTGGTAAATATTACAATTTTCTTTTTGTGCCCCCATATATATGCTCCTTCTGATTTGTCACATAAGCGCGCGCTGTAGAATTCATATTTTCATCCCAATTTTATTAAATGCTTTCTTAACTGAAACGAAGCGAATTATTCCAAATTATTGTTTCAATACCCCTTTTGTACATTGGTAGGGAGGTGTGGGCCACGCCCGACTTTCTGCCATTAATTTAATTATATTCAATGAAAACCGAGCCAATTGGCCGTATTTAACTTGTTTTACCCACGGTTTAGGTAGAAGAACCTACTTGGAAAAAACTATTTCTGAGCTTTGGTTTATGGTTTAAGAGCTACCTTTGCACTCAGGGACCACATTCAACACCTTTTGCACCACTGTTCCATATTAAACACTTTGTATTACACTGTGCTTCTAAAGTACGAATTTTTATACGTATCTGGGACTTATTTGTTCCCTTTTTTCCACTTACCACATGTAACCATTTTACCGTATTTAACTTGTTTGCTTCACCGTACCATATTTAACCCTTTTTGCTCCACTAAACCACATTTAACAAATGTTCTCCCCTCTGTAACATATTGAACAAATTTTGCTTGCCCCAACTGCATCATAATTTTAACCTTCTTGCACCACAGTGCTACTATAAGCATAAATTTCGAAAAAAACATTCTTATTTCATATTTAACTTACCCTTTCTCCCTGCATCCATATTTTTACCCACTGTACTAAATGTACGCTTTTTGACCCACTGTACCATATTTAACCGTTTTGGGTCCACTGAATCAAATTTAACACCTTTTTGTCCTACTATATGTTGTCCACTATATTTAACCATTTTTGCCCCACTGTACCATAGTTAACACATTTTTGCCCCACTGTTCCATATTTAACGCTTTTTGCCCCACTGTACCATACTTAACCCATTTTATTCCACGTTACCATATTTTACTATTTGTGCCCACTGTAACCATTTTTGTCATACTGTACCACATTTAACCATTTGTGTCCCACTGTACCATAGCTAACACATTTTACCCCACTGTGAGCGGGTGAGGTGTGGCCGGGTGCCCAGTTGGATGTTGTCGAAAAAAAACAACATCCCTAGTCACCCTAGAGCCATCACCTGGGTTACAGAAGAGCCCTCCAACCCGGCTGACATCTTAGAAATAATAAAACATTCCAATCCTGGTCTGCCGGCCCATAATTGGAGAATCAGCAAGGGGGGTGAGGCGGATGGTAAAAAGCGGCAGGTCAATCTTATCCTAAACGCTGAATCCACCTCCCATATACAAAGTGCGAGTGCAACCCTACAATATGGCTTCGAGACTATAGTCTTAAAGATATACAAGCAGGATATAGCTCCCACTGCAGAAGGTGAGTCGTCCACCGTGGCACTTTCTGTAAGTGCGGAGGTAGCCACGCCTATTATTTCTGGTGACTCCAACTCTAACAGAAGATCTGTAACGTCCTACTCTGAGGACGAAAGCTCTACTTCTGACACAGAGGGGCTGAGGGGAGTCTCCGGACTCTTTGACGCATCTGGCGGGGACATGCTTCTCGACGATACGGACGAAGAGTTCGATAACACCCTTGTCGGGGTGGATGTTAATCTGTCAATTACCAATGATGGTAAGAATTCTACAGATTAACCTCCATCACGCTAAAGCAGCCTCAGCGGCTCTATTGCTGCGCCTGTCCACAGGCGCAGTAGACATCGTCCTGATACAGGAGCCCTACGTAGTGGGAGGAAGGGTGTGCGGTATTAGGACACCCAACTTTAAACTGCTTGTGGCCAACTGTGAAGGCACTCCAAGAACCTGCATTTTGGCCAGGAAAGATCTAAGTATCTTTCTCCTGACTAATTTAAGTGGTAAAGACCAAACAGCTGCTAGCCTGGAGATCGGTAATCGCATATATTGGGTGGTCTCCAGCTACTTGCCTTATGAATCTGTAGTACCGACTGCTCTATTCAGGGAAGTAGTAGAAGAAGCAACGTCTGACGAGCTCGAGCTGATTATTGGCGCAGACACGAACGCTCATCATACTATCTGGGGTAGTACGGATATAAACAATAGGGGTGATTCTCTTCTTGACTTTATTCTAACTACCAATCTTAGTATTTGTAACATAGGTAATAAACCGACCTTCACAATTAAAGACAGACAAGAAGTACTCGACGTAACGTTTGCTACTGACCGGCTGTCAGACAAAATTATTGGGTGGAATGTACTGGACGACCACTCATTCTCAGATCACCATTATATTGAGTTCAAACTCGCGGAAAAAGCGCCTAAACCCGCCGTCCACAGAAATGTAAGGAAGACAAAGTGGCATCTGTATGAGAAGAATTTCAAGAAAGTCCTCAACTCTAAACTTCCGTACGAACCGAATGACAAAGCCGGTCTGGATAATCTGGTCGATCATATCACCATATTATTCAATAGATCCCTTGAAGAAGCCTGTCCAAAAACAAGGTACAAGGGTAAAACTAAACCCCAATGGTGGACTTCTGAGCTAACGGCTATGAAAAAGACCTGCAACAAGCTATTCAATAAGGCTAAATCTACTGGGGTCGCTAATGATTGGGATGCCTATAAAGAGCAACTCAAGATCTATAAGAAGGAGCTTAGAAAGGCGCAAAGGCGCTCTTGGTATACCTTCTGTGGTGAAGTGGAAAAGGTCTCCGACGCCGCTAGACTGAGGAAGATATTATCTGCTTCACCCTGTACAGTGGGATATTTACAGGATGAGGCAAATAACTGGACCAAAAACAGCGAGCAGTCGCTCAATGTACTGCTCGACACACATTTCCCGGGGAACTCTGTAACAGAACCCGAGGATCAGCAGGACCAACAAGAGTGCGAGTGGACTGCGAGCGTCGCTAGCTTCTTGACTGAGAGATCCAGAATAAGCTGGGCTATTAACAGCTTTGAGCCCTTCAAGTCACCTGGTCCAGATGGCATCACTCCTGCAGAAATGCAGAAAATGTTAAAGTACATTATCCCCTGGCTGGAGAAAATTTATGTAGGCTGTATCAGGCTTTCATACGTCCCGAATCGATGGAGGGATACCAAAGTGGTATTCATACCTAAAGCGGGAAAGATATCACACACTAGGCCAAAAGACTTCAGACCAATTAGCCTATCCTCGTTCCTATTGAAAGGTCTGGAAAGACTTTTAGATCATTTCATTAGGGAAAACCTGGATACAAAACTCCTGTCGGGGAACCAACATGCTTACAACAAGGGCAAGTCTACTGAATCAGCCCTGCACGAAATTGTGAGCACTATCGAATCGTCCCTGCATTTCAAGGAATTCACCATGGTGGCATTTCTTGACATAGAAGGGGCTTTTAACAACATTCACTCCGATGCGGTAATTGCGGCACTCTCACATCTAAAAGTTAACACTAGTTTGATTAGACTAATTCAAAGTCTGCTCACCAGAAGACGCATAACAGCATGTCTAGGGTCCACAACTCTAACAAGGTATGTAAACAGAGGGACCCCGCAAGGAGGAGTACTGTCTCCACTAATTTGGAACCTAGCGGTGAATGAAATCCTGCTAGATCTAGAACGTTGTGGCTGCAAGGTCGTGGCATATGCGGACGACGTGGCAATCGCAGTGAGTGGCAAATTCGTAAACGTCCTCAGAGACATCCTACAGGTGGCTCTGAACAAGTTGGCTAGATGGGCCAGAAGCAGCGGTTTGGGCGTTAACCCCAACAAGACAGAATTGGTTCTCTTTACTAGGATGAATAATGTCCCACATGTGGACCCTCCACCTCGGATAAATGGAACAGATCTAGTCTTTTCTGAAAGTGCAAAATTTTTGGGAATAATTCTTGATAGGAAAATGTTATTTAGACTTAACGTATTGGAACGTGTAAGGAAGGCCAACGTCGCCTTATATTCCTGCAAAAAGGCTGTAGGGTCGCGGTGGGGACTCTCTCCTAAAATCGTCCACTGGATATATATAGCAGTAGTTCGTCCAATACTGTTATACGGTATTGTGGTATGGTGGACGGCAACTGACAAACTAACCATCACCAACCTACTAACAAAGGTTAAGAGAACTGCCTGCCTGAGCATAAGCGGAGCCTTAAGGTCTACAGCGACCGAGTCTCTACAAGCCCTACTCCATATCCTGCCGATTAATATTGTGGCGAGAGAAGTTGCAACCAAAGCGGCAATAAGATTAAACTGCCTATCAATGTGGAGGTACAAGAACTATGGTCACATGAGGATATCAAAGTGTAGTGCTATGGTAACCGACCGAGTGGACTATATACCAACTGTGTACACCTTCGAGAGAAATTACATCACTATGATTCCCGCCAGAGATGAATGGGTCGGCAGAATACCAGGTAATAGAAACCATCTCCACTTTTACACGGATGGTTCGAAGCTTGATGAAAAGGTTGGCTTCGGAGTACACTGTGAAGAACTTAGTCTGGATATAGCTCACAGACTACCAGATACCTGCAGTGTCTATCAAGCCGAAATAATGGCAATATGGGAAGTCGCCAAGTGGCTGAGTCGCAACATAGTAACCAACAATGGCGTTGTCATTTACTCGCACAGCCAGGCTGCCATCAATTCTCTGGAGGCAACATCCCTAAATTCACAAACAGCCCTCGACTGCCGCAGATCTCTTAACGAGATGGCTGAGCAGTTTAATATACACCTCATATGGGTGCCTGGGCATAGGGATATCCCGGGGAACTGCAAAGCCGATGAACTTGCTAGGAAAGGGACGACATTACAAATTCTCGAAGAATTTGCATATATTGGTGCGCCACTATCCACGTGCAAGCTTTGGCTTAGGCAAGAGGCAATCAGTCAGTCCAACGATAGATGGACAGAAATCGGCACCTGCAGGGTAGCTAGACAAATCTGGCCAAGGTATGACCTGAGAAGGTCAAAATATCTCCTCGCACTAGAGAGGAAACGATTGTCTACGTTAGTACAGGTTCTGACGGGACACTGCTTGATCGGCGAACACGCCAAAAGATTGGGTATTGAGTCCAATGACTTCTGCCGAAGCTGTGGAGATGAGGAAGAAGTGGAGAGCATTGAGCACTTGCTTTGCGACTGTCCCGCTTTGAGTAAACGACGACTGGATATACTGGGGTCGGCCTTTTTAGGCAGCCTAACAGATCTTTCCAGTACTGATATTCGTACTATCGATAAATTTATATATCAAACAGGTTGGTTTCGATGAGGGGCATTTCAGCCCGTGGTAACACTAGGGACCTAAACTGGTCTATGTGAGCTTGTAAAAAAAAATACGGCTGCCACCCTAACCTAAACCTAAACCTAAACCCCACTGTTCCATAGTTAAAGCTTTTTGCCCCACTGTACCATATTTAACCCATTTTGTCCCACGTTACTAATTCCACTAATTGTGCCCCACTGTACCATAGTTAACCCTTTTTGCCCCACTGTGTCATAATAAACTCTTTGTCTCACTGTACCATATTTAACAGTTTTTGCCCCACTGTACCATATTTAACCCTCTTTGCTCCACTGCACAATATTTAATACGTTATGCCCCACTGTACTGAATAGTTAACCATTTTTGTCACACTGTACCATATTTAACCCTTTTTGCCCCACTGTATTATAGTAAATACATGTTTACCCCACAGATCCATAGTTAACGCTTTTTGCCCCACTGTACCATTTCTAACCCATTTTGTCCCACTTTACCCCCATTCAACTCTTTATCTCACTGTACAAAATTTTCGCACCACTGTATCATATTTAACAAATTTTTATCTCACTGTACCGTATTAACGCTAGCATACTTTAACCTTTTTCGCCGACTGTAACATATTTAATCACATTTTCTCCACTGTGCATTTTTTAACTGTTTTTGACCACTGTGCTCCTAAAACCATATAAACTCTTCATATCTCATGTTTAAGTTCCAATTTGGGCAGATTGTTCCCTTTTTCCCCTATGCTCCATAATTAACCCGTCTTGTCCCACTGTGCCTCTTAAAGTTAGAATTACTAAAAATCACTTCCAATCTCTAGTTTATGTTCCAAAAGTTACCCTTGAGTTACCATTGATCCATGTTTGACATTTTTAAGCCACTGTACTATATTTTACACTTTTTGCCCCCACTGTGCGCCGAAAACTACGAATACAAAAAAAAACTGACTACCCCGATCCGTTGTCATAAAGATATTCCTCGCTTCAATTTTCACCATTCTAATTTTAGGCTTTAAATTTGGCGGTGGTACCATATATATGTATATCCCTTTCTGTCCCACTGTGCACCTAAATTTAAAAAAAAATTTAAGTCGAATGAGCAATGTCCGTCCGTCCGTCTGTCTGTCTGTCTGTCTGTCTGCTGGCTGGTGCGCACGATAACTCTCGAAAGGAGTAACCGATTGACTTAAAATTTGGTATGTGGTAATATTTTCTTCTATCTCCGGCTAAGTTCGAAGATGGGCCATATTGGTCTACTCCTTCTAGTACCTCCCTCAGAAAGGGTTAACATTTAGTGAAATATTTATTATTTAATAACTTCTATACTACTTATTTGAATCTTCTGAAATTATACACATAGTATTAGTTTATTAGTCACTATTACCTCGAGAAAAATTGGGCGATGATACCACGCCCCTTTTGGTACCTCCCACACAAATGGACAATTTTGAACCAAAAGTTAAATAAAATAAATAAATCTATTGTGTCGATAAAAAAATAACTTTATTACCAGTGCATAAAAAGACCTGAAATTTTGTACAGTGTAATTGTTTAATAGGACCTACATTACAGTGAAAAATGGGCATTATTACCACGCTCCTTTTGATACCTCCCACACAAATGGACCATTTTGTACCAAAAGATACCAGCTTATAACTTTATTAACCATAACATAGAAATACCTGAAATTGTGAACAGTGCAATGGTTTAATAGTACCTACAATACAGTGAAAAATGGGCATTGTTGCCACGCTCCTTTTGGTACCTCCCACACAAATGGACCATCAAGTTGTACCAAAAATTACCAGCTTATAACTTTAATACCAGTTTATACAAAAACTTGAAATTTTGTACAGTGTAATGCTTTTATAGTACCTAGAGTCCAGAAAAAAATGGGCGTTATTGGCACGCCACTTTTGGTACCTCCCACATAAATGGACCTTTTTTACCAAAAGTTAACAGATTTTAACTTTAATACCAGTGCATACAAATACTTGAAATTTCGTACAATGCAATGTTTTAATAGTAACTAGAGTCTAGAGAAAAGTGACCTTTATTGGCACACAAATGGACCATTTTGTACCAAATGTAAACAGCTTTTAACTTTGATACTAGTACATACTTTAAAGTTATTAAATGCAATTTTAATTGATAATAATTTAACTAAAACAAAAAATTAAATAAATTTACTACTATTTTTTGGGACTCAAGGTGAGGGGATTCATAAGTCGGTTTACCCGACTGAACTTTCTTGTTTGTTTTTTTCGATTATTTAAAATTTTTCGATAATTTATATACGCTACACCAACATCTACAGAGTATTATAAGTTTGTTTTGAGGCAGATGTAAGAACTAGAAATACTACAGCTAGACCTTCCTTGAGGTCACAGACCTTCAATTATACAGATGTTCTGTCCGGACGAAACGTCGAAATCTATCAGTTACGAACGAATATGAATGAACTGTCACACGCGAAAAAAACAATTTCCGCGAACATAGTTTGAACTTTTTTTGCACTAATCGATTAATATTAATTTTTTAATAGTGACAATTACAAAAAATTCAGGAAAATCGGTCCGGAATCCGCGGAAAACCTCTCTTTGAAGTCCTAATCTTTGAAATTTCTATTCGTTCATACGTGACAACTTACTCGCTCGGGGATGACATATCTTATTATTTATTTTGTTTACTTGAAGTATACCGATAGTAGGGTGATCAAAAAACGGTTATTTTGAAAATACGGTTTTCGGTTTCTTCGAAAATTAAGTTAACTCTAAAACCGGTTTTCGGTTTAACCGAAAATAAAAAACCGGTGAACCGGTTGTTTTCGGTTTTTTCTTTTTTAATAAAAATGCATAAATAATGTTCAAAAATTTGTTAGATGACGTAAAATAAGCGTAGTGCAAATTCAATACGCAACCATTTTTCAATTAAATTAAGATTTATTTGAAAGTTGTATTTTAAACACTTCATATTTTTACGAGTATTTATAATAGGTAATTGTTTCGATTTCATATATGATATAATATTATAATATCTGCGATATTTATAATATTTATGTTCAATTTTTAAAAAGATTTTTTTACAAAAAAATTGTTTATGATTTTTATTAAACTTGACTCATAGTGAAGATCGGCAAAATCTTAGGTTTTAGCACCATATGAATGGCTCAAATGGCAAACCGATTATATACATATATTATCAGTAGTAGCGGATTCTGACTTGAGCATACTATAGAGATGAAAACTTGTCGAAATGTGAAACTGGACAAATGTATTTTTATTTATACCTACATTTCAATTAGAAACGATTGTTAATTAATTTCTATACCATAATAATCACCTAGACCCTCGATAAAATATGCAGTATAAATACATATAAAACTGCATTTTTAAATCGATGGATGTGCACAAATGAAGTCAACGGTTTTTATACTGTGTTGAAATTTTAGGTACGTTCCTATTTCAAAAATAATATTTTCTTTATCATTTTATAATGGTTTCAAAAAACCGAACAGTCGAATAAACCGAGTTGTAAAAACCGACGGTTCGAGTTATTCGAAAATGCAGAAAAACCGAAAACCGATAGGCGGTTTTTAAAGAGATTAACCGGTTAACCGGTGCGGTTTTGTGATTACCCTAACCGATAGGCTCGGAATTCACTGAGATCTTGCTGAGATTTGCCAATAAGAACTCTTTCACACCTGGGAAGAACCTTATTGAAATTGGTTCAGATTAGATATAGCCACCAATGTTTTTTCCTATTTTTGATAACTGTAAAAGTGACGATGACGATGGGGCGAAACTACCCTAGTTTTAATTGCATGTAAGCGATCTTTTAGTTTTGTATTATGTATATGTTTGAATCTTAAAAATAAGAAACTTGTTATATTAATATAGATACTATTTTGTCCCTGAAGACGCAACTCTAATCCTGTTAAAATGTGTAGATGGTTTAAGACGTCAAATCGGAAGATATCTTTACCTGAATTCTATATCAAAATCTGGACCGATATGATTAATTTTTACTAGAGATATATTCGGGCAATATAAAGTATATCGTCGTCAGAAAAGAAAAAGGGCTAATAAACCAAAAAATCCAAATTTAAGTTATTGATTGGTAATTGTTCATTGCTTCAAAATACATATCCTGGCAGCCTTCCATCAAAAAATATCTAATTTAATAACATAATATGGAAGAGCCACCAACAAATGATTTCTTAGTTAATAACGCCCATTTTATATAATTTGAAGAATCATGTTATAAATCATATTTGTGTGAATGTTGGGTATTATCCTGAAAATCATGTTTTTCTATCGAGAACATTTTTCATTTTATTAAGTATTTTGTTTCTCATGTAAAATTTTATTGGCGATATTTGCCTGAGTCTCAGTCAAAACAAAATGTAGAAGTCTAACCGAGTCTAGGCAATATAGAGAACAAATGTTTAAATTTCGAAGAAAATTATGTTTTCTAGTGCGTCAGCGTATAGTGTTTATATCAAAAATGGAGCGACTTTGGCTAGAAATGGTATAGGGCCTAATAAACTGCCAAAATTCAGCCAGATTGATTGTAAAGTGTGGTTTCTAGGACAAAAATAACTCAAATCAGAGGGGATCTACATATGTACGTATGTATATATGGTGTCTATATAAATACTTGGACCGATAAGGCCCATTAATTATCGTAAAGATCGACTGTAATTTTTTAAGATTAATTTATAAGTATAATTCGAAGGAAAAATACGTATCACAGTTGTGGTGTAGGGTATCATATAGTTGTCCCGGTCCGACTTGGAACTTTCCTTACTCGTTATTAATTGGGAATAGTATTGAGTTGAGAATATGTTTCTTTGTAACCAAAGACATTTAAAGACAAAGACGTGAAATTTCTCTCTTTTTATTTTATGAAAAGATTTTGGCTTTGTTTTTTATAAATGTTAATGCAAGACCGTATTGACTTTTAAAAGACCTACAAACAAATTATGTAAAAAGCCCTATTGTCAGTCTTCGATGTCATTTCTGCCTAAGAGAGTAAAAAGAAATTTCACGTCTTTCTTGTTCAAATGTCTTTGTTGTAGCGCATGATCTCCGAAACCATAAGAGGGAGTGGGCTAAAAATGGAACGATAGGTTCAATTTGGGGTCATTTGTGTTGTGGAATTATTTTTATGGTGATAAATGGCGAAGTGGTCAAGATATTTTTCAAAATTTGCATTTCCAGAGCGATTTCACTGAAATTTAAAACGGTAAATGTTTTTTCCTTGATAATAGTTTGTATGGGTTTTCTAATAGTGATATAAGAATTTCGTATCTTTATGTCAACGCACCCTCAAACATTTTTAATGATCTTTCAGTGTAAAAACGTTAGTCGCAGTCAACATTTTCATCATGGTAAAGTTCACTTATATGCAACGTTTGGAAATCATTAAAAATTTCGATGGTCGCAACTTTAAGAGCGCTTTCTCCAATTTTCGTCCAATTCCTTTCAAATGAGCCAAATCAGTGGGAATTGGGCATCTCTCAAACCACAATGTGGCGTATTTTGCGAAAAGATTTTGGCATTCGTCCTTATAAGATCAAACTGACTCAAGAACTAAAGCCACTTGATCATTTGAAACGCCGAAACTTCTCCGATAGGGCTCTGGCAAACTTAATGTTATGCCCTTAATGGAAAACCGTTTATGTAGATGGCGATGTATTGGACTTATAATCAATATACATTTTTTATGATTTTTTCCTGAAACTCGGGATGTATGCATTTTTGAATGAAATATCAATGAATAACAAACCAATACGTTCCAAACAGAAAGGGCAGGACAACGTCTACTGGGGCCAGCCAGTATTGCTATATAATATAGATATTAGAACGACCTGGCAAAAATACAACTACAGTAGCGCTATGACTATAACGATTTTATTACTGTTAAGTATTTCATAAGATCAATTTTGAAGTTGCGGTTTGTTCGTTGTATTAAATTTTTCCATTATTGTCACATAAAAATTCACTGACAAATTTTAGTAATATTAAAGATAATGTCACTGATTTACGGAGCATATTAGTATAAGGATATTTTATACTTAAGAGGTTAACGTGGCAGCTGTATGTAATGCTCAATTAGACTATGTTATCCGCTTCCTTTTTTAAACGAGTTTTTTGTTTTTTATGTAGTGAAGGTTTTCTTTTAGAAGTATATGAAAAAATGAAATTATATCTTTTGTTTTGCAAATTTTTTAGAGTAAAATATATTTCTATTTGGGGGTTTCTTTTATACAGATTATGAAATAAGCCTAAGATCTTAGACGTTCCTTTTTTCCTCGTACAAGGCCAATAGGGACACGTTGGAGACTTTGACACCTTTGAAACGGACTCCGGGAATATCACCGACTGAGTGAACTAAACTGGCAACCAAAACTTCGTCGTTTTCTTCGATGTATTTCAAGCTACCATCCCGTGGTTCGAAAGCAGTGATCTTGGCTGTTTAAATTTAACACCAACTTTTTCAAGTATGATGGCAAGGGAAGAATCACCGAAGGGAAGGGCCTTCCATCTTGTACCTAACGTTGATCATGACGATGGTTAACATGCTTTCCGGCTGTGCGGAGACGGAGATAGAAGAAAGCATTTGATCTATACGTACAATTTTAATGTGTTGTATTACATCCACAAACGTCTAGGATGCCAAAAGCTTTCGGAATAAAAGATTTATTCCTCTAGTGTACGAGTATTATGTCAAAAGTCTCCTACGCGGACCCACATTTTTCAAGTTCAATGATTATTGTCCTTATGTAAGTGATCCTAAAATTTATATATGTACATATTTTTCATCTACTGCATTTACCTTTCATTTGAATTCTATCATGAATATTTATGTTTGAGAAGAGCCTGGACCATGCAATGCTGATTTCATCATATTTTCATAAGTTTTCCGGTGAAGTTTCGGAGGAGGTAACCCCATCGAAAAATAATTTCGGGATTATTGGAAGACACACGGCAAACTAACTTCAATCATTTATATAGATCATCTAATGGGGTAAAACAAAAACCTTCCACATTCTAAAGAAACTCCAAAGTTATATCTACATTTAGTTCTCTGACCCATGAGGCCTTTCAAAGCTCAAAGAATGAATGCAATCAAATTAAATCAAGCCAGCAAGGACAATTTTGTTAAGGATTTTTAATTTCTTAAACATTCATCTCTCGGAAATTGTTTGCCATATTCGTATGGAGGGTCCTTACCTCTGTCCGTCCCCAGTAACGCACTGCTGCCATTATTTGTTTCTCTACCGGCACTTGACTCCTTCGTCGTTTGGACTCCCCGGCACATTGTTGCTGCTGTTCAATCAGATCATCCTTGACCATTTCTAGCAAGCGCCTCATACTATCTTTGCTAAATCTATAACTGTGTTGGAATTCACTTTCCGTCAGATCCACCAACGGATTAAAGCGTCGTCGTTTTCTCTTTTTCTGATTCGTCTTGTTGTTGGTACGAGTAGGTACACAAAACTTCCTATATTGTTTACTACATTTGATGTTCCGAATTACCCTATCCATGCTGAGAAATTCTTGGAAGGCATTCAAATCACTTAAGTCATTTTGAAAGTGTTCCAGCAGTTCCAAATTCATTTTAAATAGTAAAATAAATAAACTCCGTTTTAGTATTTATGGTTTGTTATGTTTATTAGTGCTCTTCTTTATCGAATTTAGTAACCGAATGGACGACGGGTAAAATAATCAGTGGTGCAGATTAGTGAATTTCGTAACGTATGTTGGCCGATTTTAGAGTACATAACCAATAATAGAAAATCACACACAAAACGGTTTAACCAAAGTTGTTGAAATTCAATAGGCATGTTTTCGTTACAAGCTAGCAATTTTAGTTTAGCACTTTGCAACGAAAACAACTGACTTCCACTAACTGGCACATAAGCAATAAGTGGCGGATTTTCACTATCTGGTAGCAATGGTGTCATGAGTTGCGAAGAAAGAACAGTGCGAAACAGACAAAAAATTCGTGAAAAGTATTTATAAAACATATATTTACTATTCTATGTTCAATTGTTTACATTCTTTTTGCAAATATTAAAATAATTTCCCATTTTTGTTCTTCTTCTTCCCGTTAATTCACAATAATTGATAACAATCTCTCCAAAAATGGGATGACATATTGCTAAATATAGGGTGCCCAATCTGGCAACATCATACTCGATTAAGACAGGAACACAAGCACCAAACTTCATCGGGAACTAATAGTGCTTAAAAGTGCTTATCTCCCCATACAAATTAAGCACTTATGGTGTAACGAAAACACGCCTAATACAAAATTGTTGGTAAAACAATTTTGTTGGTTAAAGCGTACCCAACAACCTTGAGCTCTTGATATAAGAGCGATTTTGTTTTTTAAGATTAATGTTGTTTTTTTTTTCTAGAAAAAATAGTTGTTGAAATGACGAATTTGTTCTTTAAGTAAGAATTAAAATTGTTGAAATGAACATTTCTTTCATAAAATAAGAATTCAACAATTACGGCAAATACTATTTTGTTACAATTTATCAGGTGCTAAAAGTGTTCGTTTTTTTCTCTGTGTGTAGTAATACCTATAGTTGCCGATGTGCAACGTTTGGATTTACTTTTAACGACTATTTAATTCTATTTATTATTTATTAAAACGAGTTTGCAAAATCTGACGAAGTACTACTTAAAATAGAGCAAAAACTACTAGGGGTTTGCCAGATTGTCTGTCATTTGAACATGGCAGGATTGGTGCTGCCACATACTTATACAATTGGTTTTAACGGCATTTGATGTTTGAGACATTTTTGTTGTACATTTGCTCTGGGATTGATTTTCCAACTCCTTTATTATAGTGATATAACTATAAAATATTAACCATAGGTACAATACAAATTAAGCAATTTATTTAGACGTAAAAAACTACCAGCATATTGGGACGACTGCCACAGAAGGCTGAAACTATACAACAAAATCTTCAGATCGCTGAAACGTAACTCTGGAGGCTTTTCTGTGAACAGGTTGACAGCGTTAGCAGCATATCTAAAATAAAAAAGTTCCTCCCAGAAACTCATATTGTAATACTTCTAAAGGATAGGAGTCTAAACCGATTATGTAGTAGAAAATATGAGGCACTTAGCATATAACCGGTCACAACCAAGAGGATTAAACGTAAATCCTGACCACACTGAGATATGTCAATTTACAAGAAAGACGAAGATCGCACGATTCGACGGGCCTCTTGACAAGAAAATATCTAACAAGGTGAAATACTTAGGAGTAATCTTGGGTTCGAAACTGAGTTGGAAGGATCACATAGAAGAAAGAGTCATCACGGCTCACAGAATGTTAGTCGATATGCAGAAGAGCTATAGGCTCAAAATGGGGACTCTGTCAAAGTATGACACAATGGCTTTACCCCAGCGCGTGGTGTACGTCAATAGCAAATAAATAAAGCTTCTCTGTCATACTGATACCAAATCGGAAGGAACTTGTATATGGGGGCTATATCTAAATCTGAACCGATTTCTACATTCTTGAACCAATGAACTCCTTTGTGCCAAATTTAGTAATGGGCAGATGTAAAATTTTATTTATATAGCGCATAGATGCCAATTCGGAACTAAATATATATGGGGCCTATATCTAAACCGATTTTCTCCAATTTTAATAGAGATCATCCTTGGACCGAAAAAGAGTGGTGTTAAATTTCATCAAGATCGTACCACAAATACCACCTGGAGCTTGATTACAATGATACATCTAGACGGACATGGTTAAATCGACTCAGGAAGTGACTCCAAGTCGATCGGTATAATATACGATGCTCATCTCTTCTCCTGCTACAAAAAAATGCACAAACTCCCTGGACCCTATTTAGGGTATAAATATTCAAACACGGGGTAAATTTATGTGCGAGTCGTTACTCAATTTTGTGAAAAAAAATGTTTGCTGCCACTTGTAGATATTTAATATTCAAAGAGTTTATTTCAAATTGTTTAAAGCATTTGTAAATATTACAAGATACATAGTAGAAGACTAACTTTTACATATCTTTGGTAATTGTATAGAGAACATTGTCCAAGGTATTCGTTGTCCCTCCCGGAGCCATGGGTACCGATCGCTTCTTTAAATCCAATCGCTTTGCCAGTGTAGTTATGGTCTCAATTTCATCGTTTGTTAAGCCCGCAGGCAATTTCAGTTCTTTTTGGCTTTCGTCTTCCTTGAAATTTCGCAATAGTTTTAACATTTCCTGCTCCAGTTCATTGAGGTCATCGTCATTTTCTTGGTCTGACAGAGTTTGAGCATTTTTCAGTAGCCCCATGGCCTTTGTCCACATTTTTTGTTCGTTTTCCTTGTAACGTTTGTAGCGTTCATCGAGTATTTTCAGTTCTGTACTAATATTTAAATTATGTGGTTCCATATGTTGGGCTTTAATGAGGAGTCCACGAGCCCTTTCGTATTCACCCAGCATTAGTAGGGCTCGGCCCTCTTGAAATAGTGCTTTGCACGAAGGTTTATTATTAGTTAAATATCTAATTTCCTTACACATAATGCATGTCTTGGAGGGAGAATTGACTTTTATATAACATACAGCCAAATTCGTGTACAATTTTAGAAGGAAGGCGGTTTGCTCTTTTTCCTCCTCCTCGCTACCAAGGCGACTGAACTTTAAGAGATTCAGAGCTTTTTCAAATGCCCGACAGGCATTACGATACATTCCTTGGCCAAAGAAGTCCAGACCTTTTAGATGTATTTCCTTAACTTTATCTATAACTACGCCATACTTATTCCGATCTTCTTCGGGTATTTGTTGCTCAGCATCTATGTCGCCCACCAAATTATAGTCAACCAATTCAATTATAAACAAGCCATCAGCTTTGGGCTTAACACGTGGGGGGCAACCCATTTCTCGGAATAGTAAATGGTATGAAATAACAAATTGAGCACTTTCTCCTTTTCGCATGGTACACACTGCATCCTCCAAACCTTCGAGGACTTCACTGCGACCCGTATAAAAGCTATAAGATGATCCTCTTAAAAAGCTGGAATCAAAGGGTGCTCCCTCGCCTTCCCAATAGGCATTATAACGAATGCAGGCACGAGCATTTACCGAGGGCACACATTCTGCCCCAACCTCGCCGGCTTTTGTTATTTTCTTCCACATGTATGGATTTAATTCTTCCATATGTTGTTTTAACTCTTCAAAAGATTTCGTCCATGGTGAGACCAATGTCGCCTGATCAATGGGAGTCGGGTCATTTTCCTGTTCTTCATCAGAACCCAAATTCAGTTCATCGTATATAACATTGGTGAAGCCCTCGTCAAAATTTGTATTTATCTCAAAGTTAGTGCCGCTTGTAATCAAATCACTGAAAGAGCCATCACACACCGTTAAAGATACGAAAATGTAGTTGTTTAGTGTATTTACTTTATCGACAGCGGGTCCTTAAGGAAATTGCAACCGCCTCCATCCTCCATTATGGTAAAGAGTCGAAATAGAAAAATTCCTCAAGAAAGCGTCGAAAAAATTAGCAAAGCGGAAAAGTGTTTTGAAATTTTTGCAGAGCGAATGTGGACAAACAACTGAGTCGGTGTACAAACAACTGAGCCGCCACAACATTTTTCGGGCGACGGCCATTCATGTTTACCAGATCTGACTTCAGCTGAGGGTACCTCTTAACTAGCAGTGAATGCGTCCGCCGTCTGTCAAACTCGTATTTAGGGTATCTCTTAAATACCGGTGAATGCGTCCGGCGTAAATTTATGTTTGTCCAGATTTACACTAAGCAAGTTTTTTCAGCAGCTTTCATCAAATTCTCTTTTGAAATTGAACGATGAACTCAAAACATTCAGGGAGTATATATATATTTTTCTTGAAATATACAAATGTTTAGGGTACGTTCGAAATATATTATACAGTGTTTTCCAATAAGAGTGGTATGATTTCTTTGAAAAAAAAAATAATTGTTAAGAAAATTCATGTTTTTTTTATTTAATGTGAAGTACAATCGATATAATTATGTTCTAAATAAAACGTCATCCAAATGGCCTCTACGACTTTTTTTGCAGGAACGAATTCGATGAACCCAATTTTCGAGCACTTTTTCCACTAAATCAAGTCGTATGAATGAATGGCACATTCAATATTGACTTGTAAAGCTTGAAGAGAGTCTGGTTTATTTCGAAAGATTAATGACTTCAAATAACCCCTCAAGAAATAATCGAATGGTGTTAGATCACAACTTCTTGGAGGCCATTCAATATCACAATTTCTTGAAATAATCGTGGGTATTGCTCATGGGTGCCAAGGTCGTAGGTCGACTGGAAAGTGTTTTTTTTGGATTTTAAATAAATGGACAGCTTTTTTTCATTGTGAACGGAAAGTTTATTTTTGCTCTAGCTCCTTAATGGTACGTCGGATCGGAAATCGGTCAATGACAAAACGATAGTTCTTAACGAGAGCTAAACTATTGCTCATGGTTGTCAAGGTCGTAGGTCGACTGGAAAGTGTTTTTTTTTTAAATTGACTTAGCGCACGAAAAGTTGCAATTGGAGACCGATTATTTTGATAAAAAAAATGAATAATTTGTAAACGTTGTTCTTGCGTATATCTGTCCATGATGAAATTGTAAACACTACTGAATACAATGAAAAACAAATGACAGACCATGACATATTACAAATGGCCGAAACGTCACTTAAAAATCATACCATCCCTATTGGAAACCCCGTTATTTGGCACACACAAATAGATTATATTTTAGACGTTGTTCTAAACAAATCTTTGCTGCCGGCCCAATATTTTCTATTATTTACGAATCAAATATTTAGTTGCATTTAAAGGCCCAACTATAATATGCATAAGCAATTCCGTACGGAATGTGCGTTAAGTTTCGCACCCTGCTTAAGCAAATGGGAACTGAGAGAACTTAACGAAAAGTTCACTTAAGTACATTATAGTTTGGCACATACGATTTCATGCATTCGCACAGTTGCTTAAGCTAGCTTATGCATATTATAGTTGGGCCTTAAGTGTTCAGAAAATATATCAACACCTTAATTTTAAGACGAGTTTTCTGTCTTTCAGTAATTCGACGTTAATTTTTTCATAAATTTTAAATGTTCCTTAAATTCCTTTATAATTGAAATGGTATAGTCGGTAGCTGACTGCTGTTTAATTCGGTCGTTTCGCTATGTGTTCTCCTCCTAAAACGTTGTGTGCAAAGTGCTTTAAATCTTTGCAGAGTGATAAGTTTGTTAAGTCCAGGTTTATACTAGGCAAGTTTTTTCAGCAGCTTATCATCAAATTCTCTTTTGAACTTGCACGAAGAACTCAAAACCTTCAGGGAGAGTTTTTTCCTCACTCTTGCCGACTGCCCCTCTCTCCAACAAAACGCCGATAATCTGCTGAACATTCAGCCAGTGTAAATCCGGACTAAGTGCTGCATTTGCAACAGTGATGGAAAACGTGGTACAATTGTACCACTTTTGGTACATTTGAGTAATTTTTGGTACGCTGGTACATTCCAAGAATTTTTTTTAATTAATACAAAAACCTATAAAAAAAATTAAAAAAAAACATATAATGAAATAAAAAAACCTTAAAAATAAAAAAGTATGGGGGCTATATCAAAGCAAGGACCTATGACGACTATTTTTCGTGTAAAGGGTTCTGGGTATAAATGCACTCCAACTACCAATTTTCACCACGATCAAATTGGACAGAGGATATATATATATATATATATATATATATATATGGAGGCTATATTAAAAATGGACCGATATTGCCCATATTCAATCCCACGCCATTAGAAGTATCTGCACCAAATTTCAGTCATCTATCTAATTTTTTTTGTAAATTGTAGCGTGATTACAACAGACGGACGGACATGCCTAAATCGTTTTATGATTTTACGACGATTAAGAATATGTATTCGTATGTATATATACTTTATGGGATGAATATACCCCCATCCTATGGTGGATGGTATAAAAATCGGAAAACAAACATTTTTTCACTTTTGGTAATTTGGCACAATCGTGGTACAGTTGGTACAATTTCTTGATCATTATGGTACAATTAGAAAATTTTCCAATCCCATCACTAATTTGCAATTCTAAATTTCATTTGTTTTGCTCTGGCGTTGATGAGCAAACAACTTATGACTTGCTAAAAAACAGTAAAACATTGTCTTTAACTGTGATGAATGCATTTTAATATCCAATGATTTGGTTAGTGCTGTAAGCTCTCTTTCAAATGATGTGAAAGACCCAGCGGTAAATGAAACGAAGTACCTAGATTATAATCAATGACATCAGTATGACATTCTAAGCGAGCGATTTAAGTACTTAGAATTTTATACGTGTGTAATCTAACAAATATCGTTTACTTATTACAACTCCGATTACAATATAAGCGGAGAGTTAGTTCGTGTAAATATGCACAAAAAATGCAAAGAAATAAAAAACTCCGTTATAGCGGCTTTGGAAAAATACATAAATAACAAGAAATATGTATGTATCACTATTATTAATGTTAGTTCAAAGTTGATCGCGCAACAAAGAAGTTGTTGACATTGTTGAAAGTTGGTAAATAAAATAATTGTTTTAAGTTAATAATACTCTACATGATGCGGTTTTCGGTAAGATTGGTTTACACTTTTTATATTTGTATTTATACTGATAAATTTCTATTTGTTTGTTTGCAGATGCTGTCAAGGAAGTGAGTTTGACGAATGAAACACTTAAAAAAGATTTGCAGCATTGTTTTAAAAAACTCAAAAATAGATATTTTGCAAAAAAATTGCATTTAATAATTTTTTCACAATTTTATCTCAAACCTGAAAATCTGAATTTGTGTTGTGATATTTAGTATACACTTTAGTATGTGCCTTTTGTTTTTGTTGTGAAATGAATTTATTTATTTTTATTTAAGTATTTTTTCAATCGTATTTAAGTTTTTTTTAAATAAACAAATGATACATTTAAATGCATGTTTATTAGACTTTCAATTACAAAATCATCAGGATTAGTGGTACCATCTCATAACATTGCCTTACAAGTGCAACTCAGACTGTAATCGGCGTGCATTACATTCTAATTTGCCTGCATATATTGAAGTGCCATCAGGCTTGCTTATAACTCCACTTATAACGTAAGTGCAATTGAAATGACACTTACTGACATCTTTCCTTACTTTGTAAGCGAGAGGGCACCGATTAAGCAGCCTATGACACTCGTGTGTAAATGTAAGCAGAAATATAAGCGATAGAATCATCACTGATTGCTACTAAATATTGCTTACATCAGCGATTAAATCATGGGTATTTTTACCGCTGGGGAGTTAAAGGCGACCTTGAATGCATTTATAAGAGGAAATCTTTCAAGTAACGAAATCGATTTGAGTGCGAGTACTTCACGAGGTCATTCAACTCGTTCTCTCTCTTGCGTTGCTGCTGCTAATATTCCTTCTACTGACATTTCTCATGTAAGCAGTGAAGTGAATAAAATCAGTTCGATCAAACCAAAGTCTGGTGTTGAGAATAAAGCCGAAGCGAAAACTAATGTTGTTGCTGTTCGTGAGCTGAGTTTGCTGTTGATGGTGTTCGATCCGAATATACTGTGAATTCTGCTGCTGTTGATCATGCAAGTTTGTGCTCGGAAGATACAGATATGCATGATGCTTGTTCTTTGCCCGTCTCACAGGCGGAGAGTAATAACAACCCACCGCACACTTCTGATTGGGTTGATTGGTAACGCGTCGCAAAAAGAAACAGAATGTGTATGTTATTGGCCAGAATGACGACAAAGAACTGGAAGTTGTTGCTCGCAGAAAATGGGTTCATATTTCTTCGTTTAAACCCACTGTAACGGAGAATCAAATCTTAGCATATGTCGAAAAATGTGCTGACATTAGCAGGGATCACTTGCTTTGTCGGAAACTTGTGAAGAAAGATGCGAATATTGATGAAATGACAAGGGTTAGTTTCAAGCTTGGTATCTCTGCCGATTTCTACAATGTCCTATTTAAACCGATGATGTGGCCTGCTGATGTAAAGGTTCGTCCGTTTCAATTTTTTCAAAGGAGCTAAAAGCCGTCCGAGAGAACATGATTCCTGCTACTTCTTCTAATAATTATTTAACTATAAGTGATCTTACTAGCAATTATATTCATTATAAAGGTGGTAAAATTCATAAGTTACCGTGGTATACTTCAGGTTAAAAGAAGTTAAAGAATTTAAGAAACAAATTTTATAAATCATATAAGTCCACAAATGACAGCGAATCCAAACGGTTATACAACTATTATTCTCGTGAATTTTCCTTTCTTAATAAATTCCTCTACAAACAGTACATATTAAGTTTCCAAGAAAGAATTAACAGTAACCCGAAATCTTTCTGGGACTTTGTTCAATCAAAGAAATCATCCAGCAATTTCCCTTCTGCTATGCATTTAGGTAATGTATCTGCGAACACCACTTCTGAGATTGTAAATTTATTTGCAGATTTTTTTAAATCGAATTTTGACAATGACGGGCCCTTCGAGCATTCAAAGTTTTTGGATCTGGTAGAGTCTTGTATTGATTTTGGTCTTATTCAGCTTGATATCAAAGACATTTCTTTTGGTATTGCTGATCTGAAAAGTTCTCAGAAATTAGACATAGACGGTTTTTCTGCATCTCTTAAAAAAAATATCTCCTTCCATATGCGAGCCATTACTGACAATTTTCAATAAATCGTTGCTAACTGGATCATTTATTGATCAATGGAAAATTGCATTTATCACCCCAGTTTTCAAGTCTGGCGATAAATCCAATGTCTGCCATTACAGGACTATTGCCAAGATATCCAACATTTCAAAAGTTTTCGAGCATATAATGTATCGTAAGATGTTCTCAGCCGTTAAACCGTATCTGTCAGAATGCCAGCATGGCTTTATTGAAGGACGGTCAACTTCGACTAATTTGTTGTTGTTTACAAACTTCTGTCTCTGTAGCTTCGAAAGAGGAAGCCAAGTAGGATCAATTTACTTGGACTTTTCTAAAGCATTTGATAAAGTATCACATTATATTTTGATTTCCAAATTGACCAAATTTGGTTTTTATTCAAAATCCCTTGATTGGTTACGATCGTACTTAACCAACAGAGTCTATATGGTCCATATCGATGGTTCCAGTTCTTTGCCCTAAGTTGCTACTTCTGGTGTACCTCAGGGTAGTGTTTTGGGGCCACTTCTTTTTAACTTGTTTATAAATGATATTTCAAAATGTATATCATACTCTCAATGCTTGCTTTATGCAGATGATGTGAAACTGTTTAAATGTATAAATAATTTATTAGATGCTACTTGTTTACAATGTGATCTTTTATCTGTTACAGATTGGTGTGTTTTTAATAAACTGTCCCTAAATGTTGGAAAAAGCTTTTACGTTTGTTATTCACGCTTACACTGTCCTATATTTATGGAATTTTATGCAAATGGTGAGAGAGTCAAGCAAATTCATGAAATTCTTGATCTGGGCATTTTGTTTGATTCGAAACTTAGCTTTAATTCTCATATTGACTACATCATTCCAAAAGCATACAAACTTCTTGCATTTATTAAACGCCACAGTTCTGATTTTAGTGACCCATATACTCGGAAAATTTTTTACATGACTTTTGTCCGCTCAACGATAGAATACGCCCAAATTGTTTGGAACCCATCATCTTCTACACAGATCAACAGAGTTGAGAGAATACAAAGGAAATTTGTTAAATTTGCCCTGTCTTCACTCAACTTTGTTAATCCATTTCCTTCATATGAATCCAGGTGTAAACTTATACACCTTCCAATATTATCTAACCGTAGATGTTTACAATCTTTAATTTTTTTATATAAAGTTATTTGTGGACTTATTGATTGCCCTAATTTATTAAATCTAATTCCTTTTAACGTTCCTTCTAGGAGATTAAGAAACTATGAATTTTTTAAAGTACCACTACATAGAACTAATTATGGTCTTAATGAGCCTATTGTTAGATCCCTTAGGGAATTTAACAAAATTTGTAAATTGTATAATCTGGATTTTTCTATGAAAATGTCTAAATTTAAAAGTATACTAGAATTAATTTATTATTAAGCAATAGTCTGTAAGGAATTGTATTTCCATAGACGAAATAAATAAATAATCTTGGATACTGATACATTGCTTGATGGGTTGACAACAGATACAAATGACGATTTGAAATAAATAGAAATTAAAAACTAGTGCATTAAAACAAAAGTTAGTTCGACTATGTAATTTTAAATTGTAAGGTATAACTGGGAATCAATGCCAAATTAAAAACGATATTCGAAAAATCTGCTACGTTTTGAAAATCTTTTTAAACAAAATATATTTGGAGAAATTTCTAAAGAATAATTTTATTTGTGTATAAAAACATATTTTATTTGAGAATATTAGTTTGCAAATATATTTTGTTGTAATATATATATTAATATATGCTTTCCAAATAAGTTTTATTGATTTTCAAATAAAATGAATTTGCTCAAAAATATATAATATTTAAAAATTCGCGTTCCAAATATATTTTCTTTTGATCATTGTTTTTGTTTTTGTTATTCGATCTGTTGTGACTTTTCATAGTTTTGTTTATGACTATTGAGTTCGAGATCGTTGTTTTTGTTTTCTGCTAAACAGAAAAACAAACCTTCTTTAAAAAAAAGAAGAATAAGAAATGTGTGAAATGTATTAAGGGTGGTCACTGGTTGGTGGACGATATCGTTTCGGAAGCTACCAAGCAACCTCATCGGCACCTTGGACAAAATACCCCGTCAATAATTGGCACAATATGAGAGCAGCTCAATATGAAATAATTGAGAACTGACTTCAAAGTCCCATATCTCCAAAACATTGCAGACAGTATTTCTCAACCTTAATACATGACTGAAACATCAAGAAAAGGTGATTTTGCCCCGTGTAGTTCCACGCTTAAAAGACAATAATACACTAGTTCTTTTGCTATATGTGGATGATAATTGGTTGGAATTCGACTGTAACAATAAAAAATAGTACTAGCAACAAAAAGTGTATGGCCTACACCGTGTGTCGGTTGTATTTATATATAAATAGTTGAAACAACAATAATAACATGTGTACGACCAAATAAAAATGCTTGCAACTACATCGATGGTTGTATCAATCGAATTAAGGTTGTTTTTTTCATTGACACTCGGTTAGTTGTGGTAACCATTTTTAAACATTCATTGTAGTACCATATGATCGATTTTTGGTTGTGACAACTAATGTTTTAAAAGTTTGTTTTTTCGTGTACTAAAATTTGTGTCAAATATTTCCACATCTCATAATAGTAATGAATTTGTAAGATGGGATTTTTAGTTTTGTTATGAATTGTTTGGTTTTTTGTTCAATAAATAAAATTAAAATGAATGAAAACTGTTTTTAATTAATTGTCGGTGGTATATGACTGACAAATTGTCAGAACAACCAATATTTTAAAACAGTTGGTTGTGGCAATTTTAGCCACACCCAAAAAAATTTGTTTGCTGTTAATAACAAACAACGTCTGCTAATTTTTAGCAACCATTTTTTCTGCTAATACAGCACATTTTCTGCTGTAATAGCAAAAAGTTTGCAGTTTTGCATTAGCAAACGCACTGCTGAAAAATTTGCAGTCTGCTGAAAATTTTTGCTGTCAATCAAAATATGTGAAAATAAGACAAAAGTTGCAATAATTTACATGATAAAGTTCAACTACCACTGAAAATCAAAAAGGTTAAGGTCATTTGTGAGATAAGAAAAGTATATTTAAAAAAAATTAAATAATTATTCGTCGATATCTGTTTTCGAGTTACGGTTCTCAATATTTTTATTTTTTCATTGGATTTTAAAAATATTGGAAATAGGAGTCGATTAAAACTGCAAAAAGTAAAACACAAATCGATAACGAATATGATTTGACGATTTCAAAATCTTAGTTCCGGACATACAATTAAAATTAATCTATTGTGTATAGATTTTAGTTTCTAATTTTTATATTTTAATGAAACCAAAGCTAAACATTAATATTTTATGTGCGATTTGTAAAAATGTTTATAAAGTCTGATTCACACAAGGCAATTTTATTTCAAGCAAGTGTCAAAGTTTGTAGGAAAGATACAGAGCAATTTCCGCTTGGAAGAAATTGCCTCGTGTGATCTAGGACTAAGTATTGTGTATGCAAAAAAAGTTAAAAAACGAGAGAATTCCTAAAGGCTTAGGGTGAGTATTAAGAGAAAATTTCGCAAGATTGTATCATTCTTCCACGGCTATTCCTGTGTGTATTGTTGTTGTTTCAAAGTTCGAATAAAAAACAAAACGTTCAATCGAGTACGAGTTTTTCCCCTCCCTTTCCAACTGCCTCCCCTACAAACATCATTAAACCGCTGATAAAATTGCCTCGTGTAAATTGGGACGAACATAGACACCTCAACACACCCGGTAATTCGGCGTCTCTCTCTTTCAAACTTCGACACTTGCTTGGAAAAAGTTGCGGGGTGTGAATCTGGACATAGAGGCATACGGAAGATAATGTTCAGATTCACACTCGGCAACTTTTTCCAAACAAGTGTCAAAGTTTGATGGAGAGAGAGGCGGGCGGAAAGAGCTCCCTCCTACAAACTTTGACACTTGCTTGGAAAAGTTGCCGAGTGTGAATCTGGACAATGGGGAAAGTAGTTTCTTGTACTGGCAATCCGTTTTGTGTTTTTCATTCGCACTTTGCTGCCTTTGTTTCCAACAAACACCGAATTGCCCCGTGTGAATCGGGACATATACATGCTTTATGACGGAAAAAAGAAAATTAAAAAAGCGGCGTTTAATTTATATTCCTTACCACTGAAACCAATTTTTTCCATTTAAATGTGCTTGCGATAAGTTACACATATATTCATATTTGTGCAGATAACAAAATCTCATAAAATGTTTATTTCGCTTATCAAAAAATATTGACATGCGTAATACGCTTTCACTAGCATTCAAGATTGCCTCTTTGACAGACATCGTGCGCCGACGCCGGCTATTTAGTAACACCCTTTGAAGAATAAAATATTTTACGCCGAACAAATTGAATTGGATTGAAATTTTCGTTCTGTTTGTTAATTCGCATTAAAAAAGCATTCCGCGAAGATAATGCAAATGATTTTAATAAGTAAAACGGTTCCGGGACAGCTTCGACAACACTTACAAATGGCTAAAGAAAAAAAAGGCGAAATTGTGCAAATTTCTCTATGATTGTGTAAGTCTTATTTCTGGTTGTTTTCATGATTCTCAGCAAGCTCTATGGCTCTGGACATGTACAATTACCGTGTATATAGGGTGAACCCAATTGGCTAACGCGTAGGAGTCACTGATCATCATACGGTCTTGGAGAACATCAAATATAACCAAAGGTCGTACGATGTATGTTCTTTATTGTTATCATTCGGACAATATATTAATTAGGTTTAAACAAATCAACATATCATTATTTACCAATAAGTAGTTTTTTACCCTTGGTTAAAAAGCTTAGTTATATGCATATTGTAATTTATGTTTAATTGGCCAGACGGCTTTGAATTACAAGTTTGTACGAAATAAATGAAATGAAATGAAAAAGAAGATAGTTATAATGCCAGTGACCGGTAAGTATTGTGTGTAGATGATCCTATTTAATTTTCTAAATGATTTATATTTTTTGATCAAGCGTACACAAATGCACATAAAGGACCATTTTTTCAATTAATCAAGACGCAACAGGTAAGCGTACACAAATTGAAAATTAAATGTACTATGATTATAAGACTTATTTCTGTTTGTTTTCAAGATACTCACCAAGCAGTGTTATTAAAATACGGGTATAAAAGATGATCTGAAATTTCGTAGCAACTACAATGTATAAATTCAGATAACTTGTGTCATGGATGGACTAACCATTTATTTCCTTGTCTACTTTTCCAAATCGCATACAACTCTTGGAAGTGTGACCCTAATGATAATACCTGCAACAACTCGTAAGTATTTTTTTTCCTTTTTGTGATTTGTTTACCGAAATGGCAACATTGATTATTTACTCTATATGTTCCAACGATGGTCGCTAATATCCGAATCACGAAGCAACCTTTTGGCTCCAAAAAACTCAGGATAATTTAGTCTAATTTGGATGTAATCCATGGATAAGATCATTTTGCCCAATGATATGGCTCTGGACATGTACAATTAGATACCGTGTCTATAGGGTAAACCCAAAACATTGGCCAATATTGACAGAGTTCGCGTCGATGTCGTACGATTTATGTTCTTTATATTTATCCTTCGGACAAAAAGAAGATAACTGTTAATGCCAGTGACCGGTAAGTATTGTTTGTAGATACTCCTATTGGTATTCAATTTTATTAAATGATTTATTTTTCATTTATATTTTTAGATCAAGCATACATACAGATTTCACAGTTCGAAACGCTTATCAATACATGGACTGAATAACTTCAGGTTGGAGTCCTGGTTGATATACTCTTCTCAAATATCAGGAAAATATAAAATTTGTATTTCTTTTATAATAAAAAAGAAAGAAACGTATGCTAGAATAACAAAAATAGTTTGTTCTCCCAGCCGCTTTTTTCTGTTAAATAATAGCAAACTTGTTTGCTAAAATGACTGTTCTAAATTGCTGCAGTAGCAGGCAAATGTATGTGCTAAAATAACAACCATAGGGTTGCTAAAATAACAGACGAAGTCTGCTTTCCCTTTTTCAGCAGACACAGACTGTTGAAACAACAAACATTTTTGCTAATGATACTCACAAAATTCTTTGAGTGCACCTTTTTTGTAGTTGGCGAAACCAAATATGATTGTTGTCAACATGGAAGCAGAAGTATACCACAACCAAAATGTTGGTTTTCCTGATGGAATCGCACGATAGTAGACAGAACTACCAAAATTCGGTTGGCAAATAATTCGGTTGAGGCAACCAAACTGTATTCTGTGTGAAGAAATTGCAGAACTCAAAAATGAAGTATCCACGAAGTTTGAGATGTCAGATTGTGGTAAATTGAAACATTACCTAGGAATAAAGTTTCACTACAACCAAAATGATGGCGTACTCGTGTTTTCGCAAGAATTGATAATAAATAATGTAATACAGGAATTTTGAAATATTGGGCATGGAACTCGGAAGACCGAAAGTCTACCAGCGGATTTGTGCTTAATGTGTTTGGTAATCCTGGCTCTTGGACGAGTAGAAAACAAGCAACATTAGCTACATCATACAGTGAGGCAGTATATGTTGCCCTGAGTCAAGCTGCATCCGAAGGATTGTGGATTCGTGGAATACTACAAAATCTTAATATCGTTGACGAAGATTATCCTGTTACTATATTCGAATATAATGCAGGGTGAATTTTCATTGCCAAAATCATCGAATAAAACGGTCCAAACTCATTGACATGAGACATCACTTCTAATAAGATTTTTACTATATTATAAGACATAAGAAGCTTTATTACAATTAGAAATTTTCTTAAATTGTCAATTTGAGAGGGGGTATTGCAATACTGTGTATGTGTAAAAGTACGTCCAAATCGTTTCGTTTTCGTTCCCTAACCGTTTACCATATTTCAGATTGAGTCAGATGATTCGTAACGCTGCGGGTGCGTTAAGCTGAGTTTAGACGATTGCCAGATCGACAAACATTATCAACCCTGTTAAAGTGATGCAAATATACGGGCAATGTCAGATTGTTAGGCAAAGGTGAATTGACAGTTCAGACGTTTGCAAGAAAACATTACAATTTCATATATTTACAATATATTTTGTAAATATTTATATGCAGGATTGCCATTAAAAATACATTATAGACAGTGTTGCAAATAAAATGATTTTCTGGCAATGGCGCCGTTGTCACATGCATAAACTTCGCACATATAACAATCAGCAAATTATCTCGCAATGACTTTTCTGCTAACGTTGCAAAACAAAAATTGTATGTTCACACGGTTGTAAATTCACAGGGATGCATTTTGCCGCCATTTTTCTGGCAATGTTGTCCCATCTGCAAATCGTCTGTACTTACCTTTAGGTTTGCCTCATCAGCTTTTAACAGTTCACAATGGACTCTTAAAGTGGTTTGTTTTGCGAAACTAAAAAAACTAAATCTATGTATTTGATGTAAAATATTTGAAAATAATTGTAAAAAAAAGACAATTGTTTAAAATGTGACCTTATTCCGCGTAACGCTTGAAAACGTTCGAGCGGATATACAAGGCATCCAAGGGAAATGGACTGTAAGAACTTGTGTACAGTTTCGGGAAAGGCGTTGCCGCTTCTGAAGTGTCGTATTCAAGTCCACTTGCATATCCAACACACGTTCTATGCCCTCACTAGTATTTAAGTTACAACTATATCTAGTCGATTACAAGAATATCGATTCCATAATTCGATTACAGACAAAAGCCGCAATCGAACTGTTACACATCACTAGAGTGTATGGAATCAAGCGCGTCTCGCGTCTTTTTTGCTAAAATAAGGTAGACTCCGATTCGCAGTGATTCTTTCGTATCAGAAGTGTTTATTTTGCTCCAAAAAAGGTAAACGGAGGCGATGAATGTTTGTAAACAGTATATAAATAATAATAGTTGGTGTCGTGAAAAAATTTGCCAGAAAAATATGGCGTCGTTAAAGGCCGGCATATTTTTCTTCCCTCACACCAAGATCTAATAAAAAATAGTGCTGCTGCCGCTGTGTTATTGTACATACACATTTTTTTGTCTTGTTCTTTTAGTTAGCAGTGTCGGTATAAATCGTTTAGAGTTTTTATCAGAAGTGCTACCTCATAGACTAAACAAACGTTTATAGCCGCCTAGCAGCAAAGATGTCTGACGATCAGAGTCGTGGGCGACGCCGTCCATCTCGGGAATACCATTCATCAGAAGGTAGCTCCCGTCGTCCCCGTGAACGTTCTACTTCCGAGGAACCGGTAAGTGTTAATTATGTTAAAAATATATTACCTAAAACTACATATCCCGTTACATCGCCAGCTCTTTAAATACATCCATAGATATGTTTATGGATGTATGTAAATTTGACAAGGCGCGATGAGGAAATTTTTTACTGATAAAGCATTCAGTGCGGCGGAGACTGTGTATTGTTTTTGCTGCGGGAGCTTGTTGTATGCGAAAGGAGTCAGTATTGCCAGATTCACAAAACTATAGTGGAGTTGTGGATAAAATTGTAGTACAGAATACATCGACTTTCTTATAGGGCTGTGATAAAATTATGTTGGGATAGTCTAAGACAAAAACAACCATCATTCTGTGCTCTAATTTCGAAAGATGTGTTTTTATTTTTGAGGTTAGTTTTTGTTATTGTTTTTGTACACATATGTAAATGTGCACCAAATACCATACCAAATTTTGTTTCCAGCAGCATTCTTATCACAGGAACATAAAGGCCAGAGGTTATTTTAGTCCCATACCGATCGAAGTGGTTATAAATAATACAGAAGGCGTGAACGGCTGACTGTGTACATTATGTTGTTGTAGAGCGACCGTATTTGTTTTTTTTTTTTTCATCGAGGGGGGCTTTTAGTACACACCGCAGACATAGATATAAATACGACGAAATTTATATTTTGACGGCGGTTCCTTTTTTGGATTAGTTTATTTGATTGTTTAAAATTTGCTTCGAATGGGAAAATGAACATCGGAATGATCTTGAGTTCTTGATTCGAAAATCTCAAACTAACTTAGAGATCAATAAGGCCTTAACTTTTATATTATTATTTATTTAATTTTTAATTTATTTACTACAATTTCATTGTATAAGCTTAGCTAAAGTCTTTAAGGACAGTAATAGAAAGTGTTTTCGAATAAGGTCGTATTATTAATTAAAAGTTTTCTAAACTATGGAAATAAATATGTAGTTTACCACTCTAAGTATAAGGCTGTGGTGCATTCCAAAATCAATTTCCTTTCTAGTAACTTATGGGAGAAATGTTCCCGTTGCATTTGAGTATTTCTAATGGTATGCAGAAATGGAATATAATTAAACTGATTTGGAGCCAGATCATAACTACCAACAAAAATGCGACAACAACAAAAAAGACGTAATGTACCGTTAAGTTTACGTGAGCTAGAATTTGTGTCCGTGCAAACCTCAAGGCCACACAATACGTTTGACATAAGCAATGCATGAGCTAATCTACAATAGGTTTCGGTGGGTAAAACTACATCAAGGCTGTAGAGACGCCGTAACATCTTACTGTCATTTCACAATAATGTACCTATCCAGTAAACAACTGACTCAGATTCGAAATACTATTTACGTCCACAACTAAAAAAAATAAACCGGCAAGAGCCTTAAATCCCTAACATAATCGGCTTCAATTGGTTCACATTTTATTCCGCCCAACAACGTGAGAATGGAAAACAATTTACGTCAGCTTATTTCAATCAGATACGTTATTTCTGTTTTACTGAGAATTACCGTTGGAATAGCGGTACTTTTCTCGAGTGAATTCTTTGAAGGTGTTCTTTAATTTAGAGTTGTTATCAGAGATAATTGGTCGACTGAAAATAGCAGAAATGGTGAAGTGACTACGGTAAAGAGTAGGTACAGTATCATTATGTAGATGAGTATCGAGTCAATAATAAAGGCAGAAAAGCTTAAAATAAAATATTAAAGCCCATGTACCATAGCTACATTATGTTGAGTAAGGTTTATAGTGCATCAGCCAAGTTCTTCGGGAACATAACTTCAATGTTGGGAAGGCCGCATGAAACCCTTTATTAGAACAGTAAACAAAGCTGATTTTCCTTTAGGTATTGGAATTACACATTTGATTAGCATTAATGGTTCAAAAGTCTTAGCAAAAGTTTACATTGGCCACCGTCATAGGAATAGGAAAATTTCTAATTCTATTTCTTATCCAAGGGGAAATTTCAGATATTTTCTGATAGAGAGATATATTTAAAACTAACCAAACCTAGGATATGAAGGTGAGATGAAACAAACGGATAAACCAAAATGGATTTCCATCAAACATACTTAGAAGCCTTGGGCCATAAAACACGTAATAGTACGTGAATAGGGACATTTAAGTCTGGGACTGCCGAGATAGCGCTATATAACGTACATATATATTCCGCCGATTGGTACCTGTTCTCCGTGTTATTTGCCGGATTTTAGTCCGTTACTGCAGAACGATAAACGCGTAGTCCTAAGAGACTTTAATGCTCTTCACATGATTTGGAATTCTCTCCTAGCTAATAACGATAGGTGTATAGCATTGGCTGAGCAAATAGACGTCTCTACTTTCTGCACAGTAAATGAGGACGACCGCGCACGGATTATGTGCGGCTTGCACCTGGTCTGATAAATGTCGTCACCTGGCGCAGTCATTTCACTGGGATCAGAACACCTCCCCTTAATTCTCTCCATTGTTAGACCAGCCGATTGCATCATATCTGAACGGCGTCCTTTCCTGAATCAAAGGATATATGACTGGAGCGGGTACTGAGACGATATTCCGAGACATAATCGCAGCAGCAAATCTCTTTTCACCTGTTGGTCGAACACCTGAGCGTGATTCCAACTGAAACTAGAAACTAGTACGAAATTCGACGAATAAAAGCGGAATAAATGGCTGTATCATCTGAAGCAATGCAATTTCGATATCGAAAACTTGTGAACAACGGTTAGGTCAAAGAACACGTGACGAATATTTGTTCGCTACATCACTCGGAGACCAATTATGTTACATTGTCCAACTGTTAAGTCACTGAAATCCTGGCAGGAGTTACCACCGGACGGCAGTCACATTTGGTGACATCTCTGTAACTGACCCGAAGACGTGCGCGTTATTTTAACTGGCAATTCCAAGAGCCCCACAAGAGCGACAGGCCGAATATAGTCTTGCGTCGCATCCATGATCTCCGAGCGAAGTTGAAAATTACATTCGTAGCGCAAAGTCATTCAAAGCGCTAAGCCCTGACTGAACATACCTGACTGAAGTCATCAATTTGTCCCCGACCACTCTAAAATACTCCGAATGTGAGCAAGACGCAGTGAAAGACCTGCCAAAATGCCGCCCTAAGTACTGCGACAGGGTGCCACCTCATGTCTTCTGTGGACCACCTACATGATGATGATGGCAATACGTCGAACACCTGTCCCGCTTTTAACCAGGGACCACACTTCACACTACCCCTTTTCAACTGCCCTGCTAAACCCACTCAATTTTTTCCTAGGTCTATTTGGACCAAACAACACCTTATAGTCCCTCGTATATAACTTACTCCAATTTTCAAATTTCTAAAATGTGTTAGAAAAGTGAAATTTTCGGGAAAAGAACAACGAAAATGCTGCACTTTCTCTAGAAACGAAATTTTCATAAGGTTATTGAAGCCTCATTTGATAGTCTCTTGACATACTGCATCTCGATGCTATCTGCAATAAAATAAGAAGTACAAACATAGTCATCAAGTCGCTGGCCGGCAGCACTTGGGGAACCGACAAAGAATATGACCTGAGAACTGCGACAGGGTGTCACCTCATGTCTTCATAGGACCACTTTCATGAGGTGGCAAAGATCATCTCCGTGCGAGAACACATGTTGTATTTTTTATGTTGTATTTAATTCTAAGTTCCTTTTTTGTACTAACGCACATTTTTTAGGCAATTTAAATGGTTTCGGCTAACACTATAGTTGATGTTGTCAGTGACGACTCCTATCAATATTTGAAAATTGGATTTTTTAATCCCCAATCGCTAAAACCCAGTAATTCGTCTTCAAAATTTGACGAGGTCACCAATTTGTTAAGCGGCGGACATCTTAATGTTATAGGTGTATCTGAAACCTGGCTAAAATCTTATGTACCAAGCCCATCCGTCAGTATTCCTGGATATAAACTTTTTAGAAATTATAGGTCCGGTATGCGAGGTTATGTTTCAAATAATTTGAAAGCTAGAGTATTGTCATCCTTGTCTGATCATAGCGTAATTTTTGAATATTACTTCCGGAAGCAACGGATTAGTTGTATGAATAATATATTTGCCAAGAGGAAACATAGAAGCGTTAGATAACTATATTGCTGATAATACATATTTTGTTTTTGCACTCAGGCTCAAGATCGTTATTGTTGTTATCAGTATATGAAAACAACTTTGTTAAAAATTAAAGAAGAAGTAAGTGACATGTATTGGGATGGTTGTAATGGTTGGATAGACAGATCTGTTTCGGGAGCCACCAAACTCCCATTATCAATATCCTTATTACAACGATTACTTCAGTCGAAATTATTAGAATATATACGCACAGCCAAGTATCATTAAACGAGAACTGTTTGCTAAAAGCGCATATCTCCAAAAAAAGACAATTCAGTAATCATCATCCCTCGTACATGCATCAACTTCCACTCTCTTGAGTCTTTACAATGTAAAGAATTCACACGAATGTTTTGCTGTAGTTGACTATTATAAGATTCCCAAACATAATTATTTTCGGTGACTTCAACTGTGATATTTCTAATGTTACTAAATACTCGTCTCTTAAGCTTATTCTGACTCGCTGTAATTTGCCTGTATTTCATAACAATATGCCTACACACTTTGATTTGGCCCATAATTCAACTTCCGTTATTGATTATTCCCTTGTTAGTGATCCGTCTGCAGTCTCACGGAGCAGTCATTTTAATTATCGTGATTATAACTCTATCAATTTCAATAACTTATTTAATGATATATTTCACTCGGATTTTTCTGCAATTATACTACAAATGATACAGAATTACAATTAAAATTACTTAAATAATTTATTATGTGTCCTTTTTGAGAACCACGTTCCTGAAAGAACAAGAGTAATAACTCATGGAAAACCTATATGGTATAATAACAGGGAAATCAAAGGAGCAATCAATAATAAGGACAGCCTAGCGTGCTAGTATTGAGAATAAATGTAATAGAAACAAAAATATGTACAAAATGTATAGGTCTAAAGCTCGAAGAACTATAAGACAAATTAATCGCTCTTACGGATTGCAATTTTTTAATGGCACTACAGACTCCAACGAATTGTGGTCGAAAATTCGATCTGGTGATCTTGATTCTGATAATCTCTGTGATAGTAACTGTAATATAGATCCTGATTTATTGAATAATTATTTTACATCTTTTTCTGTTTGTACCTAGTATTAGTAATAATGCTTTTTCTGACAATAACAATTCTATTTATTTTAGGAACTTTGATCTAGTCCAATTACACAATGCAATATTTAGAATAAAGTCCAACGCTTTGGGAGCTGATGGAATACCTTTACGATTTATTAAATTGGTAGTTCCCTATGTGCGGTTTGAACTGTACCGATTATCGCCCAATTTATATTTTGCCAGCTTTTGAAATGCTTACTCAAGATTAATTAACTGAACATTTGGAAAATTTTTCAACGTCGATCCTTGCCAATCGGGCTTTAGAAAACATCAAGCACCACATCACTTATGATAAAGCTTACTGATGATATCAGGCGAACATTTGACTTGTTTCGTCGTTTCTATCAGACAGTTCGCAATATGTACTCTGTAATAACCGTAGTTCGAATATAAATCCAATCTCCGCCGGAGTTCCTCATGGTTCTATACTGGGGCCGGTTTTGTTTATGTTATATGTAAATGATGCTCATCTTTGTGTTCAAATTCAAAGTTAGCAATATATGCTGACGATTTTCAGATGTTTTTTCAAGCAGCTCTGGAACCATTGATGACTGTGTTTCGAACCTAGATGGTTATAGGACGGATTTGCGATTGTGCTCGGTGCATTAAATTATACATAAACGTCAATAAAACTAAGTGTGCAGTTTTCAATAGAGGGTAATGTGGAACTCCTATTTCTATATTGAGGTTATTCAAAAAACTATTCACAAACTATTTCACCGGATTGGTTCCAATGTATTTGTTGATAGTATCTGGCAATGCTGATGGAGAACAGGAGATTATTAAATTATATGGGGAAGTTATAAAATCAATTAATTTTAACTATGATGAGCTTAATAAAAATGTGTATCCAAAAAACTATTAAGCACTCCGCATGTAACAAAATTAGAAAATATCTCTATCCTATCCTACAATATAAATGCTCTAGAAAATAAATACCTATATCCAACATTTTTTCAATATGTAAGAGAATTTGAAATATTCATATTATTAGAAACGCATTTAGAATCGGAAAAAAACAGAAAGAGCAAAATCATATTTCAACGGGTTTCAATTATATTTTGAACCTGCGATACGCATTCACAGATTCGGGAGAGCAATCGGAGGCAGATTAGTTGGAATAAACAAAAAGTTACACAATATTGGAATTACTTATGAAATACGTAATACAAATGAAAACTTTTTTATAAAACTGCACGGCAAAGACAATATTTGTTCTTTAATACCGCAATACTTACGACCTGCGAATTGGGATAATGATTTTATAAAATTAAAACCGCAATTTCAATGCATAGAAATACTTAATCCTATAGTTATGGGTGACTTAAATATTAGAATCGGAGAAATAAATCAACACATTGGAGAACTCTACAAAGAACAATTTTGTTCAGGATATGATATGAGAAAATCTAGAGATAAAACTGTAAATCCAAAAGGCAACCAGTTTATACAATTATGTGATGATTATAACATGCTTGTATTAAATGGTATAACAAAGGGAGATCAAGAGGGAAATTTAACATATCTATCAAATTTGGGTGAGTCAGTAAACGACATATGCGCGGTATCTAAAGACATTCTATGTAGTATTGAGGAATTCAAAGTTGATGACAAAGTATGGTCAGATCACTTTCCAATCCTGGTAAAAATAAATGTTAGATCTGATCTACAAACTGGAGAAAAAATGACGCTGTTGCCGAAATTAATATGGAAAGATGCCGAATATGATAAATATCAGAGAATGCTAAATGAAAATATTTGTAATGGAACTGACCCAAACCAATGGTACCTTAGTGACATTTGTGAAATAATAAAGAAATCTTCTAAGCCTGCAACCCGAAAACGACTATTCGAACCAAAATATAAATGGTATGATTGTCAATGCAATAAAGCAAGAATAAAAAGTTTTAAACTGTTGAGAGTATATAGGAGAACTAAAGATTTGGAAGGCAAAAGACGATATACAGCCGCACAAAATCACTACAAAGCCACATGTAGCTCCTGTAAATGTGTGTATTACAACACAATCGCCAACAAACTAAACTGCATAAGACATTCTAAGGAAATCTAAATGAGCCCTCAAATTATAGAGGCATATCTTTTATGAACTCTGCAGCGAAAATATTTATGGGCCTAATAAACGAACGGCTGTATAATTGGGTTGAAAATTATGGAATTCTGACGGAATATCAAGCTGGATTCCGGAAAAATTACTCAACGATTGATAACATTTACAATCTTACAAGCATTGTTAACAAGTTAAAGGAGAAGAAAAAAGTATATTCTTTTTTTATAGACTTCAAAGCCGCCTTTGATAACATATCAAGACAGGCTCTAATATATAAACTATTCCGAATAGGCATATCCTATAAATTGGTTAATTTGATAGAAAAAATCTACAGCAACACTCATTCAGCAGTATGGAACGGGACAGAGCTCTCGGAATACTTTGAAACAACCAAAGGAGTAAAACAAGGATGCCTTCTATCGCCGTTGTTGTTTGCCCTTTATATAAATGACTTGCACGATTTTATTGAAGGTGGGCTGTTTGTGGACAATCTTAACATCAGACTTCTCTTATATGCAGATGATATTGTCCTTCTAGCAGATGATATAAAAGTTTTACAGAAAATGATAACCAACTTAGAAATTTACTGCAAAACGTGGAGCTTGGAAGTAAATTTAACAAAATCCGAAATTATGGTCTTCAGAAATGGAGGGAGACTAAGTAAATCAGAAAAGTGGACGTATAAAGGCAGAGAAATAAAGATAGCAAATGAATTCAAGTATTTAGGAGTAACATTCACCCCAAAAATGAAATTCACCAAACATATACAAAAAAAGAACAATGAGGCAAAAAACGCAATAAATGCAACATGGAAGCAATTTATAGGAAGAGCAGATGTCAATATGATTGCTAAGTGGAAGTTGTTTTTAGCTGTCTGCAGATCCATTCAGACATATGCAGCCCAAGTTTGGGGATACTCATACTTCGACGAAATCAATACGGTGCAAAGATATTTTTTAAAACGGATTTTACGTGTACCAAGTTTTACACCAAATTATATTCTTGTGTTAGAAACGGAATTAGAAGACACACAAATATATACACTGGGACTACATTTAAAATATTTGGGAGACATTTTGTTTCGTTACACCCACAACAGACTCCCGCATCAGCTTTCAGAGATTGTACTCCGTCAAAATACTTCCTGGGTAGAAGAATTGAAGAGATTGGCTCAAACTTTTAGTCTGCCATGGCCAGAAATGTCCTCCCTAACGAACTGGAACTCATTTTCTAATGATTTAATAAATAGTATAAAGCTGCACACGCACGAAGGAAGACTAAGTAGAAAAAACGACAGTCAAAGCCTGCGCGTATATAAATATCTGAACACAAACAGAGCTCATCTTTATTTGAATGAAAAATACTCTTACGAGAAAATTGTATGGATTTTCAAAGCACGCAGTGGAATGATTGCTCTAGGGTATAACCGGTTCGATTCTCATAACTCTACAAGCGAATGTAAACTCTGTAATATGCATGAAATCGAAACATTAGAGCACTTCTTGGGAACATGTCCTGTACTCAGAGAATTTAGAATGATGTCATTCCAAAAGCGTCTACTAGACAGAGAGGAAGTCATTAAAATACTTGATGGCCGAGAAGAAGAAGATTGGGATAATTTGGTAATCTATCTGAAGGCCAGCTATAAATATCGCCAATATTTGATAAACGAATACTATTAAAAAATTAGTCATATGGTATGCGACAGACGTATTTTTAACATTGTCGCAAATATCTGTCTATTACTTTCTAAATTGAATATTATAGTTATATCACTGAATTGTAAAATTATTAACACAAATAATTATTCAATAAAGAAGTATTACTACTACTTAAAACTATTTGTTGATCGATTGCATAAGTGATTGTAATTAGGAAAGCATGTTTTCTTAATAATAACACAAGTTATACACGCAAAATCGGAGATACCCAAAAAACCGTAGTTTTGAAAATTGGAGGGTAATGTGGACCACCCTAGGTGGGTAATGTGGAATACTATACCAAATTATGTTATACCCTTTTCACCATTATTAACTGATTGCACGGCATCGGGATCCCATTTTCGAATTAAACCTTGCTTTGTCATGTTTCAATTCCGACTGTTAGAAAAAAAAACAAATGTTAGTCAACGGGTAATGTGGAACTCTGCGGCAGCCGAGGTGGGAGCAGAGTTCCACATTACCCGCCCTAAGGTATTCCACATTAACCGATTGGCAAATAATTCAAAACAAAATTAATGAAAATAATAAAACGTATTAAATACATATACTTACCGATTAAAAGTATTGCTTGGATCACTTCTTATAATATACTAGCGTACCCGGTCCACTTCGTTGCGCCAGACTTCAGATTTCCGACAGTAGGAATCTCGTTAATCTATTATCTATTCGTAGGTACGGACAGTAGGAATCACTAAAGAAATGGTTACTCCAAATTGGATTGTATGGGCGAGGCCACGCTCCCTCAATCAAGAACTTATATAGCCTATGTTACCCGCTAGGGTTATCAGACTCAGATTCCCTGAAAATTTCATCAAAATCGGTCCAGCCGTTTTGGAGTCCATACGTAACATACACACACATCCAATTTTATATAAAGGGTCCGCCAAATAACTTTTTTTTTTTGAAAATGCTATAAAAAAAAACTACTGAAAACGCATTGGATGGTCAGTTGGCTTCAACTCCTGAGCCAATTGGACTTTGTATGGCGTCATACCAAGGTCTTTATGCAAAATTCGTCTCAATGATGTCTCCGAAATGTTCAATTGTTGAGAACGACGGTGAATTGATGTTGATGGCGCTTCACGCACACTTTCTGCCACAGCAGCAATATTTTCGGGTGTACGCACTGTTTTTGGTTTTTCACGCTTTGGTTTATCGATGAGGATGCCAGTTTCTTTCACTTTTTTCACAAGATAACGAACATACGGAGCTGACGGTGCTTCTCTTCTTCCAAAATCCGTACGCAATTTTCGCACACATTCTTATCGCACACATTCTTACGGAAGGATAAGACTAATTATCTGTCAAATCAGACATGAGCTAAGTTTTCCATTCACGAAATAAGCACTAGTTGAAAAAAAACGTTAGATGGCGTACCCTTTATATATAGCTGGACCCGGTCCACTTCGTTGCCCCAGAGTGGATTTATGATTTCCAATCCCGCTCATTTTTGGACCAATTACGGTTCAAACGGGATCACGGCCCAGTCCCAATGAAAATTTCATCAAAATCGGCCCAGCCGTTTTGGAGTCCATACGTTACAAACATACACACATCCAATTTTATATACATATATGACTAATGTTGAGAAAAATCACCACATCTCGACCAAACAAAAATATTTTTAAACAAATAAAATATTTTTTAAAACCATACTCATTGCATGTCCTACAAAACGTATTCAGCCATTTTTTATTTTATGCTGCCGTTCTCGAGTTATGGAGTGACAATCAAAATGTACACTTCTTTTTATATATATAGATAACTAGCATTTAAATACCCGGCGATGCCCGGGTTGCCTTTGAAAACAGTGATCCAAACATTAGTATTATTTTTGATTTTGAATAAAAAATAAGGACCCACAAACTAAAAACAAATGTTGGCTATAGCTAAATTTATGTAAAAATACGTATTTAAAATCTTTGGTTTACAAATACCTTCGGATATTTGATCACACGCCGATCATTAAAAATTTGTTTAACATCCTGGATCAGTCTACTTGAAAGTCTATCGAAAACTCAAACAAATTCGCTGACAACAGTAAAAAATTGTGTAAATATGAAAGCACAACCTCAAATGTACGATATGTGTGCAAACTTTCAAATTAATACTTTTATGGGGTCAGTGGTCAAGAGGTCACCAAATAAGTGGCTGAGAAACAAATGCATAATATGCCATGTATGTTTCAAATTTCGATATACTCGTATACATTTTTGTGTAAATATTACCGGTGTATATAGCGAGCGATATATTTCGAAAAGACTTTTAAACATTATGTCTCCGTTTTTGTGTACCTATTGTCCTCAGGCCGGACGACGCATTTCCTTGAAGATCGTTTTATGCACATATATGTGCAGCTCCACAGATCTTTATGGGATTTTTATTGGAGGAATGAAAAAATCTTAAAGAATTTTGAAATGTAGTGGAAGAATGAAAATTGCTTTGGTTACATCATAAATTTTATGACAACAATCATAAAATTCAAAATTGTTTTTTTCCTGTGTATACTACATATTATTTTATCTTTGTATAATTTAAGCGCGAGAGTTGACCACTGTCCAAAAAAACGACTATGTTAATAAAAGGCTATACCACACTGGAGTTTCTAGCTTTCTACCTGTTATATGAGCCGCAACGGTCAAGCGGCCAAAAGTCGCTTGAATTAGTATTAACATTGCCATTTTGGGCCCTTTAAAGTACAGAAAGAGTGGAAATTGCATTGGTCACTGCTACACTGGCCACAGTCTGAGATTTGACCGAATTGACAGCGTTAATATGTATATCTTACCACATTAAGTGGTAAGAGATATATTTTGAACAGGGGTTAGAAGTTTTACAATCTGTAAAATAGTGAACATTGTTTTGGCCACTTCTTCACTGACCACAGTCAGAGAATTCAAAATTATTATTTTTAAAAAAATTTAACTTTGTGTCCTATAAGAGGCTTCAGAAAGGACAAAAACAATTGATAGCGCTATACCTGACCACTGGCCGAAAAATGTCTACGTGAGTAGCCCGTGGTTTATACAACACTCATGTCTATGAGAGTGCAATTTATGGGATTTTTAATGTATTGAAAGAATGAAAAACTCTTAAAGAATCTTGAAATCCAGTAAAGATTGAAAATGGTTTTGGTCATTGCTTAACTGACCACAATCGTAGAATTCAAAATTGCATTTCTCGGGTATAGTACTACATATTATTTTATCAGTGTATCATTTTAGGCGCTTCTGAAATACAAAAAAATATTTAAAATTTTGATAGCGCGACAACTGACTACGTGTCAAAAACGACTGTGTGAATAGGCCGAAGGGTATACAACACTCAAGTCTATACCAAAGCAAAATTTAAAGCTTCCTACTTCTTAAAGGTACCGTAATGGTCAAGCGGTCAAAAGTCGCTTGGTGCAAAATCGCATCCCTTGGAGATGAGTATACAAACATAAATTATTAGGATTATAGCTCTTAAAGGACTATTAAAGTACAGAAAGTGTGGAAATTGATTTGGTCACTGCTAAACTGACCACAGTCGGAGAAGTGACCGAATTGACAATGTTAGATAGGTTACCACAGTAAGTGGTGAGCGATATATTTTGAAAAGGCTTTAAAAATTTTAAGACGCGGTTTTATGTCCGGTTTGACCTCAGACTGGACATCGAATTGTTGTTTTCGCATCTCCATTGAGATCAGTCTGTACATATAAATTTGTAAATCATTGACTCTTAAGGAACTTTTAAAATCAGAGAAATAATGAAAATTGTTCGGGCCACAGCTAAACTGACCACATTCAGATAATTCAAAATAATTTTTCGCGCATATATTTGCGGTTTATAGTACTTCATATATACAAAGTTTTAACTTTGTATCTTATAAGAGGATTCCGAAACGACAAAAATAAAACGCAAGTTTTGATAGCGCTACAACTGACCACTGGCCGAAATATGATTAAGCGAATAGTCCGTAGTTTATACAACACTCCAGTCTATGTGTGTGCAAAATTTCAGCTCTCTAGCTTTAACAGAAGCCTCTGTTGTCAAGTGGTCGAAAATCACTTGGCGGAAAAACGAAAATCAAAGTAGCCTATGGCACTTCCCAGGCATTGGTCTATCTGTCCACCAAGATTCAAGAAAATCGGTTTCCACGCAAAGTCCAATTGAAAACTAACGGCACGATGAAATTCATGGCCGTCCGCGTTGTGTTGATATTCTTCAGTAAGCTATGCGTATATACAGACAGACTTGCCAAATAATAAGGGCCTGTTTCTGTAACTTATTTTCGTTCGTCTACGGCGAACGATCAAAATTCTCTCAGCTATTACTTGAATTCTATAAAACGCAGGTTAGAAATATTTTAGGAACAAGCTTTTTACATGATTTTCTACAAACTCAACGAATTATAAACTTCTGTGACTTATAGATTTCTCGGAATAATTGAGTGATTTTTGATCGTTCGCAGTAGACGAACGAAAAAAAGTTACAGAAACAGGCCCTAATTATTTTCCGAAATAAAGGGGGGTTCCACATTACCCGCATATTCCACAATACCCGAAGTTACTCTAATCAGTGTAAACTGCATGTTGAACATATTATTAGTGTTCAAAATAATATTGTCACTTCAACCAATTCAATTATCTCCCTAGGCTTTGAAATTGATCGCCATCTCTAATTCACTTCACATATAGCGTATATTTGTTCTAAACTAAAATTAATACTAAAAAATTTATGCAGCCTTAATGTTGTTTTGCCTTCACAAATGAAATACATACTACCTCATGCTTTTATTTTGCCTCATGTACTGTACTGCGCTGAGGTATATATGGGGACCAACAGAGCGAATATGAATAGACTCTCCTCATGTTTTCATGGTATTCTTCGGTTTGTATATGGTAGGCGCTGTAGGCGTGATTATGCATTTTTCAGTAAACAGTTATTAGGCACTACTTTCGAATGATTCTTAGAAATAAGGTGCCTTAGTTTCTTTTTCTCTCTTTTTAAACATGGATAGCCTATATATTTGTTAAATTTTCCGCTTCTTGAATACTACAATAAATTCACAACTTCTTATAGAGCACTACAATAGTCACATCTTCGAACTCTCCTTTAGAATTCGTGTGGCTAGATTATGGAATTCATTACCTCCTAACATTAAGAACTTTTCAGTTTGTCCTCACACTTTCAAAAATAGATTGCTTAATTATTATCATGAGCGACCCCATTAATATTTTGATTTAGGATTTATCATTGACAACTATGTATATATCACCATTTAAATTATACTCGTATCAACATAAATTGTTTTTTTCATATATTGTTTAAATTTGTTTGAGTAGCCTCACATTCATTTTTATTTAAAGTTTATTTTAAGTTTTTAAATGTTTATCCATTATTATTATTTCTTGTTTCTGTAGTATTTATAACCATATATGGCCTATGGCTCGGTTAAATATTGAATAAAAATAAATAAAAATAAATTTTTAATTGTTGCGTTAGGAGTTATATTTGTTATTACATTACGATTATTAATGCTTTAAGTTTTTTTGCTATATGCTATGCATTTGTAAAGCTTATGACTTGTAAATCTATCAATATATAGCTCAATCACTTCAAGAGTGACATAACTCAAAATTAAATATTTTCGAGGATGCCTTACAGAAATGCGAATTTTGAAAATGTCCATAAATTTATCTCAGTAAAATTTTGCTTATAAGTAAACAACAATATTTCGAATTATCCCCGCGTTCTTAAACATCTTATTTCACATTACTTATTTTTTTATACGGAATTAAAGTTACACATCTTGACAATTTTTAATTTTGAGTTATGTCACTCTTGAAGTACGTGAGCGATATGGTCTTTGTAGGCCCCGTTTCATTAAATTAATGAATGAGTGAATTAATGAAATTCGGTACATATACTTCTTATAGCTGCGAGTAGCTTTTTTTTTTTTTTTTTTTTTTTTTTTTTTTTTTTTTTTTTTTTTTTTTTTGTTTAACGAACGTTCCCAACGCAACCACTCTTACCCGCCCCTTCCGACCGAGGGGGCCACATCCCCATGACGTAGGGATTGCGTACACACCATGATCCGGACCATGGCGGGTTAATAGTAGAGGGTGGAAATACCAGCTACAGAAAAATTTCATCAGCCGGCACATGCAAACAATAAAAGTAGTCTACTTACACATTTAAAAAAGATATTATTCTAGATCTAACTACATCAATTTCTACATCAATGTCAATAACTTCATATAAAGTGTTAAAATCCATGCACATTCTACGAATGGGCTCTGCCGAAGCATAATTGGTACGTTGAAAATCAATATGTAATAATTGGTAATATCTGGAAGGTCTACAAGGTACATTGAATCCAATCCTAGACAAAATAAAATTAGAAGGAACATCACCATTTATAACTTTCAGCACCATGGTTGTGTTCAGCATAATACGTCTACTCTTGAGAGTAGGCAGTCTTATCAAACTCAACCTGCTAGTATAGGGTGGAAGACTAAAATCACTATTCCAATGAAGATGTCTTAAAGCGAATAATAAAAATTGTTTTTGAACCGATTCAATCTTATCAACGTAAGTCCCGTACTGGGGGTCCCACACTACGGACCCATATTCTAGAATAGGTCTAACTAGTGACGTATATAACTGCCTAGTTACATATGGATCTACGAATTCTTTCGCCCATCGCTTTATGAAACCAAGCACGCCATAAGCTTTATTCACCATTGTAATTATGTGATTATTGAAATTGAGTTTAGGATCCATCAATATACCAAGATCCACAAAGGATTCAACAGTATCTAAATTGGAACCTTGAAGACTAAAACTGGATGGAATCGCCCTCGACCTAGAGAAACACATATGTTTACATTTCTTAAGATTGAGGTCCATGCAATTTATATCACACCATTTTCCAAAATTAATCAAATCATTTTGAAGGAGCATTGAATCTTCAGATGTTTTATAAGAATAAAATATCTTAACATCATCTGCATACATCAGTAAATTTGAACTAGAAATTGAATCTGGTAAATCGTTGATGAATAGCAGAAATAGAATGGGGCCAATATGGCTACCTTGGGGAACCCCAGATGGAACCAAGATCGGATCAGAACAGGATATACCAAATTTCACAATCTGAATACGACTATCAAGATAAGTTGATATCCAACGCAATAAGTTGTTACTAAAACCAATAAGATCAAGCTTATGTATCAAGAGTTTGTGATTGACTCTATCGAAAGCTTTACTAAAATCTGTATAAATCACGTCTGTCTGATTACCAAGAACAAACTCGTTTATAACCTGAGAAGAGAATTGCACCAAATTTGTCACAGTTGAGAGACCTTTACGAAATCCATGTTGGAATGGACTTAGAATAGACGATACTTTATGAGATAAAATCTCAGTAACCATTTTCTCAAAAAGTTTTGGAATTATACTTAATTTTGCGATTCCACGATAATTCCCCACATCAGTGAGGCTTCCAGATTTATGAAGAGGGGTTAAGTAAGATGTTCTCCAAATGGATGGGAAATAGCCATATTTTAACGAAGTATTAAATAGTAATGTGAGCGGAAGGGCAAGACTTTGAGCACAATTTTTGAGGATTATACTAGGTACGCCATCAGGACCAACACTATTGGAAGAATTAAGCTTGACCAAACTCGAGAATACAAATGGAAAATCAAAATAAGGTATGCTAAACTGATTCAATGAAGGAATATTGTAAGGGTAGGGGACGCCTAATTGTCTCTGTTGATGAGAATAGGTTGATGTAAAGAATTTTGCAAAAGCATTGGCGATTGATTGGTCACCACAGAATTCCTCACTATCCATTCTAACCATAGAAGGTCTTGGATTAGATCTACGTTTCATATTTACAAAATCATAGAAAGATTTAGGATTAGATTTAAAATTGAGGGCTAACTTCTGTAAATAGATTTCATAACATCTGCTAGATTCAATATTAAATTGAGATCTGGCAATAGCATACTTTGCATAATCGGTCTCTGAACCCGATTTTTTAAATTTTTTAAATAGTCTGCTCTTCAAGTTCTTAATAGCAGTCAAAGCAGGAGAATACCATGGTGGTCTATTAGAATTTTTAACACGAATCTTCGGAACAGATTGTTGAAAACAATTATTCAATACGTTATAAAACTGCTCAATAGCTGAGTCAATGTGAGTTGAATCATAACAACAGCAGATACAATCCCAATCAACGTCGAGGAGCATAGCATTAAGCAAATCAAAATTTGTTCTTTTGAAACAAAAAACTGCACCCTCATCACATGGGGTGTGTACACAGGGAGTGTCCACCATATCATACGTCATGGAAATACCCAGCGTAGGGTGGTAATTATCCTCCGGTATAGAAATTGGAGAAATTCTGAAAACATCGAATAATTGGGAATTATCAACAAATACTAAATCAAGTAATTTATCAATTGAGTTATGAATCCCATTAATCTGGAATAGATCGAGATCAGAAAAACGCCTGACAACATCGCAGGTCCACTCAAAAGAGCTTGATGAAGAATTTAGGGGAATAAATGCCTCAGTATCGGGCAATGAAAGCCAGGAAACGGAGGGTAAGTTAAAATCTCCTAGAATTATAATTCGATCAACATCTCTCAACATCGAAACCACTCTGCCGATAGCCGATAAGTGATTATCATAAACAGACAATTCCGAGTTTGGAGGGATGTAAGAGCAACTGACGAATAATTTGGTTTTCCCCAAATTAACAGAGACAACAATGAATTCGATGTCGTTAGTTATGTCAACAAAGACACGTTCTGATGACAACGAACTAACTACAGCAATAAGGACACCACCCCCAATTTTATAAGGACGATCTTTTCTGTATACTACGTATTTATTAGATAAAATTTCCGAATCAAATACACCAGGTTTCAACCAAGTCTCGGTGAAAGACAAAACAGTGAAATCGAAGTCAAAGCTATCAGCAAATAAGCGGGTTAATTTGGTATTAAGCCCTCTTACATTCTGATAAGCTATGACCAGACAGTTTATTAGTTTTTTGGCAAGTTAGAATGCCTCGCAGGTAACCGTGCCAGATTATCTACCCTATCCACAAATTCTTTTACAAATGCCTTTGGAGGCCAAAAATTGGGATCTATCAACTTATCAAAGATTTCAGGTTGAACAATAACCTTAAATGATGATCTGGTAGCGGTTGAAGGCAATCTCATCTTGACTGTCTTCAAATAAAAATCACCATCAATCTTGGACCTAATATAGTCGCCTAAATCCTCAGAGGACGTATCCAAGGCAAAACGTGAAATGAAAACAACTTTCTTGGCTGGCACCACAGTCAGAGTTTTCGCTTTCCTATTTGCTCTTTGCGTCGTATTCCTAGTAGGAGGTGGCGGAACAACCACTTGCGGAAGCACAAGGGGGGGAACCGCAGGGAGAACTGGAATTACCTCCTGCGAAGTTCCAGCAGGAGCAGTCAATGGAGCTGCCCTCTCAACAGGATTAGATGTAACTGTTGGAGATGAGGGCGTGTCCGGCTTTTTTGGATCAGAAAAATTAGGCTGATCAATGTTTAACTTCTTCGTCAGCCTTTTTCTTTTTTGTCCAGAAGAAGCCGGCGTACTAGCATACTCTTCGAGGTTAGGGTAATTTTTTATCAAAGCAGTGAAGTTCATGAACCGCATGTAGACATTGAAAATGTCTTGGTTCAGATCATTCACCTCAGACGTATAAGATTTAACAAAGTTGTAAAATTCAATATTTATTTTTCTACATTTAATGCAGCACCAATGAAGACCATTTTTATCACCATACAACGCATCAACCACCCTAGCAGTCACGCCAGCGCACTTGGCATGCCATAAGTTAGTGCATAGCCAGCACTCAATTAATGTTTCCTTGTCGGAAGTAATCTTACAGGTTACCGATTTGCATGCCATTTTTAGATTGGGTTTAAATACACCGAAACTGACAAATAACACCAAAGCAATAAATCAAATCAAAAATAATAGTTAATAAAAACCCTCTACTATTTTATAATGAGGAGCAAAAATATTTCCCCACAAACAGACAAAATACGATACACTGGCAACTCTGTTGATATTTCAAACAAACAGAAGCACAAAGCAACGATAGAAACAATAATCAACTAGCACACACAGTGACAGAAAAGCACCAACAATTGTTGTTGTAGCGGTAAAAAATATTTTACCGAAACAAATAATCAACAAAATTATATCACAAGCAACAAATCACGATTAAAGACACACAAAATTTATTATTTTTTTTTAAATTATTTTAACACTAAGAACACAATTATTTTGACTAAGAACACAATTATTTTGACTCTAAGGCACAAACACTTGTTGTTTTAGCGGCAGAGAACTTTCCTCCTACAGAAACAAGAATTCCGCAAAATTTAGGAAGAAACAAAATATAATGATACCAATAAGTACACAACTAATAATAATACTTATGTACGTATCTGAACAAAATTTAGACCAAAAATCGAGTTAAATCTCATAAAATTAATTAAATAAAAATTATATAGACGGAGCACCAAATAACACAACTTGACACAAGCAGGGTTGCCAGACGAAGCTTGAGATTGAAAATGAACAATTTCGGCCCATTTTACTTCTTAACGCAACAAAAATTTTAACGAATAGTTTTGTATTTCTCGGGTAAAATTTTCAAATGTAATGATTGCCACTTTTGCATATAATGATTGCCCCTTTTGCATATCTGATGACGATATATGTAGGTATTCTTGCTTGCTTTAGCACGCAAGCATAGGTATTCTTGCTTGCTTTAGCACGCAAGCATGCATAATTCATACAATATCTTATACGTTTTTATCAGATAAAAACCGCTCGATACACAACATTTAAGATCAACAGCGAACAAACGAAAATAAGTGTTGAAGCTAAGTTATTCATTTACTCTGTGTATATCAAATTTCAATTCATTTAAATGTGGAAAGGAGTATTTTATTATATTATGCATGACTGTACCAAAAAAACACTGGACTTTACCAAAAAGTATGTCTTGAAACCATATTATTTATTATTTTTTAGGACACTATTCATAATATCAATGATCATCAGTCCTTTGACCTTCTCCTTAAAACCCGTATTTGTAATATAATATGCTTCTTCATTAAAAATGTAAAACACCTATAATGTGCACATGTATCTAAATCGAAGTGCTACAAAAATCTCCAATGTATTATGATACATTATAAAAACGAACCAGTGTCAAAAGATTTTTTCTTTTATTCATATTCCCCCAACTCAAATTGTACCCACATCGTTTTGTATACAAATTATGGTCTATTGAAATCAGAGGAGAGTTGCTATTATCTCCAGCTTGGCGTGAACGTAATTGCATTCAACTAAGTAACTTTATTGTTCATTTTTTTTAATCTGCTTCGAGTTGATTTACGTTGAAAAAGGGGGAGTGAGTCTTCAATTGAGTTTATTTAAATGAACAAATTTGATTTGCCGTAATGTGAGTGATTTCACGTCTAGGGCGGAAGGGATTGAAAAAAACAATGAAACGGAACTTGTAAATCGAAAATCTCAAAATTATTCTTTAATTTACAATCCTAGTAAGAAATGTAATTTGCCATGATGTGAGTGATTTAATGTCTATGGCGGCAAGAAAGAAACACTAAAACTGAACTGTTAGTTGAAATTACTATAATTCTTCATTAAAAATCTACAAGTTATTCTTTCAAGTAGAACATTTGTAAAATTTTGTTTCAGTTGAGTATATCGGTACGTCCATTCTAAACTATGCAAAGTCTACTTAGCATGTTTTTTGGGAAATTCCATATTTAACATCTAAATATTCCATGTAATATTCATTCAAAATTTGGTGAACTGTCAACCCAATCAAAAGTTATTCACAAAACAGTAAAGATCATTCGATTTGCATTATAAAGAAATTCCACACAAATTGAAAAAATACATCAAACTTTGATCGTCTCTCCTGAAAAACTACCTTTTTGCATTTAGCATAATTTAGAAAGGAAGTATCACTATATACATTCCAATATATACAGTCAAATCGCTCTGGAAAAGCGAATTTAGCAAATAACTTGACTACTACGCCAATTATCACGGTGCAAATAATTCTAAAACACAGATGACCCCATACTGAACCTATTGTTAAATTTTTTGCCTTTTCGCTCTTTTGATTTCGGAGATTATGCGTTACAAACAAACGTACAAAGGATTTTATATATAAAGATTTGCTAAGAAAAAAGTCTATGTAAATAGGTTTGGCGGAAATACGTTTCACTCCACTCCTCTACACAAAGGGACCAAAAGTGAATAGAAATAACGTTTCTCCACAGTTTACTTAAAACTGGGTGTAATAGCCACAACCCTTTTGGTACATTCAGGAAACGAATCATACCAAAATTTAATGGGCGTATTTGTCAACTGTGTCAATCGTGATGCACGCTCGAGGATTACAATGGACACTGAATGCACAACTACACTAGCGATGATGGTTGATGGCACATTCGATTTGATAATTTTGATAAAAAGTTATTAAGGCGAAAATTTTTTTATTTTTCTTCTCATTTTATTATTACAGAAACCCAAAATAATAAAAACAGAACCTGATTCTCCTGATCGTCAATCCTCATCGAATGTCAGCGTTAAGAGAGAACCTGAGTCTCCGGAACGCAGTTCATCAGTTGCATCTAATATACCAGTTAAAAAAGAGGATCCTGACGAAGAAGATCGCATCAAAAAGGAGGAACGTGATAGAAATCGTGGTGATCCATCTACTTCACGCAGTGCCAGAGACCGTGTCAATCGCTATGAAGTGTCGCTGGTTTATACTAAACCCTCCGATGTGATCAGCAAAACCGGTTCCCTTGGCAAGGAGATTACACTGCAAACAAATTATTTCCGTTTGCTTACAACGCCCACATGGAAAATCCATCAATATCATGTCACTTTTGCACCCGACATTGAGTTGAGACGTCTTAAAAGTGGCATACTCTCGGAACATCGTGAACTGCTGGGTGGCTATTTGTATGATGGCTCCAAACTATTCACCACCACCAAGTTGAAGGAGGAAAAAACCATACTGCACACAAAATCCAAGCAGGGAGAGAAATATGTTATCACCATTAAATTTGTGGGTGTAATCTCCATGACGGAATGGCAGTCATTACAAATTCTCAATTTGATATTGAGACGTTCTATGGAAGGTCTAAAACTTCAACTTGTTGGTCGTAATTTCTATGACCCTGTGGCTAAGGTAGAAAACATTTCTAAAATTCAAATTAAACCCAATAACAGTTTTTTTTTTGTTTTTTTCAGATTGACTTGCGTGAATATCGTATGCAATTGTGGCCCGGTTATCAGACATCTATAAGACAGCACGAAAAAGATATTCTGTTATGTGCTGAAATTGCCCACAAAGTTATGCGTACCGAAACTGTCTACGATATATTTAGACGTTGCCAGGAAAATGCCCGTGATTTCCGTGAAGATTTCAAGCGTCATATTATCGGTCTAACCGTTCTAACGGATTACAATAACAAAACGTATCGCATTAACGATATTGATTTCCACAAAACACCCCGAGAAACCTTTAGTATGAAAGGTGAAAAGGTTACATTTATGGATTATTACTACAAAGTATGTAACATAATATTTTTAGAATAAACTGCAGAAGAAGATGTTAAGATACGTACTTTATTTTATTCAACAGAAATACAATATCCGGATTCGTGATCCCCAACAACCGCTATTGTTGTCGAAAGCCAAAGAACGTTCATTGCGTGGTGGCGAAAAGGAGGTTGTCATTTTAATCCCAGAACTATGTCGTGCCACAGGTTTAAATGACAGTATGCGGAACAACTTCCAGTAAGTTAATTACACTTAAAGATTATATTAAGAGTAACATTTATATTTAAATTTTCTCGTTTTCTTTGTCCAAACAAAATCTTTATAGACTTATGCGCGCTATGGCCGATCACACACGTATGAATCCCGATCGACGCATTGAACGTTTACGTACTTTCAACGAACGCCTACAACAAACCGAGGATAGTGTACGCATTTTAACCGATTGGAATATGAAATTAGACACACGTTTGGTCGAAGTCAAGGGTCGTATTTTGGATCAACAAAAGATTGTATTCAGAGATCACAGAAAGTATGAAATAGTTGTTCGTTACATTTTGTTCTTTGTTTATATGAGACCATTTTTCGTCGTACAGGGAACCATCTGGCGAGCAGGCTGATTGGACAAGACATTGCCGTAGTATGGGCATGTTTACCACCCCCTCCCGCGGTTTGGAACGTTGGTGTGTCATAGCTACAAATCGTAATTCCCGCGATTTACGTAATTTTGTCGAGTCCCTAATAAGAGCTGCTAATGGCATGAACATGCGGATAGATCGACCCAGAGAGTACGTATTCCATATGGAATTGAACACACTTTATTGTGTGGGAAAATTACTAACACATGTTTCTTTTCTTTCAGAGTTATGATCTATGATGATCGTAATCATAGTTTTATACAAGCCATGGAAGACTGTTGCCGTCAAGATCCCCAGCTAATTATGTGTTTGGTACCGAACAACAACGCAGAACGGTAATACATATTCAACTCGGAAATTAAAACACAGATAAATCTAATCAACATGAAAACCTTTACAGATATGCTTCGATAAAGAAAAAAGGTTGCTTAGAACGCGCAGTCCCCACACAAGTTATAACACAAAAATCCGCCGGTAATCAACGTGGCCTGATGAGCATTTGCACGAAAGTGGCCATACAAATCAACTGCAAACTGGGCTACACGCCATGGATGATTGATGTACCGCTCTCGGGTCTCATGACCATTGGCTACGATGTGGCGAAGAGTGCTCGTGATAAATCCAAGGCATATGGTGCTCTAGTCGCCACCATGGACTTGAAGGTGAATGCCACATTTTACAGTACGGTGGCCGAGTGCAGTTCACACGATGTGCTGGCCAACAGTTTGTGGCCCATGATGACCAAGGCATTGCGTCAGTATAAAAAGGAACATGATAAATTACCCAATCGTATACTCTTCTATCGTGACGGCGTCGGTGAGGGTTCCTTGAAACAGGTCTACGAACATGAAGTCAAGGATATTGTTGAAAAACTGGAACAAGAGTACAAGCGGGCAAGAATGGAGAAACCGCCAATGTTCGCCTATGTCGTCGTCACAAAATCCATCAATACTCGTGTATTTGCACGTGGCCGTAATCCCCCACCTGGTACCGTGGTCGATGATGTCGTGACTCTACCCGAACGTTATGATTTCTACTTGGTATCCCAGTCCGTGCGTCAGGGAACTGTTGCACCCACGAGCTACAATGTCGTTTACAGTAATATTCGCCTCACCCCCGATCAAATGCAATTGCTGACATACAAAATGACCCACTTGTACTATAATTGGTCTGGAACCACCCGAGTGCCGGCTGTTTGTCAATACGCCAAGAAACTGGCATCATTGGTTGCGTCAAGTTTGTATCAGCCGCCACAGAATGCATTGGAAAAGAAACTATATTATCTCTAAGAAGTTCGAATTCTCTGCTAAGTTCTTTTAATCTCAAATCAATTTATAATTACATACTCGTTTCGTTTAGATATTAAGATTTACTTTCATTTTAACCAGAACGACAACTAACTTTCAAACTGTGTTGAAACAGTTTTATTATCTCTCGTTCTTTCACACAAAGAAAATTCTCTCTTTTTTTGTAAAAAAAAACGAAAAAGAAGAAATAATTTGTTTTTGTTTAGAATATGTATGTTGCTGTACGTGTAAAAAACAAACAATACTAATTGTTTTTCGTCTACATATTTGTAACAATATAAGCATTTCATTAAAATTAATATTGCATAAACCTACTATGTATAATAATCAGCTAATCAAAAATTTTCTTTAAAAAAAGAAAATATTGAAATTAAATTACAGTTGTCAACGCGCATTTTCTATCGGGGAAAATATAGAAAATGATTCACGTTATTTTATCGCCAATAACATTTTTAAGTTGTCGAACTGATGAATGAAAACGTTTCATGTCTTTCTATCTTCTTTTTTTTATAATTTTATCTGAATTTTGAAAATAAAATGATATTTTATGGTAGCATACCACACAGGAAGTTAGATTTTTCTTCATTAAGTTATATTGTTAATTTTAATGTTGACTGGTTTGTTTAAAATAACGCGAGACTCGCTACTACCTATAGCATTTGTTATTTTCCCAGTTTATGATTTGGAAAAATTGTTTCCTGTCCCTAGTTTATGTATCAAACAAAATTTCAAGATTATAAAGGGACTTTCGAACTTTGACATTTGGTGGCGGCCCTACTTTTACTGTTAGCTGTCATTTATTCAGCCTGTTTTGCCAAATCGCCATGGACGGATATAGAGTTCAACAAAATATGCAAATGATAAACTTATTTGATCAAAATGGATGTTTTTTGATCAGGCAACGTTTCATCGAAAAATCTTTCGAATTTGGGACGATACCAAGAGATCCAATCCACATGAGTTGCTCTTGGTCCAATGCATGATTTGGACTGTCTGCGTCATCGGTCGTTTGCCAGGCGCTATGGGTCGATGATTACCAACATCTTTAGGCCTGAAATGGATAATATAGAACCCAACTAAATGTGGTTTCAACAGGACGACTCTACGTGCCACACATCTTTTGCTACATTGGAGATTCTGCATAAGTTCATGTCACCTCCTACGTGGAGGTGATGAGAAAACTGTCCACTGAGGTCATGCAATTTGATCTGTTCAACTTTTTCTTAAGTCAGAGGTCTATGCGAATATGTTATAAACTGCAGCAGAACTCAAAGCCCGAATCATGGAGAATGAGACATTTCGAATGCGCACCGCTGCGAAGCCGCGGTTACATTTACATTATTATATTCCATGCATAGCAAAGAAAGAGCATTCAAAAAATTTATTTTTTCATTATGAATCTACATATGTCGTTCATATTAACAACTTTGGGAGCAGTGATAATTCTCTTTTTTTTTTTAAATAAATACAAATGTTGAGCCTTAAGTGGAATTTTAATACGCTTACTCTAATTGGAAATGAACCCTTTTTAATGTAATAGAAATATTTATTTTATTATCCCTTGAATCTGAATATTTTAAATCCAAAAACTGTCCAATCACTGTTATTTGAATACAGGCGTACGTGAAAATTTAATTATAAAGTAGGAAGATAAGTCATCCGGGAGCGAGTAAGTGTCAGTTACGAACGAATACGAATTGTGCCGTGGTACAGGATGTTATAGCATTTATCTGGCCTTTTATCACTTCCGAAGATTTATTTTACATCCATTTGTTTTGAAATTATCCATAGTAGGGTTAATATTTTATACTCCAAAATTACAAGTTGGTAAATTATTTAGAAGAACTTCATTAAATGCCGAAAAAATTTTCATACTTATGATTTGGAGGTACATACTTGTAATGTTATTCTTTTTGAAGAACTCTTTTTTTCTGGGTAGTGTGGCATCGATAGGCTTTCAAACGAAACGAATAAAGTTCGATGATATCTCGGACAGACTTTCTTTTATTTACATTTTTTAAAGATAAGAAAAGCAGTCTATTGTTCCCTCCATGGATTTAAGCAGAAAAGACGATCATTTACGAACGTTCCCAACGCAGCCACTCTTACCCGCCCCTTCCGACCGCGGGGGCCACATCCCCATAACGTAGGGATTGCGTACACACCATGATCCGAACCATGGCGGGTTAACAGTAGAGGGTGGAATACCAGCTACAGAATATATATCAACAGCCGGTATGTACATACATACATGCATAAAAAGTGTTAACTTTGTTTAGTTAAATAAAGAACACACATAAAACAGAATTTCACTACTGATTTAAATAACCGGGTCTGTTCTGTAGCAAGGTGATTTGAAATCACGGTGATTTTAAAATCACCGGCGACTTACAATCACTGTTAGAGTTCGAAATCGCCCGGTTTATTATTCATAGCCGCCCAAAAAAGATTGTTCGAAATATGTTCGGGTGATTTCGAAATCCAAAAGTGATGTTAAGTCGCCTGTGATTTTAAAATCACCGTGATTTCAAATCGCCGTGATTACAGAACAGACCCGAACATATGATTCTAGATTTCACTATATCTATTCCTACATTAAAGTCAATAATATCATATAAAGTGTTAAAGTTTATGCACATTCTACGGATAGGCTCTGCTGATGCGTAATTTGTACGTTGAAAATCAATATGCAATAATTGGTAATATCTGGAAGATCTGAATGGTACGTTAAATCTTATCTTAGAAAGCATGTATCCAGAAAGCACATCACAATTTATAACCTTCAATATCATTGTGGTGTTCAGCATAATACGTCTGCTCTTAAGAGTAGGCAATCTTATCAAGCTCAACCTATTAGTATAGGGTGGAAGAACAAAATCACTATTCCAATGCAGGTGCCTCAAAGCAAATAATAAAAATTGTTTCTGAACGGACTCAATTTTATCAACATAAATCCCATATTGGGGGTCCCACACAACAGAACCATATTCTAGAATAGGTCTAACAAGTGTAGTATACAACTGTTTCGTTACATATGGATCCGAGAATTCTTTCGCCCATCGCTTAATGAAGCCAAGGACACCATAAGCTTTGTTCACCATTGTAATTATGTGATTATTGAAGTTAAGTTTAGGATCCATTAATATACCAAGATCCACAAAGGATTCAACAGTTTCTAAATTGGAACCAAGAAGACTGAATTTAGATGGAATCAATTTCGATCTAGAGAAACACATATGTTTACACTTCTTCAAATTAAGGTCCATGCAATTAATTTCACACCAATAACCAAAGTTGTCTAAGTCATTTTGAAGAAACAAAGAATCATCAGATGTGTTACGAGAATAAAATATCTTAACATCATCTGCATACATCAGTAATCTAGAACTAATAATTGAATCTGGTAAGTCATTTATAAATAGTAGAAACAGCAAAGGGCCAATATGACTACCTTGGGGTACCCCAGATGAAACCAAAATCGGACCTGAGAAGTAACTACCAAATTTAACAATCTGAACACGACTGTTAAGATAAGAGGATATCCAACTCAACAAGTTATTACTAAAACCAATGCGATTCAGCTTATACAGTAAGAGCTTATGATTAACTCTATCAAAAGCTTTACTAAAATCAGTATAAACCACATCTGTCTGATTACCAAGAACAAACTCATCAATTACCTGGGAGGTAAATTGAACTAAATTTGTCATAGTCGAGAGTCCCTTACGAAATCCATGTTGGAATGGACTAAGAATAGGTGAAACACTATGAGATAAAATCTCAGTGATCATTTTTTCAAAAAGTTTTGGAATTATACTTAATTTCGCAATTCCACGATAATTCATAACATCAATCAAGCTCCCAGATTTATGAAGTGGAGTTATAAAAGATTTTCTCCAAATAAATGGGAAATATCCAAACTTCAACGAATTATTGAAAAGCAATGTGAGCGGGACAGCAATACTCTGAGCACATAGCTTCAGGATTACACTCGGTATACCATCTGGGCCAGCACTGTTAGAAGTCTTAAGCTTGCCTAAACTTGACGATACAAAAGATAAATCAAAATAAGGAATGTTCAAATGATTCAATGATGGAATATTGTAAGGATAGGAAACTAGATGACACTGTTGACGAGAATAGGTTGATGCAAAGAACTTTGCAAAACAATCGGCGATTGATTGATCACCACAAAATTCCTCACCATCAATTCTAACCCTTGAAGGCCTTGGATTAGACTTACGTTTCATATTGACAAAATCATAGAACGATCTAGGGTTCATTTTAAAATTGTGAGCTAACTTCTCCAAGTAGAGCTCATAGCACTTACGTGATTCAATGTTATACTGTGATCTGGCAACAGAGTACCTGACATAATCAACATCGGATCCAGACCTTTTGAATTTCTTAAATAGTCTGCTCTTTACGTTCCTGAGAGCAGTCATATTAGAAGAATACCACGGTGGTCTATTGGTATTCTTAATACGAATTTTTGGTACAGATTGTACCAAACATTCATTCAAGACATTGTAAAATCTATCAATAGATACATCAATATCAGTCAGGTGATTACAACAACAAACTAAATCCCAGTTAGTATTCAAGAGCAGAGAATTTAGCAACTCAAAATTTGTTCTTTTGAAACAAAAGACTGTACCCTCTTCACGTGGGGGGTATATAGAAGAAGGGTCCGAAATGTCGTACATCATGGAAATACCCAGCGTAGGATGGTAACCATCTTCCGGGGTAGAAACCGGAGAAATTCTATGAATATCAAAAATCTGAGCGTTATTCACAAATACTAAATCAAATAATTTTCCAGACGAATTAGAAATCCCGTTAATCTGCAATAGTCCGAGATCGGAAAACCACCTTACCACATCATAAGTCCACTCGAACGCGATCGAAGAAGAATTCAAGGGAGTAAATGCATCAGTATCTGGCAATGAAAGCCAAGAAACAGAGGGTAAATTAAAATCTCCCAAGACTAAGATATGGTCCACATCCCTCAACATCAAAACCAATCTGCCTATAGCCTTTAAGTGGCCATCATAAACAGATAATTCCGAGTTTGGTGGGATGTAGGAACATGAAACCAATAATTTAGCTTTACCTAAATTAATAGAGACAACAATAAGTTCAATATCTTCAATCTCATCAAGAATGACACGCTCAGAAGAAAGCGAACTTTTTACAGCAATAAGAACTCCACCACCAATAAGAACTCCACCACCGATAGGCTACTAGGTCGATATTACTCTGGGGTCGCATAACTCGTTGCCAGGCTTAGTTTTGAAGACCATCCTCGATTCCTGCAAATTTCTTGGGGTATATAAATTTCCTTTAATTTGAGAGTCAATTTTTTGTGCCGACCGACAAATTTTTTTGATGGGCCTCCTCTATAGATCCATTTGCTAGATTTAGTAGTGATAATCTACTATAAAAGTATCCCCCCAATGTCGAGTTGTTATGCGATCCAGTGCCTGTCGATGTTTATTAAAATTTCGTAGTCGGGGGTAAATGACTATGTTTGAACGGAGCCTCGATGATACCTGGGCGCCTCATCGAGTACAAGGCTACTTCGCCAAGTCCTTACCATAGTAATGGGGTCTGTGCTATGGCCGACCTCTCTTCCTCTACACTCGTGGGACCAAACTATGAATTCAAATAAAACAACAAAAACAAACACAACCATTACAACTACAACAATTACCAGTAGCATTGGGGTATCATCCCAAACAATGCATACTGACTGTCATTCTGTTAGCAGTTATATTGCCCGTCCGAATATACATAGTCCGTCATAACGTCCGTCACCTTACCTGGATGACCTTACCCTATCGGATGAGGATTTAGAAACTACGGTTATCCCCGAAATTCGATAGTGGTAGGCAAGACAAACCTACGCCGGTGGCAAACAAGGCTGTTGTTGTTGTTATAACAGGTTGTCTGTCTCCATATGGTTTTCCCTGGAAAATTATATGTTAGAGTTTATTGATTATGGATGTGCATTAAAGATGTGTGGGTGAATGTGTGTGTGGATTTGAATTGTGTATGGATGTGTATTGTATGGATGATGTGTGTGTGGAGTTTTGGATGTTTGGATTTGGATGTGTTGAATGGAACTTCAGGTTTAGGATTTAGAAGTAGTGGAATTTTAGGTAGGGAGCTGCAAAAATTGTGCTACTTCAATCGGTTTGAGCCAGAGGTCTACTGGGCGCAATTCGGTAGGGTTATTTGGACAGTTGAACAGGTGTGTGGAATCGTGTGGGCAACGTGAGCACGATGGACAGCTATCTTCAATCCCTGAGATGATTCTCGCCCTGGGGCCTAATCACGGCTTCCGTTAACGAAATCGTTTTCGTGTCGAAAAAGTTATCGCAGCAACGACTTCTTTGGATCACGGGAGTCGATCGACAATTTTGTTTTTTGTTATCATTTTGTGTGGAATGACAATATCAAATAGGGAAGAAGAAGAAGAAAAATAGAAAGAAGTTGTTAGCGGCGAAATGAAAAACTTCAAGAAATAAGAAAATATACAACGTTATTTTGTATTCCTCATCTTCGGATTCAGAGGAAGAATATAAAGCGGAGCCTATCGAATAGAAATGAGGAACAAAAGTAACCCTTCGTCATTGTCTGAAGCGGTGTAAATAATTCTAAAAAAGTAAATTATGATTAAAAAAAGTTTTGCAGATTTAAAAGGCGTTTAAACTCTCCAAAGATGCATTTAAATAAGTTTGTTCTGAAATACATTTCCCTGACCATTCGTCAACGTCTGTTTTCCATTAATTAAACTAGACGCCGCACAAAATCTTCTGGCCGGTGGCCACATAACTCATGACAACGCATAAAGGCATTATTGTTCAAAACAACCAAGGAGGGCATACTTTCTATTAGAAGTTGCATTTGTGGATAATTTTTAAGTAGTTTTTTTGTCAATGCTCGGTCATAAAATCAGCTAACATTCGTGTTTATTTTCCATTAATTATTAAAACACTACATTTTATACTAAATTGGCTTTTTTCTAAATAAAAAAACACCAAATTACACACAAAAGCAACAAAAAATTAGTTTTCGATAACAATTTTGTTGTCGAGAAATTTCTCGCAAATTTTTTCTCGAAAACGGTTGCGGTGATCCAAAACAAAAAGATTACGATCGAAATTTGTCGATAACGGATGCCGTGATTAGGCCCCTGTATGTGTTCAGGATTGGACACCAGCCAGATCTTAATTGGGCTAAGATGGTTCTGGTGTGCCTAGGAAGAAGCCGTTCGTTGTCAGAGATCGCTGGTGAGTGTTGGTTAAGGCACTTGTAGCCGTTTTTGGCTTGGGATACCGCCTCCGTGTGCAATCTATTCAGCGCTACTGTAAGTGATGATCGGTCGAGGTCAGATGTAATGACGTCCTGGATGTCTGTACAGTAGCGTCTGAAGTCCTACCGGATGTGCCGGGGAGGGGGATCCTGCATCACTATGTGATGGTTTGGATGATTTGGCTGGTGGCATGCCAACAGGTATTGTCTGGTTAACAACATATTATGTTGTTGTACCGACAATAACCTGCTCTCCTCGTGTAGGTGATCCACGTCCGTCATGAGGACGCATCCGGTTGCGATTCTGAGCGCGCTGTTCTGTATCCTCTGGAGTCCTCGCCATTGCGTAGTCGCGATCAATGCCATTGCTGTCTCACCGAATCCACCTAGCGTGGTTAAGGAGCCTTCAAGTGTCGGTGGCTTGTCTCTGGCGCGACAAGCAGCTTTAGACTCAGGATCTCCTGTGAGTAAACTCCCTAAAAGCGGAAGAAGTAAGTAATCTGCAAAAAAGGCTCGCGATGCCTACCACAGGGCTTGTTCTTATCTTCGCAAGTTTGAAGGAAAGAGCGAGACCGATTTAACGACGAGAGATAAAGGTTTCATCAGAAAAAACTGGAACACGATTCTTCGACATGAGCGACGGCATCCCGCCATTGTGAAGAGATCGGTTCTGTTGAAATCCCCGCTGAAGCCTTCTTCTCTCATATCTCTGCAACTCATATGCCCTCTGTGGTAGCGGTGACCACAGCTCCCACCGATGTACCTCCAACGGTACAGATCAGTGTTGGCTCACAAAAGACCACACATACTAACAAACAAGATACTGGCAGTAATTTTCTGCCTCTTTTCAAAGGTCCCTCAATCTCACGGCAAGCTGCGGCCTCAATACGATCTTCTGCTTTACAGAATACTGTGAAACGGACGAGGTCGAACGAGGAGTCGCTGCCGGCTGCGAAGAAGCGTGCCAACAGTGAACCCTTGCACTTTCTTGAATGGGCCGTAGATAATGTGGAAGCCCCCTGGCCTGGCGCACAAATTAAAGTTCTGCCTCCTACTGTTTTACCTCTTCGAACGACAGCGACAGCTTCGATCCCAACTGAATTAATTCAGACTGATCCACTGAAACTGCTCGCAATTGACAAAAAATCAGAAGAGTACTTAAGAGAAAGAGGGGGTAAGGTAAGATGGGGATTTGGTTTCGGCTACTCCAGCGTGCAAACCTCAAAAGGAAACTAGTTCGAGTAAGCTAAGAGTAGTGCAGTTTCCTTTAGTAACTTTAGTTTTTCTCGTCTGCTTTTATTTTGGATGAGTCGTTAATATTGTTAACTGACATCTCCAAATTATACAATTTTTTACAAAAATTTCAAATTTCGAAAAGCTAGAATATGAAAATCCTTACCATGTTTATATGTACCCAAACTATCTGGTAATACCCCTCAACATACAATAACTTGCAAATGTACATTCTATTATAGAATATACTAGACATTTTATTGCGTTAAGTGCGATTTAAAAGCATTAGTAGTTAGTATATATGTCTTCTCAAAGTAAATTATCATAATATATAGAACAATAACAAGGCATGTTTGCACAGAAGGATAGATCAATGTTCTTCTTTAATCGTCCTGTCCGGTAGTGAGTAATTTCAATGCTTTCTGCAAATTCTCTATAGCTGTTTTAACATCATCATAATTCAGGGCACTTCCGGCGTATTTGCAGTACTTCTGAGCTTTGATCATTTGATCAGGGGTAATTTGCACGTTAACAACGGGCTGTATTGGCGTGTATACAGGATGTGGAGTCGTCGGTGGAACATATGGTTCAAAGCCACCCGGTTTCTCCTCTTCTTCTGGAGGACTTGGTAATATATCAGGATTGTTTAATATCACCTCAGCAGTGGGAGCAGCAGCACTCTCCGAGGCTTCATTCGAATCACCAACTGCTTCATTGGAGTCATTCGATGGTTCTGGTGGGGAAATATTAGGGGTATCATTGTTCTCGTTTGCTTCGGCGTCACCTTGTTCAGTGTCGTCATTCATTGGGCCCGAAACGGGAGTTTCACCATTCTTTAAGCAATTATGAATATATGCCGCCTTCCATTTGGCGTATTTACGATTATGGAGAGCCTCTTCAGTAAGTTCGCCGTAGGTCTGCAGAACGTCATATATCACACCACTCGAGTAAAATGCTTTGACGACATTTCTGAAAAATACATTTACATAATTGATTAAGATTAAGATTGTTTATTGAGTCCTTTCAAAGATAAGTAGTATCCTAATTTTCCTTCTATTGATAAATTATGAATACTTGTTATTCATAATTTATTAAGTACTTATTTATAAATTATCATATTACGTTTATCACAAACTGGGGATATCCTTTTATTTAAGGGGATTACCTCATATGTTAACTGGCAAATAGCTTAAAATGAAAAACTAACTAAACAAAACTGTACATAACACTAAGCGGAATTAAAAAAACAAAAGCAAAGAATTTAGCATTCTTAAGTATACGTTAATTCCAATGTATTCTTGAGAACATACCGACAACTGTATGTGCCTTTCCAATAACTGATCTAGCTTGTCTGTTTAATTTGGACCCTACACACACTGTTGAACAGGGTATTATTTTTTCATTTGTTCGTAACACCCAAACGTAGAAGATATATACTTTCGTTTACTATACCGATCGACTTAAAATCAATGTCTGGACCGATCTAGCTGTGTCCATCCGTCTGTATGTATTGAATTTGATGAAAATATGTTCAGATATGTAGCCGCCAAATATATGTACACATCTCCTTCCTTTTTGGAAACTAAATGCTACAGAAGCTCTGTTTTTAAATATAGGTTTAGATACTGCTCTCGTATATAAATATGACCCTTCCGATTAGGCATCTATTTGCTACAAAAACAGTACTTTATATCTTATCGTTCTTGATATTTATGAAATTTGTAATAGAGTAGTTTTTGAACCTGGTGCCGGACATGGCCAATATTATACTCAAATTAAAGGAAAAAGACAGTATATTACAAATATGCAAAAATAATTGTTAAGCCCCAGAGGCTCTTGAAAAATGGACCTTGGGTCCACATAACAGAACATTTGGCATAGATTACGAATATCGAAGAGAAAATTTCGAGGCCGCTATAGAAAACGCGGCTAGAGACTCTTGAAAATATGTATTGGAACATATCGTCATCAGAAACGAAAAACGGCGTAACAACAAGAAAAATGGAATGGATTTCGGTACACTGCATCAAAATACACATCCTGGCAAATTTTTAGCGACCTACTATCAAAAATGGCTAATTTATTAAAGAAATTCAAGAGGGGCTAATAACAAATGATTTATTTTTTCATAGTTAAAAATTCATATTTCACGAAATTTTCACAAACAAGTTATATATCATGTTTGTGTGATTATATATTTGCATCTTTATGTTTAGGTATTATCCTGAATACCATTTATTTAGTTTTTTGCTTCTCCTGTAAAATTTTCAAACATGATGATAATCCCTTTCTCGTTTCTGATGCCGATATGAAAAACAAGATATATTGTGATAAACAAATTTTAACTTGCGGAATTTAAGCAAAAACACAATATGTTTACTACCTAACACAAACACCCCCGCAACTGAGGAAAAATTAGTAATTTTGAGAAAAATTGTGCGATTTTTAGGTGCCCCTATTTTTTTAAAATCATTTGGTTTTATCCCAACATTTTAGAGTTTTCTTTAAAGTGTTATGTTTTATTAAAAAAAATATAAAATTTTAATTTTAACGTGCATATATGTTTTTGGGAAAAGTGCCGTAGTCGAACAATTATCGAGAAAAATCGCGTGATTTTTTCAATAATTTTTCATTTTTACTTATGTATTATATGTTTGTTTTTGCGAAAAGGCGAAGAATAAAAAAAATATTTTTTTTTATTTTTCTTATTTACACTGTGTTTTTTGCATTAAATAGCAAAGATTTGATATCTTTTTTGTTTTTGCATATATATTTTATGAATTGCGCACGTTGAAATATTTTGTTTGTCTCAATAGTTATTTTTCATATGTGCCAAATAATATTTTCAAATCTCTTGTGGGATCTTAATCTACCCTAAATTTCCTTTAATTTGATTTCGCATGATATGTGGACCCAAGGTCAATTTTTCAAGACCTTCTACGGCCTTCCCTAGAGGGGGCTTGATATATATTTTTGCATATTTGTAATCTACTCGCAAACAATTTGAGTATAATATTGACACTGTCTTTTTGATCTTGAGAGCCCCATGAGTCAGACCGACAAATTTTGACCTTGTTTTTTGAATCATTGGAAAAAAAATTTAATTTCTGAGACATTCCCGGTAAACTGCCCTTTAGACTAGTTTTTAGATCCAAGGACCAACATCGTTTCAGACTTAAGCCCTTCTCTGTCAAAATGATGTAGGGAATCACATAGACGGATTGTCTGACTATTGCCTTTACTCGTTTTTTTGTTCCACTTACTTTCCGAAATTTCCCTCACGATCCTGCTTGTCGGCATAAAGAAATAATTTTAGAGCATAATTCTCCAAGTGCGCTTGAGCTGCAACTTCGTTGGTAATTGCCTCATTGTCTGCATGTTCTCTTTTTACAGTCTCCAGCCAGTCCATGACAGCTACATGAGAATGCATATCCAATTTGAAGAAAAAGTGAGATGACTCAGTCTCAGAAAAACGTAATGCGTAGAACATTTTTTTTATTAAATTTTCCACTTACCTAATAGGAGCTTTGTTTCCTCGGCCTGATGTGTGGTCAGCTTTAGTCCAACTTGCAGAGCGCTATTTAGAGTTAGAATAAATGTTATCTGATGAAATTAACATTAATTAAATTTACTTTAAACTTACTAAAGCCTGGACCAATATGCAATAACAATATCTCTCGAATCATGTTCTTGTGCAATCTTTAAAAAGTGTTGTATCTGCTTTAGAGAAGCCGGACAAGGAGGAAACTCCATTTTTTTGCAAAGTATCAAGAATTTTGTCCCACTCCCAGATGTTTATATTTTCGCAAGCAATAACAATCGATGAAATCACTGAATTGCTTCTTCTTGTTCCTTTTTTGACAATCCAGATTTGGAAAAAGAAATGTCAAAAAATCGATTTATGGTTAATTATAAATCGATAAATTAGCATTCATGACGAGTTAGTGAAACATGTCACTTAACGTAACGTGGCCTTAAAGGCTGGGTTAAGGATAGGTTAGGCAAACGTAATCGTAATGTAGCGTAACGAGTTAGCTGATTTAATCTGACATAGGGAAATTAGTGTAAACGATTAGCCAATGGAAATGAAACGTAAACGGAAGGCTGAATCTGGTGAAATTTGATTTGGACGGTACGTTTACGTGGATTTGCAAACAAAATTAGTAAAATAATAACAAAAATTATTTTTTTTTCATTTATTTCATTTATCGGTCTATGATTTTATATAGCCTCCCTATAAGGATTCCTTTGGATTTGACTTCTCTACGATCCGGCTGAAATTTGGCAGTTTAAGTTCTATAATGCCTTTAACTATTCCTTGGAATAGGGTACTCAATTAGGTCCGGGATTTTTAATATGACAGTTTACGTTCAATTATGCCCTTAACTATTCTTGAAAAAAAGGGACAAATCTGTTCATGTTTGGATAAAGCTCTTATGTATCTGTACCTTCCAAATTAAGTTCTTCAGTTATTAGAAGCAACACTGTATAGCCGATCCGGCTGAAATTTTACTTTTTACATTTTGTTATGCCCTAGAAAATTGGTACAAATCTGATCTTCCGATTGACTCATGCACGTTCTAAAAGCCACATTTCACAACGATGTGGCTGAAAATTAGCATATATTGTTGATGGTTGAAAGCAATATTATTAGGAATATGTATGTAGGGTAAACGTTCCTAAGTTCGGCATGTCCCAGTAGTCGGCATTTTTTGAATTAAAACTTAAATAAATAAGAATAACTGCAGTCAAATATTACAACAAGATCATATTTGCATTGGAAATATATTCATCTCCCTCTGTCTAATGTTTCAAAGGAGAGAGATGAGTATTTCGGAGTCATTTTATGCTCATTTGGCAACAGCTCTTCAACACGTGCGGGAGTGCTATTTTTTCAAGTGATTTATTAGTGAGTAGACCAATTTTAAAAGGTATGTAATTATATTAATTTATATTATAATTTAATAATAAAGGTTTCTGATGATAGATAGTAATTCAAAAAAAGGTTTAAAAGTGATTTTTTTTTAAAAAAATTAACATTTTTCACATATTTTTATAATGCCGACATTAGGATCAATTTTTTTTCACTATTTCCCACCCCAATGCCGACTACTGGGAAATTTGCATTTTTCTATGATTAAGCTGATATTATGCAAAATTGTATATTAAACATCCCTCTTCCCTCTGGTAACAGAGAAAATGAGTATAAAGTAGTCGGCATAGTATATGTCCAGTAACTTATGACCTGCCGAGTATAGGATGATAAGTGTCCTAAAGTCGGCAGCAGCTCTTCATCTCATTTTTTATAGGTACTTATAATCGTAGAGGTCCCAATGTGGGATGGCATTTTGTGATCTCTAGAAATTATTGTAATTTCATGGAATTTTAGGCATTTTGGAAATTCAAAAAATGACCACTAGAGGAAAAAGGTCTATCCACCAATATTCCGAAGAATCCCTACAAACGGCTGTAAATGAAGTAAGGAAAGGCTCAATATCTATATTAGGAGCTAGCAAAAAATATGGTGTTCCACGTTCGACAATACGAGATCGAATTCATGGTCGCATTCCCGAAGGTCCTAGAAGAATGGGCCCACAAACAGTTTTATCAAATGCCGAAGAAATCCGTTTGGTGAAATGGTGTCATTTTCTTGCGAAATGTGGATTTCCACTAAAAATTGATGATTTGCTGAACACTGTTCAAAATGGGGAAAATGCTTCAGATATTTTGGATGATCCATCGAGAATATTTAATGGCGATGAGACAAGCTTCTGTCTCTTCTGGCACCGAAGGGATATCGCAATGTATATTCCATTCAACGCGGTAATGAAAAAGAGACAGTGACAGTTCTACTGGTTTTTTCAGCTAATGGTAAGACAGTAGTGCCGATGGTAGTCTTTCCATATATGCGACCACCAAAAGATGTGGTGAACAGCCTGCCAGATAATAGGTTTCTCGGAAAGTCAGAGACTGGATGGATGATAAGTGAAACATTCTTTGAATATGTCGCAAATGGAGTGCATAATTGGCTCAATGAGAACAATATTCAACGGCCCATTTTGCTATTTATAGATGGTCATAAATCACATATGACAATGGAGTTAAGCCAATTTTGTCATGAAAATGGAATTATTTTATATGCACTACCTCCAAATACCACACATAATGCAACCAGCCGGACGTGAGTGTATTTAAACCTCTGAAATCAGAATGGAAGAAAACCGTAAGGGATTGGCAATTGAAGCCTGAAAATTACAATAAGGTTATTTCTAAATCCACTTTCTGTCCGCTTCTTCATATGGTGCTGACTAACCTGGATATCACAGACACCATTAAGAATGGGTTTCGAAAGTGTGGTTTGTATCCTTTCAATCCGGACAACGTGGATTACACAAAATGTGTTAAAAATCAATTAGAAATATTGACAGAAAATCGTCACGAAGCTATGGACAAATTTCAAGAGTCTGATTTCGATATATCCATTCGTGTAATTAATTCGATATATCATAATTTGCGAGAACGTGGGATTAATTCGGATCACATTGTTGAAGAGATCAATGCGTTAAAAAATAAGGAAAATAATCAAAATGTCGAAATATTAGGCAATGTCACGCTTCAGTCAGGTACATATGTAATCAATCTGGAAGGAGTTTTGGAATTGGAGAGAAATGAAATGGCATCACCAAATTTAAATAAAACTAACGAAAACAACTCTTTTCAATCTGTCGATTGTACAGTTTCGATGGCACTAACTCTACCTTTAAGTGACATTGACAACTCATTTCAATCTATCGACTGTCTGTCTCCAACTTCATCAATCATCAACGCTATTACTAAAACTAACGACTTATTTAAACCTATTAGATGTTCATCTCCGATTAAAGGTAATTTTTCAAATAATCTTTATGGAACTTGTCGGACATATTGAGTATTTATTATACCTATATATAAACAAATTCTCACAGGTGCAAAATCATTGGTTAAAAGTGCAGCTTCAATGTCACCAACTTTCGAGAAACATCTATATTTTCCAAAACCTTCGACCTCTGCACAATCTACAATAAAAGTCAAGGCCCCAAGTGCTATATCCGCGCTTGCATGGAGGGAGCATATACAATCCAAGAAAACTGAAAAAATAGCTAAAGCAGAAGGTATCAAAAAACGAAAATTAGAACGCCAAAGAAAAAAGGAAGAAAAAAATGCCAGGCCCGTAAAACGTAAAAAAGATAAAAAAGGAAAGCAAAAACAAGTATGTGGTACTTGTGATGAAGATTTGGACACTGATACTGAGGATGATGGGTTAAAAAACGTGGGATGCGATTCTTGTCCTAAGTGGTTCCATTTGAAATGCACTATTTTCAAAGACCTATCGTACAACGAAGTAATAGATATAGATTTCGTATGCAATGAATGCATTGACAATGCAACTAACTAAGTTCCAACCTACCTATAATAGAACACATTTTTTATTTTTAGTTTTTATTTTGTGCAAATAATGCGCTAAACATGAAATTGAATTTCAAAGATCTCATCAAATAAACAAATGTACCTACCAGATATGTACAAATGTAAACAACTTTAATTTTAATAAAAAAGTAAAACCTAAATGAACAAAAATTTAAATTTCTGTAGGTACAATTTATTTTTTTCCTTAAAAAAAATGGCATGCCGACTATAGGATCATCAGGTGCCGAATATTGGAAAATGTATGCCGACTACTGGCAAATACGATGAATTTAACAAAACATATTAATTAATCAAATAAATTATTATTTTTTATTTAAAATGTTTATTGATCATAAAACTATAACACTTATTGAATTGAAATATATAGTTGTTACTCCAATATCATATTCACATTCGGAAGGACATCAGTTACAAAATGAAAAAAAAGTTAAACTGCCGACTACTGGTACACTTACCCTATGTACATACATACATATGTATGTACGTATGTAAATGCAAAATCCTCACAAATTGTAAAATTTTGGTATGGAGTCATACGCAGCCATTGGTGCCAACACGATTTGGCTCATCTTTGCTTTAAAAATATTAACATTTATGCTATTTTTTATATGTATAATAAATACTTATCTGTTTTTCATAATAATATTATTTGCAACTGAGAGTTCGGACTTCATGCAATCTCGGAAGAAAATTAATGGACTTTCACAAATCAGAAAATCATATACATATCACTGTAGAATAGCTCTGTCCTAATTATGCTGTTGAATATTTGTCAGCCATGCTTGATGGAAATAAAACAATTCGCTACAATTTGCCGTTCAAATGAAGAAACTTCAAGAAATTTGGAGCGGAATAGGTATTGCGAATGTCAATGGCAAAGGTTCGTACTTTCAGAGAAAAACTGGACGAATTTGTTGCCAAAGGTCAAGTACCTGGGCAAAATTCTCATTAAAATGTCGGCCATAGGCTATGCAATCGGCTGGAACCTTTATATGGGAGGTTATATGAAAACAGTATTGGTCTTTGACAAAATAATGTTTTCTATAGACCAGGAGTTCTCAAAAAGTTTTGTCCCACGGCCCACTTCCACATGTTTTAGTGGTACATGCACCCCACGGCAATTTTTCCGATTAAAAGTACAATATTGTGGCTGGTATCTTCTTAGGAAAATACTTTTCCTTATAACATTATAGGGTTTAGTATTACTGAATTGAATAAATAAAAAATAACCGGAAAACAGGATAATCTTTTACAATTTGTCTTTTGAAAAGGTGGTCTATCACAACAAAAAATGTTCTGGAACATCTCCTTTATAAAGTGGCCTCTGATAACATTACCTTATTTAGATATAGTCTCCGAAAACGGTAGTTTTAGAAAAAGGTAGTACCTTTTACCTAAGGAATAGGCTCTTTTGGGAATCGCACAACGTCACCCATACTCATAAAAAAATATCGTACACTGTTTTCTCCCAGAAATAAGTTATCAAAAAACACGTTTACCAAGGAAAACTTCACAGGTTCCACTTCTAATTAAAGTAAATCTGTCAGAGATAATCTATTTCTAAAAAAATATCTGTCAGAATTGGGACAGTTGTCAGAGACCACATTTTCCTAGTGAAATTTTTTCAAGATACTACTTTTTCCTAGGAAAGTATTTACAGAGATCGGATCAACTAAATGCAGTTACAGAACACTTTTCTGATGGAAGAAGAGATAACCGTTTCTAAAGAAGAATTAAGGTAAGCTTGTCACAGATAAACTTTTCCTAAAGACTATTTTGTTTTTTTCGAGGCAAAAATCTTGCCACATGGTCTTTGTAACCCGAAGAAATGATTTCAGAAGGAATTGCTTTAAGAAAAAGTAGTATCTGACAATTTTTATTTTGTTAAGTTAAATATCTATTCTAACCCATTGAGCCATTGGGAATTTTGTCAAAGGAACCCCATATCATAATAACACTATGCAACAACATTTTTTTCGTTTCCAAGGCCTAAAATCTTTTGATATGTAGATTGAGGGATATAAGTGTGTAATTCCATAAAATCAAAACCAAAAATTTTTTATTGTGAAAGTTTTTTGAGAGAGTGACTGCGGATGTCCGTTTTGGACGATTTTAAGTCATTTGAGCAATATACGCCCGTCGGCTGCTGCTAACTCTCTATAGGAGTAACCGATTGACTTCAAATTTGGTACATGTTAATATTCTGCTTTATATCAGGCTAAGATCGAAGTTGGACCATGCTGGTCCAATCCTTCTAGTACCTCCCCCACAGAGGCTAAACATTTATTGAAATATTGATTCTTTAATAACTTCTATATTACTTATCAGAATCTTCCGCAATTTCACACATTGTAGTAGTTTATTAGCAGCTATAACTTCGAGAGAAATCGGCGTTATTTCAACACCCCTTTTGGCACCTCCCATATATATAAATGGACCATTTTGCACAAAAATGTAACGGCTTATAACTTAGATTCCGGCGCATACTTTTATAGTGTGTGACAATAAGGCCCTTTTTTTGTGGTATACCATAATTTTTTTTAATACATACATATGTACATATGTTTTTCGTGTTTTTCTTTTGCCAAATTACACCAGAAAATGCTGTAAGCACCCCTTCGACAAAAATTTTGTAAATAGGTGGAGGTCATCCATATCGCAAAATCAATTTCGTCCAGAATTTGTTTGTATCCTTTTCCCAAAATCAACATTTTTTCGAAAAATGTTTATTTTCCATGTATGTACTACACTTGCAGATGCAAACATTTTTCAGATCGATCTTGGTAATTCTAGTTTGAGAACAAATGTTCACTTTTTTTTTAAATGGTGATTGTTAGAAAAAAGTCGGTGAAGTTAGATTAAATCTATCAATTAAATCACAAATTAATATCTCTTGAAGTTTACCCCTTTCATCGACTTTCTTAGTTTATTCCTTATTAAATCGAATATATTTTGAACTGGAAAATGATGCCGGTCTGTGCGTGCTATCAGAGAATCTTGAAAAATCCTCAAACAGAAATTATGAACAAAAAATCGGATTCAATCCAAATTGGATTTGACTCATATTACAGAACAAGGGCGATATCCTCCAATAACTATCCTGAATTTCTTTCGAAATAAGCAAGAAATTTGTCGTCCAAGGGATTTTTGCAGATTATGTCCATAGGGAATAAGACTGTCTAAAAGGACACACATTTTTCGGTAACACATCTCACAAAATATTTTTCTATAAATTTTTTTGGAAATCCATTATAAAACAAATTAAAAAAATGTCTTCCGGTTATAAATATCATAATTTTCTGCTTATTGTTGTCTTCCCGTTACGCGATAAAAATTATTTCATCTCTCCACACCTCATAATCCACAAAGAGTTTTGGTTTGTTGAATTTCATTTATTGTTATGGAATTTAATTCAATCACTGTTCGAAAATGAAATCTAACACAGAATATGCATTTTGCCTAGTAAAATAAACGTCTTTAAACAATTATCACCAAGCATTGTGCACAAGAAGTATGAAATAAGTATGTTTTATAGTTATCTTAGCACAGAAACCGAGAAAAAAATTACATGTATTTCATCGATATCAACTATTGTCGTTCGAGTCTTAGACATCATAACCAACAATGTGACGTTTGCCAATGCATTCACCGACATAGAACCAGAAGAACACCTCAGCGGTGACCAAAGTGTTGAGCCAAGCCTCACGAACGGTCAAGTTCTTGTAGGCACCGGTGCGGGCACCAGTCACCAAGCGGCCAATACCCTGACGGATGGCAGGAATGTCACCGGGAGTTGGTGGGGTCAACTCAACTTTGGCGTATTTCAAGAAGACGTCCATTTGAGGACGAGCCTGTGCGAGTAATCCTGAAAATAATGACACATTTTTAAACTCTATAATACAATGTCGGAAATTATGAATTTGGAAAGCAAAAAAAAAATTACATAATGAAAATGTAAGGTTAGCTTGAGACTTATTACTACATAATTATTGTTACGGTACATTGCAGTTCTTTTTGTACTTACTGTTCACTAGTGACGAACCCTTGGTAGCAACTCCGGCCATGATTATTATTTATTCGTTGGCAAATATTCTGCAAAATAAAATTATTTTTATTAATTTTCCAGAAACCGCACAAAAACCCAACTATTTTTCGCATACCCGTCAATGAAATACACAGCTGCAAATGTGGAAACAAATCACAATAGTACTGAATGGTTGATTACAGAAGTAGTATGTCAGAATAGCGAATGACGCAATGAGAAACGTCAAAAAGTAAAGTAAAAAAACCCGTAGTATCGGTGTTAAGGCTGGGTTAGGCAAACGTAACCGTAACGACACCATAGCGTAATGAAAAAGCTGATTCAATAGGCATGTTTTCGTTACAAGCTAGCGATTTTATAAGGCGTTCACACCAACCCGTTTTGGCTCATTTGTTTTGGGAAAACATCTCACCGTTCACACATGTTGCCTGCTTAATTATGACATTTATTATGTTTTCAAATGGCATATGTCAACTTATTATGTACAAACAACTTTTACTGAATATATAAAAAAGAAACATGGAAAGTACCAAAAAAGCATTGTTAAATTATTTGGTGCTCACAAATCAATGCACAACGAGAATTCAACTATTCGGTGCCGTATTATTGTTGACAAAATTTGAAATGTATATGTTCAGTGTGCGACAGATTGACAACTTAAGGGGGTTCACATTATTCAACATGCAGTTTTGGGACGTGTTATTGAGAAAAACATGCCGATTGAGACGGTTTCAATTGACATTTCTATAAGGGGAAAGCAACTCGTTTTGGCTCGAAAACATCTCAATGTGCCAAAACGGGTTGGTGTGAACGCCTTATTAGTTTAGCACTTTGCAACGAAAACAACTGACTTCCACTAACTGACTCATAAGCAGTAAGTGGCGGTTTTCCACTATCTGGTAGCAATGGTGTCATGAGTTGCGAAGAAAGAACAGTCCGAAGCAGACAAAAAAAATTGGTGAAATGTATTTATAAAACATAAATTTACTATTCTATGTTCAATTGTTTACACTCTTTTTGCAAATATTGAAATAATTTTCCATTTTTGTTCTTCTTCTTCCCGTTTATTCACAATAATTGACAACAATCTCTCCAAAAATGGGATGCCATATTGCTAAATATAGGGTGCCCAATCTGGCAACATCATACTCGATTAAGACAGGAACACAAGCACCAAACTTCATCGGAAACTAATAGTGCTTAGCTCCCCATACAAATTAAGCACTTATGGTGTAACGAAAACACGCCTATTAGTAATTAGACACCCCAGTGTATTTGCAACTTTTTTCCACAAGATGGGGGTAAATTTTCGCGTACGTTTGTATGGAGTGAGAAGATTTTGTGGCAGCCATCTTGAGTTTGCAGATGCGAATGTACTTAACATTTTATTACTTATTTATCATTCCAGTTCAAAAGTTTCGCATAGATGTCTTCTTTTTTCGTTGTTTTGCAGATTTTATTTGCAAATGCAACTAAACGTACTGCCCACATCATATTTCAACATTCAGCCGTCCGTTTAAGTTTCGTTGGTCCTGCTTCATACGAAGCAATTTTTTCCAAGCAAGTATCATCGCCTGCCTCTCTCCTACAAACTTTGACACCATAGGTGCTTAATTTGTATGGGGAGCTAAGTATGGTGTTGATCGAGTATGGTGTTGCCAGATTGGGCATCCTATATTTCGCAGTAAGGCATCTCATTTTTGGTTTGTTGTCAATTATCGGGATGAAGAACAAAAATGGAAAATTGTTTTAATATTTGCAAAAAGAGAGTAAACAATTGAACATAGAATAGTAAATTTATGTTTTATAAATACATTTCACGATTTTTTTTGCCTGTTTCGCACTGTTCTTTCTTCGCAACTCATGACACCATTGCTACCAGGTAGTGGAAATCCGCCACTTACTGCTTAGTCCATTTACACGCGCTGAAAGTTAAGCCGATTATCGGCGTTTTGTATGCGTCCCTCTCCCACAAACACTGCAATTCTGCGGAGCAAAAATTGCAAGTGTGGATATGGACTAAGGGGAGGAAAAAAGTCTTCCGTACTTGCAAATTTTTTGGAATGCGGTTTCTTTCGCTGTAAAGTGGTGATTTTTTTTTGACATTTCCACATTCGTTTTTATTTAATATTCGTAGTTTTGTGAACGGTTCAACATATGTAAATTTGTGTGACATACATTTAATGAAATTTAATGAACGATGAAAAAATTCTCGAAACAGAATACGTTGTCTGAACGCAAATGCAACATCAAAAGAGAATTGCAGAAAAAATTGCAAGTGTGAATATGGACTTATGAAAATGATGTGAATGGGAATTCCATTCCCAAAGGTAATTGCCTCTCACAAAAAAGAATTATGGGGGAATTTTCCTTCAGTATTATTTGAAATTATAGAAACATCTACAACTAATATGTTCGGATATTAAGTATTTGTTAAGTCGAGATTCACACAAGACGATTTTTTTTAAGCAAGTGTCAAAGTTTGTATGTGAGAGAGGCAGGCGGAAAGAGCCTCTGCCTCTCTCTCCTAAAAACTTTGACACTTGCTTGGAAAAAATTACCTCGTGTGTAGCACGACTAACATATTTCCCAAAATTTTCATAATACGCGTGATTATTCTAATATATTCAATTGTTCCCGTTTTTTCATAGTTCTTGGCCCACAAATGTTTAATTTATTGTGTAAATTCAACGGAAAGAAATAAAAAAATGTATAGGTTAGGTTGAGAAGAGGAGGCGGTCAAATTCCGCCTCAAGTCCTTGAACATACACATAAGCCAGTATTCGGCCTGTTGTGCGATCTAATTGTTAATGGCTGGTCCTTGGAAAGTTATTTTAGGAACTCGGTACTATCGACATAGTCCTTAATTGTTTTCCAGTCTACGCCCCTAAGTTGGGTCATGTCTGATATAGTATCATTTTCTAAGAAGCGGGATCTATTGTTCGCGAACGCTGGGCACTGGCAGAGGAAATGCTCCAACGTTTCGTCATCCTCCCCGCATGCACTGCATACGCTGCCATCTACAACTCATATCCTATGTAGATGTGCTTGTAAGCATGTGTAAGGACACCAAGGACGCAAGGTCTTGGTCTTGTCCTCGTTTGGGTCACCCCACAAGACTTTCGTTGTCTTCCCAACGTTTTCACTATTCCATAGCGTGATCTGGGCGTTCTTGTCCCATATTTTTAGTTCAGAACGGGTAACTCCGAAGGGTGCATAGTTAATTAGGATTCATTCCCCTCAGATGTATTATAACGTCGTATGCGTAGCAGACTGGTTTAAGTCCTTCATCCGTTAGTAACCTTTGGAGAACGCCCCTTCAATGTCAATACATACCGCAAGTGTATACATCTTTCCATTAAGGAATTCTTTTATATTGTGTACTACCTCGTGTAGGGCGGTGTCCACTGATCGCCCTTTAACATAGGCATGTTGTCTAAATTTTAGCATTTCGCCTGGTATCTTACTTTTAATCATGGTATCCACTATACGTTCCATGGTTTTGAGTAAGATAGATGTTAGGCTTATCAGACTACAAGCCTTATGTGTTGCATGACTTGCCGGGTTTAGGTATGAAAACTACTCTTGCCTCCTGCCAGGCTTTCGGTGTGTATGCGAATTTTAGACATGCTGTGAAAATAGCGGCTAGATGACTTGATATGTAGTCCACCTCCATCTGTACTAGTGCCGGAAATATTCCATCAGGTCCTGATGCCTTAAATGGTGAAAAGCTTCTTACGGCTTCTTTGACCATATGGTCTGTAATGATATAACTTTGTTGTTCTTCATTTTCCTTGCGGAAAATGGGTGTTCATCAAAAGCCTTACCATTTCTTCAGTTGAGTCTACTCTTCTGCCCAAATCATCTACCATTGTTTCGGTTTGGTTATGGGTTTTTGAAAGGAACTTTTCAATTTTAGAAACATCGTTAACGCTATCGACCTGTTCGCAGAATAGCTTCCAGGAGTTTCGTTTTGCTGTTCTTATGATTTTGTTGTATTCTCTGAGTCTTCTATGGCAGTCGTCCCAGTATACTAGAGATTTTTTACGGCGTGCCCTATTGTAAAGTCTACGGATCTCTTTCCCAATGTTGCGAATCTCCCCGGTCATCCAAGGCTTCTCTTGGGCTGATTTCCTTTCTCGAAGCGGACAGCTGTCTTCGAAAGACCTTACTAATATATCCGTAATGTAATCAACATTAGTGTCAATATCTTCAACACTTAGGCACTCAAAATGTCCATGCCCTAGTCTTTCTCTAACTAGCTTCCCGAATTTTGTCCATTTAGTTTTGGCTTTATTTCTGAAACTTATGTAACGATGATCAGAAAAATAATGTTCTTTAGAGACCCTCCATTCCGGTATGTCGTCTATTAGATTTTCTGAACATATTGTTATATCTAATACTTCTTCCCTTATTCTATTAACGAAGGTAACCATGTTACCTATGTTAAGTGTTATTAGGTCGTTAGTATTCAAGAATTCTACTAGGACCTGGCCCCGTTTATTAATCTTAGTACTGCCCCACGCGACGTGGTGAGAGTTAGCATCGCAACCTACTAGTACTTCGTTACCTGTTTGTTTGACTTTCCTCACCAAGCGTTGTAGTTCCGGGGTGGGTGGTAATGTCGGTGAATCGAAAAGCAGATATACTGATGCTAGGTATACACTTCCATTACCATGTTTCAGTACTGTAGCATCCGATGTTGACAACTATGGAGAAAAAAAATAACATACATTTTTGTGACATATAATACAAGTCCTTGGTCTGGTTCCTGTATTTGCATAAAACAGTTGGTAATTGACGTGGTTTAATCCAGTAACCTTGTTTCGAATCGTCCATGGTTCTTGGAATAAAGCAATATGAATCTTACCTTTATTTATTATTTCCATCAAAGCGTTGGTTGCCGCAATATGAGTCTTACCTTTATTATTATTTCCATCAAAGCGTTGGTTGCCGTCTCGCTCCGATAGAGGTTTATCTGTATGACTTCAATCATTGGTCCTCCAGTAACCCGGCTTCTTGGGAGTCGGAGATGGTAGATTCGGCTCCCTCATCATTTTTTGGCTGCAGTGGGCGGTTATCTTCATCGCTGCCTTTATTATTTAGTGGCTCATTTTGTGGATTTTCAGCGCCAACCAAAGCCTTACCAATTTTGAAGAAGACTGCTTTGTTCATATAGTACGCCATACCCTTCATCTTGACCAGGCTGGCCATGGAGAGCCGATCCAAACCCACCACAAGGAGTGTGCCATCACGATCATTCTCTCTGTGGAAGACTTCCCACCTATTCACGTCCAGTCCCTTGTTTTGCTGGCCAAAGAGTTTGAGCATGTGTTCTGTTGTGAAATTGCTGCCCCATCCTTTAACGTGTACTGTCGTTTTTATGAGCTGAGGGATGTCCCTCATCCTCACCAGTTTCAGCTTAGCGCCTTCCCAGGGAGAGGGGATGCTATCCACAAGCTCTTTGAGGGTCTCTATACATGCTGGTGACGAAATTCATCCTCAGTGTGTCCCCTATGAACTCGCTGCTCATTATCTGAATTGGGGGTCCGTCGTCGGTATTGAGGGCGTGCTCCACAATTTTATTATTTACCAAGTCTTCAACGTTGTTGTGTTGGTCAGTGGGGATTTTTCCAGATGCTCTGTAGGTATAGCAGAGCTCGTCTCTATATTGCTTTCTCGCTACTTTGGCATACAATGGCTTCTTACCTTTTTCATAAACCAACTTCCTCTTCCGTATAGATCGTGAAATCTTTTTAGATGTCCTAATCTTTCCGAAGGATTCCGTGGTTGCGCTCGCTTCCATTGTAGTTGGATCGACTTTGTCGCCGCCCTCTTCACCAGGATACAGACTAAAGTCTCTTTCGTGAGGGGCTTGATTTGTTCTCTCCAGCTCCGGGGAGCTCTTTTTCTTCTTCGGCGGTTTCTCAGTGTTCTGCTCTTCTGGAGATCTGCTCCTCTTTCTCAGATCCTGCACCTTGGCCTGTTTGCTGTTACGGTTTATCTTCTTCAACTTTCGTCTTTGTGCCCCTGAAAGCTTTTTCTTTTTTGTCGTGAACTGTGCCATGCACGCGTTGATTTCTTGCATCTTGCTGACTTCGACGTCTTTGGAATTAGCTACGACAGTAATGTTAACGGTCCAGTTTATACTCTCCAGTGGTTCCTCCCTTTCCTTCTCCGTATTTTTGCCAATGGCTAGATGCGCGCTTGTTGCATTGTCTGCGACTACAGGCGCCAAGGCACCCACACCTGTAGTAGGATTAGTTGTGCTTGTTCCAGTTACTACAACTACAGGTCCCAAGGCAGCCACACCTATAGGGGACATTGACATTTTTTTATGCTCGCTATTCAGGGATACCGACGACACATGACTAGGGAGCACATCAACACTTGCCGCCGGAACTGGGGTTATTACTCCCTGCACCGTAACTTTATTCTATCTTTTTTTACTTTCAATATGGTTTTTTTTTGTTTTAGGGGAAACACCCCATAGTCAGTTTTGGTTCGCGGGGAATGCAATATTCCCTAAGGTGGTGGACACACCGCTCCATCCCCCCAGGGGCGCCTCAGTAAGAATAGAAAAACCATCCTCCCTAAGGCATCCCTAGTTGAGATGAAACAGTGTGTCCAACCCTCTCCCCCTGTCCGCCACCTGGGGACACGCCCATTAGGAGACTGACAAACTCCAGCGGAAAAAAAATTATAAATAAACTAAAATATTAAAAAAATAAATAATAATAAAAAATACATAGATAAAATAACAAGTATAAAAACTATACTACAAATTTATGAAAATAACATTAGTAATATAGGAAATATACTTCAGTTAAAGAAAAAATCGTCCTCCGTCGACCATAAGGAGTCGTTTTCATTTTATTAATCGACATTTCTATTTCTAAATGACTCGTTTTGCAAACACGTTTGGTCTGGACAGTATATAACTTAAAACTTGGATTATGTAAAGCTATGTACACACGGTAATCCCCATTGTCAGAGAAACATTTTATTGGCAACACTGTCTATAAAATATCTTTCTTGGTAATCTCTACATATATATACATATCTAAACTTAGAAAAATTCCTTGTAACGCCTTCACGCAAGAACTACTCAACCGATTTTAAAAATGTTTGCTTTATATGAAATCTTATTGGCCACAGTTCTTAAAAAATAAAAAAGTGGTCGAGGTCAAAATTGGGCGTGGCATTATTTAAAATTTGAATACCTCAGAAAGTATTGATCGTAGAAGAAATAAATTCGGTACATACATAGGATGAGACAAGTAATCATGGTTCGTATCATACGAAGAAAATAACAATTATCGCGTGCGTTATTATGTTAACAAAGTGAGTTCCGTGTCAAATAATAAATGAGATCGGACTGGTGCATATGTATACATATTTGTACGATATATTTTGTAAGTGAATGACTTGAACAACTATATCGACTTATTATTTTGTTTTTTTAATTGGTCATGTACTTATGTACATCTTTGTACTTAAATTAAACGAGTATGAGTGCATTACTAAATCGGAATATTTGAAACTAGGTATTATGTAGTATTACAGAAAGTTTTCTGAAATTTCTTTATACGAACTACAATAATAAAATATCACAGTAAGGGTTAACATCTTCCCTTTAAGAAAGAAAAAGATTTTATACTGAAATTTCTGTGTTTGAGCTCTGACAAGCATCGAGATAAATTGTAGAAAAAATGGTTTTATTATAAAATCTTGCATGCGCAGCAGCGGCTTCCTGCTAGTCCTGCATATAAATATTTACAAAATATATTGTAAATAAATGAAATTGTAAGGTTTTCTTTAAATCGTATGAACTGTCAATTCACCTTTGCCTAACAATGTGTCATTGTCCGTACATTGGCAGCATCTGAAAATCGTGTGTATATAGGTTAACTGGTATTTTTCAGTTTGATGACAAAATTTGATCGAAACCCGAGTTTCTTTTATATGTTAAACATATTTTTAGACAGATTATCCTAATAATTGGACGATTAGTCGGTCAGATGTAATCAGCCGACCACAGACTAAATCGAAATACAACAATGGAAGTTCGAAAAACATCAATTGAAATTCGGAACACATCATTTGAAATTCGAAAAATATCAATTGAAATTCGAAATACGCCAATTGAAATTCGAATTTTTCCATTTGAAATTCGTAATACACCAATTCAAATTCGAATAACATCAATTGAAATTCGAAACACATCATTTGAAATTCGAAAAATTTAAACAAAACCAATGGTGTATAGTTGCCGATGTAGTAATAAGACGTTCGTATTTACATTTAACAACTATCTAATTATATTTATTATTACTATAACTAGTTCACAAAATCTTACAAAGTATTACTAAAAATGCTACCGTTGACGGCGAAGACTTCTATTGGAATCAGCTGTTGTTTTCTCCTCTGATTTGTTACAACGTTGCCAGATTGTTTGTCATTCGAACACGGCGGTCTTGGTGCTGCCACAGGTGTATATTAGCTGGGGTAGCATTTAAGTGATAAAATGTGTCTGTTTTAAACGTTATATATTAAAATATTTTTATATATTTTTTTCTTATAACTTTCAACTAATTTTGAATAAATATTCAATAAATATTTTCTATTCGTCACATTATATGTTATGATTTAGTCAGCAAAAAATATTTAAATTCTACCCAATCCAATGTACAGATTTGTTTACATTTACGAATTTCAATTGATATTTTTCGAATATCAATTGGTGTATTAGGAATTTCAAATGAAAAAATTCGAATTTAAATTGATGTTTTCAGAAATTTAAATGATGTGTTTCGAATTTCTATTGATGTATTTTGAATTTCAATTGATGTGTTCCGAATTTCAATTGATGTGTTTCGAAATTCAATTAATGTGTTCCGATTTTCATTTAATTTTTTTTGAATTTCAATTGATGTTTTTCGAATTTGAAATGGAATTTTCGAATTTCAATTGACCTTTTTCTAATTTCAAATGGAATATTCGAATTTCAATTGATCTCATTCGAAATTGAATTGATTTTTTTCCAGTTACAGTTGAAAATGGTGTAGAGAAGCGGGATCACATAAGGCAATTTTTCTCAAGCAAGTGTCAAAATTTGTGGGAGAGGGGAAAGAGCTCTCTGCCTCTCTCTCCTTTACACGTTGACACTTGCTTGGAAAAAATTGCCGAATGCAAATCAGGACTTAGTATTTATTATTGACTGGCCAGTGCCCGCAAGTCTGTCATTAAGTCCTGATTCACATTCGGCAATTTTTTTCCAAACAAGTGTCAAAGTGTGTAGGAGAGAGATAGGGTGGACAGAGCTTCTGCCTTACTCTCCAACAAACTTTGCCACTTGCTTGGAAAAAATTGCCGAATGTGAATCAGTACTTATGAAAATTATCGATGATCAATTGTAAAATGAGAATAGCGCACACAAAATGGCAAACGATAACTTATCATACCAAAATATACAATTGTGGTTAACGTGCACTATAAAATGCAGCGCTGCCCGTACAATATCACAGACAATCTGGCAATGCCACTAATACTCACGCCTTTTTCTGCAAACGAATTCATGTCTCTGGAACGTCGGCACAGAATAGTGTATTTTGTAAAAGAAGTAATCGCTCTGATAAATTCAACATTAAAACCGCAGGAAATTAAAACAAAATATAATCTAGTCGGTGCTTAAAACAGAAGAAAAACTCTAAAAACAAATTGAAAAAATCAATTCATTGAAAGGAGTTGTTAACGTAAGAAACGAAGAAAAACCAACGTCGCGGAGGCGGGGGCAATAACAAGATGAGATCAAATAATCGATGATGAAGTACACGAAGAAGATGGAGAAAAAGTAATGAAATGTGAATGTGAACATAACATACAACGACACCCAGCGAAATAAAATACAAAATTTATACGTGCAAAGTTTTTCAACTTCTTCTATACACTTAGTTTCTCCATCTGAATTGTGAGTGAGTGTTGGGGCTTTTTAGTGCACAGGGAGGAGTAAAAAAATATAATGAAGTGAAGTGAATTTATTATTGCTCGATTAAACAAGAAGACAAAAATACTAAAGTGAATAACAAATGTTAATAAAACAAAATATATTAATAAACGAAATAACGATACAGAGCTTACCAGAATTTTGTAAATATTAAATGTACTTTTAAATACATTTAGTTATAAATTCACTGCATTGATCAACGCGTAGTTATTTTGAAAACGACCACAGAGAAAAAGGAATTCCAATTGGTCTCCCCACAAAGTCATTTTATTGTTTAAAAGTGTCTTGTGTGATAAAAGTGGGTGCCGCCGCCGCCGCTTTCAAGAAAAGGAGTCATTCAGCCAACAAACATAAAATTGATTTTCAACATAATTTTTCAAAGCCGTTTGCAGTTAAGACAAAAAGGTAAGTAGCCGTGACCCCATGGCGTTGGTCGTCCTTTTTCTGCATTGTCTTATTGCAGTTTAGTTTATGATGTCCTTATTATATCTTCTTGTTAGATCACAAATTCTTCTTTTAAGTGGATATAAAAATATACGCCACGCCCTGATGAACTTCTTAAAAAGTTTGCAATGCTTTAAATGCTCATTTTGAGACCTCCATTCCTCATAAAAAATTAACGAATATTTGCTTTTTGGTTTGCGCTTTTAGAATGAACGATAAACTATTTCCATGTTGTTGTTGCTTTTGGGGGTGTGGGGGTGAGGGTTTTGCAAAAAAAAAACTTCATTGCTGCTAAACGTCATCAGGTTTTGGATAATTGTTGTTGCTCTGCTGGTTGTTTTGCGGGCTCAGCGCTGCCATTTTAGGGGAATTGTCCCCAATTTGGGGATTTTTCTTTGTAAATACGGATATTTATTTTAGTTTTTTGATCCGGGCATTCGGTGGGGATTGCAATTTCTTATTTTTACATGACTTCATTTAGGTTAGAATTTGTATTTTCGGTTAAATATATTTTTACAAAATGAGCCCATAAAAGTTGTGTCAAAAGTACGTACAAAAAGTTGCTTTGGCTAACGCCATCGCAGTGTATTAGAGTACGACTTAAATAGACAACCTTTAGTAATTGCAAATATGTATGTCTATAGATATTTATAAATCTGAATGGAAAAAATTCGGTTTTTAAATTGGAAGGATTCTTCGGAGACGACATTACGTACAATTTAATTCAAACTCCATTTTAATACCTTGATGTACCTTAGAAAAATAATTCTGCATGTTGCAAATTATTTTGTCCATTGGCAGAAATGACAAAACAATGACAATCGACGATTTTAAATCAGATATATCTGGTATAATGAATATTGACAACGATCATTTTGTAAAAACAAAGTTAATTTTAGTAAAAATTACATTGCATTTTAAAAATACAAATAAAAGTCTGGGTATTCGGCACTAACAAAAGATGGCAAGCCCGTGCGGGCCCGCTCTTTCTTGTTCGTTTTCGCTCTTTGTTCGCTCTCTGGTTGTTGGCTGACTCGGGCTGTTTATTGACAGATTGTGACAGCACATTGTTGTTGTCAACCTTGTGTTGACTTTTCGTTGTGTTGTTTGCAAATGTGCAAATAAATAGTTTATGATGAACTTTTTAAAGTTTTAAGTAAATTGGCTTTACGTAAGTCAAGCTTATTTAAAAAACGAGACGAGGACGTTCAATTTGTTTTTGTCGCATACACTGATTTTGTGTATGTATGTATGTCGAGTTGGGGGGGAGAGGCGTTGGGGCGAATGACAACAAAAACTGGACACACGGTATCATCTTTATGCAGTTAAAAGAGAATTACGGCCCTCTATGCAAAAAGAGACCTATGGAAGAAATTTATTGTGATTACTCGGTTCTTCACTGGACCACTTTAGCCTTTAACTTAGGAGGTGAAAATTTATGACATAGTTTTGGACGTGGGTAAATTTTACCCCTTTTAATTTTATTAAATACTAGCTGTACCCGGTCCACTTCGTTGCCCCATATTTTCGATCCCGTCCATTTTTGGACCACTGACGTAGACCGCCAGCAGAACTGCAGTGGAACAAACACACAAACAAACGATTTTCTACGCCCACATTTTCCCCGCCCACTATTTGCATTTTTTTTTTCCAAAACCATCTCAGACCAAATAGCTTTCAAACAAAAGAAAAAATTTTAAAATCGGTCCAGTGGTTTAAACGTCTATAAAACACATGCATACATACAAACATTTTTCCATTTTTATATATATAGATAGATAGATAGATTTTTTGTACAAATATCTTTTTGTTTCTTATTTTTTGCTAAGAAATAAATTACTTTTTACCAAAATAATTACAAAAAATAATTAATTTTTATTATGTTCGACAAAATAATGGAACTTTTTCACCAGCCTTACCGTCAAGAGATGTAAAATTTACCACCACCTCCACGGTTTAAGGTTAAAAACTGACAGATATTTTGTGATAATTCTATAGCTTAATAACCGAGACAGTCTCTAATTATTTTCCGTTAAATACAAACATGTTTTTTTGATTAAACTCTTATTAGCATTCAACTGTATTTAGTTCAGAGTGGTATTTATATCCTCCTCATATGGACAGGAACGAATACGTATATATCAGGAGTGGTAAATCATGAAAGGCAGTCATATATCACAATATTTTTGAGAATAAGTTTATTACCTTTCACATCAATATCAGTAACAGGATTGGTCACTAATACCCATTTTAATACCCATATAATGTTTATGATTTAATGTCCGAAACAGCCGTTATTGTATAGCATTGTGGTGTGGTGGACGGCGACTGATAAACGGACAATCACCAGCCAATTATTAAACCTGTCTGAAACTTTAAGGAATACAGCGACTGAGTATATATCTCATATGCTTCCCCAGTCTTAGAGATATCCAGGGAAAATGCAGTCAATGAAATTAACTGCTGAAAATGGGACAAAACTACTTATTCTCGAAGAATTTACATATGTTGGTCAGCCACTGTCCTCATGCAATCTTCGGCTTAGGCAAGGAACTGTCCAGTTGTCCAATAAAAGCAATTAACACATGTAGTATAGCTAGACAATCGGGTCGCTGACCTGAAAATTTTAAAAAAGGCTCCTCTCACTAGAGATGAAACAAGTGTAATCGCTAGTGTCAGTTCTGCCGGGACACTGACTGATCCGCGAATATGCCAGGAAGCTGGGGATTGAGTTCAATGACTTCTGCAGAAGCTATGGAGACGAGGAAGTGAAGAGCCTTGAACACTTTTTTTGTTACGAGTTGAGTAATCGACGTATGGATATACTGGGGTCGGTCTTTCTAGGAAATCTGACAGACCTGGCCGGTACCGATGAGGAGCCTACCATGGGCAATTGGTCCCGATGATGCAGAGAACGCCATTTGTCTATGTGAGCTGGTAACACCGGCTGCCACTGTAAACTAACATAATTGTTGTATTACTTTTGTAGCCAAGAAAATTGACCTGATAATGGGCACATTACAATAACTTTACTCAAAATTACTTTTTTAAAACAAGACACAAACATTGATACAAAAAGGTTCACACCAAGTCTATAGTGAGCACTAAATAAAAATGAAGAGTTGGTTTTGCGATAATAGAAAAATTGCCCTTCATGTGGCATCGAGCCTATGGGAATTTTAGGACCGAAAAAACCGCCTACCCGGAACACAGTGTTTGTGCCGTGGTTATAATAAATGAAATATAATGAAATGGTTGAAATAAATGAAATGAAATAGATTCTGCTCTGGGAGAAACAGACTAAAGAGTGTTTGCGTTGCCGTCCTTCGGCCGATATTAAGGATTTTCTCTTTGGGATTTGTCCATAGATGGCTACGTGGACCAATGTGTTATTCCGTGGACCTTCGGCCGTGCGTAAAGATTTTCCCCTCTGGAGTATGTGTATTGCGTTGCTAGGGTCCCTTTTTATATTTTTTTCATATTTGGTATCTATTCGACATTTCCTTTCGCTTGTTGTACCCGTGGCCCCATTCTATTGGTCCCTACTGGATCCACGTTTTATATAATTTGTTTATATTTGGAGTCGATTCGTTTGAGTACAATATTGACTGCCGGGACTGGGTATATTATGTTGCAATTGCAATTGTTTTGTCGGACCCCATTAAAGGCTGTTCAAAACATGTTCACTCTACATATCTTGAAATACTTAAAGGAATGTCTTCAATTTTAAATTTCATTTATAAATTTGGTATGTTCAAAACATTATAGCTCTAAGTTCTTAGCGGATTGTCTTCAATACAAATTTCGCTTCATTTATTAATTTGTAATTTCGAAGACAATGGAATATTCTTTAAGGATTAATTAAATATTGAATTGTTTTCATTCATTGTGGCTATTAATTCTACAATAATTGTCGTAAGTCACACTAATTTCGGTATCTGTTGTACAGTGGAAAAAATTTAATGGTATAAAAAATGCATAGATCATAAGATTAATACAACCAGCGTACATATCGACGGTGGCGTAATTTTTCAAAGGCCCTCCCAACCTCCTTTCTAGGTTTTCCCCAAAATGTCAATGCCATTCGTTAGTCCGATGTGTCATTTTGCAATTTTTTTCGATAACTGTTCAGATTCCATTTACGCTTGCAATTGCAAGCTGCAATTTTCTTCGGTAGAAAATTATTTCGTGGGAATAGATGTTGTTCATCTTTCGCTATATGTGAGGATGTTACAGAGAAAAATGGTCTCCACAGCTTCTGTAAGTCATTATGCAAGTGAAACGTCCGGTATCGGTAAAGACAGCAGTGCCTTAGGTTAGTTTAGGTTAAGAGTGGAAGCTTGTATAACAGACCCACTTAGACTGTACAAACTATTGTTTTACCACAGGGACGTAAGGGAAACAATAAGTTATGCCTAGCCCATACCGTTGAAACTATTTGATTGTTTTTAAAAGCTCAGAAGTGGGCTGATTCCAACTTCAGCAAACTTATCTAACTCCCCAAAGAAATAAGAGCCTAAGGTTGCATGCCGCGTTCTAGAGAGTGTGGGGTACAGACTCAGAAGGAGTTCTACTGATTTCTCCTTATTAAATTGTATTAATATATTGATAATAATCCTCCCCTTTGTTTTGAGATTAGACCAGGCAACATCAGCCTGGAATGTAAGCAGTTCCTGATTAGTATCTAACTGTCATTTGTGTTCCGTAAGAACACTATCTCTCAATAAGAGCTCGCTAGAGGCATGACCACATCTTTCAGTTCCCCTGGGCGTAGTTCCTAGTCTTGCAAGTTAATCTCCTTTGGTGTTCTCTGGTGTTTTCCAGTGATGCCAACTTTTTCCTAAGCAAAAGCGTAATGAAAAATTTAAAAGGCGTTACAAGGCACTAAACTTTCATGTTGCTTTTGTGGGGAGAGATGACAACATTATATATGCCCCCATCAGAGCAGAATGAAAATAAATATGTTTTGACAATTGTATCCAAGTTGTTTTCTTAATGAGAATAATATGTTAACAACATTTTTTTTATTGTACATACATATATCATTCTCATAATTATAAATAAAGAAAATAAAAACTAAAAAAAAAAAAACTATGTTAAAAAAATTATTTTATGACGCTTAGATTTAAAATCAGGATATAGAAATATACAGGGGACATACCTAAATCTGTACCTATTTTCGCTAAATTTTTCAACGATTTTTCAATGATGTGTCCATTTCTGGTTGGAGGAACCGTTATATACTAAATTGTAGGTACTTATAGATCTGATGAGAAACGGGTATTCTATGGCGCTTAGACCCAAAATTGGTATATCAGTATATATGTCGGATATATCTAAACCTGCACAAATTTCATAAAATTTTCCAGAGTTTATTATTGGCTCCTTCCAAAGATTTGATGCAAATTGTGGCGTATGATGGCAAATCTTGAAGTACATACATATGGTGTAGCAAAATAGTCTAATTTCTTTATGTTACCAGATTTGTTCTGACAAATGTACGAAAAGCGTCAAAAGCACTAACGAAAAATGTGAAAAGCGTACAGTTACCCCTTTTTTATTTGGCACTAACTGACAACTTTTCGCGTAATGAGTGGTCTGAAAAGCACTAAATCTAGAGCGAAAAGCACTAAGTTGGCATCTCTGGTTTTTTCCTGTACTCCGACACTCATATTAGGTGAATATTATGGAGTAGTCATTAGTCGGAGTATTCTTCTAAGCTGCTATTATTTATTATGCATTTTGTAATTTATTTTAAATTGGCCTTTGAGGCTTTAAATTACAAGTTATGATGAAATAAATGACAATGAAGTGAATATTGAACTTTCAGCCATCTCATTAAATGGTCTGCGGCTTTGAGGCAATTTTTTTCAGGAATAGGTCCCAGGGACTTGATAGGAATATGTCCCAGGGACTCTAGAGAAAATATTGATACTGACTTTGGTCAGAACATCAATTTTCAGCCATTTCGCTAAAAATTTAATGTTAAAGTTGTATGCCTAGCAAACACCACAGTGATCAGGAAGTCTTTTTACAACGGGTAGCTCAAGATCCAAAGCCCACTTGGACCATTTCATTCTGATCTATCAGGTATAAGAGTGAGATACTTTTTTTTTATCGAAAATTGGTTCAGTCATAGAAAACACTCACAGGAAACTATAATTGTTAATTTTTTATTACTTGTATTTTATTACTTGTAATAAGCGCTGTATTTAATACTGATCAATATATCCACTTCATATTGTAATCTGCATTTTCGATGTCATAAAAAGATTTTTCGGATGTTTAGTTTTTCTTCTTTCAGTAGTACTTAATTGGTTCATGACATTCATTCAAATGTCATCGAAATTACATGGCAAGTTGGAGTTATGGAATTTCGATACAAAACGGATGTGATGATTAAATCCGCGATTTGATCCGCGATTTGATTTATCAACTTAAATAGTTTATCCAATTAACAAATCATATGCGACATAGACACAATTTGTTTTATCCATTTACATACATATTTATGTATATCATTCATATGAACTTTCCATCAAAGCTTGTGAGATGGCCTGCACAACCCATTTCAAATTGCCATAAATGGCATAGCAAAAAACACAAAAAGGCTTGAAGATAGTTTGTATAGCTAAATAAGGTTTTATTTTTATTATATTCAACCAATAAAGACGCACTTTAGAAAAATTAAACATTTTTCTACTTTATGTTTCTTTTGTTTATTTTCTATCTATGTTCGTATGTGCAAATTTACTAATTATTGCTTTATAGTTTATAGTGTTTTTTCTAAGGCAGTGTACATACAATTCAACACAAAAATCAGCAAATCCGTATTCGTCACGCCAAACATAAATGAGTTATTTACTCGTAGGAACGTAAGTTTGCGTATATATATATATATATATATGTATAAATGAAGGAACACGTATACTTGTACTACATCCACCAACCACTTCTACTCTTATAGAAACAACAACAGCAGCAGCCAGCACAGCCACTACAACTTTCTTTATCTATTCAACTCCCAAATACTCCCCTTTTGCCTTCCGGCGGCGGTAGCACAGCACCAGTACTCACTTCTCATCAGTGCGAAATAATTGTTGCCTACGAAAAGTAAACATTGCGCAAGTTTCAAACTGCTGGCGCTGTTGTTGGATGAATGGCTGGTTGGTTGGTTGCACTGCACTTGCTGCTGCTGTGCTACGGGGGTCGGTGGGTCGGTTGTTGGTCGGTCTAGTTGCAGAAGAAAAGAAAAATACACAAAGCATTTTCCTACCAACGGTTCTTCTTTCTTCTTTTGGCTTCTTTGGTATAACATTTTCATTTGAGAAATATGCGTTTTCCATGTCATGGCAAAATGAATGGCCCAGAGTAAGAGCAGAGAAAGAAACAAGCCCGGATCCTCTTACCATTTTCTTGTCTGTAGTTGATGTTTCTCCTCTGTGTACTGTTTCTTCGACATTTATTATTATCAAACCTTAAAGTTTTCAAAGATTTTTTCCTTTGTTCTGTCAATGTTTGCTGATTTTTAGTAAAGCATGAAATGTTCTTACCCCCCATTCATTCATGGGTTTCTTTTGTTTTTTACCCGTCCGTCTGTCTGTTTGTTGTTGTGGCTTATGTGGCGGCGTCTGTTTTCATAACTGTCGTCTTTTTTTATGGATTCAAATTGTTTGTAATAAAAAAATATCTGTTCTAATTTGTCTCGTTTCCCTTAGACTAACATTTAGTATTAAACATATTAAATAACGATTTATTGAAGTAGTATGGATTGACAATTCGTGGTGGGGTTATGTAGGAATATTTCCATGTATGTCGTAGCTAAAGGAAGAACCAAGACAAGGACCAAGGAAATATTATCAGTATCAAGGTTTAGGTTAGGCTAAGAATGGCGTTGCATTTTCTATACCCCCAATCAGAGACGCTTTGGGTGATTTAATTATATTGCATTAAAAGTTTGATGGAAAAAATGTTGGATTGTAGATGATAAATATTAGGGGATTAGTTATGTTATTAGTAGAGCCCGACCGAAGTCGGATTTTAAGGCCGAAGCCGAAGCCGTAGCCGAACTTCGGCTAAATTTACAACCTTCGGCCGAAGCCGTAGCCGAAGCCGAATGTTTAATATTTGTTAAAGAATTGTTTACTTTGCACCAAAAAATTGTGTTTTCAATCAGTTTATATCTACTGCCTACGTATTTATTTACTTAGCACATAAAATTAAAAACCTTAATGTTATAATGACAAAGAAAGTATTTTTTCTGCATTAAGACCTTGTATACTATTTCGATAATTTGAATACAGCTGCCCAGCAGCATAAACAACTGCTCTCTAGCACACAAGTACTTTTCTGCCACTATTTCCAAATTTTTGAAACATCTTTGGACTCAATGGCCCATTATTATCTATTCGTACTACTTTTACAAGAATGCTTTCAATAGTTGGAGAGCTTTTAGGTGAGGAAATGAGTCATGTTTTTCTTTGTCGTTCTTCCTTTGGTGTCCTTTCTCAAATTATTTTTGTTAGGTTAGGTTAGGTTAGGTTAGGTTAGGTTGAAGAGAGGAGACGTTTGAACGTCTCATGTCCATGGACATACACTTAAGCCAGTGGTTCGGCCTGTTGTGCGCTCCTTATTTATGATCTTTTTATACCTCACGAGTTACAGAAAATCGGTACTAGACACGAATTTTCTCAGTATCTTCCAGTCATATTCTCTGAGATGAGTCAAGTCTGGTAATATGTCGGACCCGAAATGTTGGGATCTTGCATGTGTGAAAGCCGGGCAGTGACACAGAAAATGTTCCATCGTTTCGATGTTATCTCTGCATGCCCTGCATTCGTCGTTTCCTGCTAGTCCTATGCGATGAAGATGTGCTTGTAAGCTTGAGTGGCCCGTTAGAACACTCATCATCTTACTAATATCGATCTTGTTTAGTTTCAGAAGACTTCTTGTTTTCTTTTCATTTGGGTCACCCCACAGCATCTTTGCTGTTGCTCCTACTGTTGCGCTATTCCACACAGTTTTATGAGCCATCACTGCCCAGTGCTTCAACTCATTTTTCGTGGCTTCGAAAGGTTTCCAATTTTCCAAGTTCATTACTCGAAGTTCTCTGCCCTTTGAAGTCAAGTTGTTTGCCCGTTCATTTCCAATCATTCCGTTGTGTCCTGGTACCCAGCAAACACGCAATTGACCATGGGCTGAGTAATCATTTATCGTTCTTATACAGTCCAACACAGTTCTGGATTTGACCCTTTCCGATGTTATTGCTTTAATCGCCATTTGGCTATCTGTGAAGATGTTGGCATATTTAGGCTTTGTCGTGTTACTGAGCCAGTTCACACACTCCGTGATTGCTCGAACTTCTGCTTGAAATACCGTGTTATGGTCAGGGAGACGGAAGTGAAGTTCGACTTCTGGTTCATCAATAAAAAGTCCCAGACCCGTCCTTCCTTCTCGCTTGGAACCATCCGTGTAGCAGCTGGTTCCCACTGGCACATGGGCCAAAGTTCCATTTTCCCAGGAGCGTCTGTCTGGCACAAACGTATCACAGGTAGCTGTAGGCCGCACTTCAGGAATGCGGTCCGAGATTTCTGGCGTTTGAATGTGACCAACTAGATATTCTAAAATCTTCTGATGGTACGACTTGTGGTCTCGATTTATCCATTCACCCATCACTTGTAGACGTCTTGCTGTGAGGGCTGCCTCATACTTTATACGGATGTCTATTGGTTGGATGTGCAGTATATATATATTATTTTTGTAGGATGTGCAGTATATATATATTATTTTTAGTATTTTTTTGTACTTTTTGAACAAAAAATCGGCCTTCGGCCAACTTCGGCTGATTTTGTGGCCGAATGCCGAATATTGGCCGAATTGGAATGTCGAGTTTTAGCCGTAGCCGTAGCCGAACCGCGAATCTATTGGTCATAAATAAAATGGAAATGTGCACGATGTCAGACATTCTGATTAAAACCGTTGATAATAAAGGTGGCATAATTGTTGCCTTTTTCCGTCTGTGTCATTCTCTTGTTAGAATACAACACATCTTAGAAAATTATTCGATCTATCATCATATGACATACATAAGTAAAGTATTGTGTTTTGCAAGTGTCCTTAATTACACTATGAAACAAAATTTTTTAAACACGAAAAAAATATTAAAAAATGTGTTTATGATATTTTTTTTAAACAAATCAAAGGAGTGATAACAGACCAAAAGAAAGATTTTAACTGTGTCGTCTCAAAAAAATCACTAAATGGGTCTTTTTTTGTACGAATTAACGTTACCTCCCCTTAAACAATTTTATGCGGTTCATTTCATGGTTCGTAAATGTTGAGAAATCTCTTAGGTTTAGGTTTAGGTTAGGGTGGCAGCCGTATTTTTTTACAAGCTCACATAGACCAGTTAGGTCCCTAGTGTTACCACGGGCTGAAATGCCCCTCATCGAAACCAACCTGTTTGATATATAAATTTATCGATAGTACGAATATCAGTACTGGAAAGATCTGTTAGGCTGCCTAAAAAGGCCGACCCCAGTATATCCAGTCGTCGTTTACTCAAAGCGGGACAGTCGCAAAGCAAGTGCTCAGTGCTCTCCACTTCTTCCTCATCTCCACAGCTTCGGCAGAAGTCATTGGACTCAATACCCAATCTTTTGGCGTGTTCGCCGATCAAGCAGTGTCCCGTCAGAACCTGTACTAACGTAGACAATCGTTTCCTCTCTAGTGCGAGGAGATATTTTGACCTTCTCAGGTCATACCTTGGCCAGATTTGTCTAGCTACCCTGCAGGTGCCGATTTCTGTCCATCTATCGTTGGACTGCCTGATTGCCTCTTGCCTAAGCCAAAGCTTGTACGTGGATAGTGGCGCACCAATATACGCAAATTCTTCGAGAATTTGTAATGTCGTCCCTTTCCTAGCAAGTTCATCGGCTTTGCAGTTCCCCGGGATATCCCTATGCCCAGGCACCCATATGAGGTGTATATTAAACTGCTCAGCCATCTCGTTAAGAGATCTGCGGCAGTCGAGGGCTGTTTGTGAATTTAGGGATGTTGCCACCAGAGAATTGATGGCTGCCTGTCTGTCCGAGTAAATGACAACGCCAGTGTTGGTTACTATGTTGCGACTCAGCCACTTGGCGACTTCCCATATTGCCATTATTTCGGCTTGATAGACACTGCAGGTATCTGGTAGTCTGTGAGCTTATCCAGACTAAGTTCTTCACAGTGTACTCCGAAGCCAACCTTTTCATCAAGCTTCGAACCATCCGTGTAAAAGTGGAGATGGTTTAGAAATCTCTTGGGAGATTATAAATTCTTTTGAGTATTTTGTTTTGGCAGGTTTGATGTCGTTTTTGATGAGATTCAGATGCTTCGGACCAGACAGGGGCTGCTTAAAATAATATTACGTGAAAAAAATGCTCTACAAGATTAGTATTTTATTAAATACAGCCGATCCAAAGCTTATGTTGATAAGCGGATACATGACTTTAGTTGTTAATTTTATAAATGATGTAGTTGATGTGTTCTTTGAAAATAAGATTTTTATCAAGGATCACACCTAAATATTTTACTGTATCTTCCCAGGTTATATTGACATTACCAATTTTCATTCATTTCATTTCATTTATTTCATCATAACTTGTAATTTAAAGCCTCAAAGGCCAATTTAAAATAAATTACAAAATGCATAAAAAATAATAGCAGCTTAGAAGACTACTCCGACTGATGACTACTCCATTAAATAGAAAATTCAATGTGTTTAACAATATAAAATTAATAAAAAATATATATAAGTTGTATTAAAAAACATAATCTAATTTAACTCTCAATTTAATACATAATAATGAGTTAACAAGGAAGAGAACATCTACCCCTCAGAAAATTTAAAGTGGCAAAGAAGTTTATTTTCGATAACAATAAGGCGTTAAGTTAAAAACTTTCAGGACATTTGGCAATACGTTAAATAAACGAGATACTCGGACGAGAAAAGATCTCTCCACGAAGTGGTTTATATTGGAATGAGGTGTGAAACTTGATTCTTTCTTTTCCGAGTAAAAATTATGGCTTTAGTTATCGTAATTTTTGATGTCTTTCCGTAGCTAAAGTAGCTAAACTTTCCAAGTTATGTATAATACCGCTTGCTAGAGTATTTGAACTGAGTATGGCAGTATCATCCGCAAAAATTGATGAGTTTCAACCCTCTAATATGGGATAATCGTACATCAAAAATGTTGTATTGGATGCTGTTGCGCAACTACTAAACTTTGAAAACTGATTTTTTTTTCGAAATTTAATAAATTCTATTTACTATACGTTAGATGCAAATTTCTGTGAATTATTTTTCAAATATTTATGTTTTTCTTATAGGATTATATAAATATTTTATATTTAATAACTCAACTGCAATACATAAATTTAATTTAAAGGCAGAATATAGAAATTAATCTAATTTGTTCGCTTCCGTAAATTAATGTTCGAGTAATCGCTTCGTATTCGCAAAACAACAAAAAATATTCGCTTTCGCAAAACAGAAAAAATATTGTCCGCTTTCGCATTCGCAAGAAATATATTTCAATATTCGCTTCCGCTAAAGCCACTTTTGTTACATCCCCAGTAGATTGTAGGTGTCGTTATTTATTTTTATTCCCTTCTGAGTTGACATCACAGAATATTCTCAATTTTTATTTAAAAATCGGTTAATACGGTTTACATTGGAAAAGTACATAAAAGTTTTCCTGCGCGGCCAGTTTTAATGTTATGCTTGTTTGGGACAGGTCCAAGGTCTACTAGGTCAACCTACTTCTGGTACCCTTAGCCAATTTCATACGAAAATAAATTTCTCATCACTTTTTTGACAATCATATCAATGTCTTCAAACTCTCTATTTTAGACAACTTTTACAATGGCTCCCAAAAATCCAATATTTGTTTGAAAGTGGGTGGGTGAAATAATGAACGGTGGCTATAACAAATTTGAGGAGGCAATGCTAAAAAGAGCTTTTCAGAAGTTATTCGAGGTTTGGAAAAAGCGCTGACACAAGTGAATTATATTTAATGAAGAGTGTCATACATGAGATTAATAAACAAATATTATTTAACATATGCAAGATTTCAAATTATTATTTAGATTTTCGTTCTTGATGGGGACATAACGAACGTTTCCAACGCTGCCCCTCTTAACAAATCACTGCTTACCCCTACGCTTGCGAATATCCCACAAATAAGTAGTTATTATTGTCATATTAATACGAGGATGAATAACACCTTACCAGTAATGATTTCCATAACCATATGAACTGTTTATTTTGAAAGTGGCGTAAACGCCATCCTGCTTTTAAACCAAGAGTAGTGTTGGAAAAAGTCTAGGTGAATAATACAAATATATTATTTACATGAACTTCATCTCAAGACTTCAATGTTTCTATATTAAGTGGAAATTTTCGTATTTGGATTTTATTAAACCACCTTTTTCAATGGTGAATAGAGTAAAGCAGAATGGCGCTTACGCCACTTTCGAAATAAACAGTTCATATATACATACATAATCATCATTTCCGTTTAACTCCTAGCGGAGTATAGGGCCTCTCCTTACCAAATAACGTTTAGCCACCCTTCAGCATATTTTTACATAAGAATGATATTGGAGGAAAGTACTTCCATACAAGCATACAAATAACTACTTACCCCTACGCTTACGAATACCCCACATATAAGTAGTAGCTATTGTCATTTTAAGAAGGGGTTAAATAACACCTTACCAATATTGATTTTATATATATATATCATTTATAATTATATATGACGAGATATTTTTTCCTTAGAATGTTACTAACTTTCTAAATCATATAAAAGTGCCGTAGCGTCATATCGCCCAAAACCTTGTATGTCATATCGCCAAAAAGCGACATATCGCCCAAAAAGCAATATATCGCCCAAATTGGTTATCTGGAAATGTCATATCGTCCAAACGCAGTGTCATAAAGCCCAAAGCTTTTTATGGGTGATATGACATTTTAATAAATATAAAATGTTGCAAAGTATAGGGTAAAAAGGAACTGTAATAATACCCTTCGTCATGTAGCGGTGACACATACTGATTTGTCACACCTATTTAACCCTGGTCTAAGGTCGGGTTATGTCCAAAGACAGCTACACGGACCGAAGTGTTCTTGCGAGGCTGGCCTTCGGCCGGGAATAAAGATTTTCTACTCTGGGGTATGCCAAAGACAAATTCACTTTTCCAGTTTAGTTAGCTTGAAGGGTTTTTTGTTACAGGTCTTTGTATAGCTGGAATGTGTTACTTGTCTGTCAGAAGGAGTCTGTCTAGATGTTGGGAAACCTATTTTCTATTTGAACGAAATGTAATTCGGATTTACGGTAATATCGATACGACCCACATTCGAAATACTACTTACGCTTTAACTACATATGTTCTATGATTTCTGCAACATTCGGGTTTGCTATTGTTCCACATTCGTTGTTGTTCTCGTCTCTATACACAAGTCGTTTGATGTTATTGTTATGTTGCCATTGCAATTTCATCTAATTTTTTATTTTCACACAGATTGTCTGCGCACTCACTGAACGTAGAAGTCATAGTAGGCAGTCTTCCTTTATTCAATTGCTCTAGTTGTCAGTCGTTTTGTTGCTAATGCTGTGTTGCTGCTGCTGATGATGATGTCGCTATTATCCGTGTTTCTACGCGTCTCTTGATACCGGAAAGACCCAATTGAGTTTTGTAAATAGAAAAGGGACCGGTTGAATAGTCAGCCAGCAGTAGACTCATCATAATGATTTACATGAGAGCAAAAGGTAGACATACATACATAGTATGTCAAATGCATATTATATGCGCACTAGTTTTATAAATTATGACTTTATTTTAATGACGAATAGCTTAGAGGGTCCTGTATATGAAGAGAGCATATTCAGACTTATTTAACAGGTAACCTTGAGAGTTGTTTCACATAAAACTAAGTTGTTTTATTTTAATTAAAAAATTGGAACACGGCCTGAATACACTGGAATGTAGAGTAAAGTTCAATATGGGGTGTCCAATGTAAGCCTCCCAGCTACATGTATTACATAGACTTAAGTTTAGTTCACATCTTATAATCGTTTGTTTCAGGGATGATTTTGAGGGCGTAGACATCAAAATATGACTGCGCTCAGGAACGAAATAAAGACGATTCTCATTCTCATAGGCATGCAAGACTTCCCAGAATACCCATTGTAACCGGGATATATATATATATATTAGGGAGGGTCGATTTAAAAATCGCCCATTGCTCAGTGAAAATCGTATTCTAGGGATCAAAATAAGAAACTTTGCCGAAGGAACCATACCTCTAAAACGAATTCTGATGTCCCGGAAAAAATCCCACTTTGACGCATTTAGAGTGCTCCAATCGAGTCCAAATGTATGACCGACCCCCACTCAGCGAAGTGCTCAGTGAAAATCGTATTCTAGGGATCAAAATAAGAAACTTTGCCGAAGGAACCATACCTCTAAAACGAATTCTGATGTCCCGGAAAAAATCCGGGACATCAGATCGTTTGTCCAAATCGAGTCCAAATGTATGGAACCCCCAGGGGGTTCCAGGGGGTGTGCCACTGGCATGGGTGGGTCGGGCCTCCAAAGTTAGTGGGGGTCGGTCATACATTTGGACTCGATTGGAGCACTCTAAATGGGTCAAAGTGGGATTTTTCAAAATTTGCCCCTACCCAAAAGATCGACCCAAATTCCGGGACATCAGAATTCGTTTTAGAGGTATGGTTCCTTCGGCAGAGTTTCTTATTTTGATCCCTAGAATACGATTTTCACTGAGCAATGGCGACTTTTTTTGCCTCCCCACAAATCGAACCGGCCTAATATATATATATATATATATATATATATATACATATTTCAAGTGAGTTCTAAAAATCCCATTAAAAATTATATATATATGTGCCTTACAGCAAAGTATAACTATTACTATAGGAAAACTCTTAAAAGAAAATAAATGGCAATCTTATCTTAAAAATTCAAAATGTTTAGGTTAGATAATGTAAAAAATTTGATTTCGAAAAAAATGAGTTACGCCCTTTCCGAATAATGGTAACGATATGTTAATTCGAGCCCTGTTATTAACAGCTCTTGTCTAGTAAAATTTCTCCTGCTAATGATAAATAATGGTTGTCATTTCAGAAAATCACAAAATGATCATTTTTATAATTTTTATATTCTAGCTTTAGAATTTCATAGTAAATTTTTCTCGAATCGAGATTTTTTTTCTCTAGTAATAATTACATTTTGTACAATAAACATTTTTAAATTCATTAATGTTCCCCACATGCTGTGTCGTAATATTTTAAGCTCATTCTAGATACAAAAAAACGTGCGATTACGTCAACATCAGTCTCATCATCCAAACTCAATTAATTAAAGTCGTGCCTTTATCGATGACTATTATTAGTCGCAATTTACTACTCATCCGTTAAACATTTAAATCAATAATAATAGCACTATGCAACAAGAAGAATGGAAACTTTTTGTGGTGTATAATAATATATTTTGCACAGAGATTGACGGTCTTGCGAAATGACTTTTACAGATAGAGACGAAGGGGAGGGGGAATCAAGAGAACACCTTATGTATATGTGCCCCGCTCTCTCTAGAAGGCGGCATTCTACCCTAGGCTCCACTGTTGTCCGACGAATTTGGCTTAAAACCGTAAATATGAACCGTAAATTCTATTTTCTAAATGGTCAACACAAAAATGTACCATTTACCTTGAGGTTTCAAGAATTTGTTGGCGAATTAAATATTTCAGTAGTTTGTAAACTTTTTTTTGGAAATTTTTTTTAATATATAGCGTGATCCACTTCAAGGTTCCCTACTTTTTTAAAGAAAAAAAAGCAGAAAATTCAAATTGAATGGGGAATGTTTATTATCATTTGAAAGAACATTCTTTGGCATTTATTTTTTGAAGATTATGTCTATCATATGTTTGCCGCGGCTACGTCTCAGATGGTCAACCCGTTGAGTCAAATTTTCGATGACTCGATTATGTTGACCATAAGTTGAGCGAAGTGCACGAAACACATTCCTCACAGAACGTGAATTTTTGTAATAAAGTTGAACGATTTGTAAACGTTGTTCAGGCGTAAGTCTTTCCATGATGAAATGCCAAACAATACTTAACAAAAATAACATGACAGCATGACACGACTCGCACGTGATCGTAGAACCCGATTATGTTGACCATAAGTTGAGCGAAGTGCACGAAACACATTCCTCACAGAACGTGAATTCTCGTAATAAATTTGAACGATTTGTAAACTTTGTTCAGGCGTAAGTCTTTCCATGATGAAATGCCAAATGGTATATGAGCTAAAGTTTATGAATATTTATTATATATAAATTGATACACAGGTTATTATTTGCTGTGTAATATATATGTATTGGCCTAAAAAGGCTTTTATATTACCAAACTGAAATAAATAAATACTTAACAAAAATAAAATGACAGCATGACACGACTCACACGTGATCTGTCAAAAAAAGGCTATTGAAAAAAGGATCTCTACTTGGATCACCCGTTAGTTATTGGATGGAAAACCTTTTAAAATTATTGTGTGAAAATTTGAGATGAATCGGAGCAAAACTAACGAAGATACAGTAGTCTAAGCAACCGCGTCTCATTCGTGACTCCAGTACATCAAAAAAACTTTAAAGCGTTTTTCCCACAACCCACGTTTTCAAAGCCGGTGCCCATCATAAGTTCAAAACTACTGCACCGATCGATTTTGAACACTATTTCTGTACACAATTTACGAGGTAACGCTTGAGAGATTTTTTCAAATTCGATAATATTTTTTAATTTACAATAACAAACTAGCCGATTTTTTGCAAAAATATCGTTTCACTTCAAAGTGTTCCCAAAAATTGAAAAATTGAAATTTCGGAAAACCTCTCAGCGTTACCTTGGGAAAACGATAAACAAACTAAACATTACTGCATCCGAAGAGTTGACTAACCACCAACGAAACGTCATGCATTGATTGATGTTGGATTTCAAGGTCGTTTTCTTCTTCACTTGACTATTCAAAAATACCTTCCTTCACTTTGAAGGAATTCTTTGATCTTCAGATCATCTCCACAATGAGAAAAACCATAAAATAACGAAATAATTTTGGTTTTTAGATTTCAGATGATCCATCACCGAGTTATAATGGACACCGCAATTCAACTTATTGACGAGATGCTTCCGAATAATTGCTGGCGTTGTCATATTTTTTTAATATTTCTTCATGAAATTTTTACTTAATATACTTCGAAAGCTGTTTTTAGCTTAGAAAGCTTATATTAGCTGCCTGAAGTGGCTGGGGATGACAACCGCTCATCCATCTGCCTAAACGGCATTGTCTACTACAGGAACTTCTCTACCCTCTATCCTCTCCTCCTTTAATTCAACATTTCTTTTTTCCGCTCTTCTCACTTATTATTGGGCCCCCTCCACCCCCTCTCATTTTTCAATCTATAATTTGTTCTGCTGTTTTCTCCAAATCTTCAATTCTTCACAGGACTAACACAATGGACCTTTAGGTCTCCGAGTGGAGAAAAGCTGCACGCCAAATTGGTAGTGTACTACGCGTCCTTTAACCTAACCTAACCTTACCTCGAAAGCTGTACTTGTTATTGAAGAAAAAAATTTTACCGTGCAAGAAAAATTTAACAAATAAAATGATGGGGTGTATGCTCGGTAGTCTAAGGAAGCATCTGGACTGATTCCACGGGTTGAAAAAGGTCATCATCCAGTTTCAGTCACTGACTTGCATTTCTGTGAACAAGGGGTCAAAACATCGGCCAAAGTTCCGTTTTGGAAGCTGTTGTGAAGCCACTTAACCATTATCTATTCCAAAACTAGGCATGGACTTTCCAGCAGGATTCTGCGCCGGCCCATAAGGCTAAAACGACCCAGACATGACTTCGAAACAATTTGGCAGCTTTCGTTTCCTCTAAGAAATGGCCCTATAATTAAACCCATTGGATTACAAATTGTGGACAGTTTAAAGGACAAGGTCTGCCACAAAAGATACCCCAACATCAATTCTTTTAAGACTGCTTTGATTCATGCTGTGGACACTTTTCCAATAGACGAGGTGCGTACGACTATTGTTGATTGGCCAGTGCGACTTAAGGCATATGTGAAGGCCAAAGGTGGACGTTTCGAATGAATGCTTGCTTTTTGTTTATAATATATTTCAATAAATATATACAACAAATATGGTCCAAAAGCATTAATTAATTTTAATGTTATTGAATAAAATGTGTGTAACATTATTTATGTCCCTACTAAGTACCTATCCTTTGCTATGTGAAAAAATTGCCAAATTTTATGGGGATTTAAAATTTTCAAAATTAAAATTTTTTCAAGGTCCCCTCCGATGTTACTGACATTGTACAGAACTAACTTTTCAATTAATTAACAGCCCCCCATATAAAGGTCGTTTCCAATTTGATTTCTTGACCGCGTTTTTTTAACATGTCATCATGTTAAAATGTTAGCTTTTACACTTTGTTCTGCGCTGAATTGTCCATAGTGAAAATGGGACACATCGGTCCATGTTTTAATATAGCTACCATATTACGGTCCTTTCCAATTTGAATTTTTGACCCCCTTAATTTTCAACCGATTCGTCTGAAATTTAAGCTTTATACTATATAATACCCTAAATAGTCCCTAAAGAAAATTGGGTACATCACTCCACGTTTTGATATAGCCCCATATAAAGGTCCCATGACTTTTTGACGCTCTAGAGAACGCATTTCAGCCCATTATGCTGATGTTTATACTACATATTGTCGAAAAATATTCCTGTTTTTAATGTAAATGAATGACCACTCCTTGACGGTGCAATGAAAAAATTTAAACAAACGAAGTGGCTGACATCATTGAATTTACATTTTAATTTGTCCAGTCCATTCATTGTTAAAATTTAACATATCGGTACACGTTTTGATAAAACCCCCGATATGAAGGTGCAGACTTGGCATCTTAGATGATACTTTTTTTAACCAATGTGCCTCTAGTTTAGAAAATTGTAGTCTATTTAACCTGCAGCAATTCCTAGTAATAGCAGTTTATAGACCCTACATATTTCTGCGTGCATTGAATGGCAAAAAATGGTGGAGGGTATTATACAGTCAGCTCCGCAAGTTTGATTGTATTTATAAAAACAAACCTACAAAATATGATACCTCCAAAAGCATTTTATAGATTAAATAATTGATTTAGAAAAGATGCAGCTGATATCGTTTACGATTTTTTTTTTTATATTTTTATGAACAAAATTGAAAAAAAAAATATTTTCTTGAATGCTTTAAAAAATTTTGTGAGTGTGAATATAGCGTACACAATGAATAAAAAATACTTTTTTGTTGTTGATTAGTGTTATTTATCTCAATTTACTACTCATCCGCTAAGCATTTAAAGATTATCTCATTTTCGGCAGTGACCATTTGCCACATTGAATGCTATGAGCAATAAGTAATGTTTTCGTCTTTATTGTTGGATACCGGCTCTTAAAGAAACAGCTATCAAATTTCCTTTCAAGACACATATTTAAAAGAAAGAGTATACATTTTGCTAGCAATTAAATCTAGAATCGCTTTTACGCATACACAAACTATGTACGGTTTAAGGGGGAAGTTTGTCCGTCGGTCACCCACAAAATTGAGGTGAAATATGATACTTGCAAATTTTGCACAATTCTCTGCGTTTTTTTTTACTGCTAGGGGGAGATGAGAAAAGTCAAGCAACCAATTTAAAACAATAAATAGAGGGCGATATAACTGTTGGCGGGGGAGGTGGTAAAGAAGGACGGGGTATGCAACACACAATAAAACAATAATATTCATTTCAACATAATTTTTGACTCATTTAACTTGAAATTGTGCTGCGTGCCATATACAATATATGTACATTAGGGACATAACTTTTTGCAATTTTTGCAACTATAAAAAAACCACCGCATAGCAGTGTGAAGCATGCAAAAATATTAAAAAATATTGTGTCACTAATTCTCTATAGTGAACAAAATTTCCGCACTGAAAGCGTTGAAGTTTTGTTTTGTATTTATTAATTTTTTTATTAATACGACAGGTACTTTTGTCTAAATAAGTCATTTTTTGTTTAAATCTAATATAATCATCAATACTAAACTATTTTGCATTAGTCTAATGCAAAAGTTTGATTAAATCGGTATATTTTAAGCAGAAAAAGTACATTTAACGTCTTTAATTTTTTTTGTTCTCATCTAAGAAACACTTTAAAAAAATCGCTTTCGGTGCGGTTTTTTATTACAGAACAACATTCCCCATAAAAGTTATATCCCTAATATACATACATATACACATCAAATTAAGTTAATATGATTGGGTTTGCTTGTCTTAGTTTCATTTTTAGCTCAGGGTTTTGTTGGTTTGATTAAATTGGTTTGAAATGTTATCTTTTTATTTCTTTTCTTAGTTTACCCCATGGTTTTACCACATTGATAAGTTACTCGATTTAACTAACTATATTGATATAAAGTTGTCAGTCAACATTGACATATAGAAACTTTTTATATGGGTGTTTTATTTTTCATTGCTCACTCTCTTCTGAACAAAGCTTTGAATTGTATTTTACAGTGGTGCTCAAAACAAATGCAACTCGAAGTTAGAGTTTACAAAGATTTACATAAACCTTATTTAAAAAACGTGTGTAGAAAAGCGAATATAAAGTAGCAAAATAACTGAGACAACAAGTATTGTGTATAATGGTGAATTCTTTTCTGCAAAAAAGTGCAACACTTGCATTGCCCTTTTACCGAAAACAGCACTATTATATTGCTTTTTTGAAATTTTGAAATTCTAGTTGTGCTAAATTCGAGTAACTTAATTACCAAATATCAAAAAAATATCACAAAAGTGCCGTTTTCGATAAAAGGTCAATGAAAATGTTGAACTTTTTTGCAGAAAATAATTCGCCATAAGTGTTATACTGACATACTCGTACCTCATCAAAGTTAAAGTTAACAAATAGGGTGTTTTTTTAGATGTGTGGGTTTCAAGAATAAGACAACAAGTATTGTGTATAATTGTTATACTGACATACTCGTACCTAATCAAAGTTAAAGTTAACAATTAGGATGTTTTTTAGACTTGTGGTTTTCAAGAATAAATAAAACGCATATAAAACATGTAATGTTATGGCCCAGAATTTAGATTTGTTATAAAGATAGGGGTTTGCCATTATGTTTAAATAATGATTTCGGGCAATTGGCCGCCGAATAAATTCCAGCCGAGAGGCCCAATTTTCTACTTTGTATAGCATTTGGGTCTGTATGTCAGCAATAACGCGCCGAATATTCTCTTCCAAGGCGTCAATCGTGTCGGGCTTATCTGCATAGACATGCAAATTCACAAAACCCCACAAAAAATAGTCCAGCAGTGTTTCCTTCAATAAATTGATTGTTTCGTTGGCTGTATGGCATGTAGCGCCGTCTTGTTGGAACCAAAGGTCGTCCACATCAACATCCTCCAAATCAGGCACGAAAAAGTCATTAATAATCATGGCTCTATAGCGTTCCCCATCGACTGTAACTTTATGGCCGGCTTCATTTTTGAAGAAATATGGACCAATGATTCCCTCTGCCCATAGAGCGTACCGAACAGTGACTTTTTGTGGATGTAACGGCCTCTGAACAATGGCTTGTGGATTATCATTACTCCAAATTCGACAATTTTGTTTATTAACGTACTCATTCATACAAAAGTGATCTTCATCGCTGAACAAAATTTTCTTGTTTTATTGCGCGATGCATCGCTCGTATCGAACCATTATTTTGGTAATAAATTTGCACGATTTGCAACCGTTGTTCCGGAGTAAGTCTATTCATTATGAAATGGCAAACCAAACGGAGCATAAATCAACTGACAGCTGTCAAAAAGACAAATTTCGAAAAAAGTATTGCCAGATGAAAACCGCACGTTTAAAAAAAGACCCTGTATTTTGGACCATAGCAAACAATATATATATATACCCTCCCACACTTAAGTGAGGATATAAATATCAGTGTCCGAAAAAAAACAGTACGTTATTCGAACGGTTCGTGCAGAGAACACAAATATAAATATAAAACAAATAAGAAAGTTCAGTCGGGTAAACCGATTTGTGTGGGAGGTACCAAAACTGGCGTGCCAATTACGGACACTTTTCTTTAGACTCTAGGTACTATAAAAGCATTGCACTGTACGAAATTTCAAGTATTTGTATGCACTGGTTTTAATGTTAATATCTGTTAACTTTTGGTACAAAAAGGTCCATTTGTGTGGGAGCTACCAAAAGGGGTGGGCCATTAACGCCCATTTTTCTCTGGACTCTAGGTACTGTAAAAGCATTAGTCTGTACGAAATTTGATGCATTTGTATGCACTGGTATTAAAGTTATAAGCTGGTAACTTTTGGTAAAAAATGGTCCATTTGTGTGGGAGGTACCAAAAGGAGCGTGACAATAATGCCCATTTTCCACTGTATTGTAGGTACTATTAAACCATTACACTGTACACAATTTCAAGTCTTTGTATCCACTGGTAATAAAGTTATAAGCTATTAACTTTTGGTTCAAAATTATCCATTTGTGAGGGAGGTACCAAAATGGGGGGTGGCAACTTCGTCCATTTTTCTCGAGGTAATAGTGACTAATAAACTAGTACTATGTGTTGAATTTCAGAGGATTCAAATAAGTAGTATAGAAGTTATTAAGTAATCAATACTTTACTAAATGTTAACAATTTGTGGGGGATGTACTAGAAGGATTGGACCAATATGGCCCATCTTCGAACTAGGAGATAGAAGAAAATATTACCACATACCAAATTTGAAGTCAATCGGTTACTCCTTTCCAGAGTTATCGTGCGCACCAGCCAGCAGACAGACAGACAGACGGACATTGCTCATTCGACTTAAAATGACCTTAAACGGATATCCGCCGAACATACTTAGGGTCTTAGGTCACTCCTTCGATGTGTTACAATTTTGGTTCGTAGCAAATGATATATACCCTCCTCTCTAAGGTGAGGGGATAAAAAGGAATGACGATTGTGTTCTCTTAACGAACCGTTCGTATAACTAATAAAAGTACTAATTTTTTCGCAACACTGGCTGGGATATCAATATATGTTTGCGTGGGTGACTTTTTGACATAAATCATTTTCTTAGGTTTCCTTTTTTTTTTCTTTGGACTGAAGCGTCTATTCCGAATTCTTCCACTTAAAAATAACCACCGAGATAACTAACCTTTCTGATTTCCTTGCCAAATTTGTGGCCAAGTATCGCGAAATCATGAGCTATCCTAGAGACTGAATTCAGCAAGTTCGAAAAGTGTATGTATATCAATAGGGTCTCCTTTCTATTATACATTTAACATGCCCATTTCGAACACAGCTCAATTTAATTCAGTTGCATATGTATCTTGTTAGAATTTTTAATGGTTTTGACTAAAAATATTATAAAAAGTTGCTAAACGGTAAAATAAGAACTCGCTATAATTTATGCAAACATAACACAATTTTTTTTGTGTGATATTTTTGTCAATCAATAAAAAAACTAATATATTTTTAAAACTTTGTAAAAATCGCTTCAAATTTTGAAAATTACAAATCCCCATAGAATTTTGATTTTTTTAAATAAATGATATCGAGATCTTATTTTACTTTTTAGCAACATTTTAGTCAAATGAAAAAAATTCATAGATTCATATAAAAAAATTCTGACCCTATTTATGTTATTATTAAAACGAATTATAAGTTCCGTTAACCGACAAAAATAAAATGAAGTTGAACAAGATCTTATGAAAATTCCCGCTGCATATTAATGTCAATGAAAACTGTATATTCTATTAATATCAGTCGAAAATGCTCGAAATGGACAATTTAAAAATGTAACAGAAATGAGACCCTAAGGCTTCCGATTACACGCTTCAGTCAATGGACAAAATAAAGATAATCCTCGGAGATTTATTACTCTCAAAACGGCCGTAAACGCTTCCCTTACCCATGAAAAATTGCAATCAAATCTTATAGGATGGGACAGAATTAAGAAGTATTTTGTTAATATTAGCAGGTTTGTAATAAGAAAATACTAATTTACTGTGCATATTGCTCCATATCAGTTTAGGTTGCATATGTTTTGGCCACCACTGTATACGTATATAGGTCTCGTGTTTTATTCAACCTAAATTTAATATCTATCATCCATGCGTGATGAGCTACTAAGTTTGCCTTTATTTACAATGATTTTTGTATCTATCTTAATTTGATTGTTAAGAACCCAATACATTTTCATAAGTCGTTTTGTGAAACGTTTCATTGTTTGAATCATACTCAGGTTATTCTAAACGCTATACTCAATTTTGTTTGTTTTATTGATTTGTTTATAATTTTATTATTATATTTATAACCTATACAATCTCAACTTTATTTACTTCGATTAGAAGATTAACTAATAATTTATAGACAAATATTTATAACAGTTCCGCACGCATTGGAAAAGGGTACAACTACTTTGGAGTGACGACTACGTTACTGAAGTTTATTAGTCGTTGAATGTAAAAAATAGACTGTGCTGTAGATACGTATATGGATTACATAAAATACTGAGCCAATATATGGTTTTACTGTTAATTCTTTTTATTTATTTTATTTATTCAATATTAAACCGAGCCGTGGGCCATATATGGTTATAAATACTGCAAAAACGAAGATATATTAAAGCGTATGTATAAAGTAACTAATAACTAAAAGATAAAAAAATATGACTACTTTAGAAATCTTTAACAAAATTTGGACCCTGATTTAGATGTGTAAGAGAAAATTTTATATTTAGGGTATTTTAGGTGGTTTTCGATTTCGGGTTTTTAACATAAATGTATTTAGCTAATCATTATCTATCGATCGACATAAGACACTCCAATGTATGTTAAACATTTTGGAATTTGGTAATTTAGGTTGTATTATGCCGTCAATAATTCCTCGACAAAATGGGCCAAATCGGTCCTTGTTTTGATACGACTTCCATATAACGGTTCCTTCCGATTCGACTTTGTCCTTTTATTGTATCCTCAACCGTTCCTATAGTCCAAATCGGTCAATATTTTTATCCTCAATATAATAATTCCTTTGCTTATCCTCAATATAATAATTATTGCTGCTATATACGCACACCATATCAGTTTAAATCTTTAAGGTCTTGAAAAAAATCTTTTTATAATGTTTAGATTCAAAATCGGGATATATGTATCTATATATTTTCTAAATTTTATATAGTTCTGTTACAAAATGCGTTTTATATAGCCTTAGATGCCAAATAGAGATGTACATATGGATATGGACATAGCATTTAAATCTGAAACGATTTTGACCAATTTCAATAAGATACGTCCTTGATGCATGAAATAACTCTTTACCAAATTTCGACGCCAAGATGGACGGACGGGCAGACATGGCTATGCTAGTTGGTCGAATACGGACCGGCGTTTATTATTGGTCGAAACCGATTAATCGATCGAACTGTAGGACGTAATCCTTTAACATTCCATGTGTCCGTCCATTGGGTTTCATTACTAAAACACGAAAAGTATATTTATATCTGTACTATTTTCAATTTAATATGATATAATTTATGTATGTATGCACATCCCTTATAAGTAGAGAGTTGTCAAACTAATGTCACCTTCAGGATACGATAGGGGTATTAAACGCTCACTCGAAGCTGTGAATAAAATGTGTTCATTCTAACATTCATTTCAAATAACCATAATACGAGTATCGTAGGCGCCTTTCAATGAATTTCTTCGTACATCACAGCAAATCTAAACACATTGTCCGCATATATACTAGTATTTTGGAAAAGAATGGTAGAATGTGACTTCGAACGACTCGCAACCGGCATAATTTGTTTTTGTTATTGTTCTCACTATCATCCATTGTTATTGTATACTTCTTTTGTTGTTGTCTACGCTATGGTATTATCTCTGCCTACTGCCTGCCTACCATTCCATATGGATACAAAGTGGGTGCAGATAGCACTCACATTTTTTCCACTGAGATTATTATTGTTTTTGTAAGAAAGTTGTTGGCGATTTTGGGTTTTTTGTTTTCCGTTTTTTTATAACTTTACTCCGTTTTCATTCAGTTTTGCGTTAGGCTTGTGAGTCAGTTATTATTTGTTTCTTTTATAAATGGGTGTGATTTTTTTGCTATGTGTGACTTTGCCGCTGTTTCTTTTATTACTTTTTCAGTTGTTCTTGTTATTATTATTATTATTTTTGTTTTATAGTAACACAGTACGTGTGCTGTATTTTTTATTATCAATACTTTAATTGAAAAGAAAAAGGGGATAAACAGTAGATACTGCCAAATAGTCTTCCTATTGAAGACAACAAGGGAATAAACGGTAGACACGGTCAGTAGTCTTCCAAAGACTACTACTACTTCCAAAGGCTACTACATTCCTTAATAATTATTTTATTAGAATATCTAGTAATTTCATTTACTGCTATATTTATTCTAAAAAATAATTAAGGTTTCTATGATTTTCCCGTTTTTCTAAGTGTCAATTTGTGTGTCTAGATCCCTTATTTCTTTTGGCCAAAAATAACCACAAAAGAACGTAGAAAAATTTTATATCCATTCGTCATAGCATTTATGGTCTGATAAGAGCTATTTCCGAATGCGAACAGTGGATTGTATATATACAATCCACTCTCCGCAGTGACTAATGCGGGTCTCTTAAGCATATACTATCTATGAATGAATACCACAATAAAAGTATTATTCGTTTGCTGCATTTATAATAAGCAATTGAAATTGTGGACATTTTTAAAAAATATCGATAGATTATTTTTAATTAACTTTTTTTATTACTTTATTATTTTCTACCAAACAACAAATGTCCAAAAGGGGAAGAGATAGACCCATAATTTATTATACCGACATAGAATCACTTTTGAGGCGATGTAGTCATGTCTGCCGGCCGGTCTGTCTGTCCATATCTTGTGATCAAAGTGCAGGTCGCAAATATGAAACTATATTTACAAAAATTAGTAAATATACTTTTCTTGGTTTTGGAGCGATTCTTATATAAAATGTACAATGTGTCCTGTTTGGTATGAATTCATTGTAAAATGCATTTAATCCGGGTTTAGGGTGAACAATCACCATAAAATTGTTTATTGGACGGAGCATGAATTTTGAAAATATCGTTTGTAAGTCGATTCATGGTAAAATTGTAGACCAAACTGAACATGTTTGACAGTAACATGTTACACGAAAACAGCTGAGCTTCCAAAAAGAACGTTGACTAAAAATCACTTATTATATGTTTCTTCCGATTTGGTTTCTAAGGCCTATAGAAGATGTATTTTACTCCAAATCGAGGTAAAAGAGACAAGTCTCTTCACTACTAAATTTAGTGGAAATTGGTTTAGATTAAGATATTGCCCACACATGGGTAGTTCTTTTTCAAGTGTCAGGTCAAAAATTAGATCTTTCTCAAATTCTCAGAGAATGTTGTACAAGTATGTGGGAGTAATAACCCATAATATTAAAAAAATTAAATGAAAACTGGAGGCTGGGGGCAAGATCAAAGTTCGGAAAAATTTATTTTTTTTCCTCTGTAATGTTTATTTGAAGTTAATTTTAATGCTACAAAGCATAAGAAATTGAAAATATAAAGGATATGGGTGCTTATTCTGCTCTATTAAGATGGTATAGGGTTTCATATAGTCGGCTCCGACCTTTTTTGTCTTTTCTTACTGGTTTTATATTCCAAAATTTGGCCTTATTCATAAAAATTTCAATTGAAGACATTGCATTAATTTTTGGGCTATATTTCGTTAATTATTTTCGGAAAATTTTGGGCAATATTTTATTTGGGTCACTACTCATTTCAAACCCATTCGCTCTTATGAATTTGTAGATTATGCGCTACAAACAAAAGTAAACATTTTAATTCTTCTTTATATGTATATTAAATCCTTTGTAGTTTTGTTTGTCCCGATTTACAAGAAGCAATTTTAGTTGCGACAATTCGGAGGAGTGGGGCAGCAGCAATACGAGGGTTGCTATATATATGTCTGCTAGGCAACACTAAGTGCTGCCTGGCGCCATCTGACATTTCCATTGGAACGTTTGACATTTTTTAGCATAAACGTACATTATGTTGATTACAGTGACTTGAAAAAAATTAATTTGCAAAAAATGGAATTAACTCGTAAACATTTTCGTGCGATTATTTTTCACAACTTTCGACGTGGATTATCACGACAAGTGTGCATCGATGAACTTTAATCTTTGTATGGCGATGAAGCACCATCCTATAGCACTGTGAAAAACTGGTTTAATGAATTCAATCGTGGCCGACGCCCGCTCAGAGACGAAGGTCGTGAAGGTCGTCCAAAAACGGCCGTAGTGCCAGAGAACATTGATTCCGCGCGTGAACTGATAATGCAATATCGTCATGTGACATACCGTGAGATAGAGGCATCCTTGGGCATTTCTATTACCAGCATACATTCGATATTGCATGAACACCTGGCCGTAAAAAAGGTTTGTTCTCGTTGGATCCCGCACAATTTGACAATCGCTCAAAAAAGGCTCGTGTCAATTGGTGCAAATAAAGTTTGAAAAAATACGATCGCTGTGCTTCAAAAGGCGTTTATAAGATCGTCACAGGTGACGAATCTTGGTTCTATGCGTATGAGCCCGAATCAAAACAGCAATCGACCGTGTGGGTCTTCGAAGACGAGCCTAAGCCAACGACAGTTGTTCGTGGAAGAAGCACTTCGAAGCCTGTTTCTTCGCAAAACTGGTCATGTGGCGGCTGTTCCGCTTGAGCAACATAGGACGGTCAATTCTGAGTGGTACACCACAATTTGTTTGCCTGAAGTCTTCGGAGAAATTCGAAAAACGAACAAGAGAAGACGAATCGTTGTGCACCATGACAATGCGAGCTCTCACACATCGGCTCAAACCAGCGCCTTTTTGACCGGCCAAAACGTCGAATTGTTGGGTCATCCGCCGTACAGCCCTGATTTGACACCCAATGACTTACTTTTATTCACTCACATCAAGAAAAAACTGCTTGGTCAACGTTTTTCGACGCCAGAAGCATCTGTCGAAGCGTTCAAAAACCATGTTTTGGAGGTGAATTTCCAACACACTGTAACCAAAACAATTCGCGCGGTAACCTAGGGACCGTGGTAACACTAGGGACCTAAACTGGTCTATGTGAGCAGGTTTAAAACGGCTGCCATACTAATCTTTAGTCGACTTTAGCCCTTCTTTACATGTTTGTAATAGGTGAGGTTATAAGAGGATGTCACTAGGGCTTGTCCAGTGCCTAAAACTGGACCATGTTTGATCTGGAGGTCGACCGAAGGCGGTTATTTTGATCAAAATCCTAACATACGACCGAAGACCGAATGTTTTGTCAATTCTATTTAGCTCCACTAAAGCGCATAGATAAGCCACTTAAACATTAATCTTATCTAATTTTATTTTGAACTTTTTTGGAAACAGGCAGATAATATGAGTACATATATTAAGGAAGATCTCCTTATAAGGCCACTTTTATAAGGTCTCATTATGGTTTTCTCTTTTGATTTGACTTTTTGGCGCGCTAGATAATAAACTGTTTAATGGATTTGTCGGAGGGCTGCCCAGCCTGACATCAGTCTTTCCTTACTTGTTTTTGATCAACATTTTTTCTTACATTACTATTATTCATATGTATATTAATTCCTTTTTCTATTTTTCATTGCAGATTAATTAATGTTTAAACGGTGAATTTCAAGTAAATCCTCTACACTCTGTAGCCCGCATTGAGATTCGAGCAACAAAATGCCACTGCCCAAACGTTCAATTGAGCCGGTGCATGTGGCCCGCTCCGTTTATCAACAGGATGAACTGCAATCTGTTGAATTGGAAACGGTGACCAACACAACGTTGACCAATATTATACGACAGTTGTCATCCCTGTCCAAACATGCTGAAGATGTTTTTGGCGAATTGGCTCGTGATGTGGGCAATATTGGTGATCGTGCCAATTCTCTGCAGGCGCGAATCGATCGATTAGCCATTAAGGTCACTCAACTGGATAGTACCGTAGAAGAGGTGCCCCTAACCGACATTACAAGGAAGAAAGCTTTCAAATCTGCCAAAAATTTTGACCAGCAAATATTCTCGCGAGCCACTATGCCGGCTCCTATGCTCGAAACCTATGCACAATGTGATAAACCGCCACCTCTGGACAAACTCAATGTCTATCGGGATGACGGTAAAGACGGTCTGAAATTCTACACGGATCCCAATTACTTCTTCGAGCTGTGGCGTCAGGAGATGTTGAAAGACACGGAACGCGTCATGCACGATAAGGGCAAGAAAATGCATAGGCCACGACAGGATGGTGGTGCCAGTGGCCGAGGCCATAAAAAACGAGTACGAACTCCACACAATACCAGAGAGAAACAACGACAGATTGCTATTGGTCATGGTGAAACTTTAATGCCAAATAATGTTATTTATCGTACACCCAACTCAGTGGTTAATGAGGAGGCTGGTTATGGCAGTAAGTACTTTGTTTGTAGTCAGTCAGCAGTCCCATGTGGTCTTACCATAATACACATTCGTGACAACGTTTATAGGTTGTGGGTAGATTAATTTATTTTTGTTTTAATTAATTATGGTTTGTGTTTTGGTATACATACATAAATTACTTTTTGTTTTTAATATGACCTGGGTGTTGTCCAAAGGAGCCTTAGGGACGAACAAAAATATGTGTTCTAGACACAAACTTACTTAACCAGAACATTGTGCTGCTAATAAAGTCCAGTGTTGTAAATTAACAAAACCGCAATTAAATTATCCGCAGTAATTTCTATGCTAATGTAAAGTATGCGTTTGACATTACTCGTATATAATTTCATATATTTAGATTCTCGTATTGCTGCTGCTACTTAAGATACCACATGATACGTTGACATAAATATAGACATGTTGTGGTAAACGTGTAATGTACAATTTAAAAATAATAAAAAAATGCGAAAAGAAAATGTACGAGAGCGGGGAATTTTTTACGATATGTTACATGCTTTTTTATAATATCTTGTCGAAGGTATATTCACAATTTTGACCGTTCCTAACAATGAAGGCTAGAAGTGATAAGAATGCTGAAATAGCTTCTATAGGTGACAACTTGGTGCAAGGTATTATGACATTTGTTTGTAATATCCTAACAGATCACAGTCAGAGGAAATCGATTCCGACAAAATTTGCCATGCTTGTAGAAGAGGTGTAAGCGAATTTAAGTTGAATTTTTTTGGCCCCCGTGGTGTGCTACTGGGCCTTAAAGTTGTTAGTATCGGAGCAGAATATGTACCGTTTTCTTTCAAATAAACTTTTCTGAATTGACAGCAAAATTTACTATACGATCGATCCGATGTACCCAGAAGTTACGACAATTTGAAGTTTTTTTAATTCCTCCCACTGTGCAGAGATACAGACATCGTTTGTTACACCGATCGACATAGCCGTGTCCGTTTATATATGGATATTCTTGTGATCGAAAAGCAGGTGGCAAATTAAACACAATCTTTAACAGATATGGTACAGAGGTCATTCTTTTACTAGGGATGACCCCTATTGAAAATGGGCCATATCGGTCAAAGTGCCTAGAAGCCACAGCTTACAATCATTCCGGCTATTGTTTATTTGCACCTTAGGAACCCTTTTCAAAAATGCACTATATCGGTCCATGTTTTGATATAGCCTCCATATAAAGTCCTTCGGTTTGATTTCTTAACGACCAATTTAGCATTTATGATTTTAAGCATTTATATTTCATACATCCTACAATCGTTCCTAGTAAAAATTGGGCTCGACGGTCCAATTGTTTTAAAATAGCCCCCACCTGACACCTAGGACCACAATTTTCACACATTTAGCAGAAATTTGGCATTTATATTTTATATCTTAAGAATCGTCACTATTGAAAGCGTTTTTCTGATGCACACTGAGTGTATATATAGGCAACCACGCCTAAACTGCTGTATATTCGTTAGTTTTGCTCCGATTTATGTCAAATTTTCACATACAATTCTTGAAAGGCTCAACTTTTTGATTAAAATCCATATTGGTCCAAATAAAGGGTGAAATGTACTGGACGACCTAAACCTGCCGTCCACAGAAATGAGAGGAAGACAAAGTGGCACCTGTATGAAAATAATTTCAAAAAAGTCCTCAACTGTAAACTTCTGTACGTACCGAATGACAGAGTCCCTCTAGTCAATGCTCCCTTGAAAAAGACTGTCCAAAACCAAGGTATAGGTGAAACTAAACCACAATGGCGGACTTCTGATCTAAAGGCTTCTAAAGACGTTTAACCGTCTTATGTCCATGGACATACACTTAAGCCAGTGGTTCGGCCTGTTGTGCGCTACTTATTTATGATCTTTTTATACCTCACGAGTTACAGAAAATCGGTACTAGACACAAATCGCTCAGCTTATTCTGGATTTTTGAGTTAAATCACATGGACCAGACGGCATCACCCCAGCTGAAATTCAGAAAATGCTTAAGTACATTATCCCCTGACTGGAGAAAATTTATATAAGGTTGTAACATGGTTCTCATACATCCCCAATAGATGGAAGGATGCCAAACCATTCAAAGGAATTCACTATGGTGACATTTCTTGACATAGAAACGACTTTTAACAACATTCACTCAGATGCGGTAATTGCGGCGCTTTCACATCTAAAGGTGAACACTAGATCGATTAGACTAATTCAAAGCCTACTCAACAGAAGCCGCATAACAGAAATTCTTGGGTCCACAACGCTAACAAGGTTTGTAAACAGAGGGACCCCACAAGGAGGAGTACTATCTCCACTAATATGCAATCATGCTGGATCTAGAACGTTGTGGCTGCAAGGTTGCTTCATATGCGGACGACGTGGCAATTAAAGTAACTGGCATATTCGAAAAGACCTCACAGACATCCTACAGGTGGCTCTGAACAAGTTGGCTAGATGGACCATTATTAGGGGTTCGGACGTTAATCCAAACAGAGAATTGGTTCTCTTTACTAGGATGAATAAGGTCCCACATGTGGACCCTCATCGGATAAACGGAAGTGCAAAATTTCTTGGAATAATTTTAGAAGGTAAATATTATTCAGACTTAATGTACTGGAGCATGTAAGGAAGGCCAACTTCGGCCTATATTTCAGCAGGAAGGCTGTAGGGTCGCGGTTGGGACTCTATCCTAAAATCGTCCATTGGATACATATAGCAATAGTTAGTCCCAAACTGCTGTACGGCATTGTGGTGTGTGGTGGACGGTAACTGATAAATTATTAATCGCCAATCTGCTATCAAAGGGTCAGAAAACTGCCTACCTATGCATAACCGAAACTTTAATGACTACAGCGACTGAGTCTCTACAAGCCCTACTCCATCTACTGCCGATTAATATTGTGGCGAGAGAATTTGCAACCAGAGCGGCATTAAGATTAAACTGCCTTCCAATGTGGAGGTACAATAACTACGGTCACATGAGGATATCAAAGTGTAGACCGAGTGGACCATATACGAACGATGTACACTTTCAAGAGGAACTATGATACCAGGCAGAGGTGAATGGATTGGCAGAATAACATGTAATAGAACCATCTCCACTTCTATACGGATGGTTCGAAGCTTGATGAAAAGGTTTGCTTTGGAGTACACCGTAAAGAACACAGTCTTGGTATAGCTCACAGACTACCCTACGACTGTAGGGTCTATCAAGCCGCAATAAGGTATGCCCTGAGAAGATCAAAATATCTCCTCGCACTAGAGAGGCAAAGATTGTCTACGTTAGTATCTGTTCTGACGGAACACTGCTTGATCGGCGAACACGCAAAAAGATTGGATATTGACTCTAATGACTTCTGTAGAAGCTGTGGAGAAGAGGAAGCAGTGGAGAGCATTGAGCACTTGCTATGCGACTGCCCCGCTATGAGTAAACGACGAGTGGACATACTGGGGTCGGCCTTTCCAGGCAGCCTAACAGATCTTTCCAGTACCGATATTCGTACTATCGATATATTTGTTTATCAAACAGGTTGGTGTCGATGAGGGGAATTTCAGCCCGTGGTAACACTAGAGACCTAAACTGCTCTATGTGAGCTTGTATAAAAAAAATCGGCTGCCACCCTAACCTAAACCTAAACCTATGGCTCCCGCGATAGTCGGATACATGCCGGAACGAAGACTTAAGGATTGCCAACTCAGCGTCTACAAGCTGCTACGACAACAACCATGACTTGCTACGAAAGAGACGACATTACAAGTTCTCGAATAATTTGCATATATTTGTGCGCCAATATCCACATGCAAACTTCGGCTTAGGCAAGAGGTAATCAGGCAGTCAAACGAAAGTAGGACATATATCGGAAACTATAGGCTAGCTAGACCAATCTGTCCAAGATATGACCTGAAAATGTCAAAATATCTGGAGGCTCTAGAGAATAAATTGTTTAACCGATTTGGCTTAAAATTATTACATTACATTTGTTATTTTGTCTATTGTCACTCCTTATAAAAGTAGATTATATTGGTTCACGTTTCGATATACCCCCAAAACAACATGAAAACAATTTCATGGGAATTGTTGTCCATCACAGATCTGTTAGATAAAATTGTGAAACTGCCTTCGCCAAAATAAAAACTTTTCGACCTCCTTCTGCAAATCAAATAATCAAATCTGTTTTCCGTTTCGTTGAATATACTTGAAGACATTGTCGTAACCTATGAACAGCATTGTAATTCACTCTTCGGTGATCTTATTGTTCATCTCAATGTTCCGGGTATAGAGATACGATTTAAAAAACCCCACTTGAGATCGTGATGTCAGATACGACGCACGGCACGTCAAAGTCGAATTTGCGGCATATCACAACGGTGGTGATAATTTGTGAGTTGTGTTCGTGAGACATTTGAACGTGTTTATTTCTTTCCGGGCTAATTATATTCATCCGGATGAATGTCTTCGTAATGCTACGCAATTTACAACACTGGACAACCAACCAACCAACAAATAACACAATACTACTACAAGACACAAGACGTTATGACAGAGAGTAGGTAACAACAACTTTCCCTCTTCAGCAGCCAATTTTGTTTTATTGTTTTAATCAAGTACTAACGTTTTTGTTTTCTACTTCAATGCATTTATTTTTACGAAAAAAAAAAAACAACCAACCAACCAATCCACCAATAAAAAAAAAACAAACGCAACAACCACAACAACAAACGACAAACAATGTTGATTTTCCTCCAATATTTTATTAGCACAACTTGTTGAAATCCACACTACTGTCGCAGCTACAGATAGTGAGAGTACAACAACACAACAACAAGACGGACAACAAGAAGACCAACAATTACTGCAACTTCTGCTGCTACTGCAACAAGAAGAATTAGAAGAAGGAGGTGGTGGTGGCGCTGGTGATGGTGGTGGTACATTTTTATTTAATCGCAATAACAGACAATATTTTGTGGTCAACACAAGTGACAACAGCAACAACTTTGATGATGAATTTACATGTAGGTACGACAACGCAACGACAGCGTTTTCAAAGCAACCAAACAACCATCCATCCAAGTTAAAACCATCCATTCCAATGCAAGCAACCATTTCGTTCGTGCTGTCACAGCAAGAATTAAAGCCAAGCATAGCGAAAAAGCAAAAGCAACGCAAAACATGAAATCAATGCATTTTACAGAAATCGAAACTAGCCTCTCAATTCAGTTCGTTCGTTCCTTCTTCTTCTTCTGTTCGTTCGTTCTAGTTTTCCCCATTGTATAGTTTTTAAGTGTTTGTTCTCCATCGAATCATTCACACACCAAAAACAAACAACAACTCTCTGTTGACAGATATTCCCATTAACACTAATTTTCTGTTTTCAAGTAAATTCATTTTTTAGCAAAAAGAAATGGAAATCAAACATATTTTTTCAGCTATTGCCGCCACTACTCCTTCCCAGCAAACGCGAAAAAAGCTTTTAAGCCAGAAACATTAACAAACAATAGTAATTAGTCATTCGCTAATATACTACCAACATTTCACACAAATATACATAAATACATGTCTCATATATTTTCGCCAATTTTTAAGTCTAGACCAATTTCCCATTATTACATCGATCCTAAGTAGCGGGGAGAAGAAAGATAATGGAATAGCCAAGAAGAAGCTCAGACTCTCATGAACTCATCTTGGGCATTGGAAAAATTATTGAAGATTGTATATACGTACCTATTATAAATATCCAAGGAACAGAAGTTTCTTTATTAAATATTCAAAAAAATTAGTAATCATTTTTAAATTGAAGATAAAATCGATTAATTTCAATTAAAATAAGGCAAGGTCATGAACGATGGTCTTTACGTATAGAAAAGTCATCCACGATGATCTTTTCGTATAGAAAAGTCATCCACGATGAAAAGTCATCAACGATGATCTTTTCGTATCGAAAACTCATCAACGATGATCTTTTCGTATCGAAAACTCATCAACGATGATCTTTTCGTATAGAAAAGTCATCAACGATGATCTTTTCGTATAGAAAAGTCATCAACGATGATCTTTTCGTATAGAAAAGTCATCAACGATGATCTTTTCGTATAGAAAAGTCATCAACGATGATCTTTTCGTATAGAAAAGTCATCAACGATGATCTTTTCGTATAGAAAAGTCATCAACGATGATCTTTTCGTATAGAAAAGTCATCAACGATGATCTTTTCGTATAGAAAAGTCATCAACGATGAACTTTTCGTATAGAAAAGTCATCAACGATGAACTTTTCGTATAGAAAAGTCATTGACGATGAACTTTTCGTATAGAAAAGTCATCGACGATGATCTTTTCGTATAGAAAAGTCATCAACGATGATCTTTTCGTATAGAAAAGTCATCAACGATGATCTGTTTTTATAGAAAAGTCATCAACGTTGATCTTTTCGTATAGAAAAGTCATCAACGATGATCTTTTCGTATAGAAAAGTCATCAACGATGATCTTTTCGTATAGAAAAGTCATCAACGATGATCTTTTCTTATAGAAATGTCATCAACGTTGATCTTTTCGTATAGAAAAGTCATCAACGATCAATCCCACGGCAGCCGGTTCTTTGTACCGGATTGACCCGAAGCAGCAATTCTTCGGCCAGGGGCTGCCACCTCAGTACTATGTGTTTTATGTTCGTCCATTTTTTCGCCTTGGGAGAGGCACATCCCGGAGTGTCTGCTCCGAATTCTTCTGGTCCGTGCCGGGACCGAACAAAATCCCGGACCACAACAATATTTCTGCTCCGTCTGCGGGAACCTTATACGTGGCAACTCAACATCAGTAAGGTGTACCCGATGTATGGAGTGGTTGCATCTCAGGGGTTGCTCTGGCCTTAGGAACGCCGGGGAGTATCGCCGCATAGGGAGCTATGTCGGAGCCTGCTGTGCATCCATACCTCTCAGTGTGCCTCAAGAATCGCAGTCGTCAGTGTCGTCGGCTTCGTCGTCCCCGTCGTCTACGTCATCGACACCTTCGGTTTATGGGACACCGCCGCAATCTCCCCTACAGCAACATGCACAGCAATCAACACCACAACTAACACCACACATTGCTGTACCAACCCCCGAGCATGCATCCTTCTTGCAATTTAATTGCAATGGTCTCCGCGGCAAAATCAACGAGATTGTAGATTTTATGAATCGGAATAACATCAAGGTCGCTGCGATCCAGGAAACAAAGCTGAGCGACACATGCAGCTTGCACAGTTGTCAGGGTTACAATGTGCTACGTAAGGATCGCACTAGAAGTGGAGGTGGGGGACTGGCTTTCCTATTACACCATTCTGTGCAATACAGACCTATCTCGCCTGAGCTTGACTCTAGAGACCCATACATTGAATGTATGGGGGTAGCAGTTAAGTCCGGGACTGCCGAGATAGAGCTGTACAACGTATATATACCGCCGATTGGTAGCTGTTCTCCGCGTTATTTGCCGGACATCAGTCCGTTACTGCAAGGCAATAATCGCGTGGTCCTAGGAGACTTTAATGCCCATCATGAGCTTTGGCATTCTCTCCTAGCTAATGACCATAGAGGCATAGCTTTGGCTGAGCAGATAGATGGCTCTACGTTCTGCACAGTGAATGAGGACGCCCCCACACGGATTATGGGTGATTGCAGCAGCTCGCCAGATATCACCATCGTGTCGCCTGGTCTGATAAATGACGTCACCTGGCAGCCCGTCATTTCATTGGGATCAGACCACCTCCCCATAATCCTCTCCATAGACAGACCAGCCGATTTTATTATCTCTGAACGCCGTACTTTCCTGAATCAAAGGAAAGCGGACTGGAACGGGTTCAGAGAATTCACCAACCGCAGCTTCAGTGAACTACCCATCCCCTCAGATGTTCGGGTAGCTGAGAAGAAATTCCGAGGCATCATCAACGCAGCAGCCGCTCGCTTTATCCCTGCTGGTCGAATACCCGAGATACGACCTAATTTCCCAGCAGATGCAGCGGGACTAGCAGACGTGCGTGATGAAATTCGTCGTTCTAATCCTGCTGATCCTAGAATCAGGGAACTGAATCTAGAAATCAGTAGGAAAGTCGACGAATATAAGCGGAATAAATGGCTAGATCAACTGAAGCAATGCAACTTAAGTTCCGGTATTAGTAAATTGTGGGCAACGGTTAAGTCACTCTCGAATCCAGGCAGGAAAGACGACCGGACGGCAGTCACATTTGGTGCCACCACTGTGACTGACCCGAAGAGGTGCGCGCGTTATTTTAACCGACAATTTATAGAGCACCCCGTGAGTGACAGAGCGAAAAGGAGAGTAATGCGTCGTATCCATGCTCTCCGAGCTGAAGAAGTACCACCACAGTTTACAGTTGGAGAAGTTGCAGATGTCATCCGTAGCGCTAGGTCATCCAAAGCGCTCGGCCCCGACGGAATCTCGATGCTGATGTTGAAGCAATTGGACATACCGGGAGTTGAGTACCTGACTAGGGTCCTCAATCTGTCGTTGGCCACTCTGATAATACCCGAAGCCTGGAAAATGGGTAGAGTGGTCCCGCTACTGAAACCGGGCAAAGATGCGAGCAAGGGAGAATCGTACAGGCCTATCTCCCTTCTCTCGCCAGTAGCAAAGACGCTTGAGGCGTTAATCCTCCCGAGCCTTATTGGACATTTTCCAATTGCTAATCATCAACACGGATTCCGAAAGCAGCATAGTACGACTACTGCTTTACACGCCATATCCACGCATGTGAGCCGCGGTCTTAACCAGAACAAGCCCGGTGACAGGACCGTCCTCGTGGCGCTAGACCTATCGAAGGCCTTCGATACTGTCAGCCACGCCACGCTTTTTGAGGACATAGCCAACACGTCCCTCCCGAATAGTTTGAAACGTTGGACCGTCAATTACATGTGTGGACGCCAGTCGTATGTGGAATTCAGAAACAAGAAGTCCAAACCCCGTAGAGTGAAACAGGGAGTTCCCCAATGTGGGGTGATATCTCCGGCACTGTTTAACCTCTACCTTTCTGCAATTCCACCCCCACCTGACGGCGTTGAAATCGAATCATATGCTGATGACTGTACGATTCTGGCGTCGGGCCCTCTAATCGATGACATATGTGGAAGGCTGAACGTCTACCTCGCTGAGATTGCCAATTTCTTCGCTGCGAGGAACTTAAAAATATCCGCCACCAAATCATCGGCCACCCTTTTTACTGCATGGACAGCGCAAGTGAAGGAGCAACTCAATGTGATAGTCGATGGCACAAGAATTCCGACCACCAACTACCCTAAGGTTCTTGGTGTCACATTTGATAGCCTCTTCAGGTCTAACGCGCATGCCACAGCTATCTGCAATAAAATGAGAAGTAGGAACAAGGTCCTCAAGTCGCTAGCCGGCAGCACTTGGGGCACAGATAAAGAAACCTTGTTGACCTCTTACAAAGCGATAGGTCGGTCTGTGGTAAACTATGCAGCACCAGTGTGGTCACCGAATGTGAGCGAGACGCAGTGGAAGAATATACAGACCTGCCAAAATGCCGCCCTGAGAACTGCGACAGGGTGCCTCCTCATGTCTTCTGTGGACCACTTACATGAGGAGACGAAGATCATAACCGTGCGACGACACAATTTTTTGCTGTCGAAGCAGTATCTGCTTGGTTGCTACCGTCCCAGCCATCCCAATCACCATCTAGTGGATAGGCGCCCACCTCCCAGGCAGATCAGGAAAGACCTTCATGATCTAGAGCGCGAGGTCCAACGCTACAAGAGAGAACCTCTAGACCAAAGAGCTTTCAAGGCAGGTCTGGCTGACATACACTCTGACGCAGTCGCTGAAGCCGTGAATAACTACAGAGTCAATGTCGTACTAGGAGACCACCCTCCATCAGTGGCCTCAGAGGAAGAGGAATTACCACGACAGACAAGAGTACTTTTGGCCCAATTAAGATCTGGCTGGTGTAGCCGCCTCAATTCATACTGGGCAAGGATTGATGGCACCACGTCGAACATATGTCCCGCCTGTAACCAGGGACCACACGACACACTACACCTCTTTAACTGCCCTGCCAAACCTACTCAGCTTGTTCCCAGGTCTCTTTGGACCCAACCAGTGGAAGCAGCCATCTTCCTCGGCCTGGAAACCAATACAGCAGAAACCACTATACAAGGCGAATGAAAAACAACTAATGGATAACAAACACATATACTGCTACAACAACAACAACAATCAACGATGATCCTTTCGTATAGAAAAGTCATCAACGATGATCTTTTCGTATAGAAAAGTCATCAACGTTGATCTTTTCGTATAGAAAAGTCATCAACGTTGATCTTTTCGTATAGAAAAGTCATCAACGATGATCTTTTCGTATAGAAAAGTCACCAAAGATGATCGTTTCGTATAGAAAAATCACCAAGGATGATCTTTTCGTATAGAAAAGTCATCAACCATGATCTTTTCGTATAGAAAAGTCATCAACCATGATCTTTTCGTATAGAAAAGTCATCAACCATGATCTTTTCGTATAGAAAAGTCATCAACCATGATCTTTTCGTATAGAAAAGTCATTAACGATTAACAATAATTTGTAAGAAGAAACTCCTAAATTTCTGAAATTTGTCACTACAATCTAAAAATTATATTTGCCCTGTCCTAATGAAGTTCGAGAAATTCTGTTGCATTGTAAATTTCCTGTACAAAAAAATATCGCAAAAAATGTATGAAATAAATGATATGAAATCCAGATGTTGAATAGGAACATTCTCTTATATTTTCATAAAATACTAGTTTATTTTATTTTGTTGAAATTGTTTTATTTGCACATTTTATTTACAATTGCAAACATTTAATTTCAATACAGCAAACGCGTTCAAAGTCACATTTCATTGTTGATTTTGTTCTTTCATTTTATCACATGCATATATCATTCTAATTCATATCAATCAATCAACCAATCGTATCATATATGTCTTCCAGGCAATGTTAAACCATATAATATGCTTTCGCATCTGGAAAATAACAGTAATCTAACGAAGCAAACTGCTGTTGCCATTGCAGGTCAGAGTTAAATAAAGCAAAACAAACAAAAAATAACAACACAAGAACATCAGTGTTTAATAAAATAAAATTTTAAAATTTATATCGTATATTTCCTGCTTATCATTTAAAAAACCCCCGCCATAGCCCAAATTACAATACATATGTACGTACATACAGTGAGCATCAAAAGTATGTCGACACATGAAATTCTCTTATTATTATCAAATATAGATGTCGCACCTGTTCAACAAAAGGGTAACAACTTAAAGTATAAAAAATCAGTAGAGACCAAAAACTATTTTCATTAATATTTTCGATATAAACAAATCTGTTATTGCACGAAAATAATGGGTTTTTCTTGGAATGACATATTTCCGTTAACAATATTTTATTTTTAAAATAACATGAATGGAGAAAGGTTTTTGACCTCTACGGAAATATTTTAAATTTTGATTTGTAATCCTTTTATATAACAGGTGCGATAAATTAAAATTATTTCAATTATTACTTCAACTTTTATTTATGCCTCAACAGATACACATTTTCAATTTCTAATCAAATCTTAGCATTGAACCATGGACGTGAAGGAAGTTGTTCACACTTTTGACGTTTACTGTATATGCAATAAATATACGTATAAATACCATATCCATAATTCGCATTCGTACATATACATATGTAGGCTCTTAGGAAATTTCACTACCACTCCAGTTTGGAAACTAATTTTGTAGAATTTTTGCTCTAGAGAGATTTTATTTTGTATTCCCTTATCTTTTATGCAAAGTTTATAATTTTAGCGTTTATACTGCATATTTAAAAGGGAAGTTAATAAAACAAACCATAGAACACTTTGTATGTTATTATGAAGTTGTTTTTTGTTATGATCGATTTAATATAACATTTTTCAATTTGTTTGTTTGAAAGATATGTCCTTATGTTGAATCGAAAGAGATAACAAACTGTGTGCTCTGGTCAAGTTTAATATACCCTACATAAACATCGCTAGTTTTTATGACGAAATAACTGTAACATTACATATAACTATAGGGTGATCCATTTCGAGGTTCCCTAGTTTTTTAAAGAAAAAAGCACAGAAAATTCAAATTGAATGGGGAATGTTTATTATCATTTGAAAGAACATTATTTGGCATTTATTTTTTGAAGATTGTGTCTATCAAATATTGGCCGCGGCTACGTCTCAGATGGTCCATCCGTTGAGTCCAATTTTCGATGACTCGATTAGGTTGACCAGTGCACGAAACACATTCCTCACAGAACGTGAATTTTCGTAATAAAGTTGAACGATTTGTAAACGTTGTTCCGGCGTAAGTCTTTCCATGATAAAATGCCAAACAATACTTAACAAAAATAACATGACAGCATGACACGACTCACACTTGATCTGTCAATAAAAGGCTATTGAAAAAAGTATCTCTACTTGGATCATCCGTTACTTACTGAAAAGGTATCGTAATATAATTATACCATAGAATACATTTTTTATACACTTTTTATACCTGTAACACCTCGAAATATTGATCAGAGACACCATGAGGTGTATGTATTACTGATCGTCGTAAAATTCTAAGACGTTTAGACATCTGCTGTAATCACGATACCATGGGCAATGTCGGGCAACTTTTATGTATAGCCCCCATATACAGAATTTCCCGATTTTACTACGGTTTATTTATATTCGGAACCCTTCACACAAAACAACGGTCGTTATAGGTACATGTTTTGATATAGCCACCATTCAAGTTTCCCTCTACAGTTGACTTGTCAAAATACACAAATTTTAACGAATCGGTTTATTTGTACCCGAAATGATCGATCCATAGGTTTAGGTTAGGGTGGCTGCCGTTTTCTTTATCAGCTCACATGAACCAGTTAAGGTCCCTAGTGTTGCCACGGGCTGAACTGCCCCTCATCAAAACCAACCTGTTTGATATACAAATTTATCGATAATACGAATATCGGTACCGGAAAGATCTGTTAGACTGCCTAGTCGTTGTTTATTCAAAGCGGGACAGTCGCATAGCAAGTGTTCAATGCTCTCCACTTCTTCCTCATCTCCACAGCTTCTGCAGAAGTCTTTGGAGTCAATGCCCATTCTTCTGGGGTGTTTGCCGATCAGGCAGTGTCCGTCAGAACTGCTACTGACGTAGACAATATTTTCCTCTCTAGTGCGAGGAGATATTTTGACCTACTCAGGTCCGAGTAAATGAAAAGTTTGACAAAAAATGTCAAACTTTCCAATGGAAATGTCAGATGGCGCCAGGCAACACTAAGTGTTGCCTAGGCCAGAAATATATATAGCAACCCTCGTAATATATTGTGAGTGCCGTTCTGGTTGCAACTTCCCTCGCCACAATATTAATCGGCAGTATATGGAGTAATGCTTCTAGAGACTCAGTCGCTGTAGTCCTTAAGGCTGAACCTTTGATAGTAGGTTGGTGAGAGTTAGTTTGTCAGTTGCCGTCCACCATAGCACAATGCCGTATAACAGTATTGGACTAACTACTGCTATATATATCCAATGGACGATTTTAAAAGAGAGGCTCTGGATGAACTACAGCTATATATATCCAATGGACGATTTTAGAAGAGAGGCCCCACCGCGACCCTATAGCCATCCTCCAGTTAAGTCTAAAAACAGTTTCCTATCTAAAATTATTCCTTAAAATTTTGCACTTTCAGAAAAGACTAGATCTGTTCTATTTATCCAGGGCGAAGGGTCCACATGTGGGACATTATTCATCCTAGTAAAGAGAACCAATTCAGTCTTGTTTGGGTTATGGCCCTTCTAGCCAACTTGTTCAGAGCCACCTGTAGGATGTCTCTGAGGACGTTTTCGAATTTGCCTTTCACTGCGATTGCCACGTCGTCCGCATATGCTACGACCTTGCAGCCACAACGTTCTAGATCTAGCAGGATTTCATTTCAAATTAGTGAAGACAGAACTCCTCCTTGTGGGTCCATCTGTTTACAAACCTTGTTAGAGGTGTGGACCCAAGACATGCTGTTATGCGTCTTCTGTTGAGCAGGCTTTGAATTAGTCTAATCAAGCTAGAGTTCACCTTTAGATGTGACTTTGAGCGTTCGTGTCTGCTCCAATAATCAGTTCGAGCTCGTCCGACATTGCTTCTTCTACTACTTCCCTGAAGAGAGCTGTCGGTACTACAGCTTCATAAGGCAAGTAAAGCAAAATCTGATCCGATTTTCTTTACATTTAAGAGTATTCATTTTTTATCAAGATAGTAACTCGACTCTGCCAAATTTCATAATGATCGAATGGAAAATACGCAATCCTTGCTTCTCCATAATAAAATTTTAGTTTTTGTGTTCAGTCTCAAAATAAAACGATGTTTAATGATCGAATGGAAAATACTCAATCCTTGCTTCTCCATAATAAAATTTTAGTTTTTGTGTTCAGTCTCAAAAAAAAAACGATGTTTAAGTTATTTTACATTAATTTCCTTGATATTAAAAGGGTAATTATGACCTTTTGAAACTTATTCTTAAGGCCAGAACCATAATAAATGACTCAAAAAATATAATAGTGTACGAATACGAGTTGTGTATATTGTACATATATATGTAAATATCTTATGTATTTCTGTTTTAAAACGTGTTATTTCTTTCTCGAACCACACAGTCGTCATTTGTTCACGTTCTATTAAATTTTAGCACTACATCATACATATTTCAAACACTTTTCACCTCACCGCCAATTTCTTACTCTTTATTATTAGTTCGTATTTATTTATTTTCAAACAAAGACGTCATTCATTTTAGTTTGATTTCCATTGGGTGTTATTTGACTTCTATTGTTTTTATTTAGCTTTTTGTTATAAATTTAGTTAGACATTTAAGTTCAATAATTTTTTTTATATTAAATTGACCTTGCCAATCTGCATATTAATATAAACTTACACATACCATATTATAGATAAATGTACATATCTACGCGTATGTAGTATGTATAAATATGTATTTATGCATATATATTGCCATTTCACGTAAATTGATTGTGAACTCACTTTCTTTCAAGAGCAACCTTGCCTTCCATGAGTGTGTTATTTTAGAATGTTCATACATATGTACATTAGGGCGGGTCAGAAAAAAAATATTTCAAACGAAAGCTTGTTTTGTTTAGTGAATGTCCCCAAAATATGTCGACTATACTTAATAAAGCCACCAGTGAGCTAGATCGATAGTATATAACGTCTAAAATTCATGTTTTTCTTGCAAGAATCGGTCATCTTGGATTAAAACGCGACATTTTCCACATCTACAGCTAGAACTCGCTTTTCTGTTTAAAAAGTACCAATATTGTGATTCTCGCTGTGATAGAACCAAAGTTATTCACGATTTGATGACATAATTTTACAAAACATTTATTTTTTTTATAACGGCGCTTTACTTAAGAACTGAATATCATATATCGCGACCTAAGAGTGTAAAGAATTTAAAATTTTACAGGAGAGGCAAAATACTTACCGTATATTTATGTTTTTACAACTGGTATATGGACTTAGCGCTTTTACGATTCAGATATTAAAGATGACAGAGCATGATTTTTTAGACTTTTTGTTTCCAAATCGATGTATATTCAACTCATTATTAATTAGTGTAATGTTATAACGGGTGACCCAAGTAGAGATACTTTTTTCAATAGCCTCTTTTTTTGACAGATCACGTGTGAATCGTGTCATGGTTTCATGTTATTTTTGTTAAGTATTACTTACGCCTGAACAACGTCTACGCGTCTTAAAAGAAGTAGGGAACCTCGAAATGTATCACTCTCTATAATTGCTTAGGTATGTCAACAATCTCCTGACAACAGCTACTATCATGCACAATTACGCCCTAAAATCGTGAATACGTTCGCTTCTATCAGAGCGAGGACCACAATATTGGTACTGTTTTATGTAGAATAGCGAGTACATTTGATTTTTTTCAATTAAAATAAATGTTTGCTGTTACGAAAAAATGCCATAAAACATGAAAAAAATCGAAAAAAATGTTTGTTCCATTTCATTGAAAGCTAGCGTCCTAATGAAGAAAACAGTACCTATTTGACAAAAATCTATAAATGAACGTATAAATATGACCCATAATGTAAAAGTAGAGAAATTCAAAAAAATTATTTTTAATATTTTTATTTTGTGCATTTTGTTAGAGAGGTACGAAAAGGGGTGTGGCAAAAACGTCCATTTCTTAATATATTATGGGTACTATAAAATCATTACCATGTACACAATTTGAAGTTTGCCGTTAACTTTTTGTTTGCAAAATTGTCTGTTTGTATGGGAGGTACCAAACGGGGCGCGGTAATAACGCCCATTTTTACGGGACTATAGGTACTATAAAAGCATTACACTTTACAAACTTGCAAGTATTTCTATGGATTGGAATCAAGTTATAAGCCGTTCACTTGTAGTGAGATACCAAAATGGGCGTGACATCTTCCCCCATTTTTCTCAACGTGAGAGCGGCCAAGAAACTAAAACTATGTGTGGAATTAATTAAGTAAGTTTCTTATAAGTAGTATAGAAGTCTTTAAAGAAAATGTTGACCATTTGTGTGGCAGGTATTCGAAAGAGTGTTCCATCATATGTTATCTTTGGTTGAGATAAAAAAAAATATTAGCACATACCAAATTTGAAGTCAATCAATGAATCCTGTCGAAAGTTATCGTGTGCACCAGCCAGAGAGACAAACTGACAGATATTGCTCAAATGACTTAAAATGGTCCAACATTTAATACCGCCATATATTCTTGGGGTCTCTTAGGTCACTTTTGACCCGCAGCAACTGATGTAAACCTTGGTTCACAATAGTGTAAAACCTCTATTGTGAATGAAAAACATGATTCTGTGGAAATTCTATTCTTGAAAAAGGCCTACAATCCATAGATTTATTCATCCGTAGATTTTTTAGTTACTTAACTTCTAAAGGGGTTTCCAACAAGAGGTGTTATTTTGTTATTCAAAGAAAAGTGCAGTTTTTTGAGATAAATGATCGGATGTTTATTTCATAACAAAAAGAGGAAGGTAAGCCGTTAATAATGAAAAACAACATCTGCCAAATGGCCACCACGATCACGCTTACAGGACTATATCCTTTTCATGAAATTTTCCATAACCAAATCGCAAAGTGGCTGCCCTATGTCCTAGGAAGAAGTGGAGAGCATTGAGCACTTGCTTTGCGACTGTCCCGCTTTGAGTAAACGACGACTGGACATACTAGGGTCGGCCTTTTTAGGCAGCCTAACAGATATTTCCAGTACTGATATTCGTACTATCGATAAATTTATATATCAAACAGGTTGGTTTCGATGAGGGGCATTTCAGCCCGTGGTAACACTAGGGACCTAAACTGGTCTATGTGAGCTTGTAAAAAAAAAATACGGCTACCACCCTAACCTAAACCTAACCCTGCCCTATGTTCTCGATATCCTCACGAATTCTATCTTTAAGGTCTTGAATCGACGCTGGGCTGTTGGCGTAGACCTTATCTTTCACGTGGCCCCAAAGGAAGAAGTCGCAAGGTGTTAAATCACAAGATCTCGGTGGCCAATTGTGATCACCTCTTCGAGAGATAACACGGTCCGGAAACTTTTCCCGTAACAGAGCAATGGTTTCGTTGCTTGTGTGGCACGTAGCGCCGTCTTGTTGAAAGTATACGTTGTCCAGATCAATACCAAATTTTTTTATTTTGTGCATTTTGTAAGAGAGGTACGAAAAGGGACGTGGCAAAAACGCCAATTTCCTTATATACTATGGGTACTATAAAATCATTACACTGCAAAATGGTCCATTTGTATGGGAGGTACCAAAATGTGCGTGACATCTTCCCCCATTTTTCTCTACGTGATAGCGAACAAGAAACTAAGTGTGGAATTATTAAAGATTTTGATAAGTAGTATAGAAGTTTTTAAATAAAATTTTGACCCTTTGTGGGGCAGGTATTCGAAAGAGTGTTTGATATTTGATCTTAGCCTGACATAAAATAATACTAGCACGAAAGTTATCCCAGACATTATCCCACCCAGACAGACAGACTGAAGGACATTCCTCAAATGAATTGAAATGGCCCAACTTCCGCCATAAATTTGGGGTCTCTTAGGTCACTTTTGGCCCGCAGCATCTGATGTAAAACATCGTTCACAATAGTGTAAAAACTCTATTGTGAATGAAAAACATGATTCTGTGGAAATTCTCTTCTTCAATAAGGCCTACAATTTCTACATTTATCCATAGGTATTTTTCGAATGGGAATTGTAATCTTCGCTAGCATGCTATCTTTCAAAAATTGGAATATTGTTTTTTTTCGTGCTAGCAAAAAACAACAGTTACTTAACTTCAAAAAAATTTTGTAAACTAGTGTAATTTTATATCATAGGACTATATTTTAATATAGCCCTCATACATAGTTTGGCATAGTATTGTCATAGATCCCATACAAAGATCCTCCATTATTTTAATATTTTGTGTAATTTCCAATTTTCTTTATTATACTATGGAATAAGTAAGATTCGGCCTGATTTGAACTTAAAGCAGTTTTTATTTGTTTGGGGGTACAAAGAACAATTACCATGTAAATGTTATGCTTTTAAAATGTTCCTACTTCATAATAAGGTCAAAATACGTACATATCGTCGGTGCGCCGACAAAAACTCCTATGTGTAATTTTTCGAATATTTTTTTATTGTCGAATTAGAACGTCCTAGCGGTCAAACTACTACCCACCAAAGCATTTTGCGCCATCTTTACCGGTCCCGAAGTTACCAAAAACTCCTATGTGTATCCCTCTATAGCAATGCTCCGACAAAAACTCCTATGTTGTAGGCATAGCCTGTCCCAAGGGATAGAAGGTTGGCTTAGATTCACGCCAAAAACCGGCTAATGAGGTTTGTTCGGAATCATCCCCTCTATTCGACAATGAATAGATGAAAGTTGGATCTGCTTCCATTCGCGAGTTATCGCGAAAACAGTACTTTGACCTAAAACAAACTTAATAGCTTTGATTTGTAAAGAAAAACGAGGAATTTTAGAACTGTAACACAATTTCCTTTAATTTTTTATTTTTATTTATTTATATGAATTACAATACAAAGTAAATTTATATTCTAATTATAAGGTCCAGGGAAAGCCGGGTTACAAAGACCATATGGCTAAATGTTTGCAGCGACAGACCAGAGCCTCTGGTGGGATTCGAACCCACAACCCCCAAACTCATAGGCGAGTACGCTACCAACTCGCCTACTGGGGCGCTCTAATTTCCTTTAAATATAATTATTTGTAAGACGCTTTGTAACGTCCGCGACATTTGACATGTTTTAATATTGCGAATTTTGTGTAATCGATAAAATCGACTTACACCGCCAAATTTTTCCAAAAATATTATACCGAATTTAATAAGATTAATATATCCCTCGACGAATACATTTTGTACAAAAAAAATTAGTTCGGAAATATTTTACTATATAATGCTCGCGATTGAACAGTTCTAGGGAAAAGTAGTCAAAGGAAGTTTGGGAGATAAGCGAAAGGCCTACAACTATTTCTTTAACAAACAAAATGTATAGTAGTATGGCAAGGATTTACAGTGTGTTAAAACTTTCCCTTTATATGAGACATATGCTTTTCCCTTTATATGAGACATATTTTGATTTGACACATTGTAAATCCCTACCAAATTATTATAATTGTTTTTGTTAAAGAAAGAGTTGTAGTCGTTTTTAATATCTCCCAAACTTTCTTTGACCACTTTTTCCTATGACTGACAGTTCGCGTAATAATAGCATAATATAGTTAAATAATTCTGAACTTAAATGTTTTTTGTTCGAAATGTATTCGTCGCGGGATGTTTACGACGGAAATGCTAGTGCCAATCTATCCCTCAGAAATCATAGAATGTAAATATATTAATTTTAATAAATTCGTAATAATATTTTTGAAAATTTTTTAGCGGTGTAAGTAAATTTTTTGGATTTCAAAAATTTCGCTATAGAATAATATTGCACATATTAAGTTCGGTTTTTTGGTTAAAAATTGTTTTTATCGCGATAACTCGCGAAAGGAAGCAGATCAGATTTGGATTTCTTCTTATCTGAGTAGAGGGGATGATTCTGTACAAAACCTCATTAGCCGTTTTTAACCACAATCCAAGCCAACTTTCATTTGCTTGAGGTACGCTGTGAACATTCAAATATCAAAACTCCTATGTGTATTTTTTTTTGTTTTATAAATATTTAAAATGCTCCAAACAAAACATCCTATGTGTCGATTTTCATGAAAACCATTTACCACGTCATGGGCTTTTCACATATATGATTTTTGTTACGATATATTGGTGGTAAATAATTAAAAGAAAAATTCAAAAATCTGAGATATTAAAAATATCGCTATTTGACAAAATAGCAACGTTTTTTCTCTCTCCTGAAAACTAGTAAAAAAACACATAGGAGTATTCGTCGGCGCACCGACGATATATTACTTTAAAAGGGTTTGGGTTTATGTTAAAGATTGGAATATAATATGTATATACAATATTTGAATAGATACTCGTATCGGTCATGTGTAATTGTATCCATCCATTACGTACGTCTGTTACAACACCATATAACTTTTCATTCACATTTCACTTGTTTTTGTCATATTTTTCGCAACAATTTGCTGAATTTTAAATATATTATTGTATTTATTTATTTATTTTCATTAAATTTCTTGCAATTTATCTATGATGTTTCTCTAAATATTTGAATTGCTTTTTTTAACCTCTGAACCTTTTTATAGTTTTAGACCATTTATCTTTCCTCTCTCACACTCTCTCTCTCTGTGTTTCAATTTCCTGACCTGTTCTGCTGTTTACACCACCCTCCTATTTCAATTTAAAATCTTAAACTTCTCTAAACAGAAAAAATGTTCTGTACGTCGCTTTGGCTAAGAGGAAATTTTGAATCTGATTCATTTCACTGCTGCCGCTGCTGGCATTCTAATATCAGAATATATGTCTACTATTGGCTTAGAGCGGCTAAAATTGGCTTTAACTTTTAATCTGCAAAAGAAAAATACACAAAAATATAGAAACTACCGTGGCGTTCGTCGTACAGTTCATGCTAAAAATCGTATCGTATCGTATCAAATCAACTCGTCTATAGAACTAATAATAATAACCAATAAAACAAAAACATCAACGTTTTCTGTTCTGTTCTTGTTCTTTTCGATGTTAATGTTTTATCCGTTTCGTTCGTTATTATTTATTTGTTACCATTTTGTTTAGTCTTATATTAAGGTTATTAAATTCATCAATTTCTTGTGAATAGTGTCTCTATTGTCCCTTTGTTCATGTTTGTTTGTTTGTTTTACTATTACTTTACTATACTTTATCAATACAATTTATTACTTACTTTTTTCCCCAACATATATTACATAATTACATTTGTATGTGTGTGTGTGCGTCATAATTGTTTTAGTTTTGAATTGTAATAATTCTTATTCACATGCATATTGTTTGTTCTCATACGTTATTCTATTTCATATTTTTCTCAAGGTATGGGCATTTACGATACACGACCTCCGCGGCCAAACTCTATCGAACTACGACGCAGTTATCCATCGGAGCAAATTGATGGTGTTTATGGTCCCCTGTCACCACAGACGGCTGGCCAAATGATGGCGAATGCCCAGGGTGGCGGTAGTCAGTATGCCACCACGGCATATGCGGCCAACGGCATGCATCCGTCACAGCAGATGCTCCAGCAAGGTGGTATGCAGCAACAGTCACAGCATCATGCTCAGCAAATGTATGAAGATGCCCTGTACCACCAGTCACACGGTTTGTATGGCCAAACTGGCCAAGGGGGTCCGATGTCACCCGAACCCATCTATGCACCTGGTACACCATCACGCACTAAGCCACGTCCTTCGGTACCACCGCCAGCACCACCCTCAAATGGTAGTGGTGGCGGTACACCAACGGCATCCAACGCTAATACACCAACAAGGGGTCGCAGTATGTCGACTAGTCGTGATGCTCTGCCTCCACCACCACCCATACCGGATGGTATGGTCAACACAAATTCGCCATCGCAAATGTTGGCGGCGTTGAATGGCGTTCCCGGTGGCAGTGGTCACATTGCGGCGAAATTGTTGGCACGTACCAATAGCACATCGAGAGCAGGCTCTCCACAATTGGCAACAAGTAATAGCGTGCAAGATGCTAATGCCTTGGTAATGGCACAATTGAATAATACCATCAACAGTTTCAACACCCTAAGTTTGGGTGGCGGTATGTCACAGCATCAGCAAATGAATTCACTAAATGATTTGCCTCCACCACCACCGGTGCCGGATCAGGTAAGTGCGATATATTGTATGTACATAGATTTGTGTATAAGGTTGGAGAAAATGCATTTAAATCACGGAGGGTGGTGGGAATAGATTGTGGGCATAATTTGCATAAAATAAATAGAAGAATCACTTCCGCAATTTTAATGTCAGTCGAGGTAATTTTATGTGTTAGTTATTAAATAATATATACAAGTAGACACATATCAGTCGAGAAAAGCGACTGAAGTATACCCAACATTTTGGTGAAATTAATGGTGATCTCGTTCCTGGAAAAAATGTTTCCCCGCCGAGGTGAAAGTAGTTGTACCTTTTAAGTCGAAATGATGTAGTCCTCGAATTTAACTTAAGACCAATTTTCAAACTAACACCAATGTCAAAAGGACAATAAAATGGTGCACTATTAAAATAACCAGGGGCAGGCAATGAAGCCGACCAATATGATCGGCGGCGCATGGAAAAATACCGATCGGCGGCGGCGGCTAATCGGCTAAGCCGATCAAATTTCAACCATCAGCTGAGCCGATAGAGTTGCAACAAACGATGGCGCACTCTTTAAAATATTTCCAATTAGATGAAAAAATTTAAATCAATTCCAAATTTTAAGAAAAAATATGAAAGTTTTGATGTAATGTCGAAAATCAGTTCAATAAATCTGTACTAAATAGTCTTTTTTGTGAAAGAGAATTTATTGTGATTGACATAGTGCCTGTTCTGTTATCTTTAAAACCACGTAGACTTCGTAAAAATTGGTTAGCTTTGTAATTTCCGTTAAAACCAAAAACACATTTTTCAATTTCAAATCCCCTAAATTGTTTGGATTTTTTTTAAATTAATCCTGCTTTATCCGCCAAAAAGACGTAAGCACCAATCACAAAAAAGGAGGAGGTTTCTTTTTCGAATTTTTTTTGTTAAAATGCATATGGAATGCGCACATCTGCTTATATTACTGTGACATTTTATATAACGGTATATTTTACAGCTATAAAATTCTGATAATTGATGCCATTTGTCGAAATTAAACAATTTCCCTCAAAAGTTTTAAAATAAATCATGGTGACGCTTACGTCTTTTTGGCGGTTAAGGCTCGAAATGATAGCTAGATCCATTTAGAAAAAATTAACTTCATTAAAAATGCTGACCCTATTGTACAGTGTTTTCCAATAAGAGTGATATGATTTTTTTTGAAAAAAAAATACACTTATTGTTAATGAAATTCAAAAGTTTTTTATATAATGTGAAGTACAATCGATACAACTACGATCTAAATAAAACGTCATTCAAATGGCCTCCACGACTTCTTCTGCAGGAACGAATTCGATGAACCCAATTTTCGAGCACTTTTTCCATTAAATCAAGTCGTATGTCATGAATGGCACGTTCAATATGGACTTGTAAATCTTGAAGAGGGTCTGGATTATTTCGAAAAACCAACGACTTCAAATAACCCCACAAGAAATAGTCGAATGGTGTTAAATCACAACTTCTTGGAGTCCATTCAATATCACAATTTCTTGAAATATCGAATCTCCAAACTTTTCTCGCAACAATTCAATTAGTTCATTTGCTGTGTGGCACGTAGCCACAATCGGTCAATGGCTAAAAGATAGCTATTAACGAGAGTATTTTTTGGATTTAAAAAAATGGACTTAGCATAATTTTCAAATGTGAACGGAATGTTTATTTTTGCTCTAGCTCCTTAACGGTACGCCGGAGGGGAATCGGTCAATGGCAAAAGTATAGCTCTTAACGAGAGCTAAAATATTGTCAGGGTCGTAGGTCGACCGGAAAGTGTTTTTTGGATATTAAAAAAAATTGACTTAGCGCACGAAAAGTTGCAATTGAAGAACGATATTTTGATAATAAAACTGATTAATTTGTAAACGTTGTTCTTGCGTTTATCTCTCCATGATGAAATTGTAAACACTATTGAATACAATGAAAAACAAATAACAGATAATGACGTATTACAAATGGCCGAAATATCACATCAAAATCATATCATCCCTATTGGAAAACCCGTTATATGTATTTTTATTCCCATTTGGGATTGATGCTGTATTTTACACCCAATCATTACGAACATAGATAGAGTGAAGTCTCTTGAGACACGAAAATATATTAAATTTGAATAGAAAGAAGTAAGAAAGTTTCAGTCGGGTAAACCGACTAAGGTATACCCTCACTTTGTGAGTAATGTAATATATAACATTACACTAATAAATCTGTCAATTTGTGTGGGAGGTACCGAAAGGGGTTTCCAAAATTTCGTAAACAGTAGATTCTTAAATACATTGCATTCTGCCGAACTATAAGCGTTTATGTGTACTGGTATATTAAAGTTACGAGCTATGTAATTTTGGTATGATTTGGTCATTTTGTGTGAGAGGTACAAAAAGGGGCGGGGTGAAAACGTACACTTTTTACAGGACTATAGGCTCTATAACAGCATTACACTGTAAAAAATTTCAAGTATTTGTATGTACTGGTATTAAAGTTACAAGCCGTTTACTTTTGATACGAAACTGTCCATTTGTGTGGGGGGTACCAAAAGGGGCTGTACAATAATGCCCATTTTTTTTACCGGACTATAGGCGCTACAAAAACATTTTTCTCGAGGTAATAGCGACTAATATACTAATATTATGTGTTGAATTTCAGAAGATTCGAATAAGTAGTATAGAAGTTATTAAAGAATCAATATTTCACTAAATTTTAACTCTTTGTGTGGGAGGTACCAGAAGGAGTAGACCAATATGAAGTCAATTGGTCAATTGGTTACTCCTTTCGAGAGTTATCGTGCGCACCAGCCAGCAGAGACAGACAGACAGACAGACAGACAGACAGACTTGCTTATTCGACTTAAAATTACCCAAAACGAATATCCGCCGAACATACTTGGGGTCTTAGGTCACTCCTTCGATGTGTTACACTTTTTTCCGTAGCAAAAGATATATACCCTCGTATCACTAAAGTGAGGGTATACAAATAGTTTCAGATTTAGATATAACCTCCATATACATATACTATATAGTCATTTAGATTTTATGAGTACGAAATTTTGAAAAAAAAAAATCATCAAAATCGGTTCGGATTTAGATATAGCCCCCATATATATGTTACACCCGATTTAACTTATCAACGCTATAGAAAGTGTATTTAATATCCGATCAGTACGAAATTGATAGTGATAAATGAACAAATTCGGGGAAAATCCTTTCAGACTTAGATATAGCCCCCATATATAGGTTTCACCCGATTTAACATGTATGCGCTGTAGAAACCGTATTTTATATCCGATCAGTACGAAATTTGGCAGAGCGAGTTCTCTTATTACACGAATGAACACTGCCAAATTCGGCCACAATCGGTTCAGATTTAGATATAGCCCCATATCTATGTTACACCCGATTTGACATGTAAGCGCTGTAGAAACCATATTTTATGTATATCCGATCATTACGAAATTCGACAGAGAGAATTTTGTTATTACAAGTTTGCTACAATAGTGAGAGTGTTATGTTTGCGTGCATTCAGATTAATATCTTCTTTAGGTTAATTATTTTTAATTTTACTTGACTTTTTTATTATTTTCTTTTTAATATATAGGTGATCCATTTCAAGGTTCCCTACTTGTTTAAAGAAATAAACACAGAAAATTCAAATTGAATGGGGAATGTTTATTATCATTTGAAAGAACATTCTTTGGCATTTATTTTTTGAAGATTATGTCTATCCAATGTTGGCCGCGGCTACGTCTCAGAAAGTCCATCCGTTGAGTCCAATTTTCGATGACTCGTTCGAGCATTTCGACTGGTAACAGGCGAATGACACGCGTGATGTTTTGCTCCAAGGCCTGAATCGAAGCGGGTTTGTCCACATAAACTTTAGACTTTACATATCCCCACAGGAAAAAGTCTAACGGTGTGATATCACACGATCTTGGTGGCCAATCGACCGGCCCAAAACGTGAAATTATCTGCTCACCGAAGTGTTCTCTCAATAAATCCAATGATTGATGCAATGTGTGGGAAGTGGCGCCGTCTTGTTGAAACCAAATGTCGCCGAGATCACGAGCTTCAATTACAGGCATCAAATAGTCGGTTATCATGGCAGGATAACGGTCGCCATTGACGGTTACGTTCTCATCGGCATCATTTTTGAAGAAATATGGACCGATGATTCCGGTACGTCGGATCGGGAATCGGTCAACGGCAAAAAGATAGCTCTTAACGAGAGCTAAAATATTGCTCATTGGTGTCAAGGTCGTGGGTCGACAGGATTTAAAAAAAATGGATTTCGCGCAATTGGCGAACGATTATTTTGATAATAAAACTGAATAAATTGTAAACTTTGTTCAGGCGTAAGTCTTTCCATGATGAAATGCCAGAATACTTAACAAAAATAACATGACAGCATGACACGACTCACACGTGATCTGACAAAATAGGCTATTGAAAAAAGTATCTCTACTTAGATCAACCTGATGTGGTTTACTGAGTGTAGAACTTAACAATATAATCGAAATTTGTATAAAGTTAATATAAGATTGTTGACCATATTGGCTTATTTATACTACAATAATAAATAAATGAAATGAAAATGTATGAACACTGCCGAATTTTTATCGCAATGCCCATTTTCGCATTTTTAGGGAGGTGTAGCGTACTATATATAATCGGCTCCGCCTGACTTTCTATCTGTCCTTGCTGGTTTTAATTTATTATATTGTGTAATCAGATAAATTCGCGAATAAAATCAAGATCTACAAATAAAGGCCTACTCGGAATATAACGGTGAATACAATTTGCTTAACACTTAGGTCGCCACTCAATTGTAGGTCTTTGAATGCGATATGAACGATAAATAGAAAAGTGCAAGTGGCGCTAATTTACGTATTCACTAATTACAGTTAAAGTGTTTATCTGTTGTTGACGGCATTAGTTCGGTCAGATTCGCCGCCACCCTTAATGCTTTCAATGTTGTTTTCGCACTTATTGCATTTCTTTTTTGTACTAACATTTGTTTACTCGTTTGACTTCTCGGGTATAGCAACAAATCTCTTATTTACTTCACCCTAATAAATAATCCAGGAAAATTAGCTTAATCTGGGTTTTATTCGCCACTCTCGTTAACACTAAATAGCCACGAGTTTAAAAACAAAGAAGTGGGAAATGTATAGAATGGGAAAAACGAATTTAAAATTTCTTGAAATTGTAACAGATTTTCGCACAACACATGCAGGAACTCTTAATAACTGAACATACATACCATTGTTTGTTTTATAATTGCTTTGTTTGACATTCACTTCTTTCCTACGTTCGTCCATTAATGTGTCAACTATTCTTGTCTTATTTTTCTCCCCCACCCCTCATAATCTTTAACTACTCTTCTTCTGCCCTCAAGGGATTCTATGGTGTTTCAAAGGTATTATTCTTCTTCTATTCTATCAATTGCTTTTCTTTTTTGAATTCGTACTTAATTTTATCAATGTTTAGTTGAGTTGAGTTTTGTTTTAATTTTATGTTTTTTGTTTTATGGCTAAATTTAAGAAGTTGGTTTTTAATATGTTACAAAGTGTATTATTTACTTTTGGAGAAAACATTTCTCCGATTTTGAAGTTCAGTTTTATTTTTGTTGCTTCATTATTTAAAAGAATTGGGGTAATTCATATCACTGCTTCGGCAGAGTAATTTTCAATGTTATTTTTTTAAAGTAGTTTTTGGAGAAGAAACTTTTTAAAAAACTTTTTTTAATGTACTATAAAACTAATTTCATTTTCTTTTCTACTCTAGCATGAACCAAAGTTATCGCCACCCAATTCGGCGCCACCGCCACCGCCTCCACCACCTCCTCTAGATGAAAATGGTACATCACCAATGCAAACCCAAGCACCACATCAAATTATGCCAAAACCTTTGCCTAATGGTGATATCCAAACGAATGGTCTTAAGCATGTGCCCAAGAAAATATTGCCACCATTCCATGATACACGATCGGATCTGATGAAATCTATACGTGATGGTAAGTTAAATTTGCATGTTAATAGGGTCAGAGATTAAAGAAAATATTAAAATATGCTGTTCGCTTGGTGTACCAGATAGATATTGTCTGGATAAATACCAAAATATCCTTATATACATGGGTGGCCACGAGGTCTTCCTTATACTTGAGTCGACCACTAAGGACTTCTTCTGCAATAAAGTCGAGGTTTTTTATATAGCAAAGTCGCTCACTGTGGTTTCCTCTATATTCGAGACAATCACTGAGGTTTTCCTATATATTACAGTCGACCATTGAGGTCTTCCTCTATACTCTAGTCGGCCACTGTGGTCTTCCTCTATACTAGAGTCGACCACTGTGGCCTTCTTCTGCAATAGAGTTGAATTTTTCTTATATAGTAAAGTCGCTCAATGAGGTATTCTGTATACTAGAGTCGAAAACTTAGGACTTCCTCCAGACGGCCACTTAGGTCTTTCTCTAGACTAAAGTCGATCACTATGGTCTTCCTATATATTAATGTCGACAGCTGAGGTATTTCTCTATATAAATGTCGCCAACTGAAGATCTCAGTTAAATTCTGTAACTAAGGTCTTCCTCTATATTAAAGTCGACGACTGAGGTCTTCCTCTATATTAAATTCAACAACTGATGTCTTCCTCTATACTTGAGTCGACCAATTAGGTCTTCATCTACAGTAGAGTCGACCACTTAGGCTTTCCTCTTTACTAAAGACGACCACTGAGGTCTCTATATTAAAGTCGACAACTAATGCATTCCTCTATATTAAATTCGACAACTGATGTCTTCCACTATACTAGAGTCGACTGAGGTCTTCCTCTAAACTAGAGTCGACCTCCTAGGTCTTCCTCTATACTAGAGTCGACTACTGAGGTCTTCCTATATCTTCCTATCTTGTAAAGTCGGCCACTGCAACCACTTATGTCTTCCTCTCTACTAAAGTCGACCACTGGGATCTTCCTTTATAATAGAATCAACCACTGTGGTCTTATTCTGCAGTACAGTCGACGACTGAGGAATTATTGTATACAAGAGTCGATCACTGAGGTCTTCCTTCGTCGACCGTTGAGGTCTTCCTCTGTGCTAGAGTCGATCACTGAGGACTTCCTCTATACTAGAGTCGACCAATTAGATCATTCTCTATACTAGAGTCAACCACTGAGGTCTTCTTTTGCAGTACAGTCGACCACTGAGGTCTTATTGTATACTAGAATCGACCACTGAGGTCTTCCTCCGTACTAGAGTCGACCACTGAAGTCTTCCTCTGTACTAGTTACGACCAAATGAGGTCTTCCTCTATACTGGAGTATATTTTCCTCTTCCGCAGTAGCGTCAAATTTTTATTATATAGTAAAGTCGCTCACTGAGGTCTTCCTCTATATTAGAGTCTTCCACTGAGGTCTTCCTGTATTGTACAGCCGACCACTTAGGACTTCCTCTATACTAGAGTCAACCACTGAGGTCTTCTTCTGCAAAACAGTCGATCATTGAGGTCTTTCTCTATACTACAGTCGACCACTGAGGTCTCCCTCTTTACTACAGTCGACCACTGAGGTCTCCTCTATACTACAATCGAACACTGAGGTCTCCCTCTATAATAGAGTCGACCACTTATGTCTTCCTCTCCAATAAAGTCGACCGGTGAGGTATTCCTCTATACCAGAGGCGAGGTCTTCATCAGTAATACAATCTAACATTGAAGATAACTTATCGATAACTGATTCCATCCTCAAACCGATAGTCGATTTTTATTGTTATTTTCTCGTATTAGGCTATTCAATTCTGCGGAATATGTACAATGGCTAAAAAGCCGTTAAAGTCCCCTCAAATCCTGACCATCTGCAGATCATAGTTGGAAAATGCATTTTCCCTGGCTAATGTATAACGCATAAATGTTTGAATAAATAAATAAAAATAAAATAAATAACGATATCTTGTTTTAAGATGAATGTATCAATAATAACATTTTTATTTGTTGTTATGCAAAATTGGGCTTAATTAAAGCTACGTAAAAAAACTTTAAATAATGTTTCTATTTTATAGAACACTTTACATTTTATATATTTATATAAAATACATTTTTCCTTATATTAGGATTTTACAAACTGAGTAGCTATTTAGTTATCCTAAATACTTTTCTGTATACCCAATCTGTATTTATATTATTTATTCCTTATATATTAATTAGGTTTAAACAAATCAACATATCATTATTTACCAATGAGTAGTTTTTTACCCTTGGTTAAAAAGCTTAGTTATATGCATATTGTAATTTATGTTTAATTGGCCAGACGGCTTTGAATTACAAGTTTGTACGAAATAAATGAAAAATGAAATGAATGTCGTAATTGAGTCCCAACTTTTCACAATTTGTATGGAACTTTTTTTTGGATCTATATAACACATTTATTAGATTTTAAAAATACAATATGTATTTCTTTAACTCTTTATACTTATCTATTTTATTTTAGGCATTACACTGCGTAAGGTGGAAAAATCGGAACAGAAAGAAATTGAACGTAATACGGGTCTGCACGATGTTGCTTCCATTTTGGCCAGACGTGTTGCAATCGAATTGTCCGAATCAGAAGATTCTGATTCCGATGATGATAGTGAAGGTTGGATGGAACCAAATGAGACTTCTGCTTGATCCCTTATGTCTTCTCTAATACCTGAAAAAATCAAAAAGAAAAAGTAAACGAAATTAAGTATCGATGTTATGTGGTTAAATCACACACGCAGATAGAAAAAGAAACGATGAAAACGATTTCTGCACGCCCTTCCTTCAAAACCTCCCACAAACACACAGACCCACAAACGAACTTGAAGGCAAAGACATTTTCTTAACAAACAGAAAAAACGACCGAATTGGATATTGATCATGGAAAATATGCCACAAAAAATTAGTTTGATATTTTATATATTTTCGCTCAAAAATCGCATTTTTAAGAGAAAGGAAAGAAGAAGAAAAAACGATAAGCAAAAAATCAAATATAATCTTTCTTTAACAATATAATAACAATAATAAGGATATGATAAATATTAATAATAAACCCCCCTCCCCTCTGTATATATATAGTAACAAAACCAACAACAATTAAAAAAATGGTTAATTTTTTAAAATACAAATAAACAATAAATAAAAAAATAACTTATTATAACGCAATTGAAATATGCATTTCTACATGTGTGAAACAAAAGGAAAATACAAAAAAAAAAAACTGCACCATTTCCAAGAGACCGATTTGCCATTTTAGTAATTTGTACAAAATTAATACAACAAATTAGTTAAATAAGTATTTACTGGTATTTTGAACAATTACTAAAAAGTCTTCAAATTAAATCAAATTTCTTTAATTTACATCGTATTTCTAATTCTTAGGAGACGCGTTATAAAATAATCCACGTCAAGTCATCATACTTTGATGTGATAATACTCGAACGTTGAGAGATACATTCTACTTATTTAGGGCTTATTGTCTGGTGGATAAATCATTCAACTCAGACATGTTAGTTTTGTTCAAATGTTTTTTTTTAATAAAAATATCAATGAATTTAGAAAATTTTAAATGTTCAACATCTAATTTGGTCGCTACATCTAGGATCAATTTGAGACTAAATTAAAGAGAAACTTCTACTTAAAAAAAAAACAGTAAAACTTATAAAAGAAATTGCGAACTACTTACCAAAATCAAAAGTCTTGAATGGAAATGGTGTGGTGTATATTGTATTTATGTATATCCTCTCAAAACAATACAAGAAAAAAGTCTATTGTAATGTTATTTTATTTCAACGATATTGTGGCCAATGCCGCGCGCAAAGAAACTCACAAAACCAACAACAATAATAACTTTATATCGTTTTATAAACAATTTGCTAAAAGCTTAGTATCTATAAATACTTAATAACAATATAGACAAACCAATAAATGAAATTTAGAAACAGATGATGAATGACAAAAATCCAAAGGAACAACCCAGCTACCCCATCCTTTCTTTCCCATTCAAATGGAAACAACAACTGGCAAAAGTGTCATCATTATCATCCACCATGTAGTTATAATAAATGATATTAATAATTCTAATAATAACAAACAACAGCAACAAATCTAAAAGAATAAAGAAAAAACACTAAATGGCAAAGTGTCATAGGTAATGTGCAAAATGAGTGAAGGTCTGACAATGAATTGAATTCTTCACAGACTTCATATTTACATATAAAAAAAAAGAAAAACTGTGCGAGTGTATTTGATTTTCAACACATTAACAGAATACTTTTTATTATCCACAGTTGGTTCAGTTCAATTGAGAAAGGCTTTGAGATGACGTCACCTCGTGGCTACAAAAAACGCCGAGAAATTAGAAATCACATAATTACTGTCACAATTGAATTATGCATAAAGTAGAAGAATTTGAAATGGCATTTAATCACGTATGAAATAATTTTTAAAGGCATTGCTCTAAATGAAAGTGAAAAACAAATAAGCTGCAAAAAATCAAGAAATAAGAAACAAGAAAAAACAAAAAATCTATAGATATATGAAAAACAATATCAACGGTGTTTGAAATTAATTTACCATTGAAAATGAATTGCATTACAGCACTGGAATATATATAAATAATGCGTTATAATTCTCTCTCTCGCTCTATAAATGTAAAGAGGAGGCACGGCACGTCTGTGCCATAATGTTGGTATTATTCTGTCTATTCATTATACCCTATTTTTCTACTTTAATCCGAAAATACGATTTATATACCGTTTGGAGTATATATACTCCATATCCATAAGGTTTTATTATAACTATTAAAGAATTGTGGATAATTGTTTCTTATATTGTATTGCTCTAGATGACAAGACGAGACGATAAAAAAATTATAATTTTAATTGCTATAGCTATTGAATTTCGATCAGCAGAAATATACGAATGGAAATGTTATAAATAATATGAATAGCTTATATTAGATCCTTGATAAACAATCAATTTAGTAGACACTAGACAACACTTTAGTTTTTATACCCAAATCCACACTGTGGTACAGGTTATTATAGCATAGTGGTACAGGTTATTATTTGTATTGTATTGTATTATTTGGTATTAGTTTGTAACGCCCAAAAAGAGATGAGTTAGAACGAGTGATATACCAATTACCAGAATAACTTTTTGAGCCGATTCAGCAATGCCATCTGTCTGTCCATATATACTGGCGATTAAAATGCAGGACGCAATTTGCAATCGATCATATGAAGGTCCCCTTCGCTTTGAGTTCTACTGCTGAAATTTGGCAGTTTATAGTTAATCTAGCCCAATATCATTCTTAGTCGAAATTGACAATTTCGGTTCATGCTTTTATAAATCCATCATATACATAAATATCTCTTCCGATTTGAATTCTTGTCGCTCTAGAGAAAAAAATGGTTAGACCGATTTGGCTGAAATTAAAGCATTTGTACTTTGTCTTGACGATCTCAAGAACATACTTTTCAACCGATATGACTGAAATTTTTATAAAAAAATCATAGAAATTGCTTTTTTCCGAAAAATTTTGTTGAAATTGCATTTTTCTAGAATAGTTTGTTAAAAGCATTTCTCTACAAAATTTTTTTTTCAAATTACAGTTTCCAGAAAATTACATCGATATTACATTTTTTCAAGAAAATTTCTAAATTTCGAAGAAATTTTAAAAGATACAATTTAACAAAATTTTCTGGAAAAATCAAATTTCGAAGAAATTTTCTAGAAATATGCCAATTTAACGACATTTTTCTAGAAAATTTGAATTTTGACATAATTTTGTAGATTTTTTTTAAATTTAAGTTTTCTTGAACATTTTGTTCAAATTACATTTTCCACAAAATAACATCGATATTACATTTTTTCAAGAAAATTTCTAAATTTCGAAGACATTTAAAAGATAAAATTGAACAAAATTTTCTAGAAAAATTTAATTTCGAAGAAATTTTCTAGAAATATGCCAATTTAACGAAATTTTTCTAGAAGATTTGAATTTTGACATAATTTTCTAGAAAATACTAAATTTTCAATAAAAATATATTTTCCATCACATTTTTTTAGAAAAATTCGATTACAAAGAAATTTTATAGAAAAATATTTTTTTTAACGATTTTTTAAATGCCAATTTTGACAACATTTATAAATTTTACTGAAATTCATCCTAAATTTACAATAAATATGCAATTTGGTTAAATTTGCAAGAAAATATTAATTTAGGCACGTTTTTCTAGAAAAATACTATTTCGTAAATTTTGAAGGCCAATTAATTGGCGAAATTTTATAAAATTGCCATTTCTATAAAATTTCGAATAAAATCCTATTTTGTCCAACATTTCTAGAGCAGGACTTATTAGCCCAGCTGATATTATTAAAAACTTGCAGTTTCTCCTGAATGCCAATTTTGAAATTTTACTGAAATTATTAAAAAATAACTATTTCGTAAATTTTGAAGGACATAATTAATTTTGTTCAATTCAATTTTCTATAAAATTGTCATTTCTATGAAATTTTGAATAAAAATCATATTTTGTCCAACTATTCTACACCATTTTCAACTGTAATTCGATAAAAATCAATTCAATTTCGAATAAGATCAATTGAAATTCGAAGATTCCATTTGAAATTCGAAAAAGGTCAATTGAAATTCGCAGATTTCATTTGAAATTCGAAAAATATCAATTGAAATGCGAAATACATCAATTGAAATTCGAAACACATCAATCAAAATTCGAATAACATCAATTGAAATTCGAAAAACATCAATTGAAATTCGAAATACATCAATTGAAATTCGAATTTTTCCATTTGAAATTCGTAATACACCAATTGAAATTCGAAAAACATCAATTGATATTCAAAATACATCAATTGAAATTCGAAAATGTAAACAAATCTGCACATTAGATTGGGTAGAATTTATTTGCTGAGAACACATTTGCTGACTAAATCTCAACATATAATGTGACGAACAGAAAACATATAGATGGTCTTATCTTTTATGAATATTTATTCAAAATTAGTTGAAACAAAACATATATAAATATTTTAATATTAAAGGTTTAACACTGATAAATTGTATCACTTAAATGCTACCCCATCTAATATACAGCATTGATTTTGTTTACATTTTTCGAATTTCAAATGATGAATTTCGAATTTCAATTGATGTTTTCTGAATTTCAATTGGTGTATTACGAATTTCAAATGGAAAAATTCGAATTTCAATTGATGTTTTTCGAATTTCAATTGATGTTCTTAGAAAATCAAGTGATGTGTTTCGAATTTCAATTGATGGTTTTCGAATTTCAATTGATGTGTTTCGAATTTCAATTGATGTATTTGGGTAGTGACCCAATTTTGTAGTAACAACTATATATGCGTTCCCTAGAGCGTCAAGAAGTGACATCGGTGGGGACCTTTATATGGGGGCTATACCAAAACATGGTCCGATATGCCCCATTTTCCATAAAGCCCCTATTCTAAGAAGTGTCTTTGTACCAATTTTCGCAAAGATAGCCCCATATTTGTGACTTGCACTTTGATCTCGAGAATACATGGACAGACAGACGGACATTGCTAAGTCGACTCAAAAAGTGATTCTATGTCGATCGGTATAATAAACAATGGGTCAATGACTTTGTTTTTAGGCGTTTTAAACATATGCACAAAGTCATAATACCCTGTAGCACAGTGTGGTGTCGGGTATGACGATAATTACTATGTAACATATCGTTGTTACCATACATAAACTGAATAGGTCTATTTCGATAAATATATTTTTATCGAGATTTCAAGTACATATGTATATTTTTCACATGTCAACTGAAATCATTATCATACATCTCCAATTCATTCGCCAGATGCGTCATTGAACAAATTTTTCTTTAAAAATGTAAATTTTCCTATTATATACCTGAAAAATGTATCTTCGAAATTCTAAATACCAAAAATTTTGGTTCAGGAAAAAATGTTCCCGGAGAACAAATGTTAATCTTTTCTTCCCGATAATGGTGAATATTTCCTGCTCTATAAATTGAAATAAAATAATCTAATGTTATGTCCTGTAAATCGTGGTTATAAATGTCAATAACAAAATTGATCGGGTCGTGGGTTCGATACCCACCGGAGGCTCTTGTCGGTCGCTGCAAAAATGGTGGACTTTAAAAATAAATTATAGCAAATCGCTTTGATCAGTTAATGCATCATATCGACGATATACATACATTCTATATATCAAGGATTTAACGAAGCTACTTCATCCTATCATTTCCAATAATAATCTGCCCGGAATAACAGTACGAAAATAAAATTGGACATTGTTGTAACTTCTAAAGAAAGTGTATGTATATTTTTTACTTTTAATGATTATGAAAAGAAATCATAACAAAGAAAAGAAATGATTTTTATGTATGTATATATTTATTTAAACAAAAATTGATATAAAACTGAAAACAAATAAATATTTTCACATAATACCACTTATAACAAAAAAATAAAACGAAACGACGAAACAGTTATATATAAAACGTAATTATATTTATGCTGCATTGTATTTATTAGTTAAAAACACTATTATTTGTTTGTTTGTTTATTACTATTATTATATTAAACTTTTTCATTATAAATAAGTTTAAGTGAAACTGAAAAACCCCCCTATGACAACAATATATAAGAAGAAACAGAAACAAAAACTATCATTGAAGTAATATATGAGTATTTTTATTTAATTTGATTTAAGAATAAATGTTTTATATGTGTGTATTTGTTTGTTTTTTTGTGTATTTTTTTTTGCTTTGTATTGTATTGTGTATAATATTATTTAATTTTTAAATAAAATGAAAGATTTATAAAATATTCAAAAGATTTAAAGCTTTGGTTTTTATTTTTGTGTCAATCTTTGTTTTTTTCTTCCACGATTAGAAAACAAGAAGGCTTGTGTTGTTTTCTTTTGTCTTCATTTGTTCCTTATTTATGCTACATTTAGCTAAAAAGAATAATAACGTAACATATTTATAATAATACATATATAATAAAATTTTGTTTACTATTAAATTTAATGGATCCAATGAATGATGAACGCGAAACTGCAAAACTAATTTAAGAAGTTTACAATATTTAAAACTAATAAAAGAATCATATTGATATATAAATACATCTGTGGTATAATTTATGTACGTATGTAATATGGGTAGGCGAGTTGGAACTCTTTAAGGGTTTGATGTCGTCCTTGGTATTAATATTGTCTTTGATCATCTTATGATAGGTGTCATTTAACTATTGCTTTTTTGTTATTTTGTATGGAACTTTACTTTCCATCTATACCATTTTATACGCACAAAATGTGGATGTCATTGAAGGAGCTTCTTTCGAAGCTATTTATTTGATTTGAGAAAAATTTAAATCTGTTGGCCTATGTCTGTCTGTCTGGTTGGTCACACGGTAGCTCTTTTATGTGTGCTCTACGAGAATTCGGAACAGTAGAAATCATTAGTGATACGTGTCTTGAGCATTGGCATCGCTGCCAAGATTGCGCATTTTATATGAAAACAACCAGTAACTTTACAATTAAGAACGGTAGCAAGTTCGGCCGTTCCGATGTTTTTATACCCACCCTCCACCATAGTTGGCATTTAATTCTATAATAGGAATAAACATTGGAAATGATGCAAATCATGGAACGATATGATTCCTTTCTGTTTTAGCATATTATTAAAAACACAACTCTGCAAACTTTTAGCAAAATTGTTTAGAAACAAGTAAGAAAATGTCAGTCGGGTAAACCGACTAAGGTATACCCTCATTTTGTGAGTAATGTGATATGGTTAGTTATGGGAATGTTGTGTTCGTATAAATCTGGAAATTTGTTTGGGGGTACCAGAAGGGTCTTGACAAATACACCTATTTTCCGGCGATCAATAGATGCTTCCAAGACATTGCACTGTATAGAATTGTATGTTTTTATTTGCACTGACATTAATGTTATGAACCACTCAGTGTTTATATGATTGCACAATTTTGTGTGGGAGGTACCAAAAGGTGCATGGCAATAATTGACAATTTTTTATCGGACTGTAGGTATTATAAAAGCATTAAGTACTCTGCACAACATTTCAAATATTTATTTGCCCTGGCATTTAAGTTAAAAGCAGGTAAATTAAAAACGACAGATAATCTATTACTATCACCCCTGTTCTGGTACTCACTTCACATTCATCTCACTTCTCACCTTTACTTCACAGGACGAATAGCGAGGTGTCTGGCAACTGCAGAAAGTATTGGCTGCCTAACTTCTGATTAAATAATGACTAACATGTGATTTGCTTTTCATGCCATAGGTTTTCGGCGTGATAGCGACTTTTAGAACACCTCTTTCTTTAGACATTTTTACGTGAGAGGCTCCAAGTGAGTGCCAGAACATAGCCGAATGTGTGGATCTACAAGTATTCGGTTAAGTAGTACAGAATTTATTAAAAAAATGAGGGAGGTACTAGAAGGAGTGAAACAATATAGCACATCTTCGAACTTAGCCTGAGATAGGAAAAATAACATCACATACCAAATTTAAAATCAAACCGCTACTTCTTTCGAGAATTACCGTATGCTCCAGTCAGACAGACGAACGAAAATGTTGATTTAAAATGTCCTAAATTAATTTCCGCCGAACATACTTAGGATCTTAGGTTACTACTTCGATGTGTTACACTTTTGGCCGAAAAAGAAATAGTTGGAAAGATTATATAAATCGAATATGTCAATGATTATAAAAGTATACATGTCGACATCAGAAACGAAAAAGGGCGTAACAACGAGAAAAATGGAAATTCAGTTTTTGGTGGATCAAAATGCACATCACGACAAATTTTTAGCGACCTATCATCACTAATGGTGAATTAATTAACGAAATTAAAATGGCCTAATAATAAATTATTTATTTTTACATCGTTAAAAATTACTATTTGATGCAGTTTTTCATGTTTGTGTAAAATTGTATGTATGTATGTGCATCATTATATTAAGGTATTATCCTGAAAACCCCGTTTTCTAACAACATTTTTCATTTTATTTAGTTTTTTGCTTCTCCTGTAAAATTTTCAAACATGATAATGCGCTCTTTCTCGTTTCTGATGGCGATATAAACCAAAAATGATCGAATACGAAGATATTTATTTCCTCAGGCCGAAATGTCAAAATCCATCAGTTACGAACGAATAGGAATTTATATGTATGTAAAAAAGGGCCGTTTGACCAAAATATCAAAATTCAACACCCTCCAACTCGGACAGCCCTTAACCGATCTCGTTGGAATTTTGATTTAAAGCTACTATCCAATGGGACTAAACGGCGTAGCGTCATATCGACCAATGTCATATCGCCCAAAACCATGTATGTCATATCACCCAAAAAGCAAAAAAACAGTTTCCGCGAACATTGCTTGAACCTTTTTTATCCCCTCACCTTAGAGAGGAGGGTAAATATCATTTGCTATGAGCCAAAAGTGTAACAAATCGAAGGAGTGACCTAGGACCCCAAGTATGTTTTGCTGAAATTTGATTTGGGTAATTTTAGGTCATTTGAGCAATGTTCGTTCGTCTGTCTGTCTGTCTGCTGGCTGGTGCGCACGATAACTCTCGAAAGGAGTAACCGATTGACTTCAAATTTGGTATGTGGTTGTTGTTGTTGTAGCAGCTTGGGGACGCTGAGATGATAATCCTTAAGTCTATTAATATTACAGTCTTCGTTCCGGCATATATCCGATTATCGCGGGAACCTTATGTTGTTTTCATCCACTCAATGTTGTCCGGTTGTAAATTAACATTCATCTGCTAATTTCTGGGAATGGATGTTATTTGAGTGTTGCCGTTGTTATTATCCACTATATAGAAGCGCTGCATTTCTGTTTAATAGTCGTCATGGTGTTATGTCTATTTTTAGCTTCCCTGTTGACTTGGGTGATCAGATGTTGTTGTAGTGGTAGTGCGCCCGGTGAGTTATTTTTAGCTGCAGAAACTCGAATTATGATGAAAACATGAAATGTTGATGTTAAATTTTTCCCTGGCTGGGAGTTGAACCCAGCACCCTTGGGATCCAAGTCTAATGCGCTAACCACTAAGCTACCGAATATTTTCTTCTATCTCAAATATTGATTATTTAATAACTTCTATACTACTCACTCGAATCTTCTGAAATTTCGCACATTGTATAAGTTTATTAGTTGCTTTCATCTCGAGAAAAAAGGGAGAAGTTGCCACGCCCCTTTTGGTACCTCCCACACAAATGGACCATTTTTCACCAAAAGCTTAGAACTTTAATACCAGTGCAAAGAAATACTTGAAATTTTGTACAGCGTAATGTTTTCATAATACCTATAGTCCAGCGAAAATTTGGCGTCATTGACATGCCCCTTTTGGTACATCCTACACAAATAGACTATTTTGCAACAGGAGTTAACAGCTTAAACTTTAATACCGGTACATACATTTGAGTTATTAAATGCAATTTAATTAATTTTCTGTTTATATGAATTACAATACAAAGTAAATTTATATTTTAACTAGCTGACCCGGTGCGCTTCGCTGCCCTCAAAGTGCGTTTCAGTGAAATAGAACCATATGATATGTTGACACTCTTGATATTACGGCAGTGTTTTCGGGTCATCCATATTGCACTTAAATGCACAAATTTCGTATAATGCAATACCCGTCAAATCACCTTGGGAGGCTACGTTGCTTATTCTCTGTTGGGGCATATATATTGCTGTGAAATACAGTCATACCAATTAGTGCAATAATTCTATCAGTATTTATTTTTTCTATAACGATGCCACATGCACGTAGTCACGCCCTCTAATCCGATATCTCCCAATTTTGTTGAGTCACTTGCTAACTTTGAAGGCACTTGAATACTAAACACACTTGGTCAAGCGTCAATCTAGATATAATGGTGTCCAGATATTTCGTTTTCATCAAGCGTGTCGTATGCACAGATACTTCCACTGATCAGCTTTTTAATCAGAGTCCGTAGAGTGCTATCGACAGCTTCCACTATAAACTTCAAGACGATGAGTGCAACGCCTCTATATTTGGTTTTGAGTACTTTGTCCATCGACACTATTTTCATGCAAATTTTCAAAACTGTTCTGCAATGATATTGGACATTTTTCAAATTCACATCTCGGTTTGTATGGGCGTCGCCACGCCCCTATCACCCTCTGTTTGTAGCTCCATCAGCCCTACTGGTACCAAGGCCAGGTTGTGTAGGAGTACCAAATTTCGAGATTTTTTGTCCAAAAGCAATCAAAATATTGCACTTCTGAATTTCTGGTAGTGTGGGTGGTACCACGCATACTGTCACAATCACACCTGTTTTCGGCACAAATACTAAATATCGCCGATCTTACTGCAATATTACTCAAAATACAGTATTTGTAAATTTCAGGTTGTGTGGGCCGTGCCACACCCACTATAACTGCCATACCGGTTTATCCTAGTTTTCAGCTACATAACGCGTACTGGCACCAAGGTCACACATACCCAATTTTGAGAATTTTGCTACTATAGTATTCGAAATATTTAATATTTGAACTTTAGGTTGTGTGGGCGGTGCCACGCCCACTTTCACTGTTTCCCCGTTTTTAGTCCTGTGACGCGTACTGGTACCAAGGTCACACATACGAAATTTCGAGAATTTTACTGCAATAGTACTCGAAATATTTCATATTTGAATTTTAGGTTGTGTGGGCGGTGCCACGCCCACTGTCACTATCACCCCAGTTTTCTGCTACTTGACGCGTAATGGCACCAAGGTCACACATACCTAATTTCGAGAATTTTGCTTCAATAGAGTTCGAAATATTTTATATTTGACTTTTAGGTTGTATAGGCGGTGCCACGCCCACTGTCACTAACACATCGGTTTTTGGCTCCATGATGTGTACTGGTACCAAGGTCACACATATCGATTTTCGAGTATTTTGAACCAATAGTACCCAAAATATTCCACCCTTTGTCCAATCAAAACCGTATATAGCTACGAACCTTCCACACACCAAAAGATATTCTCATGCAAAAATTCAGCAAAATCTATTCATCCGTTTTCGAGTCCATCCCGTACCAACGAACACCATTTAATTTTTATATATATAGATTTTACGGACCAGGGAAAAGCCAGGTTACAATCTATCCCACGACCCCCAATCTCATAGACGAGCACACTACCTACTCACCTACTAGGGCGCTCAAATGCATTTTATATTGATAATTATTTAATTAAAACAAAAAAATTAATAAATTTACGAATAATTTTTGAACTCAAGGTGATTCGTATTTCGGTTTACCCGACTGAACTTTCTTACATGTTGCACTTATCGATTAATATTATTTTTTATTGTGACAATTGCAAAAAATTCGTGAAGTTCATCTGAAATTTCGCGAAAAACCTCACTCGTTGATATCAAATTCCTATTCGTTCGTAACTGAAACATACTTGCTACAGGAAGGCATGTCTTCTTTAATTATATTGTTTTTGATATAAACTATCATACAAACTTACACAAAATCAAAATAATTGAAGAAGACATTCCTTCCTGTAGCGTGTAAGTGTCAGTTACGAACGAATAGCAATATGATTTCAACGAGTGAGGTTTTTCGCGAAATTTCAGACCAACTTCTTGAATTTTTTTCCAATTGTCACAATTAAAAATTAATACTAATCGATAAAAAAAGTTCAAGAAATGTTCGTGGAAAACTGTTTTGTGTGTGACAATCCATTCCTTCGTTCGGCCTGAGAAAATATTTTCGTATTCAATATTTTTTGATAAATATGATATGGAAATAGATTAAGTTCGGCCATGCCGAATCTTATACCCTTCATCATGAATGAAAGGTGAAAGTTTTCGGGTACAAATAAACTCATTCCTTCGATGTGTTGCACTTTCGGTTCGTAGCAAATAATATATACCCTCCTCTCTAAGGTGGAGGGATATGAATAAAATATGTCTAAATTTTCAAAATACAATGGTTTCATACTCGTAGAATATCTCAAGGTAAATTTAAAACCAGTAAGGAAAGGCTAAAGTCGGGCGGTGCCGACTATATAATACCCTACACCACTCTCGTAATTTTGAATAACTCTGATATATACATTTTGTAATTCATGTATAAATTGTTTACATAAATTTACTTTTAGGACATTTTATACTTAAATAATACCCTGTACCACAGTGTGGTGTAGGGTATAAAAACGATTGGATCTAAAGAGCCAAATCGGATGAAACATATATATGGGAGCTATAGCTAAATCTTAACCGATTTTCTTCAAATTCGGTAGTGTTGGTTCATGGATCAAGAAACTCTACCATTCTAAATTTCAACACGATTGGGTGTAAAATACAGCTTTTATAGGACTAAAGGGCCAAATCGGACGAAACATATATATGGGAGCTATAGCTAAATCTTAACCGATTTTCTTCAAATTCGGCAATGTTGGTTCATGGATCAAGAAACTCTATCATTCTAAATTTCAACACGATTGGGTGTAAAATACAGCTTTTATAGGACTAAAGGGCCAAATCGGACGAAACATATATATGAGAGCTATAGCTAAATCTTAACGGATTTTCTTCAAATTCGGCTATGTTGGTTCATGGATCAAGAAACTCTACCATTCTAAATTTCAAAACGATCGGATATAAAATACAGCTTCTATAGGACTAAAGGACCAAATCGGACGAAAAATATATATGGGAGCTATATCTAAATCTGAACCGATTTTCTCCAAGTTCGGCAATGTTGGTTCATGGATCAAGAAACTCTACCATTCTAAATTTCAAAACGATCGGATGTAAAATACAGCTTCTATAGGACTAAAGGGCCAAATCGGACGAAACATATATATGGGAGCTATATCTAAATCTGAACCGATTTTCTCCAAGTTCGGCAATGTTGGTTCATGGATCAAGAAACTCTACCATTCTAAATTTCAAAACGATCGGATGTAAAATACAGCTTCTATAGGACTAAAGGGCCAAATCGGACGAAACATATATATGGGAGCTATAGCTAAATCTTAACCGATTTTCTTCAAATTCAGCAATGTTGGTTCATGGATCAAGAAACTCTACCATTCTAAATTTCAAAACGATCGGATGTAAAATACAGCTTCTATAGGACTAAAGGGCCAAATCGGACGAAAGATATATATGGGAGCTATATCTAAATCTGAACCGATTTCAACCAAATTCAATAGCGATCTTAACAGCCGCGAAATACTCTAAACTGCAAAATTTCAGAACGATCGGAGTGAAATTGCGACCTGTAGTCGACGAACAACTTTACATGGACGGACGGACGGACGGACGGACGGACATCGTTAAATCGACTCAGCTAGTGATTCTGAGTCGATCGGTATACTTTAAGGTGGGTCTAGCTGTGTTATTTTAAGGTGTTACAAACATCTGCCGTGAAACAAACTTATAATACCCTGTACCACAGAGTGGTGTAGGGTATAAAACATTAATGTTCGTAAAAATAATAAATAATAATAATCAAAATCGTATAGTCTTGGATTAAATAAATTACTCGGAGGATTGACAAGAAATGATTACTTGGAATACTCAGAAATTTTAAATGATTGATTTAAACAGAAGTTGAAGCTGCATATGGAATTGAAACTGGGAGGTACAATTTGAAACCAACGAAAAATTAAAACTGAAATTCGAAAAAGTCAGCAAAAGTTTTGAAAAGGTTTTTAAATAAAATATATTTGGAGAAATTCCTAAACAATAATTTTATTTGTATTTAAACACATATTTTATTTGAGAAATTTAGTTTGCAAATATATTTAGGTGTAATAAATATATTAAATATACGTTCCAAATATATTTTATTGATTTTGAAATATAATTTATTTCCTCAGAAATATTTAATATTTAAAAATGTATGTTACAAATATATTTTCTTTCGATTCAAACATATAAAAAAGGGGATTTTGCTCCGTGTACTTTTAAAGACATTTTTATATTTAATTATTTGACATGCAAAACATATGTTATGTTTGCACTCTTTCTACCAAATGTCTCTATTACAATCAATTAAGAAGATAAAAATCGAAGGAGATCAAAAAAAGTTGGATTAACTGTTAATTTAATGGTTGAAACATATGGAAAAATCGTACGTTCGCGACCGTTACTTAAGCCAATAAGAAAAAAAAACCAATAGAGATAATTTATTGTGTAAATACTCGATAGAAAGCTACATTAATTCTCTTTTAAAATAAATTAATAAGTCAGAATTTATTTTGGTTTGAGACCATATGTTCCCGTTACTTTCTGTCTATTGCAAAAAAGTAATAGAAACAAATACAAAAATTGGTAGAGAGTTTTAATTGCTTGGTAGAATTGACTGCAAATGTAGTTTTGTCAACGGCTAATGCCGACGTAATCGTACCGCATGTGTTTGTATTTCTTCCTATTACTTTTTTGCAATAGACAGAAAGTAACTGGAACATATGGTCTCAAACCAAAATAGTTTCTGACTGAATAACAAAAGCACAGACCAACAATAAATAACAACAACACATAAATTAATAACTTTAGAATATTCCGCGGCATTTCGCAGATTTTTGCCTTTCACTAGATTCAGCCAAAGTTGACTTCTATTACACGTACACGGAGGAAAATCGTCTTTTTTAATATGTTTGAAACGAAAGAAAATATACTTGGAAACGATTTTTTTAAATATTATATACTAGCTGGACCCGGTCCACTTCGTTGCCCCAGATATCAGTTTTTCGATTCCGTCCAGTTTTATTGAAGATTTAGAAAATAACTCCACTAACGTGTGTTCCAAATTTCGTTCTTCTAGGGTCAACACTTTTTGAGATAATCGGATTTTAAGTAATGCCACGCCAACTCCTGCCCCGCCCACTTTTTTCCAAAAAAAATTTTCCCTAAACCATCTCTGACAAAGAACCTTTCAAACAAAAGAAAAACAAATAAAATCGGTCCAGTGGTTTCAGAGTCTATAGCATACATACATACATACATACATACATACATACAAACATTTTTCCATTTTTATATATATAGATTTGTTAACAAATAAATTTTTTTTGAAAATCATAGATTAGATCATATATTAGATTATAATTTATTGCAAACTGAATTTCACAAATAAAATATGTGTTTACACACAAACAAAGTTATTGTTTAAGCAGTTTTCCAAATATATTTTATTTAAAAAGATTTTTAAAACATTACTGACTTATTCGAATTTTAGTTAGCTTTTCCTAGTTTTCGTGTTACACTTTATAGCTAAAAATGTCCTTATTTATAAATATTCCTATTCATCACTTTTTGTCAATCCATCAATGTCGTTTATATTAACGAAAGATTGTTCGATTTAAGTTTTGATTAAATTTTACATACATATAAAATTTATAAAAAAATTGCTCTTTGAAAATCTGAAAAACAGAAAACTTGTCTTTAAGTTAAGGCATTTAATACATTACCAAAATAAATAATTACAAATGAATCCTTGTTTCGGAAATACTAGTTCCAAATAAAAAATATTTGAATGGGAGCATATTTTTGTTTAGAACAATATCCTCACAAACATATAATATTTGTGTGTGTAAAATATTATATATTTGGAGTGTAAGCCGAATATGTTTGGGACAATATACTACAGAAGCGATTTTTTTTCAGCGTGTACGTTCGCGACCACATGTTTATTGCTATTATTATGATAGCAATAAAACTCAATGATACTCACCTTCTGCACTAAGCAAGAGCTACCGATATGCTATCAAATCACAAAAAATTCGGGGAACATTTTAGTTTTCTATATTTTTTATACATTAATTGCGAACGAACATACGTTCGTGACCCACGGAAATGACCATTAATGACCCACAATACAGTGATTACACTGTATACAATACAGCATTATTGCAACGCTCCTTTTGGTACCTCCCACACAAATGGACCATTTTGTACCAAAAGTATACAGCTTTAAACTTTAATACCAGTGCATACTTTAATGTTATTAAATGCAATTTAAATTGATAATAATTTAAACAAAACAAAACTATAAATAAATTTACTAATATTTTTTGAGACTCAAGGTGAGGGGATTCATTAGCCGGTTTACCCGACTGGGACTACAACGAAATATAAACTGATGTGGAAAACTTTTATTGAATACAAACTGCAAAGTGTCAGCAAAATGTTTTAGAAAACGCGGTGCTTATGGCTCAAACAAGCGTATAGGGCGACTATGACGAATTATAACCAAACTGCAAAGTTTCAGCTTAATTTTTTATCTATAGCTTAAAATCCATATTTGAGAGCGACCTCTATAGAGGAGCTATATCATGCTACGACATGCGACTATAAGAAGTATTTTATTCAACCTAGCTCTACTATTACGGACTGAGGCATGATTTCAACAGACAGACATACATGGCTAACCCAGTGTTTATAAAGGCCCTCGTATCACAGATGTCTTCAAAAAGGAGCAAAGTAGAAAATTCTAGAAAACAAACAACTTTATATTTAAACTTCCTTACAACTGCGAATCGCATCAAGTATGTATGTAGATCTATGTTTCTTTCAACTTTATCAACAAGTAAAGACGGATTAAGTTAGGCTATGCCAAATCTTATATACCCTACGCCGTGAATGGCATGTGAATGGTTTCGGATACAAATAAACTCATTATACCAAATTTAAGCCCAATTCGTTGAAATTTGAGCTTTTTGTGGCATTAAGTAGTCAAATCTAGAGGGACCTTTGTATGGGGGCTATATCAAAACATGGACCCATGACTACCATTGTTCGTATGAAGGATTACGGGTATAAATAAACCTCAGGTACCAATTTTAAGCCCCATCAGTTGACATTTGTGATCTCTATCTCATTCCCAAGTTACCTGCAGCCATAAGAAGTATCTATACCAAATTTCAGCCATCTAGCTCAATTATTGTAGACTGTAGCGTGATTACAACAGACTGACATGGTTAAATCTTCTTAGAATTTAATACCCATTAAGAATATATATTAGGGTGGGTTGATTTTTTTCTTTTAAATCGTATAGCAAAAACGTAAACTACATAAAATTCTAAGAAAATTCTCCGAAGAAACCATGTACCTAAAATAAAATCCTAATCCGCGCCTCTCGACTTGAAAATGTATACGCCCGCCTTTGCCACAAAAAAATAAATGTTAGAAAAAAAAGCTATTTCCAAAAAAAATCGAATTTTCTGAATAAAATTGTTTAGTAAGGTAGTTTATTTGCACTTTATATCATTTCTACACCCAAAATTTTTTCATTAAAAAAATATTCACCCAGTCGGGTAAACCGACCAAGGTATAACTCACTTTGTGAGTACTGTAATATGAAATACACGAATTAATCTGTCAATTTGTATAGGAGATACCAGAGGGGGCTTAACAAATACTCCTATTTTGCGCTAAACAGTAAACTTCAAATATATTGCACTGTATCGAATTGTAAGCGTTTATATGCACTGGAATATTCAAGTTATGATATATTCAATTTTGGTATGATTTGGCCATTTTGTGTGGGAGGTATCAAAAGGGGCGTGGCAACTTCGCCCATTTTTCACAGGATTGTAGGAACTATAAAGCTATTACACTGTACAAAATGTCAAGTCTTTTTTTGCATAGGTATTCAAGTTATAAGCTGTTAAATTTTGGAGCTAAATGGTCCATTTGTGTGGAAGGTACCAAAAGAGGCGCGGTAACTTCGCCTATTTTTCTTGAGGTGGTAGTGACTAATAAAATAATATTATGTGTAGAATTTCAGACGATTCAAATAAGTAGTATAGAAGTTATTAAATAATCAATAATTCACTTAATATTAACACTTTGTGGGGGAGGTACTAGAAGGAGAGGACCAATATGGCCCATCTTCGAACTTCCGGAGATAGATAAAAATATTACCACATACCAAATTTGAAGTCAATCGGTTACTGCTTTCGAGAGTTATCGTGCGCACCAGCTAGCACAAAGACAGACAGACGGACGGACATTGCTCATTCGACTAAAAACGACCTAAAACGGATATCCGCCAAACATACTTAGGGTCTTATGTCACTCCTTTGATGTGTTGCACTTTTGGCCCGTAGTAAATGATATATACCCTCGTATCACTAAAGTGATGGTAGAATAAAACATAATAGATTTCAAAAAAAGAAAATAATTTTGGCGAAAGAAGAGGAAAAAAATTTTCAAGTCGAGAGGCGCGGATTAGGTTTTGATTTTAGGCCCACGGTTTCTTCGAAGAATTTTCTTAGAATTTAATGTAGATTACGTTTTTGCTATGCGATTTTTAATTTTTTTTCATCCATACAAATCAACCCGCCCTAATATATATATATTCTTTATGGGTTCTCAGATCAATATTTAGAGGTGTTACAAGCGGAGGATATAAAAACCCAATCCTATGGTGGAGGATATAAAAATGGATCGATATTGCCTATTTTCAATCCAAAATTACCTGTAGCTGATACCTGTACGCCTCAGCAACGACTCTGACGTGATGGACCTACCCTACCCCCACACTCGTGAGACCTATATGATATCCTTTAAACGAAAATAAACGGACGCACTACAGCAACCAACCGATGCGACTACGAATACAAGTACTGATAACGGTACAACTACAACAAATACGACGACTACAACAAAAACACTATAATATAAACATTGGATTGGAAACAATCCAAGTGATTCAAAGACCTCTTCTGAGGCGGCAGCATTTTCCGGCACTTCGGTTTCCTATGGCAAGCATGCCCGTCATTTAAAGAGGAAGTTTAATGATCGGCGCATGGCTCTCAGGATCCTTGAGAGACTTGAGAAAGTCGATCCTGCATATCTGACCAACAAGCAGAGAGAATACCTGAAGAGGGCAAGGATTATTTCTGAAGAACAGGATACCGCATCAACTTCCATACGGCAGAAGCCAATTAAAAGGATCGGTTTTCCAGATGAACCGCCGGCATCCAAAAGGACCAAAGGGTAACGCTGCTCCTCGGTCCTTCGCTGACTTTCCTAAAGCTGAGTTTAGACGATTGCCAGATCGGCAAACGTTATCAACCCTGTTAAGGTGCTGCAAATATACGGGCAATGTCAGATTGTTAGGCAAAGGTGAATTGACAGTTTCTGGCAATGGCGCCGTTGTCACATGCATAAACTTCGAACATATAACAATCAGCAAATTATCTCGCAATGACTTTTCTGCTAACGTTGCAAAACAAAAATTGTATGTTCACACGGTTGTAAATTCACAGGGTTGCATTTTTCCGCCATTTTTCTGGCAATGTTGTCCGATCTGCAAATCGTCTGTACTTACCTTAAGGACAGTTTGATACTGGCGTTCATCAACAGGGGAGACGAAGAAGGAAAATGTATTCAGTAAAATCCGACTTAAGGTGTACAAGAGCGACGAGGGTGGAAATTGAAAAATATTCCTCCAGAATATCTAATCTAATGAAGAGCCTCCGTCTTCTCAAGCATCAGAGCAGCATCTGGCGGGAACTTGCGTTTCACACTTTACCGATGTGGTTGAATGTGTCGATAAGCTCGTCATCACGGGATCGGAAGAATCCTGTGGGGATGAATCCGGTGAGGATGAGCTTCTAGCGGACACAGACGGCGAGGATATAATGGTGGTGACGAAACCTGACAATGGCCCGGTTCCTGCAGATAAACTTCCAACACTCTAAGGCAGCATCAGCTGCCTCAAAATAACTCCTGTTGCAAGGAGGGGTTGACCTGGTTCTAATCCAGGAACCATGGTTAAATGGAGATATGGTTTGTGGGCTTAGGACGCCAGGGTTTACGCTGCTTCAAGGTACAGGTAATGGAAGACGTATAGCCGGTATACTTGCCATGAACGACCTTAATATATACCTTCTTCCTTCCTTTAGTAGTGAAGACGTGATATCATCTAGTTAGAAAACTCTAAAGCTGGTTGGCCTCCGTTTATATGGCACATAACACTGAGGCACCACCTTGTGCATAGAAATCACTGGTAGGAGCGGCAAACGAGAAGAACAAGGACCTAATTGTTTGTAATGGAGAGAAATCAAGGTTGTTTTCATCCCAAAAGCTGGAAAGCCGTCCCACACTGGAGCTAAGGATGTCTTTAAAACTCTGGAGAGATTAATAGATAGTTGCCTTAGGACTAAAATTGATCACAGGCTACTGTCCACTCAACAAGTCCACCGAAACCGCCCTGCATGATCTAGTCAGCTTTATTGAAGGATCCCTCTCTATTAAGGAACAGGCAATAAAGCCGACCAAATTTATCGGCGGCGGCGCATGGAAAAATAGCGATCGGCGGCTGATCAGCTGAGCCGATCAAATTTCAACAATCGACTGAGCCGATAAACAAACAATGGCGCACGAATGACATTCTCCGGCAAAGATGGCGCTTTTAGAGGAAAAAACTTAGCTTAGAGGAAAAAGCTTAAGAAAAGTTATGGACGCTTTGATGTAATATCGAAAATAGGTTCAATAAACCTCTACTTATTAGTCTTTGTTGTGAAAGAGAATTTATTGTGAAAGACAAAGTGCTCGCTGTCTTCTCTTTAAAACGACGTAGACCTTTTAAAAATCGGTTCGGTCGTAAAAGAGCTATTGTAATTTCCATAAAAGACAAACCATTTTCTTAAAAACCAAAAACGCGTTTTTAAATTTCAAATCCCCATAACATTTTTGGATTTTCTCGTATTTTAATAAATGATAGCAAGATCTATTTGGAAATCTTTTGCGCAAAAATTAACTTCATAGGTCGATATTAAAAATGCTGACCCTATTGTATTACTTAGTAGTCACTTTCTTAATTTTCATAAAAAAAATAAAATAAATCTTTTTGACTCACTAAATAAACTTCGGCGGCTAATTTTCAGCCGATGTGAGCCACTAAAATCGGCGGCGGCTACGGCTGGAAAAAAATGGTCGGCTGCGGCGCGCCACCGATTTTACGCCGCGTCGACTTCATAGCTTGTTAAGGAATATACTTATACTATGGTAGGAATACCAAAATGCGCATTTTTAACGCATGCGTTAAAACTACTCTGTTGTACGGAAGTGAGACATAGTTGACCAACGAGTCGATAAAACAACGACTACAAGTTTTTATAAATAAAAGTCTACGCATAATATGTGGAATATTTTGGCCTAACACCATAACAAATGAAAATCTCTGGAGCTTGAACCGGGAGGAACCCATCCACATACAAATAAAACGCAGAAAGTGGAAATGGATAGGTCATACCTTGAGAAAGCCAGTTGAAAGCGCAACCAGGATGGCCTTGGATGGAACCCCCAAGGAAGTAGACAACGAGGAAGACCCAAAAATACTTGGCGCAGAACAGTAAGAAAAGAGTTAGCAGCAATAGACAAATCATGGGAAGAAGCTAAAATTATTTCATGTAATAGATTAAGTTGGAAATATCTTGTTGAAGCCCTATGTTCCTTCGAGGAATAAATAAAGGAAAAAAATTGTAGCTTTTGTAGATATAGAGTGAGCCTTTAATAACATAAATCCAGCCGCTATAATTACTGCAGAGGGAAGTTTCCGAGTACTCTTCGAGATATCCTACAGAAGGCCCTCACACAACGGCAAGATTGGCTTTCGATAATGGTCTTGGTGTTAAGCCGACCAAGACAGAACTATTTATTTTCCGCAGGATATATAAGGTTATGTAGTTATTTTACTAGCCACGAAGTTGAAATTCAAACCCAATATTCTGGAATTAGCAGATAATGAGGTCTGAACTCGCGTATAGTTTATTTGTTGTAGTAGTCAGACCAATAATTCGGTAGGGCATTGTTGTATGGTGTACGTATCACTGGTGCGCTGAGAACGACACCAACTGAGGTACTAAATGTTAACCTACATTTAATGCACTACAATATGCCGCATGTACTGCTGTTAGACTTAGAGGGAACTGTCACTGAAGTCAGAAAATGTCTACGGACGTAGTGTCATTCCAGACACAATGCTTGACATACCGGGCATTGTTGATTACACTATGACTAAACCACGTTTTAAAAAGAACTATCTCACTCTTGTACCTGATAGATCAGAGTGAAATGGTCCTATCCCAGAACATAGGAGATTCAGATGGTTCTAATCTCAAGAACCAAGATGGGTTTGGTGTCTTTTCTGATGAACTTGAGCTATCAAATGCAAAATATGTACTGCCTGTCACTGTAGTGTTTAGCAGGCTGAAAGTTAATGTTTTGACCAAAGTCAATATTTTTAATATATTATTTCAAATCCCTAGAAACTATATTCCTGAGATCTCGTAACGAGATGGCTGAACAGTTCAATATTCCCATGATATGCGTTCCCGGCCACCGGAACATATCAGGGAACTGCAAAGCAGACGAACTTGCAAGACAACCTAGTAAAACTAAACTGTACTGATACACTATTGACTTTGTCAACAATACCACTGATCAATTATACCGCAAGCAATGCTATCTGCTGCAGATATTTTATATGCGAGACATTAGAATTGTTGAAAACTATAAAAATTGAAAACTTGAAATTGCGGAGTGATGTGGAGTTTGGACTTTCCTCTGCATATTCCGATGATCTTTTGTAGATGCCGGAAGTACCTCCATATTTTAAAGAGGCAGGCTGGTATCAGGCTCGCATAAAACAAATCTGGTTTATCGAGTTCGCTTTGAAGATGATTGCTGAGATCTGGCTGGACATAACTTTTTAGGGTCCCTAATCAATGATTTGAGGTGTTTCAAACGGATTAACAAAATTAGGGTATGATGAGGGAATGAAAATAAAAATATTTCAAACTTTAAAAATTTCTATGCTTGCAAATTTTATATTTATTGAAAAAAGAAACGAATTGGTAACATTTACAACGATCTGAGATCTAAAAATGGAAAAAAATTAATCGGAATTGCCATCAGGACTATAGTGATGACCATCTTCTTTGTATTCCTTGTTAACCTTCAACGAGTGATTGATGGTGCTGGTGCCCCCGGGAATACCAGGATATCCTTGAGGTCCTTGGGTAGGAGCAACAGCTCCTTGTGGTGGTGGTGGGGCTTGATTATAGTAGCCAGCTGGTGGAGCGAGTTGTGGTGGTGCTGGGGCTTGATTATAGTAGCCAGCTGGCGGAGCACCTTGTGGTGGAGGTGCTTGATTATAGTATCCGCCATAAGGATAGGCAACTGGTTGTGGTGGTGCTGCTGGGTATCCGTAGTAGTACGGCATGGGTGGTTGTGGATAGTAGGGAGTGCCATAAGGTGCTGGTGGAGCTTGCGGTATGTAGGCCGGTTGATTGTAGTGGTAGCCTGGATGGGGAAGGTATTGTGGGGGAGCTGGATGTTTACCCTTGCGTTTATGCCCACTACCACTTTCATTGCTGTCATCACTGTCGCTGCCACTATCACTGTCACTATCACTATCGGCCCGAATGCCCATGAAAAGGGCCGTTAAGAAAAGAACACTTAAAAACCAATGGAAGCGATTCATTGTCGCTGGTTGATTGACTTTGTCTATTTGACGTCTGTTTTGCCCGAGAAATGTTTTCCAACTGACCGTGAAGATAACGCCTAATCAAAAAGCTAAACTTTGGAGAATTTGGTCCAGTACCAAAGAATACATACATGTGTACATGTATTTTTTAAAGACCATCATCAGTCATAGAATCTTGGCATCGTTAGTCCAAATAATTATCACTATATGTGTGAATCGATGATTTTCTAAATGATCTAATTATACGCACAAAAATTTAAATGTTTTTTTAAATTTCTGTAGGTCAACATTTAGATTCAAGCCTTCATAAGAATAAAAGTTTTTTTATTTCTTGGTGCCGTTGTCATCATACATTGATTTTACTATAAATATGTAAATGATAAGACTTAGACGATTTTCGAAATTAACAACACATATGTGTGCGAGCTTCTTGTCAGTCTCAATTGTTTGTGTGACAACAATGATACAGTACAGAAGTTTTAAATAGAAATATAAAGAAATAAGATTTTGATAATGACCACAGAAATAAAATTACACTCAGAAAACATTTCTTATACTCGTATGAATAAATACTTTTCTGTATAAAATGTTTACCGCATTTGGGGCTAATTTACTGATTTAAAGATAGATGTTTGCAGAACTCTAAAAACATAAATATTTCACACTCATTTACTACATAGCATAGATGTGACACATCGAAGAATGACCTACAGCTCAATATATTTGGGAGGAATCCGATTCAGAACATTGAAGTTCGCCAATATCTCCATCTTATCGGCTGGCTATATCTATCGCAGATATATTAAAACATCGACTGATGTGCCCAATTTTAACTGGGGATGATTATGTGCAAAGTTTAAGTGTTTAAATTTCAGTCAGATATACTGAAAAATGTGTTCTCCAGAGCGTCAAGAGGTGACATAGGGATAGGGACCTTTGAATTGGGTCTATATCACAACATGGACCAATATGTTCCATTTTTATACGCGACGATTATGCAGATCAAAGAAAAAATGGGTTCCCAAATGTTTCCAATGAAAAATGCGTTATGTGGCCAGAACCTTCCTAGCCTTAGGTATAGTATAGGTTAGAATAACAGTGACAGCCTCTACAACAGACTCACTTAGACTATACAGTCCGTTGTGTTACCACAGGGAAATAACCAATTTGATGGCTTTAAAACAGTTCAAAAGTTGGCGGATTCCAACATCAGCCAAGTTAGCTAACTCGTCAAAGAAATGAAACCGCCTTCTTGACAGAGCGGAGCACAAAAGATGTTCTATTGATTCCTCTTCGTCTCCACAGCTTTTGCCAAAGTCATTATAAAAGTCCTTCAATCTCTCTGCATGCCGTCCAATAAGGCCAATGACCTGTAACGACAGACACGATAAGTGAGACGTCCGGTATCGATCACGACAACAGTGCGTACCATATAGTCCAATAAGGTCCATGGCCCGTAACGACAGACACGATAAGTGAGACGTCCGGTCTTGACAACGACAGCAGTGCGTTGGTGAGTGTTGAGAATAGGCCACATAACCCTTGAATGTATGCAGTTCCTGAAGAGTGACCATCTGTCATTTGTTGCCGTAGGTGCACTATCTCTCAAGAAGAGCTTACAGGTCGCTAGAGGCAAGCCCACATATTCCAGTTCAGTGTCACAAAATCGCCACTCTTGCCGACGGTTTTAGGTGACTTTTTGGTACATTGTCAACGAAGCTTCTACAGTTTTTGCTTTGCTTTGGATGGGTAGAGAAATTTTTGCGAAAACGTCTAATTTTAACAGAATAAATGCACCTGTTAGTAAAAAGTGTTGACTACAATTATTAAAATGTACTACTTAATCTTAGGTTCAAATGTATCCAAGTAGTTCCATAAGAACCATCTAATAATAGTTCTAATGCCACAAGTGTATTCTACATGACAAACACATGTTAACTATCTACAGCTGATAGAATTGCCTGCGGTATTTTTGGTCAATAGGACTGATGACAATGTCAATAGAGTATCAGTACAGTTTTACTATCGACGTTTCCTACAGGGTTGGCTAGCAAGTTCATCTGCTTTGCAGAATCTGTTCAGACAAGAGATCTGCGACAGTCGATGGCAGTTTTTGAATTCAGGAATATAGTTCCTAGGGATTTGATAGCAGCCTGACTATCAGATCCTGCTAATGACTATCAGATAAACTAATCCGGGTTAGACCCTAGTACCGTTTTTCCTTTTGCAGGTATATAGTGCAACCACAGCATTATTTGATCTTTCCAGAATGTTGTGTTTGAATACCAACTTCATGTCTAGTAAAATACCTACATAAGTATTTTGCGCTTTCAGAGGAGGGAATTTCCCTACCCACAAGGAGATAAATGCAATTGACGGTACCCTATATCTCCTTATATCTGTCTTAGTCTGGTTCACACCAAGGCCTTTATCGGAGGCCCATCTTGCGGTTGGATGAAGGCCCTGCTGTAGGATGTCTCTATGATTACTCGGAAACTTCCCTCTAAATGTTATTGCCACGCGATCTGCATAGGCAATAACCGTAACACTCATATTTTCCAGAGAATGCAGAATATTGATCATGGAGAGATTTCATAGAAGAGGAGACAGAACACCTTCTGCTGACAAATCTATGGAGGTCAGTTAACCATAAGCGAGCTGAAAAGCGTATGTTTACCAGGAGGTTGTGAATGAACCTTCTTATAGCGCTATCAATCCTCAGGGTTATCAGAGCCGTAACTATTGTGAAATAGATATTATATTATACAGGATGTTACTCTCCACAACACTCTGTACAGTGGGTTATCTGCAGGACGAGGATAACAACTGGATTCAAATTAGAGAGCTGTCATTACAGGTACTGCTTGACACAGTACTGCTGGCAGAATTCGAGGAATAGCAGGGCTAACAAGAAAGCGAGTGTACTACAAATGTTGCAAAATTGTTGACAGATAAATCCAGACTTAGCTGGGCAATTAACAGCTTTGAGCCAACAACATTCACTTAGATGTGGTAATTGCAGCGCTGTCGCATCTAAGGGTGAACTTTAGCTTGATTAGACTAATTCAAATCATGTTCAACGGAAGACACAACCTTAACGAGATATGTAAACAGGGGGACTCCACGGGAGGTGTACTATCTCCACTAATTTGTAATCTAGCGGTGAATAGAATCCTGTTAGATCTGGAACGTTGTGGCTGCAAAGCCTTGGCATATGCGAACGTCGTCGCAATCGAAGTAATCGGAAAATTCCTCAGAGACATATACAGTTAAGTGGCTCTGAACAAATTTACCAAAATACAATTTACCAAACAATGCAGAATTTGTTCGCTTTACTAGGAATAATAAGGTCCCACATGTGTACCCTCCTCGTCTAATGGATTTGAGCTAGTCTATTCTGAAATCACACAATTTTTAGGTACAATCCTAGGTAGGAAATTGTCCTTCAGACTTAATGTATTTGAACTGGTAAGGGAAGCCAACGTCGTCTTATATTCCTGTAGGGGCACATTGGGGCCTCTCTCATAAAATCGCAGTAGGGGTGTAGTGTGGCGGACGGCAACTGATAAGCAATCCATCACCAGTCAATTAATGAAGGTTCAGAGAACTGCCTAAGCATAAGCCACTCCATCTACTGCCGATTGATATTGTGGCTAGAAAAGTTGCCACTCTGCATTAAAGTCAAACTGTCTATTAATGTGGAGGTGCAAGAACTACGGCCACATGTAACCGACCGAGTGGACTGTATACGAGTACCAAAAGTGTACACATTCTAGAGGAATGGGTTGGCAGAGTACCACGAAATAGAAAGTGTGTATCACCACTTCTATACAGATGGTTCCAAGTTTGATGAGAATGTTGGCTTCGCATTACACTGTAAAGAACATAGTCTTGATTAGGGTGATCAAAAAACCGGTTATTTTGAAAATACGGTTTTCGGTTTCTTCGAAAATTAAGTTAACTCTAAAACCGGTTTTCGGTTTAACCGAAAATAAAAAACCGGTGAACCGGTTGTTTTCGGTTTTTCTATTTTAATAAAAATGCATAAATAATGCTCAACATTATGTTAGATGACGTAAAATAAGCGTAGTGCAAATTCAATATGTAACCATATTCCAATTAAATTAAGATTTATTTGAAAATTTTATTTTAAACACTTCATATTTTTATTTATAATAGGTAATTGTTCCAATTTCATTTATGATATAATATTATAATCTCTGCAATATTTGTAATATTTATGTTCAATTTTGAAAGAGATTTCTTTCAAAAAATTGGTTATGATTTTTATAAAATTTGCTAATAGTGAAGATCGGCAAAATCTTAGCTTTTAGCATCATATAAATGGAAAACCGATTATATACATATACTAGCGGACCCGGCGAACACCGACTCGCCCCAATTTAACGCCTTCAGATAAACTCCAGAGTGATAATAAAACACAGATAGTTAAAATTTTAATGCGATTTGTTTAAAAGGAATCGAAATCAGTAGAGAGCGATGTGATAAACAACAAACAACGAAGACAGAAGACAGGCAACGTACAGATGACCGTGCGAAAAACAGGGAAATTCGAGATTAATTCCACAGACTTCCTACGATTGGTTTTGAGATTTATTGATTGTCATCGCAAAAGCCAATCGTACAGGGAACTGAATCCGCTTGAATTGGAATGAAAGATCAGTTGGAATAATCGGAATTCGTGGGATAAGGACTTCCTCTCCTTTGAATTTTCCCTTGATGATCGTCGCCTGAATCACATTGTCCATCAGTTTCATAATGGACAACCGCGAACTATGCACAATTTCGGATGATTCAGATTCCGCAACATGATTATGATCGATTCCACCTTCAGCTGTACTGAAAATCAATGAATTTTTCGTAAAGTTTAAGATTTCGGCAATGATTTCGAGCCAAAGACAATCGCTATAAAAATAAGAAGGTTTTATAGTTAATTTAAAGACGTGAATAGTACTTGTTTTGAGGATTCATTTCATAGAATTAAGAATTTTGGGTAATAAAACTAATTAAGTTTGGTCTTAAAATAAGCACATTTTGCGTAAATTTAAGTATGGCGCGTGCTTATTTTAAGTAAAGTATCATATAATTTAAAACATTATCGTAATAAAATTTAAAATGTTTGTCCTTGATATAAGAATATACTGGTAACTGGTAAATTTAAGGCATACATGAATTTAAATACAGTTTTATTAAATATGCATGGAAAATTCGTTACATTATATTGATTAGAATGTTACTTTTTTAAATGAATCATTTTCTTTGAAATCACTTACTATTCATAGAAAATTCTATAACACATCAATTTATCTTTCTAAATAAATATTTTATTTGTTATATTTTATATTGGAAAATACAAAAAAAAATATAATACATATTACGGATAACCTTGAACATTTTATAATTTAAAACAATATGTAATTGTATAAAGACAAATCGGCCAACACACTATGAAGATTGACTTTTATTCGAATATTGTATTGCTATGTATCGATTCTATAGCGGGATTCGTTTCTCTATTTGTTGACCATGAACAATTTTTATCGGAACCGACCTTAATGATTTTTAACCTAGAATTTGGCTGGAATTTTAATAGAAATTATATAAAACAAATATTATATTATTATATCATATAGTTTGGATGCTCACTCATTTCCTGCAATTTGTAATATTTTAATTCCCCACTGCATTTTTTATATATCCAAATAAAGTTCAATTGCGCGAACTAAAATAAAAATAATTTTAATAGAAATCAAACAGAATGATTTATATACGATAAAGTATTAAAATAAATTTTATCATACAACTGTCACAAAATGTTGAAAGATAAGAGATATATTAAAATCTTTGGAATATACTTACTTACACTGAAATATTTAGTCATTCTTCTACGACACAAATTCTCATAATAGATCCATACAAAATTTGCTGTACTAAAAGTTAAAAAAAATATTTATGTAAGATATTATTAGTAATAGAAACTTATTGTTTTGAAAGTGGCGAAAGTGACATTTTTCATATAAATTGAGTTATCAAAAATAATTTTCTCAAAAAAATCAATCGTGACTTAGATTTTAAAATCTTAAGTTTTGTTAGCAAACAAAACTACAAAAACTTATTAAAAATTACTTCTGTAAAACAAAAGCTAATGCTGCTTATGACATTCTTAACCCTGGTGTTAGATTAGCAAATCTGTACGAATCCTAGATTAAGAGTCCATTTGGTCAACATTACATTTTTCATATAAAATGAATATGGAAGACAATATTTTATATTTATTTTTATTCAATACTTCGTGAAAAGAAAGCAGCTTATTTACAATTATTTTTGAGCAAAAACGCTTATTATTTTAATTTTAGTAAAACAAAAATATCCCTTGGACAAAATTATAAGGCAATATATATACATACATATATTACCGTTTATAAAGGAAACGATACAAAAATTGGACCAAATGGGCCTAACTAACAGCAGGTTTAATTATGAAGTACTTATAAAGCAATTATGAACACGAAATCAAGGAAAAATTTAAACTAAAATTCAAAGAAGGAAAAAATCTTTTTAAATAAATTATATTTGGAAAACTTTTTAACAATAACTTTGTTTGTGTGAAAACACGTATTTTATATGTGAACGTCAGTTCGCAAATATATTTTGTTCTAATACATTAATATATGCGTTCCAAATTAAATTTCTTGATTTTCAAATAAAATATATTTGTTCAGAAATACATAATACTTACAAATATTGTTTCCAAATCTATTTCCTTTCAATTCAAACATTTCCATGTAGGTGTATGATCACTTATTTTTTGGAAGTTATAAATGGAATTCAGCACTGCATTTTTCATATATCCATCACATTTATCTTCAAATATTGCGTGATCTAAAATTAAAATAATTAAAGTTTTTCTGAAAATAAATCAAATAAAATTATCTATAAACAAAAAAAACTAAGAGAAATATTTCAACCGTTCATATATAATACTTACTTTGAAATATTTTGTAAAATTTGCCACTCTTCTCACAAAAGACCCATTCTAAAATTGTTTTACTAAAAAAAATAAAAAGATAGTTTTATGTATAACATATTATTAATAATAAATTTCTATATTGCCACAAATAATTTCACATTTCTGCATTATGCGCTGGTATTTTTAATAAATAAATACTTTCAATTAAAATGTGTTTTGTTAATTTTGTAATTGCCAATAAGATGTTTATTTCATGATAATAATATTATTTTTCACGTACCTAAACATTTTCCCATTGTCTCTTTCAGTATTACAAAATCTATTACTCACATTTTTGTCATCCATTTGGCACAAATCTCTTCACAGGACTTACAAACAAGATCTCCTTCAAAAACGCATGTACATCGCCATAAATAACATACAGCAAAAATAACTATGACACACGCACTCCCTTATCACAGAGATCGATAGTGACGTCGACGGCATAACCACATGCATACACACATGTACGCGACGGTTTCATTTGTTGTTGTTGCTATGCTTTAGCAAAAATAACTGTTAACAGCCCATATTAAAATTATTTTCGGTGCAATATGCACGTATACTTACATATTCACAGCAATCAAATTTTTTCACAATCCGCGTCCCGAAAACAGACAACCGTTTCCTTCCATCGCTTGGAAATAACTGACGATTTAAAAGAAAACGAACAACAGAACTGTTCTCTATTTTCTCTTCTAGCATTCCATAACAATTACTGATTCACACATTACCAAACAAAACTGATTCTCCGAGCGAGAGAGGGAGGGAGAGATTGTATAATTCTGTCGTATGTATTCTTAAAAATAATGACAATAGTCATAAAATGTATTACCAAGACAGCCTTTCCTTTAAGGGGAGCATAGCCTTAAATTTATTACTCAAATATCTCATACTGTTAATTAAGTCCGATTCGGCATTAAAACTATGACATGTCTACGTCGTAGTGTTAATGTAGAAAATCCTTAAAAGTATTGAAATATTACTTAAAATAATGCGGATTGTCACAAAAATAATGATTTTTTCTTTAATTTAAATGCGTACATTTAAAGAAGCGCGTACACAAAACTAATGATTAGATAGAAATTAATTCAAATTCAAAAAACTTTATATTAAGGAAAATTTCGTAAAAAACGTGTAAATGTTCATTACTTTAATGAAAATTGTCATTGAATTAATGCCGAGGTAGCATACTTAATATAAGAATGTGTCATCATTAGTTTTATTACTATTTTTTTTTCAGTGCAGAGATCAATTGTTTCAGTCACTGTCTGTAGCTCCGCCGAAGAGACATTGTCTGTTCCTGGCGACTTAAAAGGTTTAAAGCCTTAGAATATTGAACTAAGCTGGAGTGTGCATTTTTCTCCCATTACGAGTAATATACTGATTTTTTTCTGAGTGTACATACGTGTATTGAAAATCTAAAAAATGAACGTAATTGATATGATTGGTCCATGACAATGTGATAAGCTATTAGAAGAATATATAATTTTCATATTCAAAACTAAAAACTCGGACACACTTTCAATTGAAACTATTTGAAATTAATGACTTTACATTGTAAGCAAATGAAATATTCGAAAACCTAAAGATACATACAAATTGCTAATTTAATCGCATTTAAATTGGTGTCAATTTGCGTATACAAACTGTCCGTTTTGCAAACATCATAAACCTATCAATTGACTATCGAGCAGTCTACGCCCAATAATTTTTTTTAAAACAAATCACATAACAATAATATTCATTGATTATTAGCAAATACCCGCTGCTCTGCACGCGAAAATTTATAATTCCTTTAAATGACACAGAAAGATTTTTTCATTCCGGTGAGATGGTCCCATTTTGACGTTTATAAGTAAGAATTTTCAAAAATAATGAAAAACGACAGGTACTTTGGTCCAACGGCCGCCGGATATATGTACCGGATTGACCCCAAGCAGCAATTGTTGTGTCTGGGGCTGCCACCTCATTACTACGTATTTTATGTTCGTCCATTTTTTGACCTTTGGAGAGTCACATCCCGGAGTGTCTGCATGGAAATTATTTGCTCCGTGCCGGGAGCATACCGTACCAGAGCAATATTTCTGGCCATTCTGCGGGAACCGTATCCATTAGGAATGTAACGAAAGTGACTTCAGCGAAAGCGAATATTGAAATATATTTATTGTGAATGCGAAAGCGAATAGTGAAATATGCATTTTTGCGAAAGCGAATAATAGTTTGACCCTTTAGCACCAACAAATTTAAGGAACTGAATTGATACTTTTCCAGGATATTCAAGTATTATGAATGTTTTCCATAGTTTTACCTCCTGTTACCACAATGACAAACATATTTCTTCAACTGTTTTGAAGAGAAGTGACAGAGGTTTTCATTGGTATTAATATCTTCAAATTGTGTGAAGGGAATAAGGAGATTTAACACTTTCAACAAATGGAAGCGAATACTGAAATATATTTTTGCGAAAGCGAATAATCCAAAGATGGTTTTTGCGAATGCGAATGTTAAAATGATGCGAATAATTCGCGTTCACGAATGCGAATATTCGTTACATCCCTGGTATCCATCACCGTTCAACATCAGTAACATGTACCGGATGTATGGAGTGGGAGCACTTCCGAGCCTTAACCCCACCAGGGAGTATCGCAGACTCGAATACGTTGCAGCTTGCTGTGCCCCCAGTGTGTCCCCAGGAGTCGTAGTCGTCATTGTCGTCGGCTTGTCGTCCCGGTTGTCGCCTACGTTGTCAACGTCTTCGATTTATGGGGCATCACCGCAATCTCCCTTACAGCAATATCAACAAGCATAGCATTCAACACCAGAATTACCATCAAATATTGCTGTACCAACATGCATCCTTTTTGAAATTTAATTGCAATGCAAGATCAATGAGATTGTAGACTTCATAAATAGGAAAAATATCAAGGCCGCTGAGATCCAGTAAACAATGCTGAGCAACACATGCAGCTTGCACAGTTGTCAGGGTTACAAAGTGCTACACAGCTTATTAAGTCTGATTAGGCTTGATTATAAGCCGAAAAATTCATATTTCAAGCATAAAGCGATTGATTTAAGGATATTATCGGAATCATTTGAGTGCGAAACGGTCTTCAATGAAGAAATTTTTGATTGAATTAAGCCTGTCCAATACTTGATTTAAGCCTGATAATACTTGATTTAAGCCTGATAATACTTGATTTAAGCCTGATCAGTTCTTGATTTAATCCTAACCAATACTTGATTTAAGCCTGGTCATACTAGATTTATTGTGGTTTCTTTCTTTTTGTACCTATATACCATTACAAATACAACTGCTTTACAGCAATAGTAAAAATTTTGCTGTATTTATTCGATTTAAATATGAAACATATAAGGAATAGCATCAACGAAACGAATAAGAATTATTAACAACTTCAAAAAACTAAAATCAAAGAAATCCACGCCAAGTAATGTATTTGCAAACACTGCTAGAACGAGAAAAAAAATGGATATTGTCGCGCACAAATGTTTATACATATACATCTCGACAATTTATATGCATGTGTGTTTGATGTTGCGTCAGCCAAAATCAACCACTTGCATGAGAGTGGTTGAGAGGGTAATTTTGTTGTGCTCTATAATGGTTCTGTCTCTCAGAGATTAAAGTAAGCTTTCTTTTCTTACTTTAATCCATTTTAGGCTTATTTCTCCTTTTCAAGAAATGTTTGCTTGATTTAAAGCATTAAATGCTTATAGTAAGCCTTTCAGCGCTTGATTTTTTCAATTTAAGCCTATTTATACTTGTTTTAAGAAAAACTTAGTACGAACGTACTTAAATTTTTAAGTACGATTTCGGCTTAGATTTAGAATTTTTTACTTGAATTTAGTATGGCATTTTTCTTTCTATTTAGAGACCCACACGTTGAATATATGGGGGGGTAGCAGTTGGTAGCTGTTCTCCGCGTTGTATGCCGGACATTAGTCCGCTACTCCAAGGAAAAAACCGCGTGGTTCTAGGAGACTTTAACGATCAGAGGGCAAACCTTTGGTTGACCATGTAGATGGCTCTACGTTTTGCACAGTCAATGAGGATGCCCACGCACAGATTATGGATGCTTGCAGAAGCTTGCTAGATATCACATTACGTTACCTGACAGCCCGTCATTTCACTAGGATCAGACCACTTCCCCACAATCCTCTCCATTGATAGGCCATCTGTTTTCATAATCTTTGAACGCCGTACTTTCCTGAATCAAAAGAAAATTTACTGTAACGGGTTCAGAGAATTTACCAACCGCAGCTTCAATGAACTACCCATCCCTGTAGATGTTCGAGGTTTGGCATTCTGTCCTAACCAATGTCCAAAGATGAATAGCTGAGCAAATAGATGGCTCTACGTTCTGCACACTGAATGAGGACAACACGGATTATGGGTCCTGGGAGCCCGTCATTTCCTTTGGATCAGACCACCTACCCACAATCATCTTCATAGATAGACCAGCCGATTTCATCACCTCTGAAAGCCTTACTTTCCTGAATCAAAAAAAGAGGACTGGAACTGGTTCAGAGAATTCACCAACCGAAGTTTCAGATGTTCGGATAGCTGAGAAGAAATTCCGAGACATCATCTATCAGCCGCTCGCTTTATCCCTACTGGTCGAATACCCGAGATACGACCCAATTTCCCAGCAGATGCAGGTGGACTCTCAGTCGAGCGTGATGAAATTATTCGTTCTAACCCTGCTGATCCTAGAATCAGGGAACTGAATCTAGAGATCGGTGGAAAGGTCGACGAATATAAGCGGAACAAATGGCTGGATTATTTGAAGCAATGCAACTAAAGTTCTGGTATCGGTAAATTGTGGCTAACGGCTAAGTCAGTCTAGATTCCTGGCAGGAGAGACGACCGGACCAAGAGGTGCGCGTGTTATTTTAACCGGCAATTCATTGAGTGGTAAAAGGAGATTCGAGCGTCGTATTTATGCTCTCCGAGCCGAAGAAGTACCACCACAATTTATAATTTGAGAAGTTGCAAATGTCATCCGTAGCGCAGTAGGCCCAGGCGGAATATCTATGTTGATGCTGAAGCAGTTGGACATACCGGGAGTCGATTACCTGAAAAAATTCCCAAAAAATGGTTTGTTAGATTTCTTGAATGCTAGCATCCTAACGAAGTATCGATTGATATATGTATCAATTATGACTAGTGATGTCAAACGGGAAATCCCGATCACAAAAACCCCGGGAAATCCCAAATTCCAGGATTTTTTAAAATGAATGCCGGGATATTTTAATAATAAATCCCGGAAATTCCGTAAAATCCCTAATCCAGGTATATTAATATATGCAGCTGTTTCGCATAAAATATTAAGTGATAGAAAGATACACTCTGTCGAAATTGTAAACAAATAAAGCTAATTGTTAACATCAAAAACCATTGACATAATCCGGTGAAAAAATTAGAAATTTTTAAAGGAATTACATAACATATAATAAATTTAATTATAAACAAGTAAACCTTAAAAGAGAACACCAATGGAGTTTGTGTCCCCTCTCAAATTTATAAAAAAAATCCTAGTATAAAATCTGATTTGGATCGACTCAAGATGAAAAAAATATTTTTTGTGGGTAATAATTTAGACGACGAACTGATATTGCACCAAAATTATTCCATAGCTAAGATGTTGTGAAATATTTTAACAAAAGTTAGTATATTTAACAAAAGTTAATTTATGCTTTATTTGTTTTTATCCTTATTTAAATTAATTAAAACTGAACTAAAATGTTTGTATTTCATTTCGAAATATCACATTATTAAGAATGATAAAATATCAACTGCTATTAGTTATCGTATTGAATAAAATGTTTTTGATGTAAATTCACACTTTTTAATAGCTTCAATATGCAATATACGAGTATAAATAGTTACATTCTTAATATTAAAATGTATACACATAAATACAAAATATATTTATTTCTTTCTAGATTTGAGCAACATATATTAATGTTTATAGATGTTACATACATACATACCTAAATAAGTACATATGTGACCATAATAATTCGTAAAACAAAATATGAACTGATAAAAGCATCGAATTATCTCAAACATCAGTGTTGTTTTGTTTGTTCAATTCTCGGAATTCCCAAATTTTCTTAGGAAAACTACATATTTTGGAACATTTAAATCTTGTTTATTGAAACAACAACCGAGTGTATTGACATTATTGAGATAATGAACCACGCAATTTCGGAGCGGGGTAAAGTCTGACTCTGCATTGCGCATAAGTACATATCGCTTATTTACTTCAAGAGTGACATAACTCAAAATTGGAAAGTTTTAAGACGAGTAACTTTAAGTCAGTATAAACTAATAAGTAACTTGAAATAAGATGTTTAAAAACTTTGCAATTATATGGTAGTTTGTGTACATATAAACTAAAATTCGCTGAGATTAATTAATGGACATTTGCAAAATTCGTATTTCTGTAAGGCAAACAGAAAATTTAAATGTTGAGTTATGTCACTCTTGAAGTAAATGAGGTATATACATATTAAAACAATGTTGAGTTCTTCGTTTATGAAAATATTTTATAGAAATCACTATACATTAGACCGGCCGTTAATAACTCAAAATTGAGAAGACTTAAGCTAATCTAAGTCGCGTCAGTCGCCGCCAGTCGTAACGAACGAACGTGTATATCGCAATGCTGATAGTTTAAGCCTATTACGCAGTACCTATTCACCTACCTATTACGAAACAACGTGCTTTGTAGATTTTTATGCGGAAGTTGAATTGAATGCAACGGTCTCTAGACAGAAATTTCTAGTCTGGAAGGCATACATCGCAGTACCTAATACGGGCCAAAAATTAAACCTAAAAAAGACAAAGGAGATTACATCACAGAGGAAAGAAAACCCAGTGCCGGAGACAATATTGAACAATCGTGAGCATAAAACTTCTACGAGCTATGGTGCCTTCGAAACCGTAGTCGAAAATGAAACAAAATCACATCCAGATGAAGGCAATACAATAGATAGGACAGATAAAGTAGAACCCAGCTGGGGCTCTAAGCAACCCCAGCCTTTAAAAGAATAAGTTGAACCGACAGAACCTATTACGGGATAAATCCCACAATTCTACCTCCAACACATACATGGAGGCCGAAAAAGAGTCAGATCACTGAGAAAGTGACTACGAAGAAAAAGGGCTCACCGTCTCTTTCAGCAATTCGGAGAAATCTAACATAACCACACAAAAGGGAGTCTCTAGTCGGAGTCCTTCGATTGTGGCGGCACAGTTCATGCGGTAACGCAGATCAAGGCAACCAAATCATCCGTTAACGATAAGGCTTTAAACAATAAGACTCTACAGACACGGAAAACTTAATTGGTCATAATGAAGGGTAAGAAGCCAAGTCTTATTCTAAAATAGCTAAACAACATTTCCGAGACGATCAATGCTATGCCATATTTGATAGCAGTAGCGCATCTGGAACCAAAAGAGTAACCTCGAAAATTTGTTCTATATGCTCTCGAGTCTAAGGATAGACCACCAAGTAATGAGCTGCAAGTTTGAGGGGGGTGTTTTGGAAAAAATCTATGGATAAATGTATAAATTATGACCCATATTATTAAAGTAATATTAAAAAAATAATTTTTCATATTTTTTTATTTTTGCCATTTTGTTTAGTAGGTACCAAAAGGGGCGTGGCAATAATGTCCATTTTTTACGGAACTGTAGGTACTATAAAAACATTACACTGCACAAAATTTTAAATATTTGTATGAGCTGGACTCAAAGTTATAAGCCGTTAAATTTTTGTGCAAAATGGTCCATTTGTATGGGAGGTACCAAAAGGGGCTTGGAAACTTCGCCTTTTTTTCAAGATGATAGCGACTGAGAAAGTAATAATATGCGTGAAATTGCGAAAGATTCCGATAACACTATGCAACAAATGAACACTTTTTGAAAAATACACGGACTTGACAGTATAGGTTCGATTCCACTATCAAAGGGTAGTAGTATAACCCTATACTCGGTTTGGTGAAATTGGTGACCAATTTTTTTTTAAGGGCCTCCAAAGTTTCTGAAAATCAGTGGGACCCTCGAAAAAGGTGTCATCAGCTTTTGTCCTACAATTAATTCAGACTTGGTGATACCGCTTAACTATAATTGGCAATAATGTAGCTAAGAATATGCGGAACAAAGTATCTTAAAATTTTTTGCGAAAAAACAATTTTCCGGTATTTTTTTTGAAAAAGTAAAGGAAAAAAATATTTTTTTTTTTCACTTTTTTCAGCATAACCTCCAGGGACTCGTAATTTTTCAATAACAATGGTTGGCAAAATTGTAGCCATCGTATATCTGAACAATTTTTGTAAACATGTCAATACAATCTGAACGTGTCTGGACACCCTAAATAGCTCAAAAAACCACATTGTACCCCAAAAATGTTAGTATTTCCTATTATGTAACAAAAATATATTTTTTTGGTATAGGGTATGTTCAGCAAATTTATAGAAAATATTAAGGCCAATATTTTTGTGAAGAATATTAACCCTCTAGCTCCCCCACATAACTGTAATTTGTTGCCCCATTTTAACAAAACGTTTAAAACACCCCTTAAAATGGGGTGGGCGGGTATGAAATGTTCTACAAAAATGTTGGCCATAAAATTTCACTGTATGTGTCAGAACACAGCAAAGCTCAAAACATAACACAAACACCAAAAAAAAGGTCAAATTCCTGTTCGTGCAGCAATGTTGTCAAACGATTTAGTGGTCGAAGCAATAACAATACCAATAAAGGGCGTTTTTGACTGGAATTTGACCGTTTTTTGGTTTTTGTGTTAAGTTTCGGGCTTTGGTGTGTTCTGACACATATAGTGAAATTTTATGGCCAACATTTTTGTAGAACATTTCATCCCCGCCCTCCCCATTTAAGGCGCGTTTTTTACGTTTTCTTAAAATGGGGTCAAAAATTACAGTTATGTGGGGGAGCTAGAGGGTTAATATGTTTCACAAAAATATTGGCCTTAATATTTTCTATAAATTTGCTGAACATACCCTATGCCAAAAAAAATATATTTTTGTTACATAATAGTGAAATACTAACATTTTTGGGGTACAATGTGGTTTTTTGAGCTATTTAGGGTGCCCAGACACGTTCAGATTGTATTGACATGTTTACAAAAATTGTTCAGATTTACGTTGGCTACAATTTTGCCAACCATTGTTATTGAAAAATTACGAGTCCCTGGAAGTTATGCTGAAAAAAGTGAAAAAAAAGAATATTTTTTCCTTTACTTTTTCAAAAAAAGTGCCGGCAAAATTGTTTTTTCGCCAAAAAAATTAAGAAACTTTGTTCAGCATATTCTTAGCTACATTATTGCCAAATATAGTTAAGCGTATCACCAAGTCTGAATTAGTTGTTGGACAAATGCTGATGACACCTTTTTTGAGGGGCCCACTGATTTTCAGAAACTTTGGAGGCCCATAAAAAAAATTGGTCACCATTTTTGCCAAACCGAGTATAGGGTTATACTACCCTTTGATAGTAGAATCGAACCTATACTGTCAAGTCCGTGTATTTTTTCGCCATTGCACAGTGTAATTAGTGTAGAAGTTTTTAAAGAATCAATAGTTCACTTCATTTTTGTCCTATGTGGAGGAAGTACTCGAAGGCCAATTACCCTATCCTCCTTCCTATTGAAAGGTCTGGAAAAACTTTTAGATCATTTCATTAGGGAAAACCTGGATACAAAACTCCTGTCGGGGAACCAACATGCTTACAATAAGGGCAAGTCTACAGAATCAGCCCTGCACGAACTTGTGAGCACTATCGAATCGTCCCTGCATTTCAAGGAATTCACCATGGTGGTATTTCTTGACATAGAAGGGGCTTTTAACAACATTCACTCAGATGCGGTAATTGCGGCACTCTCACATCTAAAAGTTAACACTAGTTTGATTAGACTAATTCAAAGTCTGCTCACCAGAAGACGCATAACAGCATGTCTAGGGTCCACAACTCTAACAAGGTATGTAAACAGAGGGACCCCGCAAGCAGGAGTACTGTCTCCACTAATTTGGAACCTAACGGTGAATGAAATCCTGCTAGATCTAGAACGTTGTGGCTGCAAGGTCGTGGCATATGCGGACGACGTGGCAATCGCAGTGAGTGGCAAATTCGTAAACGTCCTCAAAGATATCCTACAGGTGGCTCTGAACAAGTTGGCTAGATGGGCCAGAAGCAGTGGTTCTCTTTACTAGGATGAATAATGTCCCACATGTGGACCCTCCACCTCGGATAAATGGAACAGATCTAGTCTTTTCTGAAAGTGCAAAATTTTTAGGAATAATTCTAGATAGGAAAATGTTATTTAGACTTAACGTATTGGAACGTGTAAGGAAGGCCAACGTCGCCTTATATTCCTGCAAAAAGGCTGTAGGGTCGCGGTGGGGACTCTCTCCTAAAATCGTCCACTGGATATATATAGCAGTAGTTCGTCCAATACTGTTATACGGTATTGTGGTATGGTGGACGGCAACTGACAAACTAACCATTACCAACCTACTAACAAAGGTTCAGAGAACTGCCTGCCTGAGCATAAGCGGAGCCTTAAGGACTACAGCGACCGAGTCTCTACAAGCCCTATTCCATATACTGCCGATTAATATTGTGGCGAGAGAAGTTGCAACCAAAGCGGCAATAAGATTAAACTGCCTATCAATGTGGAGGTACAAGAACTATGGTCACATGAGGATATCAAAGTGTAGTGCTATGGTAACCGACCGAGTGGACTATATACCAACTGTGTACACCTTCTAGAGAAATTACATCACTATGATTCCCGCCAGAGATGAATGGGTCGGCAGAATACCAGGTAATAGAAACCATCTCCACTTTTACACGGATGGTTCGAAGCTTGATGAAAAGGTTGGCTTCGGAGTACACTGTGAAGAACTTAGTCTGGATATAGCTCACAGACTACCAGATACCTGCAGTGTCTATCAAGCCGAAATAATGGCAATATGGGAAGTCGCCAAGTGGTTGCGTCGCAACATAGTAACCAACACTGGCGTTGTCATTTGCTCGGACATCCAGGCTGCCACCAATTCTCTGGAGGCAACATCCCTAAATTCACAAACAGCCCTCGACTGCCGCAGATCTTTTAACGAGATTGCCGAGCAGTTTAATATACACCTCATATGGGTGCCTGGGCATAGGGATATCCCGGGGAACTGCAACTTGCTAGGAAAGGAGCGACATTACAAATTCTCGAAGAATTTGCATATATTGGTGCACCACTATCCACGTGCAAGCTTTGGCTTGACAATAGGCAATCAGGCAGTCCAACGAAAGATGGACAGAAATCGGCACCTGCAGGGTAGCTAGACAAATCTGGCCAAGGTATGACCTGAGAAGATCAAAATATCTCCTCACACTAGAGAGGCAAAGATTTTCTACGTTAGTATCAGTTTTGACGGGACACTTCTTGATCGGCGAAACGATATTCGTACTATCGATAAATTTGTATATCAAACAGGTTGGTGTCGATGAGTGGCATTTCAGCCCGTGGTAACACTAGGGACCTAAACTGGTCTAGGTGTGCTTGTAAAAAAAAATACGGCTGCCACCCTAACCTAGCCTTTAAAAAATATGGTCCAAATACTAAAGGTTACTTCCAAGAAAATCTGAATTAAAAAAAAATTCCATAAAAGCTTTTTTAATTATTATATTCGTGTTTAGGACGCCATATTAGCATCGGTATTTAAGATTAGTTTCGCAATGCTTATAGTCTAGAAAAGAATAGGCAAAATTTGCACACCCGTTTTGATAGACGAGTATATCAGGCTTGTTTGAATTAACTATATTATAAACTATTTATTCACAGTTTGTGGTCTGGGATATCGTATATTGGGGTCCACTGTAGCTTCTTCTTTATTGTTTTAAACGTACTGCGACATTCAAAACAACGATTAGATCGTTTTGTTGTAATATAACAATTATTTCATCCGAAACCTCTTCGATCCATTCATACAGTGTTCTCTACAATTCTAGTGGTTTATCGTTCGATTTGTATTCGCTAGAGGCTTTTATGGTCAGTTTAATTATAAATATATACGACGTATAATAGGCTGTAACGAAAACACACTTTTATTTATTTTTTATCTTGTCTTACTATACAAATTTCGTTAAAATCGCTTCCTGAATAGCGAACTTTTTTGTAAAACCAAAAATATTTTTTTTTTACATTTTTCAAAAATGAGACATCTACTTCCAATACTCGGAAATAAGGAACACTTCTACAACCATTTATAAATGTGTTATGCCAAAAAATAGTAGGTCAATATTAATATTTGAAGTGCAATTGCAATTTTCAACTAAATATTCCAAAACACATGAAATGGCGCAATTACGTATGAGTGACATACGGTTGATGGTAAATGTTAATCATACGTCAACCCCTTCCTGGCACACTAAAGAAATGCTTATATTACTAAAGAAATGGTAAGGAACAAGCAATACACCGCACAGTGGGGGAATTTTGAAAACAAAATTGTAGCAGCTATAAATAAACTCATATTAACAAATTTCAGCCCAATTCGTTGAAATATTTTCATTTTCAACTGTAATTCGAAAAAAATCAATTCAAAGATTCCATTTGAAATTCGAAAAAGGTTAATTGAAATTCGAAATACATCAACTGAAATTCGAAACACATCATTTGAATTTCAAAATACATCAATTGATATTCGAAATACATCAATTGAAATCCAATTTTTTTTTCTTTTTTGGTTTTCTTTATTTACAAACTGTTCTACAACAATAAGTAAATTGTATAAAATTATTTGTACTTAACATAATTTGGATTCTTAAAATCCAACAATATTTATAAATTTTTTTACAGATATTTATACATTGAATTATATGAAATTATTTTATTTTCTGAATGGTAGGTCTAATATGTGAAATCTCTTAAGCCTTGACACTTCTTCGGTTTCATCTAGTACAGCTATTGCTAGAGGATTGATATGATTACTTAGTCTTTCAATATAGTTGGAGGATGCTTGAATTATCTCTTCTTTAATTGTGGTGATTTTTAAGTCTTTGTGAATATTTCTATTTGCCACGTACCACGGAGCATTTGAGATCATACGAAGAGTTTTTTGATGGATATCTTTGAAGGATTTCCAAGTTTGAGTTGCTAGCAGTACCCCACAGCTGAATTCCATATGTCCAAACTGGTTTTAAAATAATTTTATAAAGTGGAATCTTATTTTCTAAATTGAGTTCAGATTTTCTTATCTTCATCTGTTGATGCTCTGTTATCTTCAACTGTTGATGCTCTGTTTTGATATGAATTTTCCAAGTTAACCGCTTATCAAGATGAAGTCCACGATATTTTACATTTTCCCGCTTAGGAATTACCTCACCATTTAGTGTAATATCAGGACAATCTCCCCTTTTTAAAGTAAAAATAACATTGGTAGACTTTTCGTTATTTACTTTAATGTTCCATTTGTTCAATCAGACTTCAATATCATTAATAAAAGGTGGCGCAAAAGTAATCCTCCTATCAGATAATGCTATAAATTTTGCGATTGTCCCCTAATGTCAGTTCTGTTTTGACATTTGTGTAGTAAACACATGCGAAATACACGTTAATAAACAATGTTACGCTACACTGCTCGAGAACGCGGAATATTGCTGACTATTTACTTGACCAATAATCGGTCGGTGACTTTGGCACAACGTGAATTTCGTCGCAGATTTCCTGGCCGTCCAACGCCTACTGGTGAAATACTGCGACGTTTAGCCACTCGCCTCGAAGAGACTGGCACAACACGAGATGCTGCCAGGCGTGGCAGACCCCGGAGTAGTCGTTCTGCAGAGAATATTGCTGCTGTAGCCGAGGATGTCATGGAAGCGCCGTCGACATCGACGACGTGCCACGCAAATGGGTATCAGTCGACGGTCTCTACAGCGAATTTTGGTACAAGATTTGAAGATGTCCAGACGGTGCATCAGCTGTTAGCTGCTGACCGCCAATCGCGTCTAACATACGCTCAAGCCATCCTTAATCACCACCAAGAGGAAGATGATTTTTCATCAAAAATAATCATGAGTGATGAGGCCCATTTCCATCTTAGCGGGTACGTAAATAAGCAAAATTTACGCTTCTGGGGCACTGAAAATCCGGTTGTAACCCACGAAGAGCCATTACACCCGCTCAAAGTCACTGTATGGTGTGCTGTTTTCGCTGGAGGAGTCATCGGACCTTTTTTCTTCGAAGACGTCGCGGGCCAAACGGTTACTGTGAATGGTGAGCGCTACAGAGCAACTTGATGAATTGGGATTGGAAAACATGTGGTTCCAACAGGACGGTGCAACGGCACACACTGCACGTGCCACAACCGATATGCTGAAGGATGCATTTCCCGGTCGCCTAATCTCCCGTTTTGGCGATTTGCACTGGCCAGCAAGATCGCCTGATTTGACCGCTCCAGACTTCTTTTTGTGGGGCTTTTTGAAGTCGCGGGTTTATGTCAACAAGCCTCAGACTCTTGCAGCTCTTAAAGACAATATCCGTCAAGAATGTGAGGACCTATCGCCGGAAGTTTTGGCCAAAGTGATGGAAAATGCCATAAAAAGGGCTCAAATGACAATCAACTGTGGCGGCGGCCATTTACATGACATCATATTCTCGACTTGATGTAAAAAAAATTAAAAGACCAAATAAAAATAATCCACAAGAAGAATCAAAGTTTTTCATTTTTTTTTTAAATTACAGCCAAAAAACATCGAAAGTTTACTTTTGCGCCACCTTGTAGATCGTTGTAGAAGTTCGGCAGCCGTATTTGGACATTTGTTTTTTGATACTAGTGCTGTATTATCAGCATATGTAGCACGTCATCATTAACTGGCATATCAGAGGTATAAATTGTGTAAAGTATTGGAGCTAAGACACTTCCCTGGGGAACGCCAGCTAGAATAGTGGATATATCAGAAATGTCGTTATTTACCTTGACATAGAAATGTCGTTGGGTGAGATATGACTTAAGTATCATAAAGAAAGGCGCAGGTAGTATTTTTTTCAATTTGTAAAGAAGTCCTATGTGCCAAACTCTGTCGAATGCCCGTTTAATATCTAGGAATACTGCCGAGCAATATTGTTTCTTCTCTAGGGAATCTCTGATAACGTTGACTATACGATGGCACTGTTCCGGTGTTCCGTGCTTGTGACGGAAACCAAACTGATACTCTGGTATTATTTTATTACTCGTATTCTCTAGAAATGGTAATAATCTTCGCAGCAATATTCTCTCAAAAATTTTTGAAAAAATTGGTAATAAGCTTATTGGCCAGAAAGATGAAATTAAATCTGGAGGTTTGTTGGGCTTTGGCACCTTAATAATTGGATAGGGAAGTAATCCAGTTTTAATATCGATTTGAAAATTTTGGTAAGATAAACAATAGCCCTTTTTGGCAATGCTTTGGCTACATTTCCACCAATTTTGTCATAACCAGGAGATTTTTTGATGTTTAGAGCATTAATATCCTCCTTAATTTCTCTTGGTGAAATGTGTTTCATGGGTAGATCAATTTGTAAGGGTGATTCCTGAAAATGTTCAATATCTTTTACGTCATCAGCTGTATTTAATTCGAATGGCTGGAACGCGATTTCTTTAGATATTTGGAAAAAGCTTCTGCTTTACATATATCATTTTTACACCAATTACCATCCTCATCTTTTAAGGGTGAATTTTTCGGAATTGGACGCCTTTTCAGATATTTAGTAGCAATTCAGATATAATGTTAATTTTTTGATCCAACTTTAATGTCAAGATTTCTCAAAAAGTTCCCAATTGGATTTCTGGTGTATTTCCATATTCGACGTAATTTTTTCTAATGTTTTACAAGATATTTTATTTCTGCTGAAGCATTGCATAGGGTACTTTTAGCTGGAGATGGTTTGTCTACCGGAGTCGATAAAAATGCAGCTTCATGGATAAGAAATGAGAAATTTTGAACGGCATTGTCCAAATCATCATTAGTCGCAATATTTACCGACAAATTTACATTCTGATCAATCCAATTTGAAAATGATTCCATATCTGTTTCATTTGTCAGCATATTAACAGATTTATTTACGGTTTTCAATACAGAACAATATGTTAAAATTATTGAGGTGTGGTCAGAACTGAGGTCGTTACTGTCAACAATGTCCAGACTTCTATTGCAAATACCACTATAGACAACGAAATCTAGCAGATCTGGGATGAAATTCAAAAATGTAAACAAATCTGTACATTAGATTGCTGACTAAATCTTAACATAAAATGTGACGAACAGAAAACGTATAGATGATCTTATCTTTTATGAATATTTATTCAAAATTAGTTGAAACAACACATATTAAAATATTTTAATATTAAAGTTTTAACACAGACAAATTGTATCACTTAAATCTACCCCACAGCATTGATTTTCTTTACATTTTTCGAATTTCAAATGATGAATTTCGAATTTCAATTGATGTTTTTCGAATTTCAATTGGTGTATTACGAATTTCAAATGGAAAAATTCAAATTTCAATTGACGTATTCCGAATTTCAATTGATGTTTTTCGAATTTCAATTGACCTTTTTCGAATTTCAATTGATGTTTTTCGAATTTCAAATGGAATCTTCAAATTTCAATTTACTTTTTTCGAATTACAATTGAAAATGGTGTAGAGAGACATTTGCATGGGGGATATATCAAAACATGGAACTATGTCTATCCTTGTTCGTGTGAAAGTTTCCGGGTATAAATAAACCCTAGTTACAAATTTTCAGCCTGATGACTTGAAATTTATGGTGTCTTGGAGTATGAAGTCAAATCGGGGAGATGCTGTATATGCGGGCCATATCACGAAGTGCGCCGATATTGCCCATTTTCAATTCCAAGTTAACTGCAGCTATAAGAAGTATTTGTACCAAATTTCAGTCATGCAGCTCAATTATTGTAGATTGTAGCGTGATTACAATAGATGGGACGACAGAGTAGACGGTATTGAGTATTTTTAGCAAAAAAAAGGAAACGGTTTCGCGTTACGGCTATTTTTCGATTTAAGGTTGGCGAATTCAAACACAATTTTTGTACAGAAGACTTCGAAATAGATGTTCCATGTCAAAGAACAAAACAAAGGAGACACTTCAAGAAGTATTTCTCTCAAAACGCCCGATTACCCTCTCATCACCTTGCCCCTGAAAAACTCCCCCCAAAAATAATAATATATCTTAAGTCGTAGAAATCGGTGGATTTTTGGGTAATGTGTTCGACAAAAATATTCCAGTAAAAAATCACTATAGGTTCTCACAATACACTTTAATAGCAACATATTGGTTATTTAAATATATCTTACCGAATTAAAAAAAGCTATCCAATTTTGGTGTGATTTGACAATTTTGTGTGGGAGGGCCCAAAAAGGGACGTGACGATAAAGCCAATTTTTAAGTGAACTGTAGGAACTTTTGAGTTATTACACAGCGCATAATTTCAAGTATTTCTATGCACTGGTGTTAATGTTATAAGTTGTCAACCTTCTGCAAATGGGAAATTTATTTGGGATGTGCCAAAAGAGGTGTGGAAAATTACAGAAAATTCGGATTAGTAGTACAGAAGTTATTACCGAATCAATGTTTCACTTAATTGTTACTGGGGGGAAGAAGTGGACCAATATGGACCATCTACAAACTTAGGCCGAGATAGGAAAAAATTGCGCGCTATAGCCAGATAGACAGACGCACAGTGGGAGAAATTAAAAAAGGAAATAATTCTGCCGTTTCTTAACCAGATAACCGATTGCGACAAAACTGATTGAATGTTTGAAGAAAGGGTATTAGATATATTAAGTTTTAAATTTGGACCCCCTGTGGTATACAGGGGCGGAGCTACAGGTCCTCAAAGTTGATCACTTCGGATGAACAAAATGTTAAAGCGCGTGTTACTTTTGAGCTCTACAAAAGGCTTTTGGTACCTAACAGTTACCAAGATATGTGCATTTGAACATTGAATTTTTCTTTTTTTTCAAGGACCCTGTCCTAGTGTTTAGTGAATATCGGAGCAGAATGTGCACCGATTTCTTTCACTTTAATTTTTCTGAATTGGCTACAAATTAAACAAGTAAAAGCGTTAAGTTCGGCCATGTCGAATCTTATATACCCTCCACCATGGATAGCATGTGACCTCACAAAATAACACAAACCTAAAGAAAATAACACCGAAAAACAGAAAAAATAGTAAATGAGAACAGTAGGAACAAGATAGATGCTATATATGGGAGCTATATCTAAATATGGACCGATATCGCCCATTTTCTATCCCAAGTTACCTGCAGCTATAAGAAGTATCTATACCAAATTTCAGCCACCTAGCTCAAGTATTATAGATTGTAGCGTGATTACAACAGACAGACGGATGGACGGACAGACGGACATGGCTAAATCGAATTTTACGACGATTAAGAATATATATACTTTATGGGGTCTCAGATCAATATTTAGAGGTGTTACAAACGGAGTGACAAAATGAATACACCCCCCATCCTATGGTGGAGGGTATAAAGATCGATCCGATATAACTTATAAGACAAAAGTTATGGCTGTTTGAAATTACAGTCGGGTAAACCGACTTATGAATCCCCTCACCTTGAGTGCCAAAAAAATATTAGTACATTTATTTTCGTTTTGTTTTAATTAAATTATCATCAATTTTAATTGCATTTAATAACCTTAAAGTAAGGTATTAAAGTTATAAGCTGTTAACTTTTGGTGTAAATGGTCCAACACAAACAGTAAGGAAAGACTAAAGTCGGGCGGGGTAGACTGTATAATAACCTCCACCATAGTTTGCCAACAAATTTACGGAGAACCATTGTTACTATGAAAAGTTGCAGGTTAAATAGAGTAGATTTCTAAATTCCTGGCTTATATGTTAAAAAACATGACCTTTATAAGGGGCTTATACTTATAAAACATGGACCGATATACACCACTTTCACATTTTTAAGAGACGATTTAATTCAATATGAGGTTAAAAACTGCATCCCCTATAACGCAAAGAAGTCTTATAATGTGTTCTGTAGAGCCTTAAGAAGTGGTATCAGTGGGGACCTTTATATGGGGGCTGTATCAAAACATGGACGATGTACCCCATTTTTGCTGCGGACGATTAGGTCCAATATAAAGTATGAATTTTTAATTGATCAGCCGGATCAATTGAAGAATCCGTTTTCTAGAGAGTCAAGAATTGGCATCGGTGGGGTCCTTTATATAGGGGCTAGATCAAAACATGGACCGATGTACCAAATTTTTACTAGGGACGATTAGGTCCAATATAAAGTATAAATTCTTAAATTTCAACCAAATCAATTGAAAAATATGTTCTCTAGAGTGTCAAGAAGTGATATCTGTGGGGACCTTCATATGGTGGCTATACCAAAACATGGAGCGATGTGAACCATTTTTACTGGCATAACGCCTAAATTATTTTCGGGCTTTATGGCATCGACAATACGTCATCTAGATGCCAATTTAATCGACTTATTGGTTAGGAAACACAAGACTTATTTTCATTGCATTTGAAATTCTTTCAGTGTGTGACGAATAGAGGATTAGGAAATACACTCAAAAAATCAAAAATCATCTAAGAGCTCATTTAGTCAAAAAGGCTTTTTTCGATATAGCCTAATGTAAAAAGTATCTATGTTGTAGCTATAAATAAATATACACATATGAATGTTAAACGCAGCTTTTGAGTTTGGTAAACGGCAACAAGTTTCTTGCAACATTTACAGCAGTCATTTAAAATATTACATTCTTCAGACCAAACATATCTCTGACAAATTTCATACAGATCCGATGCAACATGCAGCTTCTATTCCGCTTAGATGGCAAATTGGCAAAAAAGTGAATTTATATGGTGGCTACATCTAAATCTGAACCGACTTTCATGATATTTGCTAGAATTTTATTTCAAAACTCTCTTCCGCCAAATTGAGAAGTGCATATACATACATATACCTCCATTCTAAACTATGCTAAGTGCAAAAAGGTAGTTTTTCAAGCGAGACGATCAAAGTTTGATGATTTTTTTAAATTTGTGTGAAATTCCTTTATAATGAAAATCGAGTGACCAGTACTGTTTTGTGAATAACTTTTGATTGGGTTGAAGGATAAACACCAAATTTTGACTGAATATAATTTGAAATATTTAGAAATTAAAAATGCAATATCCCTAAAAGTATGCTAAGTCGACTTAGCATGTTTTAGAATGGAGGTATCGATATGTATGTGGGCTTTTATCTAAATCTGAACCGATTTCTATGAAATTTGGCAAATTAATAAAGGGCTTCCTGATTTCAATTTCGTGAAAAATAACGGCTTTTATATGTAATGCTTTTTAAATAGTTATGTAGAGTAGTATACAGTCGACACAGCTCGACTTTAGCATTTTCTTTACTTGTTTTAAATAAGTCAATGGTGATTATCTGTTCAGTTGTATGTATAGCTCCATAAAATGCAGCAGCTTCTTTGCAATTTGAGATCTTTAAATATTATTCGAAATATGTGTCCTAATCTAGAACATTTGTTATATTTTTCGACATCGAATTTTTATTTTCACTTGAATTTGAGCAATTTTATAGAAAAACGTACAAAATGTCTAACTTCTTAAAACTTTTAGCTTTTGAGGTTAATTAAAATAATGAGTGTAGGATCATTTTTATGGCAATTAATTCGCTGATTCGCCCTATAAATAGTGGTCCAGATTTTAATGTCCAGTGGTCAATTCCTAAAAGTAATAAAAATTGACAATTTCACTAAAGGAACCCCTGATTTTTAGAGGTTATTTAAACCGCAAATAGACCCTAATTTCGCGATCGCAGAAACGAAGTATTTTGCGAATATACTTAAAACAAACCAAATTTGTATATAATCTATGAACAACGCAAACTTTTTTGATACCACTCTACAAATGGTACAAAATTTCAACGAGATCGTTGTTGAATTTTGATATTTTGGTCAAACTGCCCTGTTTCCCATTCGTCTAACTAATTATGAGAACCTATTGTATTTTGAAAATTTTTTCAAAGTGTTTTCGAAAGCCTCTTCTTCAATTCTTTTTAAAAAATAAAAAATCTCAAAAATATTTTTTTCTGTTTTTTTTTGCGAAATTAAAACTTTTAGTCAAAAAGTCATGTTTTCTTTTTTGTTATTATCCTCAAATGAAAGCTTAGGACATTTCCTTAAAGAGAGTAATTCCATGTGAAATGATCACACAAAATCATCTTCTTCTAATATTACTTGTTCATCCCATTGACAGTTTTTAAGATATTTTACAAGATATTGTGGAAAATCCAATTTTTTTAAGAAAATTTTAATATTTTTTAATTTAAACCACTTAAAAGCATCGAAAATTATAATTATTATTTCATTATTTTATGGTAAAGTCTGATCGGTCGTGAATATTAGAGAAAATTCCGAAGAAAATTGATGAATAATTTAAAAAGTTTAGCTAATTAAATAAGTTTACAAATACAGTCCTGTACGGTCTACTGTTTATAAATAGTAGGGATGTAACGAATGCGAATTATTCGCATCATTTTAACATTCGCTTTCGCAAAAACCATCTTTGGATTATTCGCTTTCGCAAAAATATATTTCAGTATTCGCTTCCATTTGTTAAAAGTGTTAAATCTCCTTATTCCCTTCACACAATTTGAAGATATTAATACCAAAGAAAACCTCCGCCTCTTATCTTCAAAACAGTTGAAAAAATATGTTTGTCCTTGTGGTAACAGGAGGTAAAAATATGGAAAACATTCTTAATATCGGGTGATCCATTTCGAGTTTCCCTACTTTTTTAAAGAAAAAATACAGAAAATTCAAATTGAATGACGAATGTTTATTATTTGAAAGAACATTATTGAAAGTGAAATTATCTGCTCACCGAAGTGTTCTCTTGATTGATGCGATGTGTGGGAAGTTGCGCCGTCTTGTTGAAACTAAAAGTCACCGAGATCACGAGCTTCAATTACAGACATCAAATAGTCGGTTATCATGGCAAGATAATGGTCACCATTGACGGTTACGTTCTCACCGGCATAATTTTTGAAGAAATATGGACCGATGATTCAGGTACGTCGGATCGGGAATCGGTCAATGGCAAAAAGATATCTCTTAACGAGAGCTAAAATATTGCTCATGGGTGTCAAGGTGGTGGGTCGACTGGAAAGTGTTTTTTTGGTCTGATTTTATCTATCTAAATCTGAACCGATTTTCTTCAAATTCGGCAATGTTGGTTCATGGATCAAGAAATTTTACCATTCTAAATTTCAAAACGATAGGATGTAAAATACAGTTTCTATAGGACTAAAGGGCCAAATCGGACGAAACATATATATGGGAGCTATATCTAAATCTGAACCGATTTCAACCAAATTCAATAGCGATCTTAACAGCCGCGAAATACGCTAAACTGCAAAATTTCAGATCGATCGGAGTGAAATTGCGACCTGTAGTCGACGAACAACTTTACATGGACGGACGGACGGACGGACGGACATGCTTAAATCGACTCAGCTAGTGATTCTGAGTCGATCGGTATACTTTAAGGTGGGTCTAGCTGTGTTATTTTTAGGTGTTACAAACATCTGCCAAGAAACAAACTTATAATACCCTGTACCACAGTGTGGTGTAGGGTATAAAAATGCTAATACTTTATCGATGTTTTTAAGAGGATTAAATTAAAATATTAAATATTATTAAATTTTCTCAACGAATGGGATTTTCTCGCAATGTCTCTTAAGACATCTATAAAACCGTTGGTGGTATGGAGAAATTATAAATAGAAGAAGATGAAACTACTTAATTTAGTATTATTTAAAGATTTCCTTAACCAATTACGATAATTGGTTCCCCAGTTTTGCAAAAATATATGGTTGAACCTAAATTTTTTTAGTGGTTTTTCTTTATTTTAATAGATAAATCAGTCTCATTCCACCAATAGCCCACAAAGCTCTTAAAGGAAATGACCTAAGCTTTCTTTTGAGCAAACAAAAAATGAAAAATAAAAATATGGATTTTGACAAAAGTGCCAAAAAAATTGTACTTCGCAAAAAAAACACAAAAAATATTTTTGCAACTTTTTTTTTATTTTTTAATAAGATTGAAGAAAACGCGTATATCGAAAACACTTTGTGCTAAATTTTCTAAGTACAATAGGTTATTAGTTATATGGATGGGAAAACAGGGCCGTTTGACCAAAATGTCAAAATTCAACACCCTCCAACTCGAACAGTCCTTAATCGATCTCGTTGAAATTTTGTGTCATAACTACTATCCAATAGGACCAAATTTGGTACAAGTAAATTTTTGCAAGCACATCAACTGCGTTTGTAGTAGACATAGATAAAAATGTAAGCGTGCAAAGACCGTTGTTGTGAATTAATTTCATTTAAAAAAAAATCTATAAAATGCACCACAGCAGTACCCCCAAAGAACATAGAAATTAATTTAAGAACTAAAAACCCTTGACTAAATTTGGTACCAATAGGACTAAATTTGGTACAAGTAAATTTTTGCAAGCACATCAACTGCGTTTGTAGTAGACATAGATAAAAATGTAAGCTTGCAAAGACCGTTGTTGTGAATTAATTTTATTAAGGGGCGCGAAATGGTGGTTTAAAATTGAAATTTTAAAAAAATTCTATAAAATGCACCACAGTAGTACCCTCAAAGAACATAGACATGCATTTAAGAATTAAGAACCCTTGAAATCGCATTTCCAAAAGTTATGAGCTATATTTTTTCGCGTAAAGATCTCACATGAACAATGTCCAATAAAAATTCGTCCTTAATGTGCCCTCGTATTTTTTGTAACTGACAAGTAACTCTAGAATGAACAGTTTGGCCACAACCTCTAAAAGAATGAATGATGATATGAAAATTTCAGGTTTTTTTCTACATTTTAGAAACGTATGTGAGTATATCTTTTAAAGTATAAAAGATAATAATAAAATTTTTTGGGAAAATACTTTTATGTTTGTAGTTTATCTAATTCCATTAAATTTTGCAACGAAATCTGTACACAACGCGAGAAAAGTGACAAATAACATAGATTACCCCTATGTAAAAAATTTTGACTTTTGCCCATATATCAAACAAAAATATCAATTTTTCTAATTAATCATTTCAGATTTCGAAAGAATGCAATCTTTTACATATCTGACCAGTTTATGGTCAGCGCTACTAGACCACTGAATTGCGTCATAAATTTCCATGAATTTTCTACGCTCAATCTGTGGCTCGACCCGCAGTGCAGCCACAACAAAAAAAAAACGACGAGTGAATGAGTCGTAAAATTGTACATTGAACTTTTTAGTGATGTGCTGCAATGTTAGCATTTCGGTTGCATCATTTCTGAACTGAACTGATCTGATCTGATCTGATGTAATAATCAGAAGATTATTTCGGAGATTTTAGTTTACATTCTTTACTGGTGCATATGTGATGACTGTGTGTGCGTGTGATATATTTATATGAACCAGTCAAGCAGCATCTTAACTAAATGTGTGTTATTAAACAATCTTATTAAATTCATGTCCATTTCGTAATAGAACTGAGAAATCAACTTAGAAAATGAACAGGTAACGAATGCCTTAGTCAGACACAACTCGGCGCGTTTATATACAAGATAAGTACCGACCATCTTCAAATTCGGCTCTAAAATATCTTTAAGAGGTTCCATTTCAATAGATATTTATATTTCATACTATTTTAGTACGAACCGATTTTGTGCAAAGTCGGCTGTGTTAAAATTTTGGTATGACTGAACAGTTTTGATTTTGGAGATTTTTTTAAAATATTTTTTTGTTGAAAATTTTCAGTATTTTTTATTTGTTAATTATACTTTATTCTTAAGCATTCCTTTACACCCGTTTAGCTTAAGCAAATACGACAATAAATAAATAAGGTGTAAGAAAACACATTCAAAACATTGGGTAGAACCTGTAATTTCAACCAGTAAGGAAGTCGGGCGGTACCGACTATACACGGGGCAAAATCGCCTTTTTTGATATGTTTGAATCGAAATAAAATATATTTGGAACACAAATTTTTAAATATTATATATTTCTTAGCAAATAAATTTTATTTGAAAATCAATAAAATATATTTGGAACGCATATATTAATATATTACAACAAATTATATTTGCAAACTAAATTTCTCAAATAAAATATGTGTTTAAATACAAATAAAATTATTATTTAGGAATTTTTCCAAATATATTTTATTTAAAAAATATTTCCAAAACTTTTGCTGAGTTTTTCATATTTCAGTTTCAATTTATCTTGGGTTTCGAATTGTACCTCCCAGTTATGATACCATATGCAGCATTACCTTCTGTTTTAAATCAATCATTTCAAATTTCTGAGTATTCCAAGCCATCATTAGTTGTCAATCCTCTAAGTACTTTATATTGATCCAAGATTATATGATTTCAATTATTATTTTTTACGAACATTAAAAATTTCTAAAAATTTAACTTTGATTTACTGAAAAATTTTACACAATTTATGTATTTTATGAATACTTAAATGCAAATAAATATTTGTTTTGGAAATAATGGTCCAATGGTACATATTGGAATGTAAACAAATATTTGTTTAGAACAACATCTTCCCAAATACACAATTTGTGTGTGTACCAAATATTACATGCTTAGAGTCTACCCCAAACATATATATGTTTCAAGCCGAATATGTTTGGGACAATATTCTACAGAAGCGATTTTTTTTCAGCGTGTATGATACCCTACACCACTCTAGTAAGTTTAGATAACAATGAAATATCCAATGTATACTTCAACTAAAATTTATTTACACAATTTACATTTGGTACGTCTCTGCCTCTGAAGAAACATATACGAGTATACATTATTAAATAGACTCAGCTAGTGATTTGGAGTCTATCGGTTTACTTTAAGGTGGGTCAAGCTGTTTTGTTTGAAGGTGTTACAAACATTTGCCACAAAACTAACTTATAATACCCTGTACCAGAGTGTGGTATAGGGTATAATGATTAGATGTGAAACACTCGTATGTATTGAGGCTACAACTAAATCTGAACTGATGTTCCTCAAGTTGGCATTGTGGGTCCCTGAATGAAGGAACTCTAGCCTGCTATATTAATAATTGGTTAGATTTAAAATACAGCTTCTTTAGCACTAAAAGGTCAAGGTCAGGTGTGAAAGAGTCCTTATTGGCAAATTTAAGCATGATCGGAATGAAATTGCGACCTGTACTTAAAGAATAACTTAATATTGACAGACGGGCGTGCGGACGGACACACGTGGTGATTCTGAGTTGATAGGTATACTTTAAGGTGGGTCTAGCTGTAGTATTTCTAGGTGTTACAAACATATGCCGCAAAACAAACTTGTAATACCCTCTATCACAGTGTTGTCTAGGGTATAAAAAATCTATGGATACATGTAGAATTTATAGCCCTTTTGGTATAAGTAAGAAAATTTCAACAAAATCATGTTTTTATACCCCCACTATTGTGATCAAGGGTATACATATATCAGTTGCTGCGGGCTAAAATTGTAACACATCGAAGGAGTAACCTAATAGACCCCAAAATATTGGGCGGAAAAACGTTTTGGGCCATTTTAAGTTATTTAAGCACAGTCCGTCCATCTCACAGTGGGAGGTATTAAAACAAAAGGAAATAATTTGGCCGTTTCTTAACCAGACAACCGATTGCAAAATTTGTGCAGAAAATGGTGTGAATTGAAAACGTTTGTCAAAACAACCAGTGAATATTTTGACCCTTTCGTTCTTGGAGAACATTCTCTTGGAAGTTTCCTTTAAGATGAATATAAATATGTTGTACTTTTTTTAAATAACTTCTATAATTTCTATAACTCCAAAATACGACATATACTTTTTTCCCAAAAAAATAAAAAAATCGGATTTTTTTGAAAATATAACATTAGTGGCCACAACTTTTGTCGTATTGGGTACATCGAACCAAATTCATCATTTCATCATATAGGAAATTTTATTCCCAATTTAGACGTGTTGACGTGGATAAAATCGGTGCATATTTATTCTGCTCCGATATCTACAAAATACTAGCACAGGGCCGGGTAAAAAATGAAAAAAATTCATTTTTAAATGTAGATAGAAATTTAATAGTGTCTTAAAATTTTTAATTTTATAATATGTGTATTTCAATTAAATATTTTGAAGTTTGTAGGTCTTGACATCAGAAATCAAAAGTAATTCGCGAATTATTTTATTTGCAAAGTCAATTCCACAATTCCCAAAATAATTTCAAAAATGTAAAAAAAAAGGATTTTTTAGGCTTTCCCCTATATTTACTATACTAAAAGCCGGGCTCCAAATTTCCTTTGCAGTTTAACTTGCAACACTAACCACATATAAAAATAATAATCGTTAAAAAGTCTTTTGAATCAGATGAAAGTTTCATAGGTTGTCTGGTTAAGAAACGGCCGAATTATTTCCTTTCCTCTGAATTCACGCACTCACTGTGCACCATAGGATAGGGATATAATTATTTTTTCACTCTGTTTGTAACACCTCCAAGTATTGATCAGGACACGTAAAGTACGAGTATGTCAAGTGAGTGAACTTTTGAAACGGGATGATACTTACACAAAGTTTAGTCCCATTGGGTAGTAACTATGACACAAATTTTTAACGAGATGGTTTTAGGGCTCTCAGAGTTGGAGTGTTGACATATGATAAGATTTAGGTTAGGTTAGGGAGCGCGGCACGCAACCATTGTGTTCGTCCTGAGAAAATAAGTAAAAAAGAGGAGGGATAGGTGGAAGAAGATGAAGGAGGTGATGATCAAAGAAAATAATATTATAAAGAAGTTCCGTCAAGTAGCGAGTAGTCTATCAGTGACGAACGAATAGAAATTTGATTTCAGCGAGTGATTTTTTTGCGTATTTCAAAGCCGATTTCCGAGATTTTTTGTTATTATCACATTTAGAAAATTAATATCGATCGTTATGTACCAAAAAAAGTTAAAAAAAATACTCCAGAAAACTATATTTGTCGCGTTTGAAAATCATTTCTATTCGTTCGCAACTCACGCAAATGTAAACAAACTCACGACGGAACATCTGTGTAATAGAGAGTCTGTGATGATGAGTATAGATAAGAGAGAGGAGAGATGGCTTTTTAGGAGAGGTTTAGATGAGTTGATGTCAAGATACGATTTGATAGAAATTTTTTAGAGGGAAGTGGGTGGAAAGCGTGGGTGACTGAGAGGAATAATTTTGCAAGGGTTCCGTTTATTTCGCTCTTTGTGTATACGCGAGTATTTCGAATTCTTCCACTTCAAAATGACCACCGAGACTCCTAAACTCTCCGATTTCCGTACAAACTTTGTGGTCGAATATCGCGAAATTTCGCATTTTTTCGTATTTTTTGCGTGGAATATTTTTCTAATCGACGCCAACTAAAAATTTCGACGTTTTGTTTGATTTTTGACATATGATAAGATTTGACAACAATTTTTATGGATGAGCAGGTGAGAGTCGGGGACTACTGTTTTGAGAAAATATGTCTCTAAGGGTTCCATTTGTTCCATTCTTTGGACTAAAGCGTGTGTTCTGAAGTCTTCCTCTTCAAAACCACCAACGAGAGAACTAACCTTTCAGATTGCCCAACAAACTTTGTGGTCGAACATCGCGAAAACAAGAGCTAACATAGAAAAACGGCTAATACTACTGGATTCAACATAGCCGATATAATATAGCTAGATGCATTGGGTCTCCTTTCAGTTAAATTTTTCATTAGCACAGTGTAAGGTGGTATACCCTCACTTTGTGAGTAATGTAACATGAAATACTACACGAATTATTCTGTTAATTTTTGTGGGAGGTACCAGAAGGGGTTTAGCAAATATGTACATATATTTTTCGCTGAACAGTAGATACTTTAAAATTTATTGCACTGTGCCGAATTATAAACGTTTATGTGTACTGGTATATTAACGTTATTAGCTATTACATTTTGGTATGATTTGGCCATTTTGTGTGGGAGGTACAATAAGGGGCCCATTTTTCACAGAGCTATAGGTACATTAAAAGCGTTACTCTGTGCTAAATTTAGTTGTATTTTCGTGCATTGGTACTCACGCTGTAAGCTGTTAACTTTTGTACAAAATGGATCCTTTGTGTGGGAGACACCAAAGTGGGCGTGGCAATTCCGTAAATTTTTCACTGGGCTGTAGGCACTGTAAAAGCATTACACTGTACAAAATTTCAAGTATTTTTATACACTGGTATAAATGTATAAGCTGTTAACTTTTGGTGCAAAATGGTCCATTTGAGTGTGAGGTGCCAAAAGGGGTGTGGAAACATCGCCCATTCTTCTCGAGCTGATTAGACTTATAAACTAATACTCGGTGTGGAATTTCAGAAGATTCGAATAAGTAGTATAAAAGTTATGAAAGAATCAATATTTCACTAAATGTTTAGCCTTTGTGGGGGAGCTACTAGAAGGAGTGGACCAGTATGGCCCATCATAAAACTTAGCCGGAGATGGGAAAAAAATTATCGCATACCAAGTTTGAAGTCAATCGGTTACTCCGGTTACGCGAGAGTTATCGTGCGCACCAGCCAGCAGACAGACGGACGCACGGACATTGCTCATTCGACTTAAAATTGCCCAAAACGAATATCCGCCGAACAAACTTGGGGTCTTAGGTGACTCCTTCGATGTGTTGCACTTTTGGTACCCTCGTATCACTAAAGTGAGGGTATAATAATAGATAAATAATACTAGCAAACAAAATTTTTGTCGATGGAGTGTGCATAAAATTTTTTTCATAAAAATATTAAAAACAAGTAGGAAAGTTTAGTCGGGTAAACCGACTAATGAATCCCCTCACCATGAGTCTCAAAAAATATTAGTAAATTTATTTATTTTTTTGTTTTATTTAAATTATTGTCAATTTAAATTTGAATTTAATAACTTTAAAGTATGTACTGGTATCAAAGTTAAGAGCTGTTTACTTTTGGTAAAAAATGGTCCATTTGTGTGAGAGATACCAAAAGGGGCGTCCCAATAACTTTCACTTTTCGCTGGACTCTAGGTACTGTACAAATTTCAAGTATTTGTATGCACTGGTATTAAAGTTATAAGCTGGTAACTTTTGGTACAGAATGGTCCATTTGTGAGGGAGGTACCAAAAGGAGCGTGGCAATAAATCCCATTTTTCACTGTATTGTAGGTACATTACACTGTACAAAATTTCAAGTCTTTGTATGTACAGGTAATAGAGTTATAAGCTATTAACTTTTGGTTCAAAATTGTCCATTTGTGTGGGAGGTATCAAAAGGGGCGTGGACACTTCGCCCATTTTTTTCGAGGTAATAGTGACTAATAAGCTAATACTATGTGTAGAATTTCGGAGGATTCAAATTAGTAGTATAGAAGTTATTAAAGAATCCATATTTCACTAAATATTAACCCTTTGTGGGGGAGGTACTGGAAGGAGTGGACCAATATGTCCCATCATCGAACTTAGCCGGAGATAGAAGAAAATATTACTACATGCCATATTTGAAGTCAATCGGTTACTCCTTTCGAGAGTTATCGTGCGCACCAGCCAGCAGACAGACGGACGCATGGACATTGCTCATTCGACTTAAAATTATCCAAAAAGAATTTCCGCCGAACATACTTGGGGTCTTAGGTCACTCCTTCGATGTGTTACACTTTTGGTACCCTCGTATCACTAAAGTGAGGGTATAATAATAGATAAATAATATCATTGATAAATACATTTTTAAAATGTTTTTGGTTTTTTTAATTTTCTTTAAAACAAAAATTTTCTTTGAAGGTGCCTTTGGTATTTGGACCATATACGGCTCGATAAAACCAGGATATACTGCAAATTAAAAGAAATTGTGAGGACGACAAACGTTAATAATGACACCTTCATGTAGAGGCAGAAGTTTAGTAATTGTCGTTATAACTGGAAGAAAACGGCGTCATTGTCAGAAAATATTTTATTGGCAACACTGTCTATAAAATATTTTTATTGGCAATCCTGCATATAAATATTTACAAAATATATTGTAAATATATGAAATTCAATTCACATTTGCCTAACAATCTGTCATTGTTCGTACATTTGCAGCACTTTAACAGGATTGTCAAATCTGGCAATCGTGTATACTTAAGCTGAGTATAGACGATTGCCAGATCGGCAAACGTTATCAACCCTGTTAAAGTGCTGCAAATATACGGGCAATGACAGATTGTTAGGCAACGGTGAATTGACAGTTCAGACGATTGCAAGAAAACATTACAATTTCATATATTTACAACATATTTTGTAAATATGTATATGCAGGATTGCCAATAAAAATACATTATAGACAGTGTTGCAAATAAAATGTTTTTCTGGCAATGGCGCCGTTGTCACATGAATAAACTTCGCACATATAACAATCTACAAATTATCTCGCAATGACTTTTCTGCTAACGTTGCAAAACAAAAATTGTGTGTTCACACGGTTGTAAATTCACAGGGTTGCATTTTTCCGCCATTTTTCTGGCAATGTTGTCCGATCTGCAAATCTTTGGATAAATGTAGAAATTATAACACTTTTGGAAGATATAAGAGAATTTCATCAAAATCCGGTTTTATACCTCCCATATTGTGAACGAGGGTATATATCAGATACTACAGGCCAAAAGTGTAACACATCGATGGAGTGACCTAAGAGACACCAAGAATATTTGGCGGAAATCCGTTTTGGGCAATTTTAAGACATTTGCGCAATGTCCGTCTAGTTGGTACGCAAGTTTTAACATTCTTACGGGTTGACCGATTGATTTAAAATTGTATATGTGTCAATACTTTTTTTCTCAGGCTAAGGACAAAGATGGACTATGTTGTTCCACATCTTCGAGTACTTCCCTCACGAAGGGTCAACATTTTGTGAAATATTGACTATCTCATAACTTACTTGGTCGCTATCATCTTCAGAAAAATGGGCGAAGTTGACACACCAAATTTGGTACCTCCTATACAAACGGGCCATCTTGCACAAAAAGTTAACGGCTTATAACTTTGATTGCAGTCCATAGAAATACTCGAAATTATGAGTGTTATGCTTTTACTGTTCTTACAGTCCCGGAAAAATGGGCGTTATTGCCCCAACCCCCATACAAAGGGATAATTTTGCAAAAAAAGTTCAAGTTAAGTTAAATGAACCAGAAGTCGATCTTCAATTCCGACTTCCTGACCATAACATGGTACTTCAACCAGAAGTTCGAGCAATCACGGAGTGTGTGAACCGGCTCAGTAATACAACAAAGCCTAAATATGCCAACATCTTCACCGATAGCTAAATAGTGATTAAAGCAATAACATCGGCAATAACAAAGGGTCAACGATAAATGATTACTCAGCGTATTTGCTGGGTACCAGGCAAGTCCCCGGAAGTTATGCGGAAAAAAGTGAAAAAAAATATTTTTTTCCTTCACTTTTTCAAAAAAAAAAAGTACCGGAAAAAATATTTTTTTCGCGAAAAATGTTAAGAAACTTTATTCAGCATATTCTTAGCTACATTATTGCCAAACATAGTTAAGCTGTATCACCAAGTCTGAATTAGATGTTGGACAAAAGCTGATGACACCTTTTTCGAGGGGCCCACTGATTTTCAGAATATTTGGAGGCCCATAAAACAAAATTGGTCACCAATTTCGCCAATTTAGGGTTATACTACCCTTTGATAGTAGAATCGAACCTATACTGTCAAGTCCGTGTATTTTGTTCACTGTTGCACAGTGTTACCAGACTTGATTCATATCAGAGGATATGACTGAAAGATACTGAGAAAATTCGTGTCTAGTACCGTTTTTCTTTAACTCGTGAGGTTTAAAAAGATCATAAATAAGGAGCGCACAACAGGCCGAACCACTGGCTTAAGTGTATGTTCTTGGACATGAGACGTTTAAACGTCTCCTCTCTTCAACCTAACCTAACCTAACTTTGATTCCAGTCCATAAAAATACTTAAATTTTTGTGGAGTGTAATGCCATTACAGTACCTATAGTCCCGTGCAAAATGAGCGTTATTGCCTTGCCCCATTTGGTACTTCCCAAATAAAATAGCCAAAATAAAAAATGTGAAAAATTATTTCTCTGTATTTCCTTTTACAATATGGGTCATAATTTATATTACGAGTGATTTTTTAAGAGCTTCCGGATTTTATTAAAAAAAAAAACACATAAAATTTCAAGAAATGTATGAAATCCTTATTTAAGTCGATAGAACGGTCTATACAATTCAATGTTTAAAGATGATTTCATGTAAATGTTGACACATACGCTGGGTCCAATTTTGGCATACTCTCTCCAACATATCGGCCGGTATCTCACGAATAAATTCTTCCATGTTGGCTTCTAGTGCTTCAATGAATAATATCAAATAAGTAAAGGGTGGTTAAATTGTAAGGGCCGATGTTGAATGTGAACCACACCTAAACGTCAAGTTTTTTTCTGCATTTCATTTGACATTTCTCAATTTCAGACTAACTTAATTTGAACCATGGAAAGATACAAAATCGAGCAACGCGTTAAAGTTTTTTAAGCCTTTTACGAAAATGGGCGTTTAAATCAAAATGCATTTAGTGCACTTTGTGATGTTTTTTTGATCAGTATAATCGACCAAATGTGTCCACAATCGGGAGAATTGTGGCCAATTTCAGCAAACCGGGTCGTTAGGAGATTTGAAAACACCTGTGCATGCTCGCCCAGTTCGTTTGGTGCGGTTTATGGGCTGGAGACGTCATCGGGCCATACTTTTTCGAAATGAGGCCAGTCAGGCAGTTACTGTGAATGGTGTTCGCTATCGTGAGATGATAACGAACTTTTTATGGCCCGAATTGGGAGATATCGATGTGGATAATATGTGGTTTCAACAGGACGGTGCCACTTGCCACACAGCTAATGAAACAATGGCTCTTTTGCTCAACAAATTCAATGACCGTGTTATCTCACGTCGTGGCGATGTCAATTGGCCGCCAAGATCATGTGATTTAACACCGTTGGACTTCTTTCTTTGAGTTTATTTGAAAGAAAAGGTGTACGTCGATAAGCCAGCAACAATTCAAGAGCTAAAGGATGAGATAATTCGGCACATTAACGGCATAGAACCTTAATTATGCCTCAGCGTCTTCGAAAATTTGGACGATCTAATGGAGGTGTGCCGCCGAGGTCGCGGCGGCCATTTGGCCGATATTTTGTTCCATACATAATTGAACCATACTAATATTATCATTCCTAAATAATTTGTGTTTTATTCAAAATCAACATCGGCCCTTAAAATTTAAATTAAATAAAATAATTATTATGTAATTTAATCTAACAAATGAAAAATTAAATAATGTCGTAAGCTTTTTAAACTTAATTTATTGTAGAAGATTGGCTTAAGTTTTTTAAATTTCAGAATATCCAGTCTTACGTTCGCCTTATTTTCCGTCTTTTTTTGTGGATTTTTTGTCAATCGTTTCTTAGCGTTACTATATTCTGCTGCTGAGTTCGCTCCTGGTTTTGGTTCTGCATTGTTACTAAATGTATGTTTTCGCTCTATTTGAAAGAAATCGGTATTGAGCTGTGCCGTCGACTGTTACTGCAGCATCAAGTATGTTCAGCAGTGTTTTCGCAGTTTCCTCATGCTCGTCTTTGCTGCAACAAATTATTTCAGATTCTTTACAATAATTCTTTGCCCACTGGAATAATGTTGGCGCATCTAAGATGCAATCTTGCGTTGAGGCTATTCTTTGCTGCATTTACTTTGAGGTTCGCTCCTACACCATCACATGTTCCCCTACCATGAGTAGGATGAAAATGCCAATCTATATATATATATATAGGGTATAACTACTGTATTTATAGGCCTTACAAACATCAGTCCCAAAACAAACTTATAATACCCTATACCGCATTTTGCTAAAGGGTAACGCATTACAAACATATGCCGTAAATATAAAAACATAGTTTTTTGAGTGCTCTAAGTCCAGATTTACACTAGGATATTTTTTCAGCAGATTACCCGCTAATTCTCTTTTAAACTTGCCTCTGCGTTTATACACGTAATTTTGTTTCGGATATTCCTGTGTGAAATGTTGTTGTTTCAAAGTGCGAGTGAAAAACACAAAACGTTCAGCCCGAGTACGGGAGAGTTTTTTTCACCCTCTTGCAGACTGCTCTCTCTCTCTCTCCTACAAAACGCCGATAATCTGCTGAACATTCAGCCAGTGTAAATCGGGACTAAATAAACTTCAATTTTATTTAAACTTTTCATATTCCTCCAGGCTTGCCATTTTTTTTAGTGCCGAATCCCCAAATTTTTATTTTTTATCCCCTAAATCCCCAATAAAAGATTTCTCATCCCCAAAAAAATCCCCAGAAAATATTTTAACAAATTAATTTTGTTTGTACAAAATGTACGTTGTCAAATTATCACATATCAAATATATCTGATTCAAAATCTTCCATCTCATCTACATCATCTAATTTTTTTGTACACGTTTTTGGTATTAAAAGTTTGATCAATTCTGCCAATGGACTAAATAATTGATAAAGTACATCAAAGAGTTAATACCAGCGATTCCAGTTCTTTAAAATCAAGTTGGACCAGCAGAATCCTGTTACTAGTAAATTTTACTCCAAAATTAGCTTAAATTTTTCGTAATGTCGTCTGGGAAGAATTTTATAAACCGCATTTGGATTCAATTGATTTATAAATATCTATAAAAATACGTATTGGCAATTACTACAGGTTGTCTATTTAAGTCGTACTCTAATACACTGCAAGTCAAGCTACTTTTTGTAGGAACTTTTGACACAATTTTTACGAACGCATTTTCTAGAAAAATATAGATTTAACAGAAAATACTAATTTTAACATAAATAAAGACATGTAATTATAAAAATTGCAATCCCCGCCAAATCCCCAAACCAAAAAATATATCCCCATTCGCGAAGAAAAATCCCCAAATTGGGGATAAATCCCCTAAACTGGCAGCCCTGTATTCCTCCATAATGCGCTATTGTTTCAACCATAGTTCAGAGAATTCCCAGTAATTCCATATGCTGTTGGACTCCAACAGTGTTGGAGGCGAATTCAATCGTTTTCGCTATGATCATTATCATGTTTCCACTGTGCTTAGAAATATCTTTCTCTTGGCCACCTCCACGATAAAAATATGAACAAATACAGTAGCAGTACGACGAACACACATTCATTTTCCAATCATCCGTTTCGAAAATTAACATTAAGAGTTCACAGTACTCAACAAATAACAACAACTTCATCAGCATCAACAACAGCAACAGTAGCAACAACAACTGCAACATAATTTCAAAATTAACGCAGCAATGTAAAAAGAGACAATGGAATGGAACAATCGTTGGGTTTTGTACACATTTTTCATTGTTTTAATGGACCCCAGCCAGCCACAACAACTACTGCAACAATTCCAATGGCAACAAATCAAAGAAACCTCATAAACTGCAAACAAACGGACAGACAGTTCGATAGACAGACATTCATTCATTCATGGATTCATATGAACCCGCAGTTATGTATAAGTATTTATGTATACCCGCATGTTTGTAGGCAGACAGATAGACGGACGGACGGATGAAGGGAAGTATCTCGCAACAGGTATGTGGGGTGCGAGGGATAGAAAACAAGTGTTTGATCAACCGCTAAATAGCTATAGCCAGTACTATCCAGCCTCCATTGTTGTTGCTGCAGTAGATCGATGTAGCTGCAGCCGGTAGCAACTTTGGATGCAATTGGCATTGCATGTTTTTTCTTCATTTAACTTTGGAGTGGACCTGAGATTTGTAGAAAAATCCACTCCAGTCTCTGCGAAAATGTTTGACTCATGATAGTGGCATGTATGGAGACTGTTGGACTCCCATGCTCCCTGGAGCATTTAACAGATGCAAGAACAGCAAACAAACAGGTACAATGTGTAGATAGGTGAATGTGTATAATATGACTTTTGTGATGCCCTACTTGGAATAAAAAATGTTGTCAATGAACATTTAAACCATTGCACACACAGTGGTACCAAAACTCCTCTTATACCCTCTTCCATAGGTAGGTTAGGTTAGGTTAACGATCTTATACCCTCTTCCATAGGTAGGTTAGGTTAGGTTAACGATTTTCTATAACTCTTGAGGGTTATAAAAAATAATAAGAAAAAAATAACGATAATATCATAAATAAGGACCGCACAACAGGCCGATCCACTGAAATCACAATACAGTTCGAAATGAAAATGCGTCGTATCTGTCCATGTTTTGATATAGTCTCAATAGATGGTCCTATCCAATACTATTTCTTTACGCCGAATAAACTTTAATAGTTTGTGATAACATTTGATAATTCAATTTCACCTAGACAATTCATAATAACAAGAGTCACTGCAGATTTATGATTTGACATAGCCTCCATACTAAGATCTCATTTGATTTACTTCTTGACGCCTTAAAGAACACAAACATCAACCAATTGAGCTGAAATTTATAAATTTGTTTTTTTTCTACAGAGTTCGGAAAAAAACACTAAGGAACGGTTCCTTAGCGTTCTGTACCGTTCCTTCGTCGCGAACGGAACAGTATCGCAACCCTTACACGAGAACAGAATACACAAAACATTTTTTTAGTGTTTACCACTACGAACGGTACCACTACGAAAACGTACCGTTCTTAGAACACGACGACCGGTACACTACGATAACGTAGGGTTCATAGAACAGTATCACTACGTCGTAGTGATACTGTTCTTTTGAACAGAACACTAACAGTATCACTATGATTAGCGTTCCGTTCTTTTTTATATTCGACACCACAGGTCGCAAATATGAAGCAATCTTAATGAAAATTGGTACAGAGTTATTTCTTAACCCAGAGTTATTTTTAAACCCTTTCGATAAGACATATTTACGCACTAGAGAGCGCATTTTTTAACCGATCATGCCAAAATTTGAATATATGTTCATTCCATTGCATTCAATCATGCCTAGTGAAAATGATGCATATCGGTCCAAAGCTCCCTTTCGACAAGACATATTTACGTTTTTTATCCGATCATGCCAAAATTTAAATATGTGTGCTTCCTATTGCATTTCATCATGTCTAGTGAAAATGGGGCACATCGGTACATACTTTGATATAGCCCCCATACGAGGGTCCCTTTCGATAAGACATATTTACGCTCTAGAGAGCGCAATTTTTAACCGATCATGCTGAAATTTAAATATTTGTAGTTTCTATTACATTCAAGCGTGATCACAATGCAATACTCGTACAAAGTAAAAATATATAAATTTCAGCATGATCGGTTAAAAAATGCCCTCTCCAGAGCGTGAATATGTCTTATCGAAAGGGACCTTCGTATGGGGGCTATATTAAATTATGGACCGATATGCCTAACTTTCACTAGACACGATTGAATGTAATACCGGGTGCAAATATTTAAATTTCAGCTTGGTCGGTTAAAAAATGCGCTCTCTAGTGCGTAAATATGTCTTATCGAAAGGGACTTTCGTATGGGGGCTATATCAAAGAATGGACCGATATGCCCCATTTTAAATAGGCATCGTTCCCGGCTTAAGAAATAACTCTGTACCAATTTTCATTAAGATTGCTTCATATTTGCGACCGTTTTGACGCCATAGCGACAAATTATCCCAATCTATTCGATCATTTTAAACAATAAGTTGAAAATTATTTATTTTTACTTACAAATTTCCCTCCCGATTTTGCAACTTACTGTCATTCCAGACATTTCTTCTGATATTGCATTTATCTATGGTGAAGGATAGCAGTAGTTCGTCCAATACTGTTATGCGGCATTGTGGTATGGTGGACGGCAACTGACAAGCTATCCATTACCAACCTACTATCAAAGGTTCAGAGAACTGCCTGCCTGAGCATTAGAGGAACCTTAAGGTCTACAGCGACTTAGTCTCTACAAGCCCTACTCCATATACTGCCGACTAATATTGTGGCAAGAGAAGTTGCAACCAAAGCGGCACTAAGATTAAACTGCCTATCAATATGGAGGTACAAGAACTACGGTCACATGAGGATATCAAAGTGTAGTGCTATGGTAACCGACCGAGTGGACTATATATAGCGTGATCCATTTCAAGGTTCCCTACTTTTATAAAGAAAAAACACAGAAAATTCAAATTGAATGGGGTATGTTTATTATCATTTGAAAGAACATTCTTTGGCATTTATTTTTTGAAGATTATGTCTATCAAATTTTGGCCGCGGCTACGTCTCAGATGGTCCATCCGTTGAGTCCAATTTTCGATAACTCGTTCGAGCAATTCGACTGTTAACTGGCGATTGACACGCGTAAACGTTGTTCAGGCGTAAGTCTTTCCATGATGAAATGCCAAACAATACTTAACAAAAATAACATGACAGCATGACACGACTCACACGTGATCTGTCAAAAGGCTAAAAAAGTATCTCTACTTGGATCAGCCTATACCAACTGTGTACACCTTCGAGAGGAAGTACATCACTAAGATTCCAGTCAGAGAAGAATGGGTTGGCAGAATACCAGGTAATGGAAACCATCTCCACTTCTTTATGGATGGTTCGAAGCTTGATGAAAAGGTTGGCTGTGAAGAAATTAGTTTGGATATAGAAATTGGACAGAAATTTGCACCTGCGGGGTCAAAGAAGGTCAAAATATCTCCTCGCACTAGAGAAGAAAAGATTGTCTACGTTAGTATCAGTTCTGACGGGATACTGCTTGATCGTCGAACACGCCAAAAGATTGGGTATTGACTCCAATGACTTCTGCAGAAGCTGTGGAGATAAGGAAGAAGTGGAGAGCATTGAGCACTTGCTATGTGACCGTCCTGCTTTGAGTAAAAGACGGCTCTACATATATCAAACAGGTTGGTTTCGATGAGGGCATTTCAGCCCGTGGTAACACTAGGAACCTAAACTGGTCTATGTGTGCTGGTAAAAAATATACGGCTGCTGTTTGGAATTGTTTAGTCATCCCTAGCCCCTCCCGTTGATTTGATTTCTTTAAGAAGATCAAAAGTTGGCGGATTCCAACGTCCGCAATGTTAGTTAACTCCCCAAAGAAATGAAAGCCCAAGGTTACGTGCCTCCTTCTAGAGAGAGCGGGGCACATACACAGATTATGTTCTATTGACTCCTCCTCTTCTTCGTCTCCATAGCTTCTGCAAAAGTCATTGTGCAAGACCTTCATTCTCTCTGCGTGCGGTGCAATAAGGCAGTGACCCTTCCTGACAGACACTAGAATTGAGACGTCCGGTCTCGATAACGACAGCAGTGTGTTGGTGCGTTTGGAGTTTAGGCATGGGCCACATCAGCATGTAATGTATGCAGCTCCTGACTAGTGACCCCCTGTCATATGTTGCGGTAAAGGCACTTGCAGGTCGCATGCCTCCATATTCCATTTCCTCTGGAGCGTGTAAGGTAGTTCCTAGTCTTGCAAGTTCATCTGCTTTCAGCTCCTTGTATTCACGAAATCTGCCAACATCAAGGGCAGTTTTTGAATTCAGTAATATAGTTTCGAGGGACTTTATAGCAGCCTTACAATCAGAGAAAACATTGATACCGAATTTGATCCGAACAATAACACTGTAATACAAAATCGAACTTTCCGAATGAGAATGGGATGAGACCAATTGCAAATGAAAGTTGACATTATCCATAACAAAACCTTCAAGGGTTTTTTCAGGTCAGTGCGAGATTTTTTTTAAAAGCATTTGAAGTTGGTGATTTCAACAAGAAAAGATCATTGAAAATTTGATCAAAAAATGCTTATTTTTTTATTATCATGGAATGTTGTGGTATCTTACTGTTTTGGGGTCGAGGACTTCTTTTTTGATATTTATTTTAACCTACAACTTACGCTAGATGGCGCTGACATACAAATGGAGCTATTTCTTATCGATTTTCATAAAAAAAAACGGTTCAAAATCACCAACTTCAAATGCGTGTAAAAAAATCTCGCACTGAACTGAAAAAATCCCTTGAAGATTTTATTATGTCAACTTTCATTTGCAATTGGTTTCATTCCATTCCCATTTTGGTTGTTTCACTGTGTAATTTACAGTCATTTCGCTACCTCTTTAATAGCTAAGATTTCTGTCTGAATATAACGAATCTACTATGTCCTGGGATGTGAGCATTCCATTTTGATCATGTAAACGAGTGAGATACCTCTTTTCAAAAAGTGGTTCAGTGTAATCAACAATGCCCGGAAGAATATCCCCGGTGTTTACAATGAAGATCTTCTCCACGCATCCAAGCATTAGTAGGTGCAGATGCAGCTGTGACACTTGCGATATTTTGAAATAATATTGAACTTTTGAAGGGTAGAAGATATCCCCATAGAAATCAGAAAGCAGATCTGATGTTATTTCCGATTCTATAACAATTTTATTGATAAAATAAAAAGTTGGAGAGTTATTTTAAAATCTGAATTGATACAGGTTAAATATGTATAGTTAAAATTTCTATATTCCATCCAGATAGTTTAAACACGTAACACTCCCCCTTCATATGAGATGTTATATCAAAACCTGAACCGATATAACCTATTTTTACAAGGACTGGAATGGAGAAAATAAAATGCAAAGTAATTAATCTCAACCAGATGGGTTACACAATTTATTCTCTAGATCTTCAAGAAGTCACATAGAAAAGCAACTTCATATGTGTGTTTACGATTATATCAAAACCTCAATTTCCTCTAGGAACGATTTTAGGCAATACAAAATATAAATTTCAGTCTGATCGGTTAAGAAGTGTGTTTTCTAGAGCATCGAGAAGTCTCATCGGAAGGAACTTTTATATGGGGGCTATATCAAAACATGGACAATTTTATGTAAGGTAAAAATGCCTAAATTTCAACAAAATCGTTTGAAAATGTGTTCCCTAAAGAAGTTTAATTGCGTTTTGTTACAAAATTGAAATTTTATAGAAAAAAATTCTTGAAATGCATTTTTTTAGAAATTACCTTCAAGTTTGCATTTTTCTAGAAAAAATGTTGTTGAAATCGAAATTTTCTAAAAAATTTCTTTGAAATTAAATTTTTTGAATTTGAATTTTCAAGAAAAATCGTTTCCACAGTAAGTGTTCAATGCTCTCCACTTCTAAGCGCCTTTCTTTTCCGAAGCCCTATGACCCAGTGTGAGATATTTCTCCCACTTTTGGTATGAATACTATTAATATAGCCTTCATAAATTGTCTGCAACCAGGCGATAAAGTGATTAAACATTTTCTACACTTCTACTGGAGAAATGCCATCGGGATAATAAACTAATAAAACTACCCATTGCAAACCAATTACACAGTGCGACAAAATGAACTCAAGTTGAGAAGCAAATGACGAGATACTATTTTTCCTGTAGGTCTTATCGAGTACAACAAGAATCTTTTTTGGAATTCCCCGGACACCCCCAAAAACCGGATTTACGGGTAAAAAACGATTTTCTTGCCTTTTTTGATATAAACGACCAACATTTTTTTAGTTACTAACCGATTTTCAATCACTAATGTAATTTGGAAAGAAGAAACTTAGACCTTTCGAACCATATATATATTTTCTTCATTTAAAACTGTATTGTCCAATAAACACATTTTTGTAATTTTTATCCGTCATTTTCAATTTAGGCAATGTTTTTATTAATTATTTTGTGTGCGATAACCGCACGATTGATTGATTCAAATATGTAGTAAATTTTATAAGGAAAAAAATGCAACTATTCTCTTAAAAATGCGTTTGCAATTGACTGAGTTATTAAAGTTTCATCGCAAGGTGTTAAATCACAAGATCTCGGTGGCCAATTGAGATCACCTCTTCGAGAGATAACACGGTCCGGAACCTTTCCCGTAAAAGAGCAATGGTTTCGTTGCTTGTGTGGCACGTAGCGCCGTCTTGTTGAAAGTAAACGTTGTCCAGATCAATACCACCCAACTCCGACCATAAAAAATCATTAATCATCTCTCGATAGCGCAATCCATTCACCGTAACTGTTGATCCAACTTCATTTTCGAAAATGTAAGGTCCAATGCCCCGCCGGATCATAAACCGCACCAAACACGTTAAGGATGGAGAGGCTTCTCAACAGTAACTCTTGGGTTTTCCGAGCCCCAGATTCGACAATTTTGCTTGTTGACGTAGCCACCGAGGTGGAAATGGGCCTCATCAGTCAAGATGATTTTGTGTCGTTCGTATCGTTTTTTTGTTCGATCGTTTTGTACCGTTCGATGATCGTATATCGTTCCATTTTTAGTAATTTCGTAGTTTTTACTTGTCAAATGTCAAAGAATAAAAGCTTCAAAAGTGACAGCTACCGAAATATCGGGTGATTCAAAATAACACCTCTTGTTGGAAAACCCTGTATATAAATGGACTCAGACAGTGATTTTATGTCGATCGGTAAATGAACGATGGGTCTATCTCTTCTCCTCCTGAGTGATACAAGCAAATGTACAAAGTCAAATTACCCTGAACCACTGTGTGATTCATTAAACATTCTTTCAATAACAAACACCGGTCATCCAGTTATTTACCCTACTGTAGCGTGCACACAAAAATGTTAATGGACGGAAATGAGTTTTTGAGTAGATTCAAATACTCGTACGTAACTTACGTTCGCTACTTTTGCCTGAGCGAGAAGTGAGTTTTGAGTTTAGCCGCATTAACAGAGCAGATCAGTTGGAAACTTTGAAGCGTTTGGTCGCGAAAGAATAAGAAACGGTAAATGCGCCAACCTGAACTAGAAATCGAAATAGAATTGCAACAACAATACAAATACACATCGAAATATTTTCGAACTCCGTACGGTACATCACGATAGATACTACTACGATACGATTAGTAAACGAAGAAACCAAAAAAGGCAATTAAATTTTAATTGCAATATAAGTAGTGAACGTTCAAAAAATTCGGTGAACGCTTTTTGTGCACATATATCTATGATATAATTATTAAAAAAAAAACAAAAGAAAACAAATAACAATACCAAGAAAATGAATGATTGAATAATTCTGCTTTAAAAATTACAACGCAATTTATTTAGTGATAACGTCAATTTTTCTAAATAAACAAAAAACCAAACCAAACTTGTTAAAATTCCAAACAGAAATTTGTCTTAAATGAAATAGCTCGTGTAGGGTTGCCAAATGTTTGTTTTAATTAACGAGTATTTACTCAAAAATATTTCGAAATAATTCCGTTTGTACTTCTATTTTCTAAGAGCGCTCGAAATGCAATTTTTAAATAAACAATATCTGGATATTGTTGGCTTGCCACAATCAATGGAATTTTCAACACAAATACCTAAGATTCTGCGCGATATAAAATAAGTGCAGCGAATGACTGCTATGTGTATTACTGCTGCGTTGAGAACGATTTGCAGATCGGACAATATTGCTAGAAAAATGGCGGAAAAATGCAACCCTGTGAATTTACAACCGTGTGAACATAACATTTTTGTCTTGCAACGTTAGCAGAAAAGTCATTGCGAGATAATTTTCAGATTGTTAGATGTGCGATATTTTTATTGGCAATCCTGCATATAAATATTTACAAAATATATTGTAGATATATGAAATTGTAAGGTTTTCGTGCAATCGTTTGAACTGTCAATTCACCTTTGCCTAACAATCTGTCATTGTCCGTACATTTGTAGCACTTTAACAGGGTTGATAACGTTGTCCGATCTGGAAATCGTGTATACTTAGCTTAACTGAGGCACTAAATGGTACATACCAGGGAACTGCAAATCAGATAAACTTGCTACATTACACGCTCAAGTGGAGCTGGAATATGTGGGGGAGACTCCAGCGATTTGCAAGCTCTTCTTGAGAGATTGTGCCCTTACGGTAACAAATTACTGGTGGTCACTAGTCAGGAACTGCAGGGCTCATATAGCCCATATAAATTGGTTAAAAGTATGGTATCTAGGGCGTCGAGATGTCAAATACTAAGGGACATTTATTTCAGGACGATATCGAAGCAAGCACCGATAAGGTCCATTTTTGTAAACAGTAAATAGCTGGGGACCAAATAAACCATAAACTCCCAAATTTCAGCAGCATTCGTTGTAAAATGTGTCATATCCCGAAATCATAAGTGGTAGAATTGGTAAGAAACTAGAAGAGCGAACAATTGGGAGGAGCGATTTTTGTTGTTGTTGTAACAGCTTGGATACGCTGAGTTGATAATCCTTATGTCTATTTCCAGTACAGATTTCGTTCCGGCATATATCTAATTATCGCGGGAAACTTATTTTGTTTTTCATTTGTACTCAGTTTGTACGGATGTTAATTAACATTTGTCTGTTAATTTCAGGGAATGGATGTTATTTGAGTTCTGCCGTTTCTATTCTCCACTAGAAGCGCTGCATTTCTGTTAATAGTCCTCATGGTGTTATGTCTATTTTAAGCTTCCCTTTTGACTTGGGCGATCAGATGTTGTGGTAGTGGTAGTGCGTCCGCTGAGTTATTTTTAGCTGCAGAAACTCGAATTATAAAGAAAACATGGAATATTGATGTTAAATTTTTCCAGTGCCCTGGCTGGAAATCGAACCCAGCACCATCGGAATCAAAGCCTAATGCACTAACCACTGAGCTACCGAAGAGAGATTTTGTCCTCATATGCCGCAAAATTTCATTTGCCAGGAGGTGGGCTTAAATTCGAGACCTCATAGTTTCTTAGTTTAGCATCATAACCACTGCCCTGCCTCTAGTTCGTGGTGAACATAAATTCGAATAGACCTTTCTATGGAGCTATATTAAACACTGAACGACATGGACCATTTTAGGTAGGAATGGTATAGGGTAAAATAAACTAACTATAAACAGTAAAATTTGATTAATTGTGAATTAAATGTGGCTTCTAGAACAAAAATAACTCAAATCGTAGTGATAATTTATATGGGCCCATATCGAAACTTGGAATAATAAGGCCCATTTCAATAAGAATCGTCGCTAATGTAAGCAAAGCCTTTGTACCGATTTCCGGTTAATTGCCTGCATGTAAAACGGAGTCACTTAGCCTATACAGTTCTCCCGTTGAACCACTTTGATGGCTTTAGAAACTCAAAAGTTGGTGGAGCGTGGCACAGGCACAGAAGGTGTTCATTAATTTCTCCTCCTCATCATCTGCAAAAGTCATTATGCAAGACCTTCAATCTGTCTGCGTGACAGATGACCCATCATGACAGATACGATAAGTGAGAAGTCCGGTCGCGACAACGACAGCAGCGCGTTGGAGCGTGTTGAGTCTAGGCCGGGCCATATCAGTCTGAAATGTATGAACTTCCTGACTGGTGACCACATGTTATTTGTTGCCGTATGTGCACTATATCTCAAGAGCAGCTTTCATGTCGCTACAGGCAGGTCCACATGTTTCAGTTCCACTGGAGCGTGTTATGTAGTTCCTAGTCCTGCAAGTCCATCTACCTTACAGTTCCCCGGTATGTCCCTGTCCCATCTCGTTAAGAGATATTCTATAGTCGAGGGAAGTTTTGGAATTCAGGAATATAGTTTCCAGAAACTTGATATCAGCCTGACTATCAGGTTTAGGTTAGGCCGTATTTTTTACCAGCTTACATAGACCAGTTTAGGTCCCTAGTGTTAGCACGGGCTGAAGTGCCCCTCATCGAAACCAACCTGTTTGATATACAAAGTTATTATTCGAGAATTTCTAATGTCGTCCCTTTCCTAGGAAGTTCATGACCCACATCTACTCCTTCCATTTTTGACCAACCGTACAGAGAAATCACTACACTGTGCGTCGTTGGCATATGCCTGTAAGATGCTACATTCTTTACATAAGCTAATAGAGTCAAGATCCCGGTAGAAAATATCACATCCAGTACCCTCCTTCATCTTGGAACCATCGGTAAAAACATTTATATCGTAGAAACTTACAATCCCCTTCTCCCATTCCGTCAAGGGGCTTTAATTATGACATCTTTATCAACTAAATCATGACTAACCACGAAGTCCGTACCTGTATAAACACGAGATTAGTCCCCAATCCGAGTGACTGCCAAAAAGAGCTTTTGCTTGGCTAGTTAGGTTAGGGTTAGGTTGAAGAGAGGAGACGTTTAAACGTCTCATGTCCATGGACATACACTTAAGCCAGTGGTTCGGCCTGTTGTGCGCTCCTTATTCATGATCTTTTTATACCTCACGAGTTACAGTTAACTTGGCTAGTTAAGTCAATATAAGTTTCGCGGATTATTTTATAAATAAATCTGTTGGTTGAATTCCCATTAGGATCTCTAAGGTTCTTGTGGTCGTGGATTTCATCGCTCCAGTAAGATAACTAAGTTCAACGTTGTTTACCATACTCAGTCCCTTGACATGTGTGTCATGCTCCATGTAATTATCGTTGATCTACTAATGATGCATTTTCTGACTACTTAATCGTTAAATGGAATTTCTAAAAAGATTTGATTTTTCTCAAATCTGCCAGTGTTTGTTCATGAATCAGTAAATTCCTTTCGGCATATTCAAGAAATATTTCAATGAATACTCGTACATCTACGGACAGACATAAGTAAACAGTATCAAAATGTGATCCTAATTCGATCTGTATGATAAACGATAAAACTATATCATCTACTTTTAAGTATCTACTACAAACAAATGTTGAAAACCCTAATATAATGTAGGGTAGAATTATTGACCTTTGTATATCTGCTTTTATTAAAACTGATGATCGATCATTTCGTCGTGATTTATACAGTTTTTTTAAATGTCCAAGTCTTTGATTAAATTTTTCTGAAACTTTTTGTGTTCATCCAATATTTTATGCGAAACGCTGATATCGTTCATTTTTTCTTTAAACATTTTTCAATTGGCTCAAATTTGATTCGAAACCAAAGTAGAAAAGCATTGTTGTCAGACGTAAAACCGTGTCTAATTAGAGTGGCTTTTTATTAAGTTAATAAAAATGCTGAATAAAAGCAAATCAATTAAAAGATTCTATGTAGTCGTGTTGTCGGTGGACTTAAGTATAGTAGGATGTACCGAGAGCATATATTGTCTATGGTTGGTCTCAAATAAAAAAAAAAACAAAAATTATGTTTTCTACGACTTTTGATATATCATTATTTTTGGAAGGGAATTTTCAGGGGTAGGGCGATGAGCGGGAATGTCGGTTGTTTTGGGAGAAAAACTTCCTGAAGTGTCTCGTTTATTTTGTTCTTTGACATTTAACATCTATTCCGAAGCCATCTGTGCTAAAATTGTGCCTGTATTTACTAACCCTGTGTTTACCCAGCCAATTATGTGGATAAATACAACAATTAAAGTGTTGTTAGGACCCAGAATGATTTTTCATAGGGAATATTTTTGTCGGATACATCACCCAAAAATCCAACGATTTCTACGACTTTTGATATATATATAATTATATTTGGAGGGGAATTTTCGGGTCTGTTAGGATAAATAATTCCTGAAGAGGCCCCTTTAATTTGTCCTTGACTAAACTGTGTCTGAACTTACATTGCTTACCCAGCAAACTTTGTGGATAAATATCTCGAAAACGTCATGTCACAGGAAAAAACGGTTAATGTCATTATTAACATCGGTTGTACTACAGAGTTTGTAGAAAATCAGCTCAGATTGAGATATAAAACAATATATGTATATTTTTCTCAGTGCCATAGAAATTGTTTTTTCAGTAGATCTTAATAAATTTGGCGAGGAGCGTTTTTCTAAACTATGCCCTAATTCTTCCGAATTTGCAGAAGAATATATAAAATTCGAGTGTTTAGCTTAATGCTTATTTTGAGCATTAGTATTAATCTTAAATAGAATATCAATGACAGAGAGTGATTTTGAATTTTTTTTAACATTCCTTTATTTAGAAAGTATATCAGTCCATCCATTGTGGTATGTCATGTTCGAAGAATAATTGTTGCTAAATTACCACACAACTTTTCGTGTTATTGTGTGAATGATTATATGATTTTTTTACTTCATCAGAATACTAAGCAGATGAATTATTCAAATGTGTGTGGTTTCAAAGAAATTATTTTTTCATGATGTCAATAACATTGTTCTGCGATTGTACCTCGTGCCGATAAATTATGACATTTGTGGTCACCATAATTCATGAAGACTTGAGAGATTTTTAAGGAGTGGATTGAACTTACGATCTTGAAAATACACTATGCAAAATAAATTTTTCACTAGACAAGTGAACAATATTTTGAATTATAAAATAAAAACAAGTAATACAAGACTAAAGTGGAGCTGATTCATATGTAATAGGAACGTACATTAAAATTGAAAGTGATCTTTATATGGAAGCATGAATCAATATGGCCCAACCCATATATATTTCGGGCTATATAAAATAACAAATTTAAAAATTTCATTTATATATTATAGTGCCTCCAAAAAAAAGGTGGAAATGTGCCCCTACAAATAAAGATTGATATGTTTTAGAGTGAGGCCCAAAATATTTTGGTTCTAGCTTTTTCCATTTGTGAGCTGGAGCAGTTGCAAAATACCTCCAAAAACATAGTTTTTGGTCAGTCACATATCCGATATTATACTGATATTAAAATAAACGGTCAAATATAATGGAAAAACGACATGGCTTGGATTCTACATTCAACATTTTTTGAAATTTGTTTTTACGCTCCATATAAATGGTGGTTAAATTTTAAGGGATGTTGATTTTGAATAAAACACAAATTATTTAGGAAATTATTGTCATTTCTTATTATTATGATAATATATTGGTATGGTTCAATTATGTATGGAACAAAATATCGGCCAAATGGCCGCCTCGACCTCGGCGGCACACCTCCATCCGATGGTCCAAATTTTCGATGACCCTGAGGCATAATTGAGGTTCTATGCCGTTAATGTGCCGAATTATCTCATCCTTTAACTGTTGAATTGTTGCTGGCTTATCGACGTACACCTTTTCATTCAAATAACCCCAAAGAAAAAAGTCCAACGGTGTCAAATCACATGATCTTGGCGGCAAATTGTGAGATAACACGACCATTGAATTTGTTGAGCAAAAGAGCGATTGTTTCTTTAGCTGTGTGGCAATTGGCACCGTCCTGTTGAAACCATAGGTTTAGGTTAGGGTGGCAGCCGTATTTTTTATACGAGCTCGCATAGACCAGTTTAGGTCCCTAGTGTTACCATGGGCTGAAATGCCCCTCATCGAAACCAACCTGTTTGATATACAAATTTGTCGATAGTACGAATATCGTTACTGGAAAGATCTATTAGGCTGCCTAGAAAAGCCGACCCCAGTATGTCCAGTCGTCGTTTACTCAGAGCGGGGCAGTCGCATAGCAAGTGCTCAATGCTCTCCACTTCTTTCTCATCTCCACAGCTTCTACAGAAGTCATTAGGGTCAATACCCAATCTTTTGGCGTGTTCGCCGATCAAGCAGTGTCCCGTCAGAACTGATACTAACGTAGACAATCTTTGCCTCTTGATCTTCTCAGGTCATACCTTGGCCAGATTTTTCTAGCTACCCTGCCGGTTTCTGTCCATCTTTCGTTGGACTGTCTGATTGCCTCTTGCCTAAGCCAACGCTTGCACGTGGAGAGTGGCGCACCAATATATGCAAATTCTTCGAGAATTTGTAATGTCGTCCCTTTCCTAGCAAGTTCATCAGCTTTGCAGTTCCCCGGGATATCCCTATGCCCAGGCGCCCATATGAGGTGTATATTAAACTGCTCAGCCATCTCGTTAAGAGATCTGCGGCAGTCGAGGGCAGTTTGTGAATTTAGGGATGTTGTCTCTAGAGAATTGATGGCAGCCTGGCTGTCCGAGTAAATTACAACGCCAGTGTTGCTTACTATGTTGCGACTCAGCCACTTGGTTACTTTCCATATTGCCATTATTTCGGCTTGATAGACACTGCAGGTATCTGGTAGTCTGTGAGCTATATCCAATATAAGCTCTGCACAGTGTATTCCGAAGCCAACCTTTTCATCAAGCTTCGAACCATCCGTGTAAAAGAGGAGATGGTTTCTATTACCTGGTATTCTTCCAACCCATTCATCTCTGGCGGGAATCATAGTGATGTAATTTCTGTCGAAGGTGTACACCGTTGGTATATAGTCGACTCGGTCGGTTACCATAGCACTACACTTTGATATCCTAATGTGACCGTAGTTTTTGTACCTCCACATAGATAGGCAGTTTAATTTCATTGCCGCTTTGGTTGCAACTTCTCTCGCCACAATATTAATCGGCAGTATATGGAGTAGGGCTTGTAGAGACTCGGTCGCTGTAGTTCTTAAGCCTCCGCTTATGCTCAGGCAGGCTGTTCTCTGAGTATAGGACGAACTACTGCTATATATGTATATCCAGTGGACGATTTTAGAATAGAGGCTCCACCGCGACCCTACTGCCTTTTTGCAGGAATATAGGGCGACGTTGGCTTTGCTTACACGTTCCAATACGTTAGGTCTAAATAACAGTTTTCTATCTAGAATTATTCCTAACATTTTTGCACTTTCAGAAAAGACTAGATCTGTTCCATTCATCCTAGTAAAGAGAACCAATTCTGTCTTGTTTGGGTTTACGCCCAAACCGCTGCTCTGGCCCATCTAGCCAATTTGTTCAGAGCCACCTGCAGAATGTCTCGGAGGACGTTTTCGAATTTGCCACTCACTGCGATTGCAACGTCGTCCGCATATGCCACGACCTTGCAGCCACAACGTTCTAGATCTAGCAGGATTTCATTCACCGCTAGGTTCCAAATTAGTGGAGACAGTACTCCTCCTTGCGGGGTCCCTCTGTTTACAAACCTTGTTAGAGTTGTGGACCCAAGACATGCTGTTATGCGTCTTCTGTTGAGCAGACTTTGAATTAGTCTAATCAAACTAGAGTTAACTTTTAGATGTGACAGTGCCGCAATTACTGCATCTGAGTGAATGTTGTTAAAAGCCCCTTCTATGTCAAGAAATGCCACCATGGTGAATTCATTGAAATGCAGGGACGATTCGATAGTGCTCACAAGTTCGTGCAGAGCTGAACAAGTTCGTGCAGGCTGAAACCATATATTGTCCACATCCATATCTTCCAATTCGGGCCATAAAAAGTTCGTTATCATCTCACGATAGCGAACACCATTCACAGTAACTGCCTGACCGGCCTCATTTCGAAGAAGTACGGCCCGATGACGTCGCCAGCCCATATGCCACACCAAACGAACTGGGCGAGCATGCACAGGGTGTTTTCACATCTCCTACAGACCCGGTTTGCTGAAATTCTCCCGATTGTGGACACATTTGGTCGATTATGCTGATCAAACAAACATCACGAAGTGAACGAAATGCATTTTGATTTGAACGCCCATTTTCGTAAAAGGCTTAAAAAACGTTAACGCGTTGCTCGATTGTGTATCTTTCCATGGTTCAAATTGAGTTAGTCTGAAATTGATTTTTACGAATTAAAAGCATACTTATTACTGGAAGCAGTACGCTCTTCCAAACCTGTTGGTGCAAATTCATAAAATTTGCAGAACCTCAATGTTCGATTATTGGTTTTTTCTCCCAAAAACATGAAGTGTTGCATTACATCGCAACACATTGGCAATTTTTTTATAATTAGCGTGGAACTAACAACATTTTAACGTTTTCTTTTTGAGGCTAATGCAGCAACTATTTTAGAAACGACAATAATGTATAAAATGATGTGTAACATTTTTAAGCTCTTTTCAATCATAACAATTTCTCTAACAAAGTATTTATTTAAATCGACCTGTTTGTTAATTGCATTGGTAAAATATTTCTTATCAGAACTAATTAATAAGATACAGGAGTGGATAGAATAGGAATTGACCGATCTGACAGTATAAATTAAACTAAAATCGAAATTACGATAGAAAACATGCGAGTTATTTAAAATTTCATGAAAATCATATGAAAAAACGTAAAAAATCGAACAAAAATCGTAATATCTGGAGCGTAAAAACAAATTTATATTTTTTTTTAATGCACAATACAAGCGCTTTAATTTTTTCATTATATTTGGCCGTTTGTTTTAATATAAGTAAATTAAGTTAATATAATATCGGGTATCACAAATAAAAAAAAAGCCAGAACCAAAATATTTTGGGAATTACACTAAAATATATCAATCTTTACTCCTGAGGAGGTACATTTGGAACTTTTTTTGGCTCGATACAAATCGATGTTGTTTGGTATATATCGGGCTGAAGATGTGTTCTATAGAACGTGAATAAATCAAATTGGAAGTGAGTTTTCCATAAGAACTATAACAAAGCATGAATCGATGTGTTCCATATGGGCTACTTAAAATATAAATTGATCGGTTGCGAAATGTCTTCTCTAGAGCGTCAAGAAGTTGCATCGGAAGGGATATCATGAACCGTTAATTCCCAAATTTCCTAAAAAAAATTTCCATATTTAAGTCTCTTTACATATAAATTATAAAGGGTGGGCCATTTAAATGTTTAAATTTGAATCCGCTATAAAAAAAAGTACTCACATTTCTGGTTTTATTGGAAAGGTTGAACTTTGTCATATAATAATGGAACACAATATCATTCATATGACTACAACGTCTGGCTCGGCAATTGGGAATTTTAGGAATGGACTCAGGTACGGGTGGGACATTCAAAATTTTAAATTTGAATCGGCTATAAAAAAGTATTGATAATTTTGAACTTGAACTTTGTCATTTAATAATGGAACACAATATTATTCTTATGACTACCGCGACTGGCTCGCCGGTACCTCATCCAATCAACCCAATTTTTCAGTACATTTTCGATTGTTTCGGGTCGAATCTCTTCAATGGCAACTTCGATTTCATATTTCAGATCTTCAATTGTCTCTGGACGCTTTGCGTAACATTTATCCTTAATGACTCCACACAGAAAATAATCCAAAGGGCTCAAATCACAAGTCAAAGTAATCGGTAGTTCAAATTTTAAAATTTTAAATGGCCCACCCTTTAAATGGCTTAACTTCAACTAGATTTGTTGAAAATGTGTTCTTGGACTTATATGCCCCATTTTCACTAGGAACGATTTTAGACTATATAAAATATAAATGTCTATATTTGAACTAGGTAGATTGAAAATTGTCTTCTCTAGAGTGTCAATGAGTGGCAGCGGTGGAAATAGAACTCACGATAGCATGCTCATAAATGATAATGCTTCCTACTAAGGAGAACTCCCATCCTTTATTTATTTTCAATTTAGGGTATTGTATAATAGTACTTTCTTTCTCAAAATTGTATGGTTATAATTTTTGATACAATAAAATACGAAAAACACCCTTGATATTATTAGTTTATATTCCAACAACTACCATCTTACTCTGGAACCATATTTATCTCCCAACGGTGCCCCTAAAAGCACGAATTTCGAAAACAAACTTCTAATGTTTAGTTCATGTTCCATGATCATCATGGAATACATTTCAGTCCATTTGGACCCACTCCACCATGTCTAACACATTTTGCCCTTTAGTACCATAACTAACTTTTTTTTTTAAGTGCGAAGAATTAAGTTGAACCCTTTTTACCCACCGTACCATATACGAGGGCGGTTCGGAAACTTCTTAACCTATCAATGTTATGTGTTAGTTTTTCAGAAATATTTTTATTTTTCAATATAATCTCCTGAAACTTCAATACACTTAGTCCAACGCTTATCTAGCAATTCTATCCCTTGATTAAAATAGTTTTCCTCAAGGTCTTCAAAATAGTGGTTTACAACTGTAATTGCATCTTCATTTGAGGTAAAACGCTTGCCAGCAAGGAATTTTTTTAGATTTGGGAACAGGTAAAAGTCACTGGGAGCTTAATCAGGAGAATAAGGTGGGAGGTCAAGCAACTCGTACTTTAATTCGTTGATTTTAGCCATTGTTAAAACACTCTTGTGCGCTGGTACGTTGTCTTGATGAAAAAATATTTTTTGTGTTGTAAGCCAGGACGTTTTTATTCAATTTGTACATTTAATTGATCCAAAAGGTTGCAATAGTACTCTGAATTTATTGTTTTACCCTTTTGCAGATAGTCAATCAATAAAATACCTTTGAAGTCCCAAAAAACCGTTGCCATAACCTTACCAGCCGATTGAATTGTTTTTGCCTTCTTTGGGGCACTTCCTCCAGCTTCAGTCCATTGTTTGGATTGTTCTTTTGTCTCTGGAGTATAGTGGTGGATCCATGTCTCATCAACAGTTATGAAACGACGCTTAAAATCCATTTTATTTCGCTTAAAACGATCCAAACAAGCTTGAGAAATGTTCATTCTTATGCGTTTTTGGTCGACTGTTAACAAGTGCGGCACCCATCTTGCAGAAAGCTTTTTCATCTGTAGTTCTTCATGCAAAATTAAATGGACTCGATCATTTGAGATGCCCATGATATTAGCTATTTCACGCACTTTTATTCGCCGATCATTTAATACCATATCATGCACTTTGGCTACAATTTCTGTTGTTGTTGCTGTTTTTGGACGTCCACTACGTGGTTCATCTTCAATGCTTGTACGACCACGTTTAGACCACGCAACCCAATTTTTTACTGTTGCATATGAAGGAACACTTTCACCTAACACATTCACCATATCATTATGAATTTCTTGTCCCGATAAACCTTTTTTATGTAAATATTTAATGACACCACGCATTTCTAATTTTTCCATTGTAAAAAAATCGCGGATGCGTCTTTTGTGAACACTTGTTTCTATATGAAGGAGTTGCCAGATCGAAACAAAATTTAACATGTATTCATAGCAGAAATGGAGGTTTCCAAAACACTTAATTTTTTTCTGTTTATACCGCGCTTTTTGTGCTAGGCTAAGAAGTTTCCGAACCGCCCTCGTATACGTTATTTTTGTCTACTTCATAGTTTTGTTTTTGACTATCGTGCTCTAGATCGTTGTTTTTGTTTTGTGTAAACAAAAAGGAGGAAGAAATATATGATTATTTATTAAATAATCAATATTTCACTAAATGTTGATCGTTTGTGAGGGAAGTACCCGAAAGTGTGGGCCAACATGGTCCACACACCAACCAGACAGACAGACGGGCGGACGGACATTGCTCAAATGTATTAAAATGGGCCAAAACGAATATCCGCCAAATATTCTTTATAAGTGTTACACCTTTGGCTCGCAGCAACTGATATACACCTCTTTCACAATTTTGGGGGCGTAAAAAGATGATTTTTTTTAAATTCTCTTACTTCTACATTCTTCTAGGCATTCTTCTCTTCCTTGGGATGCTAGCTTTAAAAAAATGGAACAAACTATTTTTTTTGGATATCCCGGCTAATATTAAAGGCAACTTGCAAGAAAATCGGGATTTAAAACAAATTGAAAAATAAATTACAAAAATTTTTTCAATATTTTTTTGTGTTTGGGCACCATATTACACCAGAAAATGTTATGTATAGCCCTTCGATGAAAATGTTGTAAACTAGTGTTATTTATTATATAAATCTGACAAATCGTTCTTAGGTTATCAAAAAAATTCTTTGGCAAATGCTTCTAAAATTGCAAATTCTACTCCAACTTTTTTAGTTTTCTATATAATTTATTAGCGTCGGAATTGCTTTCGTGTTATTGCGATGGGTGTTATAACCTTTGGCTTTGATAATATTAAAGTATTATTGGTCCAGTTTACACACGGTTGCAACTGGTTTTTACCAGTTTTCATCAAAAATATTTACCGTCCACCGGTATTCATAAAATTCCGGTGTAGTAGTACATATAAAATGTATATTAAATATAGTATAAACAAGTAAGAAAGTTTCAGTCAGGGTAAACCGACTAAGGTATACCCTCACTTTGTAAGTAATGTAATATGAAATATTACACGAATTAATGTGTCTATCTGTTTGGGAGGTACCAGAAGGGGTTTATAAAATTCACTTATTTTTCGCTCAACAGTAGATACTTTAAAAACATTGCACTGTGCCGAACTATAAGCGTTTATTTGCACTAATATATTAACGTTATGAGCTATTCAATTTTGGTATAATTTGACTATTTTGTGTGGGAGATACAAAAAGGGTCGTGGTGGTAACGCCCATTTTTTTACAAGAATATAGGTATTTCAAAAGCATTACATTTTGCAATTTATTTACTATGTTCGTGCATTGTTACTCATGCTATAATGTTTTAATATTTTTTTTTACAAAATGGTACGTTTGTGTGGGAGGGACCAAAAGGGGCTTGGCAATAACTCCCATTTTTCACTGGACTGTAGGCACTATAAAATCATTACCCTGTGCAACATTTCAAGTATTTTTATGCACTGGTATTAATGTTATAAGCTGTTAACTTTTTGTACAAAATGGTCCCTTTGTGTCGGAGGTACCAAAAGGTGCGAGGCCACTTCACCCATTTTTCTCAAGTTCATAGCGACAAATATTATATTACTATGTGTGAAATTACAGAGGATTCGGGTAGGGAGTATAGAAGTTATTAGAGAATCAATATTTAACTAAATTTTAACCCTTTGTGAGGGAGGTACTAGAAGTAGTGGACTAATATGGTCCATCTTCGAGCTTAGCCTGAGATAGAAAAATTTATTATCCCATACCAAATTTGAAGTCGATTCGCTACTACTTTCGAGAGTTATCGTGTGCTCCATCCAGACAGACAGGCGGACGGACATTGCTCAAATGACTTAAAACGGCTCAAAACTGATTTCCGCCGAACATACTTGGGGTTTAGGTCACTCCTTCGATGTGTTACACTTTTTGTCCGTAGCAAATGATATATACCCTCGTCAAACTAAATTGAGGGTATAAATATAGTGCCGCAGTTGGTGTCGTTCTCCTTGTTTAGTATCGCACAGAAGGTAGATTTCTGCAGAGCTGTCTACCAGACGTACATACATCATTATCGGTCTGACTACTGCCGTATACAGCCAAAAAACTATATGCGGGTCTGAACCCCATCGTTTTCCTATTGCCCTTTTACAGGTATACTCGTATAGTGCTACCACAGCCTTATTTGTTCTTTTCAAAATGTTGGGTTTGAAGTGCAACTTCCGGTCTAGTAAAATACCTAAGTATTTTGGGTGTAACTCGTGATACCTTATTTCTTCTGGTGAAAATAACTAGTTCCGTCTTGGTCGGGTTAACACCAAGAACATTACCGGAAGCTCATCTTGCGGTTGTAAGAAGAGCCTGCTGTAAGAAGAGCCTGCTGTAAGATTATCCAGAAACTTCACTCTAATAGCTTTTGCCAAGTCATCTAGGCAACAACTCTGACACCCATCATCTCCAAAGAAATCAAAATATGTATTGTTCATGGAGAGATTCCATAGCAGAGGAGACAGAACACCCCCTTGGGGCGTTCCGGAATGAACCTACGTATATCGCTGTCGGAATGAACATACGTATATCGCTGTCAACCACCAGGGTTTCTAAGGCCGTTATTATATCAGCTAAATTTATGCAATTGAATGTAAGAAAGCTAACATAGTATATACCTGAACAGAGAGGAGGCATCCTTCAATACAGCTGCCTAGATCATACAGGGCGGTTTCGGTGGACTTACCCTTACTGTAGGCATGCTGTCCATGCAGAGTGCTCAATCTTAGTCCTAAGGTAACTATATATTAATCTCTTCAAAGTTTTAAGGAGAAATGACGATAGAATAATTGGCCGGAAATCCATAGATCCAGTGTGGGACGGCTTTCCCGCTTTTGGGATGAAAACAACCTTGGTTTCTCTCCATTTTGTTGAAATGTAGGTCTGATTGATACAACATGTGTATAGCTATCTAATCCACGGAGCAATTGTATCAGCCACTACCTGTATCTCCGCCGGCGAGACTTTATTTGGTCCTGGCGACTTAAAGGGTTTAAAGCTTTTGATATCCTAAAGAATTCTAGATTCAGTTACAATCTCGCTGGCTGCACTTAAAGGGAATCCTCAACTAAAGTATTCAATGTCTCTTCAGAGTTGCGCGGGAAATGTGTATCCAGGAGCACTCCTAGCTATTCCTCACTGAACGTAGTCCAACAATTTTTAGCCTTCTTGATGTACCCAATAGTACAAAGTGTTGAAGCTAAATTTTTTCCGTAACCTTGAGGCTTCGGATGAGCTTTCTACGCCACTACAGAAATCTATCCAGGATTTATTTTGAGCCTTTCTCTAGTCTTTTTTGAACCTTTTGAGCTCTCCTTGTATGTGTCCCAGTTGTGTTGAGCTTTGGAGACCTTTGTCCTATTGAAGTGCTTCCTGTAGAACTTCCTTGTTGTTTGCCTATTTGGTTCTGTTTGGGACATGCGGCTTGTAACGTATCATTAAGAGTTGCAGTGACTCGTTCCACTTTTCTACTATATCACGGATAGTTTGCATTTTCATTTCAGGACTTGTTGGAAGAGACCTTTGCAACATGTGCCTAAATTTTTCACAATTAGCCTTCTTAATATTGGGTGGGAAGACGGTATCAGGAGGCTTCGCATTCATGCAGAAGCTATTTGTGGTCGGAAAAGCTATGAGTGTCCAAAACTTCCCAATCAGAAATACTTCCACTTAAATTGTCGGAGATAAAGGTGACATCGAGCACCTTCTGTCTGTTTCTATGTAGTAATGAAGGTAGATTCATGCCCTTTATTACAGATCACAAGGTTACTTCTTACAATATATTCGATAAGTATTCGCTCATGCCGTTGATATCAGTACTACCCCATCCATATATGATGGTGTACATTGATATCACTACACACAATTCGGTTATTTTCATTTGCCGCTGCTACAAGTGATTTCAATGCACAAGGTGTCGTGTCAGTGATATGTGCCATATAAACGGAAGCTGATACTATATATATTAAGATCGTTCTTGGCTCTACGTTTTCCATTACCATTACCTTGAATCAGTTGAATCTCCATTCAACCATGGTTCCTGGATTAGGGCAAGGTCAGCCCCTCCTTGCATCAGAAGGTCTTTTAAGGCAGCTGATGCTACCTTAGAATGGTGGAGGTTTATCTGTAGGAACTGGAACATTGTCAGGTTTTGGCACCACCGTTATATCTGCCTCGACGTCTGTGTCCGCTAGAAGCTCGTCCTCACCGGATTCATCTCCACAGGATTCTTTCGATCCCGTGAAGAAGAACTTCTCGACACATCGGTAAAGGTTGAAACGCAAGTTCTCGCCAGATGCTGCTCTTACACTTGCGAGGAGGGAGGTTCTGTGTTATCTGGAGTCGGATTTTGCTGAAACCATACCATCGGACTTGACGAAGTGGGTCAATATTTCATTGGACTGTAGGTACTGTAAAATCATTACACTGTACGAAATTTCAAATATTTGTATGCGCTGGTATTAAAGTTATAAACTGTTAACTTTTTGTGCAGAACGGACAATTTGTTTGCCCATTTTTCACAGGACTATTGGTACTAAAAAGGTATTACACTGTGTGGGAGGTACAAAAAGGGGAGTGGAAACTTCACGAATTTTGCCTAGAGGTGAAAGTGACTAATCAACTAATACTATGTGTGGAATCTCAGAGTATTCACTGCAAAAATTCAGGCGTGGCTTCTAAGACATTAAAAATTCAAATCAATCAAGAATATACATATCGTCATCAGAAACGATAAAGGGCCTATCATCATATTTGAAAATTTTACAGGAGAAGCAAAAAACTAAATAAAATTAAAAATGTTCTCGGGGTTTTCAGGATAATACATAAATATAATGTCGCATATATGCAAATCCTGCGTGACGAACGCTACATTCGTACGCGTTTTCGGATTAAAATATAACAATTTTTTGGTCTTTCAACAGAGATACCTTCAACTTATACATAGTGTTTAGTGGGATATGAGTGTTCTTTCGAATTTCATACAATTTTTTTTGGTAACAGCTATAAGTTGCGAAAAAATGTATCACAAATTATTGTGACGCACGCTACAAAAAATGGAAGTAGCTTTGAAGGTTAAGGTATGTTTTCGTAATTTTTAGCAAATTTTGCATAATAAAGAACCCAAAATGAAATACCTATAAGAAAGATGAATATAAGAGAATTCTAAAAAAAAATTATTTGCAACCAAAAAATGTTGTAGTTTTTTATCAAAAGCCGTGAACTCTATGTGACGCACGTTACATTTATTCCAGTCATACTTTTTATAGTAGAAATTTTTGTTTATTTTAACAAATCAAATTACATTATTTTTAATAACATTTTGTAAAACATTTTTATACCCTACACCACACTGTGGTACAGGGTATTATAAGTTTGTTTCACGGCAGATGTTTGTAACACCTGAAAATAACACAGCTAGACCCACCTTAAAGTATACCGATCGACTCAGAATCACTAGCTGAGTCGATTTAACGATGTCTGTCCTTCCGTCCGTCCGTCTGTCCATGTAAAGTTGTTCGTCGACTACAGGTCGCAATTTCACTCCGATCGTTCTGAAATTTTGCAGTTTAGATTATTTCGCGGCTATTAAGATCGCTATTGAATTTGGTTGAAATCGGTTCAGATTTAGATATAGCTCCAATATATATCTTTCGTCCGATTTGGCCCTTTAGTCCTGTAGAAGCTGTATTTTACATCCAATCATTTTGAAATTTAGAATGATAGAGTTTCTTGATCCATGAACCAACACTACCGAATTTTAAGAAAATCGGTTAAGATTTAGCTATAGCTCCCATATATATGTTTCGTCCGATTTGGCCCTTTAGTCCTATAAAAGCTGTATTTTACATCTAATCGTTTTGAAATTTCTGAACCAACATTGCCGAATTTGAAGAAAATCGGTTAAGATTTAGCTACAGTTCCCATATATATGTTTCATCCGATTTGGCTCTTTAGATCCAATCGTTTTTATACCCTACACCACACTGTGGTACAGGGTATTATTTAAGAATAAAATGTCCCAAAAGTAAATTTATGTTAACAATTTATACATGAATTACAAAATTTATATATCAGAGTTATTCAATATTACGAGAGTGGTGTAGGGTATTATATAGTCGGCCCCGCCCGACTTTAGCCTTTCCTTACTGGTTTTCTAATAAAATTAAGAGATATGATGTAAGCAACAATTTTTTAATACTTTTTGTATTAATGGACACCCACAAATATTTTTTAACATCTAGTCATATATTCCATTAACCAAACTAAAGTTGGATCAATTTTAAAATTTTTTGGTTGGTGGATTTGGCTGGGATTTACCCATATATAAATTTACACAAACGTAATTTATAACTAGTTTGTGACAATTGCGTGAAGTAGTAATTTATAACTATAAAAAAAGAAATAATTTGTTGTTAGGCCCTTTTGAAATTCGTTAATAAATTCGCCATTTTTGATAGTATGTCACTAAAAATTTGTCAGGATGTGTATTTTGATGCAGTGTAGCAAAAACCATTAAAGGTTGAATTTCTGTTTTTCTTGTTGTTGCCCTTTTTCGTTTCTGATGACGATATAAAGCGTCCGCCAAATAACTTTTTTTTTGAAAATGCTATAAAAAAACTACTGAAAACGCATTGGATGGTCAGTTGGCTTCAACTCCTGAACCAATTGGACTTTGTATGGCGTCATACCAAGGTCTTTAAGCAAAATTCGTCTCAATGATGTCTCCGAAATGTTCAATTGTTGAGAACGACGGTGAATTGATGTTGATGGCGCTTCACGCACACTTTCTGCCACAGCAGCAATATTCTCGGGTGTACGGACTGTTTTTGGCTTTTCACGCTTTGGTTTATCGATGAGGATGCCAGTTTCTTTCACTTTTTTCACAAGATAACGAACATACGGAGCTGACGGTGCTTCTCTTCTTCCAAAATCCGTACGCAATTTTCGCACACATTCTGCAACATTACCATGATTTTCAAAGTAATGTCGCAATATACACATATTCGTTCAGCGGAAGGATAAAACTAATTATCTGTCAAATAAGACATGAGCTAAGTGTTACCATTCACGAAATAAGCACTAGTTGAAAAAAAAAACGTTAGTTGGCGGACCATTTATAAGTATCTACATACAAATATATGAAAACCCGGACCTTTGTAAAAATGGCATAAGTAAACTCTTCTTGTTTTGTTCTTTACAAACAAATGACCAAAGTCATAATACCACAGTGTGGTATATGACACCTGTACCTTTTACGATTTTACTGCTTACTCATCTTTTAATTTTTACACTTACAAATTTACATCAGCCTATCTCAGTCATACGTTTTAGCATCATCTTTTATAGATATGTATTATAAAAATTTACAAAGTGTGACGTATTTCCCCAGTTAAGCCTTAGTGTGAAACACACATCAGGTAACACTCCGAATCAGCATATTCGTACTCGAAATGATGCTAAATCAAGCTTAACACTACTTACTGTTGTTGTTGGTTCCCCCGCAAGCCCATCGGCCCTCCCCCGTCACACTCCACCGTTTCTGTAGACAATTTGCGTTGCTCATTCGGATGATCGGGGAGTACTCGTATCAGATATAAACATTGGTTCCGCTGCAGTTGAATTGTGCCTGGCACGAAACGTGCGAGTTCCAATCGCGTTGTGCAGCGCCGCGCCGCTTCGCTCCGATTTGCTGATGCTGCTGAGTGCCGCGGTTTTTGTCTCCACGCTGTTGATATTGCGGCAAATATTTAATGAACAAACACATTGAATTGTTTATGGATACACTTGGAAAAAACATTGATGCCGAAGCTGAAGTAATTCTAATACCGTACACCAAAAAGAGGAAGGGATAAAACCCATTATTTATTATTCCAATCGACTTGGAATAAATTCGTCGTCGATGTTACTTTGTCCAGCTGTTCGTCCGTCTCACAGTGGGAAGAATTCAGAAAAAAGGGAAATTATTCTACCGTTTTTTTAAACAGAAAACCGATTGCGAAAAAACTTGGTATAATTGTAAAGGGTCTTTCATTGCAATTTGCATCGAATTGTAACTTTGTGCTTATGTATACCCTGAACCCTTCACAGCAACAACGGTCATCATAGTTACATGTTTCATATATATATATATAGCTCCTATACAAGGGTTCCATCTGATTTGACTTCTTAACGCCATAGAAACCAAACATTTCAACGATTTAGACTATAATTTGGTAAGATTGTTTTATTTGTACCCGGAACCATTCACACGAAGAACGCTCGTCATAGGTCGATGTTTTGATGTAGCCCCATACAAAGGTATTAGCTGACCTAATATTTATTTATGATCCATAATAGAGGGTATATGAGATTCATCAAGACTGAACTTTTCCGCCATTTTTATACCCTACACTACACTGTGGTACAGGGTATTATAATTTTGAGCTTTTGTTTGTAACACCCAAAAATGAGAAGAAATAGACCCATCGTTTATTATACCGATCGACTTAGAATCACTCTCTGAGTGATTTGGCATATATGCATTGTATAGCGTGATCAATTTCGAGGTTCCCTACTTTTTTAAAGAAAAACCAGTAAGGAAAGGCAGAAAGTCGGGCGGGGCCGACTATATAATACCCTATACCTCCCTAACAATGCGATAAGGGTCATTGCCATAATAATTTGGAATAATTGGTAAATGGGTAGAAACATATTATCTAATTCTGAAACGATAATCGCTAAATTAAGCAATATTCGTTCCTAAATTGAGAAACATCTTTCTGGAAAATTTTAATGATCGGAAGTAAAATACAACTTCTATAGCGGTTTGATACCAAATCAGGAGGAACAATCAATATAAATCTGAACCGATCTTCCCTGAATACTTATTCATGTAAAAAGACCTCCTGTCGAATTTCGTACTGATCGCATATAAAATACAGTCTCTACAGCGCCTACATGTCAAATCGGGGGTAACGTATATATGGGGGCTATACCTAAATCTGAACCGATTTCTTCCAAATTTAACAGAGTTCATTCATGTAATAAGAAACCTTTTCCTGCCGAATTTCATACTGATCGGATATAAAATAAAGTTTTTACAGATATGTGTAAAGTTTCGTCGAGATCGGACCATAATTGCGACCTGTACTTTGATTACAAGAATACATGCACAGACGGACAGACAGACAGACGGATATAGCTAAATCGACTCAGAAAGTGATTCTAAGTCGATCGGTATAATAAACCATGGGTCTATTTCTTCTCCTTTTGGGTGTTACAAACAAATGCACAAAGTTATAATACCCTGTACCACAGTGTGGTGTAGGGTATAAAAACACAGAAAATTCAAATTGAATGGGGAATGTTTATTATCATTTGAAAGAATATTCTTTGGCATTTATTTTTTGAAGATTATGTCTATCAAATGTTGGCTGCGGCTACGTCTCAGATGGTCCATCCGTTGAGTACAATTTTCGATGACTCGTTCGTGCATTTCGACTGGTAACTGGCGAATGACACGCGCGATGTTTTGCTCTAAGGCCTGAATCGAAGCGGGTTTGTCCGCATAAACTTTAGACTTTACATATCCCCACAGGAAAAAGTCTAACGGTGTGATATCACACGATCTTGGTGGCCAATCGACCGGCCCAAAACGTAAAATTATCTGCTCAGTGTTCTCTCTATAAATCCATTGATTGATGCGATGTGTGGTAAGTGGCGCCGTCTTGTTGATAACAAATGTCGCCGAGATCACGAGCTTCATGCTTTCAGGCATCAAATAGTCGGTTATCATCGCCATTTCCGATAACGGTCGCCATTGACGGTTAAGATCTCACCGGCATCATTTTTGAAAAAAATATGGACCGATGATTCCGGTATGTCGGATCGGGATCGATCAATGGCAAAAAGATAGCTCTTAACGGGAGCTAAAATATTGCTTATGGGTGTCAAGGTCGTGGGTCGACTGGAAAGTGTTTTTTGGATTTAAAAAAATGGACTTAGCGCAATTGGCGAACGGTTATTTTGATAATAAAACTGAATAATTGTTCAGGCGTAAGTCTTTCCATGATGAAATGCCAAACAATACTTAACAAAAATAACATGAAAGCATGACACGACTCACACGTGATCTGTCAAAAAAGGCTATTGAAAAAAGTATCTCTACTAGGATCACCCTATAGAATAGCCGTTTTAGGAGTGTGCTGTTATAATGATGTTATTTTATTAATTAACATAATGTTATGCCACATTTGGTACTTTTTTTTGATAACTTGTGGGGGTTGGTAGATTTACTAAATAAGCTACAACTTTTAAAATGATGCATCGATTTTTCAGAGCGGTCTCATTATACCCTACCCCACACTGTGGTACAGTTTATTATAAGTTTGTTTCATGGCAGATGTTTATAACACCTAGTAAACTACAGCTAGAAGATATACTGATCTACACAGAATCACTAGCTGAGTCGATTTCACCATGGCTGTCTGTCCGTCCGTCTGTATGTCAATATATATATATATTTCGTCCGATTTGGCTACAGAGGCAGAGACGTACCAAATGTAAATTGTGTAAACATATTTTATTTGAAGTATATAAGTACATTGGATATTTCATTCTTTTCCAATCTTATTAGAGTGGTGTACGGTATTATATAGTCGGCACCGCCCGACTTAAGACTTTCCTTGCTGGTTTTGTAGTGTGTACGCCCTGACTCCAGAAATCGATGCTAATTCTAACATTATTATATTTGTAACGGAAAATATCACAATTCACCAAATAAATTCAAAAATTCCCAAAAACATAATTTTTAGTTTTTCCACAAAATCTATTATAGTAAAATCCGAGCTCAAAATTGCTTTTGCAGATTACCGTGTAACACATATAAACCGTGTAACACATATAAAAATGGTAAATGTTCAAGGATTGCAGAAATAGCTATCGAAAACACTTTAGGTAAAAATTTCCTAAATACAATAGGTAATAAGTTATATGAATGGGAAAAAAGGAAGGGTATACCCTCCTACTCGGATAGTTCTTAATCGATCTGGTTGAAATTCAATGTCATAAATAATATTGCCACAACTACAAGCTCACACTGTGTCATGTACAAGACCATCTGATGATATCCCCGCACAGGATTGAAATACGTATAAGGGTATGTGTTCACGCTGAAAAAAAATCGCTTCTGTAGTATATTGTCCCAAACATATTCGGCTTGAAACATATATATGTTTAGGGTACACTCTAAATATATAATATTTGGTACACACAAATATTAAATATTTGGGAAGGTGTTGGTCTAAACAATTCTTTGTTTCCATCCTAACAGGTTTTAATTTGGGTATATTACTTCCGAAACAAAGATTTATTTGCTTTTAAGTTTTCATAAAATACACCTATACCTTAATAACGTTAAGTTTCTCAGGATTCAAAATTAATTTTTTATTTTTAATGTTTATAAAAATATTGTATAATTGAAATCGAATAATCTCAAAACAATAATTTACTCGAAGGACTTACAGCTAATGATGAATTGGGATATTTAGAAATTTAAAATTAATGCTTTTAAACAGAAGACAATCTTGCATATGCCATATTTAGCTGCGAGGTACATTTCGAAATCAAGGAAAAATTAAAACTGAAGTTCGAAAAGACAGCAAAGTTTTGAAAATCTTTTTTAAATAAAATATATTTGGAGAAATTCCTGAACAATACTTTTATTTGTATTTAAACAAATATTTTATTTGAGAAAATTAGACTGCAAATATATTTTGTTGTAATATATTAATATATGCGTTCCAAATAAATTTTATTGATTTTCAAATAAAATTTGTTTGCTGAAAAATATATAATATTTAAAAAATTGTGTTCCAAATATATTTTCTTTCTATTCAAACATATCAAAAAAGGCGATTTTGCCCCGTGTTTACATGGCTTTCAAAGCGCAGTGTCTTATCTTTTCCAATACACCACAACAAACTCTCTTTGATCGAAAAAGCTGAACAATTCGAATGTGAAAACATTCAATAAAATTTAATACAATATTGCTCGATGTTCTTCTAATTACGGCAAAAAAACGCAATTCGACGAACTCTGAGTGCGATCTAATAAAATTTATGATTTGTTCTTTTTATCATCAAATATGTACAAATAACTAGATTTTGTAAAGAAAACATACTAGCTATGCCGATTTAATATACTACCAAAGTTTGATATACTATGTATGAATTAAATAATTAAACCTAATCCGTTATACGAGTATTCAATGTCAGTTACGTTTTTCTAAGTGTTTTTCCGCAACAGTGATGTTCATGTTCGTACTCGTATATTTAGGTTCGTGCAAGCATTCGTTCACTATATTTACGTATATGTTTTGTCTAAATCTATCATGTACTGTGACTGTATGACTGATTGACTGACTGTCGTTTCTGGGAAGCTGGTCGTTCGCTCGCTGTGTCTCTCCGCCGTCTAATGGCTGAGGCTTAAAATAAAATGGAAATACACACTCGTTTGTATAAAAATACAGAAAACAATAATGAAGCCATTGTCATAGCTTTAATCTATTGAATGCAAAAATTATGATTATTTTTTTTCTTTCTTCTTAATTTTCCTCCAATGCTATGGAAGAAAGTATGAAAACAGTGTGTCCGTCCGCGGTGTACATGGTAGGTACATGTACGAATGAGCATTGGGTATGACGACGACGACGACGGGTACACATGTAATTGCACAATTGAAAGTCTGTTCCGATCATCGCCTATTCATATAGATGTTAATATAGTTATACGAGTATGTATATTATTTGAATGATTGTTATAGTTTTCTAAAAGGTTATTTTTTAGGAGTGATTGAATATCTGTGCATCGTTATTATTGAACATTTGTATTGCAGTAGCAATGCTATTATCCTCTATTACGAAATATTTCTCACTCAAAAACTCCAATAGCAGCTTGATCAGCTGGCACAAGTACTCGTACTTATAATCGCGCCATGGAATATATATCTCTCAAAAACTCCAATATCAGCTTGATCAGCTGGCACAAGTACTCGTACCTATAATCGCGCCATGGAATTTTGTTTTACTAAAGCACCTGGGTTTAGGTTAGGGTGGTAGCTGTTTTTAACCTGGTCACGTAGACCAGTTAAGATCCATAGTGTTACCACGGTATGACCACCGACCACAGTATGTCCAGACGTCGTTTACTCAAAGCGGGACAGTAGTGTAGCAAGTGCTCAATACTCTCCACTTCTTTCTCATACCCACAGCTTCTGCAAATATCATTTGAGTCAAAACCCAACCTACTGGTCTGTTCGCCAGTGTTCCGTCAGAACTGACTAACGTAGAGAGTCTTCGCATTAGAGAGGACTCTAATGCGAAGACACGAAATTGCACAATTGAAAGACTGTTCCGATCATCGCCTATTCATATAGATGTTAATATAGTTCTACGAGTATGTATATTATTTGAATGATTGTTATAGTTTTCTAAAAGGCTCTTTTTTAAGAGTGATTGAATATATGTGCATCTTCCTCTTTGAACATTTGTATTGCTGCAGCAATACTACTTATATTATTCGCTATTACGAAATATTTCTCTCCCAAAAACTCTAATAGCAGCTTGATCAGCTGACACAAATACTTGTACCTATATTTGCGCCATTGAATTTTGTTTTATTAAAGCGCCTGGGTTTAGGTTAGGGTGACTGCTGTTTTCATCTGGCTCAGGTCCCTAGAGTTACCACGGGCAGAAATGCCTCTCAGTGAAACCAAACTGTTTGATATACAAAACTATCGATTATACGAATACCGGTACCGGAAAGATATGTTAAACTACCTAGAAAGACCGACCACAGTATGTCCAGACGTCGTTTACTCAAAGCGGGACAGTAGCGTAGCAAATGCTCAATACTCTCTACTTCTTTCTCATACCCACAGCTTCTGCAGATATAATTTGAGTCAAAACCCAACCTACTGGTGTGTTCGCCAATCCGCCAGTGATCCGTCAGAACTGACACTAACGCAGACAGTCTTTCCTATCTAATGCGAGGAGATATTTTGACCTTCTCAGGTCATACCTTGGCCAGTTTTACTAGCCATCCTACAGGTTTATCCGATTTCTGCCCATCTTTCGTTGGACTGCCTGATTGACTCTTGCCTAATCTAAGTGGATTGTGGCGCATCAATATATGCAAATTCTTCGAGAATTTATTATGTCGTCCCTTTCCTAGCAAGTTCATGGGCTTTGCAGTTCCCCGTGATATACCAACTTAAGCCCAGGCACCCATATGAGTTGTATGTTGAACTGCTCCGCCAGCTCGTTAGGAGATCTGCGGCAGTCGATCTTAGGGATATGGCTTCCAGAGAACTGATGGCAGCCTGGCTGTCCGAATAATGACAACCCCAGTGTTGGTCACTATATTGCGAGTCGCGACTTCCCATATTGCCATTATTTCGGCTTGATAAACACTGCAGCTATATCAAGACTGAGTTTTTTACAATGTACTCCGAAGGCAACCTTATCATCAACACTACACTTTTATATCCTCATGTGACCGTAGTTTTTGTACCTCCACATTGATAGGTAGTTTAATAGAATAATAAGTCTGAATAACAGTAGGAAATTGTTATTCAGACTTAATTATTCCTAGAAATTTTGCTCTTTCAGAAGTTTAGATTTGCTCCATTTGTCCGAAGAGGGTCCACATGTGGGACGTTATTTATCCTAATAAAGAGAACCAATCCTTTAACTCCCAAACCGCTGCTTGTGGTCCGTCTAGGCAATTTTTTCAGAGCCATCTCTGAGGACGTTTTCAAATTTGCCAGTTTCTTCGGTTGCCACTTCGTCCGCATATGCCACGACCTTGCAGCCACAACGTTCCAGAAGGTATAGCAGGATTTTATTCTCCGCTGGGTGCCAAATTTGTGGAGACAGTACTCCTACTTGTGGTGTTCCTCTGTTTACAATCCTTGTTAGACTTGTTTACCCAAGACTTGCTGTTATGCGTTTTCTGTTGAGCAGGCTTTGAATTAGTCGGATCAAGAGTACACCTTTAGATGCGACAGCCCAGCAATTACCGCATATGTTGAATATTGTTAAAAGTCCCTTCTATGTCAAGAAATGTCATCATAGTAAATTCCTTGTAGGACAAATGTGGGGACGATTTGGTAGTGCTCACAAGTTCGTACAGGGCAGATTCTGTAGACTTTCCCTTGTTGTAAGCACTTGGTTCCCCGACAGGATTTTTGTATCCAGGTTTTCCCTACTGAAAGAATCTAAAAATCTTTCCAGACTTTTCAATAGGAAGGAGGATAGGCTAATTGGCCTGAAGTCTTTTGGCGTAGTGCGATATCCTTCCCGGTTTGGATATGAATAGCACTTTGGAATCCCTTCATCGATTGGGGATATATGAGAACCTGATAAAGACTTCATTAATTTTCTCCAGCCAGCGCATAATGTACTTCAACATTTTCCGCATTTCTGATGGAGTGATGCCATCTGGTCAAGGTGGCAAAGCTGTTAATCGCCCAGCTTATTCTGGATTCTCAGTCAACAAGCTAGCGACGCTATCAGTCCACTCGGTCTCTTGTTGGTCCTGCTGATCCTCGGGATCTGTTGGTGAGTTCCCTGGAAAATGTGTGTCGAGCAGTACAATTGACGACGACTCGCTGTATTTTAAGTTGTCTGCATCAATCTGCAAATAACCCATTGTACAGGGTGCAGTAGCTAATATCTTATGAAGCCTTCCGGCATCCGAGATATTTCCAACTTCTCTACAGAAGGTGTGCCAAGAACGCATTTGGCTTTCCTAAGCTCCTTCTTATAGATTTTTATACCCTCACCTTAGAGAGGAGGTTATATATCATTTGCTACGAGCCAAAAGTGTAACACATCGAAGGAGTGACTTAAGACCCTAAGTATGTTCGGCGGATATCCGTTTTGGGTCATTTTAAGTCGAATGAGCAATGTCCGTCCGTCTGTCTGTCTGCTGGCTGCTGCGCACGATTAACCGATTGACTTCAAATTTGGTATGTAGTACTATTTTCTTCTATCTCCTGCTAAGTTCGAAGATGGGCTATATTGGTCCACTCCTTCTAGTAACTCCCCCACAAAGGGTTAACATTTAGCGAAATATTGATTATTTAATTACTTCTCTACTACTTATTTGAATCCTCTGAAATTCTACATTTAGTATTAGTTTATTAGTCACAATTACCTCGAGAAAAATGGTCGAATATTCCACGCCACTTTTGGTACCCCACACAAATGGACAATTTTGACACAAAATTTAATAGCTTATAACTTCATTACCAGTGCATACAAAGACCTGAAATTTTGCACAGTGTAATGGTTTAATAGTACCAACATTACAGTGAAATATGGGCATTATTGCCACGCTCCTTTTGGTACCTCCCACACAAATGTCCCATTTTGTACCAAAAGTTACCAGCTTATAACTTTATTACCAGTGCATACAAAAACCTGAAATTTTGTGCAGTGTAATAGTTTAATAGTACCTACAATACAGTGAAAAATGGGCATTGTTGACACGCTCCTTTTGGCACCTCCCACACAAATGGACCATTTTGTACCAAAAGTTACCAGCTTATAACTTTAATACCAGTGCATAGAAATTGAAATTTCGCACAGTACAATGCTTTTATAGTACCTAGAGTCTAGAGAAAAATGACCTAATTGGCACGCCCCTTTTGGTACCTCCCACACAAATGGACTTTTTTTTAACAAAAGTTAACAGCTTTTAACTTTAATACCAGTACAGGGTTGCCCATATTCGACGGACCCATGTTTTTTTTGGGCCCATTCCAATCGACGAGGCTTGTCCGCAGGCAACAATCTTTGCGTCAATTGAATTTTGTACGGGAACAAATGCAAATCAACGCGAATAATCCGTTGTAAAGTGGACCGAGCCATGCCCAACTGCTGAGAACGGCGTTTTTGGGATGTTCTTGGGGACCTCTCAACACTGGCTCGTACGGCAGCGATATTCTCGGCCGATCGCCTTGGTCGACTTTTATTTGGCCTCTTCGGATTAGAAAGAGCCTCACCAGTCGAAAATTTTTCGTATAAACGCTTAATGGTGTTCTTAGAAGGCGCACTTCTCACATTTTTTAATATTTTAAAAGCACGTTGACTTGACTTCTTCTGTTGAATGTAAATTTCAACTATTTCAGAGCGCTCGCGTGGCGTGTATTGTTCCATGGTAAAAATCTGCTTGGACTGACGCTTCAAACGCGGTATGTCATTAAGCGATCTGACATCTCTGTCAAAAGTTATGGCGTTGCCAGATGGGTCCGTCGAATATGGGAGACCCTGTACATACTTTAAAGTTATTAAATGTAATTTAAATTGATAATAATTTAATTAAAACAAAAAAATAAATAAATTTACTAATATTTTTGTGGGACTCAAGGCGAGGGGATTCATAAGTCGGTTTACCCGACTGAACATTCTTACTTGTTAGTTGGTCTTATATGCATCCCAGTGATTGGTGACCTCAGTGGATTTGACATTGTTCAAAGCTTGTTGCAGGTCTTCTTCATAGCCTTCAGTTCAGAAGTCCACCATTCTGGTTTAGTTTTACCCTTGTACCTTGGTTTTGGACAGGCTTCTTCAAGGGAGCAATTAAATGAAGTAGTTATATGATCTACTAAATTATCAAGACCGACTCTGTAATTTGGTTCGTACAAAAGATTAGAGTTGAGGACTTTTCGAAATTTTTCTCATACAGTTGCCACTTTGTCTTTCTCCCATTTCCTTGGACGGCAGGTTTATGCGCTTTTTCAGCGAGTTTGAACCCTATATAATGGTGATCTGAGAATTAGTGGTCGTCGAGTACATGCCACCCAATTATTTAATCTGACAGCGAGTCAGTAGCGAACGTTACGTCGAGTACTTTTTTATACAAGCTCACATAGACCAGTTTAGGTCCCTAGTGTTACCACGGGCTGAAATGCCCCTCATCGAGGCCAACCTGTTTGATATACAAATAGTACGATCGATAGTACGAATATCGGTACTGGAAAGATCTATTAGGCTGCCTAGAAAGGTCGACCCCAGTATGTCCAGTCGTTTAATCAGAGCGGGGCAGTCGCATAATGCTCTCCACTTCTTCCTCATCTTCACAGCTTCTGCAGAAGTCATTAGAGTCAATACCCAATCTTTTGGCGTGTTCGCCGATCAAGCAGTGTCCCGTCAGAACGAGGAGATATTTTGATCTTCTCAGGTCATACCTTGGCCAGATTTGTCTAGCTACCCCGCAGATGCCGATTTATGTCCATCTTTCGTTGGACATTGCCTCTTGCCTAAGCCAAAGCTTGCACCTATGCCCAGGCACCCATTTGAGGTATATATTAAACTGCTCAGTCATCTCGTTAAGAGATCTGCGGCAGTCGAGGGTTGTTTGTGAATTTAGGGATGTTGCCTCCAGAGATGTTGCCTTGAGAGAATTGCCAGGCTGCCGGCTGTCCGAGTAAACGACAATGCCAGTGTTGGTTACTATGTTGCGACTCAGCCGCTTGGCGACTTCCCATATTTCCATTATTTCGGCTTGATAGGCACTGCAGGTATCTGGTAGTCTGTGTGCTATATCCAAACTAAGCTCTGCACAGTGTACTCCGAAGCCAACCTTTTCATTAAGCTTCGAACCCCCTGTGTAAAAGTGGAGATGGTTTATATTACCTGGTATTTTTCCAACCCATTCTTCTTTGGCGGGAATCATAGTGATGTAATTTCTCTCGAAGGTATACCCAGTTGGTATATAGTCCACTCGGTCAGTTACCATAGCAATACACTTTGATATTCTCATGTGACCGTAGTTCTTGTACCTCCACATTGATAGGCGGTTTAATCTTTGGTTGCAACTTCTCTCGCCACAATACTAATCGGCAGTATATGGAGTAGGGCTTGTAGAGACTCGGTCGCTGTAGTCCTTAAGGCTCCGCTTATGCTCAGGCAGGCTGTTCTCTGAACCTTTGTTAGTAGGTGATGGTAAAAGTATTTCGAGTACTTCCTATCTGTATTTAGTTCTAAAGGACTACTTGGTGCAAGTTTCACTCCTATCAGAAGACATCGGTTTTATAAATTCACTCACTTGACTTGAAATTCACCATACACATATTCCTTCTGATTTGGCATCAATGTGCTAAAGAAGCTTTATTTAATATCATTATGAAATTTGGCAGAAAGGAATTTCTTGATACAGAAAAAAAACGTTTGCAAGTTTGAAGAAAATCGGTTCCCATTTATATACATATAGCAACAAAATAAACATTTCTTTCGATTCGAAAGATAACAGTTTCGAACGATGCAGGTTTGATTTTATGATTTAGAATCACAATATCTTCACTTATTTTGCGCGAACAAAGTGGTGTGGGGTATCGTATAGTCGGCTCCCCCTTTCCTTGCTGGTTTTATTTAAATGTATAGGTATAGGTATATAGCGCTTAAAGAAAAATATAGCGCTTACTGCCAGACGCTTAGCAGCAAAAATGGTCTAATGCAATTGCTTTCTTTTCTATTTTGTGGATGTGGAACTTGTGCACGAAACAAGTCTTTTAGTGCGTAATTATTAAATAATCTATCACTCTTGCATAGTCGCACCCTTTCCGGCGTTATGACTGATTATGAATTGAATTGTTTGTGAGCGGCGGCGACCTCCATGTAAGCGCCAGAGATGTCGCCGCCGAAGCCGCCATTGAGAGTATCTGTAGAGGCCGCGATTGCCGCGCTTATCATCTGAACTTCAGCCTTTTTTTTCCAATTTTGTTTTGTATTCGCTGGAAGCTGCTGATCTTTATTGTATTCGTGGTGTTGTTGTTGTTGGTCTACTTTATTTACGTTTTTATTTTTATTTATATTTTTGTATAGCTTTATTTTGTAGTTATTTTTCTTTTTTCCTCAATGCTGGCTATTTTTTTGCGATTCGCAAGAAGCAAATCGAGCGTTTTTTGCGAATTTCTACGAATGTCGACGAAGACGATGGCGACTACGAAGCTGGCGGTGGTGTGTGGTGTATTTGGGTGGTGTTGGTATTGTTTGAATATTTTGATTATTTCTCGTTTCATTTCGTATTGAAATTTTGTGGTGGAAACAAGTTTCGCGCACTCTCTAACGCTTTACCTCAACGTTGCATGTCGTCGTCGTAGTCTTCGCTTGCAAAAGTCCCTCTTCTGTCGGTTTAAATGCGAAAATACAAAAATAATATTTCAAAAAAATTAGCAAAACTAAATCGTCATAAATAAATTGCGTTGTGATTCTAATGCAAAACGTTTGTAGTTGCGAAAAAACGACATTAGTGTCATCTGAATAAATATTAACAACAAAAAACAACAACTCTTTTGTGTTTTTTCCACATCATCAGCAGCAGTAACAGCAACAACAACAACAAATGCAACAGCACATCATCTCTAATTGAAACAACATTTACTTGGTTGAATGCAATAAGCGGATTGTTGTTTCATTCCACTCCCGTACTTCTATCGCACCTCAGACACAGAGCTGCAATTAACACAATCGTTGCCGAAGTTACCAGTTACCAGCTACCGCTGTTGCCTCGTTGCTATTGTCAACGGAATTTGGGAAATTTTCAGTTGCGCTTTGGTCTCTGTGGAAACCGTAGAGAGACCCAACTGGAGTCTACTTCACCTGCTCCAAAAACTTGGAAATCCAGAAAAAAATTTAACCTGAAACTCCAAGCTAAAGTCGTCCCTGGTGTCCGTTGGCCAAGTTTCCTTCGGCAATTTCATTGACTCTTGGTGCTACTCCATTGACTCTGTCTGATTCTCGACTGCCTGCCTTTGTGACTGACTGTCTGACTGACCATGGCATTTTTTCGCAAATGGAAAACCCACTATAAACACAAAAGTAAGTATTGCCGCAATAGACATTAAGTAGTACCTATCACTCTCCACTGACGTAAATCTGTAATTAATTAGCTATTTACTCACTCCATTGGTCAAAACAACGCAAAATAATAGTTTATCGATTTTACGCCGCCAGTTATGGAACATCAGGGGAACAACAAATCGTGTTTTTTCGGGGTGTTTTTAAATTAATTAATTTAATTGATTGTGCAGCAGAAACAAAAAAGACGCAAAACAATTCAATTCATTTAATTAATTTTTATGACAACAAATAACATTTGCAAAAATTTGGATTGTTTCGTTGATTTTTTTATTTGAGTGCGCGAATCAAGTTTTTTGTTGGAGACACAGTTTATGTTCCTAGTATAGTAGTCATTAGGTCAAGAGCATTATACAACAAGCAAAAAGAAAGGTCGAGTCGGCTATATAATACGCTACACCGCCCTGTTTGAACAGAATTAGGAAGAATATTATGAAAAAAAACAATTTGTTATGCTGAGGAAGTGCTCTAGCAAACTCTTCAATAGTGCAAAGGCCACCAGAGCCCCAAAGGACTGGGGCACATACAAGGAAGAACTCAAGCGGTACAAAAAAGAGTTGAAAAAGGCTCAAAATTAATCATGGATAGATTTCTGTAGTGGCGTAGAAAGCTCATTCGAAGCCTCAAGGTAACGGAAAATTTTAGCCTCAACACCTTGTACTATTGGGTACAATAAATATGATAGTTCAGAGGCATTGAATACTTCAGTTGGGGATTCCCTTGAAGTGCAGCCATGAGAGGTTGCCAACGAGATTGTAATCCAATCTAGAATTAGGCAATAGAAAATGCTGGGGTCTGAACCCGCGTATAGTTTATTGGTTGTATACGGCAGTAGTCAGACCGATAATGCTGTACGGCATTGTCGTCTGGTGGACAGCTCTGTAGAACTTCTTCGTGATACTAAAGAAGAAAAGAACGACCCCAACGGCACTAATTGTTATACTACATTTAATGCAGCTAGATATAATAGCATTATGCCGCATGTACTACGATTAGACTCAGGGAACTGTCACTATGGTCAGAAAATGGCTCCGTATATATTGTCATTCTAGACGGAATGCCTGACCTTCCGGGCACTGTTGATTACACTATGACTGAACCACTCTTTGACAAGAAGCATCTCACTATTATACCTGATAGATCAAAATGGAATTGTCGTATCCCAGGACATAGGAGATAAGTTTGCTTCTATACAGACGGTTCCAAACTCAATAACCAAGTGGGATTTGGTGTCTTTTCTAAGGAACTTGAGGGGGGCCGACTATATATTATCCTACATTGCAGTTATAATTTGGAATAATAAGAAACTTAAGTAGCTGCACCTCCTCATCAAGGTTTATTCCAAGGAGTAGTTGAAGATATTGATCAAAATAAACAGATCACAATATTGAATACCAAAATAACACCTCTTGTTGGAAACCCCTATATATGTCCTCCTGATTTGATATCAAAGCGCTATAGAAGTTGTACTTTACTTCCGATCTTTATAAAATTTTCCAGAATGATGTTTCTCAATTTATGAACGAATATTGCTTAATTTAGCGATTATCGGTTCAGAATAAGATATAGCCACATATATATGTTCCTACCTATCTACCAATTATTCCAAACTATTATCGCAGTGACCCTTAGGATTGTTAGGGTATTATATAGTCGTCCCCATCCGACTTTCTGCCTTTCTTACTGGTTTCTATTTGTTATGGTTTTTTTCGTGACAACAAAAAACTTTGTTTTTGGAAAAAAATCTAATTTTTTCTAATAGTTTTAAGGACAGCTACTAAGCGTGAAAGTGCCATTTTTTAAATGAAAACATAGTCAAAATCCAGTTGGAACTAATCGCTGTTGTTTCAATAGACTTTGTTAAGGCATTGTCTTAGGCAGAACTAACCATCGACAGAAATTACAGTTTATCAAAAATTTCAGGTTTTAGAAATTCTCATCTAGATCTTTCTACGTCATTCATATTGAGGTCTACGTAAGATAAAACTTCGTAAGGAATAAAAAATTTGCATTGCCCTGCCGATCTTACTACCGTTCTTAATTGTTTTAAAAAAATGTAAAATAATCTTTTTCCAATAAGTGTCCACATCACAATAGAAAAAGTCAAAATCCTCTCAGAAATAATCGCGGTTGCTTCAATGAACATTGCTTAGGCTTCGTCTTAGGCAGAACCTCTCCTCGCTCGAATTTACTATCTATAAATAAATAGTTTGTTAAAATTGTCTGGTTTCAGAAATTCCTGTACCATGGCGATGATTATTTTGCAGATTGAATTTAATTTCCGCTTAAGCACTCAGTACAGACTTCCACTGTAGATAGATCTTTTCTTTCTACGTCATTCATTTCGAGGTTCTACGTAAGATCAAACTTCTTAATGCAATAACAATTTACATTGCCTTAGTCTACGTCTGTAATCAACATGATGTAAGGCAGAACAAGAATTTCCGGTATTTTATTTGGATATTTTCTGGTTTCATCTGAATTAAAGCATTATGAAAATATTCCAAGAGTTTATCACGCTCACAATTGTTTACTTATGCTGGGACATGTGTCATATATAATGCGACTGCGATTTTTAAGTAAACAACCAAAGTCTGTCCAGAAGAAACCTTTAAGATAACAATTTTGAGGAATTCCTCGTAAATGAACCCTCCGGAACCAGATAACACTGTTGAACTTCTCATTTGCTCTTAAGCTCGTGCCTATGTTTGTTGTTTTTATTGTACGACAATTGAGGCAAATTATGCCATTCATTCCCTTCACTTTTTGAATACTCAGCTGGTTCTAGACAATAAGAAATTAATTATGGCTATATTACAATGATTACGCGATATTGAGTATTTTGTTGGAGTTTTTAAAAAGTATGAAAGTAAATATTTAGCAATAACATTTTTTTATAATAAATAAAAATAAGTCTGGTTTAATAAATTTGACCACAAATTTTGCTGGGAAATTAAAAATGGTCCATTACAGCAGAATTCAATTTGAAGCGGAAACTTTCGTAAAACTTAAGCTCTCACTCCTCCATTTTGGGAAATATGGGAAACAATACGGCATTTCCCAAAAATATTTTTAAAAAATTTACACTAAAACCGGCATAAAAATCGTTTAATATTGGATTTTATTTGGAGAAAATGTGGCAAAATTTAACAAGTTAATTAAAAAATCTTATCAGCAATTATTCTCACTATTTAATTCCACTTTCTAATTTTTAACCCTCAGCGGCTCCCTTGGAGTTGCGAAAAGGCTCCCTACGGATCAGCTCCCCGCGGTTTCGAAAACTTATTATCTAGATCCAGACAACCACGAATCGTAACAAAAAGGTCCGCTTAATAGATTTTAAGAAACATATCCAATTTGTTGGAAATTTCCCCGGTTACTGGCGGTACAATTAAAGTCGCCAAGTTCTTCAAAGAAGACCGATCTTAGTATCTCCCAAAATCATCTAACCAAAGCCAGGTCAGGAGCAAAACAGCAGCTCAACGTCTCTTCCTCGCCCCAACAGACTCTCAAGTAATATTTTTTTCTCCATCTTCGGGCACGAACACCGAAGGGCGGTGTATTATAATATCCGTTATCGAAACTTACGGCTTAGGTCTACAGATAACGTGGATAACGTTGTTGGGCCCAAGTTTGTCAAATAAGCCAGCAATCCTGCACGTGTCCCAGGTCTGCTCATTGGAGTCATTCTTTTTACCTGCAGTTTGCAGGTTAACATTAGCGCACCTATAAATAATAATTCCGAAAGCATTTGTAAGGTCGTCCCAACCCAGATGAGTGCATATCAGCCATATCTACTATCTTGATTATGCCGCTGTTTTTAAGTTCAGGAGTACTTGTCCAGGCATTTGATGTCGACTTGACTGATTACTAGGATGTATTGATTCAGCATTGTTGATCTCGTCTTGGACTACCCATGAAGTGACTTCTCCATTAAGCATCCTGATAGAAGAAGACTGAGTACTTTTGAGTACATTAGCAGGCAACATTGATATCACAAGAACGGAAGGAAAAATATAATAGTTTCCTTGTCCATCCTGTTGAATAAACCCATTGCTTTAAAAAGTCCAATAGTTTGTGGATGCTAACATCAGTTACATTTGCAAGTTCACCAACGAAATGTGATCCTATGTGATCGTCATTTCTCAAGACATCCTACTCTTCTTTATTTCTCAAGACAAAATCCAATAAGACAGGTACGATAAGGGAGACATCCTGTCACGATAACGACATCGGGGTAGTGGGTTTAGACAAGGTCACATCAGTATGGAATGTTCACAATTCCTCATAAGTGATTATCTGTCATTTGTTGTGATAACAGCAATATCTCTCAAGAATAACTTGTATTTTGATAGAGGGATGCTCACAAATTCCAATTCTCCTTGAGTATGTAATGTAATTACTAGGCTTAATTACCTTAATTATCTTAATTATCTCCGTGACCTGGATACCATACCAGGTGCATTTTTAACGACCATATCGTTAACAGATCTGTATCAGTTAAGGGGGACCTTTCTCGAGTTCAGAAAAATGTGAAATATACATAACCCAAACATGACTATTCGGGAGGTACCTATTCTGCTACCTTCTTAATAGTCATAATTTCAGATTGGTAAACACTGCAGTGATTAGTCAGCCTTAGAGTATAGTCTAAATCCAACTTTGTTGAAGTTGGAGTAATAGGAGTACAAATTCATATAAAGACGCGGCCCAGATCTTTCTAGGTGGAATTGGAATGCTGTAATTATTGAATCCAGTCTCTGGTGTATACTATACCGAAACATAACTTGTAATACATTAGTTTGTGTGGTTCTTACGGCGCCACTTAGCTTGGACAAGTTATTCACTCCACTCTTTTTAGCCGGATGATGGCAGTTTTCCTCTCCGTCGCAATTTTAGCAGTATTCCTCTCTGTCACAGTTTTGCCAGTTACCTCTCTGTTGCAGTAAACGAATCATCTCTATATAAATCCAGTGAACAGTTATTGACCAGAGAGTCACCATGCTCGAGAGATATACGAAATAAAAGCTGCATTATGTTTGGTCATGCCAAATCTTATATACCCCCCACCGTGGATCGCATGTGTATGTTTTGGACTACCATTTTTTTTTATTTCTAACATCTAGAAAGATAATGGAACTTGGATCGAGTCTAGCTCGGAAACTTTGGACCTCCAGGCTTCGACACACTTACTCGGGTGTTAGAACCTAGTGCGGGAGACAAGTCTTAACGACAGGCTCCTGAAGACCACAGTGTGATTATCGCACTCTTTCGCTGCTCAAGAATCTAGTAACAGAGGAAAATATACTGTGGGTCATTAATTATTTTCAACCTTTTAAATCAACAGGGCCAGATATCCCCCTTTTATGCGATTTATTCAGTAAGATAGAGAGTTTCTACAAATATCCGACTGTAAAATCACTAGGTTTCTCTGGTCAGTCACATTACGATCCAGGTCCCTTTTGAATCTTACAAAGAAGGATATTCGCGTAATTTTAGCAGGCTAACTGGTCATTGCAATTTTAGATCACTAACATCAAAATGGCAGCGTGATTCCGCCGACTATTGTCGTCTCTGTGAGGATGCAGACTAAATAGAGACGATCGAACACCTAGAAACTCTATCTTTTCACGATACCAACAGAATTCTGGGCTTCATACGATGTCTGAAATGGCTAGGGATGACGACAACTCATTCATCTACCTCAACAGACACTGATATATGAATCATTCTGTCACCCCCTTTAATATCTTTTGGCCCCAATTCCCAATAATTAACCTATACCCCTCTTCTCATTGTTCTCATTCCTTTACTATTTTCTAACCAATAAGGAAAGGCTAAGGTCGGTCGGTGCCGACTATATGATACTCTACACCACTCTAGTAAGATTACATAACCATGAAATATCAACTAACATGTGTTTACACAATTTACATTTAGTACGTATCTGCCTCTGCAGCCAAATCGGCCGAAATCGAATAAGGCAATGTTGGCCCAGGGATTAGAAAACTCTACAATGCTAAACTTCAAAATAATTTGATGTAAAATGCAGCTTCTATAGGGCTAAAGGGCCAAACCGTACGAAATATATATGGGGGCTATAGATAAATCTGAACCAATTTTCTTCAAATTCGGCAATGTTGGCCTATGGATCAAGAAACTCTAACATGCTAAATTTCAAAACGATTTGATGTAAACTACAGCTTTTATGGGGCTAAAGAGCCAAATCGGTCGAAACATATGTATGGGAGCTATGTATATCTAAATCTGAACCGATTTTATTCAAATTTGGCAATATAGTTCCATAGATCAGTAACCTCCACCATGCTATATTTCAAAACAATTGGATTGAAAAGGCAGCTTCCATAGGGATGACGGGCCAAATCGGACGAAACATATATATGGGGGCTATAGCTATCTGAACCGATTTTAATCAATTTCAGTAGGGTTCTATCCAAGTTCGAAAAATTTCTAACATCACTATTTCAGCAGGATCGAAGTGAAATTGCGCCCTGTCCTCAACGATAAACATAAGATGGACAGGCGGACGGACAGACATGGTTAAATCGACCCTTTAGTGATTCTGAGTTTCTACGTGTTACAAACGTCTGCCATGGAACATGCTTATAATACACTGTACCACAAAGTACCACATTTTACAGCACGAACACAATGGACCATTGGTCTCCGAATCAAGTGGTACACTACAGCATTTGTAGTATCCTTAACCTAACCTAACGATGGTGGAGGGTATATAAGATTCGGTTCGGCATGACCGAACTTAAAACCGTCTTTACTTGTTTTAATTTATAATAGCTCTGCATCTTTTATTGCGTATTTTCTGCCTTTCGCCCTAAAAACGCCTTTTAGTTTTCGTTTGTAATAATAATGCTGCACTTCGAAAGGTTTTCGTTTTCTTTTGTAAAAAGTGTCGCACTGTGCTAAAATTCTACATTTACCGCCGCGTATTAAATTAGCTGCCCTACAGAACAGATATTTTTTCAGCGTCAAGTGAATAATCTAAATACCTGCGTGGGTATTTCAGTGGGGTCAAAGTATTTTTCAAATGGACAGATGTTTTATTTAGGTGACGGCTTGAAGTATACTTTGTTTGTAGTGAGTTAAAAGGTTCCCTTTTTGCAATTTTGTTTTCGACCATTAATAATGCAACAGTAAAAGATGGGGTAGGCGAATGCTGATCTTTGACAGGGCAACATAATTTTTTAGAAAAAAAACACCATAAGAATCATGAATTAGTGGCTTTAAAAATTTAGCAAAATTCGATTATCCTCACAAAAATAAGCGTTTATTCTACAGAGTTAGTGAATTATACTACATTTCTCCCTCACTAATCTACTGAAACGGCACACATAGTATTTTTTTTATTGGATACCTAACATGAACTGAAAGAACTTGTATTTGCATGGGATGATTATTCTCAAGGTCGTTGTGATCATTCATTTTGAGAGTAACTACAATTGCGACATTTTGGCGACTTTGTCGCGATCTATATGTGGCCCATTCAGTGTTACCTTTCCGTTGAGTCCGAAAGCAAACCTATTAAAAAATCTAGTTTGCGTAGAAATAAATATACAGGAATATACTTATACGAAAACAAGTTTAATAGAAATTTCACAATTATTTGAAAGTAAAATACAAATTTAGCACAAAAATCTGTATATAGCCTAATGTACAAATAACGCAATGTTGCCCTCTGTTTACTTTCCACTTTATGGTAGATTGGTATAAAAATTCCACCTGCTGCATATGAACTCTATCACCTACCTACAGACAGACAGATAGTTAGATAGCTACCGTGTCTCATAACAGATTATAGCTCTTTACGTATCATATGTACCAATAACATCCACTAATGATATTTTGTGAATATTATTACTCCACTCATCTGAATTAGGCGATATTAAACCATTTCTCCGTTTGGTAACCACAAAGTGGTGGTGACGTGAAAGCAACCTGTACGTACGTCCACTAGTCAGTCTGTCCATCCATCCGTCCGGCCGTCTCTCTACTCATGCATAACGCAATACACGACAATCTCCCTCTTTGCCGTTTGTTTTTTCAACTGCGTACAAATGATTTGTTATGATCTCATGTACTACGCTCGAACTTACGTGCGAACGTGTTTACGAATTCACGATGCGATAAATTAAAGATAACGTGTTTTTTTCGCAGTCTGATTTGTATTCAGAAAAAAGAGCATAGATCCATAATTAAGGGGGCGTTTAGCTATTAAGAAAACAAATAAACAGAAAAATAAACTCGAAATATCACAGAACGTCATCGGTTGAACTCAACGCCAAAACGATTCATTATTTACTGTAATATTTTACAATTTTATCGTATTCTAAATAAATATTGAATTTTGAATTGAAAAACAGAAAATAACTTAACAGTATTATGGTCTATTTGTTAGCACGCACCAAATCAGGGGTCAAATGCCCAAAAACAAGACCATTAAAAATTGAATGGTTTCATGGTGAACAGGAAACTGAAGCGAAGTTCGAAGTGGTGAATTGTGTATTTTGCAGTATAAGATGTTTTTTTCATTCATTTAAATTGAGCTGAAAAGAATACGTTTTCAAGTAGAGCACTGCTTTCAATTCGAGACAATAGCATTTGAATGTGTATTGAAATAATAATAAACAAATCGAGCCAATAAAACTATTTTCGTCTAGAAAGGAAATGTTTAAATCGGTGTATATTAAGAGGGGATTATATAAAAGAAAGAATCATCTAGCATGAATTTTTAAAGTACATAATTTAACCAAAATTTTCATAAGTTTTTTATTCGGAACATTTGCAATACAGAGATAAGATTAGTATACGATTGACAATCGACATTGAATCACTTTCGGAAACGATTTAGTCATACCCGTTTGGCGGTCTGTAGGTTAGGTTGTCTAAGGATAACGCCTGACGAAGAAAACCAAGCGTTTATTTATGATTCATTAGGATTCCTCATACTTTTTTCTTCCAAGTCAGTTAAGCCAGAAGTTCCGTTCTGATGCCTTAATGAATTGTAGAACTCTTAGAGGGTCCAACCCTTTGAATTCTGCCAAATCCTGAAAGAAAAGTGATCCAGGTATCTTGCTATTTCTCTGGGTTTATATGTAGATTTATTAATAATTCCAACTATAACTACGTTGAATAGTAGTAGGGTTAAAGGACAGCCTTATCGTGCGCCAACTTTGGTATTTATTGCCTGTCTGATGGTGCCTTCGTGCGTAATGCGGCACTTAGCATCTTCGAACAAGACTTCCTATAAGTTAAACTATTTTCTTGGATACTTCTTTGCATCGCAGGGCGTACGAAGATGCCTGATGTTGACTGGAGTCAAACGCTCTCTCGAAATCTATAAAGACAAGGTATAAAGATGAAGTTGTTCGCCATATTTAAAAGGGTGATACCCCTCCAATTTTTGCATTGTCCAACATCGCCTTTCTTCGGTATCTTTTTTATAATACCTGCTTTAAGTTCTTCGTCTAGGTGGTCGTTTCCCAAAAGTTGTGAATGACGGGTTTGCAACATCTGAGCACTGACCTGCAGACTTACTTTCAGTAGTTCTGGAGATATATTGTCAATCCTGGGTGCTTTGTACATTTTTATTGCCTTTATCGAGCTCTCAATCTCACCCAAGCTGGGTCGCTCAATCGATTTGTCCTATCTTTCTATGTGTTGCATTCGTCTATAATATCCTCCCCATATTCCATTTAGTTCAGCTTTGACTGTGGTGAGTTTAGCGTTGTTGTTTCTGAGATGTTTGCTAGAAAAGAAGATTTTCGAGTTAACTATTTCCCAATTTTATACATTTCTCGACTGCTGTGGGTCTCTGATGCTGACTGGGCTTTCTTTGCTAGGTTTTTTGTCCAGGAGCGTTTGTACATGCAAGTGCTGCATTTGACCTGTTTATCCTTACTTACTATTCGTTTCAGATAGTACCCTTTCCTTATTTCACCAACTTTAATCTTTAGCACTCCGATTATAATGTGATGGTCACTATGTATTGCAATATGCCCCACTCATATTACACACATCCTATAGCCAATTGCGCCATGTTTTGCTGATTGCAATATGGTCTATCTGATTTTCAGTTTTATGATCTTGGGATACCAAGTGATTTTGTGGATTAGCTTCTGTGGAAATAGTAAGCCTACGATGACGTGTATGTTGGTCATGCACATTTCCGTGAAGAGTTCACCGTACTCAGTCATTCTGCTATACTGCAAATTACAAATTAAATAAATTGCTCAGTAAATAAAAATATACCTTGATCAGATTTTTTTTTAAATATTAATAATTAAAAAAATACTTGTAAAGAATTAATTAGAAAAGCTTCTGATATTATTCAATAGTTTAATAGATTAATTTTCAACTGCATTTTTTTCTATGCAATGCGTATCATTGCTCTTTTGACACCAATTATTCTCGTTAATATTTCCACGTGTGAGGCTTTATGCTTACGATTAACAGAATAAATTAACTTACTAACAATAAGGAAGTATACGTTGTTATTGTATAATTCCCCATGGCGCGTGGAAATTCCATTAACTATCGCCAGAAGTCATGCAAGAGGTTATCAACGTCACTTCACTAATCTTACTAAAGAAAATAATTATGTATTGCCGTATTAAAAATTTTTTTCCATTTCCCTTTCATCCATTACAGAATTTACATCAGACGATGCTATCGATGGTGAAGACTGGGGATTGGGCGATAAGGTCATCAAGGAACCGGGAAACGCAAAAAAAGACGCAGAAGATATGAAATTGAATTTCGAGGGCGCCCTGGAAGCCGATGATGAGCAGGACGATAAGCCCATCTTCCAATCGTATGACATTAAGTATTTGGGCTGTACTCCCATAGAGAATAAACGTTCCGAAAAAATAACATCGGAGGCTATAAAAACTGTGATTGCCAATGCCAAAGCCGGTGGTCGAAAGATCAAAACGCAAAAGCGCGTTAAAGTCAACATCTCCGATGAGGGAATCGAGGTATTGGATCATGCGACCGATGAGTCGCTGATGCGGTTCTCCATTTATAAAATCTCTTATTGTTCGGTGGATGCTTCGCATGATCATGCCTTCTCGTTTGTGGGCTCTGAGCCGGATCCGCTATCGGATAAGGAGAAAATGTCTTGCCATGTGTTTTTGTGCGCCAAGCGAAAGATTGCCCATGAAATCACATTACTGGTGGCTCGCTGCTTTGAGAATGCCTATCAGAATTGGCGCGACACAGTGGTGCATCAGGTGAAAAATCCTCAGAATGGAGGTGTCACTGTGACCACCACCACCATTGGGAGCAATAGCAACAACAACAAGAGCGATAGCAATAACATTCTTAAAGAACAAAATGGCAATGGTCTCATCCAATCCAAAGTCGATGTACACTGCAATGGCCACACGGAAGAGAAAAAGGTCGACAATCCTCTGATCGATTTGGCTGCCACCGATAGTGATGTGAGGAAATATTTACAAAACACTTGGGTGTCATTCGAAGATGAACCGGAGGGCTTCCACATTGTGGCCTGCTAATAGGAAAGAAAAAGAAAATCCTTCACTTCCTGGATGCATAGTAACTCTTTTTTAGCAATAGTCAAGAGTTATTTTATGCTTCTGCGATTGATCGATCGATCGTTGGATGATTGTTCGATCAAATGTGTTATTAAACTATTTTTTCTTGAAATTTTAGTCTAATCTTTTTGTTTTGCAAAATGTTTTATTTTTTAATCGTGCAAAATGTACATACACGCAATATACCTACCTGCATATTACTTATGTATAATGTAAATTTTTATATATATATTATTACAATTACAATTATGTTTTAATTTTTAAATAAATTTTCGTATATAATCTAAAATGAATTGTCTTTGGTCTTTTGTTCAGGATTTCTGGGTTTTATCACTTCACAGTATATTTTTATTTTATTTATAGAACCTATGACATCAGGGCAGTTATCTCTTGTTCATTTTCATTCTAATAACATTTTACCAAAACAAGCATCATGAAAACAATGAGAATTATTGTTTCCAATGCGCTGCATCATTGGATGAAATCCGCATTCGCTTTCTAAATAAAAAGCAGTAAGGAATGGCTAAAGTCAGGTGGTACCGATTATATGATAAATGGTAAATTCGTCTATGTTGCTCCATGGATTAAGAAACTATATCATGCTAAATATTAAAACTATTGGATGTAAACTAGGGCTTCTATAGGGAGAAAGGGTCAAACCGGAAGAAACATATATATGTGGGAGCTATATCTAAATCTGAACAGATTTCAACCAATTTCAATACTGCAAAATTTCAGCACGATAGGAATGAAATTGCGACCTGTACTCAACGAACAACATAAGATGGACAGAAGAGCGGACGTACAGACATGGTTAAATCGACTCAACTAGTCATTCTGAGTCGATCTGAATACATTAAAGCGGGTCTAGCTGTATTATTTCTAGGTGTTACAAACATCTGCCATGAAATAAACTTATAATACCCTGTACCACAGTGTGGTGTAGCGTATAAATATGTAATTGATTTAGAAAAACAGTAAGGAAAGTCTTAAGTCGTAAAAAAAGTATAAAACCCTCTTCCAAATTCAAGAGAACAATATTACTATCAATAGTTGCTGGTTAAATAGAGTACATTTCTAAATTCCAGACAGGAAAGAACGTGAACTCAAAAAGGGGCTTATACTTATCAATACATGAATCAATATACTCCATTTTCATTAGAGCAGATTTACGGCCGTTTTCAGGTAGCTCCGTTAGTTATTGTTATTGAAACAGTTAGCTAACGGACGGTTAGTCTAACGAAAATTTTAAACGGCCCGTTAAAAAATTCATTTTCAGGAAGTTTCCGATAGATAACCTAAAGTTTATTGCTATTGTGAATGGCTCCTAAAATATTTTGACATATTTATATGTTTTTAATTTCTGAAAATCGTGCTCAATATGTACAATATGTAAATTTATTTATTCTTTTGTTTTAATTAAATTCTTATCAATTTAAATTGCATTTACTAAATTTAAGTACTCGCTGGTATTAAAGTTATAAGCCGTTAACTGTTGCTTCAAAATAGAACATTTGTATCGGAGGTACCAAAAGTGACTTGCCAATGACGCCCACTTTTCAATGGAGTGTAGATACTATAAAAACATTACACTGTACAAAATTTTAAGTATTTGTATGTACTGGTATTAAAGTTATAAGCTGTTTACTTTTGGTACAAAATGGTAAATTTGTGTGGGAGGTACCAAAAGGGGAGTGGCAACTTCGCCCATTTTTCAGTGGACTGTAAGTACTATAAAAACATTACACTGCACAACATTTCAAGTATTTGTATGAACTGATATTAAAGTAATAAGCATTTAACTTTTGGTGCAAAATTGGCCATTTGTGTGGGAGGTACCAAAAGGGGGTTGCTAATAATGCCCACTTTTCACTGGACTGTAGGTACTATAAAAACATTACACTGTACAAAATTTCAAGTATTTATATGTACTGGTTATTAACAGTTTATTTTTGTACAAAATGGGCCCTTTTGTGTGGGAGGTACCAAAAGAGGTGGGAGCACATCGCCCATTTTCCTCAAGCTGACAGCGACTGATAAAATATTACTATGTTTGGAATTACAGAAGATTCGGATATGTAGTATAGAAGTTATAGGAGAATCAATACTCCACTAAATTTTAACCTTTTGTGAGGGAGGTACTAGCAATTTCGGACAATTCTCTGGAGATCATTTTTAGTGTAGGAGGATATACATACATACATATGTACGTATTTCGAATGCTGTGGACCAAGAGTATATCACATTGAAGGAATGGCATACGTATCGGTGGAAATACTTTTTCTGTCTCGCTGATGCTCACTTTAACTCTCGAAAGGAATAACCAATTGATATTGATGAATCTGATATGTGGGTAATACTACAATTTATTTATCTCAGTTCAAAGACATACCGAATTGTCACACTCCTTCCAGACTTTACCCCTCCACAAATTTCATGAAATATTAATTCTTTAATATATTCTACATCTTCTATAAGTCCACACATTATAATAGCTTTTGGTACTTCCCACACAAAAAATGTCCATTTTGTACAAAAAGTTAATCGCTTTGATACTAGTACAAACAAATACTTTATATTGTCCAGTGAAAAATGGGCCACTCCCTTATGGTACTTTCCACACAATATGGCCAAATCATACCAACATGTATTAGCTCGTAGCTTGAATAGCAGTGCACATAAACACTTATACATCGGTATAGTGTATTGTCATAGAAAAACCCACTGTTCAGTGCAAAATATTCGCATAAAAATAATCCCCTTCTGGTACCCTTACACAAATTGTTAGAATCATTCGAAAATAATTGCCCTATTAATCATCTAAACATTTTCATATTCCGTATTTTAGGCATCTTTGCAGTGCCTATTGACCTTACTGGCTCCCACAGAGTACCATATTCTACAATACGCGACTCAAATAGTCGGTTTACCCGACTGAAATTTTTGTTGACTTTTTTCGTCTTTTATTTATTATACCCTTACTTTAGGGTATATGTATATCATTTGGTACGAAAAAATGTGTAACACATCGAAGGAGTGATCTAAGACTCTAAGTATATTCGGCGGATAGTCGTTTTGGGTCATTTTAAGTCGAATGAGCAATGTCCGTCCGTCCGTCTGTCCGTCTGTGCGTCTGTCTGTCTATCTATCTGTCTGTCTGTCTGCTGGCTTGTGCGCACGATAACTCTCGAAAGGAGTAACCGATTTACTTCAAATTTGGCACGTGGTAATATTTTTTTCTATCTCCGGCTAAGTTCGAAGATGGGCTATATTGGTCCACTCCTTCTAGGATCTCCCCCACAAAGTGTTAAAATGTTGGGAAATATTGAATCTTTAATAACTGCTATACTACTTATTCGAATCTTCTGAAATTCCACACACCTAGCATTAGTTTATTAGTCGCTATCAACTCGAGAAAAATGGGCCAAGTTGTTACGTCCCTTTTGGTGCACCATTTTGCACCAAAAGCTAACAGCTTATAACATTAATACCAGTGTATAAAAATACCTGAAATTTTGTATAGTGTAATGCTTTTATAGTGCCTACAGTCCAGTGAAAAATGGGTGTTTTATTCACGCCCCTTTTGGTACCTTTCCACACAAAGGTACCATTTGGCACCAAAAGTTAAAAGCGCACAGCATGAGTACCAATGCACGAAAATGCAACAACATTTTGCACAGTGTAACGCTTTTGAAGTGCCTATAGCCCTGTAAAAAATTACCGTTATCACCACGCACCTTTTTGTACCTCCCACACAAAATGGCCAAATCATACCAAAATTTAATATCTCATAACCTCAATATACCAGTGCAAAAAAACGCTTATAATTCGGCGCAGTGCAATGTTTTTGAATTATCTACTATTCAAAATAGGTGTATTTGTTAAAAACCTTCTGGTACCTCCCACACAAATTGACAGAATAATTTGTTTAATATTCCCTATTACATTACTCACAAAGTGAGGGTATACCTTAGTCGGTTTACCCGACTGCAACTTTCTTACTTGTTTTTTTGACAATTCGTATTTTTCCCCGGTTAAAGCACTTACTGGTGAAAATATTTCAGTTAAATTTAACGACTCATTTGCAGTTAAAACTGCCAGTTAAATTTTAACGGAGCTTCTTAAAATCCATTTTTTCTTAACGGGTCGTTAAAGTGTCAGTTAACATTTAACGGAGATACCTGAAAACGGCCGTTAATGTAATATGAAACATAAAAACTTAAATTTCCGCATGACGGGTTAAAAAATACGACCCCTAGAATGCGAAGAAGTCTAATCGGAAGGGACCTTTATATTTTCACTAGGGGCGATTAAGTGCAATACACATTATAAATTCTTAAATTTCAGCCAGATCAATTGAAAAATGTATTCTCTAGAGCGTCAGGAAGTGTCTTAGGTGGCGACCTTCATATGGGCGCTATACCAAAACATGAGCTGATGTACCCCATTTTTACTAGAGTCATTTAGGTCCAATATAAAGTATAAATTCTCAAATTTCAGGCGTTCTCTAGAGGGTCAAGAAGTGACTTCGTTGGGTACCTTTATATGTGGGCTATGCCACAAAATGAACCGATGTACCCCATTTTTACTAGGGACAATTACATCCAATATAAAGTATAAATTCTTAAATTACAGCCATATACATTGAAAAATGTGTTCTCTAGAGCGTCAATAAGTGACATCGGTGGGGACCTTTATATGGGCGCTATACCAAAACATGGACCGATGTACCCCATTTTTAATAGGGACGATAAGGCCCAATTTAAAGAGTAAATTATAAAATTTCCGTTGAAAAATGTCTCCTCTAGAGTGTCAAGAAGTGACATCGGTGGATACGTTTATATGGGGGCTTATCAAAATAGCTATAAGAAATATCTGCACCAAGCTCAATTATTGTAGATTGTAGCGTGATTACAACATATGGACAGACATGGCTATACCTTCCGCCTTAGTATGAAGTGTATACTCATTATACCCTAACTTTAGTGATACGAGGGTATATATCATTTGCTACGGTCAAAAGTGTAACACATCGAAGGAGTGACAAATACCATAAGTATGTTCGGCAGATATTCGTTTTGAGTCATTTTAAGTCGAAGAAGAAATGTTCGTCCGTCCGTCTGTCTGTCTGCTGGCTGGTGCGCACGATAACTCTCGAAAGGAGTAACCGATTGACTTAAAATTTGGTATGTGTCAATATTTTTTTCTATATCCGGCTAAGTTCGAAGATGGGTCATATTGGTTCACTCCTTCTAGTACCTCCCCCACAAAGTGTTAAAATGTTGTGAATTATTGATTCTTTAATTACCGCTATACTACTTATTCGAATCTTCAGAATTTTCACACATAGTATTAGTTTATTAGTCACTATCAACTCGAGAAAAATGGGCGAAGTTACCATGCCCCTTTTGGTACGTTCCACACAAATGCACCATTTTGCATCAAAATTGAACTGCTTACCACTTTAATACAAGTGCATAAAAATACTTGAAATTTTGTACAGTATAATGTTTTAGTAGCGCCTATGGTCCGTTAAAAAATGGGCATTATTGTACAGCCCTTTTGGTAGTTCCCACACAAATGGATCAAGTTATACCAAAAGTAAAGGGCTTATAACTTTACTATCAGTGCATACAAATACTTGAAATTTTGTACAGTGTAATGCTGTTATAGTGCCTACAGTCCTTTGACAAGTGGGCGTTATCACCACGCCCTTTTTGTACCTCCCACACAAAATGACCAAATCATACCAAAATTGAATAGCTCGTAACGTTAATATACCAGTGCACATAAACGCTTATAGTTCGGCACAGTTCAATGTATTCAATGAATCTACTGTTTACCGAAAAATAGGTGTATTTGTTATACCCCTACTGGTACCTCCCACCCAAATTGACAGAATAATTACTGTTATATTATACATTACATTACTCACAAAGTGAGGGTACCCAGCAAAATCTTGGTAAGTACCTGTCATTATTCCCTGCATTACCAAAAATGAAATCTCATTATTTTCTGCATTACATTCGGCTTATTAATAATGACTTACCAATAATAACAGAAATAATTGCAACATGTTAAAATATAATGCAACATGTTTTCAAATAATACGTGCAGATTTGAATGAAAATACCATACATATTTACGTATAGCACATGATGTAAATCCTTTGAAGAATTTTCTACATGGGGGTTTTGGTTAAGAAATTCGAATCTGGCATGAGGAAATTGTTTGTTTCGAGAAATATGCTCAAAATCACTTTAAATGGCCATTTCTAAATATCTACCATATCTACTACTTATTTTATAACTTTTTGGTAATGCATTATTCAAGTACTTAAGATCGCGAAAATATAAGCACATATTTATGTGGTATGCCTATGCTACAAATAAGTACTTATTATGCTACTGTATGCTTTTGGGAAGTACTTTCCTCCAATGACATCCCCATGTTAAAATAATGAGAAAAATTGCTAAATAATAAGTACTTACCATTATCGAACTTTGCTTACTCGTCGGATTATTTGGTAATGATGGGTATACCTTAGTCGGTCTACCCGACAGAAACTTTCTTACTTGTTTTGTCACTCCGTTTACAACACATCGAAATATTAATCATGGACCCCATGAGTATATTTATTCTTAATCCTCGTAAAATTCTAAGACGATTTAGCCAAGTCCGTCTTTTGTAATCACACTACAATAATTGAGCTAGATGACTTATATTTGGTACAAATACTTCCTATAGCTGCGAGATTCCGTGGGATTGAAAATGGCCAATGCCGGTTCATTTCCTGATACAGCCTATTTGACTTCCTAACACCTTAAAAAATAAATTTCCACTGATTGACTTAAAAGTGGAGTTTCAACCACGCATACGAAAAACGGCCATCATTGGTCCATGGTTTCATATATCCCCCATACAAAGGCATTCTATTAGCTGATTTTCGACATTGAATGACTTTTTGAGTCGATTTGGCCATTTCCGTCCATATGTTCTTTTGATCAAAGTTTATGTCGCAAATAGGCAGCGATCACACGGTGAAAAAAATCGCTTCTGTAGTATATTGTCCCAAACATATTCGGCTTGAAATATACATATATTTAGGGTACACTCCAAATATATAATATTCGACACATACAAATATTATATGTTTGGGAGGATATTGTTCTAAACAAAAATATGTTCCCATTAAAATATTTTTTTTTTATTTGGAACTAGTATTTCCGAAACAAAGATTTATTTGTATTTATGTATTTTGGCAATGTATCAATGCCTTAATTTAAAGACAAGTTTTCTGTTTTTCAGATGTTAAAAGAGGATTTTTTTATAAATTTTATATGTTTGTAAAATTTACGATTAATTAAATCGTATAATCTTTCGTAAATATAAATTGCATTGATGGATTGACAAAAAGTGATGAATTGGAATATTGATGTATAAATTAAGACATTTTTAGCTATAAAGTTTAAACTGAAAACTAGGAAAAACTAACTAAAATTTTAATCAGTCAGCAAAATTTTAAAAATAAAATATGTTTGGAAAACTTCTTAACAATAACTTTGTTTGTGTGTAAACATATATTTTATTTGTGAAAGTCAGTTTGCAAATAAATTATGTTCTAATATATTAATATATGCGCTCCAAACAAAATGTCTTGATTTTCAAATAAAATTTATTTGTTAACAAATATATAATATTTAAAAAAATGCTTTCCAAGTATATTTTCCTTGAATTCAAACATATCAAAAATGGCGATTTTCCTCCGTGCAGGAATGAATTTAACCAACTGGCATAAGTGTATGTCCATGGACAAGGTACGTTAGAACATCTCTCTTTCAACCTAACCTCTAGCGATAATGAGACATAACGGTCTATATTTTGATATTGCTCCTATATAAAACACTCCTGTGATTAGACCTTTTGATGCTCTATAGAACACATTTTCAACTGATTTGTCTGAAATTTTTCAGGTTTTTCTTTATACTACATACTTTATTACTACACGTTTTGAGTCCCATATAAGGGACTCAAACCTTTGACATCTTGATGCTCTAGAGAACGCATTTTTAACAGATTTAGGTGAAAATTTAGGCATTTATATTTCATATTGCTTATATTCTGGTCTTAGTAAATATGGGACATATCGGCCCAGCTTTTAATATAAATCCCAATATGTAGATCCCTTCCAATTTCTGGTTGTTTGAATAAATTCAAACAACCGAGCTGGGTGAAGTGATTGATATTACATTTTAATTTGGCCAGTACCATCCGTTTTGAAAGAACCCCTGTATGAAGGTCCCAAACAAATTTAAGTTATTGGTGATGTAGATGTACTTTTTAAATGGTTTAATGAAGTCCCTACATACGAGTAGTTATCTGTGCATCTTTCTTACTGGTTTGTTTATAGTGCCCTCTTCTAAAAATAAACCAACTTTAAATTTCTAAAAAGCAAAATCTTACTACAAAGGCTCATAAGTGATAAAATTTTCAATCACAAATGTTGTGACTGGACTTTCAATCAACAAATTCGTTACTGCATCGTAAAAATGCATTCTGGCAAAGAAGCTTGTTCTTACCGTGTATTATAAACTTTCTGTGCACAAATATATTGATAGGTCGATATTACAAATTCCGACACGATTACCATAAAATATGTCTTTATTTGAATCAGAGGAGTCATAATTAAAGCCTGCAGCAGCATTGCAGCTCTAAACAATTATTTTTTTCTTGAATTTATTGCCCTTTCACTTGTTTATAAGATGCATCATTTTACGATTTAACTGTGTCCGTTACCGGTTTTAATAGTCATTAAAAATTACGCATTTTTTAATTTAAAACGTTTGAACTTGAAAAAATAATAATTTACAGACAATTGTTTCGCAGAAGAATGCAATAATTAAGGAATTCCCGCAGATGAATGATTGAAGTTACCTGTTTAATTTATACCATGAATTAATAATGCCACAATTATGCCATAAATTTACTATAATTGACTTTTAAAAAATTAATTAAAATGTTTCAACAAACATAAATAAATTAAAAGCTTATAATGCAATTCCAATATAATAATTTAAATGCTACACATAAGATTTGATTTGATTATAATGGACAAATAGTTTACCTCCCCCACCACAGGTTGAATTTTCGCGGAATATTAAATATGAATATGTATATTCCAGAACCAATCCCTGACGACGGTATTTAGAGCATACCGCCTATCCAAAATTAGCTCAAAATAGCAGTAAGCCGGCTGAAGAATAATAAGGCAGCATAAGCCGATGGGCTACTAGCGGATCTATTTAAGACCGAAGATGACACGCTGATAGAGCGTATGAATCAGCTTGTCGGCACAGTCTGGCTAGAAGAACATATGCGGCATGCTCCTCAGCATACAATGTCCCGTTCAAAAGAAAGGAGACAAAACAGCATGTGGAAGAGGAAGTCCTCTTCCCGTCGCTTCCAAAATCATATCGAGCGTGGAAGGTAGTATCCAGTCTTGGAAGACCACCTGTTTTGCCGTTCTCTGGTATGTCCCTGTGACTCCACACCCAAATCAGGTGAATATGACCGCTTCAACCATCTCGTTAAGAGATCTGCGATAGTCGAGAGGATTTTTCTAATTAAAGAATACAGATTCCAGGGATTTTATGGCAGCATGACTATCAAAGAAAACACTGATACCGACATAAGTCATAACATTAGTTTTCAGCCATTCTGGTACCTCTCTACGAGTAATAGCTAGGAATTCTGCCTGATAAAAAGTCATTCGCTGACCTTTCTTTGGTATGGCACAGAAGGAAGATTCTGCAGAGTTGTCCACCAGACGACAATGCCGTATAGCATTATCGCTCTGTCTACTGTCGTAAACAACTAATAAAATATGCGCGGGGTCTGACCCTGCGTTTCATCATTCATTTGCTACGGGCAAAAAGTATTTTCGGCGTATATCCGTTTTAGGTCGTTTCAAGTCGAATGAGAAATGTCCGTCCGTCTGTGTGCTGGCTGGTGCGCACGATAACTATCGAAAGGAGTAACCGATTGACTTCAAATTTGGTATGTGGTAATATTTTTTCTATCTCCTGCTAAGTTCGAAGATAGGCCACTCCACTCCTTCTAGTATCTTCCCCACAAAGGGTTAATGTTTAGTGAATTATTGATTATTTAATTACTTCTATACTACTTATTTGAATCCTCTGAAATTCAGAAATTAGAAATTAGTTAATTAGCCACTATCACCTCGAGAAAAATTAGCGAAGTTGCCACGCCCCTTTTGGTACTCCCACACAAATGTACCATTTTATACAAAAAGTTAAGAGCTTTTATCGTGAGTACCAATGCACGAAAATACAACAAAATTTTGTACCGTGTAATATTTTTAAAGTACATATAGCCCTATGAAAAATGGCCGTTATAAAACCGCTCCTTTTGGTACCTCTCACACAAAATGGCCAAATCATACCAAAATTGAATATATCATAACATTAATATCCCAGAACACATAAATGCTTACAATATAAAGGGTCCGCCATATAACGTTTTTTTTCAACTAGTGCTTATTTCGTGAATGGTAACACTTAGCTCATGTCTGATTTGACAGATAATTAGTTTTATCCTTCCGCTGAACGAATATGTGTATATTGCGAATATTGAGACATTACTTTGAAAATCATGGTAATGTTGCAGAATGTGTGCGAAAATTGCGTACGGATTTTGGAAGAAGAGAAGCACCGTCAGATTCGTATGTTCGTTATCTTGTGAAAAAATTGAAAGAAACTGAAACATCCTCATCGATAAACCAAAGCGTGAAAAGCCAAAAACAGTGCGTACACGCCATCAATATCAATTCACCGTCGTTCTCAACAATTGAACATTTCGGAGACATCATTGAGACGAATTTTGCATAAAGACCTTGGTATGATGCCATACAAAGTCCAATTGGTTCAGGAGTTGAAGCCAACTGACCATCCAATGTGTTTTCAGTAGTTTTTTTTATAGCATTTTCAAAAAAAAAAAAGTTATTTGGCGGACCCTTTATTTGAAGTATCTACTGTTTAGCGAAAAATATGGGTATTTCTTAAACCCCTCTGGTACCTCCCATACAAATTGACATTTTAATTGTGTAATATCTTATATTACAGCACTCACAAAGGGTATACCTTAGTCGGTTTACCCGACTGAAACTTTCTTACTTGTTCTATAGCCCTTTTACGGATATATAGAACTACCTCAGCCTTATTTCCCTGTCTAGCTTCCTTTCTTAACTTCTTTATCTGAAAGCGAATGGTACTATACCCCCAAGACGACAAGTAAATAGTTGGTACGTTATATCTTCAGCTGGAAATAACTAACGGGTCGGGTTCACACCAAGACCAGTATCGGAAGTTCCCCTTGCGGTTGTATGGAATACCTGTCATCTGCATAGGCAATAACCCTATCACTCATATCCTCCAGAGAAGGCAGAATATTGTTCATGGATAGATTCCACAGTCCTAGGAACATTTTTTTACAAATTAAAAATGAGCTCTTCAGTACACCCTGGGATAATTTCAAAAGATAGTCTAACCGATGGGCATTAAACTTGGTAAACTTATAGACATGGGTATATCGAGCTTGAGTTTTATAATTCGAAACCATATTTCTTTGTCTATTATCTGATTATCTTAAACTAAACCTTATTTTCTTGGTAAAAGAGTGATTGAAATCGAAAAATAAAAAATATGAAGACACAATCACGTAAAAATGTTTCACCCATCTAACAATTTTGTATACCCAAGGTAGTCAGTCCACTTTGAGGCTGTAAGTCCGCACATGTTTGATTTAGAAGTCCTAAATTGAAGAGGGATCTCAAATACCTCTTCGACGAGTATATGTATTTCCATTTCTAGTAAATACGTGCTGACATAACAAAGAATGTCAGCACGCATTGCATTTTTAAATTCTAGAAATTCCAAATTAAATTCAGTCAACATTTGGTGCTTATCCGTCAAGTAAATCAAAAGTTATGCGAAAAAAGTAGAGGTCATTCAATTTACATTATAAAGGAATTCCATACACATTCAAAAATTTAATAAATCTTCCATTGCCTCTCCAGAAAAGCTACCTGTTGCGACATATCATAATTTGGAATGGATTTATCGATTTATTTTTAAACATGTAAAGACGGATAAACTTCGGCCATACCGAATCTTATATACCCTCCACCATTGATCGCATGTGAAAGGTTTCGGATACAAATAAACTAATTATAACAAATTGCAGCCCAATTCGTTGAAATTTGAGGTTTTTGTGGCGTTACGAAGTCAAATCTAGATGGACCTATGTATGGGGGCTATATCAAAACATGGACCTATGACTGATCGTGTGAAGGATTGCGGGTATAAATAAACCCCAGTTTCAAATTTTCAGTCCGATCAGTTGACATTTGTGGTCTCTATGACGCTAAGAAGTCAAATCGAGGTGATGCTATATATGGGTCCTATATCAGAAACGTACGGACATGGTTAAATTAAGAATATAACGGGTGATCTAAGTAGAGATACTTTTTTCAATAACCAGTTTTTGATAGATCACGTGTGAGTCATGTCATGCTGTCATGTTATTTTTGTTAAGTATTGTTTGGCATTTCATCAAACGCCTGAACAGCGTTTACAAATTATTCAGTTTTATTATCAAAATAATCGTTCGCCAATTGCGCTAAGTCCATTTTTTTTAAATCAGAAAAAAAACACTTTCCAGTCGACCTACGACCTTGACACCCATGAGCAATATTTTAGCTCTCGTTAAGAGATATATTTTTGCCATTGACCGATTCCCGATCCGACGTACCGGAATCATCGGTCCATATTTCTTCAAAAATGATGCCGGTGAGAAAGTAACCGTCAATGGCGACCGTTATCGTGCCATGATAACCGACTATTTGATACCTGAAATTGAAGCTCGTGATCTCGGCAACAAGACGGCGCAACTTCCCACACATCGCATCAATCAATGGATTTATTGAGAGAACACTTCGGTGAGCAGATAATTTCACGTTTTGGGCCGGTCGATTGGACACCAAGATCGTGTGATATCACACCGTTAGACTTTTTCCTGTGGAGATATGTATGTAAAGTCTAAAGTTTATGCGGACAAACCCGCTTCGATTCAGGCCTTGGAGCAAAACATCACGCGTGTCATTCCCCAGTTACCAGTCGAAATGCTCGGACGAGTCATCGAAAATTGGACTCAACGGATGTACCATCTGAGACGTAGCCGCGGCCAACATTCGATAGACACAATATTCAAAAAAAAAAATGCCGAAGAGTGTTCTTTCAAATGATAATAAAAACATTCCACATTCAATTTGAATTTTCTGTGTTTTTTTCTTTAAAAAAGTAGGGAACCTCGAAATTGATCACGCTATATATGCTTTACGGGGTCCCGGATAAATATCTAGAGGTGTTACAAATGGAGTGCCGAAATAAATATACACCCATCCTATGGTGGAGGGTATAAAAAAAAACTTAAAAAACATCTTATATGTATCATCATGATACATGATTGTAGTTTTTTAGGTTTATTTTAAAAATGTAATTTATTTTTTAATAGTCAATAATCGTTGTTTTATTCGATAATTGTGGTATTACTTTATTGTGTAAATTGAACAGGTTACGTCAGCCTTTTATCTGCGGGAATTCCTTACTTAGTGTATTCATCTGCGATACAAATGTCTGTAAATAATAAACATTTGTTTAATTAATTTTTAAAATTCAAGTCATTTGAATTAAAAAATTCATAATTCTTAATGATTATTAGGAACCGGTAACAATCACAGTTAAAGGTTAATAAATTCGACACAAATTTTTTTTATAAAGGGTTTTCCAACAAGAGGTTTTATTTTGGTTTTCAAAGAAAAATGCCATTTTTTGAGATAAATGATCGGATGTTTATTTCATAATAACGAGGAAGGTATGCCGTTAATAATGAAAAACAACATCAGCCAAATGGCCACCACGACCACGCTTACAGGACCATATCCTTTTCATGAAATTTTCCATAACCAAATCGCAAAGTGGCTGCCCTATGTCCTCGATAGCCTCACGAATTCTATCTTTGAGGTCTTGAATCGACGCTGGGCTGTTGGCGTAGACCTTATCTTTCAAGTGGCCCAAAGGAAGAAGTCGCAAGGTGTTAAATCACAAGATCTTGGTGGCCAATTGTGATCACCTCTTCGAGAGATAACACGGTTCGGAAACTTTTCCCGTAACAGAGCTATAGTTTCGTTGCTTGTGTGGCACGTAGCGCCATCTTGTTGAAAGTACACGTTGTCCAGATCAATACCATCCAACTGCGACCATAAAAAATCATTAATCATCTCTCGATAGCGCAATCCATTCACCACAATCCCCGCCGGACCATAAACCGCACCAAACAGTCACATGTTGAGGATGGAGAGGCTTCTCCGAGCCCCAGATGCGACAATTTTGCTTGTTGACGTAGCCACCGAGGTGGAAATGGGCCTCATCAGTCAAGATGATTTTTCGATGATTTTCGAATTTTAATAATTTCAATGCGTTGTTGAATCGTGCGTCATTCCATTTTTATACCCTACACCACACTGTGGTACAGGGTATTATGACACTGTGCATTTGTTTGTAACACCCAAAAGGAGAAGAGATAGACCCATTGTTTATTATACCGATCGACTTGTAATCACTTTCTGAGTCGATCTGTCTCAGACTTTCTGTCTGTCTGTCTGTAGATGTATTCTTGTAATCAAGGTACAGGTCGCAATTATGGTCCGATCTCTACGAAACTTTGCGCATATCTTTATTTAGGCCCAAGGACGATCCCTATTGAATTTGGTTAAAATCGGTTCAGATTTACATATAGCTCCCATATATATGTACCTCCGATTTCCCATATATATGTTCTGCCAAATTCGAAGAAAATCGGTTCAGATTTAGATATAGCCCCCATATATATGTTACCCCCGATTTGAAATTCAAGCGCTGTAGAAACTGTATTTTATATCCGATCAGAGCGAAATTCGGTATAAAGAGGTTTCTTATTACATGAAGGAATGCTGCAAATTCGGAGAAAATCGGTTCAGATTTAGATATAGCCCCCATATATATGTTAGCCCCGATTTGACATATATATTCGATCAGTAAGAAAGTCGACAGAAAGTGGTTTCTATTTTACATGAATGAGTATTCAGGGAAAATCGATTCAGTTTAATATATAACCTTCATATATATGTTCCTCCTGGTTTGGTTACAAAGCGCTCTAGAAGTTGTACTTTACTTCCGATCATTACAAAATTCTCCAGAAAGATGTTTCTTAATTTTGCGATTATCGGTTCAGAATTAGATATATCCACATATACATATATGTTCTTACTCAATTACCAATTATTCCAAATTGTTATCGCAATGACCCTTATCGCATTGTTAGGGAGGTGTAGGGTATTATACAGTCGGCCCCGCCCGACTTTCTGACTTTCCTTACCGGTTAGTAATGGCGTAGTTTCTACTTGTCAAATGTCACAGAATAAAAGCTTCAAAAGTAACAGCTACCGAAATACCGGGTGATACAAAATAACACCTCTTGTTGGAAAACGCATTAGCAGTGGATCGCATTTTGTAAATGCTGCTGCAGGTCTTTATTATGACTCCTTTGAATCAAATCAAGACATATTTTATTGCAAGTGTGTCAGTAGTTTGAATATCGACCTATATTTTTTCCACAAAAAAATATAAAACGTTTATAATACACTGAAAGAAAAAGCTTTGTGGTCAGAACCAAAAACAATAGATTATACGAAGATATTCCTTTCCGTCTAAATGTCAAAATCTGTCAGCTACGAACTAATAGGAATGCATTTTCAAACGCGAAAAACGTTTTCCGTAAGCATGTCTAGGACTTTTTGGCACTTATCAATTGATATTTGCAAATAAATATAATGAATAGAATTAATAATTATATGCAAAAAAATCGGAAACATTTTTCGTCACTGAAACTTACTCTCTACCGGACGGAATATCCTCGTATAATCCATTGTTTTTGGTCGGAACGAATTCGTACGTTGCATTGATGAATTTTCAGCTGGAAAGGCAATTTATAATGTTCGCATTCATTCTTTCAAGAAAACATGTTGCGGCATAACTTTATAGTCGGATTTTAAACTTAAAATGTACAGGTAAGGAAACCCTAAATTCGGACGAAGTTTACCGCAGCATTCAGAAAAAAAATTAAGGTACAGTACGTTAGCGTTCTGTACTGTATGTACTTCATGGCGAACAGTACGCAGACATATTCCTTACAAAAAGTACAGAATACACTAAAGAAATGTTTAGTGATTATGTATGTGTACGCAAACAGAATACCGTACATTAAGATTTTGATATAACGATCGCAAACACTATGATAAGCCTATGATAGCCCCCATATAAAAGTCCCCACCGATTTCACTTCTTAACGCTCTGGAGAACTCATTTCTCAATTGATGAATTTACTGAAATTTATGAATTTACACCATATATTGGACCTAATCGTCCCTAGTAAGAATGGGGAACATCGGTCCATGTTTTGATATAGCCCCCATATAAAGGTCCCCATCGATTTAACTTCTTGACGCTCTGGAGAACACATTTTTCAATGAAAATTCTTTAATTGCAGCCAGATCTATTGTAAAATGAGTTCTCCAGAGCGCCAAGAAGTGAAATCTGTGGGGACCTTTATAAGGGGGCTATATCAAAACATGGACCGACATGCCCATTTTCAATAGAGGCCGTCCCTATGATTCTGTACCAATTTTCATAAAGATCGCTTCATCGCTTAAACGTAGTGTATTCTGTTTGCGTTCTCATGAAAAAACCACAATCACTACGAGGTAGCGTTTGCGTTCGAAGAACCGTACGTTATCATTGTGTTTGCCATCGTCATCTCAAAATCTTAATGTCGGCATTCTGTTTGCGTACACATACACAATCACTAAAAAAAGTGTACTGTTTTTTCCGAACACTGGTTTACTGTAAAGGGTCTCCGTCAGTAGATGTATCCTTGTATGCAAAGTACAGGTCGTATTTATGGTCCTATTCTAAAAATTCTTGTTCAGATATAGCCCCTTTATACATACTTATATGATCATACCGATTCGGTATAATAAATCAATATGAAATTTGGGAGAGAAAATATTGTGGAAAGTACACTGCCGAATTTGGAGAAAACCGGTTCAAGATAAACGTCGTTTAAAATGTCCCCTCTCTGTCAACCTAACTTAACCAAACCAAACTAAACTAAACTAACCTAACATAAGCTAACCTAAACTAACCTAACCTAACCTAACATGCAAAGGGAAGGATCGCAGTAATACCTGCAGAAAATGCGGCACAGATGGACATAAGACCAAAGAATGTAAAAATGCTACAAGGTGCATTATATGTGTAGACGCTGGGCGACAGAAGTTAACCATTACATTGGTAGCAAAACGCTATGCAACAGTCAAAATGGGTCTTAGATTGTTACAAATAAATCTTGGCAGGGGACGCGAAGCTCAAGACCTGATGATTAACAGTGCATCACTAAAGAAAACTGGCATAGTACTGGTCAGTGTGCAGTATAAAAAAAGTCAACACTGGTTCTTGGTACCAGGATAAGTTAGGAAAATCAGCGATTTATATACGCAATCCGGATATAAATGTCAACAAAGTAGAAGAAGATCATGACAAATTTGTGGTAATACATATTAATGGACTGAGAATATAATGTTGCTATTTTTCTCCTAGTATCGAAATCGCTGACTTCAAAATTGCACTTGACAGGCTATATGATAGTATAACAAGATTTAATACGCCAGTCCTAATAGGTGGAGATATAAACGCAAAATCACCCGAATGGGAATCAAACCTGCTAGACAGAAGATGAGAAGCTGTCGGGGAGATGATCTCAGGCCTGGAACTGATCACCATTAACAGGGTTACCTCAATGACTTTTAGAAGAGGAACAGCAGACTCCATAATAGATTTGACTTTTGCATCTACACCAATAGCAAGGAATATTCAACGATGGAAGGTTTTAGAAGATGAAACACTTAGTGATCATCAATATATTATGATAATTATTGATAAAGATACTCTGCACCAAAGATTCAGACCAACAAGACAACGGTGGAACACAAACAACTTAAATATTGACGCATGTAGGGAGATACTACGAGACATACAGTCAAGGCCCAACATTTCCGAAACAATCGAAAGCATCGACTTGGATGCAGTCACATCATGCCTTAATAGTGTTCTATGTGAAACATGTAATTCCGGAATAAGTAAAATCGGACCGAGAAAAAATACAAAAAGCTGCTTATTGGTGCTGCGACGAAATTGCAAATTTGAAAAAAGAATGTCATAAATCAAAACGTCTAGCTACAAGGAGAAGAGGTGCAGATCTCTATATGGAGTTATACAGACAGGCTAGAAAAACATTGAGGCTTGCTATCAAAAACTCCAAGGTGAAAGCTTGGGAAGATCTTTGCCAACAGATACATGATGATCCGTGGGGCTTACCATACCGTATTATCATGAAAAAGGTTGAAAAAATATGCAGATACCTAGAATAACAAATCCACTTTGGTCAAAAACTATTGTGGATACTCTCTTTCCAAAGGCGGAAAAATCCATCGAAACTTTTTGCACATCGTCGATGGTTGCAATGAATAAGCCCATTTCAGACGATGAAATTAAACAAACGTGAAAACTATTAAAACGGCGTAAAGCTCCCGGCCCAGGTGGTATTCTGAATGAAATTATAGCAATAATTGGAGAGAACTGGCCGACCCCATTTTCCAGTATCTTCAACAGGTGCTTGATAAAGGGTATATTCCCCAAAATCATGGAAAACCCAGTTACTGGTCCTATTGCGAAAAGGTGACAAGCCTCTGGACAATGCATTATTTTACAGACCACTCTGTTTGCTCGATACTGTAGGAAAACTTTTGGATAAACTTATTTTGAACAGACTGGAAGCTGAGCTGAACGGAAAAGGAGGTTTTTCGTCGATGCAGTTTGGGTTTGTTAAAAAGAAATCAACCTTAGATGCTATCTTTGAATTAGTAAGGACTGCGGAGGAATGCAGATCTAACAGAGAATTCTGCGTAATTGTGACATGGGATATAAAAAATGCGTTTAATACGGCTAGTTATAAAACAGGCGACAAGAGAAAAACACTTTTTGAGCTATAACATTCGAATAATTGATAATTATTTACAAGATAAGAGTACTAGAATACGAAACTGATGAAGGTATGCAACATCATCTGCTGGGGTCCCGCAAGGGTCAATATTGGGACCTTTCTTGTGGAACCTCATGTATGATGGTCTCCTGAACTTGCAGCTTCCCAACAACTGCAAACTAGTGGGATATGCAGACGACGTAGACCTAGTCGTGACGCAATCATCGGCAGCCGTAGCTGAAATTAAAACGAACGATTGCCTCGGTCGAAAAAGTTCATGGTTGAAATCCAAACACCTAAAGCTGGCAGTTGAAAAGACAGAGGCTATATTTGTAACAGGTAGACGCTCGTTCATATTACCAAAATTTAAGGTAGACGGACATAAGGTAATGTTTAGTAGGAGTCTGCGATATCTAGGATTAGAACTGGACAGGCGGTTGTCTTTTAGTGAGCACGTGAAACTCGTTACGGATAAGTCACTGAAAACAGCAACGAAACTAGCGCATATTATGCCAAACCTGGTCAAACAACTCGAAAATTGATAGCTGGCATTGCTTATGCCCAGTTGTTCTATGGCGCTCCGGTTTTCAGCGATAGCGTGCGAACAAATATGACTCTATTAAAAATAATAACAAAGTACACACAATGTCAACCCTAAGGGTCACATCGGCGTATCGCACCGTATCAACATCTGCGGCATCCATACTCAGCGGTATCCCTCCAGTACACCTTGCATTAAGGGAAATTAAGGAGATCTCCAGCGAAAAGAAAATGTTAGAAGAACATAACATATGCGAAAAAAGTGATATAAACCACATTAAAAGGCAAGCAAGACTTCGTCTATATCAAAGCTGGCAACACAGATGGAACAATGACGCGCCAGGTGTGATATGTGTGGCAGTATGGATGATACTGTCGAACACACAACAGTATCATCGACAGATCTTCGTAGCACACTGAATGATTATTTACGAGTTACATTAATACTGGAAAACTTAGTAGATGTGATGCTTAAGAGTAATGAACAATGGATGAAATGTGCGAAATTTATCGAGACAATAATGAGGTCGAAGAAACTGTTCCGAGACATGAATACTCCAAACCCCTAATCTAATACAAAATATGTACTAGGACGGGGGAATAGAAGAAAGAAGAGGCTAACAAAAACAAAGTATATATTGAACCCACCCCGAAGTAATGCTAAAGCGGTCCCGGGGTGTTGGTTCTTGAGGACCACCAGATGATAGTGCGCTATCACAACGTCCCTTAAAAAAACCTAACCTAACTTAACCTAGACTTACCTAACCTAAACTTTTATGTTTTAATGAGGTGAAAATAGTCGAAAGACATTTGCCTGATGGAGTTGGCAAATAGTGCGGGACTTTAAGCCGCTAAAAACACCTCTACACTGGTCCACTCAGCCCTGTGGGACCACCTTTACGTATTACTTCACAGGGTGGGGAAGATCTTCACGATCCATCAATATGTAACATTTCTCCGCCGTAAGTTTTCTTGCTCGCACAATTCGGTCATAATGAACCTAATTAACGTCGCTATACACTGTCAATTACTTTGTGAAGATAGCACAAAACCAACTAAGTTGTCCGGAGTCAAAACAAATCCTATCAATTCCTCCAACTGCAGCCTCAGATTTGTAAACCGAGGATATTCAAACAAAACATGTTCAGCATCCTCCACAATATATTCACAATTTGGGCAAAATGGGTCTGTTTCTCGGCCGATGTAGGTAGTATTTGAAGCTACCATGGCCGCTCAGCATCTGCGACAAGAAGTAGTCCAATTCTCCATATGATCTATCCAGCCATACTCTTAAATTGGGGATTAGTCGACACGTCCATCGCCCATCACTGGGTGTCGTCCACCTGTTTTGCCAATCATAGATGGATTTGTCCCTTGCAATTTTTTGGGCCTCCGCATGGGTCATATTTGCTGTCGTTGATTTCAGATCGTTAGCATATTTTGTCTCACTAGCAAGCAGGTTAATAGGTATCATGTTTGCCATCACCAAAACCGCCGCATCCGACACCGTCCGATAATTATGCACAATGGTCGGTAGGATGATGGGTTTTCAGTCGGTTTCTTGTCCTTAGGCAGAAGGACTAGCTTCTGCCTTTTCCATATTTTAGGGAAGGAGCCTCTTTGCAAGCATGTGTCCATTGACAGCATTATTTGGTTCGGGCAAGTGTTTACGAATTCCTTTAGTACTCGGTTTGGGATTCCATCAGGACCCGGTGATTTTTTATCTTTAAACTTTGAAATTACTTTCAAAACTTCAGCAACGGTAACTGGTACACTGCTGGTATGATCCATCCAGTAAGGAGGTGTCTGTTCAGGAAAAAGATTTTTCACAATCCTATCGAGAACAGCGTCTTCTTTCGGTGGCGATGCATTTAAGCTTCTTCTTAACAATTTTATATGCTAGTCCCCATGGGTTTGAGTCTAGGTCGTCGCATATCTCTAAGAAACACTGTCTTTTACTTCTTTTTATCGCCTGGCTCAGAATTTTCTTTTTTGTCTTGTACACTTGGTGATGTAACATAACCTAACCTAACCTAACCTAACCTAACCTAATGAACTGATTTGGGTAATTTGTGTTGTGATGAATTCTTGTCAAAGTAAATGGTGGTTTAATTGTAAGGGCCGATGTTGAATGTGAACCACACAAAAAAGTCAAGTTTTTTTCAGCATTTTATTTGACATTGCTCAATTTCAGACTAACTCAATTTGAACCGTGAAAAGATACACAATCGAGCAACGCGTTAAAGTTTTTTAAGCCTTTTACGAAAATGGGCGTTCAAATCAGAATGCATTTCGTGAACTTCGTGATGTTTTTTGATCAGCATAATCGACCAAATGTATCCACAATCGGGAGAATTGTGCGCAAATTTCAGCAAACCGGGTCTGTTGGAGATGTAAACACACCTGTGCATGCTCGGCCAGTTCGTTTGGTGCGGCTTATGGGCTGGAGACGTCATCGAGCCATACTTCTTCGAAACGAGGCCGGTCAGGCAGTTACTGTGAATGGCGTTCGGTATCGTGAAATAAAAGAAATGACAATAATTTCCTGAATAATTTGTGTTTTATTCAAAATCAACATCGGCCCTTAAAATGTAACCACCCTTTATAATACAAACTGCAGTTTCATGTAAATTTCTTTGAAAAATAAGATTTTATTGCATAATAAAGCATATTTGGAAGCGACCTGTATAGGGGATCTATATCAAAACATCAACCGATATGCCTCATTTTCAATCCCGAAAGGCCTGGCTGGAACTATAAGAAGAATGTTTGCCAAATTTGATTAACCTAGCTCTATTATTACGGATTGTAGCGTGCTTTCAATAGACCGGCGGCCATGGCTAAATCGGTTTAGAATTTTACGACGATCAAAAGGAATGACAAAACTTGTATATCATATGATGTATGGGTCCACGATATGATATAACCACCCATATGAAGGTCCCACTCTATTCACATATTTACCCTTCAGATTCCAAGTTCGGTCTGCTTGAAATTGAGTATTGATATTCTATTTAACCTGTTAAAAGGTTTTTATTTAGTCCATATATAGAAGTTCCACCCTATTTCACCTTTTTATGCTCTAGGAGAAATATATTGTTTGGCATTTGTTATAAATAAAAATTAGTTTTATTTCAAATTGAAAAATTTAATAATTATTTACATTAATAATACCAAACATCTAGGACTGAGTTAAAGTGACTTCTCCAACATTATTACTCTCAACCACAAATGGCCGTGGAAGACCCTCTTGAGATTCTCTCTTGGGTGTATCAAATTTGAAAGAGGAAAAATTTACATTAATTTTAGCGCTACTTCTTAAAGCTGGCATCACCCGTGGAGCAATAGGAGTTCCCAGACGGCTGGAGATTCTTGCCGAACTAGAGCCATTGGATGCATGTGATTCACCTTTGGTTTTGAGATGCGTCTCTTTGGGTGCCACTGTCATAGCCTCACGACATGCTTGCTCGTGGAACTGCTTCACTCGCTCTCGCATAACTGTCTCTCTACGAACTTCGCGATCAATTTCGTTACGTCTCTTCAGCTCGTATCGTTCCAATGCCTTCTCATCGCGCTCTTTATTGCGTTGCACCACTTGATCGGAGACTTCCAGGCGTTTCTGAAATAACTCCTCTTTTGAGAGTTTCTGAAAGATTTCCGGCCATATTCCCTTTTCCTTTTTGATTAGCACAATGCGAGCCTCGCTCTTGAAGATGCGACAAAAGCTAGCGATTTCGTCGATTTCCTGCGCAAGATGACGTTCAAAGAATATTGGCGGATTGTTGAACTTCAGATATGTGGGCAAGAGGACAATGTCTGGCTTTCGGGTTATCAGACGATTCAATTCAATAATGATTTTTATTTCCTCCTCGGTTTGGGTTATTTGCACCATTATCACACGTTGGGGTTGCTGACCGCAATGGACTTTTTTCAGTAAATATTTTCAATTGCGATAAGTGTTATTTATTTTAATACTTATAAACAAAAATGTAAAATATTTTTCTTTGTGAACTTTATTTTCCTTTTTTTCACCCGCAACGATAAATGACGACTTTTGACTCCAGGGACTATTTTTACAGTAAATTTCGTTTGCCACTGAGAGTTGGGAGTTATGTCGATACATAAGATTCGATTCGATATCTATTCCGTTTCCATACCATTCGATTATTGTTCGAATTTATTGTTTATTCGTGTTTACAAATAAATTCCAGAGTGTTTTTTACCATAGCCGGCTGTCGTTTGTTTTCTGGTATGACTGCCCGTCAGCAAGACGGTGGGCTCGTCTGCCTTAGCAACCAACTTTCACACGTTTTTTTTCCTGGCAACCGAAATATATTGTTTACACAGGACTGCGATGAAAACAGTTTACACCAAAAAATAATATAACTGGTTTTCCAATAGGGATGATATGATTTTGAAGTGACGTTTCGGCCATTTGTAATACGAGGTATGTTCAAAAAATATCGGGAATTTTTAATTTCCGCGGGCTACGTGTATTTGATTTTAGATATTTTTGTAGCGTTATGTTAGTACTCATGTCCCTTACTTATGCTGACAAGGTCGGCCATTTTGAATGTTTAGTTAATTTTTGACAGCTGTTGTGCTTGGATGTGTTTTACCTTGTCTTCGATTTTTATCTATTTCAGAAAATGGATCAAATAATCTGCATCAAATTTTGTGTGAAAAACAAAATAAAGTGCGCTGACGCATTCCGATTGTTGACTGTGGCATATGATGAAGCTACCTTGGACCAAAGCAACGTTTATCGGTGGTACAAAATGTTCTTAGAGGGCCGAGAAGATGCGAAGGACGAACAGCGTGCCGGACGCCCGAGCTCACAGTTTTCTTTGATTGAAGGGGCGTGGTGCATTATGAGTTCTTGCCAAAGGGTAGTACGGTCAATAAAGAATATTACCTGCAAGTTATGCGCAAATTGCGCTAAGCAATCCGCCAAAAACGCCCGGATTTGTGGAAGAACAAAAACTGGCTTTTGCACCATGATAACGCCCCTGCACACACATCGTTGCTTGTGCGCGAATATTTGTCCAAAAACAACACAGTAATGGTGCCGCAGCCACCGTATTTCCCTGACCTAGCCCCCTGTGACTATTTTTAGTTCCCAAAACTGAAAAGGCCCAAGAAAGGACGACGCTACGCCACGATTGAGGAGATAAAGACGGCATCGAAGGAGGAGCTGAACAAGATCACAAAAAATGATTATTTGAAGTGCTTCGAGGATTGGAAAAAAAACTTTGGCAGAAGTGTATTATATCCGAGGGGAATTACTTTGAAGGGGACAAAATAGATATTCATGAATAAATAAATACTTTTTGAAAATATACAAAATTCGCAAATTTTTTTGAACATACTACGTATATCATGATCTGTCATTTGTTTTTCATTGTATTAAGTAGTGTTTACAATTTCATCATGAACAACGTTTACAAATTATTCAGTTTTATTATCAAAATAATCGTTCTCCAATTGCAACCTTTCGTTCACTAAGTCCATTTTTTTTAAATCCAAAAAAACACTTTCCAGTCGACCAACGACCTTTGCCATTGACCGATTCGCAATCCGACGTACCGTTAAGGAGCTAGAGCTAAAATAAACTTTCCGTTCACATTTGAAAATGATACTGTCATTTTTTTTAAATCCAAAAAAACACTTTTTAGTCGACCTACGGCCTTGACACCCATGAGCAATATTTTAGCTCTCGTTAAGAGCTATCTTTTTGCCATTGACCGATTATGGCTACGTGCCACACAGCAAATGAAACAATTCAATTGTTGCGAGAAAAGTTTGGAGATTCGATTATTTCAAGAAATTGTGATATTGAATGGCCTCCAAGAAGTTGTGATTTAACACCATTAGACTATTTCTTGTGGGGTTATTTGAAGTCATTGGTCTTTAAAAATAAACCAGACTCTCTTCAAGCTTTACAAGTCAATATTGAATGTGCCTTTTTTCACGCTGAAAAAAAATCGCTTCTGTAGTATATTGTCCCAAACATATTCGGCTTGAAACATATATGTATATGTTTAGGGTAGACTCTAAGCATGTAATATTTGGTACATACAAAAATTGTGTATTTGGGAAGATGTTGTTCTAAACAAATATTTGTTTACATCCCAATGTGACTGCTATTTGTGAAACAAATATTTATTTGCATTTAAATATTCATAAAATACATAAATTGTGTCAAATTTTTTAGTAATTCAAAGTTAAATTTTTAGAAATTTTCAATGTTCCTAAAAAGAAATAATAATTGAAATCATATAATCTTGGTTCAATATAAAGTACTTAGAGAATTGACAACTAATGATGGCTTGGAATACTCAGAAATTTTAAATGATTGATTTAAAACAGAAGGTAATGCTGCATATGGTATCATAACTGGGAGGTACAATACGAAATCAAGGAAAAATTGAAACTGAAATTTGAAAAAATCAGCAAAAGTTTTGGAAATCTTTTTTAAATAAAATATATTTGGAAAAATTCCTAAATAATAATTTTATTTGTATTTAAACACATATTTTATTTGAGAAATTTAGTTTGCAAATATAATTTGTTGTAATATATTAATATATGCGTTCCAAATATATTTTATTGATTTTCAAATAAAATTTATTTGCTAAGAAATATAAAATATTTAAAAATTTGTGTTCCCACTATATTTTCTTTCGATTCAAACATATCAAAAAAGGCGATTTTGCCCCGTGTTGACATACGACATGATTTAGAGGAAAAAGTAAAACATTTTTTCTTTGAATATCCAGCTCATTTAGTGACGTTTACATATAAATATAAAAAAATTATAATTCTATTAACAAGATACTAGCGAGTACATTTCATATACAATATATTTTTCACTGCTGATTTGATGTACTGGAACCTAAGAAGCTTCGTTTTTAGCTTGATCTGCAATGTGTTTTTTTCGGACAATCTCTTTGCAGATTCCAGCAGTAATCTGCCATCATATGCGTATCCCACTTGCCTTGGTATCGTTCCTCCATTGTTCTTATATCCTGGTGAAGTCGTTCACCTTGCTCTTCACTGAAGTCTCCCAAGTTTTCAGGAAACCGGTCGAAAGTAATGCACCTTGATGCATCCAAGCTCACGAAAAGCAGTAAGCTTGTTCTGAACTAAATTCCTGTAGTTTGATGCCTTCTTGTTACCAAGAAAGTTTTCGACAACTGACACAAATTATGTCCACGCTTTTCGCTCTTTTTCATTCATAGATTCAAAAAAATTTGTGTCCTTTATTAACTGTCTGATTTGAGGGCCATCGAATATGCCATATTTTATTTTTTCAATTCTTAATCCTTACATCTTTGTAGATATGAATTTAAAACATGATGAATCCTTATCTAAAGCTTTAACAAATCGCTTGATTAAGCCAAGTTTTATAAGAAGGCAGGATTATTTTATTCCGATCAACCAAAGGCTCATTAATAACATTTTTTCCCCAACAACCATGTTCTCTCCTTTAGGCCTGTCTTTTTTTACCCAATGATCTTGTTTAGCTCTGTCATCCCAAAGGCACAAGAAGCAGGGATATTTTGTGTATCCACCTTGCTGTCCAAGGAGGAAGTTAACCATTTTCAAGTCAACACAAATGACCCATCCATGTTCGTGATACATAATCTTTTCATATAGTTATATTCTTGTATTCTTCTTTCATTTGGGTTGAGTGAGCAATAGGTATTGATCCAAATTCGTTACCATTGTGTAAAAGCACACACTTCAAACTTCGCTTGGAACTGTCAATAAACAAACGCCAACGATCTGGATCATTCTCGGGAAGGCCCATTTTTGTTAAAATACCTTTAACATTCTGACAGAAAACGAGATCTTCTACATGAGAATAGAACGTAACCAACTCTGCTTCCCTTCTACGTTAGAACGTTATTGTTGTTCCTGCATCAAATAGATTTTTTTTCTTTTAGCTGGGATGCCAGTAACTCAGAAGACTGTTTTGAGAGCTTAAGATCCCTGATGAGATCACTTAACTCACTTTGGTTAAATCGTTGAAATGTTGATATGGGAACTTCATCGGAATGAGGGATGGGCCGTCGAGCAGAGTCTGAATCAGGATACGTCCACTTGCTTCGGTTTTTACTTTGATTTTACTATTGATTTTTCACACGCACGCTGAAAAAAAATCGCTTCTGTAGTATATTGTCCCAAACATATTCGGCTTGAAACATATATATTTTAAAGGTACACTCTAAACATATAATATTTCGCACATACAAAAATTTATATATTTGGGAAGATGTTGTTCTAAACAAAGCGTTGTTTACATCCCAATATGTTTATATTTGTAACTATTATTTCCGAAACAAAATTTGTTAGCAATTAAGTATTCAGAAAAACCTAAATTGTGTTAAATTTTCAGTAATTCAAAGTTAATTTTTTATTCAGTTGTCATGTTTGTAAAAATAATAATTAATAATAATTGAATTCGTATATTCTTGGAATGAAATAAATTACTTTGAGGATTGACAACTAACGATGGCTTGGAATACTCAGAAATTTTAAATGATTGATTTAAAACAGAAGTTAATGCTGCATTTGGTATCATAACTGGGAGGTTCAATTCGAAACCAAGGAAAAATTAAAACTGAAATTCGAAAAATTCAACAAAAGTTTTGAAAACCTTTTTTAAATAATGTGTATTTGGAGAAATTCTAAAAACTTATTTAATTTGTATTCAAACACATATTTTATTTGAGAAATTTAGTTTGCAAATATTATATGTTGTAACATATTAATATACCAGTTCCAAATGTATTTTATTGATTTTCAAATAAAATTTATTTGCTCAGAAATATATAATATTTAAAAATTTGTGTTCCAAATATATTTTCTTTCGATTCAAACATATCAAAAAAGGCGATTTTGCCCCGTGCGTGTATATCAGAAGGGCATATGCACTTTTTAAACAAATAGTAGGGTAAATTGAGTATTTCTGTAACTCAAAAACTAGAGCTGCTAGGAAAAAAGGGTTTTCAGTTTTGAAATCAGCGTTAAAAGTACAAATAAAATCCGCTGCAAACCTCTTTTTTGTAGACCTGTGTAATAAAAGAAAATTAAATTAAAATCAAAAAATAATTTTTTGGAATATTATATTACAAGTCCGGTCGCATTTCAACAACTAACGCAAATTCTACAAGCATTTTAGTACATACATTATATCATCGCAATGTTATTTGCATTTATTAGTAAAAAGACAAACTTTGAATGGTCATAACTCGAAATCGACTGAAGTCATTATCACAAAATGTTAAGGTATTTTCATTAAATGTTCTCCACAATAAAACAACATTCCCAAAAAAAATGACTTTTGCACGGGGGCAAATCGGCATTTTTGATATGTTTGAATTGATAGTAAATATATTTGGAAACGAATTTTTTAAATATTATATATTTGCTAACAAATAAATTTCATTTGAAAATCCAAAAAATTTGTTTGGAACGCATATATTAATATATTATAATACATTCATAAATAAAATATATGTTTACACATAAAAAAAATTATTGTTTAAGAAGTTTTCCAAATATATTTTTTTTAAAAAAGATTTTTAAAACTTTGCTTCATTTTTAGAATTTTAGTTAGTTTTTCCTAGATTTCGTGTTAAACTTTATAATTAAAAATGTATTTTGCATTAATTTTGCAACTCATCACTTCAATCCATCAATGCAATTTATAGTTACAAACGATTATACGATTCATGTTTTAATTGAATTTTACAAACTTATACAATTTATACAAAAATTGCTCTTTGAACTTCTGAAAAACAGAAAACTTGTCTTTAAATTAAGTCAAAGATAAATTGGCAAAATACTTAATTACAAATTAATCCTTGTTTCGGAAATATTAGTTCCAAATAAAAAAATATTAGAATGGGAACATATTTTTGTTTAAAACAATATCCTCCCGAACATATAATATTGTGTGTGTCAAATATTATTTATTTGGAGTGTACCCTAAACATATGTATATTTCAAGCAGAAAATGTTTGGGACAATATATTACAGAGACGATATTTTTTCAGCGTGTGAAAATTGTTTTCAAAGTCCCAAAAAAGACAAACTTTGAATGGTCATAACTCGAAATCGACTGAAGATATTATCATAAAATGTTAAGGTATTTTCATTAAATGTTCTCCACAATAAAACAACATTCCCAAAAAACTGATTTTTTTAAAGTTGTTTTAAAATATTTCATCATATTTTACCTAACGTAGACAGTCTTTGACTCTGTAGTGCGAGGAGACATGTTGACCTTTTAAGTTCGTATCTTGCCCAGATTTGTCTAGCTGTCCTACATAAGCCGATTTCTATCCATCTTTCATTGGACTGCTTGATTGCCTCTTGCCTAAACCATGTGGACAGTGGCACATCAATACTCGTATAAGCAAATTCTTCCAGAATTTGTAATGTCGTCCCTTTCCTAGCAAGCGCATCACTACTCAGCCATCTCGTTAAGAGATCTTCGGCAGTCGAGAGCTGTTTGTGAATTTAGGATGTGACCTTCAGAGAACTGATCGCAGCCTGGGGCCAAATTACGGCATTCGATATCGATAACTTTTTGATCGAAAAGCTATGATAATTTTTGTTAATAAGAAAAAATTAAAGTTGGAATTAATTAATAACTGTACGGATAAGCTCTATAAAAATGTATCTTAACAATTGATAATAAAAAACACTTTTCGATCTTAAAGTTCTCGATATCGAATGTCCCCAGCAACAAATAAAAGAAGTACTTCCTAAAGAATAACATTATAAGTACTTCCAAATCATAAGTATGAACATTTTTTCTGCATTTAATGAAGTTCTTTTAAATAACTAACCAAAATGTAATTTCGGAATATAAATTATTAACCCTAGAATGCATAATTTCAAAACGATTGGATGTAAAATAAAGCTTCTGAAGTGATAAAAGTCCAGATCGGAATGAACATATATATGAGGGCTATGAAATATATGTAAAATACTGCTTCTATGGTGCTAAAGGGCAAAATCGCAAGAAATATATATTTATATGGCGGCTATATCAGAATTAGTGAATAGTTCAGGCTAGTCGACTTTCGACTTTTTCATCAACCGAATTTCGTTTCAGTCGTCTAGGTCGATTTATCGGACCTAAAAGTCGACTTTGTTTACAGTCGATTAAAATAACATAACGTCATTTTAAAGTATGCTGATTTTCTTCGAAATATGTTAAATTGTGGAATTGTAGTACATTGGTTTGCGATAAAAACTGAATTTATTAATAACACTTTATCCTTTCCGAAAATGTTGATATATCGTCACCAGAAATGAGTAACACTCAAAAAATTCAAATTAGTTTTTGTCCAAAAATCACGATTTTATTGAAGAAAAAAGAAGAAAGAAAAAAAGACGTAACATCAAGTGCTCGTTTTTGATAAAGCACAAAAGGCGTAAACCACACTGTATTAAACAGAACGTACTGTATTCATCTATTTAACCTTTGAAGTTGCTCTCTTGTTGCTGTTTTGAATCTCTATTTTTGTCAAATTTAATAATGATCTAAAGTAAAACATGAAAACGCATTTTTCCAACCTTGCCAATGATCGTTCATTCTCGGATTAAAAAAAATCCTTTGTACAAAATATAGTACATTTGACTAAAATATGACTTCTATGGAGCTTATATGCCAAATCGGAAGGAACACATCCATACGAGTATGTGGGGTTATATGTAAATTTGAACGGATATTGTTCACACAGATATTAACTGTTAAAATAAGATACTCTTTACCAAATTTCATGAATATCGAAAGGAAATTATATCTTCTATAGAGGGTATAAGATAAATCGAAGGTACATTCATATATATGAAGATATCTGGTTCTAAACTGATATTGAAATAGTTGGGAGATTTTTGATCGTTCGCTGTAGACGAAAGAAAATAAGTTACAGAAACAGGCCCTATATCTAAATACGGATTGTCTTTCAATTTCAATACGAATTGTCTTGTCCCAAAATAAAGATATGTGCAAAATTTCTTTATATATCTATATTTGTGACCTGCACATTGATTATAAGAATGCATGCCCAGACTGACACAGCTAAATCGGTCAAGTCGACCTGTATAATAAACGATGGTTCTATATATGTCTTTTCCTTTTGGGTGTTAGAAACAAATGCATAAAATTATAATAAATTGCACCACAGTATGGTTTAGGTTATAATAAAATAATTTAAAAGAAATTATGGGAATTAAATATAGCATACCATACGAGTACTTACTGTACCACACTGTGGTGCTTTACTACTCTCTGAACCGGGGCTACGGAAAATACATAGCGCCGCACAAATGTGCTATGTATTACAGTGTAAAATAAAAAATACTTTTTTATTAGTGGGAATGTTGACCATTTGCGAAAATGTTACTAGAAATTATACTATGGGGTCATTCGGTCAAATTTTTCAAGAGCCAGCTACACCATACAGATTACAAACATCTTCAAATGTCCTAAACATACATATATATGATCGTTGATCTCTTTGGCCAATATTATATTATTTATACGTCAACATTTGTATTCCTTTAAAATAAGAGATCTCTGCACCCAAAGATGTTAATAAGAACGACATACATTCATCAAATAAATACAACACCAAAAAAGAAAATCTTACAGTGCTTTAAAAGAACTTGTACAAAAGTTGTGACAAAGAAGTACTTCCCCGGCGCGACAACACCTTGTTAAATTCATTGGTGAAAATCCAAATTAGAAAAACTACCGGATCATAAGTTGGGGATTTTTATTGCTTCTTTGGATGGTCTTTTTTTGCTGGGTCGTGATTTGACCCCTGACTGCCCGTGTAAACAACAACGCCAGTGTTGGTCACTACGTTACGACTCATCCACTTGGCGGCCTCTCTTATTGCCATTATTTCGGCTTGATGGGCATTTAAGATATCTGGTAGTCTATGAGCAACATATATAAAGACTGAGTTCTTTACAGTGCACTCCGAAGCCAAACTTATCGCCAAGCTTCGCATAACATGTGAAGTAAATCAAAATCAAATTGTTGCAGACCTGTGTTATTTATAATGCAATTTGTTTTAGATTGTTGCGAATGTCTAAACGTCAATTCGATTTGGATTAAATGTCAATTACATTCGAATTCGGTTAATATAAATGTACATACACACAAAGTATTTCCATATTTTCTTTGTCTTTCGCTTAGCGGCATCAACTTAAATTTGGAGTAGGATGATATCCAGAACTCCCAGATCCTGGCATGTGGCTTGATTGTCATTGCATGTTGAGCAAAAGTTCTGTATCATCCGTCATTTATTGTTATGATGTTCAATTTAATGTTTGACATACACATTATCTTCCAAATACAACAATTACAAATCACAATCCCATACACATTTATGCCAAAATTTGCATAAGAAGAAGGGTGGCGGTGGCAGTTGGTTCGATGGTCGGATGGGTCACGTCCACAAAAAATGTTGTGTCGTGATTAAAACGTTTTTCCGGTGTCCCAATTATGTCAGGTTCGTTATTAGGCAATCGTGTTAGTTATTGTCTTCGAAATAAATCTAATATTAACCATTCTCCCATTCAATACTCGTACATTTACGAGCTGTCGAATAGGAAAATTAAGATGAATAAATCAACAACAAAAATTGTTGCAATTTAATTTAATAACCTACAGTAGTCGAACGGCTTAACAAAAAGAGTAAAGGCAATAACCTTTCCGTCTTATCACTTCCAAAATACCTATATATGTATTTGGTCGCGTAAATAGCGGGAATCTGAATGAGAGGAGAGAAGAATGCATACACGGGGCAAAATCGCCTTTTTTGATTTGTTTGAATCGAAAGCAAATATACTTGGAACACAAATTTTTAAATATTATATATTTTCGAGCAAATAAATTTTATTTGAAAATCAATAAAATGTATTTAGAACGCATATGTTAATATATTATAATAAAATATATTTGCGAACTAATTTTCTCAAATAAAATATGTGTTTAAATACAAATAAAATTATTGTTTATGAATATTTCCAAATATATTTTATTAAAAAAAAAGATTTTCAAAAATGTGCAGAATTTTTCGAACTTTAGTTTTAATTTTTTCCATGTTTTCGAATTATTGTTTCCTATTAAAAATGGCATACTTGGCATTAACTTCTATTTGAAACCACTTATTTTTATTTTCTAACTATTCCCTGTCATTATTTTCAATTACAAAGAAATTTTACTAACATTAAAAATTTCTAAAAATGACCTTTCAATTGCTGAAAACTTAAAACATTTAAGGAATAGATATATATTCACGCAAATAGATCTTTGTTTGGAAAATAACATATGCAAATAAAAAACATTAGGATGTAAACATAGTTTTGTCTAGAACAACATCCTCCCAAACATATAATATTTGTATCTGTCAAATGTTATATATTTGGAGTGCACCCTAAAAATATATATGTTTCAAGCAGAATATATTTGGGACAATATACTACAGAGGCGATTTTTTTTCAGCGTGTAGTCTTCCTGTTTGCAGTTTTGTGAGACATATTTAAGCTACACACACTGAGTCACTGAACTCCTGATACACACGAGGCAAAGTTAGCAGCGGCTAATCGACAGTTTATAGTACAGAGAGGCAGGAGGAATTGAAAGGGTAATTCATCCCTTTTCCTATCTCTGCTATGAACTTCCGATTAGCTAAAACTTAATTTGGACTGGGACACGCACAAGGAAGAACTCAAGCGGTACAAAAAAGAGCTGAGAAAGGCTCAAAATAAATACAGGATAGACTTCTGTAGTTGCGCAGAAAGCTCTTCCGAAGCCTCAAGGTTACGGAAAATTATGGCCTTATTACATCAAGAAAGATGAATGATCTTGGACTACGTCCAGTGAACAATCACTGGGATTGCTGCTAGATACACATTTTCCGGAAAACTCTGGAGAGCATTGAATACGTCAATTGGGGACTACTTTGAAGTGCAGCCATCAGAGGTCGCCAGCGAGATTGTAATCGAATCTTGAATTCGTTGGACTATCAAAAGCTTTAAATATTTTAAGTGGCTGATACAATTGCTCCATGGCTCACAGACATCTACACATGTTGTATCAGGTTGTTTTCATCGCAAAAGCAGGTAAGCCTCCCATAGTCATTTTTCCTTAAAAACCTTGAGATATTAATAGATAGTTACCTTATGACTAAAATTCATTACAGGATACTGTCCATTCAACAACATGCCTACAGCCAGGGCAAGTTAACTGAAACCGCTATGCATGATCTAGTCAGTTTTATTGAAGGATCTCTCCCTGTTAAGGAATATGCTCTTCATACAACCGCAACATGGGCATCCGATAAAGGTCTTCGTGTTAATCTGACAAAGACGGAACTAGTTTTTTCAACCAGGAGTAACATGGTACCTCCAGTTACACCTGCCTCCCTGAAAGGGAAATAATTAGATATTTTATTAGACAGGAAGTTGAACTTAAAACCCAACATTCAGGAAAGCCAAATAAGGCTGTGATTGCTCTAAATACCTGTGAAAGGGCGATAGGAAAACGCTGGGATCTGAACCCGCGTATAGTTTATTGGTTGTATACTCGTACGGCAGTAGTCAGACCGATAATAATGTACGGCATTGTCGTCTTGTGGACTGCTTTGCAGAAATCCATCTTCTGCGCAATGCTGAACAGAGTTCAGCGAATGGCTGCTATATGTACGAGTATCACTGCTGCACTGAGAACGACACCAACTGAGGCAATGCAAAATGCCTCATGTACTGCTATTAGACCAAGAAAACGTTCACTATGGTCAAGAAATGGGCATTGTTGATTAGTCCAGATTTACACTAGGCAAGTTTTTTCAGCAGCTTAGCATCAAATTCTCTTTTAAACATGCACAAAGAACTCAAAACGAACAGGGCGAGTTTTTTCAAACGACGATAATCTGCTGAACATTCAGCCAGTGTAAATCGGGACTTACACTATGACTGAACCACTTTTTGAAAATACAGGGTGGCTGATGAATATTGCTACTTTAAGAAACTCAAATAACTTTTTTGTATGGCATCAGCTACAGCAGCGATTGTTTCCTCCGTCCGAACTGAAGGGTTTCGATGGTAAGGTCTTCTGTTGACTGTCCCATGCTCGGAAAAATTTTTAACAAGTCTATTTATGGTCCATCTGCTCGGAGGATTGCCGCCACACGTGCCCCTATACTCTCTTTGAACCGAAACTACGGACTTCAGTGCGTAATAGCGGCGGACAATTCAAATTCTTGTTTCAGTGTCCCAGTTATCCATTTTTGTTAAATCTAAAAATCAATCTGCAAAATAAAAAAAAAATTAACCAGATTCATTAAATAGAAAAAAAGTTATTAAATTTTTTTTTGGTAGCAGCTTTCATCAGCCACCCGTTAAGTATCTCACTTTTATACATAATAGATCACAATGGAATGGTCGTATTCCAGATTAACTTCTATACAGACGATTCCAAACTTTTTTGTTTTTTTTTTCCAGATTCTTTATTTGCAATCTATTTACAAGGAAAATATTTAGCAAATTGTATAAAAACTTACAAATAACGGCTTTGCTAAGCTCCAGCGAACTTATCAAAAAATTTAACATTGTTGCATTTGTAAATAAGACATTAAAATAAATAATAAGTTTTTAGATAATTTTACAATTTTTACTAAGATTTAATGTATGTAAATATGTGGTAGTTATGTAATAAAGGGCAAATCAAGGACATTAAGTCGTTTCAGTCATCTAGATTCATTGCTGTCATCTAAAAGTGTTATGGCCAATAAATTCGAATGTAGACTCAATCTATTGAGGTAATTCGTGCTATATCTCCTAATCTAGTTTTTAACTTGGGAGACACCGAGATCTTTATGTATGTTATTATTATTTACAAACCAAGGATAATTAGTGATTAGTCTTAATGTTTTGGATTGATATCTTTGTAGAATTTCGACATTTGAATTACTTGCTGTCCCCCATAGTTCTATTCCGTATGTCCAGACCGGTTTTAATGTGTTTTTATAAAGAACCACTTTGTTCTCCAAACTTAATTCAGATTTTGGACCTAAAAGCCAAAACATCCGCTTTGTCTTAACCTCTAGTTGTGGCCTTTTCAATTTAATGTGCAGTTTCCATGTTAATCGTCTATCTAAATTTAGACCTAGGTATTTCACATGATCTGATGAAGGAATAGCGAATCCGTTTAGCATCACCGGTGGACAATCCCCTTTCCTAAGGGAAAAAGTTACATGTGTAGATTTTTCAGGATTGACTTTGATATTCCACTTTTTCAGCCACGATTGAGTCGCGTCGATGTTTTTGTATCAAATTGGAAGCTTCCACGGGTGATTTATGAACGCACAATATGGCGGTATCGTCAGCGTACGTTGCTATGGTTACATCATCGAATGTAAATATTGTATACAAAACTAGACCCAAAACACTGCCCTGAGGAACTCCGGATTTTATTAAACCAATTTCCGAGTCTTTTATATTTACGTAAAATCTCCTTTCTTCTAGATATGATCTCATCAGTAGATAAAAAGGTGTAGGTAAGAGTGATTTTAGTTTATATAATAATCCAACGTGCCACACTCTGTCGAAAGCTTGTTTTACATCTAGAAATATCGACGAACAGTACTTTTTATTTTCAAGACAATCCCTTACAGTTTTGACTATTCTGTGGCATTGATCTGAAGTCCCGTGTCCATGTCTTAATCAAAAAACTTTTTTCTGAGGAATCCATTGTAAAAAGACCGCCTTGTCACTTTAGTGTTTACCAGGCGGAAATCTTAGCTATTAAAGATGTAGTCGCAGATCTCTTCACGAGATGGCTAAACAGTTCAATGTTCACCTAATATGAGCGCCAGGCCACAGGGACATATCAGAGAACTGCAGTGCCGATGAACATGCGAGATTAGGAACCACCCTAAACGCTCCAGGAGATCTGGAATATGTAGGTATGCCTCCAGCGATCTGCAAGCTCTTCTTGAGAGATAGCGCCCATACCACAACAAATGACAGGTGGTCACAAGTCAGGACTGCATACATTCTAGGCTGATGTGGACTTGCCTTAACTCCAAAAGCACCAACACATTTCAGTCGTAATCGAGACCGTACGTCTCACTTACCGTGTCTGTCATGACGGGTCGCTGCCTTATTGGACGGCACGCAGAGAGATTGATGGTCATGCATGACTTTTGTAGAAGCTGTGGAGACGAAGAGTAGGAGGAAACATGTGTATGTGCCCCGCTCTACATTTTGCGATTGAACACTACCCACAAAAAAAAAAAACTTTATTTCATTTATTATTTGGCAGTACATTTGTACCAGTGCTCAATTTGATGTTTTTTGCATGCTCTTTGGATACACAGAAAAAAAACTCGAACAAAGCAATTGCTTGGCGGTTTCTTTTTTCTGTGTAACAATGTAACAAAAAAAAATAAAACAAACATTTTTTTCTTTGTTATTTTATGCCCATCAACAATTTTTTGAAGTGAAATTTTTGGTCTTGACGAGAATTGAACCTGAGTGTCCTAGCGCTGCAGCAGCATAACATCGCATGTTAACGAATGAATGAATTACATTACATGAATTACAACTGTGCTGATATACATATACATATATATATATGAAAAATTTAGCTTACTTGTGAAAAATTCACTGCTTTGAGTGATGCCCTTATCTAGGAATAATTAAATTGGGGTGTACGGGTTCAAATACCGCAGGGGTTGTTTAACTTTGTTATTACAATTTGTATCCCCCTCACCTTACAGGGAGGAGGGTGTATATCATTTGCTAAGAGCCAAACGTGTAACACATCGAAGGAGTGACCTAAGACCCCAAGTATGTTCAGTTTTAGGACATTTTAAGTCATTTGAGCAATGTCCGTCCGTCTGTCTGGCTGGCTGGAGCGCACGATAACTCTCGAGAGGAGTTACGGCTTGACTTCAAATTGGACATGTGAAAATAGTTTTTTTCTATCTAAGACTAAGTTCGAAGATGCGTCATATTGGTCCTCTCCTTCTAGTATTGGAGGTACTCGAAGGAGTGGGCCAACATGGTCCATCTTTGATTTTAGCCTGAGATAGAAAAAAAAGTAAGAAAGTTTCAGTCGGGTAAACCGACTTAGGTATACCCTCACTTTGTGAGTAATCTTTATACATAAAATCCTTTGTACGTTTGTTAGTAACTCATGATCTCCGAAACCATAAAAGCGAATGGGCTGAAAATTGAACAATATATTCAGTTTAGGGCCATTTGTGTTTTAGAATTATTTCCACCGCGATAAATTGCGGAGTGGTCAAGTTATTTGCAAAATTCGCATTTCCAGAGCGATTTGACTGAAATTTAAATTGTATGTGTGGTTTGTCTTGATAATAGTTTGTATGTATGATTGTAACCGTTAGATGGCGCTGTAGTGGACATAAGGTCAACATACAAATTTTTTTCTGAAACTCGGGGTGTATGCATTTTGGAATGAAATATCAATGAATAACAAACCAATACATCCCAAACAGGACGGGCAGGACAACGTCTGCTACGATCCGCTAGTGTAATATATAACTTTACACTAATAAATCTGTCAACTTGTGTGGGAGGTACCAGAATGGGTTTAACAAATACACCTTTTTTCGGTAAACGGTAGATTCTTTAAATACATTGCACAGTGCTGAACTATAAGCGTTTATGTGCACTGGTATTTTACATTGCGGGCTATTCAATTTTGGTATGATTTGGTAATTTTGTGTAGGAGGTACAAAAAGAGCACTATATCAGCATTACACTGTATAATGTAATGCTGTTATAGTGCTCTGTCAAGTCTTTGTATGCACTGGTATTCAAGTTATAAGCCGTTAACTTTTGGTTTAAAACAGTCTATTTTTGTGGGAGGTACCAAAAGGGGCTGTACAATAATGCCCATTTTTTACCGGATTATAGGCGCTACAAAAACATTATGCTGTACACAATTTCAAGTATTTTATGCACTTGTATTAAAGTTATACGCAGTTCAATTTTGATGCAAAATGGTCCATTTGTGTGGGAGGTACCAAAAGGGGCTTGTCAACTTCCCCTTTTACTCGAGGTAATAGCGACTAATAAAATAATGCAATGTCTTTAATTTCAGAAGATTCTAATAAGTACTATAGAAGTTATTAAAGAATCAATATTTCACTAAATGTTAACCCTTTGTGTGGGAGGTTCCAGAAGGAGTAAACCAATATGGCCCATCTTCGAACATAGTCGGAGAAAGAAAATAATATTACCGTATACCAAATTTGTCAAGTCAATCGGATACTCCTTTCGAGAGTTATCGTGCACACCGGCCAGCAGACAGACAGACGGACGGCCATTTCTCATTCGACTCAGAATGACCCAAAACGAATATCCGCCGAACATACTTAGGGTCTTAGACCACTCCTTCGATGTGTTACACTTTTGGCCCGTAGAAAATTATATATCACAAAATTGAGGGTATAAATATTAACCAGCTATACAAACGGTCGGCCAATATTGCTCAAATGACTTAAAATGGCCCACAAAGAATTTCCCCCACACATTCTTGGGGTCTTTTAGGTCACTTCTGTGATGTCGTTAACAATAGTGGGTTTATAAGAACATGATTTTGTTGAAATTCTCTTAGGTTAGGGTGGCAGCCGTTTTTTTTCTTGTCAGCTCACATAGATCAGTTTAGGTCCCTAGTGTTAGCACGGGCTAACATATCCCTCATTGAAACCAACCTGTTTGATATACAAATTTATCGATAGTATGATTATCGGTACCGGAAACATCTGTTAGACTGCCTAGAAAGCGGGACAGTCGCATAGCAAGTGTCCAAAGCTCTCCACTTCTTCCTCATCTCCGCAGCTTCTGCAGAAGTCTTTGGGATCAATCTTCTGGGGTGTTCGCCGATTAGGCAGTGTCCCGTCATATCTGATACTAACGTACACAATATTTTCCGCTCTAGATTTGTGTTCGAAGTTCTACCCTACAGATGCCGATTTCTGTCCAACTTTCGTTGGACTGCCTGATTGCCTCTTGCCTAAGCCAAAGCTTGCACGTGGAAGGTGGCGCACCAATATATGCAAATTCTTCGAGAATTTGTAATGTCGTCCCTTTCCTAGCAAGTTCATCAGCTTTGCAGTTTCCCGGGAAATTGCTATGCCCAGGCACCCATATGAGGTGTATATTAAACTGCTTACCCATCTCGTTAAGAGATCTGCGGTAGTCGAGGGCTGTTTTTGAATTCGGGGATGTGACCTCCACAGTATTGATGGCAACCTGGCTGTCCGAGTATTGATATTATTTCGGCTTGATTGATCCTGCTGGTGTCTGGTAGTCTGTGAGCTATGTCCAAACTAAGTTCTTCACAGTGTACTCCGAAGGCAACCTTATCACCAAGCTTCTAGCCATCCGTATAGCAGTTTCTATTACATGGTATTCTGAAAACCTAGTCATCTCTGACTGGAATCATAGTGATGTAGTTCCTCTCGAAGGAGTACACAGTTGGTATATAGTCCACTCGGTCGATTACCATAGCACTACACTTTGATATCCTCATGTGACCGTAGTTCTTGTACCTCCACATTGATAGACAATTTAATCTTAGTGCCGCTCTGGTTGCAACTCCTCTCGCCACAATATTAATCGGCAGTATATGGAGTAGGGCTGCCTGAGCATAAGCGGAGAGGTTATCAGAACCTTTGATAGTAGGTTGATGATGGTTAGTTTGTCAGTTGACGTCCACCATACCACAATGCCTTATAACAGTATTGGACGAACTACTGCTATATAAAGGGTGTCCCAAGAAGAGCGCAATTTTTTAATTTTAAATAAAACACAGATATTTAAGAAAAAATCGTGAAACTTTATTATATCGTAAAGTAGACAGAATGAGGTTATGTATGGAACAATATATCGTGCAGATGGCCGCCGCGGCTTTGCTGGCATGCACGCGATCTTTTAATGAAATTTTCAATGACCGTTTTGCATGAATGCTGCGGTATTTCATTAATGCAGCGTCCAATTTCGTCTTTTAAGGCTTGAGTCGTCGTCGGCTTATTCGCGTAAACCATCGACTTCAAAAAACCCCAAAGAAAAAAATCTAATGGTGTTAAATCGCACGATCTAGGCGGCCAATTCTGATCTCCAAAACGCGAAATAACACGACCGGGAAATGACTGATGCAGCAATTGAATTGTTTCTCTGGCTGTATGACATGTGGCGCCGTCTTGTTGGAACCACATGCCCTCCACATTCATTTCTTCAATTCTAGGCAAGAAAAAACTGGTTATCATTTCACGATACCGAACACCATTGACTGTTTGCGCTTGACCTGCCTCATTTTCATAAAAAAAAGGTCCAATGATTCCTCCAGCCCAAAAACCACACCACACAGTCGATCGATCGACCTGGTCGATGGCGCGTTGTTGTCTTTACATCACTAACAGACCCAGTTTCGGCAAATTTATCCATTAATCTCTTTACAGTTGACTCTTTCGGAGCATTATTGTGACCCCAAATTGATCGCAATTTGCGAACTGTAGCCGCAAAACTTTCACCATTTTGGGAAAACAATTTCACAATGAGAATGCGTTGTTCATTCGTGTAGCGCTCCATTTTTACTAACCTCGTACCTTCTACTAACAAACAATAACAATTATTCAAATGTCAAACAATGACACTTCGAATGTTGCGAGATTTAAAAATTGCGCTCTTCTTGGGACACCCTTTATATCCGATTTTAGGAGAGAGGCTCCACCGCGACCCTACAGCCTTTTTTCCAAGAATATAAGGCGACGTTGGCCTTCCTTACACGTTCCAAAACGTTAAGTCTAAATAACAGTTTCCTATCTAGAATTATTCCTAAAAATTTTGAACTTTCAGAAAAGACTAGATCTGTTCCATTTATCCGAGGAGGAGGGTCCACATGTGGGACCTTATTCATCCCAGTAAAGAGAACCAATTTTGTCTTGTTTGGGTTTACGCTCAAACCGCTGCTTCTGGCCCATCTATCCAACTTGTTTTTGAATTTGCCACTCACTGCGATTGCAACGTCGTCCGCATATGCCACGACCTTGCAGCCACAACGTTCTAGATCTAGCAGGATTTTATTCACCGGTTCCAAATTTGTGCATACTGTATTCCTCGTAGTGGGGTACCTCTGTTTACAAACCTTGTTAGAGTTGTGGACCCAAGACATGCTGTTATGCGTCATCTGTTGAGTAGGCTTTGAATTAGTCTAATCAAGCTAGAGTTAACTTTTAGATGTGACAGTGCCGCTATTACCACATCTGAGTGAATGTTGTTAAAAGCCCCTTCTATGTCAAGAAATGCCACCACGGTGAATGCTTTGAAATGCAGGCACGATTAGATAGTGCTCACAAGTTCGTGCAGGGCTGATTCTGTAGACTTGCCCTTATTGTAAGCATGTTGGTTCCCCGACAGGAGTTTTGTATCCAGGTTTTCCCTAATGAAATGATCTAAAAGTCTTTCCAGACCTTTCAATAGGAACGAGGTTAGGCTAAATGGTCTGAAGTGTTTTGGCCTAGTGTGCGATATCTTTCTCGCTTTGGGTATGAATACCACTTTGGTATCCCTCCATCGATTCGGGATGTATGAAAGCCTGATACAGCCTACATAAATGTCCTTCAGCCAGGAAATAATGTACTTTAAAATTTTCTGCATTTTTACTGGAGTGATGCCGTCTGGTCCAAGTGACTTGAAGGGCTCAAAGCTGTAAATAAACAAGCTAGCGACGCTCACAGTCCACTCGCACTCTTGCTGGTCCTGCTGATACTCGGGTTCTGTTAGGAAGTTCCCCGAGAAATGTGTGTCGCGCAGTACATTGAATGACTGCTTGCTGTTTTTGGTCCAGTTATTTTACTCATCCTGTAGATAACCCACTGTACATGGTGATCCATGTAGTATCTTCCTGAGCCTTGCGGCGTCGGAGACCTTTTCCACTTCGCCACAGAAGGTATACCAAGAGCATGTTTGGCTGATCATTCGCAGTGAACGGACGTGTTTATCACATAGCGGATAGTTACCAGTACCTATTACGCAATAGCAAAAATCTGTACAAAGTCTGTAAGGCCTACATCGTAGTACCTATTACGGTCTAATACAGACAAAATAAAAATAAATTCTCTTGACGGGGATGCCTTCGTGTTCCGATGGAGCGCGGTTCCCCAATCGTCCGACTGTCCGTCCGTTGGTCTTGGCCAAAGCCGACCACACCAAAAATGGTGAAAATCTCCCCCAAGTACTCACAACAGGTGGTGCGGTGAGGGGGAAACGTCATGTCCGACCGTCAAAACGGAAGCACAATGAGCATCGTGTAGCGCTCAGAGTTTTGACGAAGTTGGAAGCTGTTGAGGTTTCGGCTCTTACCGAAAAACAAAAAGAGTCACTTACCTGGGCTAAAGGCGTCATAGATGCTTCTAAGGCCAATGAGTCGGTTGAAAGAGCCACAAATTCAGCTGTGTTAACGGCTAATAAAGTAAAACGAATCAGATCACCTGATTAACCCCTGCCTTCGAAAAAGGCAAGAGGCCCTAATGTCACCATTAACAGGACACTCACCAAGCCCTTCAATGAAGTGGCGAAGGAGAGTCTAGTGATGGCTGTTATAGACAGAAGTAGTGAGGATAGACCCATCCTCAAGGACAATTGGAGTCATGTACAATCAGCCATTATGGCTCATTACCTCGATGTCCGTAGAGAAATGCCGGGCAAACCACCAATCTGCAACGATGCAGGATGGCATCAGGGGAGAGTAAAGCTCTTATATTTCGGTGATGCCAGATCAGTAGACCTGTATAAGGCTGCTCTGAGTCGAGCGGGTGAGGTGTGGCCGGGTGCCCAGTTGGATGTTGTAGAAAAAAAACAACATCCCTAGTCACCCTAGAGCCATCACCTGGGTTACAGAAGAGCCCTCCAACCCGGCTGATATCTTAGAAATAATAAAAGATTCCAATCCTGGTCTGCCGGCCCATAATTGGAGAAACAGCAAGGTGGGTGAGGCGGATGGTAAAAAGCGGCAGGTCAATCTTATCCTAAACGCTGAATCCACCTCCCATATACAAAGTGCGAGTGCAACCCTACAATATGGCTTCGAGACTATAGTCTTGAAGATATACAAGCAGGATATAGCTCCCACTGCAGAAGGTGAGTCGTCCACCGTGGCACTTTCTGGAAGTGCGGAGGTACCCACGCCTATTATTTCTGGTGACTCCAACTCTAACAGAAGATCTGTAACGTCCTTCTCTGAGGACAAAAGCTCTACTTCGGACACAGAGAGGCTGAGGGGAGTCTCCGGACTCTTTGACGCATCTGGCGGGGACATGCTACTCTACGATACGGACGAAGAGTTCGATAACACCCTTGTCGGGGTGGATGTTAATCTGTCAATACCAATGATGGTAAGAATTCTACAGATTAACCTCCATCACGCTAAAGCAGCCTCAGTGGCTCTATTGCTGCGCCTGTCCACAGGCGCAGTAGACATCGTCCTGATACAGGAGCCCTACGTAGTGGGAGGAAGGGTGTGTGGTATTAGGACACCCAACTTTAAACTGCTTGTGGCCAACTGTGAAGGCACTCCAAGAACCTGCATTTTGGCCAGGAAAGATCTAAGTATCTTTCTCCTGACTAATTTAAGTGGTAAAGACCAAACAGCTGCTAGCCTGGAGATCGGTAATCGCATATATTGGGTGGTCTCCAGCTACTTATGAATCTGTAGTACCGACTGCTCTATTCAGGGAAGTAGTGGAAGAAGCAACGTCTGACGAGATCGAGCTGATTATTGGCGCAGACACGAACGCTCATCATACTATCTGGGGTAGTACGGATATAAACAATAGGGGTGATTCGCTTCTTGACTTTATTCTAACTACCAACCTTAGTATTTGTAACATAGGTAATAAACCGACCTTCACAGCTAAAGACAGACAAGAAGTACTCGACGTAACGTTTGCTACTGACCGGCTGTCAGACAAAATTATTGGGTGGAATGTACTGGACGACCACTCATTCTCAGATCACCATTATATTGAGTTCAAACTCGCGGAAAAAGCGCCTAAACCCGCCGTCCACAGAAATGTAAGGAAGACAAAGTGGCATCTGTATGAGAAGAATTTCAAGAAAGACCTCAACTCTAAACTTCTGTACGAACCGAATGACAAAGCCGGTCTGGATAATCTGGTCGATCATATCACCATATCATTAAATAGATCCCTTGAAGAAGCCTGTCCACAAACAAGGTACAAGGGTAAAACTAAACCCCAATGGTGGACTTCTGAGCTAACGGCTATGAAAAAGACCTGCAACAAGCTATTCAATAAGGCTATATCTACTGGGGTCGCTAATGATTGGGATGCCTATAAAGAGCAACTCAAGATCTATAAGAAGGAGCTTCACCCTGTACAGTGGGATATTTACAGGATGAGGCAAATAACTGGACCAAAAACAGCGAGCAGTCGCTCAATGTACTGCTCGACACACATTTCCCGGGGAACTCTGTAACAGAACCCGAGGATCAGCAGGACCAACAAGAGTGCGTGTGGACTGCGAGCGTCGCTAGCTTCTTGACTGAGAGATCCAGAATAAGCTGGGCTATTAACAGCTTTGAGCCCTTCAAGTCACCTGGACCAGATGGCATCACTCCAGCAGAAATGCAGAAAATGTTAAAGTACATTATCCCCTGGCTGGAGAAAATTTATGTAGGCTGTATCAGCCTTTCATACGTCCCGAATCGATGGAGGGATACCAAAGTGGTATTCATACCTAAAGCGGGAAAGATATCACACACTAGGCCAAAAGACTTCAGACCAATTAGCCTATCCTCCTTCCTATTGAAAGGTCTGGAAAGACTTTTAGATCATTTCATTAGGGAAAACCTGGATACAAAACTCCTGTCGGGGAACCAACATGCTTACAATAAGGGCAAGTCTAAAGAATCAGCCCTGCACGAACTTGTGAGCACTATCGAATCGTTCCTGCATTTCAAGGAATTTACCATGGTGGCATTTCTTGACATAGAAGGGGCTTTTAACAACATTCACTCAGATGCGGTAATTGCGGCACTCTCACATCTAAAAGTTAACACTAGTTTGATTAGACTAATTCAAAGTCTGCTCACCAGAAGACGCATAACAGCATGTCTAGGGTCCACAACTCTAACAAGGTATGTAAACAGAGGGACCCCGCAAGGAGGATTATTGTCTCCACTAATTTGGAACCTAGCGGTGAATGAAATCCTGCTAGATCTAGAACGTTGTGGCTGCAAGGTCGTGGCATATGCGGACGACGCACAGTGTATTATGAGCGGCAAAAACTCCCAATTTTCATGAGGCCCAATCTCAACAGTTTTGATTCCAATCTGTAAAGAACATTCCAATTAACTATGTCTTTAAAGGTTTTGCCGATATTTTGGCGAACTATCGCGGTACAAGCATTTGAAATTCATAAATGGTGCAATGGTTCCAAAGTTTACCATTTAAGAGGGTATTTTGTAAGCCCATATCTCCGAAACTATGAAACGCATTGGAACTTCGTTTAAGTCATACTATACAGAACCTTTTGAAGTGTTTTTTTGCATTAAAAAAAATATAATTGTGTTGTAATTTTCCTATTTAATCTGTGGTTTACTTGCAAGTTGCCAAAAATCAGGGTGTTTCATTTTCTCCAGGATAAAACTATACTTCCGAGGCCGACCGAGGTCTTGTCATTAACAAAAAATGATAAACTAGGGACTTAGTTAACCATTGCAAAAAGAAAATTCTGCCTATACCTGCCTATGTTGATTTATTTAACGAAATGGTAAAACCTACTCGGCAAAAAACAACACAAAATTCGTTATTTTTAGTCCATCTTGCTATGTATTGAACAACATTACCAAAGCATACCTTAAGGGGCAAATGATAAATTGACTGCAAATATAACAAAAAGCATATAAAGCATGTATAAACGCAAGTTGGTCTTGAGCCGAAAGAGTATCTCAGTTTACATCAACGATTACAGACCGAATTAAACGGCAACCGACATGAACGAGGTAAATATTCATATAAGCGAACATTTGTTTGACAATCTACTATGTATATATATGTACATGCCTCATTGTTTGTGTGCCCTTTCAACATATTCCTAAAAGTATGCTTTAAAAATGACGTATTATTAATGAACACATTGCTAAATCAATGATTATTTTTTCTGGATAGTTGGAATGATTGATTAATTAACAAAAAACTGTAAACTATTTCATCATGATTTTTTTGCAAATGCTGAGCTTATGTATTGCGCTTTAGGTATATACTTTGTTCTATGTACTGATTTACATCGAACAAAAGATACAAAGCGTTTTATAAAAAAAATTCCTGTAATTTCCAACATCGTATAAAATTTAAATTGATATATGGGCGTTGGGCGTGGCACTTGTGATGTTTATATAATTGAGGACTCAAATACAATCTCTACAAGTGATTTGTAATAATATAAATGCTAAATTGAGAAAAATACCAAGATTTTTAATTTTAGGTTATGTGGGAAGTAGCTGTGGTTATGGGCGGATTTAAGCAAAAAAATTGGTTTTTAGCTAATTAGGCGAAATGAGTGATATGTACCAAATTTTAAAGCTCTAGCTCAATTCCTTCTAATTTTTGCCGCGTCTTGTGTGAAAATATTCCACTGTGCGACGTGGCAATCGCAGTGAGTGGCAAATTCGTAAACGTCCTCAGAGACATCCTACAGGTGGCTCTGAACAAGTTGGATAGATGGGCCAGAAGCAGCGGTTTGGGCGTTAACCCCAACAAGACAGAATTGGTTCTCTTTACTAGGATGAATAATGTCCCACATGTGGACCCTCCACCTCGGATAAATGGAACAGATCTAGTCTTTTCTGAAAGTGCAAAATTTTTAGGAATAATTCTAGATAGGAAAATTTTATTTAGACTTAACGTATTGTAACGTGTAAGGAAGGCCAACGTCGCCTTATATTCCTGCAAAAAGGCTGTAGGGTCGCTGTGGGGACTCTCTCCTAAAATCGTCCACTGGATATATATAGCAGTAGTTCGTCCAATACTGTTATACGGTATTGTGGTATGGTGGACGGCAACTGACAAACTAACCATCACCAACCTACTAACAAAGGTTCAGAGAACTGCCTGCCTGAGCATAAGCGGAGCCTTAAGGACTACAGCGACCGAGTCTCAACAAGCCCTACTCCATATACTGCCGATTAATATTGTGGCGAGAGAAGTTGCAACCAAAGCGGCAATAAGATTAAACTGCCTATCAATGTGGAGGTACAAGAACTATGGTCACATGAGGATATCAAAGTGTAGTGCTATGGTACCTGACCGAGTGGACTATATACCAACTGTGTACACCTTCGAGAGAAATTACATCACTACATCGACAGAGATGAATGGGTCGGCAGAATACTAGGTAATAGAAACCATCTCCACTTTTACACGGATGGTTCGAAGCTTGATGAAAAGGTTGGCTTCGGAGTACACTGTGAAGAACTTAGTCTGGATATAGCTCACAGACTACCAGATACCTGCAGTGTCTATCAAGCCGAAATAATGGCAATATGGGAAGTCGCCAAGTGGCTGAGTCGCAACATAGTAACCAACACTGGCGTTGTCATTTACTCGGAAAGCCAGGCTGCCATCAATTTTCTGGAGGCAACATCCCTAAATTCACAAACAGGCCTCGACTGCCGCAGATCTCTTAACGAGATGGCTGAGCAGTTTAATATACACCTCATATGGGTGCCTGGGCATAGGGATATCCCGATTTGAGTAAACGACGACTGGACATACTGGGGTCGGCCTTTTTAGGCAGCCTAACAGATCTTTCCAGTACTAATATTCGTACTATCGATAAATTTATATATCAAACAGGTTGGTTTCGATGAGGGGCATTTCAGCCCGTGGTAACACTAGGGACCTAAACTGGTCTATGTGAGCTTGTAAAAAAATACGGCTGCCACCCTAACCTAAAAGTGTACTTTCCCTTCCCGACTTTGTACAGATTTTTTTATCAGCAACGAAATTCTCTTACGTCGTCGGCTCAATGATATTTTCTTCCATACGTCATTTTGTATGATCGGAGAAAACCGTAATTTATTGTTTGAGTAAAAACGGGACTGAAGAGTTATAAAAATTTTTATACATGGCATTTTGGTCCATTTCCACTTTTGTTTTAATATTTTTTCGTATTTGTATTACATGGACCACAGAGGGTCGGTATGGAAGGAGAGTAATTAACACATTGTGATCGCAAGACCGTAAAATACTGAGTCAAAAATACAGGGCGATAGAAAAATGGAGACATATAAAAATTATTTCCCGTTATACCAATCTCTCGAAACTATACGAGATAGGAAAAAATTATTGTAGATTCTGAAAGAGCATGCTTGAAACCTATATTATCAACTCCTCCTAAGAAAAAGTGGACTCAGTTAAGCGGAAGTGTCGCGGCCAACATCTCATAACGGATTTTTCGATTTTTCACGATTTTAAGCATGACGAACTCGTATTGGGCCAAAGGACATTATTTAGGAAAATTTGGCAAAGTGCGTGGTATGACCAACACAATCTCATAACTCGAGATAAGTTCTTTCGATTATCACGTGTGTGCCTTTCACACAAAAAATATAATATTTCGAGGTATATCGAATTGGCAGGCTCGTTACCCATATGAATTCAATGCTGACAACGAAATATTATCAGGGTTGTTGTGGAATCCGATTGCTGTCGGAATCGGAATTGAAATCGAGAAAAAAATAACTTTCTGTGACACCTAATTTATTTTTTTCTCGTTGTGGAATTCGACTGTTGTCCGAATCTGAATTGAAATCGAAAAAATAACCTTCTGTGACACCAAAGTTATTTTTTCTCGGTTTCAATTCTGATTCCGACAGCAATCGGATTCCATAACAACCCTGAAAACATAGTTCTGATTCACACGAGGCAATTTTTTCCAAGCAAGTGTCAAAGTACCTGGTTTTCTAATAGGGACATAACAATTTCATATCTTTATGTCAACGCACCTCAAACATTTTTAATGATCTTTCAGTGTCAAAACGTTAGTCGAAGTCAACATTTCATCATGGTAAAGTTCACTTACGTGTAACGTTTAGAAATCATTAAAAATTTAATTAATAGCGCTTACTCCAATTTTCGGGCGTAATAATTGTCCCATACGACAGGCTGTGCGTGCTATAGTGCATACATTTTAATCCACATTTTCACTTTTGGATGTTCCGGCGCCAAAAAGACGCCATACCGCTCAAAGCGACGAAAATATCGCAGCCGTAATTGTATCCGTTCTCAGGAATTCGGCATCTTTCAAACCACACTGTGGCGAATTAAGCGAAAAGATTTTGTCCTTCATCCTTATTAGATCAAACTGAGTCAAGAACTAAAGCCACTTGATCATTTGAAACGCCGAAACTTCTCCGATTGGGCTCTGGAAAAGTTAATGTTATGTCCTATATATGTCTTGCTTGGAAAAAATTGATTCGTGTGAACCAGGACTTACATTTGTTTATGTATGATGTACATTTCCCGAATACTATCGGTAAAATGTCCTAAAGACAGTATTGAAGCCCTGGGCAGACAAACATTTCGGCCGCAGACCATGGACATTCCAACATGACTCAGCACCATCGCACTCAGCACGCGTCAACCAAGAATGGCTTAAAAAGGAGGTTCCTCGCTTCATTTCTACCGCACAATGGCCACCAAGATCTCCGGATCTCAATCCGTTGGACTTTTGCGCCCGGGGCATTTTAGAGAGTAAGGTTCGCACTAAAAAATACCAAAGTATCGATCATCTCAAGACGGCGCTTCGCCGGGAATGGGCCAAAATACCGCAGAGCTACTTTCGTGCAGCGTGTGATGGCTTTGTCGGCCGTTTGAAGGCCATAATTCGTGCCAAAGGTGGGCAATTCGAACAAATCTAAACTGTTTCTAAAATTTTATGTTATTTCCGACATTTTTTGCCTTTGAACAATAAAATTTAAAAAAAAAATTAAAAAATATAGCGCTTTACTTTGTTGCATTACATATCAGCCACCCTGTATATTCTTTATGAAGATATTTGTTATCGCCTCCACCAATCTGTGGTCTCTGCTTATTTATTTCTTCGTCAAGAACCTCGCTCAGCACAGCAGATTATCGGCGTTTTGTGGGAGCGAGAGGCAATCGGCAAGAGGGGAAAACAAAACTCTCCCTGAACGTTTTGAGTTCTTCGTGCAAGTTCAAAAGAGAATTTGATGATAAGCTGCTGAAAAAACTTGCCTAGGGTAAAGCTGGACTTATATACTTACAGCCATGGTAATAAATATACTACCACAAGTCAATGTTGCTCTAAAAAGTCACCTATGCGCAAAAATGCAACTTTGTTTGTTAATATTTCTTTATTTACCAACAAGATAAATTCCATCGGTTACATTGAACTTTTCAATGATGTCCTTATCTCCTTTTTGGACGATATTTATGAGTCGTCGATTATTTTTCAACAGGATTAAGCCCGAATACATAAAGCTAAAATTGTGTCGGACTGGTTTAACACCAAAAATATACCACTGCAGCGATGACCTGCGTTAAGTATAGATCTAAATCCGATCGAAAACGTCCTGGGGAATATGGCAAATAAAATTTATGACAATTGGCGGCAATTCTCCAATCTAGGAGACCTCCGAGCAGCGATAAATAAAACTTGGAGTGGAATACCCACATCACTGCTTACAAACTTAATTTATTGCATTACATAATGACTTAAAGAAGTAATTATGGTGTCTGGCGCTAATACTCAATATAAGATAAATTATGTTTTCTAAAAAAAATGTATTGTTTCAAAATAGTTTAGTCTAAATTAATTTGGAAGTATATATTTTACCAATGAAGTACTTTTCATTTTTCTTTTAAAATTCGGATACTTTTAATAAATTGAAATGTCAACACATGTTTTGGTTAACAAATCATTTAAGAACAATCTTCCAATAAAAAGTTTTTCCAAAATATAAAAACACAATTGCATCGTCCTTTTTTTATGTGGAAGTATAATTATTACCATGGGTGTATATTTTTCATATGTTGTAAAGTGTAAACTCAACATGAGACAGCGTTGTATCTGCATTGTGTTCACTCACCATGCAGCGCTATTGTGAATGGAGCGAAATACAACACTGTAAATGTCACAAACAAAATATACGCGACAAAAAAATAAAAATTTTCGTAGCATACACAATTCACTCTCGACGAGTCTCCGTAAATTTATAGAAAATTTAACAAAAGTTCAACAAAATATCTATTAAATTCATAATAAATTGACGCAATGCAAGAAGGTGAAGTCGATAATCTCGGGGAGAATGAAAGATCTGCAGGAAATGACCGGGAAATTGGTGATTTTCACATGGCTGAAGAAACAGACGCCTCCTCAATGACAATACAACATCAGCAGTCTATGAATGAAGCCGCGATGTTAACAACGACGGATACAATGACTTCGCAAGCTATGCTGGCGACGACGTCCTCGGCAGCGGCTGCGTCGCAGTCTAGTGTTACTGCTACTATTGGCAGCGTTGTAGCAGGTGAGAGAGACAGAAGTTTCCGATATTTAAAATGCCAGAAATACTGTTGAATAGCAACCATTTTCACTATAATCTAATTCAATCAACAATCATTTCTTCCTCCATCTTATAGCATCTTTGGAGGGCGATAGTGTAGTTGACAAAGGTGACGACAGCGACGTGGCCGATGATGATGCGGACGATGAGGTAAGTCGAGTGGAAATGCCGAGAACCAAAGAAAACGTGTGGCAATGTTTTCAAACAATTTATTTTTGTTATTTGTTTTGCTTTGCTCTTTCTAGACTAAAGAGAACTATGAGGGCTTTAATGGGACGGGTCGCAACATCACCCTACAGACACTGATGAGCGCCAATGTGCTACATCCCGGCAAATCGGTGATGACTATTGAATATTTGGGCCAGAAATTTGTAGGTGATCTGTTGTCCGATGGTAAAATCAAATCGCAAGAAACCGAAACGGTTTTCCTTACACCCAGTGCTTGGGCTATGAACTGCAAACGTATCATAAACCCCGAGAAGAAAAGCGGATGTGGTTGGGCTTCTGTGCGCTATAAGGGTAAAAAGTTAGATGCATTCAAAAATAGTTGGTTGCGGAAATGTGCCCTGCAGAAGGACTCCATATCGGAGGATATTGATATGGGTAAGTTGTAGCAATTTATGGAATAATTAAGATATTACGATATTAGAATTTAAACTAATGGCGATTTTGTTTCTGCAAAAAAGTGCAACATTTTTGTTGCCCTTCTCCCGAAAACTGGAATTTTATAACATATTTTGGAAATTTGAGATAGCTGGGGGACTACATCAGTTTCACCTAAAAAGGGCAAATATTTTTCAGAATATCGCATCGATGGGACAACATTTTGTTCAGAATCAAAACCACCATAAGTTTAAAGAAAATAATGCCAAATAAACTATTTGAAACCGCATACATATTTCATCCAGGAGGACAGGAAAATTCACTATAAACGTGAATAAGATATATGAATATTTTTCATAACAAACGAAGTTATACATTAAAAAATCATTAGTAATGGCTACACTGACCCCTGACAGAATTAAAAGTCTTTAATCAGAGTGTTTAGAGAGCTAGACACTATTCTATTAATGTTCCAAATAAAGTTGTCGGTATTAGTATTCTCGCTAATGGTCAAGTTGTTATAAATTACCTCGAATATGTCTTCCTGAATTTAATAAATGCCTTTGAGTTATCGCTTCTGGATAGTGATGTCAAACGAGAAATCCCGAAGCCCGGGATATTTTAATAATAACATATGAAGCTGTCTCGTATAAAATATAAAGTAAAAAATAGATACACTCTGTCGAAAATGTAAACTAATGAAGCAAATTGTTAACATCAAAAAACATTGACAAAATCCGGTGAAAAAATTAGAAATTTGGAGAAGAATTACAAAATATATCATAAATTTAATTATAAACAAGTAAACTTAAAACGAAACCTAAAATGCACAAAACATAGAACGTTGTATTCTTATCTTTCAAATTTATGAAAAAATCATAATATAAAATCTGGCTTGGATCGACACATCCATTTGGTTCTCATAAAACGGAATTAGTCAAAGTTATTTCTCAAGTTGAAAAAAATATTTTTCGTGGTTTAAAGATAGAAAATTATAACGTCAATAATAATTCAGACGACGAACTGAAGTTGGACCAAAATTGTTCCATAGCTAAGATGTTGTGAAATATTTTAATAAAAGTTAGTATTTTTTAACAAAAGTTAATTTATGCTTTAGCACTTTTTATCCGTATTCAACGTCAATAATAATTCAGACGACGAACTGAAGTTGGACAAAATTGTTCCATAGCTAAGATGTTGTGAAATATTTTAATAAAAGTTAGTATTTTTTAACAAAAGTTGATTTATGCTTTAGCACTTTTTATCCTTATTCAAATTAAATTAAAACTGAACTAAAATCTTGGTATTCCATTTCTAAATATCATATTATGAATATAGAATGAAAAAATCCCGATTTATCCCGAGATTTGCAATTTGTGAAAACCAATCCCGTTTGACATCTCTATTTCTGGACTAATACAAATGCCTGACAATCAGAAAGCTTTCCGTACCGAAGTAGACATCTGCGAAAAACTGCGTCCACTAACCTTCGACTTATATTGTGATCATAATATTGGTCTTTTTGTGAATCCGGATTATTAACGGCATCAAACACGCGGAAGACAGTAATTATTGCTTACGAAAAATACAACCTAAAAACATTTTCTCAATATAGAAAAAATATGCAAAAATAACACTACATAGACTATCATCAGAGTTTTGCTAAGGGGAGCCGCCGATTCCGGAATTGGAATTAAATTAAGGAAACATTAGCATGAGTTCGTCTGATCTGAAATTTATAGTGTAAATGGTATAATTTTTATTTGTTTATTGCCAGGATAAATGGACCAGAATTGGTTCCGAGTGAAGTAGCGAACAAATGTGCGCTACGTGGCCTTTAACCTAAGCCATAAAAATGTATAACTCATAATAGAATGAGATAAAAGCCGAAATGTCACCTCTTCATTAGAAAACCTATATTGAGGCATGTCTAATTTTTGCGAAAAAAATGGTATATGGCTTTGCTTATCTAAGGTTACCTTTCGATTTGATATCTAAGGTTACCTTTCATAGTTACTTATTTATTTATTAACAGGACAAATGGACCAGAATTGGTTCCGGGAGAAGTAGCGAACAAATGTGCGCTACGTGGTCTTTAACCTTAGCCATAGAAATGTATTTTGTATTTGTATTTATTTATCACAACTTGTAATTCTAAGCCTTCAGGCCAATTGTAATTAAATTACAATATGCATATTATATATCTTTAGATGCACTAAAACTATTAAATTTAAAAATGTTTATGTTTGCTTATATAAATTGACGCATAACTTAAATCTAATTACTAAAAATAATTCCAATTTATTTTGTAATCCTAACAACACGTGTGTTCCAGAATAGACTGCACAAATTAACATATAAAAAATCGTAGCTAAGCTAAACTACTCCATTATATATAACTAAAATGTATAACTCATAATAGAACCGATTACGGTAAAAGTGCTAAACTATACTTTTAAACATTTCCATAACTTTTGAATCTTTAAAGAAGCACAAATAATTTAGCAGTAGTCCTCATAAATGGCAAAAATTGCTTCATAATCGACTCCGCCGTCCTGAAATCGCAATAACAATAGCATTTCTGTCAAGTGTTTGTACTTTACAGAAGGTTTAATACATGTTACTTAAAACTAAATATTTGATCGGATATCCACCATTTTTAACAACAGATGCACATATTTTGGTCATACCCAAAGGGTTGTGCAACTATCCCTTGAATTTGCGTTCAAAGACTTTTAAGAGTAGTCTACATGGTCTTTCAGAAAGTTTGTTTGTAGAATTGTTAGTAGGGCAGCGAAAAATACTTGTTGGAGTGGTCTATCTGCCACATGGGAATCTTCGGTCATTTGAAGATGACATATCCGATTTGCTGGTACAATACCAGGAGGTCGTGATGTTGGGTGATTTTAATACAGATATTTTTAACATTGCATCTTCTAATAGTATTAGAGAAGTATGTAGAAGGTTAAATGTTTCCGTTGTACATAATTCTCGTCCTACTCACTATAGTGTAACCCACAATTCAACTTCACTTCTAGACTACTTTCTAGTAACTTCGACTCCACGTCTGTTCAATTATCAGATCAATTTATCTGTCCCGGTGTTTCTGAGCATTCTTTCATTTTTATATCCCTGCAAGCTGAATCATGTGCAGAAGTCCAATTTTATGAATATACGGATTATGATGCTCTAAATCATGAATGTTTGCGTGGACATATATCATCTATGGACTTTTCTGATTTATATTCTACAAATGACGTTGATTTTCAGTGGGAAAGTTTAGAGAGACATCTTGATTCAATACATTCTATTTTTCCGCTGAGAAGGAGAAGAGTATACAGTCGTAATGATAATTGGTTTAATTCCCCTCAGATCTCGTACTATATTTCTTTACGAGACTTGGCATTTAAGGCATACATCGATAATAAGAGTAACGCCAATTGGAAAATTTTTTGTAGGGCTAGAAACAAGGCTAAATCAGTTGTCAGAAAATTTAAGAAAGATGCACATGCTTCCCTGTTCAATAATGCCTCTAGTGGTAGAGATTTCTGGAAAATTATTAAAACCAATGGACTATCAGACTCTAAGTCTTATAATTGTAATATGAATGTGGACACCTTGAATCAAGCATTCGTAGAAAATCAGTTGAATTCACCTTGCATAATTGATGATTTTCAGCACAGGCAGTATAGATATGAAGGTTTTTCTTTCCGGTGTGTGAGCATTGAAGAGTTGGATAAGGCCTTTTTCGCTATAAAGTCTAATGCTGCAGGCTTAGATGGTTTCACTTTGAAATTTTTGAAAATTGTTTACCCATTTATTTGCTTTCACTTTTTGCATATTGTCAACACGATTTTACTGACATCTCTGTTCCCAACTGGTTGGAAGACCTCCAAAATAATACCTGTTAAGAAGAAGGGAGCCTCACATTCATTGAATGATTTCCGTCCAATCTCAATTTTGCCAATTTGTTCCAAAGTAGTAGAACATATAATGAAAACTCAAATGTTAACCTACTTGGAAAGTAATAGTTTCCTCCATGATGCCCAGTGTGGGTTTAGAAACAGTAGAAGTACAACTTCCTTATTGTTAGGCCTAACAGATTCCATCCGCCGTAATTTTGGCGATGAAAAATTTTGTATCCTTTTGTCATTGGATTTGGAAAAAGCCTTTGACAGGGTGGATTATTCCACTTTGTTGTATAAGCTATATAACACATATGGATTTTCGAGTAGTGCGTGTACCATGCTGTGCTCTTTTCTTACTAATAGGCGTCAATTGGTATGTATTGATGGTAGACGCAGTAATATTCTTCCCGTTAAAAGTGGTGTTCCGCAGGGATCAGTGTTGGGACCCTTGCTATTTATAATTTATATAAACGACCTTTTCACCCGTTTACAAAACTGGTGTGTTCCATATGCTTTTGCAGATGATATTCAGTTGCTATTTAAGGGTCACCATCGTTTTTCTGAAACTCTTCAGTCTGTAATTGAATTAGTTTTAGAAACATTAAACGCTTGGATGTTACAGAATAAACTCTGCGTAAATCCATCCAAAACTAAGGCGCTATTGTTTTCTTCCAGTGCCTACAATAATATCCAGATAATATATAATAGCACACGTATTGAATTCGTTAACCACATAGAATGTCTAGGAGTTCAATTAGATGACAAGCTGCGTTTTGAACAACACATTAATAGGGTTGTTTCAAGAGTGAATTTTTCTTTAAAAAATCTATACGGTACAGATTTGTCTCTGCCCCTTTTTGTTAGGGAGCGTCTTGTGCATGCCCTGGTTATGCCAACTGTGTTGTATTGCTTGGAGGTATATTCTGGGACTACGCAGAGAAATATGAATCTAGTACATCTGGCTATTAACAGAGCGGTACGGTTTGTGTACAGATTAAATCGGCGGGTTCATATAACCCCTTATGTTGTAAAGTTTCTGGGGTGTAATTTCTCCACTTTCTTGAGTTCCAGGTTATTAGTTTTTTTTTATAAGCTAATTAAGAATCAGTGTCCGAGTTTTCTGGTGAGGACATTTGAATTTTGCCATTCAACCAGAAGAAATCAATTATTAATACCTAGGGTATTTCATCTTTTGGATGATGCATTCCTTGTACGAGTGGCACGTTTGTATAACGCACTGCCTATTGAATTAAAACATTTTAGCTTGTCAATTACAGCTTACTCTAACAGGCTTCTTCAGCATCTTGAATAATCTTTTTTTTTTTTTTCCTTCGATTATTTCCTTAAGTGCACTTAATGGACGTAATAGATCTGTTCCTAAATATTTTTATATAAATTGTTCTCATTTATTATATTTTTTTATATTTCTTCATTATTATATTTGTTTAAGATTTCTCTCCTATTGTTTTACTCATATTTCATAGCAATTGGAAAATTTTTTATCTGCGCGGTTTTATTCTATTTTTTTTTTTTTGGTTGTTCTTACTTACACTCCATTATTTGTTTTTATATGTACTAAAAATTATAAAATCAAAACTTATTTGTATAGTGGGAGTAGTTTTCGTCAGCGCTGAGAAAAACATTTTTATGCTATTAATTTTAAATAATACCCTACTTTATTTTAAGACTAAAAAAAAAACAAAGAAAAACAAAAAATTTTAATTATAAAAAGATAGAAAAAAAAATGTTTACAATAATCCCTTATAAGGCAGAGTAGTTTTAACTCATGTTAAAGGTTTTCATTTTTAATGCATATTGTAATTTATTTTTAATTGGCCTGATGGCTTTTTATTACATGTTAAGGAGAATAAATGAAAATGAAATGAAATGAAATCTACATCCACAAGTTGGGACTTTTTTGAATTTAACTGCATTGATATGTTTCTCTACGTCTAAAGAAGAATTTGCAAAGTAGAATTTCTTTTGCCAGTGAGCAATTAGATAAACCCATGATTTTTTTAAAAAAAATCCGAATGAATCGTGAATCGAAAGCTTTTAACTTTAATACCAGTGCATACAAATACTTGAAATTTTGTACAGTGTAATGCTTTTATAGTACCTAGTACCTAGATTCCAGAGAAAAGTGGCCGATATTAGCACGCCCCTTTTGGTACTTTCCACACAAATGGACCATGTTGTACCAAATTTAAACAGCTTTTAACTTTAATAGCAGTACATACTTTGAAGTCATTAAATGCAATTTAAACTGATAATAATTTAATTAAAAAAAAAATGAATTGACGAATATTTTTTTGGGACTCAATGTGAGCGGATTCATAAGCGGATAATAAGCATGATAGCGTATTGCAATTCTTGAATATAAAAACATTTACAATTTTTCTTAATATCTAAATATAAAAATAAAAGTTTCTACTACTGGTGAAAAAAGTACATAAATCAGTAAATCATCGTTCACTAAAGTTAGAAAGTAGGAGGTTTCTAAAATCGTTTTCACTTACATCGAAATTTCTCACATCAAAGTGTAGATCTGAGGCATTTTTAGTAGAATGATTCCATATGTAGATGAATACTTGGCACTTCGGTGAAATTTTAGGCACGAAAACGATTCAAAACGCCTTTCACGCACAGTTAAGAGTTACTTAAAGCACAATATGATAGATGTTTTAAAATGGCCAACATAATCACCGAATCTCATTGAGAATATTTAGAATGATGTAGAGAAACATATAACTGCAGTTAAATCCCAAACTTTGCCGATTCGTGGGAGGAGATTCAGAAGTCTTGACACGCTAATCCCAGCGTTGCATGTATGGCTCAGGTGGCGGTACCGAAATATCAAAATATGTATGTGCATCCGTTAGAAATAGTGGATATCCGATCAAATATTAAGTTTTAAATAAAATATATTTCGTAATTTTGTTTATGAATTTGAATAAAGTTTTGTGATTTGTGCTAAAATAGCTTTCCAATCTTTTTCGTAGTATTTGCACTTTATAAGTAATAAAACCGAAATACAATAGAAAAACTGAACAAAACCAATGCTACATCGTATGAAAAAATAATGGATACAAAAAATAAAATCAAAAATAAATACGAGCTTTAATGGGTTACATTTAATGTGTGTGCTAAATTCGTGGCCACCACTGTATTTCCTTCAAACTTGCCAATGGTTGTTTCTTTATAAATAAATATAGCATTTTATAACATACTAGCTGACCCCAGCAGTCGTTGTCCTGCCCGTCCTGTTTGGAACGTATTAATTTGTCATGCACATATTTTGATATTTAAAAATTCATACATCCCGAGTTTCAGGGAAGAAATGCCCAAGGATTACTCTATCTCACGGTATGTCCATGACGATCTTGCATTATTAGTTCACGCACGGCATCAATGTTCTCTGGCACAACGGCCGTTTTTGGACGAACTTCACGACCTTCGTCTTTGAGCGAGCGTCGGCCACGATTGAATTCATTAAACCAATTTTTCACAGTGCTAATAGGATGGTGGTGCTTCATCGCTATACAAAGACTTAAGTTCATCGATGCACTCTTGTCGTGATAATTCACATCGAAAGTTGTGAAAAATGATCGCACCAAAATGTTTACGAGTAATTTCATTTCATTTCATTTATTTCGTACAAACTTGTAATTCAAAGCCGTCTGGCCAATTAAACATTAATTACAATATGCATTTAACTAAGCTTTTTAACCAAGGGTAAAAAACTACTCAGTGGTATATGATTTGTTTAAACCTAAGTAAAATAATAAGGAATACATAATATGAGTACTGACTGGGTATACGGAAAAGTATTTTGGATATTTAAATAACTACTCAAATTAATTTTTTCAATTCACTGTACTCGTATACAACACAAATGATGGTCGTACGTCAAAACGTTCTGAGTACGTTTATGTTAAAAAATGTCAAATTTTCCAATGGAAATATCAGATGACGCCAGGCAACACTTACGGCGATTTCATTTGTGCAAAAAAATTTAAAAAAATTTTCTATATTTTACACTGAAACAGCATTTTTATGTTTGTTTGTAAAAATGGTGCAGCCGTATGAACGGGTTTTGATTTCTTTTGTAAAATTATTACACTCCGCAAATGCGAAAATATCGCATTTTCCACACTCATGGTGTGGAATGTTGCACCGGCAAAAAGCAAACTTCAAAATCAAACCTAATTGAAAGCGCACATTCTTAATGCACTATCAAATGGTTGCGCCATAATGTAGGTATGGGATTTACTCACAGCACGATTTTTGTTCGGTTGTTCGCATGCAAAATGCGAAATTAGCAGCGGGTACTTTTTAAAATGTTGCAACATTATGTGATATTATTTTTCAGAAACGAAATCACCATTAGTGTTGCCTAGGCCAGAAATATATATAGCAACCCTCGTATATATGGGATATGGTAGTTATATCTAAATCTTAACAGATTTTCTTTAAATTTGTCATCAATAAACTCCCTTGAGTCAAATTAAGCAAAGCTCTGATGTAAAGTACGACTCTATAGGAAATAAATATCGTCATCAGAAACGAAAAAAGGCGTAACAGCAAGAAAAATGAAAACTCATTTTTTTATGGATTTCGGTAACCTGCATCAAAATACACATCCTGACAAATTTTTAGTGACCTACTATCAAAAATGGCGAATTTATTAACGAAATTAAAAAGGGCCTAACAACATATTATTATTTTTTTGTTCATACTTAAATTATGGCAAATTATATATGCATCATTATGTTTAGGTATTATCCTGAAAACACCGTTTTTCTAACGAAAACATTTTTCACTTTATTTAGTTTTTTGCTTCTCTTGTAAAATTTTCAAATATGATGATACCCCCTTTCTCGATTCTGATGACGATAAATCAAAATCTTAACAGAATTCTTTCAATTTTAGCAGAATTATTTCTTTACACAAAAGATTGTGCTATACCAAATTTTATATATGTACATAGAAGGAAAAATACGACTTATACAGTGCTTATTATACATATGGGCATTTCCCCAATGTCGAATGCGATATTCGTACGCATTCAAAGTGATAAAAACATTGTATGCCAAAACATTATTTCATCTTGATTAGCACTACAATTGGTGCTAATGTTGATATTGGGCAATTGTTCTTTTTCAAGATAATTACAAAAAACCAAGCCATTCGCACGCGACAAAAACAGAAGTAGCTTTCAAAGCAAACCAACCAAACAATGATTTCAGCGAAACCTGAAGGAATAATTTAATGCGACTAATTTTAAAATGTCATGAATTCATGTATCTTAATAATGTTTTTTATTTTTTCAAAAATATTAAGTAGTTTATTTTTTATTTAATTTTAATCACATTCGCACGCGACGTGTCGCATTTTATTCCATCGTTCATTTTATGTTTATTTTTTACTTTTTATGCAACTAGACATCCAAAGGTTGATTATACATGATATTTAATATATTCAATATTTATTTTCACAATAAAAATTATTTTTCTTATATCCCTTAAATATAAATCAAGATTTAAAAGAAAGACCATTATTCAGAAAATAACATGCAGTACAAATGTTTAAAACATGCAGTACAAATGTTTAAAACATAAATTTTGCAATTATTCGAATTTGCACTCAAATATTTTAAAATGTGTTGTGAATAAATGTAATTTCTGGGAAAATTAGTTAAATTTGATAGATTCCCTATAAAAAAAAATAGTAAAACAACATACTTTTATAGACTTCAAATTTTTTGGCTGCGGTTGACATCTCGTTGGAAATGCCCATATGAATACATGGGAGCTATATTTAAATCTAAACCATTTTTTATTTCAACGGAGTTTGCCCTTAAAATAGAATTTTTGTGCTCAGTTTTATCCTAATTGTTTGAAAAGTGTGGTTCCTATAGTGCTTAGTTCCCAAAATTGTGGAATCCGATTGCTGTCGGAATCGAAATTGAAAACGAGAAAAAAAACTAACTTTCTGTCACCAAATTTATTTTTTCTCGTTGTGGAATTCGACTGTTGTGCGAACCGGAATTGAAATCGAAAAAATAACCTTCTGTGACGCCAAAGTTTCAATTCCGATTCCGACAAAAATCGGATTCGCCAACAACCCTGAATACAATACATTTATAGACAGACGGACGATCAGTATAATAAACTTACTTATTCCAGACCCCTGTTTACCTTTCAGCGTAGATGTTTTTTTTATGCAATGTTTTCTCTATTCTGCTCGATTTCGCTCTTATTCTGGCCGAATTTACGTTCTTCTGTCCGATATTACGCTCTCTCGCGCCTTACTTGCAATGTTCTGGCTTCAAGCTCTCGTTTTGGCAATCGTTCATCCGACATTTTAGCAACATGTCCAAACCATCTTAATTTCTTTCTTTCTATCCTGTCATTTGGTGACTCTAAGGATAGATTTGACCGTAGGGTGTCATTTCTTTTTTTTTTTTTTTTCTTTTCTATCTCGTCTTGTATTTCATGTTATTTGGCGTACGTATTTAATTTTTTGAGGCTTGTATCCTAAAAAAAATTGGGTTTACTTCTTCTCCATTAGGGTGTTACCATAAATGCACAAAATCATATTATCCTGTACCACAGTGAGGTGTATTGTTTGGTAGTGTTTGATATTTATATTGCGAACTGTACAAGTATACATCAAGAGAAGGACGGACGGACATAGCTAAACCGACTCAGAAAGTGATTATAATATTATAAGAGGAGTGGTGCTCCACTCACTCTAGAAGACGGCAGGCAACTTGGCTGACTTTAAACTCAGCCAATTCTTTAACTTCTTAAACCAAGATTTCATTTTCATTCCTCCGTCCCGGTGATAACATTTAAAAAAAAATGAAAATCCAGAAAAGCCTATACGGCTTTTGATCTCCCTAGTCAAAAATCATTTATAAAATACCTAAAATTAAACAAAATTGGGTATGGTAGTATCTATACATAGGTATCAACCAATAACCCACTGCCTTAACAAATTATAATAGAGATATCAAAAGAAGAAACTTTTTACTTTGTACTAAAAATCATCAAATATATATTAAGTTCATTACTATAGCAACATTTTGTTTTATAGATATTGCAACTTCGTCAAATAGTTGTTAGGGTTACTTCAATTTCCATTATTTTTGTTAATAGAAGATGTTATTTTTGGCTTAGTAATTGTGATACACAACACAAAGTTGAAAATTGACCCACTTAATAACTTTTAAACAAGCATTGTTTTGAGTCATTGGCCCTTGGGAATGTATTTTCAAATTTAGTATTCCCCCACCTATTATTTATACGAATAATACAAAATATAATAACTAAAAATCTTCTGACATAACACCATTTAATCTTTTTCAGATGCAGACAAAAAATGTGATTCACCTTTGCCAGTGGTAAAACGTACCGTATTTCAACACAATACCATCACAAATCGTAATGTTATGCAGTGAGTTGTGAAAAACATATATACCAAAACATAGAAGAAAAACGTATTAATTACTTTCGCATTTGTATTTTCACAATTTCTTTTACATAGTGATGCAAATATGCTCATTGAAGCTGTACCATTTACTTCTGTGGGCAAATTGCAACCGTTCCTTTTGACCATTAACTCTTCGGCACTGCTGTTGGCCGATTTCCATTGCCATTTAACAATGCATGAGGTATGCGGCTATTTAGGTGGAACCTGGGATATCAATTCACACAGTAAGTATTTGGATTCTGGAATTGGAAGTAGGGTTATTTAACTTTTAATTTTTCTAGCATTGGCCATCACTAAGGCATATCCTTGCCGTAACACACGCTTTGATCGCTCTAAGGCGGCTGATATAGAACGTGATATACAGAAAAGCTTGTTGAAGGATCAACTACTGCTGGTCGGTTGGTATCATTCACATCCAAAATTTCAAGCAGAGCCAACACTCCGAGATTGTGATGCCCAGCTGGACTATCAGATAAAGATGAGGGGAGCCTCCGATGCCACCTATACTCCATGTGTTTCGTTGATTATATGTAAGTGATAAGCACCTTCATATAAAAACAGTCAATTGGAATTTCGTTTTTTGTTGTTGTTAAAAATAGCTCCTTATTTCGATGAAAATCCCACCTTGGAATCGGTGGTAAAATCAATTTGGGTTTTACCGCCCAATGAAAACAAGCAGGCTTTGGAGTATGGTCGTCCCATGCTAATGCAATACTCTGTTCTACCCGACAAAGAAATTCCCGAGGAGGTGCGTTCTGAAATACAATCCTGTGTGGATTATTATTCTCTATTCCGCAATGAAGTCGTGCGTTTCCAGAACATCTTCAGTGATGATGTGACATTCATTGAGAAATTAAAGAATACTTTGTATCCAAAATTCCCCATGAAACAAAATGACAAGGCTTTGTGGAACTGGATCTGTGCTGTACTGGGTTGTGAGCAAGAGGATGATTTCATTCCACCGAAAACCATTAAGATAATCGATCTGAAGGAAGATCCACCAAAACTTGCTTCTGCAGATACAAAGATAGAATTAAAACCCGAGGACGAGTTAAAGGCAGACGATTCTTTGGCCAAGAAAATAAGTGAGGCCGAGGAGGCTTTGAGAGTGGCTGAAGAGCAGTCACAAGCCGAGCAAAAGGCCAGTGAATTGAAGGTGTTGTCATTGCAGGAACAATTGTGTTTGCCTTCGGGTTTAAATATGAATCCAGTGCGAATGTTATCACCTTTGGCTACGCCCAATCCGACAGCTGGAGTGGCGGCAACAACAACAAGTGCTTCGGGTATTACTCCTATAATCACACCTTTGACACAACCGCCAGCTCCGATAAGCACGGTACCAACTTCAGTACTTTTGCCGCCAATGCCTCCCTCATTGCCAACACTACCCCCTGCGGCAGTAACGAACTTGCCTTCAGCCTCACCCAGAGATAGTCCCATTACTATACCTTCGAATTCCGCCTCGCCAGCTAAATTTGAATTGCCGGTAAGAGCTTCGCCTTCACCGGCCAAGTCGGATACATCTTCGCACACTTCCCGCACAAGGAATTCACCTGCTCCAAGTCCAGGAAAATTCAGCATAAGTGATATAGCCCGCAATAGTCCCAGTATAACACCCACCAATAAATTCGATCCCTCAACGGTGGTGGGTCTAGTGCCGCCTTCGGGTTCTTCATCTGCGTCGCATAATATACCAACGGCCAATGATTTAATGGCTGCCAGTTTGGCCCAGTTGGCCGGACAGTTACCGCCCAATTTCCTGCAAAATGATTTGGCATCTCTCTTCCAGCAGCGCAAAGAGTACGGCAATACATCACTCAATCAATTGGCTGCTGCTGCGGCCAAAGTGGGCGGTGGCGGACAATCTAATCAAAATAAAGCACAACATGTGTCGGCCTCATCGACTGTTTCAGCGGCTGCTGCGAGTGGCATGCCAGATTTTTCAGACCCCAATGTAGCTGCTGCTGTGGCCGCCTACTCCCAGCAATTTAATATGCCTCGTTTGCAGGACATGTTGCCACAGGCACCAGCTCCGGCTCCGGCACCAAGCAAATCGAAATCCGAAAGGTCTTCAAAGTCCTCCTCGTCGTCATCGTCTTCGTCCTCCTCCTCGAACAGTTCGAATTCGTACAAAACAAAATTGATGAAGGAATTGGATGAATTTAAAAATGATCCTCTCAAAATGTCAGAACTCATACGTTCGCCGGAATATGCAGCCCTATTGCTGCAACAGGCAGAGGCTTTGGGAGCCACCACTTTGGGAACCTTGGGTTTTGGAGCCGATTTCAGCTATCTTGCCGGTGCTGCTAGTATGCAACAACCCTCGTCGTCACAGGGAAGCAGCAAAAGTAAAAATGCATCAGCAGCTGCTGCGGCCGCTGCTTTGTCCGCCGATTATAACAATCTTCTGCAATCGTACTCTTATTTGCAGCAACAATCGAAAACAAATGACTTGAATGCTTTCATACAGCAACAAATGACAGCGGCGGCAGCTGCAGCTGCCATCAGTGTACCGCCAGCAGTCTCACCAAGTACATCGAAGAAACAGCAACAACAACAACAGCAGCAGCAGCAGCAACAACAACAGCAACAGCAGCAACAACAGCAGCAGCAGCAGCAACAACAACAGCAACAGCAGCAGCAACAAATGCATGCGGACTATACAACGCTATTGCAAACCTATTCTAAACTTTTTGATCCTACAAATCAATTCTCCTCCCTCACTGGAAAAGGCGGCGGTCCCACCCCTCACGAATTGTCCGCCCTGCTCACAGCCGGTCTAGCGGGTGCTGGTGGAGTAGGACCCTCCACGTCCTCCTCATCTTCGGCTAAACAAAAACACAAGGAGGCCCAACAACAGCTGTCACAACAAACCGATATGCTCAATCAATTACTGCAATCGGAGAAACAACAATCCGATTTGAATGCTTTGCTTTATCATCAAAATAAAGCTGCTGCTGATTTAAATGCTCTCTTTGCCCAACCCACATCGGCTCCACCATCATCGAATACACCTTCATCCTCCAAGTCGGGTGGAGGTTCAGGACCCAATTCCACCGGAGCACCTTCACCTCTAACCGATCCCGCTGCGGCCTATTACAATGCCTTGGCTCAAGAGAAAATGCAAGACTATGCCGCTTTCTTCCAACAGCATCAACAGCAGCCGGGAAAATTCGGTATACCCGATCCTTTGGCTAAATCCACACTGGCCGCCAATAATCTCTTTATGTCGCCCTCGGCTTTGCTGAAAATTCAACAAGAATCTCTAAATGCCATGATGATGAAACCACCCAAGTCTACCAGCTCTTCGTCGCGTAATCGTGAATCTTCAGCTTCGCCGGCGCTGGATCGTTTAACGCCCGGCAAGTCTGGGGTCACTGGGGGTTCTTCTACGCCGGGTGGAAGTAAATACAATTTTAGTGCTGTCGATCTGGCCATTTCAAGTGTGCCCTCCAATACACCCTCACCGTCTCCTTCTGATGGCAGTAATTCCTCCTCACATCGGCGTCCTTCGAATACACCACCTGTAGACCTCACAAGGCTCTATGGAGAGTTGTCTCCTCATGGCTCTTTGGCTGCATTAAGTGCTGGTCTAGGTGCAGCCGGTTTGGGCGGTGTGGGCACTAAGAAACGCATGGAATTCTCATCTATAGCAGATTTGGTTGCACCACCACCAGCCAAAATTCCTAAGACTGGCGATGATGTTTTAAATCTCTCGAATGAGTAACTTATACTCACTCCACCAGAAACATGTCATATTTTCTAATTTTTACAACTCGTAAGATTTTAATTAGTATTACAACAACATAAAAAACACACACAAACATGAAGGTTTTGTCTCCCTACAAAAGGGTAAATTTAAATCCACAAAACTTCTCCTTTTCCTCTTAGATTGATAGATGAACCTTTCGGTAGCTGTAGTATTATTTTGAATGTTTTCATTTTATGTTTGTTCCTTTATTTTATCATCTTTTCCAACTTTCCACTTTCCTTTGCATAGCTTTTAAAGCTATTCACCTTTTCTTCGCTTTGTGAAAATCCAGTATTCGTTTTTTTTTTTATTATTTTTATATATACAACACATTTTTTGGCAACTAATCTTAAGTAGAAACCCGATAAGCAACCGGCAAAAACAAGCTCGCATTGATTTTTTATTTTCTTTAAAATTATGTTACAGTCTAAGTATATCTTCTAAATACATACATACTTTTTGTGTATTATCAGTATAATTTTTTTTATATTAATTTAATCTTAAATGAGAGCAATGAACTATAAATATACTTTACTCTTAAAAAAATAATACGCAATAGAGGGATTTTTATTTTTGTGTGGGATTTAGAATAATAAACGATATAAATTTGAATTTTTAAAGAAAAAATATATAAAAACATGGAAAACTTTGGGAAGAAGCTATAGATTATAGAGCACCTGGGTCATTCGATTAAAAATGTTGCATCAAAAATCAGGTCAATAATGCCTAAATGGCTGTGGCCCTAATCACTGTGTTATGTAATATATACAGTAATTAAACTATACATACGAGTATATAAAAAAGTCAAATTGACTGTGATCCTCATATTGGGCTTACATAAAAATGAACCAATCAGTCTATTTTTGCCAGAAATGGTATTTGACAAAAAATCATAAATTTTAGCCAGTTCCGTTGAACAGTTTATTCTCTTGAGCGTCAAGTAGTCGAATCGTAGAGGACCTATTTATAGGGATAGGGGATATATCGAATATTGATACCTTTATTCCAAAGTATGCAAGTCGACTTAGCATGTTTTATGGAACATTGTTATACAACACTCCGTGGTACAGGATATAATAAGTTTGTTTTGGGCCAGATGTTCACAACGCCTAAAAATACTGGAGCTAGGCCCACATTAAAGTAATCTGATCGAATACGAATCACTAGCTGATTTGATTTTAACCATGTCTGTCCGTCCGTCTTTCTACCAATCTTAAGTTTATTTTACTCCGATCTTGATGAAATTTGGTACATATCACTTTCTTGTATCAGTGACGAAGCCTATTGAAATTGGTCAAAATCGGTTCGGATTTAGATATAACTCCCAGATATATGTACATCCCGAGTTGGCATTTAAGCGGTACATAAGCTTTATTTTTTGTTAGATCTTTACGAAATATAACACGGTCGTTCCTGGAGGCAACCTATGCCAAATATCATAAAAATCGGTTCAGGTTTACATAGCTGCCATATATATGTATGTACACCCCGATTTGGCATTTAAGCGTTATTATACCCTCACTTTAGTGTGACGAGGGTATATATCATTTGCTACGGAAAAAAGTGTAACACATCGAAGGAGTGACCCAAGACCCCAAGTATGTTCGGTGGAAATCCATTTTGGGCCATTTTATGTCATTTGAGCAATGTCCGTCCGTCTGTCTGTCTGCTGGCTGGTGCGCACGATAACTCTCGAGAGGAGTAACGGATTGACTCCAAATTTGGTATGGGATAATATTTTCGTCTATCTCAGGCTAAGTTCGAAGATGGGCCATTTTGGTCCACTCCTTCTAGTACCTCCCTCACAAAGGGTTACAATTTAGTGAAATATTAATTCTCTAATAACTTCTATACTATTTATCCGAATCCTCTGTTATTCCACACATAGTAATAGATTATTTGTCGCTATCAATGAGAAAAATGGGCGAAGTGGCCCCGTCCCTTTTGGTACCTCCCACACAAAAGGACCATTTTGTACAAAAAGTTACCAGCTTATAACAATAATACCAGTGCATAAAAATACTTGAAATTTTGTACAGAGTAATGCTTTTATAGTGCCTACAGTCCAGTGAAAAATGGGCATAATTGTTACGCCCCTTTTGGTACATGCACACAAAGGTACCATTTTGCACCAAAAGTTAACAGCTTATAACAATAATACCAGTGTATAAAAATACTTGAAATTTTGTACAGTGTACTGTTTTTATAGTGCCTACATTATAAACGCTTATAATTCGACACAATGCAATGTATTTAAAGTATCTACCGTTCAGCGCAAATACAGCCATGGTAATAAATATACTACCACTCATCAAAGTTGTTCTAAAAAGTCACCTATGCACAAAAATGCACCTTTGTTTGTTAATATTTCTTTATTTACCAACAAGATAAATTCCATCGGTTACATTGAACTTTTGAATGATGTCCTTATCTCCTTTTTGGACGATATTTATGAGTCGTCGATTAATTTTCAACAAGATTAAGCCCGAATACATAAAGCTAAAATTGTGACGGACTGGTTTAGCGCCAAAAATATACCACTGCTGCGATGGCCTGCGTTAAGAATAGATCTAAATCCGATGGAAAATGTCCTGGGGAATATGGCAAATCATATTTATGACAATTGGCGGCAATTCTCCAATCTGAGAGACCTCCGAGCAGCGATAAATAAAACTTGGAGTGGAATACCCACATCACTGCTTACAAACTTAATTGATTGCATGTCATAATGACTTAAAGTAGTAATTATGGTGTCTGGCGCTAATACTCATTATCAGACAAATTGTGTTTTCCAATAAAAATGTATTGTTTCGAAATTGTTTAATCTAAAATAATTTGGAAGTATAGTTTTTACCAATGAAGTACTTTTCATTTTTCTTTTAAAATTCGGATAGTTTTTATAAATTGAAATCTCAACAGATGTTTTGCTTAACAAATCATTTAAGAACAATCTTCCAATAAAAAGTTTTTCCAAAAAATAAATACACAATTACATTGTCCTTTTTTTATGTGGAAGTATATTTATTACCATGGGTGTATGTGTATTTGTTAAACCCCCTCTGGTACCACCCACACAAATAGACACAATAATTCGAGGAATATTCAATATTACATTATTCACAAAGTGAAGGTATCCCTTAGTCGGTTTACCCGACTGAAACTTTCTTACTTGTTTACTTCTTCTTTTTAAGCAGATCTGTATGAAATTTAGCACCCGACAGTTTTATGAAGCAGTGACCTCTTCCAAATTTCATGAACATGGTTCAGATTTATGTATACCAGCAATATATATGTAAGTGCATCCCGATTTGGCATTTATTCTGTATAGAAGCCATAATTTACGTAAAATCTTTACGAAATTTTATACAGGATACGCGGGTTGCTGTTTATATTTCGGTCCTGGCAATGCTGGTGTTGCCAGATGAAAACCGGAACTTCCATTGGAAAGTAGGACATTTTTATACCCTACACCACACTGTGGTACAGGGTATTATAACTTTGTGCATTTGTTTGTAACACCCAAAAGGAGAAGAAATAGACCCATCGTTTATTATACCGATCGACTTAGAATCACTTTCTGAGTTGATTTAGCTATGTCCGTCTGTCTGTGCATGTATTCTTGTAATCAAAGTACAGGTCGCAATTATGGTCCGATCTCGACGAAACTTTACACATATCTTTTTTTTGGCCCAAGGACGAACCCTATTGAATTTGGTTAAAATCGGTTCAGATTTAGATATAGCCCCCATATATATGTTAGCCCCGATTTGACATATAAGCGCTGTAAAAAGTGTATTTTTAATCCGATCAATACGAAATTCGGCAGAAAGAGGTTTCTTATTGCATTAATTAATTCTGCCAAATTTGAGGGAAATCGGTTCAGATTTAGATATAGCCCCCATATATATGTTACCCCCGATTTTACATGTAAGCGCAGTAAAAAGTGTATTTTTAATCCGATCAGTGTGAAATTCGGCAGAAAGAGGTTTCTTATTACATGAAGGAATACTGCCAAATTCGGAGAAAATCGGTTCAGATTTAGATATTACCCCCATATATATGTTACCCCCGATTTTACATGTAAGCGCTGTAAAAAGTGTATTTTTAATCCGATCAGTGTGAAATTCGACAGAAAGAGGTTTCTTATTACATGAAGGAATACTGCCAAATTCGGAGAAAATTGGTTCAGATTTAGATATAGCCCCCATATATATGTTACCCCGATTTTACATGTAAGCGCTGTAAAAAGTGTATTTTTAATCCGATCAGTACGAAATTTGGCAGAAAGAGGTTTCTTATTACATGAATTAATACTACCAAATTTGAGGGAAATCGGTTGAGATTTAGATATAGCCCACATACATATGTTAAACCCGATTTGACATGTAAGCGCTGTAGAAACTGTATTTTATATCCGATCAGTAAAAAAATTGGCAGAAAGAGGTTTCTCATTACGTGACTGCCAAATTTGAGGGAAATCGGTTCAGATTTAGATATAGCCCCCATATATATGTTACTCCCGATTTGACATGTAAATGCTGTAGAAACTGTATTTTATATCCGATCAGTGCGAAATTCGACAGAAAGATGTTTCTTATTACTCGAAGGAATACTGCCAAATTCGGAGAAAATCGGTTCAGATTTAGATATAGCCCCCATACATATGTTACCCCCGATTTGACATGTAAATGCTGTAGAAACTGTATTTTATATACGATCAGTGCGAAATTCGGCAGAAAGAGGTAGACGCATTGTTAGGGAGGTGTAGGGTATTATATAGTCGGCCCCGCCCGACTTTCTGCCTTTCCTTACTGGTTCAGCATAACTTCACTCAGACCGTTTTGTCTTTTGAGTGCGAATTGTTTTGGTTACAGTGTGTTGAAAATTCACCTCCAAAACATGGTTTTTGAACGCTTCAACAGCTGCTTCAGGTGTCGTTGACCAAGCATTTTTTTCTTGATGTGAGTGAATAAGAAGAAGTCATTGGGTGTCAAATCAGGGCTGTACGGCGTATGACCCATCAATTCGACGTTTTGGCCGGTCAAAAAGGAGCTGGTTTGAGTCGATGTGTGAGAGCTTGCATTGTCATGGTGCACAATGATTCGTCTTCTCTTGTTCGTTTTTCGAAATTCTCCGAAGACTTCAGGCAAACAAATTGTGGTGTACGTCAGAGTTGACCGTCCTACGTTGCATAAGCGGAACAGTCGCCACATGACCAGTTTTGCCGAAGAAACAGGCGACCATTTGCTTCGAAGTGCTTCTTCCACGAGCAACTTTCGTTGGATTTGGCTCGTCTTCGAAGACCCACACGGTCGATTGCTGTTTTGTTTCGGGCTCATACGCATAGATCCAAGATTCGTCACCTGTGACGATCTTATAAACTTCTTTGGAAGCACCGCGATTGGTGCAAAATTATTTGCACCAATCGAAACGAGCCTTTTTTTCGCCAAAGTGCAGTTTACCAGGGGCATCACGAAAATAAAAAAAGTAGCCTATCTTATATAGTTTGGTTCAAAAGTTACGAAAATAGTGTTCAAAAGTGGGTCTCGGACCCATGGGACCCAAAAATGGACCCGGTCCCCTACATAGTCAACATTATACTCAAACGAAAGGTATTGCCACGTAGAGCCTAAATTTTGACTGCAAAACCAATATTATATACTCAAACGACAGGAAATGGCGAGCAGACACATAATAATGCAATAAAAATAAGGCCCATATGACCCCGTAAAATGGGGGCTCAGGCCCACAGAATGTATATTATACTCGATATTATTCTTAAGCAAAAACCAGTAAGGAAAGGCTAAAGTCGGGCGGTGCCGACTATATAATACCCTACACCACTCTCGTAATATTGAATAACTCTGATATATAAATTTTGTAATTCATGTATAAATTGTTTACATAAATTTACTTTTGGAACATTTTATACTTAAATAATACCCTGTACCACAGTGTGGTGTAGGGCATAAAAACGATTGGATCTAAAGAGCCAAATCGGATGAAACATATATATGGGAGCTATAGCTAAATCTTAACCGATTTTCTTCAAATTCGGTAGTGTTGGTTCATGGATCAAGAAACTCTACCATTCTAAATTTCAACACGATTAGATGTAAAATACAGCTTCTATAGGACTAAAGGGCCAAATCGGACGAAACATATATATGGAAGCTATAGCTAAATCTTAACCGATTTTCTTCAAATTCGGTCATGGATCAAGAAACTCTACCATTCTAAATTTCAAAACGATCGGATGTAAAATACAGCTTCTATAGGACTAAAGGGCCAAATCGGACGAAACATATATATGGGAGCTATAGCTAAATCTTAACCGATTTTCTTCAAATTTGGCAATGTTGGTTCATGGAACAAGAAACTCTACCATTCTAAATTTAAAAACGATCGGGTGTAAAATACAGCTTCTATAGGACTAAAGGGCCAAATCGGACGAAACATATATATGGGAGCTATATCTAAATCTAAACCGATTTTCTTCAAATTCGGCAATGTTGGTTCATGGATCAAGAAACTCTACCATTCTAAATTTCAAAACGATCGGATGTAAAATACAGCTTCTATAGGACTAAAGGGCCAAATCGGACGAAACATATATATGGGAGCTATAGCTAAATCTTAACCGATTTTTTTCAAATTCGGCAATGTTGGTTCATCAAGAAACTCTACCATTCTAAATTTCAAAACGATCGGATGTAAAATACAGCTTCTATAGGACTAAAGGACCAAATCGGACGAAAGATATATATGGGAGCTATATCTAAATCTGAACCGATTTTCTTCAAATTCGGCAATGTTGGTTCATGGATCAAGAAACTCTACCATTCTAAATTTAAAAACGATCGGATGTAAAATACAGCTTCTATAGGACTAAAGGGCCAAATCGGACGAAACATATATATGGGAGCTATATCTAAATCTAAACCGATTTTCTTCAAATTCGGCAATGTTTGTTCATAGATCAAGAAACTCTACCATTCTAAATTTCAAAACGATCGGATGTAAAATACAGCTTCTATAGGACTAAAGGGCCAAATCGGACGAAAGATATATATGGGAGCTATATCTAAATCTGAACCGATTTCAACCAAATTCAATAGCGATCTTAACAGCCGCGAAATACTCTAAACTGCAAATTTTCAGACCGATCGGAGTGTAATTGCAACCTGTAGTCGACGAACAACTTTACATGGACGGACGGACATCGTTAAATCGACTCAGCAAGTGATTCTGAGTCGATCGGTATACTTTGAGGTGGGTCTAGCTGTGTTATTTTAAGGTGTTACAAACATCTGCCGTGAAACAAACTTATAATACCCTGTACCACAGTGTGGTGTAGGGTATAATAATATGCAAAGACAGCTTTTGTAAAGCCCCTGTGACTTCCAAAGAAAAGTATTGCATTTACAAACAGAAATGAAAATTTTCGCGCGATTTTTTTGAAAAAATTTTAATATAGCACTTAAATATTTATACATCGCCTTACTCACGTTGTCGAACATTGATGTTCTCTGATTTACGAACAAAGAAAAGGAAGTATGTTTTCATTCACCTTGTCGTTCTGATGCCTTTTTGTAGGTCACAAAAGGCCGTTTTTCTCATAGTAGTCATGTTAACGTTTGACATTGTGGGTCAGGCGTTTAGTCTATTTATTACCATAATTTACATATATTGTGTTATTTTATATTAAAATAACATTAGGAGTAGCAAAATAAATAGTGTCCAACTTTTTTTGGGCCTAAAAATACAACTTTTTTTAAATTATAACACAAAAATACATTAAGTCTATGTATTACCTTAATTTACATATTTTGTGCCATTTTACATTAAAATAACATTAAAATTAGCAAACTCTTTGAGGATAACATAGATTTTTACACTTGGGCCTCAGAGGACTATTGGATTATCTTTTTAATTTTTTTTTCATATTTAGGCTATATTCGACATTTCCTTTAGTTTGAGTATAATATTTATTTTGGGGTCCCAAGTCCCCGAAAAAATTGGACCCTAGTGGCCTACTGGATCAATTTTTTACATGTTTTCCTTCATATTTCGGCTGTATTCGACATTTCCTTTCGTTTAAGTATAATATTGATTTTTGGGTCCAAAGTTCCCAAAAATATTGGATCCTAGGGGCCTACTGGATCCACTTTTTACATACTTAGGCTCCACATGGTATTACCTTTCGTTTGAGTATAATGTTTACTATGTCGGGGACCGGGTCCATTTTTTGAGTCCTGAGGGTCCCATGGGTCCGAGCCCCAGTTTCCTATTCCTGTTGTCAAACAATTTTTTTGTTTGGCAATGCACCCGTTATTCTGAGAAAATTGATTCAGATTTAAATATAGCCCCCACATATATGTTCCTCCCGATTTGGTATCAAAGTGCTATAGAAGTTGTACTTTACTTCCGATCATTACAAAATTTGGCAGAAAGGAGTTTCTTAACTTAGGATCGAACGGATACTGCGTAATTTTGGCATAATCGGTTGAGATTTAGAAGAGTTTTTCAACAAGGACGCTACAAAAGTAGACCGACAGGGACAGCAAACGACGCCATATTTTTTGCCGCTCTTTTGACATTTCTCTTCAGTAAGGTTTGCCATTTCATGATGGAAAGATATACGAGCCAACAACGAGTCGAAATTATTAAAATTTACTACCGAAATTCGGAGTCAGTGGCCTCAACGTTAAGAGCGCGAAAAATCATCTTCAGCGATGAGGCTCATTTCTGGCTGAATGGCTTCGTCAATAAACAAAATATGCGTTATTGATCAGACAGCAATCCACACGTACTCCATGAGTCATCATTGCATCCCGAAAAAATTACGGTTTGTGCGGTTTATGGGCCGGCGGCGTCAATGGGCCGTACTTCTTCCGTGATGATCAAGACCGACACGTTACTGTGAATGGGAATCGCTACCGTTCAATGATAACCGAATATTTTTGGCCCCAATTGGATGATATGGACTTGGAGGACATGTGGTTCAACAAGACGGCGCCACAAGCCACACAGCGAATGCCACAATCAATTTATTGGAAACCAAGTTTGGAGAACGTGTTATCTCAAGAAATGGTCCAGTCGATTGGCCGCCTCGGTCGTGCGATTTGACGCCGTTAGACTATTTCCTGTGGGGCTACGTCAAGTCAATGGTCTATGCCAACAAACCAGCGACGATTGATGAACTTCGTACGAATATCGAACGTGAAATTGCAGCCGTATCGGCCGATTTATGCTTGAAAACCGTCGAAAATTGCGTTCAACGTCTGGACTTCTGCAAGCGTGCCCGTGGTGGCCATGCAAAAGAAATCGAGTTCCATACATAATGGCATCGAACGTACTTTCACAGGAATAAAGAATTTCATTGATATCCAAAACCGTTTTTGTTTTATTTAAAAAAACTTTTGTAGCGCTCTTATTGACGGACCCGATAGCTACATACATATGTTTCTGCTTATTTATTATTTAAACACTATTGAAGCAGTATTTTTCGTCCGATCTTTATATAATATGGCAGAAGAAGGTTTTTGATCCAAGTTGATGAAAATCTGTTTAAATTATGTATAGTCCCATATATTTGTTCCTTTCGATTATTGATTGAAAGAATAGTTCGCATTTCAGATTCATCCTTTCAGATCTAGTTTATTATGATCAACATCTTCAACTCCTCTTTGGAATAAGCCTAGATGAGCAGGTGAGCTAAGTACATGGTAAACTGAGACGAAAGCAATTACTCGTATTCCAAATTATTATCTGCAGCGATATCCATGTCCGTCTGTCTGTCCATCTATTCTTGTGATCAAATTGTATTCCTAGGAGCCAATCGGTCCATGTTTTGGCTTGGCCCAATGTAAAGGTCCCCACCGATGTCACTTCTTGACACTCTAGACAACACATTATTCAATTGATCTGGCTGAAATTTAAGAATTTATACTTTATATTGACTTAATCATCCCTAGTGAAAATGGGGAACATCGCTCCATATTTTGATGTTGCCCCCATATAGACCGTTATTCCGTTTAGACGTCTTGGGCGTTCCAGAAAACGCTTTTGTATACCCGTCATGTGGAAATTAAACAGCATATTGCATTAAATCGTCTCGAGTGAAAATGGAGTATATCGGTCTATTTTTTGATAAGTATAAGCCCCTTACAAAGATCACGTTTTTTAACCTATGTGCTTGGAGTTTAGAAATTTACTCTATTGGGCCTGCAATTGTTCATAGTAATAATGGGTTTTCGTGCATTTAGGTTGAGATTAGGGTGGCAGCCAGCTTTTCCAGCTCAAATAGACCAATGTAGGTCCCTAGTGATACCACGGACACAGATGCCCCTCAGTACATCAATAGTACACACATCGGTTCCGGAAAGATCTGCAAGACTTCTTAAAAAGGCCCAATCCAGTATATCCAAACGTCGTTTACTTAATCTCGGACAGTAGCAAACCATGTGCTCCATGCTTTTCACTTCTTCCTCATCTCCACAGCTTTTGCAGAAGTCATTGGAGTCAATACCCAATCTTTTGGCATGTTTGCCTATCAAGAGGTGTCCCGTCAGAACTGATACTAACGTAGACAATATTTTCCTATCTAAAGCGAGGAGATATTTTGATCTTCTCGGGTCATACCTTGGCCAGATTTGTCTAGCTACCCTGCAGGTGCCGATTTCTGTCCATCTTTCGTTGGACTGCCTGATTGCCTCTTGCCTAAGCCAAAGCTTGCACGTGGATAGTGTCGCACCAATATATGCAAATTCTTCGAGAATTTGTAATATCGTCCCTTTCCTAGCAAGTTCATCGGCTTTGCAGTTCCGTAGTTCTTGTACCTCCTCAACAGGGATGCCAACTTAGTGCTTTTCGCACTAGATTTAGTGCTTTCCAGACCACTCAATACGCGAAAAGTTGTCAGTTAGTGCTTTTGACGCTTTTCGTACATTTGTCAGAACAAATCTGGTAACATAAAGAAATTAGACTATTTTGGTACACCATATGTATTTACGCCACAATTTGCCATCATACGCCACAATTTGCATCAAATCTTTACGATATTTGGCATAGAAAAGTGATTGAGTAAATATTAAACTCTGAAAAATGTTATGAAATTTGTGGCAGGTGTTGTTATCAATTGTTGACCTTCGTGTTTTTAATTCTTTCTCCTTATTGTTTGGCTCAAGGTCCTTGATTAAAAGACTGATTTTATTCTTTTAATATCAAAATGTTTATGTTCTAGATATTTCGACTAACATCGTTAGTCGTCATCAGGAGATCTAATATAGAAAAACACAATAATGTAAGTTAAAAAACACTTTACAAATACGCAAACATTTTAAGTATAATTACATTGAATAATTGCTGAACGTAAAAGAAATTTTCCGACTTTCCTTCGCAAAGCTAATTACACCACTACTGTTTTATTCGTCTGTGCTTTCTCACTATGTGTCGGTACATCTGAGAGCACCTGTCTATGTCCGATTTGTAGTTTAATCTCTTCTCCGTAGGAGAATAATATGCAACATCTCTAATGTATAACGTCTGTAGTAATTACTCTCTTCTGTTTGTATTTCTACGTTGTCAAAGTCTGGCCTATGCCCTGTTACCGCACAGAGGGCCGCTAATGCTGTCATTTGTTCAAGAGGTTTGTCCGTTATTTTTAAGGCTGATTTGTGTGACGAAAGTCGAATCTTAAATTTTGATTTCGTCGTACCAACATATTTCGGCATATATCAGAGTCGTCACCAGTGCATTTTATCTGATACACAAGATTTGACTTGTCCTGACAGGTTTAGATATATCCGTCATATATACTGATATACCAATTTTGGGTCTAAGCGCCATAGAATACCCGTTTCTCATCAGATCTATAATTACATACAATTTACTATATAACGGTTCCTCCAACCTGAAATGGACCCATCAAATATAAAGAAAATTGGTTCAGATGCAGATATAGACTCCACAACATATAATTCTCAATGTTGAATGTAGACGCTTTACATTTTTTTTTAATTTTTATATCCTGATTTTAAATCTAAGCGCCATAAAATAATTTTTTTTAACATATTATTTTCATTAAGAAAACAACTTTGATACAATTGAAAAACATCTTCTTTTTATTCTGCTCTGATGGGGGCGGATATAATGTTGTCATGTCTCCCGACAAAAGCAATATGATAGTTTAGTGCCTTTTTACGCTTTTTAAATTTTTCATTACGCTTTTGCTTCGGAAAAAGTTGGCATCACTGCTCCACATTGATAGGCAGTTTAATCTTAGTGCCGCTCTGGTTGCAACATCTCTCGCCATAATATTAACCGGCAGTATATGGAGTAGGGCTTGCAGAGACTCAGTGGCTGTAGTTCCTAAGGCTCCGCTTATGCTCAGGCAGGCAGTTCTCTGAACCTTTGTTAGTAGGTTGGTGATGGTTAGTTTGTCAGTTGCCTTCCACCATACTACAATGCCTTATAACAGCATTGGACGAACTACTGCTATATATATCCAATGGACGTTTTTAGACGAGAGGCCCCACCGCGACCCTACAACCTTTTTGCAGGAATATAAGGCGACGTTGACCTTCCATGTATGGAACGTTAAGTCTAAATAACAGTTTTCTATCTCGAATTATTCATAAACATTTTGCACTTTCAGAAAAGACTAGATCTGTTACATTCGTGGCAACATAGTAACCACATGTTGGTTACTATGTTGCCACGAAGGGCAACATTAAGTGAAGTATTCATTATAATGGTTCTCCAACAACAGGTGTTATTTTGGTATTCAAAGAAAAATGCAATTTTTTGAGATAAATGATCTCTTTATTATGTTTATTTCATTATTTCATTATCGTGGAATCGCAAAATTAAGTATATGTAATTCCAAAACTTTTTGAGAAAATGGTTACTGAGATTATATCTCATAAAGTATCGTCTATTCTAAGTCCATTCCAACATGGATTTCGTAAAGGTCTTTCAACTGTGACAAATTTGGTGCAATTCTCTTCTCAGGTTATAAACGAGTTTGTTCTTGGTAATCAGACAGACGTGATTTATACAGATTTTAGTAAAGCTTTCGATAGAGTCGATTACAAACTCTTGATACATAAGCTTGATCTTATTGGTTTTAGTAACAACTTATTGCGTTGGATATCGACTTATCTTGATAGTCGTATTCAGATTGTGAAATTTGGTATATCCTGCTCTGATCCGATCTTGGTTCCATCTGGGGTTCCCCAAGGTAGCCATATTGGCCCCATTCTATTTCTGCTATTCATCAACGATTTACCAGATTCAATTTCTAGTTCAAATTTACTGATGTATGCAGATGACGTTAAGATATTTTATTCTTATAAAACATCTGAAGATTCAATGCTCCTTCAAAATGATTTGATTAATTTTGGAAATTGGTGTGATATAAATTGCATGGACCTCAATCTTAAGAAATGTAAACATATGTGTTTCTCTAGGTCGAGGGCGATTCCATCCAGTTTTAGTCTTCATGGTTCCAATTTAGATACTGTTGAATCCTTTGTGGATCTTGGTATATTGATGGATCCTAAACTCAATTTCAATAATCACATAATTACAATGGTGAATAAAGCTTATGGCGTGCTTGGTTTCATAAAGCGATGGGCGAAAGAATTCGTAGATCCATATGTAACTAGGCAGTTATATACGTCACTAGTTAGACCTATTCTAGAATATGGGTCCGTAGTGTGGGACCCCCAGTACGGGACTTACGTTGATAAGATTGAATCGGTTCAAAAACAATTTTTATTATTCGCTTTAAGACATCTTCATTGGAATAGTGATTTTAGTCTTCCACCCTATACTAGCAGGTTGAGTTTGATAAGACTGCCTACTCTCAAGAGTAGACGTATTATGCTGAACACAACCATGGTGCTGAAAGTTATAAATGGTGATGTGCCTTCTAATTTTATTTTGTCTAGGGTTGGATTCAATGTACCTTGTAGACCTTCCAGATATTACCAATTATTACATATTGATTTTCAACGTACAAATTATGCTTCGGCAGAGCCCATTCGTAGAATGTGCATGGATTTTAACACTTTATATGAAGTTATTGACATTGATGTAGAAATTGATGTAGTTAGATCTAGAGTAATATCTTTTTTAAATGTGTAAGTAGACTAATTTTATTGTTTGCATGTGCCGGCTGTTGAAATTTTTCTGTAGCTGGTATTTCCACCCTCTACTATTAACCCGCCATGGTCCGGATCATGGTGTGTACGCAATCCCTACGTCATGGAGATGTGGCCCCCTCGGTCGGAAGGGGCGGGTAAGAGTGGTTGTGTTGGGAACGTTCGTTAAAAAAAAAAAAATGGTTCTCCAACAAGAGGTGTTATTTTGGTATTCAAAGAAAAATGCAATTTTTTGAGATAAATGATCTCTTTATTATGTTTATTTCATAATAAAGAGGAAGGTATGCCGTTAATAATGAAAAACAACATCAGCCAAATGGCCACCACGACCACGCTTATAGGACCATATCCTTTTCATTAAATTTTCCATAACCAAATCGCCAAGTGGCTGCCATATGTCCTCGATAGCCTCACGAATTCTATCTTTGAGGTCGCAAGGTGTTAAATCACAAGATCTCGGTGGCCAATTGTGATCACCTCTTCGAGAGATAACACGGTCCAGAAATTTTTCCCGTAACAGAGCAATGTTTCGTTGCTTGTGTGGCACGTAGCGCCGTCTTGTTGAATGTAAACGTTGTCCAGATCAATACCATCCAACTGCGACCATAAAAAATCATTAATCATCTCTCGATAGCGCACTCCATTCGCCGTAACTGTTGATCCAACCTCATTTTCGAAAAAGTAAGGTCCAATACCCCGCCGGACCATAAACCGGATGGAGAGGCTTCTCAACAATAACTCTTGGGTTTTCCGAGCCCCAGATGCGACAATGTTGCTTGTTGACGTAGCTACCAGGTGGAAATGGACCTCATCAGTCAAGACGATTTTTCGATGGAATTTCGGATCATTTTCATGCATTTCAAGGACCCAATCAGCGTAGACACGACGTTGTTGATAATCGACCGGCTTGAGTTCTTGTGTTAACTGAACTTTATAAGACTTAAGACCCAAGTCTTTATGCAAGATACGGTGTAATGACGTTTGTGGAATGCCCAATTCCAAAGAACGACGAGGAATGGACAAACCTGGGTTTTCTTCAACACTTTGGGCTACAGCAGCAATTTTCTCAGTTGTTCTTGAGCGACGTGCACGTGTTTTATTCTTCACATCACTCACTTGTCCCAAAAGCACAAATTTTTCCACCAATTTCTGTACTGCGGTCCGACAAGGTGCTTCACGACGACCGAAAAATGCTTTAGTTTTGCGAACTGTGACTGCAAGATTTTCACCATTTTTATAGTGAATTTTAATAATTTCAAAGCGTTGTTGAATCGTGTATCGTTCCATTTTTAGTAATGGAATAAAAGCTTCAAAAGTGACAGCTACCGAAATACCGGATGATTCAAAATAACACCTCTTGTTGGAAAATCCTGTATCATAACTTCTGTACTAATACCCAGAATCTTTCATAATTCCACACATAGCATTAGCTTCTTGGTCGCTACCACCTTAAGCAAAATGAGCTAAGTTGCCACGTTCCTCTCGGTACCTCCAATACAAATAGAACAATTTGCAAAAATTATTGTACGGCTTATAACTTTGATTCCAGTCCATACAAATACTTCAAATTTTGTGCAGTGTGATGCGTTTACAGTACTTATAGTCCCCTTCAAAATGGGCGTTGTTACCACGCCCCCCTTTGGCTTATAACTACGATTCCTGTACATACACTTGAAATTTTGTACAGTGTAATGTTTTTATAGTACACAGAGTATATTAAACAAGTAAGAAAGTTTCAGTCGGGTAAACCGACTAAGGTATACCCTCACTTTGTGAGTAATGTAATATTACACAAATTATTCTGTCAATTTTTGTGGGAGGTACCTATATTTCGCTGAATAGTAGATACTTTAAATACATTGCACTGTGCCGAATTGTAACCGTTTATATGGACTGGTATATTAACGTTGAGATATTAAATTGTGGTATAATTTGGCCATTTTGTGTGGGAGGTACAAAAGGGGCGTGGTGATAACTCTCATTTTTCACTGGACTATAGGCATTATAAAAGCATTACACTGTACAAAATTTCAAGTAATTGTATATACTGATATTAATGTTATAAACTGTTAACTTTTGGTGCAAAATGGTACCTTTATGGGAGAGGTACCAAAAGGGGCGTGACAATAAACGCCCATTTATCAATGGATTGTAGGCACTATAAAAACATTACTGTACTGTACAAAATTTCAAGTATTTTTATACACTGGTATTAATGTTATAAGCTGTTAATTTTTGGTGCAAAATGGTGCATTTGTGTGGGTGGTACCAAAAGGTGAGCGGCAATAACGCCCATTTTTCACTGGACTGTAGGCACTATAAAAGCATTACACTGTACAAAATTTCAAGTATTTCTAAACACTGGTATTAATGTTATAAGCTTTTAACTTTTAGTGCAAAATGGTGCATTTGTGTGGAAGGTACCAAAAGGGGCGTGGCAATTTCGCCCATTTTCCTCGAGTTGATAGCGACTAACAAACTAATACTATGTGTGGAATTTCAGAAGATTCGAATACGTATAATAGCAGTTATTAAAGAATCAATATTTCACAACATTTTAACCCTTTGTGGGGGAGGTACCAGAAGGAGTGGACCAATATGGCCCATCTTCGAACTTAGCCGGAGATAGAAAAAAATATTACCACATACCAAATTTGAAGTCAATCGGTTACTCCTTTCGAGAGTTATCGTGCGCACCAGCCAGCAGACACACAGACAGACAGACAGACAGACAGACAGACAGACAGACAGACAGACAGACAGACAGACAGACAGACAGACAGACAGACGGACAATGCTCATTCGACTTAAAATGACCCAAAACGGATTTCCGCCGAACATACTTGGGGTCTTAGGTCACTCCTTCGATGTGTTACACTTTTTTCCGTAGCAAATGATATATACCCTCGTCACACTAAAGTGAGGGTATAAAAATGGGCCTTATTTATACATTTATCCATAGACCTTTTTGCAAATAGGCATTATTATCTTCATTAGAATTCTAGGTTTCAAAAAATGGGACAAACATTTTTTTCTATTTTTTATTGTTTTTTTCGTGTCAGAAAAGCGATTTTATTGAAAAAAAAATTCGAATTGTTTTAACGAAAATTGTCTAATTGTTTTTAGAAAAAAAAAATAAAAAACTTTACATTAAAAAGTTTTTTTGGTTTTATAAAATAGTACTCGTATGCCTCCATCCATAAAAAAAAGTTTTTGGGTCTCGGACACAAAAAATTATCATAACACCGCAATACCAAAACGAGTAGTTCTCTTCAGCAGGAGGATAGAGAAAATCGTTTTTCTGAAAGCGCCAAGTACTTAGAACTTTATAACATAGGAAGTTACGAGTATATTTCAAGTCGAACCGTCTGGAAAGTGCAAAAAAGACGGGCAAAAAGACGTAAAAGGGCAATAGGAAAACGTTGGAAATAATTGTATACGGCAGTAGTTAGACCATACAGACATTGTTGATTACACTAATGGTGATTTCGTTTGTGCAAAAAAATTTATTTTTTTTTCTACATTTTACACTGAAACCGCATTTTTAGGTTCGTTTGTAAAAATGGGGCAGCCGTATGAACGTGTTTTGATTTCGTTTGTAAAATTATTACACCCCGATAATGCGAAAATATCGCATTTTCCACACTCAGCCCAGTCCACAGTGTGGAGTGTTGCACCATCAAATAGCAGACTTCAGAACCAAACCTAAGCGAATGCGTACATTCTTAATGCACTACCAAATGGTTGCGCCATAATGTAGGTATGGGTTTTACTCACCGCACGATTTTTGTTCGATTGTTCACATGCAAAATGAGAAATTATCAGAGGGTGCATGGGGAATTTTTAAAATTTCGCAACATGATGTAGTGACATTATTTTTTAGAAACAAAATCACCATAAGACTGAACGACTTTTTGCAAATAATTTTCTAGCTCTTATTTCTAGACATATAGTAAATATTCTTGAACTCTATACAGATTGTTTCGATCTCAACGACTAAGCAGGTTTTGGTGTCTTTTCTGAGGAACTGGATGTATTCATTGAAAACAGGCTGCTTGATCACTGCAGATTTTTCCAGGCAGAAATCTGAGGTATTGGCGAAGTAACAGAATGCAACTTGACTTGACTTCCAGATACATGTAGTGTCTATCAAGCCGAAATAATGGCAAAAAAGAAGTCGCCAGGTGGCCTAGGTGCAACGTAGTGACCAACACTGGCATTTTCATTTACTCGGACAGTCAGGTTTCCTTCAATCCTCGAATGCCGCAGATCTCTTAACGATATGACTGAGCAGTTAAACATACACTTCATATGGGTACCTGGGCTTAGGGATATCCCGGGGAGCTGAAAAGCAAGGAAAGGGACTATATTATAAATTCTCGAAGAATTTGCATATATTTGTGCGCCACTGTCCACATGCAAGCTTTGGCTTAGGCAAGAGGCAATCAAGTAGTCCAATGAAATAGGGACAGAAATCGGAACCTGTAGGCTAGCTAGACAAATGTGGCTAAGACAAGAACTGAGAAGGTCAAAATGTCTCCTTGCACTAGAGTGGAAAAGACTGTCTACGTTAGAGCCTTCTGCCTAGTCGGCGAACATGCCAGAAGGTTAGGTATTGAGCCCAATAACTTCTGGAGGAGCTGTGGGGAGTTGGAAGAAGTGGAGAGCGTTCAGCACCTGCTTTGCTACTGTCCCTCATTAAGTAAACTACGTCTGTGTATATAAGGGACGGCCATTCTAGGAAGTCTGACAGATCTCACCAGTACCTTATTCATGCTATTGATAAATTTTTTTTAAAAAAAAGGTAGGTTTAGATGAGGGGCATCTGTGCCTGTGGTATCACTAGGGACCTACGTGGGTCTATGTGAACTGACAAATTTGGCTACCACCCTAACCTAAATCTGAAGCAGAATAGCCGAGAGTGATAACGTCAATCTCACTTATCGCGTCTGTCATGGCATGCCATTGCATTATTGGACGGCATGCAGATGTCTTGCGAAGTTACTTTTGCAGATCTTACTTTTTGTGCCCCGATCTCTCTTGAAGCCGGCAGGCTATCCTACGCTCTCATTTCTTTAAGGAGTCAGGAGGCTTGGCTGATGTTAAACTTATGCGATTAACTCTAAACGGGATGGCTTAGAAAAACTTAATGTTTTTCTTAACTTCGCTGTTGTAGCACAATATTTTCATGAGTCTAAGGGAGTCTGTCATACAGGCTTCCACTCTTAACCTACACTTAACATAATCCCTATGAAGAAAGAAGCAGAAAGATGGGCATCCGATAATGGCCTTGGTGTGAACCCGACTAGACAGAACTAGTTATTTTCGGCAGGAGATGATGTAAGGGAGTCTGTCACACCTACGTAATACCTATCGCAGCAAGATGGGCTTCCGATAATGGCCTTGGTGTGAACCTGACTAGACAGAACTGTATCTGTCTCCTTAAGGGGTTGAACTTCTGTTAAACCTCAAACCCAATATTCTGGAAAGAGGAGCAAATTCTTTGTTAGGCTGTTTTTGTAACCCTCATAACGATACCTCCATTCTAAAACATGCTAAGTCAACTTAGCATGTTTTTAGGGAGATTGCATTTTTAACTCCTAAATATTCCAAATTATATTCAGTCAAAATTTGGTGTTTATTCGTCAACCCAATCAAAAGTTATTCACAAAAAAGTAGAGGTTATTTGACTTGCATTATAAAAGAATTCCACACAAATTAACAAAATTCATCAAACTTTGATCGCCTCTCCTGAAAAACTACATTTTTGCACATAGCATAGTTTAGAATGGAGGTATTGATATATTTTAACTACAAACTTAATGCAGTGGGCTTTTCTGCCTTTTCTAAGCATAAGAGCTATTATTTTGTTCCTGTAAGCCCAAATTCTAAGCTTAATCTCGGCATATCTCTGCTATATATAAATATTTGAAACTTAAATGCCGCAGATCTCTTAACGATATGACTGAGCAGTTAAACATACACTTCATATGGGTACCTGGGCTTAGGGATATCCCGGGGAGCTGAAAAGCAAGGAAAGGGACTATATTATAAATTCTCGAAGAATTTGCATATATTTGTGCGCCACTGTCCACATGCAAGCTTTGGCTTAGGCAAGAGGCAATCAAGTAGTCCAATGAAATAGGGACAGAAATCGGAACCTGTAGGCTAGCTAGACAAATGTGGCTAAGACAAGAACTGAGAAGGTCAAAATGTCTCCTTGCACTAGAGTGGAAAAGACTGTCTACGTTAGAGCCTTCTGCCTAGTCGGCGAACATGCCAGAAGGTTAGGTATTGAGCCCAATAACTTCTGGAGGAGCTGTGGGGAGTTGGAAGAAGTGGAGAGCGTTCAGCACCTGCTTTGCTACTGTCCCTCATTAAGTAAACTACGTCTGTGTATATAAGGGACGGCCATTCTAGGAAGTCTGACAGATCTCACCAGTACCTTATTCATGCTATTGATAAATTTTTTTTAAAAAAAAGGTAGGTTTAGATGAGGGGCATCTGTGCCTGTGGTATCACTAGGGACCTACGTGGGTCTATGTGAACTGACAAATTTGGCTACCACCCTAACCTAAATCTGAAGCAGAATAGCCGAGAGTGATAACGTCAATCTCACTTATCGCGTCTGTCATGGCATGCCATTGCATTATTGGACGGCATGCAGATGTCTTGCGAAGTTACTTTTGCAGATCTTACTTTTTGTGCCCCGATCTCTCTTGAAGCCGGCAGGCTATCCTACGCTCTCATTTCTTTAAGGAGTCAGGAGGCTTGGCTGATGTTAAACTTATGCGATTAACTCTAAACGGGATGGCTTAGAAAAACTTAATGTTTTTCTTAACTTCGCTGTTGTAGCACAATATTTTCATGAGTCTAAGGGAGTCTGTCATACAGGCTTCCACTCTTAACCTACACTTAACATAATCCCTATGAAGAAAGAAGCAGAAAGATGGGCATCCGATAATGGCCTTGGTGTGAACCCGACTAGACAGAACTAGTTATTTTCGGCAGGAGATGATGTAAGGGAGTCTGTCACACCTACGTAATACCTATCGCAGCAAGATGGGCTTCCGATAATGGCCTTGGTGTGAACCTGACTAGACAGAACTGTATCTGTCTCCTTAAGGGGTTGAACTTCTGTTAAACCTCAAACCCAATATTCTGGAAAGAGGAGCAAATTCTTTGTTAGGCTGTTTTTGTAACCCTCATAACGATACCTCCATTCTAAAACATGCTAAGTCAACTTAGCATGTTTTTAGGGAGATTGCATTTTTAACTCCTAAATATTCCAAATTATATTCAGTCAAAATTTGGTGTTTATTCGTCAACCCAATCAAAAGTTATTCACAAAAAAGTAGAGGTTATTTGACTTGCATTATAAAAGAATTCCACACAAATTAACAAAATTCATCAAACTTTGATCGCCTCTCCTGAAAAACTACATTTTTGCACATAGCATAGTTTAGAATGGAGGTATTGATATATTTTAACTACAAACTTAATGCAGTGGGCTTTTCTGCCTTTTCTAAGCATAAGAGCTATTATTTTGTTCCTGTAAGCCCAAATTCTAAGCTTAATCTCGGCATATCTCTGCTATATATAAATATTTGAAACTTAAATGCCGCAGATCTCTTAACGATATGACTGAGCAGTTAAACATACACTTCATATGGGTACCTGGGCTTAGGGATATCCCGGGGAGCTGAAAAGCAAGGAAAGGGACTATATTATAAATTCTCGAAGAATTTGCATATATTTGTGCGCCACTGTCCACATGCAAGCTTTGGCTTAGGCAAGAGGCAATCAAGTAGTCCAATGAAATAGGGACAGAAATCGGAACCTGTAGGCTAGCTAGACAAATGTGGCTAAGACAAGAACTGAGAAGGTCAAAATGTCTCCTTGCACTAGAGTGGAAAAGACTGTCTACGTTAGAGCCTTCTGCCTAGTCGGCGAACATGCCAGAAGGTTAGGTATTGAGCCCAATAACTTCTGGAGGAGCTGTGGGGAGTTGGAAGAAGTGGAGAGCGTTCAGCACCTGCTTTGCTACTGTCCCTCATTAAGTAAACTACGTCTGTGTATATAAGGGACGGCCATTCTAGGAAGTCTGACAGATCTCACCAGTACCTTATTCATGCTATTGATAAATTTTTTTTAAAAAAAAGGTAGGTTTAGATGAGGGGCATCTGTGCCTGTGGTATCACTAGGGACCTACGTGGGTCTATGTGAACTGACAAATTTGGCTACCACCCTAACCTAAATCTGAAGCAGAATAGCCGAGAGTGATAACGTCAATCTCACTTATCGCGTCTGTCATGGCATGCCATTGCATTATTGGACGGCATGCAGATGTCTTGCGAAGTTACTTTTGCAGATCTTACTTTTTGTGCCCCGATCTCTCTTGAAGCCGGCAGGCTATCCTACGCTCTCATTTCTTTAAGGAGTCAGGAGGCTTGGCTGATGTTAAACTTATGCGATTAACTCTAAACGGGATGGCTTAGAAAAACTTAATGTTTTTCTTAACTTCGCTGTTGTAGCACAATATTTTCATGAGTCTAAGGGAGTCTGTCATACAGGCTTCCACTCTTAACCTACACTTAACATAATCCCTATGAAGAAAGAAGCAGAAAGATGGGCATCCGATAATGGCCTTGGTGTGAACCCGACTAGACAGAACTAGTTATTTTCGGCAGGAGATGATGTAAGGGAGTCTGTCACACCTACGTAATACCTATCGCAGCAAGATGGGCTTCCGATAATGGCCTTGGTGTGAACCTGACTAGACAGAACTGTATCTGTCTCCTTAAGGGGTTGAACTTCTGTTAAACCTCAAACCCAATATTCTGGAAAGAGGAGCAAATTCTTTGTTAGGCTGTTTTTGTAACCCTCATAACGATACCTCCATTCTAAAACATGCTAAGTCAACTTAGCATGTTTTTAGGGAGATTGCATTTTTAACTCCTAAATATTCCAAATTATATTCAGTCAAAATTTGGTGTTTATTCGTCAACCCAATCAAAAGTTATTCACAAAAAAGTAGAGGTTATTTGACTTGCATTATAAAAGAATTCCACACAAATTAACAAAATTCATCAAACTTTGATCGCCTCTCCTGAAAAACTACATTTTTGCACATAGCATAGTTTAGAATGGAGGTATTGATATATTTTAACTACAAACTTAATGCAGTGGGCTTTTCTGCCTTTTCTAAGCATAAGAGCTATTATTTTGTTCCTGTAAGCCCAAATTCTAAGCTTAATCTCGGCATATCTCTGCTATATATAAATATTTGAAACTTAAATTTCCCTGAATGCTATAAAACTAAATGGCAATAGCTCAATTAAATGTTGACCGTTAAATTGCATACACACTTTTTTCATACGAAGCCAATGATTTTATATGCAATTCTAGTGAAATAAATTGGGTTATGCACTTTTTCGACAAAAACCAAACTAATAACATAAATCTATTTTTGTTTGAAATTTAAAAACAATATTTAAATATACGAGTACGTACTTGTATTTAAGCCACAGGTGCTCTTTTTCGGTTTGTTTTTATTTTTCTTAATGGCCGCTGCATCTATTTCAGATCCAGTTTATAGCCATCCCATAAAGAAATCTACCGGCATTTGTTATGTTGGTTGCTACCACTGCTACTGTGGATGGTGGCCGGTGGAGGGGGAAGACGGCAGATAAACTCGTTAAATATGCATCAGAATTCAAATTGAATTAATTTGGACTCAAACTGGATATATATTTAAATGCTGCCGCGGGTATCTGTTGGTTCAGTATTAGTTTTTTTTATAGGCCTGTCCGTTCGCCTGAGTCGTTGTTGTTGATATTCGATTTGGTATTCAAATGAACTAGTTATTGCCGCAGTAGTACTATTCTAGATCAAAACAACACGTGTTACACCGAAAGAACAAATCTCAGTTAAACTCTGTTGACAAAAGAGAAAATAGTTACAAGAAAGTGCCAGTTTTAGAGTTTTTAAAGAAAACTGAAAACAAATCTGACATTTCTTAGCAAGTCCGACGATTTAAATGAAACCACATAAGGTGATTCGTTCTGAGTTTACACATTAAATTTTTAACATTCACAAAAAACAATATATTATAAGACAAGTTAAAATGGCGTTTAGTTCGTCCAGGCCGAATCTTATGTACCGCCGAGACTAGTAGTATGAGGAGTGTTCTATCAGGAAAAATAGGCTCACAAGTATATCTGTACCGCATAGGACAATCAGATGACGAAGAATGCGGTGGCTGTATTTAACGCCTACGGCCATAATGCCCAAAATTAATTTGGGCGTTTTGACTTCTCCCGAGGTTGCATTTTTGGGCAACATGACCTCCACATAAACGGACTTAAGGTCCGTTAACCAATCGGTCTTAAGGCCCAACTTATAGTGTTTCAAAAGTTCTTGTAAAAATTTAAGGCAGAAAAGGTTTGGTGTGCTTAGCCGGCGTTGGACATACCTCAGATGAGGAAATCTTTAAATCCACGCAAAAACACTTTGATCCGCGTAAGAGACATTGGACATACGCAAGGGGAGAAAATCGGTTTAAGATTAAAATATTTTCATATCTGGGGTATGTCCAAAGTCGTCTACACGGACCAAAGTGTTTCTGCCACGAAAATACACTTTGGTCCGCCTAACCGGCTTTGGACATACCTCACTGAGGAGAAAATCTTTAACCCCGAAAGAAGGCCTGCTACGCTGGTGCATTTGAAGTTTAGGCAGGGCCACATCAGCCTAGAATATTTGCAGTTCCTGAGCAGTGACATCCTGTCATTTGACACTGTAAGAACACTATATCTGAAGAAGAGCTTGCAGATGGCTATAGACATGTCCAAATATTCCAGTTTCCCTGGAGCATGTACCGGCACCCAAATCAGGTGAATATTGAACTGTGCCGACGTCTTGTTAAGAGATCTGTGACACTTAACGTCAGTTTTTAGAGCTAGCCTATCAGGGAGAATATTGATGGCGACTTAGGTTTAGGTTAGGGTGGTGCCAGCTCACATAGACCAATGTAGATCCCTAGTGATAACACAGGCTCAGATGCCCCTCATCGAAAACAATCTGTTTGATAAACAAATTTATCAATATTACCAATATCGATACCGGAATGATCTGTCCGAAAGGCCGATCCCAGTATATCCAGACGTCGTTTACTTAATGAGAGACACTAGAAAAGTAGGTGCTCAATGTTCTCCATTTCTAGCTAATCACCATAGCTCCTGCTGAAGTCATTGGTCTCAATACCTAACCTTCTGGTGTGTTCGCCCGATTAGACAGTGTCGTGACAGAACTGGCACTAAAAGTTTTTTCCTCTCTGGTGCGTGGAGACATTTTGACCTTCTCAGTTCATATCTTGACAAAATTTGTTTAGCTATCCTACCTAGGAATATGGCCTCCAGAGAATTGATGGCGGCCTGACTGTCCGACTAAATTACAAGGCCAGGGCTCGTTACTATGTTGCGATTCATTTGGCGACTTTCCTTACTACCATTATTTCGTCTTGATAGACACTGCAGGTATCTGGTAGTTTGTGAACTTTATCAAGGCTGTGTTCCTTACAGAGTACTCCGAAGCCAACCTTATCATCAATCTTCAAACCATCTGAATAGAAGTGGAAATGGCTTTTGTTTCCTGGTATTCTGCCGACCCATTCCTCTCTTGCAGGTATCTTAGTGGTGAAGTTCCTCTCAAAGGTGTATACTTCTGGCATAAATGTAATCCCATCGGTCGGTACCCTTTGCACTTCATTGTGATATCCTCATGTGCCCATAGTTCTTATATGTACCTCCACATTGATAGACGGTTTAATCGTAACGTAGCTCTGGTAGCAACTTCTCTCGCCACAATATCGATGGGCATTAGATGGATTAGGACTTGTGGAGACTCGTTCGCTGTAGTCCTTAAAGATCCGCTTCTGCATAGGCAGACAGTTCTCTGAACCTTTGATAATTGTTTTGTAATGAGAATATAACATTTCAGCCATTCTGCTACCTATCTACTAAATAGCTTAGATTTCTGCTACTATAGTGATCATGCAGTCTTTTGGAAATAGATATCTCAAGTTCCTCAGGAAAGACACCAAAGCCCACTTGAGTTTGGAATCGCCTGTATAGAAGTTCACTTGGTATATAATTACTCGTATAATAGAGAGTTTGGATATGGAGAAATCATGAAACTATCCTTTTTTGTTTGAGTAAATTATATGAAAGTATAATTAATTATTAAAAAACGAACGCTGCAATTTTTAGGCCGCAAATTCTTAAGCCAAATTCTTCACCTAAAAAATGTGTAATTTATGGCTTAAAATTGCTTTTTTGAGAGCTACTTCTACAATTTTATTTGTATACATTTTATTGAGATGAATTCTTGCCAAAATAGAATATAAACTGCAAAGTTTAGCCAAATTACTTAGAAAATTTGGTGTTTATGGCTTAAATAAGCCTTTTTGGGAGCGACATCTATATATGGACTATAAAAAAATATAAATTGATTTAACAAATTTTTACTACAATGAATTCTTGTCTTAATTAAATACAATCTGCAAGGATTCAGTTAAAATGCTTAGACAATATGGTATTTATGGCTTAAATACGTATATTTTGGAGCGATCTCTATAGGGAGACTATAGCAAAATATGAACCGATTTGTAAAATTTTTGCTGTGATGAATTCTTGACAAAATATAATACAAACTGCAAAGTTCCTGCTAAATTGCTTTAAAAATGTGCTATCTATGGCTCAAAAACCTCATTTAGGAGCGACCTCTACAGGGGAGCTATATCAAAACATTGAACGATATGGCCCAATTCGCAATCGCCAACAACCTGCAACTATAAGAAATATTTCTACAAAATTTGATCAACATAGCTCCATTATTACGGACTGTAGCGTGATTACAACAGACGGACGGACGGACAGACGGAGATGGCTAAAGCGTCTTAGAATTTATGGGGTCTCAGATCAATATTTAGAGGTGTTTCAAACGGAGTGACAAAATGAATATACCCCCCATACTATGGTGGAGGGTATAAAAATAAATAGATTTCTTCTGTATTTCAAGTTTGTTTTGAATTTAGAGGAGAAGGCTTCTTTTGCGATTATTTTGTGTTTAAATGCATATATAGTGCAAACATCTGTTTTTATTACTGTGAAATTTAGTATAAATTTATATTTTTTACAGCTATAAATTCTGACACATGATGCCATTTGTCATAAGTAAACGATTTCCTTCAAAAAATTCAAATAAATCAGCTCGATATGTCTTAAAGTAATTTTATATAAATAAATACACATTTCGGAACTTTCATTAAGCGGGATCCCGGGAACGTTTAAAAAAATCCCGCTATCCCGGGAATTGAAAAAGTCCGGGAAATAAAAAAACTCTAATTAAAGGTATATCTAAATCTGAACCGATTTTCTTCAAATTCGCCAATGTTGGTCCATGGATCAAGAAACTCGACCATGCTAAATTTCAAAATAATTGCATGTAAGATATAGCTTCTATGGTGCTAAAGGGACAAATCGGACGATACATATATATGGGAGCAATATCTAAATTTAAACCGATTTCAACCAATTTCAATAGAGTATATTTCCGACATTCGCTTTTATGAAAGAATGGAATATATATTTTGATAATACTGTTTTTTTTCTTCGGGTGTGGCTATAAAATTCAAAAATCTCTTGGGCAGGTTTGTCCAGATAAACAGCGCACACCGTTAAAACGTCCAGTTGTTTTTGTAAACAACCATTCGAAATGGAGGTGGGTCTATCTATATAAAGAGCATCGCCTGGCGTGATGTGAAGTTTTTTTCTTAATTCTATTGTCGTTCAAACGTGAACAAGTTCAAGTTCGAATAAAAACATAAAACGGTCCTAAAACGTGAATGAAATAATAGAAAAAATGAGTGATTATAAGGTAATGATGGCGATGTTGATCCTGTGAAAGTATAATTATACAAACTGACTAAGTGAAGTAAATTAATTCTGAATAAAATTGAAACAAAAAAAATACACGAGTACTCGGAATGCAAAAATCAACATTTAATTAAAGAAAACGGCAGATAAAAACAAAGCATTTTTTAATTCCGTTATATAATTGTGTTCAAAGCTTAACGAAAAAATTATGAAAATTTTAATTGGAAGTGTTTAAGTGTAATAAATTTGTGTGTCAACTGATGTTTCATCAATCAAATTGATTTTTTTTACAAAACATTAAAAATCAGTTCAAATAAATTCGCTGGAGGAAAACACGTGGCAAATGACCTTTGAAAAAATTCTACAAAAACATGTAATTAATGCTCCATCGAATGTGTGTTTCCCTATTCAATTTAATGTTATCTTTAATGTGATGTGTGATGTTATATAAATAATTGAAAAAAATATATATAATAAAATAAGAAAATTATACAATGGAGAGCAAAATTTTGTAATCAGTGTAAACAGAAAAAATGAAAAATGTATTGGATCAAGTAAAGCCCAAATTACAATAAGATAAAAAAATGTTTTTAATTAATTTTCGAAATTCTACAGAAGAACACAAGACCGGGCTTTTCTGGAGATCACATTTTAAAATCAGTAAGGTAGCGCTAAAGTTGGGCGGAGACGACTATATATGTAATACCTTACACCACTCTCACAGGGCAGAATAGGAAGAAATATTTTCAAGTTTTGTTTTAATATTGTTTGTCTAATAAGAATGATCTGTTCATTCAAATTGATAAGGTTTGTTCTTGGTTCAAGAAATTGTTATCTTCTACATTCTCACCGGATTTGTTGAGATATCTTCTTGTCAAACGAAACTTTTATATGCTAATATGTATAAAAATGTGTTGAGAAATGGGGATATAACTGTTAGATGCAATATTAGTATATAAGTATGTATATGGTATACATATAGGGGCTAAATCTAAACCTGTACTAATTTTCGTAATGACTGGATGTAAAATGTACCTTCTACGGCGCATACATGACAAATCGAACAGAAAATATATATGGAGCCGATATACTCCAAATTTTACGGACCATAATAAAGCCCGATCGGACCATAATAGAGCCCGACCGAAGTCGGATTTTAAGACCGAAGCCGAAGCCGTAGCCGAACTTCAGCTAAATTTACAACCTTCGGCTGAAGCCGTAGCCGAAGACGAATGTTTTATATTTGTTAAAGAATTGTTTACTTTGTACCAAAAAATTGTTTTTTTAATCAGTTTATGTCTACTGCTTACGTATTTATTTACTTTGCACATAAAATTAGAAACCTTATTGTTATAATGACAAAGAAGTATTTTTTCTGCATTAAGACCTTGTATACTATTTCCTTAAATTGAATTCAGCTGCCCAGCAGCATAAACAACTGCTCTCTGGCACACTTGGGTACAAGTTCTTTTCTGTCACCATTTCCAAATTTTTGAAACATCTCGAGTTACAGTATTAAAAAAATTTAAAGATTCATGGACTCAATGGCTCACTATTATCTATTCGTACTACTTTTACAAGAATGCTTTCACTAGTTGGAGAGCTTTTAGGTGAGGAACTGAGTCATGTTTTTCTTTGTCCTTCCTTCCTTTGGTGTCCTTTCTCAAATTATTTTTGTAGTATTGTTCACTTCTGTACACTTCTATGAAGATTTCCATAATAGAATTTTCTTTAAAAAGTCATATAATTCAATTTTTTTGTACTTTCTGAACAAAAAATCGGCCTTCGGCCAACTTCGGCTGATTTTGTGGCCGAATATTGGCCGTATGTCGAGTTTTCGCCGTAGCCGAAGCCGAACATTCGGTCGGGCTCTAGACCATAACTTCGACCTGCACTTCAATTACAATGATACCTCTACAGAGGGACGGACAGGGCTCAATCGACTCAATAAGTGATTCCAAGTCGATCGGTATAAAAAACGATGGGTCTCCTCCTCTCCTGTTGGGTATTACAAACAAATGCACAAACTAATACCCCGGACCTCCGTGTGGTGTAGGGTATAATAAAGGGTGGTCCAGCCATAATGCACGATCAGTGTAGCCAGAAATGACGATTTATCGTCATTTTGACGATTTTTGAAGGTCAAAAACAGGGAATGACGATTTGACAATTTTTGCCCCGAAATGACGGTTTTTATTGATATGAAAAAAAAACTAAGAAAACTTAACGGATTTATTTAATATTAAGACTTTTTACATTTTTTTCGCTTTTACATTTTTCTTCATCCTTTGGGTTGACATATTTTAGTAATTTTAGAAAATGTCTCTAATATAATATGATGACCCTTATCGACCGGGCTGAATATCATATTTTGATCGCATGCCATGACATTATTGGGATCTGTGATGGTTGTTATTTATTATAATAATTGTTTCTGCCACATTTGAGACACATATCTACGGACTCAAGTGTGATTTGAGCGGACGAAATCACTAAATCGTCTTCGAATTTTACGACAATAAATAATACATCGAGAGCTTATCTTCAAAAGCGTCTATCTTTTTTTTTCGAAAATGTGAGTTTGATGATGTACTCATTTGGAATTAAAAAGTATTCCATGGCCTTTTTTGCCGTTTTTTTGGGTTATCTTATTCTATAATTTTTTCGAATTATCAGAAAGTCAAAAGCCGCAAATTGGACACTTTTTCGATTTATTTTCAACTTTTTAGGTAAACACTGACCTGATAAGTTCAAATCTGAGTTTGAAAAATTTGCATCATATCGTATGTTCAGAATTCAGATTCAGATACGTCGTAAAATAAGCTACAAAATTGTTTAAAATAGTTACGTGTCTACGCGAAAACTTGTAGTTTTTGATTGCTGATTCCGAAAAAAATATATTAACCCTTTCTGTATTTTGATGCCATAAGGCGTCATGGGTTTTGGGAGGCTCCAGCTTTCAATTGAACTAGTCTGAAATTTTTTTTTATGCAACATTGTTCTTTGAAGCCTTAAAAGCAATATATCAAATATATATACACATTTTTACTATCCTGGACAGTTATATTACAATTTGAAAACATTACTAAAATATTAATTTTTCAGGTGGAAAAATGTTTATTGTAAAACACAATATTTTAATAAATTGTGTAATAAATTTATAAATCTGAATTTGCAAAATTCTGCAGAAAGAGTCATTCATTAGATTTATTTTATCATTGAATCGAAAAAAAAACTAATGACGTCGTCGTATTTTTTTAAAGTTGTATGATGCCATATGGCATCAATTTTATTTGGAGTATGTAAAATACGTAACAGAAACTAAAGATTTTTTTTTGCATTTGTGAAGGAGGTCAACTCATTTGTACGCTGTTTCTCACAGAGTAAAGTGCAAATGATGCCATATGGCATCACTCCAAAAACCACTTTTGAGTCGACTTTTTGAAAAATTTAAATAATAATAATCTTATTAAAAATATTAAAGGCCAAATAATAACAAAATCTAAAAACATGTACCGAAAGGGTTAACTAAATGTCGTCATAAAATGCAGAAATTGAGAAATTTTAAAACGTTAATGTTTTTTGTATAAAAAAAATCGTCTTATAGTTGAAATTATAGTTTGTTGTTTAAAATAAATTTAAAATATTTCAACTTCAAATTTATAATATTTACGAAATTTACTATTTGAAGACAAAAAGGGATATGTTCATTAAAAACGCAAATACAACATTATATTTTGATGTTTGGTTTGCTGAATATGCTAATAGTTTTTTTTTTAACAGATTATATAAGCTGTATTTGCAGAGCCATGGTATTTAGAGCTTTTCACTCTCCTTGATGATAGCCGTTTTCACATTAGCATTGCAATATTTTAAACTGTATAACAAACTTATGGTGAAACAAAGGAATAACTAACTTATGAAATACGTTATTATCCTTATCAACAATATCTTTTAATCATTATGTTAAATAATGTTAATTTAAATATGAAATACATAGTGAGAAAGGTTCACAATATCACATCTGTATCTGAATCGCTTCTTTAGTCTAAATGGCTCAAAATCTGTATGTAAATAGTAGGTTTATGGAATGACGATTTTTTGACGATTTCGGAAAGCGATTTTGAGATTTTTGTGACCTCACTTTGACGATTTTGGCCCAAGTTCGTCTGGCAACACTGTGCACGATGTTAATTGTGAGTCACACGTGGCAAGCATTTGTTTCACACATAATTGCCATAGATCCTTCTATCATAATAAAAAATATTAAAAAAATTCTCTGAAAACTTTTTTTATTTACAACTAGCTGGACCCGGTCCACTTCGTTGCCCCATATTTCCGATCCCGTCCATTTTTGGACCACTGACGTAGACTGCCAGCAGAACTGCAGTGGAACAAACACACAAACAAACGATTTGCCACGCCCACATTTTTCCCGCCCACTATTTGCAAATTTTTTTTCCAAAACCATCTCAGACCAAATAGCTTTCAAACAAAAGAAAAAAATTTTAAAATCGGTCCAGTGGTTTAAACGTCTATAAAACACATACATACACACAAACATTTTTCCATTTTTATATATATAGATTAACATCGTGCGGTTTTATTTACAGGGTGGCTGATGAATATTGCTACATTAAGAAACTCACTTTTTTTCAGTGTATGGAATTCAGTTTTCTTTTATTCATGTTAAAGCTCATTAAATTTAATTAAATATAGCTTAATTAGTTTTAAAATTAATGTAATTTAAATGCCCCCCTGCTCGTTGATGCATGTGCGCCATCTTACCAAAAAGTTGTTCATTACTGCTTGGAGAGTTGAGACGGGAATAGCCGCAATTGTTTCTCGAATGGATTGCTTTAGTTCATTCAAATTTGATTGTTTTGCATTGTAGACTTCCTGTTTGCAATAAACCCACAAGAAAAAGTCAGGTGCAGTAAGGTCAGGCGACCTGGGGGGCCAACAGAATGTGGAGTTTCTGGATATCAGCTTATTGGGAATTTTTCGCCGCCATTCTGTCATAACAGGCCGGGCTATGTGAGGAGTTGCACCATCTTGCTGAAACCACACAGAGTTGAAAGAAATTCTCATTCGGCGTAATTCTGGATAGAAAAACTCTCTCAACATGCTCAAGTAATGGCCTCCAGTAACTGTAACGGTGTGACCGTTTTCTTCGAAGAAGTAGGGCCCGACAATGCAGCGTGATGAAACTGCACACCACACTGTGACACGAAGTGGATGCAATTCCGTCTCATTCGGAATTTTGTTACAGAACAGTTCTGCAACTATTGCAAAACATTGTCGGTGTCCACGGTCAGCGTTACCGTTGTGCGACTAAAGTGGCATTTTGACCCTTTTTTGAATCCACTTTGCTGCCCCCTTTTCAGAAATCCCCTTTTTGGCCCTTTTTGGAATTTTTTCACTTTGAAACATCGGAGAAGTTTGTATGCCTTTTAAAATGTACTATTCTTATTTTTATACCCTCACTTTAGTGTGGCGAGGGTATATATCATTTGCTACGGAAAAAAGTGTAACACATCGAAGGAGTGACCTAAGATCCCAAGTATGTTCGGCGGAAATCCGTTTTGGGTCATTTTAAGTCGAATGAGCAATGTCCGTCCGTCTGTCTGTCTGTCTGTCTGTCTGTCTGTCTGTTGGCTGGTGCGCACGATAACTCTCGAAAGGAGTAACCGATTGACTTCAAATTTCGTATGTGGTAATATTTTTTTCTATCTCCGGCTAAGTTCGAAGATGGGCCATATCGGTCCACTCCTTCTGGTACCTCCCCCACAAAAGGTTAAAATGTTGTGAAATATTGATTCTTTAATAACTGCTATTATACGTATTCGAATCTTGTGAAATTCCACACATAGTATTAGTTTGTTAGTCGCTATCAACTCGAGGAAAATGGGCGAAATTGCCACGCCCGTTTTGGTATCTCCCACACAAATGCACCATTTTGCACTAAAAGTTAAAAGCTTATAACATTAATACCAGTGTTTACAAATACTTGAAATTTTGTGCCGTGTAGTGCTTTTATAGTGCCTACAGTCCAGTGAAAAATGGGCCTTATTCTCATGCCCCCATTGTTACCTCTCCCACAAAGGCACCATTTTGCACCAAAAGTTAACAGTTTATAACATTAATATCAGTGTATACAATTACTTGAAATTTTGTACAGTGTAATGCTTTTATAATGTCTATAATCCAGTGAAAAATGAGCGTTATCACCACGTCCCTTTTTGTACCTCCCACACAAAATGGCCAAATTATACCACAATTTAATATCTCAACGTTAATATACCAGTCCATATAAACGGTTACAATTCGGCACAGTGCAATGTATTTAAAGTATCTACTGTTCAGGGAAATATAGGTGTATTTCTTAAACCCCTTCTGGTACCTCCCACAAAAATTGACAGAATAATTTGTGTAATATTCAATATTACATTACTCACAAAGTGAGGGTATACCTTAGTCGGTTTACCCGACTGAAACTTTCTTACTTGTTTAGGTATAGGAACGTCAAATATTTGTTTGTATAGGGTAGAAGAAGACATAGACCCATTGTTTATTATATTATCTGCCCATATGATCTTGTGATAAAAGTGTAGGTCCCAAATATTAACCGATATTTACGAACATTAAAAAAGGTCGTATTTTGGACCAGCGACGATCCCTATTTAAAAAAGCTGCATATTTGTCAATCTTTTAATATATCCTATTAGATTTCTTGCCGAGATACGACATACCAAAACATGGACTGATATTCCCCAATGTTACTAGGGACGATTAGGTCCAATATCAAGTAAAAATTCAAATTAAATTTTAGCCAAATCAATTGAAAAATGCGTTTTCTAGATCGTCAAGAACTGACATTAAAGGCGACCTTTATATGGAGGCTATACCAAACATCGGTCGATATACTCGTACCCCAATTTTAATAGCGATCATCCCTAGCCTAAGAAATGCATCTGTACCAATTTGTATCCCCTCACCTTAGAGAGGAGGGTATATATAATTTGCTACAAGCCAAGGAGTGACCTAAGACACCAAGTATGTTTGGCGGGTATTCGATTTTTGGTCTTTTTAAGTCGTTTGAGCAATGTCCGTCCGTCCGTCTCATAGTGGGAGGAATTCCAAAAAAAAAGGGAAATAATTCTGCCGTTTCTTAACCAGACAACCGATAGCGACCAAGCTTGGCATGTTTGTGGAAGAGGTATTAGAGAAGTTAAGTTTTGAGTTTGGGCCCCTGTGGTATACAGGGGCGGAGCTGCAGGGCCTCTAAGTTGGCCACCTCGGTTAAACAAAATGTTCAAGCTCGTGTAACGTATTTTCCGGCCGATCCATAAAATCTTTTGTTGTGTGTATTCTAATAACCGAGGTCTACAAAAGGTCCGAGGTCTACCGATTCGCAGGAAAGGATCGGGGAAAAAATAAACAACAAAGGAAATTTTATATTTCCATTAAATCTTTAAAAATTAAGATATCTCATTTTTTTGTAATTTGTACGCCTTGACACCAGAAATCGAGGCTAATTGTAACATTATTTTATTTGTGGACGTAAATCCCACAATTCTCAAAATAAATTTGAAAATCCCCACAAAAGGGAATTTTTTGTTTTTTCCCAAAATCTGTTATACTAAAAGCCGGTTGCAGTTTATCGTATAACAGATTACTACATATAAAAATGGTAAAAGTTTTCATATCCAAGCTTTGCGATTGCCAAACATGTTGCCTAGTTTGGAAATTTTCGTTAAAAATGTTGTAATTTGGAGAAGCGTGGCAACACTATTAATACAAATTTTTGTCTCGTTCTTTTTTCGATAATAGTCTCCAGGAAGTTTCCTTTAAGACAAATATAAATATATTATACTTTCTTTTTATAAATTCCTCTGTATCTCCAAAATACTACAAATAACTTTTCGCAATAAAATACAAAAATTGACTACGAGTATATTTTGAAAGTGTAAATTTTCAAATGCAGACGGAAATGTAAAAACGACATAAAATTTTTAAAAATGAAAATTTTTCAATGAAATATTTTGTAGCTTGTAGGTTCTGACATAACAAATCGAATGTAATTCGCGAATCATTATATTTCCAAAAGTCGATCCCACAATTCCCAAAATAATTTTGAAAATCCCTAAAAATGGGATTTTTTTGGGTTTTCCCCTATATCTACTATACTAAAAGCGAGGTTTCAGATTTCCTTGCCAGTTCAACTTACAACACCTTAGCACACATAAATATGCCAAAGGTTTTAACATTTTAGCTTTGCGATTGGAGAAAATGAGGCTCACTTTTGAAATTTGTGTAAAAAATTGTGGAAATTGGAGACGTTTGGTAACAATACCAGCAAAAATTTTTGACCCGTCCTTTCTATGAGAGCATACTTTGGAAAGTTTTCTTTAAGATCATAGTAAATATGTTATACAGTTTTTAACTAACTTCTTCTAAAACTCAAAAATACGACATAAACTTTTTTCAAAAATGACAACAAATCGATATAACCATAACTTTTGTCCTGTTGGTTATATCGAACCAATTTTTCATCATATAGGCAATTTTATTGCCAATCCAGACATGCTTAAGTGGATAAAATTGGTGCATATTCTGCTTCGATATTTACAAAATACTAGCACAAGGTCGGGGAAAAAATTAAAAATTCAATTTTCAAATGCAGATATCTCGGTAAGTATACAAGATAACTGTTAGGTGCAAAAAGCCTTTTGTAGACCTCGGTTATTAGAATACACAAATACATTTTATGAATCGGCCGGAAAATACGAAAGTTACACGCGCTTAAACATTTTGTTCAACCGAGGTGGCCAACTTTGAGGTCCTGCAGCTCCGCCCTGTATACCACAGGGGTCCCAAACTCAAAACTTAACTTCTCTAATACCTCTTCTACAAACATGCCAAGGTTGGTCGCAATCGGTTGTCTGGTTAAGAAACGGCAGAATTATTTCCCTTTTTTTGGAATTCCTCCCACTGTGCGTCTGTCTGTCTGTGTGTATGTATGTCTGTTTGCTGACTGGTGCGCAAGATAACTCTCGAAAGGGTTAAACGATTGACTTCAAATTTGCTTTGCGGTAATATTTTTCTCTATCTCCGGCTAAGTTCGAAGATGGGCCATATTGGTCAACTCCTTCCAGTATCTCCCCCACAAAGGGCTAACTTTTAGTGAAATATTGATTCTTTAATAACATCTACAGTACTTACTCGAATCTGCTTAAATTCCACACATAGCATTAGTTTATTAGTCGCTAACACGTCAAGAAGAATGGGCGGAGTTGCCACGCCCCTATTGGTACCTCCCACACAAATTGACCATTTTGCTCCAAAAGATATCTGCTTATATCTTTAATACCAGTGCACACAAATATTTGAAATTTTGTATAGTGTAATGCTTTTATATTACCTAGAGTCCAGATAAAAGTGGGCATTATTGGCACGCCCGTTTTGGTACCTCCCACACAAATGGACCATTTTGCACTAAAAGTTAACAGCTTATAACATTAATACCAGTGGATGCAAATACTTGAAATTTTGCAGGGTGTAATGATTTCATAGTACCTCGAATCCAGAGAAACGTGGGCGAAGTTGCCGCGCCCCTTTTGGTACCTCCCACACGAACGGACCATTTTGCATCAAAAGTTAGCAGCTTATAACTTTAATACCAGTACATACTTTAAAGTTATTAAATCCAATTGAATTGATAATAATTTAATTAAAACAAAAAATAAATAAATTTACGAAAATTTTTGTGGGACTCAAGGTGAGGGGATTTATAAGTCGGTTTACCCGACTGAACTTTCTTACTTGTTTTAAATATCGCTTCATATTTTCGATCTGCACTTTGACCACAAGAATACATCGACAGACGGAAATGGCTAAATCGAAACTAAACTATGATTTTTTAGACGTTACAAACAGATGCACAAAGTCACTATACCCTGTACCACAGTGTGGTGTCGGGCAAAAAAACGTAAAAGAAGAAAAAATACATTTTCTGAAGTTTGACCTCGACTTCTATCCTCAATTTTCATTCAATATATTTAATTTTGAAGGTCATCACCCCGACGTACTAGGGCAACACTTTCTGGGAATTTAAGAAAGATCTAATTTTTGGTCTGAGACGCTTGAGCAAGAACTACCCATATTTATGTGCCTTGTAATGATTTTAATGGTTATTTTATCGAACTGCGTTTTTTGTTATTTTTTATTCCATTTCCAGTTTAAATGTAATTGAATTGTTTTTTAGTTGTAATGTGTATTTTAACTCTTATTTTAATGAACTGAGCTTTTTCCGTTGTTTTTGGTTACTTTTTTATTCAATTTAACTGTTTTGATTAAATAAAACGAACTTACTTGGTCTGGGACGCTTGAGAAAGAAGTACCCATATTTATGTGCCTTGTAATGATTTTAAAGGGTATTTTAACGAAATGCGTTTTTTGCTATTTGTTATTCCATTTCCAGTTTAAATGAAATTGAATTGTTTTTTAGTTGTAATGTGTATTTTAACTCTTATTTTACTGAACTGTGTTTTTTCCGTTGTTTTTGGTTACTTTTTTATTCAATTTAACTGTTTTGATTAAATAAAACGAACTTACGAAAAGGTTGCGACTTTTTTTTAAAAAAAATATCCTTTTTGTGCCACTTTTTTAAAAAAATCACCTTTTTGTGCCACTTTTTGAAATTTCTCAGCGGTAATGCTGTCCACGGTGTGTCCAAGTTTCCGACAGCAAAACCAAAATAATGTAAATATGCATATTTTAATGATTCTGATATTGCATATCCTTTTTTCCAACCAAATATTCACCACAAACAATGAAAAATTAGCTTGAATCAGTAACACACGATCCCCCTGACACGCTTAAACGCTAAAATTATGAAGATTTCGAATGAATGTTGACTTCTGTCAAATTAATAATTGTGAAATTGTAGTGTCAGTATTGACTGTTTTGCAGTTTTGCCAGCATGTGATAAAAAATGAACACGACGTGATAGGCGTGATTTTTATGCCAGATTCAAATTCAGCGCACCCAGATTAGTTAAAAAACATTCTTCGTTTCTGCAGTGAATTTTTTCCAAATTTGTAGACCAGTGCAATTAAAAACTTACAATTCGGTATTGTGCAATATCTTTGAAGTATATACAAGTACAGGGTGGCTGATGAAAGCTGCTACCAAAATGAAAGCTGCTATTTAATGAATATGGTTAATTTTTATTTTATTTTGCAGACAGATTTTTAGATTTAACAAAAATGGATAACTGGGACACTGAAACAAGAATTTGGATTGTCCGCCGCTATTACGCACTGAAGTCCGTAGTTTCGGTTCAAAGAGAGTATAGGGGCACGTTTGGCGGCAATCCTCCGAGCAGATGGACCATAAAGAGAACTGAAGTTTCTTAATATAGCAATATTCATCAGCCACCCTGTATGTACTTGTCAGCTCAAAATATGCGTATATGTCACACCTCTGCTGATCCTACCCACAAAAATTTGATAGATTCATTCGAACACAACTTCCCCATAACTTCTTAAGGAATCGCCTAAATGTTTTGATATTCTGTATTTTAGGCATCGTTAACAATGACTATTAGGTTATGATTAGGTTTAGTTTAGGGTGGCAGTCAGCTTTGCCAGCTAACATAGACCAATGTAGGTCCCAAGTGATACCACGGGCTCAACTGCCTATTATCGAAACCAATCTGTTTGATAAACAAAGTTATCGGTAATAGGAATATCGGCACTGGAATGATCTGTCAGACTTCCTAAAAGGCCGACACCAGTGTACCAGACGTCACCCACTTAATGAGGGACAGTAGCAAAGCAGGTGCTCTATGCCCTCCACTTCTTTTCATCGTCACAGTTCCTGCAGAAATCATTGAACTCAAAACCTAATCTTCTGACGTGTTCGCCGATCAGACAGTGTCCCTCCAGAACTGACTCTACGTTAGGTTAAGAGTTGCAGCCTGTAAAATACACTCACTTAGACTATACAGTCAATTGTGTTACCTCAGGGACATAAGGGAAAATATAAGTTAATCCTAGCCACTCCCGTTGAACCAATTTGATTGCTTTAAAAAGCTCAAAAGTTGAAGGATTACAACATCTGCCATGTTAGTTAACTCCCCAAAGAAATTAGAGCCTTAGGTGGCATGCCGCCTTCTGGAGAGAGCGGTGCACATACACAGAAGGTGTTCTTTTGATTCCCCCACCTCTTCGTTTCCACTGCTTCTGAAAAAGTTATTATGAAAGACCTTCACTCTCTTTGCGTGTCGTCCAATAAGGACAGACACCATAAGTCCCTCGGTACACGGGCAAGTTTTTTCAGCAGATTATCGGCTAATTCTCTTTTCAACTTTTCTCTGCGTACTCGAAACGTACAGGGAGAGTTTTTCTTCCCCTCTTGACGACTGCCTCTCTCTCCTACAAAACGCCGATAATCCGCTGAACATTCAGCCAATGTAAATTCGGACTAAGTGACAGACACGATAAGTAAGACGTCCGGTTTCGATAACGACAGCAGTGTGTTGGTGAGTTTTGAGATAGGCAGGGCCACATCAGACTAGAATGTATGCTGTTCCTGACAAGTGACCACCTGCCTTTTGTTGCCGTAAGGGCATTATCTCACAAGAAGAGCTTGCAGAACGCTATAGGCATGCCTACATATTCCAGTTCCCCTGGAGTGTGTAAGGTACTTCCTGGTCTTGTAAGTTCATCTGCTTTGCAGTTCTCTGGTATGTCCTTGTGGCTCGGCACCCTTATCACCTGAACTGTTCTGACATCTCGTTAAGAATTCTGCTACAGTCGAGGGCAGTTTTTGAATTTAGGAATAAAGTTTCCAGGGACTTGATAGCAGCCTGACTGTCAGAGCAAATATTAATAAGGACTTTGGTCAGTGCATTCATATTCTGCCATTCCTCTACCGCTTTAATAGCTAACATTTCTGCCTGGTAAACATAGAGTTAATATACCAGTGCAGTATTCGGCACAGTGGAATATATTCCATGTATGTGCTTTTAAGCGAAAAATTGGTGTACTTGTTAAACCCCTTCGGGTACCTCCCACGCGAATTAATTCGTATAAAATTCCATATTACATTACTCATAAAGTGAGCGTATACCTTAGTCGGTTTACCCGACTGAAACTTTCTTTCTTGTTTTCTCTCCATTTTATTTTGGTATATAGGCCTGATTGATACAACATATTGAGATCTCGCTGAGACAGGGAGCAATTGTTTCAGCCACTGCCTGTAGTTCCGCCGGCGAGACATTGTCTGGTCCTGGCGCCTCAAAATGTGTAAAGCTTTTGATGGCCCAAATAATTCTAGATTCGGTTACAATCTCGCTGTCGACCTCTAATGGCTTTACCTCAAAGGAATCCCCAATTGAAGTATTCAATGCCTCTTCAGAATTGCCTGGGAAATGTGTATCCAGGAGCACTCTCAGCGATTCCTCACTGGGTGTTGGGGCAACAATTTTCCGTAACCTTGAGGCTTCGGATGAGCTTTCTACGCCACTACAGAAATCTATCCAGTATTTATTTTAAGCCTTTCTTAACTATTTTTTGTACTGCTTGAGTTCTTCCTTATATCGTCGCTTGGATGACCAACTGCAGTAACTGACATTTTCAAAATTGTTCAGGAGAGCAGTTTTTCTGTTTTTGAGACAATGCCCATTCTTCTCCACGGCGTAATATTTATTATATTTCCAGTTTGCTTTTCTTATTGTGTACTTAACTCCATCTTTTTCAATATTATTAACAAAAAAATAAAAAAATTTAATTATAATGCTTATTTTTCATAAACAATGCAGATACGTCACTTTGTGGGAAACAAATTATACTTAATGTCAGTTACCGCCCAGCCCAAACGGCTAAAGCTAGAGTCATGAAATTTGGTAGGATGGTAGTCCTTGCTATATAGACGTGCAATATGGAAGGGTTTTTCGAAATTTTGGGCGCACAATGGGTCAAAAAAGGAAAAAATATGGTATCACAGCCAAATCCAAACGGCTGGAGCTAGAATTGCAACATTTCGTGTGAGGGTAGCGCCTAGGGCGAAGATTCGGTATGAATCACAATTTTTCGAAATTAAAAAATTTACGCGCACATTGGGACAAAAAGGGATATGGTTATGGCACCAAAGCCAAGTCCAAATGGCAAGAGCTTGAATCGTCTAATTTGGCTTGAGGGTAGCCATTGGAACGTAGACTAGACACAAGGAGTTTTTTAGGCAAAAATGGTGGAAAAATGATAAATATGGTGCAGTGAGACAAAACTATGTTGGATGTGGTACAGTGGGGGAAAAAATTTAAATTTGTGCAGTGGGTCAAAAATGTGTTAAATATGGCACAGTGGGGCAAAAAGTGTTAAATATGGTACCGTAGTGCAAAAATGGTAAAATATGGTATGATATGGCAAAAAGGGTTAAATATGGTAGAGTAGGGCTAAGAGTGCGAATTTAGCTTTTGGAATATACAGTATGTTTTTCTCTTAATACATACATACTTATAGTGGCACTGTGATGCAAAAACGATTAAATGGTGTACAGTTGTGGTTTAATGGCATTTAGAGGCACATAACGGAAAAGGGATAAATACTGTAATCTTTAGATTATCCTAGCGGGTGGTATAGGCTATATTAGTTATTTATTGAGGAGGCGTGGCCCCGCGCAAAAAAGTCAATTTGGAGTTATTATTTTCTTAGTGATTCCTACTGTTCCTATCTACGAATGGATTATCGAGATTCCTACTGTCGTTATCTGATGATTGGGACTGAACCGTGATCCCGTTTCGAAAGCAATCGGTCCAAAAATGGGCAACGAGTGGGCTGGGTCCAGCAAATACTCCATAACATTTTGCAATAAGGAACAAACATTTCGGGAAAACGAAATATTAAGTGACATATTGCACTTACGTCTCTTGGTAAAAATTTTGTTTGGCATTGTGTCAGTTACGTCTAAAATCATTTACCGTTTTTTGAGAAAACGGTAATATATATATGCACAAAATTTATACACACGTTGTACTTTGACTAGACAAATCGAATGGCGGCCTTAACTCAATTCCTGAAAAATGGTCAGTTACGTCGGTTGGTCATCCAAGCGACGATATGTGTCGCAGTCCTGTGGGGCTCTTGTGGCCCTTTCCTTATTAAAGAGCTTCCTAAGGAACTTCCTCAGCATAACTATTTGAGACGACCACCATGGAGGTCTTTATTTGCCCCTTGGCTTTAGTTTGGGCATGTGGCTTTTAGCGAGTCATTAAGAGTGTTACAATTGTAGACCGTAGAAAATGGAATATACCCTCATACACTAAAGTAGCGGTATAAAAATAACAAATAATTTGTTACATTCTGTTCAATAAAGTAAAAGATTGTCGGATCTGTGGAGTGCAGTTGAGTAAAATTTCTTCCTGTGGAAATAATTTGGGTCTCTACATCAATTCTAATTTTGACTATTTTATGGTGATAAAATGTGTAACTTTTTCTCATATGTAATCTCAAACAACCACTGTGCCTTGCAGTGTTGCGTACACTAGCCAACTTCGTCATTCATTGTTGTGGTCTAAGTCGGTTGGTTTATTTCGACCAAAGATATTTATACATTTGAAAATCTAAACAGTTTCTCTTGTCATCTGTTTATGAATAATACATAAACAAAAAATTTATCAAACATGAATAATGTATTATGCAAAGACAGTCATTTCAATATTTGAAAATATAATAATTATAAAGATAAAAAGTATCCCTTTTGTCCTAGATACACGAGTATGTCAGTGTAGCTGTAAACTTTGAAGTTTGTGGAATATTTAATTAATTTTAATACCAATTTAATATATCCGTGTATTTTTTATAAAATAAGAGGTACAAGCATGTAAAGCTATTTTAAAATTAATTTCGATTGAAAGAACTTTGTAAAGTGTGATTGCATCCGCAAAAAATTACTGTGTGGTGTGGTTTTCATACCGGAGGTGTGTTTGGACCGTATTTTTTCGAAAATTGGAGTAAGCGCTTTAAATGTTGCGACCACCAACTCAGAATTTCGGTAGTAATTTTTAATTATTTCCAAACGTTGCACGAAAGTGAAAATTACCATGATGAAAATGTTGATATCGACTAAAGTTTTGACACTGAAAGATCATTAAAAATGTTTGAAGATACGAAGTTGTTGACAAAGACAAAACTAAAAACTTCACACAAATCGGAGCAAACGACTATGGAAACCCCCTTAGAACAGAATATGGTGTCGGCAACTTGTACGGTTACTGGACAGAAGCCAAAAATCGACGATATAGAAGTATTAGTAGAAGACAAACCCCCATATATGCAATACACACTGAGAAGAGATTTAACTATAAGACAAACACAGATAAATGCTCTCACACTGAGAAGAGACTTAACTATAAGACAAACACAGATAAATGATCTCACATGTTTCAACATATTATACTATTCAACCGGTTTTTTTTCTGTCCGACCCCTAATTATACCCTACACAACACTGTGGTATAGGGTATTATAAGTTTGTTTCATGGCAGATGTTTGTAAAACCTAAAAATACTACAGCTAGACCCACATTAAAGTATACCGCTCGACTCAGAATCACTAGCTGAGCCGATTTAACAATTTCTATCCGTCTGTCCGTCATAAGTTGTTCGTTGAGTAGAAGTCGCAATTTCAATCCGAAATTTTGCAATTTGGAGTCTTTTGAAACTAGAAATAACCCTATTGAAATCAGTCAAAATCGGTTCAGATTTAGATATAGCCCTAATATATATATTACCCCCGATGTGACATGTAAATGCTGTAGAAACTGTATTTTATATCAGATCAGTACGGAATTTGTCAGAGAAATTTCTCTTATTACACGAATCGACACTGCTAAATTCGGCGAAAATCGGTCCAGATTTAGATATAGCCTCCATATATATGTTACACCCGAGTTGACATATAAGCGCTGTAGAAACCGTATTTTATATCCGATCAGTACAAAATTCAGCAGGGAGAGATTTCTTATTACATAAATGAACACTACCAAATTCGGGGAAATCCTTTCAGATTTAGATATAGCCCCCATATATGTATGTATATGTTTCACCCGATTTGACATTTTATATTCGATCAGTACGAAATTCGGCAGAGAGAGAGTTTCTTGTTACGTGGATGAACACTACTAAATTCGGGAAAAATCCGTTCAGATTTAGATATAGCCCCCATATATATGTTTCACCCGATTTGACATTGAGCGCCGTAGAAACCGTATTTTACATCCGATCAGTACGAAATTCTGCAGAGAGAGTTTTCTTATTAAACTTATGAACAGTGCCAAATTCTGGAAAAATCGGTTCAGATTTAAACATAGTCCCAATATATATGTTACATCCGATTTGACATGTAAGCGCTGTAGAAACCGTATTTTATATCCGATAAGTACGAAACTCGGCAGAAAGAGTTTTCATATTACATGCATGAACACTGCCAAATTCGGAGAAATTCCGTTAAGATTTAGATATGGCCCCATGTATATGTTTCACCCAATTTGACATGTAAGCGCTGTAAAAACCGTATTTTACATCCGATAAGTACGAAATTCGGCAGAGAGAGATTTCATAATTTAGGAACTAATAATTCTTAATGGGGTTAATCGGTTCAGATATGTGATATAGTCCCATATATACTACGTTCCTGCCTATGCAGTAGTTAACGTTATTGAACCTGTATTTTACGTCCGATCTTTAGCAGAAATAAGGTTTTTGAACCAAGTTGATGAAAATCTGTTTAAATTCTGTATAGCACTATCTATTTGATCCTTTCGATTTTTGATCTATGAAAGAATACTGCGCATTTAAAGATTATCGTTTTAGATCTAGTTTATTATGATCAACATCATCAACTCCTCTTGAATAAGCCTTGACGAGGAGATGGAGCTAAGTACATTATTACCTGAAAATAAACCAATTATTCCAAATTATTGTCGCAATACCCATTTTCGCATTGTGACGGAGGCGTAGGGTATTTTATAGTCGGCCCCTCCCGACTTTTTGTCTTTCCTTACTGGTTAACTATAAACCAGTAAGGAAAGACAGAAAGTCGGATGGGGCTGACTATATAATACTAGGGTATTATATAGTCACTGCTACATTGGTGACCAATAAAACATAAATGCCGCCATCTACTTTAATTGACGGTAGAGTTTAATTCAAAAAAGTAAAAAATGTGTAACATTTTTTCATTCATGGAATATTATATTTTTCTGTTTAGATACAAATGTGTTTCATTTAGAATTTTAGATTAGAGTAAGCGTATTAAAATTACTCAACATTTGAATTCATTTAAAATTAAAGAATTATCAATGCTCCCAAAGATGTTTACAGGAACGACATACTCGTACATTCATCAAATAAATACAACACCAGAAAAGCAAATACTGCAGTGCTTTAAAATTAGTAAAAAAGTACTTTAGCCTTTCTTTAATAGTTTTATTTGGACAAGTCTAATGAGTAGCCATGCGCTCCTCTCATTTATTCTGTCTAGAAGTAGCATAAAACATGATGCAGTTTGTAACACATGATGATATGCATTCGCGAATATAACTTAATTTACTTACACCATTATGCGTTCTCGTGCTGCATAACCTGGCCAACTTTATCGGCATTATTCTAGGCGAAGTTTGTTTGTATGATTTGCTGTAGAAAATATTTATGAATTTGCGCTGAAGTTGAATTGTTTTCCGCGGGTTCTGTGTATGAACAACACATGCGGAACTAAATAATGAAGCCCTACTATACCACCGATTATGCATAATGTATTACGCAAAGAGGACCACTGCCTTTTATGTGAATAATTCTCTTTTCGTCCTAGATAAGTGGTGGGGGGGGGATGGTTAAGAACTAAAATGTGGCACGTTTAGTCTATAGCCTTTTATTCTACACCGAAAAAAGGTTTTTTCAGCAGAGTTTCTATTGAAATTTTTCGTTTTGATGACAGAAATAAACGTTCGTTAAATAAAACAAATTGTTCCCGCACGCAAAACTATTTTAACGATGCAATTATTTAATTCGTTTATGGATCAATGCAATTTTTTGATACGGAAAAAATTTCCGCAATTCGGATAAGCATGGGAACAATACCAACAAAATGAAAACGTTCTCCATGAGGCCTCCTTTAAGATAACAATAAAATTGTTATACTTTTCTGAATATTTTTTTGTTACAACAGAAGATTTTTTTTTTAAATCCGACAAAATGTGTAATTTGTTTCTTGACACCGAGTTTGAAAAAAAAGAGTTCAGATTTATATATAAGTATAGGCCCCATACATCGATACCCTTATTAAAAGTATGCTGAGTCGATTTAACAACTTTTTAGGGACATTTGCTCACATGCGCTGCATTGACTAACTTCCCCAGCCTGATCAATACTGGTCGCGTATTGAGTCAATAATATTAATGTCATTGGAATCTCATCTAAACCTCCTTTCGGATAACTAATTCGCTTAGTACGGTTGTTGAGTGCGGATTGCCTATGATCAATTTTGGAGAGGTTCAGAAGTTACATTATAATAACTAAAAATCTTCAACAAATTACGAAAAAAAAATTTTGGAATGTGTTTTCAACTATATTTTGTTTGCTAAATTCTTTGCAATTTAGTGAAGATTTTCAATTATTATAATCCTCCTCCTAAAACAAAGTTGTCTCCACTCCCCATTTACACCAACCGTAGAGTACATTTGGACCATTTTTATAAAAAAAATTAAGGAAAAAAAAATAGATCGATTCTGAGATATCGCAATTTATATTTATATTTCCGCAAAAAGTGACATATAAATGGTTTAAGATAAAATTAATATTTTTTATGAAAAGTGCACGGAAAATCCTTTAAGAAAAAATATGTTCTATTTTCAATGTGTTATCCTTTGTAGCATTAAAATTAACTTCAAACCAGTAAGGAAAGGCAGAAAGTCGGGCGGGGCCGACTATATAATACCCTATACCTCCCTAACAATGCGATAAGGGTTATTGCGATAATAATTTGGAATAATTGGTAAATGGGTAAGAACATATATATGTGGATATATCTAATTCTGAACTGATAATCGCTAAATTAAGCAATATTCGTTCCTAAATTGAGAAACATCTTTCTGGAGAATTTTGTAATGATCGGAAGTAAAGTACAACTTCTATAGCGCTTTGTAACCAAATCAGGAGGAACATATATATGGAGGTTATATATAAATCTGAATAGATTTTCCCTGAATACTCATTCATGTAAAATAGAAACCTCTTTCTGTCGTATTTCGTACTGATCGGATATAAAATACAGTCTCTACAGCGCTTGAATGTCAAATCGGTGCTATATATGGGGGCTATATCTAAATCTGAACCGATTTTCTCCAACTTTGGCAGTATTCCTTCAAGTAATAAGAAACCTCTTTCTGCCGAATTTCGCTGTGATCGGATATAAAATACAGTTTCTACAGCTATTGAATTTCAAATCGGGGGTAACATATATATGGGGGCTATATCTAAATCGGAACCGATTTTCTCCGAATTTGGCAGTATTCCTTCATGTAATAAGAAACCTCTTTCTGCCGAATTTCGTACTGATTGGATATAAAATGCAGTTTCTACAGCGCTTACATGTCAAATCGGGGGCAACATATATATGGGGGCTGTATCTAAATCTGAACCGATTTCCCCCAAATTTTGTATTGTATCTAAGTGTATCACGAGATTACTCTCTGTCAATTTTTGTACAAATCGGTTACAAAATGTTGCTTATACAGTGCATATATGCCCAATCGGAGGTACATATATATGGGAGCTATATGTAAATCTGAACCGATTTTAACCAAAATCAATAGGCCTAAAAAAAGATATGTGCAAAGTTTCGTTGAGATCGGACCATAATTGCGACCTGTACTTTGATTACAAGAATAGATCTACAGACAGACGGACAGACGGACAGACAGACGGACATAGCTAAATCGACTCAGAAAGTGATTACAAGTCGATCAGTATAATAAACAATGGGTCTATCTCTTCTCCTTTTGGGTGTTACAAACAAATGCACAAAGTCATAATACCCTGTACCACAGTGTGGTGTAGGGTATAAAAACCATTACAGAGGAAAAAATCAATTTTTCTGAACTTTGATATCGCTTCCAATTTTTATTATTATACCCTACACCACACTGTGGTACAGGGTATTATGACTTTGTGCATTTGTTTGTAACGCCCAAAAAGAGAAGATAGAACCATTGTTTACTCTACCGATCGTCATAGAATCAATTTTTGAGTCGATTTAGCCATGTCCGTCTGTCCATGTATTCTTGTAATCAAAGTGCAGGTCGTATTTATGGTCCGATTGTGATGAAATTTAGCACTGTGCTCTTCTTTGGCCCAAGGACGATCCCTATTGAAATTGGTCAAAATCGATTCAGATTTAGATATAGCCACCATATATATTGTATGTTACCCCCGATTTGACATGTAAGCGCTGTAGAAACTGTATTTTATATCAGATCAGTATAAAATTTGGCAGAGAGGGTTCCCTTATTACATGAAAGAACACTGCTAAATTTGGGGAAAATCGGTTCAGATTTAGATATAGTCCCCATATATATGTTACCCCCGATTTGACATGTAAGCGCTGTAGAAACTGTATTTTATATCAGATCAGTACGAAATTTGACAGAGAAAGTTCCCTTATTACATGAAAGAACACTGCTAAATTCGGGGAAAATCCGTTTAGATTTTGGTATAGCCCCCATATATATGTTTCACCCGATTTTACATGTAAGCGCTGTAGAAACCGTATTTTATATCCGATCAGTACGAAATTCAACAGAGAGAGTTTTCTTATTACATGTATGAACACTGCCAATTTCTTGGGAAATCGGTTCAGATTTAAACATAGTCCCATATATATATGTTACACCCGATTTCACATGTAAGCGCTGTAGAAACCGTATTTGATATCCAATAAGTACGAAATTCGGCAGAGAGAGTTTTCGTATTACATGAATGAAAACTACAACTGCGGGGAAATTCAGTTCATCCCTTAACCACAAGCAAGATTTCCAAGAATTGGCATGCGCCATGTTGACTTATATTTTTATACCCTACACCACACTGTGGTACAGGGTATTATGACTTTGTGCATTTGTTTGTAACGCCCAATAAGAGAAGAAATAGAACCATAGTTTATTATACCGATCGTCATAGAATTAATTTTTGAGTCGATTTAGCCATGTCCGTCTGTCTGTCTGTCTGTCCGTCTGTCTGTCTGTCCGTCTGTCCATGTATTCTTGTAATCAAAGTACAGGTCGCAATTATGGTCCGATCTCGACGAAACTTTACACATATCTTCTGTTTGGCCCAAGGACGATCCCTATTGAATTTGGTTAGAATCGGTTCAGATTTAGATATAGCCCCCATATATATGTTAGCCCCGATTTGATACGTAAGTGCTGTAAAATCTTTATTTTATAACCGATCAGTATGAAATTCGGCAGAAAGAGGTTTCTTATTACATGAAGGAATACTGCCAAATTCGGAGAAAATCGGTTCAGATTTAGATATTGCCCCCATATATAAGTTACCCCCGATTTGACGTGTAACCGCTGTAGAAACTGTATTTTATATCCGATCAGCGCGAATTTAGGCAAAAAGAGGTTTCTTATTACATGAAGGAATACTGCCAAATTCGGAGAAAATCGGTTCAGATTTAGATATAGCCCCCATATATATGTTACCCCCGATTTGATATGTAAGCGCTGTAAAGACTGTATTTTATATCCGATCAGTATGAAATTCGGTAGAAAGGGGTATCCTATTATATGAATGAACACATTTAAATTTGGAAGAAATCAGTCATGATTTAGATATAGCCCCACATATACATTACCCCCGATTTGACATGTAAACGCTGTAAAAATGTTATTTTATGTCCGATCAGAATTAGATAATATGTTTCTACCCTTATCGTATTGTTAGGGAGGTGTAGGGTATTATATAGTCGGCCCCGCCCGACTTTCTGCCTTTCCTTACTGTTTTTTTAATATTGTGGGTCAATTTGAGAAAGATCTAATTTTTGACCTGTGACACTTGAGATAGAACTACCCATATACAGAGTGGCTGATATGTATTGCAACCAACTTCAGGTTGCTATAATTTCTAAACTGCTAGTCTGATAGCTGACAGATTTATTTCAGTGACAGTTCATTTTATTGTTTACAAGCTTACAAAAGCATTTTGATCTATTGCATTCAGAAAAAAAGTTATTCGTGATGGAATTCAAGCGTGATAGTGTGATTGCTTTATTTGGGTGGAAAAACACAAGTGGCTATCGTTAGAGCCCTCCAGCATTTAAATGCTCGTTACCGTGATACTGGCAGTGTTGCATCGCGTCCAAAAAGTGGACGAAAAAAACGGTAACAACACCAGAAATTATCCGAAAAGTGAAGGCCAGGTTTGATCGAAATCCACGCCGCAGTGGTAAAAAATTGCTCGTGAGCTGAACATATCGCGAGAACGGATACAACACATATTAAAAAATGAGCTTGGACTAAAGCCATTGAAGTTCCAAAAAGTGCAAGAGCTCACCGATGCACAAAAAAAAGTTAGACTGGAAAGAGCCAAGGAGTTGCTTCGCTTGCACGAAAGTGGCCAGTTACCGAATATGGTTTTCTCCGATGAGAAGCCATTCCAAATTGAGCAGTTTGAAAATTTACACCTTTGATTGGCCACCAGAACTCAAGCGCCGCCGATGGTAATGGTGTGGGCCGCCGTAACGGCCGGGGTCAAAATAAATGCCGAATATTATCGGGAAAATGTCCTAAAGACAGTATTGAAGCCCTGGGCAGACAAACATTTCGGCCGCAGACCATGGACATTCCAACAGGACTTAGCACGCGTCAACCAAGAATGGCTTAAAAAGGAGGTTCCTCGCTTCATTTCAACCGCACAAAGGCCACCAAGATCTCCGGATCTCAATCCGTTGGACTTTTGCGCCTGGGGCATTTTAGAGAGTAAGGTTTGCACTAAAAAAGTATCGCACCAAAGTATCGATCATCTCAAGACGACGCTTCGCCGGGAATGGGACAAAATACCGCAGAGCCACTTTCGTGCTCTAAAATTTTATGTTATTTCCGACATTTTTTGCTTTTGAACAATAAAATTTAAAAAAAAAAATAAAAAATATAGCGTTTTACTTTGTTGCATTACATATCAGCCACCCTGTATACATAGTTATATAGTGGAGATCTCATTTCTACAAGTTGCTCGTATTATTCTGAGGGTATTAATTTGATATAGACATGATCTGCCACTTCTGAAGGCAGTTAGTTCTGGACGCAGCTTCTTACCAACATGTTTGAGTAGTGTTTCCAGGATGGTTTTTATAAAAACTTTCAAATCTGCACATAGAATAGTTATACCGCGTCAATTGTTACAATTTGCGTCTTCTTTTATCGACAGTTTTACGATTATTATATTTGGAGAAACAGCGGGTACAGCACTTTGGCGAAAAGTTTGGATCTGCCTTAAATATTTCTGCAGTAATGTTGTCGACCCCTGCTGCTTTCCCGCACATTAGCGCCAAGATGGCATCCTCTATTTCCTGATTAGATGGGTGTTCAGTTCTAATAGGAAGTACGTTATCAACACTCGTAGCACGTTAAATACACCCATAATGTGTTCCCTTCATCGTTTCAGTTGTTCTTCAACTTTTGTGAGTAATTCCCCATTTTCCTCATAAATATATACCCATATCCCTTATTTCTGAACAGAACTTTATAAAATTTTGCAGATAAAACTTTCTTGAACGAAGAATTATATTCGGCATATTTTAAGAAAATCGGTTCTGATTTAGATATAGCTCCTAAACACACCTGTATCCCGATTTTTATACCACACTGTGTAAACTTTGTACATTTGTTTGTAACATCCAAAAGGAGATGGAAATAGTCCCAAAATTCATTATACCGATAGATAAAGAGTCACTTTTCGAGTCGATTTAGCTATTTCAGTCTGCACCTCCGTCCGTTTACACGACCTCTATGAAATTTGGCACACACGATTTTTGTTTTGCCCAAAGGCGAACCCTATCAAAAACATGTAGTTGCCATATAAATATATGTAGGTACCATCCGATTTTACTTTTTCGATTGCGTATGCTACATTTAGTCTTCGGACATTCTGATAGGCTCAAAATAAATCCTGGATAGATTTCTGTTGTGGCGTAGAAAGCTCATACGAAGCCTCAAGATTACGGACAATTTTTGTCTCAACATTTTGTAGTGTTGGGTACATGAAGAAATATGATAGTTCTGTGAGGAAACGCTGGAAGTGCTCCTGCATACATATGTATTTCCTAGGCTAATCTGAAGAGGCATTGAGGCAATGCTTCAATTGGGGATTCCTTTGAGGTGCAGCTATCAGATGTCGCTATTGAGAATGTAGCCGAATCTAGAATTCGTTGGACAATCAAACGCTTTGAACCTTTTAAGTCGCCAGTAAGGATATGGACATGCCTCTAGCGGCCTGCAAGTTCTGCTAAATAGTACCTTTACTACAGCAAATGAAAGGTCACTAGTCAGGAACTACACACTGCTGTCGTTATTGAGACCGGAATAGTTTCTAGATTTATGAACACAACCAAATTAGATAAAATTCTATTCCTATTTAGATACAGGTCAAATGTAGATACATATATATTAGGGCGGGTCGATTTAAAAATCGCCCATTGCTTAGTGAAAATCGTATTCTGGGGATCAAAATAAGAAACTTTGCCGAAGGAACCATACCTCTAAAACGAATTCTGATGTCCCGAAAAAAATCCCACTTTGACCCATTTAGAGTGCTCCAATCGAGTTCAAATGTATGACCGACCCCCACTCAGAGAAGTGCTCAGTGAAAATCGTATTCTAGGGATCAAAATACGAAAATTTGCCGAAGGAACCATACCTCTGAAACGAATTCTGATGTCCCGGGATGGCATGGGTGGGTCGGGTTTCCAAAGTTAGTGTGGGTCGGTCATACATTTGGACTCGATTGGAGCACTCTAAATGGGTCAAAGTGGGATTTTTCAAAATTTGCCCCCACCCAAAAGTTCGACCCGAATTCCGGGACATCAGAATTCGTTTTAGAGGTATGGTTCCTTCGGCAAAGTTTCTTATTTTGATCCCTAGAATACAATTTTCACTGAGCAATGGCGACTTTTTTTGCCTCCCCACAAATCGACCCATCCACTTCGCCCGACTTTTGCCTTTTCTTACTGGTTTTACAGCTACTTTTTGAAGAATATTGTACATGAATCCAATCATTGGTAACACTTTTTAACTTTTTATAGAATCCAAGATTTTTTTCTGCATACCAAAATTAACCTAAACAAGCCTTACAAAAATTAAAATTCTAAAAAACTTAGCAACTTGACTAATTTGTTGTGTGTTTTTTTTATTTATATGTTTTGCAGTACTTGTGCGGTTTTGGTTCTCATTTTTCTTCCGAGGATCCTCGTTGTCCCAATTCTCTGCCCAAGGGACAGAATACTCCACAGAAGTGTCCTTATGGTCTGTATGCCGAACAATTGTCGGGTACAGCGTTTACAGCACCCCGCACGGAAAATGCCCGCACTTGGCTGTATCGCATAAATCCCAGTGCTAAACATCAACCGTTCCAGTCGTATGAAGAGAAGGGAGGCAAATATTTGACAAATAATTGGGATGAACAAAAACCTAATCCAAATCAGGTAAGACTCTTACAAATATTTCTAACAGAGGAGGTATTGTTTTATTGGAAAGAACAAGGGTGTTTTTTTAGAAGTGTTTTGTTTTAGGATTATTTAAGTTTGGCAATTCATTAGGAAAAAACTCGCTTTTGGTTAAATGGATCGATCCGTCAGCTAAAGCATCAAAGCTAGCATCATAACGAATAAAGCAATGCCTATTGTATTAAATCTATGGATAAATGTATTCCAGTCCACACTTGAAATTTTGTGCAGTATAATGTTTTTATAGTACCTACAGTCCCGTGAAAAATTGACCTTTTTGTACCTCGCAAACAAAATGGGCAAAATAAAAAAATTTGATAAATGATTTCTTGAATTACCATTACTTTTACAATATGGGTCATAACTTATATGTACATCCATAATTTTTTTCAAATATTCATTGTTTTTTCGTTACGATGCTGGCCCATTGACAGCTTTGAGTCGTACAAGTAACGTGGACCAGGCGGCATCATTCCAGCAGAAAATGTTGAAGTACATTATACCCTGGCTGTAGAAATTTTTTTGGAAGGCTGTATCCGGCTCTCATACATCCCTAATCGATGGAGGGAAACCAAAGTGGTTCCCAAGGCGGGAAAGATATCGCACACTAGGCCAAACGACTTCAGATCAATTAGCCTATCCTCCTTCCTATTGAAAGGTCTGGAAAGTCTTTTAGATTCTTTCATTAGGGAAACTTGGATACAAAACACATGTCGGGGAACCAACATGCTTACAACAAGGAAAATACTACCGAATCTGCCCTGCACGAGCATGTGGGCACTATCGAATCGTCCCTAAATTTGAAGGATTTCCCCGTGATGGCATTTCTTGACATATAAGGCGCTTTTAATAACATTCACTCAAATGCAGTAGTTGTAGCGCTGTCACATCTAGAAGTGAGCTCTAGCTTGATTAGACTAATTCATGGCCTGCTCACCAATGGCCGTATGACAGCAAATCTTGGGTCCACAACTCTAATAAGGTTTGTAAATAGAGGGACCCAACAAGGAGAAGTACTGTCTCCTATAATTTGGAACCTAGCGGTGAATAAAATCCTGTTAGATCGAGGCAAGGTTGTGGCACATGCGAACGATGTGGGAACCGCAGTAACTGGAAAATTAAAAAACGTCCTCATGGATGTCCTGCAGGTGGCTGTGAACAAATAGGCTAGATGGGTCAGAAGCAGCGGTTTGGGAGCTAACCCAAACAAAGCAGAATTGGTTACCTGCAAACTTTGGCCTAGACAAGAGGCAATAAGGCAGTCCAACGAAAGATGGACAGAAATCAGCACATGTAGTGTACCTGACAAATCTGGCTAAGGTATGACTTGAGAAGGTCAAAATATCTCCTCGTACTAGAGATGAAAAGATTGTCTTCATTAGTATCACTTATGACGGGAAACTGTCTGATCGGTGAACACGCCATTGGGTATTGACTGCAGAAGCTGTGTGTCGATATTCGTACTATCGATAAATTTGTATACGAAACAGGTTGGTTTCTATGAAGGGCATTTCAGCCCGTGGTAACACTAAACTGGCCTATGTGAGCTGCAAAAGAAACCTAAACATAAACCTTTTCTGAAAATGCGATATTTCTAGGAATAATTCTAGATAGGTATAATTCTAGACAAATTTAACATACTGGAAAGTGTAAGGAAGGTCAATGTCGCTTTATATATTTGTATATTCCCACCAGAGGCTCTGGTCTTCTTTGGAATTTTGTGTATATGTAAACGGTGGCAGTCTACGTGATTGGTCCAAAAATGGGCGGGATTGACCCAATGGGCGTGGCCCCGCCCATATAAGCAAAAATTTGGAAATTTTGATATCTTGCACAATATGCCAGCGGGAGTGCTGCAATATTGCGAATATGTTTCTGGCGGCATTTTACGTAATTGGTCAAAAAATGGGCGGGATCGGACCAATGGGCGTGGCCCCGCCCATGTAAGCCAAATTTTAAAAATGTGATATCTTGCACAATTTGTTACCGAGAGAGCTGTAATGTTGAACATATGTATCTGGTGGCAGTCCACGTGATTGGTCCAAAAATGGGCCGGATCGGACCAATGGGCGTGGCACCGCCAAAATAAGCCAAATTTTAAAAATGTGATATCTTGCACAATTTGTTAGCGAGAGTGCTGTAATTTTGTGTATATGTGTCTGGTGGAAGCCTACGTGATTGGTCTAAAAATGAGCGGGATCTGAGCAAATGGCGTGGCCCCGCCCATATAACCCAAAATTGAGCTATCTTGCACAATTTAGTAGCGAGCGTGCTGGAATTTTGTGTATATGTATCTGGTGGCATTCTACGTAATTGGTCAAAAAATGGGCGGGATCGGACCAATGGGCTTGGCCCCGACCATATAAGCCAAATTTTGAAATTGATGTATCTTGCACAATATGTTAGCGAGAGTGCTGGAATTTTGTGTATATGTATATGGTGGCAGTCTGCGTGATTGGTCAGAAAATGGGAGGGATCGGACCAATGGGCGTAGCCCCGCCCTTATAAGCCAAATTTCGTAATTGATATGTCTTGGACAATTTGAGTGCTGTAATGTTGTACATATCTATCTGGTGACAGTCGACGTGATTGGTCCAAAAATTGGCGGGATCTCACCAATGGACGTGCCAACGCCCATATAAGCCGAATTTTGAAATTGAATTATCTTGCTCATTTTGTTAGCGAGATTGTTGAAATTTTGCGTATATGTATCTGGTAGCAGTCTACGTGATTGGCTTACAAATGGGCGGAATAGGACCAGTGGGCGTGGCACAGCCCATATTTTGATATATCTTGCAAGTATAGGAAATACATGAACAAAAATGCTCGGTATGCGATAATTATAGCTGCTCACTCCAGTACAATCGCAATATGATAATGTGATGCATGACCAATGAAACAAGAATTTGGATATACAATTTTATAAGTTTACATTTCTATTTTCTGGACTTTCCACTGACTAATACCAGCAAGGAAAGGCAGAAAGTCGGGCGCGGCCGACTATATAATACCCTACACCTCCCTAACAATGCGATAAGGGTCATTGGGATAATAATTTGGAATAATTGGTAAATGTGGTGTGTGTGTATGTATATCTTATTTTGAAACGATAGTCGCTAAATTAAGCAATATTCGTTCCTAAATTGAGAAACATTTTTCTGCAGAACTTTGTAATGATCGGAAGTAAAGTACAACTTCTATAGCGCTTTGTAACCAAATCTGGAGGAGCATATATATGGAGGTTATATATATATCTGAATCGATTTTCCTTGAATACTCATTCATGTAAAATAGAAACCTGTTTCTGTCGAATTTCGTACTGATCGGATATAAAACACAGTCTCTACAGCGCTTACATGTCAAATTGGGGGTAACATATATATGGGGGCTATATCTAAATCTGAACCGATTTTCTCCGAATTTTGCGGTATTCCTTCATGTAATAAGAAACCTCTTCCTGCCGAATTTCTTACTGATCGGATATAAAATACAGTTTCTACAGCGCTTGAATTTCAAATCGGGGGTAACATATATATGGGGGCTATATCTAAATCTGAACCGATTTTCTCCGAATTTGGCAGTATTCCTTCATGTAATAACAAACCTCTTTCTGCCGAATTTCGTACTGATCGGATATAAAATACAGTTTCTACAGCGCTAATTTTGACATGGGCAGCGAAGCGCACCGGGCTCAGCCAGTCTATATATATAAAAGAGAGTGTCTGTTTGTGGGTTTGTGTGTTTGTTCCGTATAGACGTCTAAACGGCTTGACCGATCATCTTGAAATTTTCACAGAATGTACATGTGTAGGGGGTGCTGAAAATAGGGTACTTTAATTTTCGATACATCAAGTGGGCGTGGACCCGACCATATGGGTCAAATTTTGGTATTGAGAAAAATTTTTAGCTAGAGTGCTGAAATTTTGTGTGTATGCATTTAGTGGCAGATTATGTGCATTTTCCAAAAATGGGCTGAATCGGACCAATGGGCGTGGCCCCGCCCATATAAGCGAAATTTTGAAATTGATATATCTTGCACAATTTGTTAGCTAGAGTGCTGTAATGTTGTACATATGTATCTGGTGAGAGTACACGTGATTGGTTCAAAAATTAGGTGAATCGGACCAATGGGCGTGGCACCGCCCATATAAACCAAATTTTAAAAATGTGGTATCTTGCACAATTTGTTAGCTAGAATGCTGTTATGTTGTACATATGTATCTGATGACAGTACACGTGATTGGTCCAAAAATTGGCGGGAGCGGACCAATGGGCATGGCACCGCCCATATAAGCCAAATTTTAAAAATGTGATATCTTGCACAATTTGTTAGCGAGAGACCTGGAATTTTCTGTATATATATATATCCGTTGGCGATCTAGATGATTGGTCCAAAAATGGGCGGGTTCGGACCAATAGGCGTGGCCCCGCCCATATAAGCCAAATTTTGAAATTATATATTTTGCACAATTTGATAGCGAGAGTGCTGGAATTTTGTGTATATATATATGGTGGCAGTCTACGTGATTGGTCCAAAAATGGGCGGCATCGGAACAATGGGCGTGGCCCCGCCCATATAAGCCAACTTTTGAAATTGAGATATATTGAACAATTTGTTACCGAGAGTGTTGTAATTTCGTGTATATATATCTGGTCGTAGTCTACGTGATTGGTCCAAAAATGAGCGGCATCGAACCAATGGGCGTGGCCACGTCTATATAAGCCAAATTCTGAAATATAAATATCTTGCACAATTTATTATCGAGAGTGCTGCAGTTTTGGGCACATGTATCTGATGACAGTCTACGCGATTCGCCCAAAAATGGGCGGGATCAGACCAATGGACGTGGCCCCGCCTATAGAAGCCAAATTTTGAAACTGAGACACATATCTTGCACAATCTTTAGCGAGAGTGTTGTCTGGTGGTCGTCTACGTTATTGGTCCAAAACAGGGTCGGGATCGGATCAATGGGCGTGGCCCCGCCCATGTAAACAAAATTTGGAATTGAGATATCATGCACAATTTGTTAGCGAGAGTGCTGTGATTTTGTGCATCTCACGCAGTCTACGTGATTACACAAAAAAGGGCGGCACCGCCCATAGAAACCTAATTTTGAAATTGAGATATCTTGCAGGCGGCAGTCTACGTGATTGGTCAGGAAATTGGAGGGATCAGACTAATTAGCGTGGCCCCGTCCATGTAAGCCAAATTTATTATCGAGAGTGCTGCTGTTTTGGGTATATGTATCTGATGACAGTCTACGTGATTCGCCCAAAAATGGGCGTGATCAGACCAATGGACGTGACCCCGCCTATATATGCCAAATTTTGAAATTGAGATTCATATCTTGCACAATTTTTTAGCGAGAGTGCTGTAATTTTTTGCATATGGATCTGGTGATAGTCTACGTGAATGGTACAAAAAGGGTTGCGATCGGACCAATGGGCGTGGCCCCACCCTTTTAATCAAATTTCTGAAATTGAAAAACCTTGAACAATTTGTTAGCGAGAGTGTTGCAATTTTGTGAATATGCATTTGATGGCAGTCTACGTAATTGGTTAAAAAATGGACGGAATCGGAAATCTGAAGTCTAGGGCAACGAAGTGGACCGGGTCCAGCTAGTTAGAATATAAATTTACTTTATATTGTAATTCAAATAAATAAATATTTGTAGGAAGGCTTTGGGATCGCGTTGGGGCCTCTCTCCTAAAATCGTCCATTGGATATATATAGCAGTAGTTCGCCCAATACATTGTGGTGTGTTATACGTCAACTAGTAATCTACATATTCATTACAAACCCGTACGAGACCAATTGGACATGATAGTACACCACTAGTACATATATCCAAAACCACCTAAGGCTTTTTCGAAGTTAGTTGGGCTATTTTTTGAAGTTGGGCTATTTTTAATTAAATTTCCAAACTGTTTCTATATATGGGCAAATCCTGCGTGACGAACGCTACATTCGTACGCGTTTTCGAATTAAAATATAAAATGTTTTGGTCTTTCAAAAGAGATACCCTCAACATATACATAGTGTTTAGTGGGATATGAGCGTTCTTTCGAATGCCATAAAAAAATTGTTTGTAGCAGGTATAAGTTGCGAAAAAATTTATCACAAATTATTGTGACGCACGCTACAAAAAAATGGAAGTAGCTATGAGGGTTAAGGTGTATTTTCGTAATTTTTAGCAAATTTAGCATAACAATTTTTTTCCAGCCAAACTTTTTATAGTAGAAATTTTGTTTATTTTAACAAATCAAATTACATTATTTTTAATAACATTTTGTAAAACATTTTAATACCCCACACCACACTGTGGTACAGGGTATTATAACTTTGTGCATTTGTTTGTAACACCCAAAAGGAGAAGAGATAGAAAGGAGAGAGACTTGTAATCACTTTTTGAGTCGATTCACCTATGTCCGTCTGTCCGTCTGTCCGTCTGTAGATGTATTCTTGTAATCAAAGTACAGGTCGCAACTATGGTCCGATCTTGACGAAACTTTACACATATCTTTTTTTTGCCCAAGGACGATCCCTATTTAATTTGGTTAAAATCGGTTCAGATTTGGATATAGCCCCCATATATATGTTAGCCCCGATGTGACATGTAAGCGCTGTAAAAACTTTATTTTATATCCGATCAGTCTGAAATTCAGCAGAAAGAGGTATGTTATTATATGAATGAACACTGTTAAATTTGGAAGAAATCGGTTCAGATTTAGATATAGCCCCATATATACGTTACCCCCGTTTTGACATGTAAGCGCTGTAAAAACTTTATTTTATATCCGATCAGTATGAAATTCAGCAGAAAGAGGTATCTTGTTATATGAATGAACACTGTTAAATTTGGAAGAAATCGGTTCCGATTTAGATATAGCCCCCATATATACGTTACCCCCGTTTTGACATGTAAGCGCTGTAAAAATGTTATTTTATATCCGAGCAGTGCGAAATTCGTCAAAGAGAGGTTTCTTATTACATGAAGGAATACTGCCAAATTCGGAGAAAATCGGTTCAGATTTAGATATAGCCCCCATATATATGTTACCCCCGATTTTATATGTAAGCGCTGTAAAAACTGTATTTTATATCCGATCAGTGAGAAATTCGGGAGAAAGAGGTTTCTTATTACATGAAGGAATACTGCCAAATTCGGAGAAAATCGGTTCAGATTTAGATATAGCTCCCATATATATGTTACCCCCGATTTGACATGTAAGCGCTGTACATAGAGACTGTATTTTATATCCGATCAGTACGAAATTCGACAGAAGGAGGTATTTTTACATGAACGAGTATTCAGGGAAGATCGGTTCAGATTTATATTAAAGCTCCATATATATGTTCCTCCTGATTTGGTATCAAACCGCTGTAGAAGTTGTATTTTACTTCCGATCATTAAAATTTTCCAGAAAGATGTTTCTCAATTTAGGAACGAATATTGCGTAATTTAGCGATTATCGTTTCAGAATTAGATAATATGTTTCTACCCATTTACCAATTATTCCAAATTATTATGGCAATGACCCTTATCGCATTGTTAGGGAGGTCTAGGGTATTATATAGTCGGCCCCGCCCGACTTTCTGCCTTTCCTTACTGGTTTTATATTTATAAATGTATTTATGAATGAATATATGTTTATAAATGAATGTTATGGGTTATCTATTTTACCACTACAAATAAGGAAAAAAACACCTTAAAAACACCTGAGGGACCATTTTTTAATACTTTTTGTATTAATGGACACCCATTAATACAAAGGCCCACAGATATACAATATGGTATTCAAATGATAGGAAATTCCTCAGGATTCCAAAACGAAATAAAAATCTATAGGCGTATGGGGCCTTAAAATTTTGATTCCACATAAAAAATTCCCCTGAGGTCCAAAACCACATAAAGTATTAAAATTAACCAATTAAAATATTTAATAATACGAGTATATGCATTGCTACACTCCATTGCATCACATGAGATTTTAAGACCTGGTCACCGCCACCGGATTTTTTCTTATTTTTTTTGGTATCTTGTTGACATTTTCTTTCATGGGAGTACCATTTCAAGTATATGTAGGCTTTAGGGCATTAAGGTCCCAGTGGCCCGTTGCACCACCGGGCATATTTTTACCTTTGTGGAGTTATTTCGGAGGCGGTGGTGTTTTTGTTTTGACATCTGCTCGCTAATACACTTTTGCATGGATATCTGACTAAAAAAAGGCCAACATTAAAGGGCTATAAAACAAAAATTCGAGCTAACGTTGCACCACCGGGCATATTTTTACCTTTGTGGAGTCATTTCGGAGGCGGTGGTGTTTTTGTTTTGACATCTGCTCGCTAATACACTTTTGCATGGATATCTGACTAAAAAAAGGCCAACATTAAAGGGCTATAAAACAAAAATTCGAGCTAACTTTGCAAAACCATTTTGGGGGTTTTGATATAATAGTACTACAGGGTGGCGCAGAATGAGCTATATGGTTTAAATGGTTTACAACTTTTTTATTATGATATTTTTTTTAGATATCCAATATATTATTGGGTATATTATTGGGTAAATTAGTGCACCACTATTCGCATGCAAGCTTTTGCTTAGGCAAGAGGCAATTAGGCAGTCCAACGAAAGATGTATGTATAGAAATCAGCACCTGTAAGGTAGCTAGATAAATCTGGCCAAGATATATCAAAATATCTACGTTAGAGTCATTTCTGACGTCTGGAATAAAATATTTGTTTGCGATTGTATTCTATTTTTTACGGTCTTATTTTTGCCAAAACATAAAAATTGGCTTGGAAACAAAAAAAATTAGGGCTTGGACACAAGAAAAATGTCACAGTATGCCCCATGTGCGGTAATAATACACAAGCAATTGACTAAACATCTCTACATTCAAAAGAAGTATCCATTGGGTTGCACTTTATGGGTGGGAGGAATCATTGGTCGAACACATGACTAAAATGATATTCTAATGTTAATGTCAAAAAATTATACTTTTAATAAATTTTTTATTCAATTTAATGTTCTTCACCTCTAAAAAACACCCTTTATAATTTAAATGAAACTCTCGAAATTCGTATATTTAGATAAATTATTCAATTTAATCAATGTTTAAATTCAATTTAGATGCGTTGGAAGCCATTTGATATGCCCAGCACTTCGGAAAAAGTGAATTTCGTTCAAGGCTTCCACACGGTGTGTGGTGCTGGTGATGCCCGCAGTCGTCATGGGCTCGCTATACATGTCTATATGTGCAATGTCTCCATGGACAATGCGGCATTTTATAATAGTGATGGTGATTTCTTAATAGGTGAGTTCACAAATCAATTGTCTAATTTAAATCGTAGTAATCAGGAAATTATAATTTGATTGTAAAATTTGAATTGAATTTGATTCTAACAGCTTATCTTTATGATTGGTACATTGTGGTACAGGACATTATAACTTTGTGCATTTGTTATACCGATCGACTTAGACATTAGGCACTATATCTCAAGAAAAGCGTGCAGGTCGCTAGAGGCATGCCCACATGGACCTGCAAGTTCATCTACTTTGCAGTTCCCTGGTATGTCCGTGTGGCCCGAACCTATATCAGGTGAACATTGAACTGTTGAGCCAGTTTTTTAATTCAGGAATATAGTTTCCAGGGACTTGGTAGCAGCTTGACTATCAGAGAAGGAGATATCGACTTTAGTTAGAACATTCATTTTCAGCCATTCTGCAACCTCGTTAATAGCTAAGATTTTTGCCTGGCAAACACTACAGTGATCAGGCAGTCTTTTTGCAAGTGAGCCTAGTTGGTTGTTGAGTTTGGACGAACCATCTGTATATAAGTTAGCGAATCTCCTATGTCCTGGCGTACGACAATTCCATTCTGATCTACAGGGCGTTTTTAAGACGTGTGTTTTTCAATCTGGCAATACTTTTTTCGGAGTTGGTATTTTTGACAGCTGTCACTTGTTTATGCCCAGTTTGATTTGCCATTTCATAATGAATCGACTTACTCCGGAACAACGTTTGCAAATTTGTTACCAAAATAATGGTTCGGTTCGCTCGACGATTTTCCGATTTTCACAAGAAAATTTTGTTCAGTGATGAAGCTCACTTTAGGGTGAATGAGTACGTTAATAAACAAAAATGTCGCATTTGGAGTAATGATAATCCACAAGCCATAGTTCAGTCGCCGTTACATCCACATAATGTCACTATTTGGTGTGATCTATTCCAGAAGGAATCATTGCTCCATATCTCTTCAAAATTGAAGCCGGCCATAATGTTACAGTCAATGGGGAGCGCTATATAGGGCATCTCGGCTCGAGCCAGCCGCGGCGGCCACTTGCCCGAAATAATTTTTAAAACATAATGGCAAACCCTTATCATTATAATAGAGCTAAATTTTTGGCCATAACTTGAAATTATATGCGTTTTATTTCTTCTTGAAAACCACACGTCTAAACCCTACCCTTTATCAGGTACAAGAGTAAGTAAGAACTTCTTGCAAAAAGTGGTTGAGTCATAGTGTAATCAAAAATGCCCGGAAGGTGAGGCATTGCGACTGGAATAATACTACATATATCTGCAGCCATTTCCTGACCATAGTGACAGTTCCCTAAGTCTAATGGCAGTACATGTGGCATATTGCTTTGTTATAATGTCTAGCAGCATTAAAAGTAGTAGAACATTCGTGTCCTCAGGCGGTAACGTTCTCAAGGCACCTGTGATACACGTAGCAACCATTCGCTGAACTTTGCTTAGTATCGCGCAGACGGTGGATTTCTGCAGAGTCGTCCACCAGAGCCATACAACATTATCGGTCTGACCACTGCCGCATACAATAAATAAGCTACAAAAGGATTCAGATCCCTACGTTTTCCTATTACCCTTCTACAGGGGTATGGCTCTACCACAGTCTTCTTTGTTCTTTCCAGAATGTTGGTTCAAACCCAACCTCAACTTCCAGTCTAGTAAAATACCAACTGTTGGTACATTATCTCCAGCTGAAAAGATGTGGTTCTGTCTCGGTCGGGTTCATACCAAGACATAAGCTACAGCGGATTCAGATCCCAACGATTTCCTATTACCCTTCTACAGGGTCTTCTTTGTTCTTTCCAGAATGTTGGGTTTGAAGTTCAACTTCCTGTCCAGTAAAATACCAACTGTTGGTACATTATCTCCAGCTGAAAAGATGTGGTTCTGACTCGGTCGGGTTCATACCAAGACCATTATCGAAAGCCCATCTTGCGGATGTATGAAGTTCCTTCTGTATGATGTCTCTAAGAACACTCTGGAACTTCCCTTATTGCCACGACATCTGCATAGGCAGTTATCTTAACACTCATCATCTCCAGAGAAGGAGAAAATTTTTCATGGAGAGATTCTATAGCAGAGGAGACAGAACACCCCCTGTTGACAAATCTATGGCGGTCAGCTAACCCTAAGCTAGCAGAAATGCATCTCTTGATCAGAAGGTTGTGAATGAATCTGAGTATACTGCTATACTGAAGGTCCCCTCTATATCTAAGAGAGGTACAGCTGTATATTCCTTAACAGAGAGAGATCCTTCAGTGAAGCTGACTAGATTATGTAGGTCGGTTTCGGTGCCTTTGCTGTAGGCATACTATTATGTGGACAGAAGCCTGTGCTCAATTTTAGTCCTAAGATAACTATATATTAATCTCTCCAGAGTTTTATAGAGAAATTATAATGGACTGATTGGCCCGAAATCCTCAGCTCCTGTATGGGACGGCTTTCCCTTGGATGCTCTCCATTTTGTTGGTACATAGGTCTGATAGACTTGAACTCCTTCACTTGATCTCGAACTCGAACTTTAGGATGACCAGGCATGACTTTCACGAACATATGTGACATTTGCAATGTGAGGATATTATTTGTAATATTTTGTCTGGTCACCCTGATGGATCGAGTTCAAGAACTTGTGTACTAGTTCGAGATCACGTGAACGACGTCGACACAAGTCTAGGCCTGATTGCTCTGAGCCAGGGGGCAATTGTATCAGCCACTGCCTGTAGCTCTGCCGGCTAGACATTGTTTGGTCCTGTCGGCTTAAAAGGTTTGAAGCTTTTGAAAGCCCCAAGAATTCTCGGTTACAATCTCGCTGGCGATCTCTGATGGCTGCGCTTCATAGGAACTCCCAATGTAAGTATTAAATTCCTCTTCTGAGTTCGCCCGGGAAATGTATATCCTTTGGCACCCTCAGTGACTCCTCACTGGACTGAGTCGAAGAATTAATATCTTTTTTGAAGAACCCAATAGTGTATGGTGTAGAGACAAACATTTTCCGTAACCTTGAGGCTTCAGGTGAGCTTTCTACGCCATTGAAAAAAATCCAGGATTTATGTACAGCCTTTTCAAACTCTCTTTTGAACTGCTTGGGTACTATGTATTTTCAGCTTGAATAAATTCCACAAAATGTTATTTCAAGTTGAAAAATGGAACGCTTTTTTACAAAGTCGCATTGCATTTTTGAAGTGTGTGTGTCGAAATGTCACTTTTATATGAATGTGTGTTTGTTTAAGCATGTGCATTTTTTCCTTTTTGCTTTTCTTGAAAACAAACACGAGTTAAAATTCTAATCAATAAACAATTAAATGAAATAATGCCGACTTATAAAATAGTTAATTTAAATTGCAGAAAGGAAATATTGTTGAAGATCATTGTGCTGTTATACATACATTATTCATTTTGTGTTGATACGATGGCGATGCTTGTGAGGCATCAGAAGCCAGGTTACAAATAACAGAATAATTTCCTACTGTTTCACGAATATAAATAAATAAAATGATGTTTTGATGAACCGAAAAGATGTTTTATTATTATTTTTAAGGATTTACATTATATTTGTTGACATATATAAATTAAACTTCCATCCATAAACGGAATTTCTTTTGCCAACTCCTATGGCTGGCAAGAACTCACTATGTTCTTTATAACCATTAAAAAACGAGATCACAGGCACTGCCCAATTCCATTGTCCTACTGCTTCGGTAGCGTTAGCCGTCCGCAAAGTTTTTCCAGGATTTTCGTCACGATTATTCTAAACATACAAACGTAAATGTACATATGTAATTACAAGACAAATTCCACATTACAGATAGTTACATTCCAGTGTTTTGCAAATTTTTTGCTTTGCTATCCAATGGGAATGTCACTCTTCTGGTTTATTCCATGTACATAATTATTTTCCGTCCTTTGCATTAGTTTTCTTTATTTCAGATAATTTCATTTATTATTCTTTATTAGGAAATTTTATTGCTAATATTCACAACAGTTGAATTTCTCGCGGACAAATGTAAATATAAATAAATAGGAGTACAATGCTGGCGGCTTCAATTTGTTGCGGCGTTCAATTAATTTGTATCGGCGCAAAATGTCAATTTCTCACGTTGAAAAAACATAGTACCACAAACGAAAAAATTTCACTCATATTTTCACAACTTTGTTTTTTGTATGGGATTTCAGCGTGAAACCGGAACATAGTACCGTGCTTTACGGAGCACATGTGTCATTAATAAAGAGCTTTCTGCATCACTTCCTAATCATAGCTACCCACAAAACAAAAGACTTTCCAAAAACAGGGGTGAAGGTGTTATTATTGGGATCCACAAGTACTTCTATATTGGATATTGAACGATGAATTTAACATGGGCTTGTCGCGCCATTTCATTCATTATTTGGCATTATTTCATAAATTAATGCAAATGCAATTTTTTGGATGTTCTTTGAATAAAAATTTGCTCAAAAATTATTTTTTTTTAATTTTTTGTTTTTATGAACATTTTTTTTATTAAATTTTTAAAAGTAAAGTTTTTTATCTTGCCCTGATTTGAACCTGGGTTACCTAGCGCTGCAGCATATTAACGCGCATAAGGAAGCGCGCGTCCGCGAATGCGTTTGAATTAGGGATGTAACGAATATTCGCATTCGCATATGCGAATGCATTATTCGCTTCATTTAAACATTCGCTTTCGCATTCGCATTCGCATTCGCAAAAACCATCTTTGGATTATTCGCATTCGCTTTCGCAAAAATATATTTCCGTATTCCATTTGTTAAAAGTGTTAAATCTCCTTATTCCCTTCACACAATTTTAAGATATTAATACCAATGAAAACCTCTACCACTTCTCTTCAAAACAGTTGAAGAAATATGTTTGTCCTTGTGGTAACAGGAGGTAAAAATATGGAAAACATTCTTAATACTTGAATATCCTGGAAAAGTATCAATTCAATTCCTTAAATTTGTTGGTACTAAAGGGTCAAACGATTATTCGCTTTCGCAAAAATGCATATTTCACTATTCGCTTTCGCAAGAAATATATTTCAATATTCGCTTTCGCTAAAGTCACTTTCGTGGAACGGTGTTAATTCCCTAATTTGAATTACCACCGTTCAGCGATATACACATATGATACATATGAACACTTGAGCTTATGAGTAATTTTTTGAAAACTTCACTGCTTTGTATGTCCCCTTTATCTAGAAATAATTCGGACCGGTTGTTTAACTTTTTATATCCTACATCTCACCCTCAAGTATACCGATCGACTCAGAATCATTAGCTGAGTCGATTTAACCATGTCTATCCGTCCATCTGTCCATCTTATGTTGTTCGTTGAGAACATGTCGAACATTTCACTCCGATCGTGCTGAAATTTTGCAGTTAGGAGTCTTTTGCACCTGGTTCCGATATTGGTTTAGATTCAGTTATAGCTCCCATATATAGTTTGGTCAAATTTGGCCCATTGGCGCTGTAGAAGATGTGGTTTGCATCCAATTGTTTTGAATTTTTGGATGGTAGAGTTTCTTGATTCATGGACCAAATTTGAAGAAAATCGGTTCTGATTTAGATATAGCTCCCATATATATATTTTGTCCGATTTGGCCCTTTGAACCTACAGAAGCTTTAGTGTACATCCAAACGTTTTGAAATTCAGCGTGGAAGAGTTTCTTGATCCATGTGTCAACATTGCTCAATTTGAAGAAAATCGGTTCAGATTTAGATATAGCTCCCATATATATGTGTTGGCTCTTTAGCCCTTTATAAGCTGTAGTTAATATCCAAGCATGTTGAAATTTCGTATGGCAGAGTTTCTTGATCTATGGACCAACTCTGTCTAATTTGAAAAGTTAATGTTAGTTATATTATAAGATTTAGTTATAGCTCCCATATATACAGGGTGGCTGATATGTAATGCAACAAAGTAAAGCGCTATATTTTTTAAATATTATTGTTCAAAAGCAAAAAATGTCGGAAATAACATAAAATTTTAGAAACAGTTTAGATTTGTTCGAATTGGCCACCTTTGGCACGAATTATGGCCTTCAAACGGCCGACAAAGCCATCACACGCTGCACGAAAGTGGCTCTGCGGTATTTTGGCCCATTCCCGGCGAAGCGCCGTCTTGAGATGATCGATACTTTGGTGCGATACTTTTTTAGTGCGAACCTTACTCTCTAAAATGCCCCAGGCGCAAAAGTCCAACGGATTGAGATCCGGAGATCTTGGTGGCCATTGTGCGGTAGAAATGAAGCGAGGAACCTCCTTTTCAAGCCATTCTTGGTTGACGCGTGCTGAGTCCTGTTGGAATGTCCATGGTCTGCGGCCGAAATGCTTGTCTGCCCAGGGCTTCAATACTGTCTTTAGGACATTTTCCCGATAATATTCGGCATTTATTTTGACACCATGGTCGATGAATACGAGCAGGGAGCGACCATCGGCCGTTACGGCGGCCCACACCATTACCATCGGCGGCGCTTGAGTTCTGGTGGCCAATCGAAGGTGTAAATTTTCAGCTCACCTCTTTGGAAAGTAACCCCGATCATTTTGTTTGTTCACAAACTGCTCAATTTGGAATGGCTTCTCATCGGAGAAAACCAAATTCGGTAACTGGCCACTTACGTGCAAGCGAAGCAACTCCTTGGCTCTTTCCAGTCTAACTTTTTTTTGTGCATCGGTGAGATCTTGCACTTTTTGGAACTTCAATGGCTTTAGTCCAAGCTCATTTTTAATATGTGTTGTATCCGTTCTCGCGATATGTTCAGCTCACGAGCAATTTTTCTACCTTTCTTTTCGGATAATTTCTGGTGTTGTCACCGTTTTTTTCGTCCACTTTTTGGACGCGATGCAACACTGCCAGTATCACGGTAACGAGCAATGGTACGAGAAACAAAAGATTTATTCACATTTAAATGCTGGAGGGCTCTAACGATAGCCACTTGTGTTTTTCCACCCAAATATAAAGCAATCACACTATCACGCTTGAATTCCATCACGAATAACTTTTTTTCTAAATGCAATAGATCAAAATGCTTTTGTAAGCTTGTAAACAATAAAATGAACTGTCACTGAAATAAATCTGTCAGCTATCAGACTAGCGGTTTAGAAATGATAGCAACCTGAAGTTGGTTGCAAAACATATCAGCCACCCTGTATGCTTCATCCGATTTGGCCCTTTAGCCCTATAGAAGCTGTATTTTACATCCAATTGTTTTGAAATTGACTATGGTAGAATTGATCTATAGACAAACATTGCCGAATTTGAAGAATTGATTTGAAAAATATCGGTTCTGATTTAGTTATAGCTCCCATATATGTATATGTTTCGTCCGATTTGGCTGCGGAGGCCGAGGCGTACCAAATGTAAATTGTGTAAACAAATTTTAATTGAAATATACATTGGATATTTCATTGTTATCCAATCTTACTAGAGTGGTATAGGGTTTCAAAAATGGTCGGCACCGTTCAACTTTAACATATCCTTACTGGTTTATTAATTTTTTATGTTTTTTCTAACGTATTCAATTTTAAAAAATCTATATTTAATAATAAAATTTTAATATTTTATATATTTTATAAATTATAAATATATTGACGACAAAAAATTCACTAACATCTTCTTAGGAACAACTTAAAAAGTGATTCCTTAGGAAGTACTTCCAAATTTTTTCTGAGTAATTGAGATGACCACCATGGCTCTTGTTGTTTCGCCCTTGGCTTTATTTTAGGACATTATATGTACATATTAGGGTTGCAGTGACTCGTTTCACCGTTCTTCTATGTAAATATATCCCCGATATTTCACAACTTAATTTCCGGTCTTATTGGACTTGACCTGTTGAATGTGACTCTAAATTTACTCATATCTGTCAAATATTTTGGATTTTTCTAGATTGTTTTTGTAGCAAATGAAAATAAACTCTCCTCCTTACAAGAATATAGAAATTCACTGCTTGTAATGTTAGACCAACTTTGAATAAATTTCTCTTTTGTCGGGAAGTTTATGGATTGCAATAACAAAATTGAAAAGTTAAACTAAACTGAACTAACTAAACTCTTCTATTGCAGATTACAGTTGATTGGAGATCTACTGGTATTTAAGTGTAACTAACTTTTAACTTTTTCATCTACATTAATCAAGGAGTTTATAAACAAAAAGCTTATTCTTGACAAGAATTTTTTTTGAAAATTTAAATTCAAATATATGCACATGTTTTCTATCCATTGTGTATTGCAGTCAGTTTTAGTTCGGAAAATGCATATCTTTGGTTTGTTTTTCAGTCATCGGTTGAAAACTATAACAACAACAGAGGAAAATTCCAGCTTTCATTCGTTATGGTACGAGTATATATAAAGTGAAGTAGTCGTTCCAGTAATACCAGTGAATGGGATAGTAGTAAAAGGTACATATGGCTTTTATAAACTGTGAAATTTGAAGAGGCTGTTTGTTTTTTTTTTGGGCTCGGGGTATGTAGGACATGCCAAAAGCGAAGGGTTGACTATGTCCACATATAACAAGTTGACAGGAAGATTAAACATGTTTCAAAATTTTCGCACATTTTTGCCCATTTTCGAGTTTAAATTGAGTTGGGAGATAGTTGTAGCACGAATACAATATGCAGTCTTCAAAGAAGCAGGCTGCATCTGCTTCTTTGAAGAGCTATAAGGTATAAAACCAACACTTGAAAATCATTTTTTTTAATCTTTGAATAATTTCCATCGAACAGTTTCCTCTTAACTATGTCCTTGATGGCGGACATAAATACTCGTGCGTGTGTCTTTTTTGTATGTTTCTCATATGTTCCCATAGCTGAGTGCCGTTTAATGTCAATATCGCAAGGAATGCGTATGTGCTTTTGTTCTGCATATGCATATTAAGGCGGGTTAGGTTATATTGATGCAGAGGGCACATTTTAACTCCGCATGTTTATGAACATACTTATACACAAGCTTAGTTTGTACAGATCAACCAGTAAGGATGGGCTAAAGCTATAAGGGCTACATCCCAAACCACTCTGTTAGAGCAGAATAAGGAAAAAAATATTGTATCAATGTTGGTTCTCTAATATGTTTCTGCAACGATTATATGCTAAATCGAGATAGATGTACATAAGCATGTAGTTGGGCTAAATTTATCTAGGATCTAATTTTCTTAATATATGGCAAACAACTAACTGTCCCTTGTTTAGAAAATTGATTTTTGTCTTTTTTATAAAAACCGTTAAAAAATTTGAATTCTATAGATATTGGGATTATAGTTCCATTATAAAATGCTTCCATTTAGATCTTTCTAATGCAAATTTTTTGAGCTGGTTCCAAATTTGGTCTTGTGAAGCAGATTTCTTCTCAATCTGTCGTCTCCATGTGTGGGCCAGTCGACCTTGTCGCCTGCTTCCTTGCGGGTTCCATTCGTTTGCTGTTTTGGTGATATCTTCATTGGGCTTTCTTAGCGTGTGCCCAATTCATGTCCATGTTCTTCTTTGAATTTCAACATTGATTGGGGTTTGATGTGTTCTTTGCAATAGACAGCTGTTGGAAATTGTAAATTCGGAATATATTACAGTTAGGTACATTTAAATATTTTCTTCAAATGTAACAGTGCTCGTTCTCTTTCAAGAAACTGATATCTGCAAAATTTTGCATTGCTGCCAAGGTACATACTCTGACAAATGCGGCTTATCTAGCGCATAGACTTAAAATCTACTACCATATACCCTGCAGGAAATGAAGTATCCCTCACAGAACTGAAGACGTAGGGATTGGTTAAATGCACCAAACAATAGTGGAGGATGTGCTATGCCATCATACGGCTGCCTAAGAGAAATATATTTCTTAGTAGACGACCAGTTGGGTTATATTCTCCTTGGCAGACGACTAGTTGGGTTAATTATTTCTTAGTTTTAGGTTAGGGTGGCTGCCAGCTTTGCCAGTTATACCACGGGCTTACATGCCCATCATTGAAACCAACCTGTTTGATAAACAAAGTTATGAATAGTAAGAATATAGGTGCGGAAATATCTGCCAGACTTCCTAGAACGGCCGTTACCAGTATGTCCACACGTCGTTTATTCAAAGCGGGGCCGTAGTTGATCAATGCTCTACACTTCTTCCTCATCTCCACAACTTCTGCAGAAGTTAGTGGATTCAAATACCCAATCACTGGCGTGTTCGGTCAGAACTGACACTACCGTAGACAGTATTTTCTTCTCTAGTACGAGCAGATATTTTGACCTTCTCATGCCATATCTAGGCCAGATCTTTCTAGCTATCCTAAATGTGTCGATTTCAGTCAATCTTTCATTGAGCTGCCTGATTGTCTCGTGCACCAATATAGCAAAATTTTTGGAGAATTTGTAATGTCGTCCTATTCCTAACAAATTAATCAGCTTTGTAGTTCCTCGGGATATCCCAAATGAGGTGTATGTTAAACTGCTCAGTCATCTCGTTAAAAGATCTGCGGCAGTCGAGGGCTGTTTTTGAATTCAGGGATGTGACCTCCAGAGTATTGATGGCAACCTGGCTGTTCGGGTAAATTACAACGCCAGTATTGGTTACTATGTTACTACTCAGCCACATGCCGACTTCCCTTATTGATATTATTTCGGCTTGATAGACCCTGCTGGTATCTGGTAGTCTGTGAGCTGTGTCCAAACTAAGTTCTTCACAGTGTACTCCGAAGCCAACCTTATCACCAAGCTTCTAGCCATCCGTATAGCAGTGGAGATGGTTTATATTAAATGGTATTCTGACAACCCAGTCATCTCTGACTGGCAGCATAGTCATGTAGTTCCTCTCAAAAGTGTAAGCAGTTGGTCCTCTCGATCGGTTACCATATCACTACGTTGTGATGTCTTCATGTGGCTCCACATTGATAGGCAGTTTAATCTTATTGCCGCTCTGGTTGCAACTGCTCTTGCCCCAATACTAATCGGCAGTAGATGGAGTATGGTTTGTAGGGACTCAGTCGCTGTAGCCCTTAAAGCTCCGGTAATATATAGGCAGGCAGTTCTCTGAACCTTTGATAGATAGTAGGTTGGTGATGGTTAGTTTGTCAGTTGCCATCCACCATACCACAATTCCGTATAACAGTATTAGGTGAACTATTTCTACATATAAAGGGTGGTTAAATTTTAAAGGCCGACGTTGATTTTGAATAAAACACAAATTATTTAGGAAATTATTGTCATTTCTTTTTATTATGATAATATTGGTATGGTTCAATTATGTATGGAACAAAATATCGGCCAAATGGCCGCCGCGACCTCGGCGGCACACACCTCCATCCGATGGTTCAAATTTTCGATGACGCTGAGGCATAATTGAGGTTCTATGCCGTTAATTTGCCGAATTATCTCATCCTTTAGTTCTTGAATTATTGCTGGCTTATCGACCTACACATTTTCTTTGAAACAACCCCAAAGAAAGAAGTCCAACGGTGTCAAATCATATAATTTTGGCGGCCAATTGACATCGCCACGACGTGAGATAACACGGCCATTGAATTTGTTGCGCAAAAGAGCAATTGTTTCGTTAGCTGTCTGGCAAGTGGCACCGTCCTGTTGACCCCATATTGTCCACATCCATATCTTCCAATTCGGGCCATAAAAAGTTAGTTATCATCTCACGATAGCGAACACCATTCACAGTAACTGCCTGACCGGCCTCATTTCGAAGAAGTATGGCCCGATGACATCGCCAGCCCATAAGCCGCACCCAACGAACTTGGCGAGCATGCACAGGAGTTTTCACATCTCCTACAGACCAGTTTTGCTGAAATTTGTGCACAACTCTCCCGATTGTGGATACATTTGGTCGATTCATTCGGTTCAAATTGAGTTAGTCTGAAATTAAGAAATGTCAAATGAAATGCAGAAAAAAACTTGACGTTTAGGTGTGGTTCACATTCAACTTCGGCCCTTACAATTTAACCACCCTTTATATCCAATGGACAATTTTAGGAGAGAGGCCCCACCGCGACCCTAAGCCTTCCAGTAGGAATATGAGGCGAAGTTTGCCTTCCTTACACGTTCCAATACAATAAATAAATTTTGCATTTTCAAAAAATGCTATATATGTTCCGTATAACCGAGGAGGGTCCACATGAGGGACCTTAATCTTCCCAGTAAAGAGAATCAATTCAGTCTTGTGTGGGTTAAATGCCAAACCAATGCCCTAGTCAATTTGTTCAGAGCCAGCTGTAGGATGTCTCTGAGCACGTTTTCGAATTTGCCAGATACTGCGATTGCCACGACACACAGTGTCGTGATCGTGGCCAAAAATACCGACAGTCGATGTTGGAATTTTTAAATTTATTTGCACGAATCGATGAAAAACAGTTGGAGTAGAAAGCACATAAAATATTTTTTAGATTCATTCAGCCGTTTCAGAGATATGGGGCCTCAAAATTGAAGTTGTGTACCTGCATATATTTATAACATCAAATAATTTAAAATTTGTATGATCTTTTAAGGGTTAAAATAATTGCAAAACGTGTTTCTTGTTGTTGTGCAAAAATGTTTCTGCAATACGACAAAATAATTTGTTGGTCCAAATATAACTCATATAGAAAGTATCGTTAGGATAATTTGTGTGTACAGAAAAACACGCGTGTTTTATAAGTGGACCGAAAAGACAATTTATAACGACAGTTCACCAACGATATTATTTTGATTTTTAGGTATAATGTAGTAGTTTTAAAGTAAATAAATTCCAGATGCGAATATTTGCGAATTTGCCTACAATAAATATTTTAATTTGTTATTTTTTTCGAGAATATTTTAAGAATCAAAATTTTGAAAAAAAAAATTCAGTTCGAATTGAATTAAAATAGAAAGAAATTATATTTCTGACAATAAAATATGGCGCATATTACATTTGAAGTCATTTGTGCACTATTTGCATATTTTACTTGCAACTACTCAAAAAGGATATTTTAAGGATAATTTAATCTTTGCTGCAATTTCAGCGATCACATGCTATATTGTAAAACAAATTCCGTGGGTAATTTTAGAAAATACTGTATTTTTGCATTTCAGGATATGTGGGAGGTGGGCGTGTCCTTTGACGGATTTGATCCAAAATTAGTTTTTACCTTATTTTGCTTATAAAAACTACTTATGAAACATTTTGTTGATCTACATCCACTCCTTCCATTTTTGGCCAACCGTACAGAGAAATCACGACACTGTGCGACATCCACAAATGCCAAGACTTTGCAGTCACAACGTTCTGGATTTCATTTACCGCTAGGTTCCACTTTCGTGGGAACAGTAATCTTCCTTATGGAGCACCTATGTTCACAATCCTTGTTAGAGCTGTGAACTCAAGACTTGCTATTATGCGTCTTCTATTGCGCAGGCTTTGGATTAGTCTAATCAAGCTAGTGTTCACCCTTAGATGTGACAGGCGACCAGTTATCTATTCCTTAGTTGTCGACCAATTTGGTTATCAACTCCTTAGATGAGACAAGTTGGGTTACGTACTCTCTAGTAGAGAAGCAGTTGGGTTATCTACTTCTTAGTAGATGATTAGTTGGGTTATCTTCAGCTTAGTAAAATACCAGTTGGTTTATCTACACCTTATTTGACAGCGGGTTATGTTATCTACTCCTTAGCTGATATCTAGTCGAGTTATATACTGTTTATGAGGGTTATATACTGTTTATTTGATGAGTACTCGCGTAGTCGAATTTTTAGTTGACGTCCAGTTGCGTTATCTACTACTTAGTAAAATAAAAATCGGGTTATCAACTCCTTATACGGCGATCAGATGGGATATGTGCTGTTTACAGTATGTGTAAGAACACACACATACAGCAAGATTTAATGGCAAACATATTTGTGGAGCATTTCATCCCCGCCCCCCATTTTTAGGAGAGTTTTTACGATTTATTAACATAGGAAAAAAAAATTAAGTTATGTAGGGGAGCTAGAGGATTAAAATGTTCCTCGTAGTGTTTTAGGTAGTATTGGCGAACTTATCCTATACATACATAAAACGTAAGGATCACAAGGTTTTCTATGCCGATTCCTATACATAAAACGTAAGGATCACAAGGTTTTCTATGCCGATTCATAATAAGAATATGAACCAGTAAGGAAAGGCAGAAAGTCGGGCGGGGCCGACTATATAATACCCTACACCTCCCTAACAATGCGATAAGGGTTATTGCGATAATAATTTGGAATAATTGGTAAATGGGTAAGAACATATATATGTGGATATATCTAATTCTGAACCGATAATCGCTAAATTAAGCAATATTCGTTCCTAAATTGAGAAACATCTTTCTGGAGAATTTTGTAATGATCGGAAGTAAAGTACAACTTCTATAGCGCTTTGTAACCAAATCAGGAGGAACATATATATGGAGCTTATATATAAATCTGAATCGATTTATCCTGAATACTCATTCTTGTAAAATAGAAACCTCTTTCTGTCGAATTTCGTACTGATCGGATATAAAATACAGTCTCTACAGCGCTTGAATGTCAAATCGGTGCTAACATATATATGGGGGCTATATCTAAATCTGAACCGATTTTGGCAGTATTCCTTCGTGTAATAAGAAACCTCTTTCTGCCGAATTTCGCTGTGATCGGATATAAAATACAGTTTCTACAGCTATTGAATTTCAAATCGGGGGTAACATATATATGGGGGCTATATCTAAATCTGAACCGAATTTCTACGAATTTGGCAGTATTCCTTCATGTAATAAGAAACCTCTTTCTGCCGATTTTCGTACTGATTGGATATAAAATACAGTTTCTACAGCGCTTACATGTCAAATCGGGTGCAACATATATATGGGGGCTATATCTAAATCTGAACCGATTTCCCCCAAATTTTGTATTGTATCTAAGTGTATCACGAGACTACTCTCTGTCAATTTTTGTACAAATCGGTTACAAAATGTTGCTTATACAGTGCATATATGCCAAATCGGAGGTACATATATATGGAAGCTATATGTAAATCTGAACCGATTTTAACCAAATTCAATAGGGATCGTCCTTGGGCCTAAAAGAATATATGTGCAAAGTTTCGTTGAGATCGGACCATAATTGCGACCTGTACTTTGATTACAAGAATACATCTACAGACATACAGACGGACAGACAGACAGACGGACATAGCTAAATCGACTCAGAAAGTGATTACAAGTCGATCGCTATAATAAAAAATGGGTCTATCTCTTCTCCTTTTGGGTGTTACAAACAAATGCATAAAGTCATAATACCCTGTACCACAGTGTGGTTTAGGTTATAACCAGTAAGGAAAGGCAGAAAGTCGGGCGGGGCCGACTATATAATACCCTACACCTCCCTAACAATGCGATAAGGGTCTTTGCCATAATAATTTGGAATAATTGGTAAATGGGTAGAAACATATTATCTAATTCTGAAACGATAATCGCTAAATTAATCAATATTCGTTCCTAAATTGAGAAACATCTTTCTGGAAAATTTTAATGATCGGAAGTAAAATACAACTTATATAGCGGTTTGATACCAAATCAGGAGGAACAATCAATATAAATCTGAACCGATCTTCCCTGAATACTCATTCATGTAAAAAGACCTCCTTCTGTCGAATTTCGTACTGATCGCATATAAAATACAGTCTCTACAGCGCCTACATGTCAAATCGGGGCTAACGTATACATATATGGGGACTATATCTAAATCTGAACCGATTTCTTCCAAATTTAACAGTGTTCATTCATATAATAAGAAACCTATTTCTGCCGAATTTCATAGTGATCGGATATGAAGTAACATTTTTACAACGCTTACAAGTCAAATCGGGGGTAACGTAGATATGGGGGCTACATCTAAATCTGAACCGATTTTCTCCGAATTTAGCAGTATTCCTTCATGTAATAAGAAACCTCTTTCTGCCAAATTTTGCACTGATCGGTTATAAAATACAGTTTTTACAGCGCTTACATGTCAAATCGGGGGTAACATATATATGGGGGCTATATCTGAATCTGAACCGATTTTCTCCGAATTTAGCGGTATTCCTTCATGTAATAAGAAACCTCTCTTTGCCGAATTTCGCACTGATCGGATATAAAATAACATTTTTACAGCGCTTATATGTCAAATCGGGGGTAGTGTATATATGGGGGCTATATCTAAATCTGAACCGATTTTAACCAAATTCAATACGGATCGTCCTTGGGCCAAAAAAAAGATATGTGTAAAGTTTCGTCGAGATCGGACCATAATTGCGACCTGTACTTTGATTACAAGAATACATGCACAGACGGACAGACAGACAGACGGACAGACAGACGGACAGACAGACGGACAGACAGACGGACATAGCTGACTCTAAATGGGTCAAAGTCGGATTTTTTCCGGGACATCAGAATTCGTTTTAGAGGTAGGTTCCTTAGGCAAAGTTTCTTATTTTGATCCCTGGAATACGATCTTCACTGAGCACTTCACTGAGTGGGGGTCGGTCATACATTTGGACTCGATTGGAGCACTCTAAATGGGTCAAAGTGGATTTTTTTCCGGGACATCATTAGTTTTTAGTTTTAGAGGTAGGTTTCTGCGGCAAAGTTTCTTATTTTGATCCCTAGAATACGATTTTCACTGAGCAATGGGCGATTTTTAAATCGACCAGCCCTAAAGTACATACGTAAACTTCCAAAACGCCGATACACTTATATAATTGTTTACCCCTCTATCAGAATCCTTTGACAGAACCTTTTATTTACTTTTTATTTTATATATTTTTTGTGTTCCACAGTGTAATATTAACAATTTTGTTTTGCCTTCAGCCCCACTAGTTGCTGTGACAAATTTTTTACCTGAAACGAACCACATTTCCATACCTCCATTCTAAGCTATGCTATGTGCAAAAAGGAAGTTTTTCAAAACTTGATGAATATTTTAAATTTGTGTGGAATTCCTTTGTAATGGAAATCGAATGACCTGTACTGTTTTGTGAATAACTTTTGATTAGGTTGACGGATAAACACCAAGTTTTGACTGAATATATTTTGTAACATTTAGAAGTTAAAAATGCAATCTCCCTAAGAACATGCTGAGTCGACTTAGCATGTTTTAGAATGGAGGTATCGCTTTACAGATTGAGCTTTGGTATGTTATAGTTGTTTTCCTTAATTAAGCGTATCTAGAAATATGTTTTATAGAAGGGATAATAGTCAGTCCAAAATATACATTACCATATTATGAAAATTAAACACAATTTTTTAATATCTACAATTAAATTTTTGTTCGCCGCATTTGATAAACGTATTCATTGCCGCAATAGCCACATTAAGGTACATGTGTGCATGTAGACAAATGTGTTCATATGCATGTGTTCATATTGGTTTTAGCAACTCGATTTTAATAACATTCTTTTGTTTTTCTTGAAATAATATATATCTTGCTGTCGGTCGTTTAAAGAAGAATATATTGCTTTTATAGCCGAATAATTGAATGGAGATTGTAGATAATGGAACATGCATTTATGACCATTGAATATGTACACTCAAACATATATTGATATTCGTGTATGTACATTCATATACAACAAATGTTTCATATACAATTGTACAACAAATAATACATAACAATGTCTCAAATATGTACATAAATGCGAGTACATAAATATTTTTCTGTGTAGTTTATATAATTCATGAAATAACACATATTGTGTAGTCTTTAATTAATAGATAATATTTATCTGTTGGTCGTTTTAAAATAAATAATGTGTGCTACAAGAGTGTTGATTTTAAATTATTGAAATTTGTTAATAACTTAAACTTAAGAGAAACGTTTAAAACGTATGTCTTGTGAGTTCTATAGGACAACGAGAGGTCAATTATGTTTACAGGAGATATGGATAAATTTAAGTCAATCAGATAGTAGTACGGAGCTTGAACCTAAATATATCTTCTCTTAAGTGATTTTACTGAAAGACTTAGGGGCGAATAAGTAACATACTCATATACAGGGTGGTAGATATGTATTGCAATCAACTTCAGGTTGCTATCATTTCTAAACCGCTAGTCTGATAGCAGACAGATTTATTTCAGTGACAGTTCATTTTATAGTTTACAAGCTTACAAAAGCATTTTGATCTATTGCATTCAGAAAAAAAGTTATTCGTGATGGAATTCAAGCGTGATAGTGTTATTGCTTTATATTTGGGTGGAAAAACACAAGTGGCTATCGTTAGAGCCCTCCAGCATTTAAATGTGAATAAATATTTTGTTTCTCGTACCATTGCTCGTTACCGTGATACTGGCAGTGTTGCATCGCGTCCAAAAAGTGGACGAAAAAAAACGGTAACAACACCAGAAATGATCCGAAAAGTAAAGGCCAGATTTGATCGAAATCCACGCCGCAGTGGTAGAAAAATTGCTCGTGAGCTGAACATAACGCGAGAACGGATACAACACATATTAAAAAATGAGCTTGGACTATAGCCATTGCAGTTCCAAAAAGTGCACCGATGCACAAAAAAAAGTCAGACTGGAAAGAGCCAAGGAGTTGCTTCGCTTGCACGAAAGTGACCAGTTACCGAATTTGGTTTTCTCCGATGAGAAGCCATTCCAAATTGAGCAGTTTGTGAACAAACAAAATGATCGGGTTTACTTGCCAAAGAGGTCAGCTGAAAATGTACACCATCGATTGGCCACCAGAACTCAAGCGCCGCCGATGGAAACGGTGTGGGCCGCCGTAACGGCCGATGGTCGCTCCCCGCTCGTATTCATCGACCATGGGGTCAAAATAAATGCCGAATATTATCGGGAAAATGTCCTAAAGACAGTATTGAAGCCCTGGGCAGACAAACATTTCGGCCGCAGACCATGGACATTCCAACAGGACTCAGCACCATCGCACTCAACCAAGAATGGCTTAAAAAGGAGGTTCCTCGCTTCATTTCTAACGCAGAATTGCCACCAAGATCTCCGGATCTCAATCCGTTGGACTTTTGTGCCTGGGGCATTTTAGAGAGTAAGGTTCGCACTAAAAAATACCAAAGTATCGATCAGGAGTAAATAACCCAACTGGTCATCTGCTGAGCACTAGATAGATAATCCAAGTGGTCTTCTACTAAGGACCAGATAACCCCAACTGGTCCCCTACAAAGGAATAAATAACCTAACTGGTGGTCTACTAAGGAGCAGTTAACCCAGTACACGCTGAAAAAAAATCGATTGTGTAGTATATTGTCCCAAACATATTCGGCTTGAAACATATATATGTTTAAGGTACACTCTAAATATATAATATTTGGTAAACGCAAAAATTATATATTTAGGGATATGTTGTTCTAAACAAATCCTTGTTTCCGTCCTAATACTTTTTATTTGGGACTATTAATTCCGAAACAAAAATTTATTTGATTTTTAATTGTTGTTAAGTTTTTTTTAGCAATTTAATATAAAATTTTTAGACATTTTTTATATTCGTAAATATGAAATTATATAATTTTGGATAAGAAAAAATTACTTAAAGGATTGACAACAAATGCTGATATTAAATACCCAAAAATTTAAAATGATTCGCTTCAAACAGAAATTAATACTGCTTATGATATTTTTAACTGGGAGGAATACATAATTGGAAACGAAGGAAAAATTAAAAATGAAATTAGAAAAATTCAGCAATGTTTTGAAAAACTTTTTTAAATAAAATATATTTGAAGATATTCCTTAACAATAATTTTATTTGTACATAAACACATATTTTATTTGAGAAAATTAGTTTGCAAATATATTTTGTTGTAATATATTAATATATGCGTTCCAAGTAAATTTTATTGATTTACAAATAAAATTTGTTTACTCAGAAATATATAATATTTAAAAATTTGTGTTCCAAATATATTTCCTTTCTATTCAAACATATCAAAAAGGCGATTTTTCCCCGTGTATATAAGTATATAACCCAACAGGTTATATACTGTGGAATAGATAAACCAACTGAAAGACCACTAAGGAGTAGATAACCCAACTAACCGCCTACTAATGAGTAAATAACCCAACTATTAATCTACTAAGGAATAGATAACCCAAGTGGCCACCTAATAAGGAATAAGTCGTCCAACTGGTCGTTTACTAAGGTTTACATAACCCAACTGGTCGTTTACTAAGGTTTACATAACCCAACTGGTCGTTTACTAAGGTTTACATAACCCAACTGGCCGTCTTCTAGGAGTAAATAATCCAACTGGTAATGGAGTAAATAACATAACTACACGCTGAAAAAAAATCGCTTCTGTAGTATATTGTCCCAAACATATTCGGCTTGAAATAAACATATGTTTAGGGTACACTCCAAATATATAATATTTTACACACACAAATATTATATGTTTGTGAGGATATTGTTCTAAACAAAAATATGCTCCCATTCAAATATTTTTTATTTGGAACTAGTATTTCCGAAACAAGGATTCATTTGAAATTATTTATTTTGGTAATGTATTAAATGTCTTAACTTAAAGACAAGTTTTCTGTTTTTCAGATTTTCAAAGAGCAATTTTTTTATAAATTTTTAATGTTTGTAAAATTTAATCAAAACTTAAATCGAACAATCTTTCGTAAATATAAACGACATTGATGGATTGACAAAAAGTGATGAATAGGAATATTTATAAATAAGGACATTTTTAGCTATAAAGTGTAACACGAAAACCAGGAAAAGCTAACTAAAATTCGAATAAGTCAGTAATGTTTTAAAAATCTTTTTAAATAAAACATATTTGGAAATCTTCTTAAACAATAACTTTGTTTGTGTGTAAACACATATTTTATTTGTGAAATTCAGTTTGCAAATAAATTATGTTCTAATATATTAACATATGTGTTCCAAACAAAATTTCTTGATTTTCAAATAAAATTTATTTGTTAATATTTAAAAAAATGGTTTCCAAGTATATTTTCTTTCGTTTCAAACATATCAAAAATGACGATTTTCCTCCGTGTAGTCACATAATAAGGAATAGATAACCCAACTGAACGACTACTAAGGAGAAGATGACCCAACTGATCGTCAACTAAGGAGTAGATAATCCAAGCGGTCTTCTACTAAGGGGTAGGTTATCCAACTGGCAGCCTACTAAGGAGTAAATAACTCAACTATTAATCTACTAAGGAATATTTAACCCAAGTGGACTTATATTAGGGATCTAGTCAGCTGCATAATTTAGTCAAGGATTCCTCTCTGTTAAGGAATATACTATGGTAACTTTCTACGATTCCTTCAATAACATAAATAAAGTCGCTATAATTACGGCTGTAGCAATCCTGGTGGTTGGCAGCAGTATTCTCGTATATGGAGCTATATCTAAATGTAAACCGATGTTGACCAATTTCAATAGGCGTCTCTCTACCTTGATGAAAGAAAGTGTTCTATACCAAATTTCATCAAGACTGGAGTAAAATTGCGACGGACGATAAACTTGGTTAAATCGAATCAGCTTTAAACCTCTTAACTCGCCAGGACCAGATAAAGTCTCGCTGGCAGAATAACAGGTAGTGGCTTATACGATTTGCTCCCTGAATCAAACAGATCTACACATGCTGTGTCAATCAGGCCTACATACCAAAAAATTAACAGAAACCAAGGTTGTTTTCATCCCAAAAGCGGGAAAGCCGTCTCACACTGAAGCTAAGGATTTCCGGCCAATCAGTCCATCGTCACTTCTCCATTAAACCCTTTAGAGATTAATAGATAGTTAGCTCATGACTCAAGTTGATTACAGGCTACTATCCAATCAACAGCTTGCCTACAGCAAGGGCAAGTCGACCGAAACCGCTGTTCATGATCTAATCAGCTTTATTGAAGGATCCCTCTCTGTTAAGGAATATACTATGGTAGCTTTCTAAGATATGGAGGGGGCCTTCAATAAAATAAATACAGGCGCTATAATTATAGTATATATAAACTAGTTCTTTTCATCCGGGAGAAATAAGGTACCACCAGTTACATCTGTCTCATTGGGCGGTATTGTTTCCCTTCTCTAAAATACTTAGGTATTTTACTGGGCAGGAAGTTGCACTTCCATTCCTAAATTTTTGGAAGAGAAAGAAGGGAGTGGTAGCACTATTTGCCCGTAAAATGGCTATAGGAATACGCTGGGGTCTGAAGCCGCGTATAGATTATTGGCAGTAGGCAGAACGATAATGATGTACGGTATTGTCTGGTCGACAGATCTGCAGAAATACACCTTCAGCGCGATACTAAACAGCGTCAGCGAATGATTGCTATATGTATCACTGGTGCGCTGAGAACGACACCAACTGAGGCTTTAAATGTTATATCACTTTTAATGTCGATTGACATTATAGCAGTGCAATATGCAGCTATTACACCTGATAGGTCAGAATAGAATGGTCGTATACCGGGACAGAGGAGATTCGTTCACTTCTATTGGGTTTTGGTTTCTTTTCTGAGGGACTTGAGCTATCACTTGCAAAAAGGCTACCTGATCGATGTAGCGTTTACCAGGCGGAAATGTTAGCTATTAAAGAGGTAGCGGAGTGACTGAAAATTAAAGTTCTGTTCAAAATCGGTATAAATATATTATCTGATAGTCAGGCTATCAAGTCCCTAGATTCCTGAATTCCAAAACTGACCTCCACTGTCGCAGATCTCTTAAAGAGATGGCTGAAAAGTTTAATATTCACTTGATTTGGGTGCCGAGCCACAGGGACATACCAGGTTACTGCATAGCAGATGAACTTGCAAGACTAGGAACTACCTTACACGCTCCAGGGGAACTGGAATATGTGGACATGCCTCTAGCGACCTGCAAGTTATTCTTGAGAAAAAGTTCCAGGTTGCGCCAGCGCACTTCTATTCGTTTAGAGAACGGAAATCTCACTTATCGTGTCTGTCTTGACGTGTCACTGCCTTTGATGTCACGTAGGACATTAACCATGTTTCAGAAACACCGAACAAGTCAATGTCACTTCCACAAAGTATAGTCCTAAGTTCGTCTAAATTGGTGTTGCAATAGAAGGGCAAATGCCTGGGAGTTGAGATGTCCAAAAGACAAACAATTATTGTACCGACAAAGTCTATTCTTGGATGCATTTTTAGCTAAAAAATGCAGAAATTATGGCCTATTTGAGGACTACCTCTACACGGGGACTACAAAAAAATATAAACTGACTACATTTTCTTGCCAAAATAGAATACAAATTGCAGTGTTTTAGCTAAATTGCTTAGAAAATGTGGTGTTTATGGCTTAAACAAGCCTTTTTGGGAGCGACATCTATAGGTGGACTATAGCAAAATATTATCTGATTTAAAAAATGTTTGCTGTGATGAATTCTTGTCTAAATGAAACACAAACTGCAAAGATTCGCTTAAAATGCTTAGAAAATGTGGTATTTATGATTTAAATAAGCCTATTTTGGAGCGACCTCTATAGGGTGACTATAACAAAATATGAACCGATTTGCAAAATTTTCCCTGTGATGAATTCTAGTCAAAATAGAATACAAACTTCAAAGTTTCAGCAAAAAAAACCAGGTATCTACATATGGCTCAAAAATCGTATTTTGGAGCGACCTCTATAGGGGAGCTGTATCAAAACATTAATCGATATGGCCCATTTGCAATCCCACAACGACCTGCAACTATAAGAAGTATTTCTACCAAATTTGATCAATCTAGCTCTATTATTACGGACTGTAGCGTGATTTCAACAGACGGACAGACAGACTGACGGATATGGCTAAATCGTCTTAGAATTTCACGACGATGATGAATATATATACTTTATGGGGTCGCAGATCAATATTTCAAGGTGTTGCAAACGGAATGACAAAGTTAGTATACCCCCATTCTACGGTGGAGGGTATAATAACCTAAGGAACCACAATGCGAGGAATAAATATTACTATAAAATATAATTATTTAATAAACCAAATTTATTAAGCACTGGCAGGATGATCAAAATTACAAGAGTAACCAAATTTTCTCACAGGAAAATCAATAAAAAATATAAATAATAAAGATAAATACTACTCCACAGTAGCATGATAAAAACATAAAAACAACTACTGTCTATGGTTCACGCAGCTGCCATTATTCAAGATGTTTTCACATTCTTGTAGCGTGAGTGTTTTACTAATACCGCCAACCATCATTGTAGCAATGATCTTCGGAACGTCACCAATAACACTGTGCAACAGTGAAAAAAATACACGGACTTGACAGTATAGGTTCGATTCTACTATCAAAGGGTAGTATAACCCTATACTCGGTTTGGCGAAATTGGTGACCAATTTTTTTTATGCGCCTCCAAAGTTTCTGAAAATCAGTGGGCCCGTCGAAAAAGGTGTCATCAGCTTTGGTCCAACAACTAATTCAGACTTGGTTATACCGCTTAACTATGTTTGGCAATAATGTACCTAAGAATATGCTGAATAAAGTTTCTTAACATTTTTCGCGAAAAAAAAAATTTCCGGTACTTTTTTCTGAAAAAGTTAAGGAAAAAAATATTTTTTTTTATGTCCGAATTGTTACATGCAGACTCACATTGTGTTACCACAGGGACGTAAGGAAAAACATAAGATATCCCTAGCCCCTCCCGTTGAACCAATTTGATTGCTTTCAACGCTTAAAAGTTGGCATATTCCAACATCAGCCAAGTAAGCTAACTCCTCAAAGAAATAAGAGCCCAACGGCACAGACACAGAAGGTGTTCTATTTATTCCTCCTCGTCTTCGCATCCACAGCTTCTGCAAAAGTCATTATGCAAGACCTTCAATCTCTCTGCGGGCCGTCCAATAAGACAGTGACCTATCACGATAGGTGAGACGTCCGTTCTCGAAAACGACAGCAGTGCTTTGGTGCGTTTTGAGTCTTGACCTGGCCACATAAGCCTGGAATATATGCGGGTTCTGACTAGTGACCACCTGTCATTTGTTGCCGTAAGTGCACTATCTCTCAAGAGAAGCTTGTGGGTTGCTAGAGGCATGCTCGCTTGTTCCAGGTCCCCTGGAGCGTGTAAGGTAGTTCCTAGTCTTGCAAGTTAATCTGCCTTGCAGTTCCCTGGTATATCTCTGTGGCCCGTCACCCATATCAAGTGAATATTGAACTGTTCAGCCATCCCGTCTTGTGTTTCTGAAGCATCCGCAGATCATTTTGGTAATAAATATATGTATATATTTTATTTTATTTCCTAACAGTATACCCACAGACCTTAAATTATACAGATGTGCCGTCAGCCAGAAACGTCAAAATCTATCAGTTGCGAACGAATAGGAATGAAATGTCACACGCGAAAAAACACTTTGAACTTTTTTTGCACTAATCGATTGATAATAATTTTTTAATTGTGACAATTACAAAAAATTCGGGAAAATCGGTCCGAAATCCGCGGAAAAACTCACTCTTTGAACACCTACTCGTTGAAATTTCTATTCGTTCGTAACTGACAACTTACTCGCTCCGGGATGACATATCTTATTATTCATTATTTTTGAGTATACCTACATATATCATGATTATAAACAATTTTTGAGTCTAAAAAAAGGTTAATATTTTGTTTGTTTTATCTTATTTTTTCCAGTTCCCCAAGAAGGTGTTTTGGATATCACCACAGAATTTGGTAAAATGAAAGTGGCACCCAATGAGATCTGTGTCATACCCCAGGGTATTCGCTACTCCGTCAATGTTTCTGGACCCACAAGGTAACTTTCAAACTTCAACTGCCTCAAGTTAGTTCTCATAAAATTTATTTTCTAACTCAGAGGTTACATATTGGAAGTATACGATAATCATTTCCATTTACCGGATTTGGGACCAATTGGTGCAAATGGTTTGGCCAATCCCAGAGATTTCCAAACCCCAGTGGCTTGGTTTGAAAATCGTGAAGTTAATGGTAATTGCAAGGATTTACCAAAATATTTACTCGTATATATATCTAAATATTTTGTTGATTTTTTTTGCAGATTTTGCTGTTATTTCCAAATTCCAGGGACATTTATTTGTGGCCAAACAAAATCATTCCTGCTTCGATGTGGTCGCCTGGCATGGCAACTATGTCCCCTATAAATATGATTTGTCCAAATTCAATGTTATCAATTCGGTTAGTTTCGATCATTGTGATCCGAGCATATTCACTGTCTTGACCTGTCCCAGTTCGAGATATGGCACAGCCATAGCGGATTTTGTTATATTCCCTCCCAGATGGTCGGTGCAGGAGAATACCTTCAGACCACCGTATTACCATCGTAAGTACTTAAATACAATATTAACACCAATTTTTTCCTCTACGAGTCAAATAACATTTACCGATTTTTTTCACATCAAGATTTTGAGGTATTTCACATTTCAAAGTTTGCTGGGAAATTGAATAGGTTCATCACTTCAGGGATACATTTGAAACAGAGATCTTTGAAATAATTTGTTCATGTCTGAGAAAGATATTTAGGCCACCCTTGGGGTAATATTTTATAAAAAAAAAACTCGATCCTCTATCTAGAATCCTAGTCTGAATACAGAGTCTGTAACTAGAATCCTAATAGTCCTCATATACAAAATGGATTTTTATACCTTACACCACACTGTGGTACAGCGTATTATAAGTTTGTTTCACGGCAGATGTTTGTAACACCTGAAAATAACACAGCTAGACCCACCTTAAAGTATACCGATCGACTCAGAATCACTATCTGAGTCGATTTAACGATGTCCGTCCGTCCGTCCGTCTGTCCATGTAAAGTTGTTCGTCGACTACAGGTCGCAATTTCACTCCGATCGTTCTGAAATTTTGCAGTTTAGAGTATTTCGCGGCTGTTAAGATCGCTATTGAATTTGTTATGAACACGTTCGTGTTTTATAATTACTTTCCTAAAAAGTATCTTTTTCAAAATTGCATGAAGATATTCAACCAATTTTTTTAGGTGATAAGGATTTTGCTTAGGACTACGGGAGCCTTTGGAGTGCCAGCAGAAGCAGTCGGTTGGGGGGGTTCAGGTCCTGGCTAATTCCTCATATGTTCAACATTACAATAATAATTATGAAGACTCCCTTTTTATTTATGAAAATATACAAATGACTCAGTGGTACTCTATTTCAAAAGTAAAATCTATGCGAGGTTATTTAGAAAGAATTAGTAGAAATATCTAGGTCTGTGATTTATTCTCGTCCTGATGTCGTTGGACGAGAATTGCCTCATTACCCACCCATTCCTGTTGATTCCAGTGGCAGAAATTTTCTAGAATCCCCTATAAGAAGCCTGATACAAATTCACCTAATTCCTTCTCAACATCATACTAAGGAAACCAACTTTCTAAGATTATAGAGCCATATTAATTCAAAATTTTATTCATTTATAAATTATTAAATATACTTTAAAGTAGGGCAGTATATAAAATTTTTGTTGTTTCCTATTCATAGTAATATTGTCAACAACAACAATGAAAATAGTATTTACTTTCATGGATTTTTTTTTATGATATCTATCTAAATATGTAGTTAAATTACCTGATAGTTCAATATAACTATTCTTTTTCTTTGAGAGTAATATCTAGTTGTGAAAGGTTCGATTTTGAGATTGTCTGACCTTGAATTTACAAGAGTTTCGCACAAAAGGCAACAAAAAAAATTTTACAACTGAGATACACAAAACAAAAAAAAGAATAATAAACTTGAATATCAGTCGAACAAGACCAAATATTTCAATTACTACACTCATCACAGAGTTGAGTGTTTTTTTGTTTTTTTGTACTTCTCTCGGTATAATCTACTCTCTCAAAACTAGTTTTTTACGATATTCAGAATCGAATGAATGTAAAGAATAATCAATGAAATGGAACAATGAATGAAATTACAAGTAATACTCAATGAATTAAGGCAATAAGCTAACCGAAAATTATGATAGAAACAAAAAAAAAACAAAACAATACCAAAGAATAATACTACGATTAAGGGTATTCACTTAGAATTTTAAAATTTGTTCGGTAGTATTTTTCTTGATACTGACTTTAGTTACCACAAAACAATTTAAACAATCGGTCACTTACCAACATCTCGAAGATTGAAGAGGCCTTTCCAATGCTTGATGATGATGCATGATGATAACCTGTCAGATGTGGGATTATTAATTATGTTATTATTGCCTCAACTCGTATGGGTAATGAAATAATTCTAATTATCCGGTAGGAAATTTAATCTAATAAACCATATACTTAATTTAATTCTTCCACTTAGAAGGGTTGTTTACTGCGTCTCTTCTTTGCCTTTCTTGGTAAACCTGTCAGCCATCTGTGGTACTTCCAACTTCTTCCGATTTGACCAACGTCTATTAAAATTATTTTGGTGTCCCTTCCTTCCGGGTTTCGGTGGTATCACTTGTCAGTAACGATGTCGGGACTAGTTTATAGTTTAACTTCACCGAATTTTTCGTGGTTATTGCCACTGCGAGTGGAATCTCGAGACTATAACGTCCGACGGGTCGCTGTTGAACGGATTCGCTGATTCGATTCCACGAGAATGAAGAACTTTCTCAACATAAAATAGGGTGCTTTGGGGGTAGAGGGTGTAGATCCCAAAAGTAATATAATCCGGGATATCGAATGCCGGAGTCACAACCAATAATATGTCTTGGAAATCACACAGGTGTAATTCACCATCAGAAGATTTACGTAATATGCTACAGACTGCAATATGTAATTCCACGTGGGACGAATCAACGGTCTTACGTAATCGCCCTTGAAGTTACTTTCGGGGTATGGAACCTTATTAAATTTAATGCAAGCGTCGGGAGGGATAATTTTGTGCTACTGTCGCTGGTACTGTGCCACGAATTAGGTACTCTCCACCAGAATTATGTACCTCCGACAACCTGCTGACGCACAGTTAGATGGAATCTTTTTTCTGGACAACTAAACTGGGGAGAATATACTCCCAGTAAATTTCTTAAATTCTATAAATTGAACAAAATATATATATATGTCGGAATTTACACAATAAACCGAATAGTTACCTGGATTTTTTTTCCAGAAATCAGGGTAACAGATAGATCTGCGGTAATAATTTATTCTAGACGTGATGCCACGAGGTAATATAAGTTAAACAATTTTCTAATATGTTCTTTATTAGTTTGATGGTGATTGATTGGCTGCTGGTTGTAAAAGAACGTGTTGCTCGACAATCGACGACGAGGTAAGCCTGTACCGCCGTCGTGTACGCTGTACCGCCGCTGGTTGAGAAACATAGAATGTCAGCTGTTCTGTTATTAAGTGCTGCTATTTAAGGTAGTCTTTTGTATCAATGCAAGAATAAACTGAAAGAATTTTTGTTTGCACTTAATATGAAAGAACGATATTCTCTTGAAAGATTTTATTAAAATGTTCACAATATTCGTAACTGTGATTTCATTTTGGAACAACAAAATGTTCATATCAAAACCAAATAATTCTTATTCTTTGAATAGAAGAATTAGTTGGAAATATTTAAGGTCTGATGTCTTTTGCGTGAAACGTGCCGATTAGTTTTCCCTGGAGGTCTTCTAGCACGTAGTAGTGTTGCCCAAGTTTTTCTCGGACCCTGGATTTAATGAACAAAGGAGCTAGTTTAGCATTGAAGCTTTTTTCAGCACTACTCTGTGCAAAATTTCTTCTGAAGACTTGCTGTCCAACATTAAAAGCTTGCATTCGAGTTCGGAGATTGTATTGATCCTTGCTTTTTTCATATGCGGATCGTATGCATTTTTTTATGTCATGTCTAATGATCTGTAGCTGATCATCTCGGGAGAGTCTCATATGTGATTCGTCTAACAAATGCAAATTTTTCAACAAAGCATAAGATGACCCATGGGTTATCATATTAAACCCGTACAGGGCATGGTAAGGAGAAGTATTAAGTGATTGGTGAAGGGAATTTCTTAGCGCGCAGCTAATGTGACTCAACTTTTCATCCCAAAGTCGATGATCTTGTTTTAAATATGCCCGAATTCCAGCAATCAGAGAACGATTTACGCGTTCTGAGGCATTGGACTGTGGGGAATAATATGCAGTATACATATGTGATATACCATATGCCGTCAGAAACGCATTGAAGTCATGGGCCTTGAATTGACTTCCATTGTCACTCAAGATGACTTCTGGGACTCCATATACATGGAAGATCTGTTTTTCAAGAAAATCTTGAATCATGGTGGAAGTAAATTTACGCAACGGACAAACCCAATGATATTTGCTGAAATGGTCCAAAACTATTAAGAGTCCAATGAATCCGGATTTGCTTCTTGGGTACGGGCCTAGTAAATCGATATACATTCGCTGAAAGGGGCGTATGGAAGACAATTGATTTCCCATAGGTGGTTTAGTTACAAAATTTGGAGACTTTGTACTTTTACACACCTCACAGCCCTGTATAAACTTTCGCACGTCCCTGACCATCCCGGGCCAATAAAAATTACGTCTTAGAATATCTAGCGTTTTACACATTCCACCATGTGAACAAATTTCGGAACAATGCGCTCTGTTCAAGACGTGATTTCTAAGATTCAGGGGAATCCATAACTTCCACGCTTGTTGTTCTTGGATTTCATCTCCCGTATAGTGATCAGTGCGTATATATATGTAGCGGTCAACTATACGTACATCTGGATATTTATCAATGTTCTCTCTTATTTTATTCTTTAGATCTTCATAATCTTCGTCTCCAAAATGGCACGAATTAAGGTCAATTTCAGGCTCAATAACTGTCAGACTATCAATGTCCAGGCTAAAGCTCCTCGAGAGAGCATCTGGAACGATATTCTCACTGCCTTTTCTGTGGCTAACAGTAAATTTAAATGACTGTAGCTGAAAGACCCACCTGGCCAATCTGCCACTCAGATTTGGTTGTCGCATTAACCATACAAGACTGGCGTGGTCCGTAACCACCTCGAACTCTTGCAGTTCTATATAGCAACGGAATCGCTTTATTGCCTCGAGTGCAGCTAAGCACTCGCGCTCTGTTACACTGTAATTCCGCTGTGCGGAATTCAGTTTTCGGCTCATGTAAGCGATTGGACGTTCCTGGTTGTGCTCATCTAATTGTACAAGCACTGCGCCAATGCCGTAGTCACTTGCATCGCAATGAATGAAAAATTTCCTTGAGAAATCAGGGTTTATTAATACAGGAGCGGTAGTTAGTAAAATTTTGACCTTCTCAAACGCGACTTGAGCCTCGTTCGTCCAAGAGAATTTATTCTTCTTGGATAACAGTTCTGTAATTGGAAACACTTCGGTAGAGAAATTCTCAATGAAGCGCCGATACCAACCAGCGATACCTAAGAAACCACGAACTTGCTTCAAATTCTTTGGTATCGGCCAGTTTAGTATTGCACTCACTTTCTCGGGGTCTGTGGTGATTCCCCCGTTGCCTATGACGTACCCTAAGTAGTTCACCTTAGTTACGCAGAATTTACTTTTTCCAATATTTAATGTAAGATTGGCCCTGCGGAATTGGGAAGCAATTCTAACTAAGACTTCTAGATGAGTTTCGAAGTTCTCAGATACAATCACAAGGTCGTCCAGGTAGCCAAATACGCAATGTCGGAGGTCAGGTGGTATTATCTCATCAATTAGTCGGCACATAGTTTGTGGCGCACTGCATAGCCCAAAGGGCATAACGACAAACTGGTAGAGTGGTCTACCTGGGACCGTGAAAGCTGTCAGTGGTTTAGAGTCATCGTCCAATGCGACTTGCCAATATGCATCCTTAAGATCAAGTTTTGAAATTAAGTTTGCTTTTGGAAGTCTAGCAAAAATTCCCTCAATGGATGGCAGCGGATAGGCATCCTTTTTCGTGACAAGGTTTAGTTTCCTTGCATCTAAGCATAAACGTACTTTATTTGGCTTTATCACAAGTCGCATTGGCGAACTCCACGGTGACGTTGATGGCTCTATCACGCCCAATGACAACATTCTATCTATTTCCTTAAACATGATTGACTCCACAGCGGGAGAAACAGGGTAATAGCGTTGTTTACAAGGTTTAGCGTTTCCAACGTCTATGCTGTGCTTTATTAGTGTTGTTCTTCCTAATCCCTGTTTTTCGAAGCTGGGAAAAAGTTGTATGACAGTTTCCAATTGATTTTTTTGGTTTATTGCAAGGGAAAAATATTCGTCGTTGTTCGACGTATTTTCTGATTCGGACGGACTTGTTGGTTTTCCAGAACATTCTAGTATTTCGGATGAAATATTTGAATCTTCACCAAAGCCAACTAAATCGACTAATTCGACAACATCCTTTAGTAAATTAAAAGATTTAAAGAAATCTATACCCAAAATAACCCGTTGAGAAATTGAAGGTATTATAAACAGTTTTAGCGGTCTAGTATCAGATTTGAAACTTAACTCGATATCTAGCCAACCAATGACTTTCTGAAGGCTACCGTCGGCAGTTTTAACATAAGATTTAATCTTAGTAAAATTTGAAAACATATTAAAATTTTGTAGTGCTAAATCGGAGCCGATACAGCTGATGTTGGCACCAGTATCCAATAACCCAAATTCGTTATATGTCAAAAAAGACACTTTGGCGTAGTAACGCATATCTTCTGGGTTACTAATGATCGTAGAAACTAAGAATTTATGACTTAACTTTCTTAGTTTCCAGTAATTACGAAATCTAATGGTAGACCTTTTTGGTTTCGATATGGGAATCGAAGAGATAGTATTGATATTAAAAATCATATTACGTTTCTTTATATAACGTTCCCATCGTTTATGGTAAGGAAGTTTTGGACATAACTTAATCTTGTCGTTATCAGAAATTGTCTCGTTACTTAGATGACTTCCTTTAAGAATATATTTTGGTTCGCATTCGTTTTCAAATTCAGTGTCAGGTCTGGTAGTATCAACACCCTTGTGGTAATTGATTTGGATACTATTTTCTAATTCAGGTTCGTGGTAAGTCAAATTTAGAGCTGTTCCGATGTCGGAACAAGAGGTCGAAAGTTTTTTGGCATGGATGTTTTCTTGTTCATGCACTTGGTGCAGTTGGGTTTATATATACCCTTAGCACCACATCCGTAGCAAAAGATTTGCCTATCTTCTATACAGTCGTCCCATCTATGTCCACTTACATCACAATTCCAACATCTTACATTAGATGGAGTTGCCTGCAAGGCATTAATAGACTTGTCTAGCTCTGATGGTGATTGAATATAGTCGTAGTCTTCCAAATGTTCAACCTCAGATATCTGTCGTCGTTGCAGAAAAGCTGTGTTTCGATTAGAGAAGTTTCGACGAACGTGCTCGTCATTCAAAAAATTTTCTCTTTTCTGCACTAATTTCCGTAGATGTGAAATAGAATGAACCGGAATATAAAGTAATTCTTGGCGAATTTCGGGTCGAAGATTTCGCGTTAAAATCTCTACTAGTTCCATTTCATCCATCGGTGAATATAATCGGTCAACAATTCCAGAAACGGATTCATAGAAAGAGTCAAAGGTTTCACCCGGTTTTTGTTTCCGATTCCTTATCTCTTCACGTATTTCAAAGGAAGTTTTGAAATCCCGGTAGTGGGATCTTATCGCCTCACAGAAATCTTTCCACTCTACAGACGATACTTGCTTCCGATATCGCCAATACCATTCCTTGGCTTTACCCGATAACAAAGTTTGCATATTTTTACATACTATAGAAAGATCTCCGTTGAAAGTATCTGAAGTGAGCGACTTCAGCCTATACAGAAATTCTTCAACGTTTAGCCCGTTTTGAGAGCCATCAAATTTTAAATTCCATCCCTGGAGGATGGATGTGATCTTATCGGAAGTAAACGAAGATCGGGAAACATTGGAAACACTGTTTCCATCTGGCACATTAAGGTGATGAACGGAATTTGAAGGAGATAACAATTGATTATTTCTATTGGTAATTACTGGGTTTCCAGTATTACTGGGGAATGCGTTAGACTGAACAGAATTAGAATTCTGGACTGGTTGAGGAAGAAGATTCAAAGATCCTAATAATCTGGTGAGATTTTGTTCAATCATTCTATTTATTTGATCATAGTCGACCAACTGATTATAATTTGTTTGGTTATTGTTCGCCTGCAAAGCAGTTCTATTTGGTGTTCCACAGACATTATTACTGTCTGATCTACAATTACGATCTGGTGTGAATAGCTGATTTTCTTTAGTTTGATTTAATTGGGAAGTAATTTGGTCTTGGAATAAGCCTCTACTCTGACTTCGTGTATTATAGTGGGATCTAGCTCCTCGAGGTTTGCCTCGGCCTCCTCTCTGAGTCATAGAATTTGTATTTGTTTGTCCTGTATTAATGTTGGTTTGTTGCATAACCGCAGAAACTTCTGATCGATCTATTTCAACTTGACCAATACAATATCTTTTAAGATCAGAAAGTTGACAAGGAGTTTTACAAACTTGACATTCGGCTGAGGTAGCCAAATACGTTTCGATACATGATCGATGAAAGAAATGAGCACACTGGTCAATAATTAAGCTTTCCTGTGTCTCAATAATAGCTTCTGAACAAATTGGACAGATGTTAGTTGGATCCGCATCGTTGGAAGTTGTGGGGAATTGTCCAGCCACATTGGGCGGTGGAGATCGACTAACAGACATTGTTCAATGAATATTAACAAAACAAGTGGTTTATGCTATGATTTGTTCTTAACGAATAAAGTCAATAGTAGCAGAATAATAAATCAATTAAGTGTGCGATTCCACTTAACTTTTTCAAAATAATTTGTTTAAGTAAAGATACATTTTAATGGTTTCCTTGTTGATGATGTGAATCAGAATTAGGTTACTATACGCACTAACCTAGACATACCTACAAAAACTACAAAACTGGTTTATGGAACCATAAAATTGGCATAAACTCTGGTTCTTTAAAACAACCAATAGTATCCGAGAACTTTTTCCCTCATTCGGATTTTCCCAAGTTTAAGCGGACAGTAAACTGCTCTCAGCAAGATTACCGTGGTCCAGAATTAAGTTGGTAATTGATAACTTCGCTTTAAAGAAAAGAAATATATGTTGCATTTTATGATTTTCACCAAGGAAAAGCAGCATACTACCAAGATCTGCGTCAATTCGAAGCAATATCAATATCTAAATGGTTAGTCAGCTCGAACTGGTGTACCTCAAACTACTAAAAATCCGAAATATAATTGACATTTATCGATATTGAAGCTTCACGAAATATTTATGCTGTTCACCTTTAGTGTGGAATATGAAATTTACTAGCAAATAAAAAAAAGTAAAAAGTTAAAGGCAGGAAATGTTATTTTCTGCCCCACGTTGGGCGCCAATTATTGTTATGAACACGTTCGTGTTTTATAATTACTTTCCTAAAAAGTATCTTTTTCAAAATTGCATGAAGATATTCAACCAATTTTTTTAGGTGATAAGGATTTTGCTTAGGACTACGGGAGCCTTTGGAGTGCCAGCAGAAGCAGTCGGTTGGGGGGGTTCAGGTCCTGGCTAATTCCTCATATGTTCAACATTACAATAATAATTATGAAGACTCCCTTTTTATTTATGAAAATATACAAATGACTCAGTGGTACTCTATTTCAAAAGTAAAATCTATGCGAGGTTATTTAGAAAGAATTAGTAGAAATATCTAGGTCTGTGATTTATTCTCGTCCTGATGTCGTTGGACGAGAATTGCCTCATTACCCACCCATTCCTGTTGATTCCAGTGGCAGAAATTTTCTAGAATCCCCTATAAGAAGCCTGATACAAATTCACCTAATTCCTTCTCAACATCATACTAAGGAAACCAACTTTCTAAGATTATAGAGCCATATTAATTCAAAATTTTATTCATTTATAAATTATTAAATATACTTTAAAGTAGGGCAGTATATAAAATTTTTGTTGTTTCCTATTCATAGTAATATTGTCAACAACAACAATGAAAATAGTATTTACTTTCATGGATTTTTTTTTATGATATCTATCTAAATATGTAGTTAAATTACCTGATAGTTCAATATAACTATTCTTTTTCTTTGAGAGTAATATCTAGTTGTGAAAGGTTCGATTTTGAGATTGTCTGACCTTGAATTTACAAGAGTTTCGCACAAAAGGCAACAAAAAAAATTTTACAACTGAGATACACAAAACAAAAAAAAGAATAATAAACTTGAATATCAGTCGAACAAGACCAAATATTTCAATTACTACACTCATCACAGAGTTGAGTGTTTTTTTGTTTTTTTGTACTTCTCTCGGTATAATCTACTCTCTCAAAACTAGTTTTTTACGATATTCAGAATCGAATGAATGTAAAGAATAATCAATGAAATGGAACAATGAATGAAATTACAAGTAATACTCAATGAATTAAGGCAATAAGCTAACCGAAAATTATGATAGAAACAAAAAAAAAACAAAACAATACCAAAGAATAATACTACGATTAAGGGTATTCACTTAGAATTTTAAAATTTGTTCGGTAGTATTTTTCTTGATACTGACTTTAGTTACCACAAAACAATTTAAACAATCGGTCACTTACCAACATCTCGAAGATTGAAGAGGCCTTTCCAATGCTTGATGATGATGCATGATGATAACCTGTCAGATGTGGGATTATTAATTATGTTATTATTGCCTCAACTCGTATGGGTAATGAAATAATTCTAATTATCCGGTAGGAAATTTAATCTAATAAACCATATACTTAATTTAATTCTTCCACTTAGAAGGGTTGTTTACTGCGTCTCTTCTTTGCCTTTCTTGGTAAACCTGTCAGCCATCTGTGGTACTTCCAACTTCTTCCGATTTGACCAACGTCTATTAAAATTATTTTGGTGTCCCTTCCTTCCGGGTTTCGGTGGTATCACTTGTCAGTAACGATGTCGGGACTAGTTTATAGTTTAACTTCACCGAATTTTTCGTGGTTATTGCCACTGCGAGTGGAATCTCGAGACTATAACGTCCGACGGGTCGCTGTTGAACGGATTCGCTGATTCGATTCCACGAGAATGAAGAACTTTCTCAACATAAAATAGGGTGCTTTGGGGGTAGAGGGTGTAGATCCCAAAAGTAATATAATCCGGGATATCGAATGCCGGAGTCACAACCAATAATATGTCTTGGAAATCACACAGGTGTAATTCACCATCAGAAGATTTACGTAATATGCTACAGACTGCAATATGTAATTCCACGTGGGACGAATCAACGGTCTTACGTAATCGCCCTTGAAGTTACTTTCGGGGTATGGAACCTTATTAAATTTAATGCAAGCGTCGGGAGGGATAATTTTGTGCTACTGTCGCTGGTACTGTGCCACGAATTAGGTACTCTCCACCAGAATTATGTACCTCCGACAACCTGCTGACGCACAGTTAGATGGAATCTTTTTTCTGGACAACTAAACTGGGGAGAATATACTCCCAGTAAATTTCTTAAATTCTATAAATTGAACAAAATATATATATATGTCGGAATTTACACAATAAACCGAATAGTTACCTGGATTTTTTTTCCAGAAATCAGGGTAACAGATAGATCTGCGGTAATAATTTATTCTAGACGTGATGCCACGAGGTAATATAAGTTAAACAATTTTCTAATATGTTCTTTATTAGTTTGATGGTGATTGATTGGCTGCTGGTTGTAAAAGAACGTGTTGCTCGACAATCGACGACGAGGTAAGCCTGTACCGCCGTCGTGTACGCTGTACCGCCGCTGGTTGAGAAACATAGAATGTCAGCTGTTCTGTTATTAAGTGCTGCTATTTAAGGTAGTCTTTTGTATCAATGCAAGAATAAACTGAAAGAATTTTTGTTTGCACTTAATATGAAAGAACGATATTCTCTTGAAAGATTTTATTAAAATGTTCACAATATTCGTAACTGTGATTTCATTTTGGAACAACAAAATGTTCATATCAAATTTGGTTGAAATCGGTTCAGATTTAGATATAGCTCCCATATATATCTTTCGTCCGATTTGGCCCTTTAGTCCTATAGAAGCTGTATTTTACATCCGATCGTTTTGAAATTTAGAATGGTAGAGTTTCTTGATCCATGAACCAACATTGCCGAATTTGAAGAAAATCGGTTAAGATTTAGCTACAGCTCCCATATATATGTTTCGTCCGATTTTGCTCTTTAGTCCTGTAGAAGCTGTATTTTACATCCAATCATTTTGAGATTTAGAATGGTAGAGTTTCTTGATCCATGAATCAGCACTACCGAATTTGAAGAAAATCGGTTAAGATTTAGCTATAGCTAAAGATATATATGTTTCGTCCGATTTGGCCCTTTAGTTCTATAGAAGCTGTATTTTACATCCAATTATTATACCCTACACCACTCTGTGGTACAGGGTATTATAAGTTTGTTTCACGGCAGATGTTTGTAACACCTGAAAATAACACAGCTAGACCCACCTTAAAGTGTACCGATCGACTCAGAATCACTAGCTGAGTCGATTTAAGCATGTCCGTCCGTCCGTCCGTCCGTCTGTGGATGTAAAGTTGTTCGTCGACTACAGGTCGCAATTTCACTCCGATCGTTCTGAAATTTTGCAGTTTAGAGTATTTCGCAGCTGTTAAGATCGCTATTGAATTTGGTTGAAATCGGTTTAGATTTAGATATAGCTCCCATATATATCTTTCGTCCGATTTGGCCCTTTAGTCCTATAGAAGCTGTATTTTACATCCAATCGTTTTGTAATTTAGAATGGTAGAGTTTCTTGATCCATGAACCAACATTGCCGAATTTGAAGAAAATCGGTTAAGATTTAGCTATAGCTCCCATATATATGTTTCGTCCGATTTGGCCCTTTAGTCCTATAGAAGCTGTATTTTACATCCAATCGTTTTGAAATTTAGAATGGTAGAGTTTCTTGATCCATTAACCAACATTGCCGAATTTGAAGAAAATCGGTTAAGATTTAGCTATAGCTCCCATATATATGTTTCGTCCGATTTTCCTCTTTAGTCCTGTAGAAGCTGTATTTTACATACAATCATTTTGAAATTTGGAATGGTAGAGTTTCTTGATCCATGAACCAACATTGCCGAATTTGAAGAAAATCGGTTAAGATTTAGCTATAGCTCTCATATATATGTTTCGTCCGATTTGGACCTTTAGTCCTATAAAAGCTGTATTTTACATCCAATCGTTTTGAAATTTAGAATAAATAAATAAATTTATACATGAACTACAAAATTTATATTTCAGAGTTATTCAATATTACGAGAGTGGTGTAGGGTATTATATAGTCGGCCCCGCCCGACTTTAGCCTTTCCTTACTGGTTTTGAAATTTAGAATGGTAGACTTTCTTGATCCGTGAACCAACATTGGCGAATTTGAAGAAAATCGGTTAAGATTTAGCTATAGCTCCCATATATATGTTTCGTCCGATTTGGCCCTTTAGTCCTATAAAAGCTGTATTTTACATCCAATCGTTTTGAAATTTAGAATGGTAGAGTTTATTGTTCCATGAACCAACACTACCGAATTTGAAGAAAATCGGTTAAGATTTAGCTATAGCTCCCATATATATGTTTCGTCCGATTTGGCCCTTTAGTCCTATAAAAGCTGTATTTTACATCCAATTGTTTTGAAATTTAGAATGGTAAAGTTTCTTGATCCATGAACCAACATTGCCTAATTTGAAGAAAATCGGTTAAGATTTAGCTATAGCTCCCATATATATGTTTCGTCCGATTTTGCTCTTTAGTCCTGAAGAAGCTGTATTTTACATCCAATCATTGTGAAATTTAGAATGGTAGAGTTTCTTGATCCATGAACCAACACTACCGAATTTGAAGAAAATCGCTTAAGATTTAGCTATAGCTCCCATATATATGTTTCGTCCGATTTGGCCCTTTAGTTCTATAGAAGCTGTATTTTACATCCAATCGTTTTGAAATTTAGAATGGTAGAGTTTATTGTTCCATGAACCAACACTACCGAATTTGAAGAAAATCGGTTAAGATTTAGCTATAACTCCCATATACATGTTTCGTCCGATTTGGCCCTTTAGTCCTGTAGAAGCTGTATTTTACATCCAATCGTTTTGAAATTTGGAATGGTGGAGTTTCTTGATCCATGAACCAACACTACCGAATTTGAAGAAAATCGCTTAAGATTTAGCTATAGCTCCCATATATATGTTTCGTCCGATTTGGCCCTTTAGTTCTATAGAAGCTGTATTTTACATCCAATCGTTTTGAAATTTAGAACAAACAATTTATACATGAATTACAAAATTTATATTTCAGAGTTATTCAATATTACGAGAGTGGTGTAGGGTATTATATAGTCGGCCCCGCCCGACTTTAGCCTTTCCTTACTGGTTTTAATGAAATATGAACAGATTTCAAATTATTATTGAATTTTTGTGAAATAGAATGGATACATCAAGAAAGATGATAGCTCGCAGACTACGTCCAGTGAGGAATCACTGGGAGTGATCCTGGATACATATTTCCCGGGCAACTCTGTAGAGGCATTGAATACTTGAATTGGAGATTCCTTTAAAGTGCAGCCCGAGGGTTGCTAAACCCTTCTGATTAAGCGACGCTAGCATAGGGTTGACTGACCTCCAATATCATGCTTTATCTGGGGATGATGGGTGCCAGAGTTGTTGCTTACGTAGGTTCATTAATAACCTTCTGATTAAGCGAAGCTTTCAGCTAGCATAGGGTTGACTGACCGCCAATATCATGCTTTATCTGGGGATGATGGGTGCCAGAGTTGTTGCTTATAAAGATAACGTGGCTATGACTGTCAGAGGGAAGTTGCCGGGTACCCTTCATACAACAGCAAGATGGGCTCCGATAATGGTCTTGGTGTTAACCCGACCAAGACAGAACTAGTTATTTTCACCAGAAGAAACAAGGTACCACCAGTTACACCTATCTCTTTGGAGGGTATTGAAATTCCCTTCTCTGAAAGCGCAAATTTTACTGGGCAGGAAGTTGCACTTCAAAAACAACATTTTGGATAGAGAAAGAAGGAAGTGGTAGCAATATATAGCTCCAAAAAAAGCAATAGGAAAACTCTTGGTTCTAAATCCGCGTATAGATTATTGGCAGTAGTCAGACCGATAATGCTGTACGGCATTGTCGTCTGGAGTACAGCTCTGTAGAAATCCACCTTCTGTGCGATACTGTACAAAGTTCCATGAATGACTACTATACTTATAGATCAAGATGAAGTGGACGTATCCAAGTACATAGGAGATTCATTGGCTTCTATCCAAACGATTCCAAACTCAATAACCAAGTGGGTTTTGGTGGTTTCTGAGGAACTTGAGCTAGCTATAGCAAAAAGTCCGCCTGATCACTGTTGTGTTTAACTGGCAGAAATCTTAGCTATTAAAGGGGTAGCTGAACTTTTGAAAATTATTGTTCTTACCAAAGTCAGTATAAACATTTTCTCTAATAGTCAGGCTGCTATTAAGTCCCTGGATTCAAAACTGCCAACGACTGTCGAGATCTCTTAACGAGATGCCTGAACAGTTCGATATTCGAACGATATGGTTGTAGAGACACAGAGATATTTTAGGTAACTGCAAAGCAGATGAACTTGAAAAACTAGGAACTATCTTACACGCTTTTGATAGCTAGTGACAGGTAGTCACTAGTCAGGAACTGCATACATTCCAGGCTGATGCGGCCCGGCGTAAACTCAAAACGCAATAACGCACTGCTGTCGTTATCGAGACAAGACGAATCACTTACCATGTCTGTCATGACGGGCTCGCTGCCTTATTGGCCGGCACGCACGGATATTGAATAATGATCATGCAAAATGACGAAGAGGAGGATGAATCAGTAGAAAACCTGCTGTATACTCGTATGTTTACTTGACGGACTTAGCTAACTGGGCTGATATTGGAATCCGAAAACTTTTAAGCGTTATTAAAGCAATCTAATCGGTTCAACGAATAGGGAATAGGGCAGCCAAGCTTGTTTACTTAATCAAAGGAATGTGAGCCTAGGGTATCCTGTCGCCTTCTAGTGAGAGAGGGGCACAGACACAGAAACTGTTACATTGATTCGTACTCCTCTTCGTCATAGCACTTTCTGCAAACGTTACTACTTACGATATTAAGATTCTCAGAGTGCAGTCACCCGTCATCAGTTTGATGTCCAGTCTCTATAACGACAGCAGGGTGTTGATGGGTTTCGAGTTTGAACAGGGCAACATCAGCTATGAATGTAGTATACAGTTCCCGACTAGTCAATGACCCAATTTTTGCCATTAGGGCAATATTTTTTAAGAAAAGCTTGTAAATTTCTATCTGTTTGTCCACATAAGTATTTCAGTTCTCGTGGGTTATTTAAGGTGGTTTCTAGCCATGGAAGCTTATCGGCAGTACAGTTTCCTGGAATGGCCCTTTGAATCCGATACAAAAACGGGGTGGATCTAGTGCTGCCAGACGAATTTGACCGAAAATCGTCAAAATAGAGGCACAAAAATCGTCCAAATAAATTTTTGAAATCTTCAATCGAGTTTTTTTTTGCGGGCGAAAGGCAGCTTTGTATTTATAGATGATCTCAAATGAACTGCAATAGTAATCACTTTCTTATTATTGAAAATGGTCCACATTTCGTCGCTGTACTTCTCATAGAAAGATCCCCGTTGATTTTATTTATTTACCTCATAGAAGCCACAAAAAGCTTCCGACGGTTGGGACAAAATTTGACAAAATGAATAGAATCATTCACACCAACAGAGTCCATAGAAGTTGGTACAACCGATTAGGCTAGAATTTTGACAATATGTACATATGTATTTTAGTTTGCCTAGAAAAATTCTCAGGATTAATGGTGAACATTTTTATTTAGAAACCACAGAATCTTTCACACCAACAGAGTCCAGATTCCACTAGATTATACTTCTTGACGCATTGACCTTAAATACCAAACGATTAGAATAGACTTTTGACAATATGTATGTATTTAGATTAATGGTGAACATTTTTATATAGAAAACGATTGTACTTAAATTATGTCATTTGCGTTTAATTTAATCCAAAATCTGTACAATACAAAGGCGCCATCCGATTTGATTTTTGGATTGTTTTTGCAGCATAACAAAATTCCAGAGACTTCTCCTGTTACGTCATTGAATGCGATAGGATCTACCACCAATTTTATTTGTTTCAATGATCAGTCATAATATTTGAGAATTTTTCTAACATTTCTAATTTGTATTTTTTGTGTAAGTTATATCTCGAAAGAATTACAAAAAAAATAGTTAATATAACAAAATCCAGTATGGAAAGGCAGAAAGTCGTTCGGGGCCGACTATATAATACCATACAAATCACTGATAATGCGATAAGGGTCATTGCGATAATAATTTGATATATATGTGGCTATATCTAATTCTAAACCGATTATCGCTAAATTAAGCAATATTCGTTCCTAAATTGAGAGACATCTTTCTGCCAAATTTTGTAATGATCGGAAGTAAAGTACAACTTCTACGGCGCTTTGATACAAAATCAGGGGGAATATATATATGGAGGTTATATCTAAATCTGAACCGATTTTCCCAGAATTTGGCGGTTTTATTTCATGTAATAAGAAACCTCTTCCTGCTGAATTTCGCACTGATCGGATATAAAATACTGTTTCTACAGCGCTGTCAAGTCAAATCGGGGGTAACATATATAAGGGGGCTATATCTAAATCTGAACCGATTTCCGTCAAATTTGGCAGTGTTAATTCATGTAATAAGAAACCTCTTTCTGCCAAATTTTGTACTGATCGGATATAAAATACAGTTTCTACAGCGCTTACATGTGAAATCGGGGGAACATATATATGGGGGCTATATCTAAATATGATCCGATTTCCTTCAAATTCGGCAGTGGTCATTCATGTAATAAGAAACCTTATTCTGCCGAATTTCGTACTGATCGGATATAAAATTCTGTTTTTACAGCGCTTACATGTCAAATCGGGGGTAACATATATATGGGGGCTATATCTAAATCTGAACCGATTTTAACCTAATTCAATATGGATCGACCTTGGACCAACAAAAATATGTGTAAAGTTTCGTCGAGATCGGACCATAACTGCGACCTGTACTTTGATTACAAAAATACTTGCACAGACAGACGGACGGACATAGCTAAATCAACTCAGAAAGTGTTTCTAACTCGATCGGTATAATAAACGATGGGGGTATTTCTTCTCCTTTTGGGTGTTACAAACAAATGCAAAACGTTATAATACCCTGTACCACAGTGTAGTGTAGGGTATAAAAATATATGTTTACCTTATGTTTTACATATTATTAAAATCGTCATTTTGGCTCTAAAAATCGTCCTAATAACGATAAATCGTCATTTCTGGAAAAACTGGGAGGATCGTTAGGAATTCAGCGGCATTTGAGGGCTGGTCTGGAATTCAGAATTACAGAAACCAGGTATTTAATGTGCGCCTGGCTATCGGAGAATATATTAGAACGTTATATCTCAACCACTCTTCAACCTCCCTAATAAACGTTAAAAAAATGTTAGGTTAAAGTATATATCAGGCTTACTTAGACTATGTAGTTCATTGTGATACTACAGGGACGAAAAGAAATATATGAGATTCTCGTAGTCCCTACATTGAAACAATCCAAAGCCCAATGCTAACCTCAGCCAAGTATGCTAATTGAATAACGAAGGTAGCCAGCTGCTTCTATTAAAAGCGGCACAGCAGCTTCTGCAAAGGTATCTGCTTTCGATTTTAAGACTTTCAGCATTCCGTCAAATAAGACTGCTAAGTACCCAGCATGACAGATTTGAGATATAGTGTTTCGATAACGTTAGCAGGGCATTGATGCGTTTCGAGTTTGAGTAGGACCACAGGAGAATTTACACAGTTCCTGACTAGTGATGATCTACAGATTATTCAAACAACAACACTACTTCCCAAGAAAAGTTCGAGGTATGTTCGCACAATTGAGTTCCAGTTCTATAAAAGCTCTTCTGCAATACTGCCATATTGGGTGGATTCTGAACTGCTCAGTCATCTCGTTAAAAGATCTGCAGCAGTGAAGGGCTGCTCTTGAATTAAGAAATATAGACTCCAGGCATTAAATTGCAGGTTTTCTGATTACATTCTGTCAGTGGCTCTGACAGAATGTAATCAGAGAACCTGCAATTTCAGGCAATCTGGAGAAGACATTTGTGATAGTGGGGGTAATCTACATAAAATTGTTTAAGGCGTATTGACCCAATAGTGTAAGCTCGATACGCTACATGTTATGTGGATCTTTTACTTAAAAAAATCTCCACATAGCTTCATTTACATCGAGATTATTCTGGGCAGTTATTATTGCGCCCGACTTAACGATATTGAAGAGACCCACTCTTTATCATGGCATCCAATAAGGGAACGTTTAATAAAGCTAACAGATCGTGTAATGCGATCGCAGTGAACTGACCTATACAATATGGATGTTTTTGGCTATTGACCATTTGTCTATACTTATTCTGAGATAACATTCATTCAATCTCTCCAAAGTCTACAGCAAAAACGATGACAGACTAATGGAAAGGAAATGCGTCGGTCCCGTATGGAAAGGCTTTCCTGATTTATGTATAAATACTATCCCAGTCTTCCTTAACTTTGTGGGTTTATAGGGAAATGATACCAGTGCGTAGCTCTTTCAGCTGTGGAATTACACTATCAACCAACGCATGTAATTCTGCTGACGGAAACATGTGTGCTTTGAGTGATTGGAATAGTTTAAAATGTTCTTGCCTTCAGTTATAATTTTTTCGGCAATGCCTGACGGCTCTGCTTCTACAGAAAATTATGAAAATTGGACGGTTAGCGTCAGTATTCATTCAGTCAGATTAATTCAAGTTATTAACCAAATTATGTGAAATACTTTCTAAAACAGTAGTAATTTGTAGTGATCGGTTTTTAGCTTATCTTATTGGTTTGAGTTAACTTAGTTTAGTAAAATGTCCCTGACTTACATAGACTCTAACTCTAATAGAAGATCTGTAACGCCATGAAAACACTACTTCGGATACAGAGGGGCTGAGGGAAGTCTCCGGACTCTTTGACGCATCTGGCGGGGATATGCTCCCCGATGATACGGACGAAAAGTTCGAAAACACCCTTGTCGGGGTGGGTGTCAAATTATCGATTACCAATGATGGTAAGAATTCTACAGATTAATCACGCTAAAGCTGCCTCAGCGGCTCTATTGCTGCGCCTGTCCACAGGTGCAATAGGCATTGTCCTGGTGCAGGATCCCTATCTAGTAGGAGGACGGGTGTACGGTATCAAGACACCAAACTTTACACTGCTTGTGGCCAACTGTGAGGGCACTCCAAGAACCTGCATTTTGGCCAGAAAAGATCTACGTATTTTTCTCCTGACTAATTTAAGTGGTAAAGACCAAACAGCTGCTACTCTGGAGATCGGTAATCGCATATACTGGGTGGTCTCCAGTTACTTTCCTTATGAAGCTGCAATACCGACAGCTCTCCTCGGGGAAGTAGTAGAAGAAGCAACGTCTGGCGCAGACACGAACGCTCATCATACTATCTGGGGTAGTACGTATATAAACAATAGGGGTGATTCGCTTCTTGACTTTATTCTAACTACCAACCTAACTATTTGTAACATTGGCAATAAACCGACCTTTACAATTAAAGACAGACAAGAAGTACTAGACGTAACGTTTGCTACTGACCGGGTGTCAGACAAAATTATTGGGTGGAATGTACGGGACGACCATTCATTCTCAGATCACCATTATATAGAGTTCAAACTCGCTGAAAAAGCGCCTAAACCTGCTGTCCACAGAAATATGAGGAAGATGAACTGGCATCTGTATGAGAAGAATTTTAAAAAGGTCTTCAGCTCTAAACTTCTTTATGAACCGAATGACAAAGCCGGTCTGGATAATCTGGTCGAGCATATCACCACATCATTCAATAGTTCCCTGAAGAAGCCTGTCCAAAAACAAGGTACAAGGGTAAAACTAAACCTCAATGGTGGACTTCTGAGCTAAAGGCAAGGAAGAAGACCAGCAACAAGCTATTCAACAAGGCGAAATCTACTGGTGCTTTTAATGATTGGGATGCATATAAAGGGCAACCTAAGATCTATAAGAAGGAGCTTAGGAAGGCACAAAGACGCTCTTGGTATTCCTTCTGTTGCGAAGTGGAAAAGGTCTCCGACGCCGCAAGGAAGGTACTATCCGCGTCTCCTTGTACAGTGGGGTATTTGCAGGATGAGGCAAACAACTGCACAAAAAACAGCGAGCAATCGCTAAGTATACTGCTCGACACACACTTTCCGGGGAACTCATCAACAGAGCCCGAGGATCAACAGACCAACAAGAGTGCGAGCGTCGCTAGCTTGTTGACTGAGAGATCTAGAATAAGCTGGGCTATAAACAGCTGTGAGCCCTTCAAATCACCTGGACCAGAAGGCATCACTCCAGCAGAAAATGTTAAAGTACATTATCCCCTGGCTGCAGAAAATTTATGTAGGCTGTATTAGGCTTTCATACATCCCGAATCAATGGAGGGATACCAAAGTGGTATTCATACCCAAAGCGGCCAAAGACTTCAGACCAATTAGCCTATCCTCTTTCCTATTGAAAGGTCTGGAAAGACTTTTAGATTATTTCATTTGGCAAAACCTGGATACAAAACTCCTGTCGGGGAACCAACATGCTTATAATAAGGGGAAGTCTACAGAATCAGCCCTGTACGAACTTGTGAGCACTATCGAATCGTCCCCACATTTCAAAGAATTCACCATGGTGGCGTTTCTTGACATAGAAGAATATTCGTGATATCGATATTTTTGTGTATCAAACAGGTTGGTTTCGATGAAGGGCATTTTAGCCCGTGGTACCACTAGGGACCTAAACTGGTCTATGTGAGCTGAAGAAAAAAAAAGAAAACGGCTGCCACCCCAAACCTAAACATAGATATTTTGAGGACCTAAAAACTATTTGTAAGAGCTTGACTCTCTAATTCGCCACATTAATCCTCAAAAGTCGCCTTATATAAAAACAAGTAAGAAAATGCTAAAGTCGGGCGGTGCCGACTATATCAAGCCCTACATCACTCTAGTAATATTGGATAACAATGAAATATCTAATGTATACTTCAACTTAAATTTGTTTACACAATTTATATTTGGTACGTCTCTGCCTTTGTAGCCAAACGGGAGGAAACATATCTGTGGTCACAAGGCATAACAGCATATGTGTGTTTTTGCAAGTTTTCAGGAGAGCATTTTAAAGGTTTGAATCGATATAGCAAAAATATTTATAAACTTATTTTGAAGTTTACGCCTGCAATATCTCAGGCCTTGGAAGTGAAATTAATTAATACGAACACATTTATATAATTATTTTAATTATAAATGTTATAGGCTAAAAACTGTTTTATGCTGTTATTCCCTTTTAAAATAAATTAAGTTACAAAACACACAACTCGAGTTGTGTCGTTCTTACAAAATGAATTTTATTATATATTGTAGAGTATATCGACTTATGCTGATAAATCAAAGGGCGATTTCGAAATTTACAACATTCAGTAGTCAATATTAGATTTTGGAATAACAGCATAAGTTGAGTTATGCTTTTGTGCTAGGCCTTAGTTCAACTTGGACTAATAACGCAACTCAGATATGCTGTTACGACTTCATACAATTTACATCTTCAATAGTCCAAAGATAACTGGGGAATAAAAACACAAGTATAGTTTTCAAAGGAAAAAATGTGAGATATGCTGTTATGTACGTTATGAAATGTAGTGATACAGCGAGATATGCTAATAAGTCTTGCCTTATATCTAAACAACTGAACAAGGTATCACCACCAAAATTTGTCACAATATGTAATCGAATATGGGGAACATCGTGGTATCGAAAACGCAATTTGAGCATAACTCGAGTTATGTTGTTATGCCTTGTGACCACAGATATATATGGGAGCTACAACAAAACATAAACCGATTTTATTCAATTTCGGCAATGTTGGTCCAAGGATCAATAGAATCTACCATTCTAAATATCAAATCGGCGGAAACCTATATATGGAAGCTTATTCTAAATCTGAACCGATTTTATTAAAATTGAGCAATGTTGGTCTATATGTAGATCAAGAAAGTCTACCATGTAAAATTGCAAAGCAATTGGATGTCAAATACAGCTTCTATTGGGCTAAAGTGCCAAATCGGACAAAACATATATATGGGAGTTCTATCTAAATCTGAACCTATTTCAACCAATTTCAATAGGGTTCTTACTAGGTATAAAAGTAACTGCAAAATTTCAGCACGATGTTGTTCGGAAGAACAACATAAGATGGACAGACGGACGGACGACCAGACATGGTAAAATCAATTTAGCTAGTGATTCTGAGTCGATCGGTATACTTTAAGTCGGGTTTATCTGTAGTATTTCTAGGTGTTACAAACATCTGCCATGGAACTAACTTATACTACCTGTACCACAGTGTGGTGTCGGGTATCAAAATGATAGAAATCGTGAAGATTTTAGACGGTGTCATAAAATTAATCTTTGCAAAAATTCAGTGGATTTCCAATTTTTGTTTTAAAATTCTTTGGAATGCAGGCTTAGTTTGTTCTCATTGGTAAGCCTTTTTGGAATGATTTTGGTGTTAGCTTATTTCATATCGGAGATCTTCAAAATGTCTTTCTCAGATGTGAAAGGGGTATTTGAAGGATTTCCGCATCAAAGTCATCAGTGAAGTGACTGAATCTCAAAAAATGGATATGATGGGAAAAATATCAATCGACTCTGAACATCGAATATACATATAAGGGGACTAAGATTAATTGCGGATGCCATGGGTTTGATACCCACTCTGTGTAAAAAATTCACATAGAAATTATATCCACAATAAATACAATATATTCACTAAATTTTTTCACAATTTTTATTTGCAGGTAATTGCATGAGTGAATTTATGGGCTTGATATTGGGCCGTTATGAAGCTAAAGAGGAAGGCTTCATGCCAGGAGGGGCGACATTGCATTCAATGATGACACCCCACGGCCCCGATGCCAAGTGCTTCGAGGGAGCTTCAAATGCCAAATTGGTACCCGAACGTGTGGCCGAGGGAACACAGGTAAAGTCGAAATTGCTCTCTAACTCTGCAAGGTATGGAATTAATTAAATTGTCCTTTACTTTCAGGCCTTCATGTTTGAGTCATCCCTAAGTATGGCCGTTACCAAGTGGGGTGAGGAGACCTGTCAAAAATTGGATGCTAAATACTACGAATGCTGGCAGGCTTTGAAAAATAATTTTAAGTTGGAATAAATTTGTCGTAGAAATCTCTAACTTGTCAGTCTGCATTTAAATAAAAAATCGCATTTATCTTAAGATAATAAGAAGCTGCTAATTTTTTTGGTTTAATATACAATTGGTGAAAATTAGGGTTTTTATCCACGAAAAGCTTAAAAATCGATACTACACCACTTTCAATTGAAATTCGAAGATTCCATTTGAAATTCGAAAAAATCAATTTAAATTCGAAATACATCAATTGAAATTCGAAACACATCAATTGAATTTTGAAACATATCAATTGAAATTCGAATTTTTCCATTTGAAATTCGTAATACATCAATTGAAATTCGAAAAACATCAATTGATATTCGAAATACATCAATTGAAATTCGAATTTTTCCATTTGAAATTCGTAATACATCAATTGAAATTCGAAAAACATCAATTGATATTCGAAATACATCAATTGAAATTCGAAAATGTAAACAAATCTGTACATTAGAATGGGTAGAATTTATTTAAACACATTTGCTGACTAAATCTTAACATATAAGTTGATCTTATCTTTTATGAATATTTAGTCAAAATTAGTTGAAACAAAAAATACTTACATATTTTAATATTAAGGGTTTAACACAGACAAATTGTATCTCTTAAATGCTGCCCCATCTAATATACAGCATTGATTTTGTTTACATTTTTCGAATTTCAAATGATGAATTTCGAATTTCAATTGATGTTTTCCGAATTTCAATTGGTGTATTACGAATTTCAAATGGAAAAGTTCGAATTTCAATTGACGTATTCCGAATTTCAAATCATTTGTTTCGAGTTTCAATTGATGTGTTTCGAATTTCAATTGATGTTTTTCGAATTTCAACTGACCTTTTTCGAATTTCAAATGGAATATCCGAATTTCAATTGATATTTTTCGAATTTCAAATGGAATCTTCGAATTTCAATTGACTTTTTTCGAATTACAATTGAAAATGGTGTAGAGGGGTATTAAACAATATTTATTTGTAATATTCATTGAAATCAACATTGTAAAGAGGTAAGAACATTTCAGTCGGGAAAAGGAGCATACAACAGGTCCATCTACTGGCTTAAGTATATGCCCATGGATATGAGACCTTATAACGTCTTCTCTCATTCAACCTAACCTAACCTAAACCGACTAAGGTATACCCTAACTTTATGAGTAATATAATATGGAAATTCCGGTCATCGTTGAAAATAAAATGCTCATTCTTTGTCAGCATATAGCACCAGTAGTATTGTGTCGAACTAGTTCTCGAACTCGTTCAATTAGGGTGACCACACAAACTATTACCAACATAATTATTATATTGAATATTTCACTTCGTTCGTTAGGGTCATACCTGGTCATCCTAAAATGAAATAAATGAACTATTTAGTTCACGAACTACACAACTCTAAGCACCAGTTTACAAAAATGTTGTCGAAGGGATGTACATTAGGCCGGGTCAGAAAAAAAAATATCGCGGTTGTCGGCTATTCTATTCGCTAACTAAAGTTCTCGATTTGAGGGCGTAATTTTACGAGATTTGTCATTTTTTATAAAGTAACTTGGTTTAAGGACAGAATATCATTTAACGCACTCTGTTAATTGTGAATAATACACAAAGTTTTCAGAGAATAATATTAATATTTGTTATTATGATAGAAGAATCTATGACAATTACTCGTATGTGTGAAACAAAATATATGCTCGCCATGTGTGACTCACAATTACAAAATGTCTTTTAAAATTGCCACGGTGGTGATATACTTAAAACAAACTCCCCTAAGTCCGGAGTGTTATGAGTACCGTGCTCATCGCACTTTTCGGTTCGCAGTCAGGATTACCACAGACTGTGTTTTGACGGCTGCCTTTGCTGATACCTGGATGCCTCAGCAACGATTCAGTCCTTGTCACGTTTTTGGGGGCTATGACGTGATGGACCTACCCCACCACCCCACTTGTGGGACCTATATGAAACCCTTTAAACCAACAAAAAAGGACACTCTACAACAACCAACCGATACGAATACAAGAAAGATAACGATACAACTACAACGAATACGACTACTACTACGACAAATACACGAGGATCTAAACCTTGGTTTGGAAACAAGCCAAATCCAAAGACCTCTTCCAAGGCGGCAGCATTACCTGGCACTTCGGTTTCCCTTGACAAGCATACCCGCCCTTTAAAGAGAAAGTTTGGAGTTAGGCGCATGGCTCTCAGGATCCTTGAGAGACTTGAGAAAGCCGATCTTGCATCTCTGACCAACAAGCCGAGAGAATTCCTGAAGTGGGCACGGAGTATTTCTGAAGAACAGGATACCGCAGCAACTTCAATACGGCAGCAGCCAATTAAACGGCTGCGCTCTCCAGATGAACCGCCGGTTCCAGAAGGTCCAAGGGTTTAGTGACAACGCTGCTCCTTGGTCATTCGCTGACGTTGCTAAGGACAGCTTGATACTGGCGGTCATCAACAGGGGAGAGGAAGACGGCAACATCCCCAAGAGCAAGTGTAGTGGAGAGATAAAGTACGCACTGTGCTCTGTTTTCCACGATGTTCTTGAGGAGCAGCCGGGTCCGGCTCCCGATTGTGACGACGCAGGCTGGTATCAGGGCCGCATGAAACTAATACGATTTAGTAATATGCGCTGTGTTAAGTGCTATCGCTGCGCTTTGAAGAAAATTGTTGAAATCTGGCCGGGTGCGGCGCTGGATGTTGTCAACAAGGAGGACATCCCGTCTCGGCCCAGCGCATATGCATGGATTCAGGCTATACCAGCTGATGTGAAATCGGTGACTAAGATGCTAAAGGTTTGCAATCCCGAGCTTCCAACTGGCAACTGGAAAGGCGATCGATTGGGCGAGGCGAATGGGCATCGGATGCACGCAGTATTTATACTGAATACTCTACCAACCTCGTCAAGCCCGAAGGCATGGTTTTATATGGATTCTGCAAAATCCGACTTATGGTGTACAAGTGCGATGAGGGAGGAAATTCGAAAAATACTCCTCCAGATAACACTGGTGTAGTATCTAATGAAGAACCTCCCATGCGTTTAACCTTTTACCAATGTGCTTGGATGTGTCGAGAAGCTCTTCATCACGGGATCGGAAGAATACTATGGGGATGAATCCAGTGAGGATGATCTTTTAACGGACACAGACGACGAGGCCGATATAACGCTGGAGGTGAAACCTGACAATGGTCCGGTTCCTACAGATAAACCTGCACCACTCTACCCTTACAAGACCTCATAATATAGGGAGGGGCCTACCTAGTCCTAATCAAGGAACCATGGTTGAATGGAGATGTGGTTTGTGGGCTCAGGACGCCAGGGCTTAAGCTGATTCAAGGTACAGGTAATGTAGGACGTAGAGCCTGTATACGAGTACTTGCCAAGAACGACCTTAATATATACCTTTTTGCTTCTTTTAGTAGTGAAGAAATAGTATCAACCAGCCTCGAATTAGAAAATTCTCATGTTGGGTTGGCATCCGTTTATACGGTACATAACACTGTGACGCCACCTTGTGCATTGAAATCACTAGTAGGAGCGGCAAACGAGCAGAACAAGGATCTAATAATGTAGCGATGCCAATGGACACCATCATATGTGAGGTAGTACTGACATCAATGACAGTGGCGGATTACTTATCGAATATAATATAAGTAGTAGTAACCTTGTGATTTGTAATAGAGGGCATGAACCTACCTTCATTACTAGAAACAGACAGGAAGTGCTCGATGTCACCTTTGTCTTCGAGAATTTAAGTGGAAGGATTTCTGATTGGAATGTTTTGGATACTAATAGCTTTACAGACCATATTTATATTAGCTTCTGCATGAATGCGAAGCCTCCTGATACCGTCTTCCCACCCAATATTAAGAAGGCTAATTGGGAAAAATTTAGGCACATAAAGGGTCCGCCATCTAACGTTTTTTTTCAACTAGAGCTTATTTCGTGAATGGTAGCACTTGGCTCATGTCTGATTTGACAGATAATTAGTTTTATCCTTCCGCTGAACGAATATGGCAATTTTTCTTCGAAAATGAGCAAGTGGCCGTTACAGTCAATGGCGATCGTTATCGGGCCATGTTGAACGAATTTTTGTTCACAAAAATTGAAGAGGAGGATATTGGCAACATTTGGTTTCAACAGGACGGCGCTACGTGCCACACAGCCGAAGCTACACTCGATGTTTAAAAAAAAAGTTATTTGGCGGACCCGTTATCTCTCTTCCTCACAGTCCCGAAATGCAAACTATCCGGGATATAGAAGAAACCGTGGAACAAGTCACAGCAACTCTTAACGACTCGTTACAAGCCGCATGTCCCAATCAGAAGCCAAGGGGCAAACAACGACCGCAATGGTGGTCGCCTCAATTAGTTATGCTAAGGAAGTGCTGTAGGAAGCTCTTCAATAGGGCAAAGGCCACCAGACCACAGGACTGGGACTCATACAAGGAAGAACTCAAATAATACAAAAAAGAGTTGAGAACGGCTCAAAATAAATCCTGGATAGATTTCTGTAGTGGCGTAGAAAGCTCATCCGAAGCCTCAAGGTTGAGAACAATTTTATACTCAACACCTTGTTATATTGGGTACATCAAGAAAGGTGATAGTTCCTAGACTACGTCCAGTGAGGAATCGCTGGGAGTGCCTTGAAGTGCAGCCATCAGAGATATTGTAACCGACTCCAGAATTGTTTGAGCTATCACAAGCTTCAAACCTTTTAAGTCGGCAGGACCAGACAATGTCTCGCCGGCGGAGGTACAGGTAGTGGCTGATATAATTGCTCCCTTGCTCAGAGAGGTAGCAAAGCAAGGGCAAGTCCGCCGCAACCGCCCAGCATGATGTAGTCAGCTTCATTGAAGGATGCCTCTCTGTTAAGGAATATGCTATTGTAGATTTGTTGGCAGGGGAATGTAAAGGTCTTGGTGTAAACTCGAAATTAGGTACCACGAGTTAGAACTGTCTCCTTGAAATCACCTTCTCTGAAAGCGAAAAATACTTAGGTATTTTACTAGACTAGAAGTTGCACCTCAAACCCAAGATTTTGGAAAGATCAAATAAGGCTGTGGTAGCGCTATATACCTGAAAAAAGGAAATAGGAAAACGCTGGGGTCTGAACCCGCGTATAGTTTATTGGCTGCATACGACAGTAGTTAGACCTACATATAACGTTGTACGGCATTGTTGTCTGGCACTGCAGAAATCCACCTTCTGTGCGGTACTAGACAAGGTTCAGCGAATGGCTGCTATATGTATCACCGGTGCCGCATGTACTGCAATTAGACTCAGGGAACTGCCATTATGGTCAGGAAATGGCTACGGACATAGTGTCATTCTAGACAGAATGCCTGAGATTCCGGGCACTGTTGATTACACTATGACTGAACCACTCTTTGAGAAGGAGTATCTCACTGTTATACCTGATAGATCAGAATGGAATGGTCGTATCTCAGGACAGGGGAGATATGTTAACTTTTATACAGACTATTCCAAATTCAATGAGCAAGTGGGCTTTGGTGTCTTTTCTGAAGGAACTTGAGTTATCACTTGCAAAAAGACTGCCTGATCACTGTAGTGTTTACCAGGCAGAAATATTAGCTATTAAAGAGGTACGGGTATGGCAGAAAATTATGTGCTGACCAAAGTCGGTATACATATTTTCTCTGATAGTCTGGCTGCTATCAAGTTCCTGTAAACTATATTCCTGAATTAAAAAACTGCCATCGACTGTCGCAGATCTCTTAACGAAATGGCTGAACAGTTCAATATTCACCTGATATGGGTGCCGGGATACAGGGATATACCAGGGAACTGCAAGGCAGATGAACTTACAAGACTAGGAACTACCTAACACGCTCCTGGGGACCTGGAACATGTGGTCATGCCTCTAGCAACCTGCTAGCTACTCTTGAGAGATAGTGCACTCACAGTAACAATTGACAGAACTTCATACATTCCAGGCTGATGTGGCCCGGTTTATACTCAAGACGTGCCAAACACTGCTGTCGTTGTCGAGAACGGACGTCTCACTTATCGTGTCTGTCATGACGGGACGCTCTCTTATTGGACGGCACGCAGAGATATTGAAGGTCTTGCATAATGACTTTTGCAGAAGCTGTGGAGACGAAGAGGAGGAGGAATCAATAGAACACCTTCTGTGTCTGTGCCGCGCTCTCTCTAGAAGGCGACAATCTTAGGCTCTTATTTCTTTGAGGAGTTAGGTAATTTGGCTAATGTTGAAATCCGCCAACTTTTGAGCTTTTTAAAGCTATCAAATTGGTTCAACTGAAGGGGCTAGGTATAGCTCAGGTTTTCCCTTACGTACTTACTGTATACTCTAAGAGAGTCTGATCTGCAGGCTGTAACACTGAACCTAAACTAACTTAACCATTTCAGACTTTTTGTTGAAGGCATGCTACAGTCCGTAATAATAGAGATATATTGAAAAAATATGGCAGAAACATTTCTTGTAGTTGCAGGTAGATTATGATTGAAAAAGGACCGTATCGGTTGATGTTTTCCAGACAATTAGACTGTAGTTTCTGTTTCATATCCACTTAAATTCTTCATAAAGAAAATTGTCAGTATGATGACGTAGCTCTCCTACAGAGGTCGCTCGTAGCTGTATATGCCGCATTTATCAAACACTTTGGCTAAAACTATGCAGCTTGTTTTTTTTAAGAAGGAATTTTCACAATTAAGTATAACCACATCGATCCACATGTTTTGCCATTTTGTAAATTTTCCCCATTGAAGGATTCTTCGGTAGGGCAGTTTAAATTTTGGCATTCCGCTTTGATCTTAATTGTATGCGCTTCTCTTACAACCATGCGTTTCATGGTTTTGAGTAGGCAAGATGTTAGGCTTGTTGGTATATAGGCATTTGGTTGCGCATTACTTGCCTTGACGGGTTTAGGTATGAAACCTACTCTTGTCTTCTGCCAGGTTTTCGGGTACATGCGAATTTTAGGCATGCTGTGGCAATAACATGTAGATGAGTCAATATGTGGTTCTCCTACATCTGTAGCAGAGCCGGAGAGATAACATCAGTTCCCGTTGCCTAATTCTAAGTCGTTTTAGACATGTCCGTCGGTCCATCCATCTAACCGTCTGATGTAATCACGCTACAATCTACAATAATTGAGCTTTCAACAACGACTTGCTCTAATGATTCTTCATTATGTACATACTTACAAAAACGTACTGCCTCAAATTATTGATTATAAAATCGAGTTCCAAATATTTACCATGAAAAGAGGTAACTTTTCAGACTTTTTGTTGAAGGCATGCTACAGTCCGTAATAATAGAGATATATTGAAAAAATATGGCAGAAACATTTCTTGTAGTTGCAGGTAGATTATGATTGAAAAAGGACCGTATCGGTTGATGTTTTCCAGACGATTAGACTGTAGTTTCTGTTTCATATCCACATAAATTCTTCATAAAAAAAATTGTCAGTATGATGACGTAGCTCTCCTACAGAGGTCGCTCGTAGCTGTATATGCCGCATTTATCAAAAACTTTGGCTAAAACTATGCAGCTTGCTGTGGCAATAACATGTAGATGAGTCAATATGTGGTTCTCCTACATCTGTAGCAGAGCCGGAGAGATTACATCAGTTCCCGGTGCCTAATTCTAAGTCGTGTTAGACATGTCCGTCGGTCCATCCATCTAACCGTCTGATGTAATCACGCTACAATCTACAATAATTGAGCTTTCAACAACGACTTGCTCTAATGATTCTTCATTATGTACTTACAAAAACGTACTGCCTCAAATTATTGATTATAAAATCGAGTTCCAAATATTTACCATGAAAAGAGGATATGTTTGTGTTACGAAAACTTCCCTTAATTTATTGTTCATTCCTCTTTTCGAAGACAACCGTATCTGCTGGTGTTAAATATGAAACAAAGACGAAAGCCACATCCGAAACATAATAAGTCTGACCTACTTTATATAACTTACGTCCACCGAGATATCAAAATGTGTTGATGGGTTTGAAAGCATTGCTGCCAAAAATGTAATCGTCGCCATCGGTATTCGGCATAAAATGACCAAGTCAATTTTTAAAAAAATCGTGGTTTACACTATAACATGGGTCATATGACGACAGCGTTATTAGTAAAGACAGTTAGTAAAAAAATTATATTAAAAATTGTTATACATTTGTTAAAACTTTAACTAAAAAAAATAGATTAAAATATTTTAGAATTTGACTTGGGTAGTTTATCCTGTACATCCTCGAAATACAAAAATAGTTACATACCCTCGCTGCACATGGTTATGCGTTATGTATGTGCGCACATATCAATTTACATTAAAATAACGCATTTACACTAGGGTGGAGCGAAACCCCCAATTTCAATAGAACGCTAAATGGCGAGTGCACAAAGGTGCGTTCGGAGTAGCATTCATGTTGATGTTTGGTGGTTCCAAGACTCGATTTTAGAAATAATTCCATAAGTTTTGTCCTCTTCAGGAAATTGTATACTTAGAGCTGATACGCTTTTATAATAACTTGTAGAACTTTGAATTAGTAGTGGATTGGGAGACTTTTACAACAAGTTAAGAGACTCATACATTTTTATTTTAGCGGCAATACAACAATTGAAAGTAATTACATATCAGGTAAACTAAAGGAGAGTATATAAGTAAGTCGGACAAACTCGATTATATGATACCCATCTCTATACCTATTAATTATTGTCACTTTTTTTTGGTACATGCTCATATACATACAATCTTAAATTAATTGCTTCGATCTACCTTAATTTACCGCCAGTAGTTTGCACCTGTAATAACAAAATATTTAGTCTAAAAAGCCACACAATAGAAACATACATGTTATTTATAGGCCAAAAAAGAGAACAGTGCTTTCATAGGGAGCACTGCGATGAAACTTCAGTGGATCTAGGTATAAATAAACTCAAAGTCCAAAATGTCAGCACTTTCATATCATATTGTGGCGTTACATATACAAACATGGATGGACCTGGGTATAAATTTACATTTTTAAAAATTTTTGTTGCAAATCGTCCATTTTTGTGGGAGGTACCAAAAAGGGGAGTGTCAATAACGCCCACCATTCTCTGGACTCTAGGTACTATAAAATCCTTACACTGTACGAAATTTCAAGTATTTGTATGAACTGATATTCAGAATATTCGAGTAAGTAGTATAGAAGTTATTAAGGAATCAATATTCTCTAAATGTTAACCCTTTGTACGGTAGGTACTAGAAGGAGTGGACCAATATGGCCCATCTTCGATATTAGTCGAAGATAGAGAGAAATATTACCGTATACCAAATTTGAAGTTATTCGATTAATCCTAGTTATCGAGATGTCGTGCGCTAACAGACAGACTGACGGATGGATGGACGTTCCTCAAATGACTTAAAATTACCCAAATCGAATTTTCGCCAAATATACTTGGGGGTTAGGACACTCCTTCGATGTATTACAATTTTGGCTCGTAACAAATGATATACGAGTATACCGTTCTCTGTAAGGTGAAGGGATAAAAATGCAAAGTTGATATTCATAAATGTTTTCTGTCAGTAAGAGCTCTGTAACATGTATTTTTTTACAGATTTTTAAACGTACAACATTGAAAGATATTCAAGGATAAAAGTTTAAAAGAACTTTTTTATAGCTTTCGTCCTTGTAATTTTTTTTACAAAAATGTTATTAAAAGCGGGAATTCTCCCCTTTCATTTGATATGCATATTTATCAACTCACATTGTAATAAGTACAAAAAATATATAAAAAAAATTATGCTTGAAATTTTAAAAGTCCTGTAAAAAGAACAAACTATAACGAAATAAAAAAACTGAGTATGCAAATTATCTACTGCTGGCCTATATTTTTACTTCTATATAGTCTCGTTATAGGGGGGAAGTCGAGTCGCTCGGTGTTTTACCTCTTTCTTTCAAAATCACATGATTATTACATATCGTGCAAAATAGAGTAGATTTGATTACTTCATACCATACAATACAAACCACCTTTTAATTTCTTGTTTATGTTCCAAGAGTTATCCTAACATCATGGTACAATACTTAACCCTTTCCTCTCTATTCCTCTGTATGTTGAAAAACTATTTCTTTTGGATCAGATGTTAGCTTCTTTCCCCTAATTAATGTTCCTTAGCTTCATTGAAACCCTGGTACAATATAAAACCATGTTTGTCGAAACGTGTCTATAAAGGTACGTATGTAAAAAGCTTAAGTGAATCCCTCCTTTGTATCCTTTTGCCCCAATGTCACTAAAATAATGAATTTTTTGTCCCCAACACTTTATACGAGGTATGTTCAAAAAATTTCGCGAATTTTTAATTTCCGCGGGCTACGTGCATTTGATTTTTGATATTTTTGTAGCGTTATGTTGGTACTCATGTCCCTTAATTATGCTGACAAGGACGGCCATTTTGAATGTTTAGTCAATTTTTGACAGCTGTTGTGCTTGGATGTGTTTTAACTTGATTTAGATTTTTATCTATTTCAGAAAATGGATCAAAGAATCTGCATCAAATTTTGTGTGAAAAACAAAATAAAGTGCGCTGACGCATTCCAAATGTTGAATGTGGCATATGGTGAAGCTACCTTGGACCAAAGCAACGTTTATCGGCGGTTCAAAATGTTCTTAGAGGGCCGAGAAGATGCGAAGGACGAACAGCGTGCCGAACGCGCCAAGTTCGGTCGAACGTAAAGGTTTTGCTCACAGTTTTCTTTGATTGCAGGGGCGTGGTGCATTATGAGTTCTTGCCACAGGGTAGTACGGTCAATAACGAATATTACCTGCAAGTTATGCGCAAATTGCGCGAAGCAATCCGGCAAAAACTCCCGGATTTGTGGAAGAACAAAAAACTGGCTTTTGCGCCCCTGCACACACATCGTTGCTTGTGCGCGAATATTTGGCCTAAAACAACACAGTAATGGTGCCGCAGCCACCGTATTGCCCTGACCTAGCCCCCTGTGGCTAGTTTTTGTTCCCAAAACTGAAAAGGCCCATAGGACGACGCTACGCCACGATTGAGGAGATAAATGAAGGCATCGAAAGAGGAGCTGAACAAGATCACAAAAAATTATTGTTTGAAGTGCTTCGAAGATTGGAAAAAACTTTTGGCAGAAGTGTATTATATCCGAGGGGAATTACTTTGAAGAGGACAAAATAGATATTCATGAATAAATAAAAACTTTTTGAGAAAATACAAAATTCGCGATATTTTTTGAACATACCTCGTACACCACTGTATCATATTTATTACTTTGTATTCCACTGTGCTTCTAAAGTACGAAATTTTATACATATCTGAGACTATTTTTTCCCCACTTCACATTTAACCATTTTTTCGCACTACCGTATTTAACACTTTTTTGCCCCACTGTACCATATTTAACTTATTTTGTTTCACTGTACAATACTTAACCCTTTTGGCTGCACTAAACCACATTTAACACATGTTCGACCCTCTGTAACATATTGAAAAATGATTGCTTGCCCCAACTGCATCATAATTTAAACCTTTTGCACAACAGTGCTACTAAAAGCATAAATTTGAAAAACACTTTTTATCTTATATTTATGTTCCAGGAGTCTCTTTCACAGCATCCATATTTTTTCCCAGTGTACTACAAGTACCCACTGTACCATGTTTAACTGTTTGGGCACCACAGAATCATATTTAATACTATTTTTTCCTACTGTACAATATATTTAACCATTGTTGCCCCACTGGGCCACAGTTAACCCATTTTGCCCTACTGCACCATAGTTAATTCTATTTTGCCCCACTGTACCATATTTAACTTTTTGCCCCACTGTGCCATATTCAAGAGAGAGACCACTGTACCATATTTAGCACTTTTTGCCCCACTGTAACGGTTGAACCATATATATTACTTTCTGTCCAACTGTGTCGAAATTCAAAAAAATCACGTCTTATTGCACGTCTACGTCCCAAGGAGTACTCTCCCACCAAATTTAATGATTCTAACTTCAGCCGTTTGGGCTGGGGATGATCAGTCAGTCACGCAACAGTTTTATATACGAGTATATTATAAAAAAAACAAGTAAGAAAGTTTCAGTCGGCTAAACCGGCTAGGGTATACCCTCACTTTGTGAGTAATGTTATATTGAATATTATATTCTTTTAATGGAATAATTTACACGAATTATTCCGTCAATTTGTGTGAGAGGTACAAGAAGGGGTTTAACAAATACTCCCATTAAGACGGACGGACGGACGGACGGGCATTGCTCATTCGACTTAAAATGACCCAAAACGGATTTCTGCTGAACATACTTGGGGTCTTAGGTCACTCCTTCCCCCGTCACTCTAAAGTAATGGTATAATAATAATTATGTCTTAAATAAAACCCCTTCGGTAATTTTGGGGCACTCTGTAGAAGTATCTGTACCAAATATGAGTCCTCTATCTCAATTGTTGTATCGTGATTACAACAGACGGGCATGGCTAAATCGTCTTAGAATTTAACGAAGTCTTGATAATAGTTTGTGTGTATGATTCTAACCGTAGATGGCGTTGAAAATTAGCATGGTAGAGTTTCTTGATCCATGGACCAACATTGCCGAATTTGAAGAAAATCGGATCAGGGGCCAAATCACGGCATTCGAATCGTGTACTTTACGATCGAAATGTGGTTTTTATTATCGTTAAATGAGTATCAGCTTCTGTCGAATTAAAATAGATTCTTTAGATACATTCTTATACAGCTTATCTGGATAGTTTTTAATTAATTTCAATGTTCACTTTTTCTTATTGACAAAAATTAAAATGGCTTTTCGATCGAAAAGTTCTCGATTTCGAATGCCGTGATTTGGTCCCAGGTTTAGCTATAGCCCTATAGAAGTTGTATTTTACATCCAATTTGGTATTTAAGTTCTACATCCGATCTTTATGAAATTTAACAGAAAGATGTTTTTTTGGATCCAAGGATAAACACTGATACATTTGATGGAAATCTTTTTACATTTACGTATAGTCCCATTTTATAAGTTCCTTCCGAGTCGGCTCCTATGCGCTATACGAGTAGAAGCTCGTATAGCGAGCTTCATTCATAACGAACCATAACGAATTCTGATAGAGAGAAGTTTATTGATTCAAACTCGAAAACTGCTGAATTTGAAAAAATCTATTCATATCAAGATATGTACTCGTACTCTTATACACCATATGTTTCTACTAAATTTGTACATAAACTTGTAATATACTCGTAGAATTAGATCAACTATATTGATTTATTTTCGACTGACTTTTTCCTTTCTTAAATGTTGTGGGGAAGGTCGGGTTTTCTACTTCCTTGGAGGTTCCATTCTAGCGCCATTCTTGTAATTGCTTCCAGAGGTTTCCGCAAGTTGTGTCCCACCCATCTCCACTTTTTCTCTTGATCTGAGTCTCGATAGGTTCTTCTTTATCGTAGTAATATTCCGGAAATGGTCGTGTTGGGCAAAAAAAATACCGCATATGTTACGCGTTACATATTCTTTTTTGTGGATCTGGAAATTTGTTTACTGCTCTACGTCTGTCTTAGCCCTCCAAACGCTCCACTAGCCTTTTCAATCTGTTATTTACGTCGGTATCTATCTTACCGTGCTTCTCAAATAACAAAATGATTCCACAAATTTGATGAGTTGATCATCAAGCCTAATGATGAATGATGTCGGCAGATACTTCCAGATCAACAAACAACAGGTCGGGGGTAATATTGTCTCCTCCTTCGGCTTTGTTCTTTTTTAATTTTACTATCTACTGGTTAATTGTTACATTAAAAACCTAAACACTTATATTTTTCTGTTTTTTTTATGTGCTTTTAGTTTTATATTTTTATACCCAACACCACACTGTGGTACAGTGTATTATAAGTTTGTTTCACGGCAGATGTTTGTAACACCTGAAAATAACACAGCTAGACCCACCTTAAAGTATACCGATCGACTCAGAATCACTAGCTGAGTCGATTTAACGATGTCCGTCCGTCCGTCTGTCCATGTAAAGTTGTTCGTCGACTACAGGTCGCAATTTCACTCCGAACATTCTGAAATTTTGCAGTTTAGAGTATTTCGCGGCTGTTAAGATCGCTATTGAATTTGATGAAAATCGGTTAAGATTTAGCTATAGCTCCCATATATATGTTTCGTCCGATTTTGCTCTTTAGTCCTGAAGAAGCTGTATTTTACATCCAATCATTTTGAAATTTAGAATGGTAGAGTTTCTTGATCCATGAACCAACACTACCGAATTTGAAGAAAATCGGTTAAGATTTAGCTATAGCTCCCATATATATGTTTCGTCCGATTTGGCCCTTTAGTTCTATAGAAGCAGTATTTTACATCCAATCGTTTTGAAATTTAGAATGGTAGAGTTTATTGATCCATGAACCAACACTACCGAATTTGAAGAAAATCGGTTAAGATTTAGCTATAGCTCCCATATATATGTTTCGTCCGATTTGGCCATTTAGTCCTATAAAAGCTGTATTTTACATCCAATCGTTTTGAAATTTAGAATGGTAGAGTTTCTTGATCCATGAACCAACATTGCCGAATTTGAAGAAAATCGGTTAAGATTTAGCTATAGCTCCCATATATATGTTTCGTCCGATTTTGCTCTTTAGTCCTGAAGAAGCTGTATTTTACATCCAATCGTTTTGAAATTTAGAATGGTAGAGTTTCTTGATCCATGAACCAACACTACCGAATTTGAAGAAAATCGGTTAAGATTTAGCTATAGCTCCCATGTATATGTTTCGTCCGATTTGGCCCTTTAGTTCTATAGAAGCTGTATTTTACATCCAATCGTTTTGAAATTTAGAATGGTAGATTTTATTGATCCATGAACCAACACTACCGAATTTGAAGAAAATCGGTTAAGATTTAGCTATAGCTCCCATATACATGTTTCGTCCGATTTGGCCCTTTAGTCTTGTAGAAGCTGTATTTTACATCCAATCATTTTGAAATTTAGAATGGTAGAGTTTCTTGATCTATGAATCAACACCGCCGAATTTGAAGAAAATCGGTAAAGATTTAGCTATAGCTCCCATATATATGATTCGTCCGATTTGGCCCTTTAGTTCTATAGAATCTATATTTTACATCCAATCGTTTTGAAATTTAGAATGGTAGAGTTTCTTGATTCATGAACCAACATTGCCGAATTTGAAGAAAATCGGTTAAGATTTAGCTATAGCTCCCATATATATGTTTCATCCGATTTGGCTCTTTAGATTCAATCGTTTTTATACCCTACACCACACTGTGGTACACGGTATTATTTAAGTATAAAATGTCCCAAAAGTAAATTTATGTAAACACTTTATACATGAATTACAAAATTTATATATCAGAGTTATTCAATATTACGAGAGTGGTGTAGGGTATTATATAGTCGGCACCGCCCGACTTTAGCCTTTCCTTACTGGTTATAACTTAAGTTACCAAAAATAATGCTCATTCTCGATATTCAATTTAGTTATATAATATTACCACATTTGAAGTTATTCGGTCATGTATTTCGAGCGCTATCCTTCACTCCGTTTAGACTGATGGACTGATATAACTCAAATACTTAACTCTTAATACTTAAACAGTCCTGTAACAGATTTTCAACAAACATAGATGGGGTCATAGGACACTGTTTCGATATGAAACAAATTATATATGATATTCTTTTCAAGTGAAGTGTAGATATACGAGTACATATAAATAGGCTATGAGAAACTTTGTAAAAAAGTTTTGCGTACAAGAAAATTATAAAGTCAAATTTTTCACATGTAAAACGAGGTTTTGCTTAAATTATCCATGATAGCTTTCCAAATTGACTGCAGTTATTCTCCGAATAATTTCGTATCTGCCATTATTGAAACCACAAAATGCTCCCTCATCCTCTGCAGACAAGTATATTCGGCTGAGCTGCATTATAATTATGCCATGTAAACGTTTTCATAAAGGCCATTAATTTAAGGCATTCTACGAGTATATGAAAACTTTCAACTTCAACATTTACTGTTCTTGATGTTCAATGAAAGGTTTACAAAACTGATTTTCAATGCAAATATGTTAATTAAGCCTTCAAATATTTCCTTATGAATATGACCATACGTCTATCATAGAATCGGTTTCCTTTTTTGCATTTTCCATATCCTGTAACCCAGTCATAAACTCTAAAGTTATTGTGGAAGTTTATCAGTCTTCGAAAGCCTTATAGTACATATTATACTAAGGATGACACTCAAAGGGAAACGACTATATGGATTGACATGGATGAAGTTAAAGTTGGTATTAGTTAAAGTTTGGGTACTAAAGTACTTTCTATTTATTGGCAAAAGGACACTCAACATCATCTTAAAATAATTTAATAAAGAGCTTGGTCTTGAAGAGACACTTGACAACAAAAGAACTAAGTATCTGCGACATAGATTGAGTAAATTTTAGTAGAACTTGTAGACTTATATTTGTCACAATAATAGTAAAGTAAATCCTTGTATGACATTTTTGTATAAGAGGTTTATTCACTAGTCGCCATGTTGCAAATTAAATAAAAAAATTAGAAACATTTTTAATATAATTTTTTAAATAATAATTCCAACGTTTCTTAACAAGACAACCAATTGCGACAAAACTTGGCCTTCTTTTAGAAAACGCATTAAAGAATTTAAGATTTAAATATGGCCCCTTATGGATTCATGTGTCATCGTTATCGAACAATCTTGAGCTTGTAATCTTTACGGCCTTTGGTGTATTGGATCCCGTAGTCGAAAATTATACAAGAGCACATCTAGCCACAGGCAAAACACAAAAGATAAAATAGATGAAGTAGAACCTAGCTGGGGCTCTAAGCAATCCCAGCCTTTAAAAACCATTGGGGACTCCGACTCTGAATCAACAAATGAAAACAATGTAACTATTGTTGCTAACTCAAAGGAATCGAGAGAACCTATTACGGGATGAATCCGACAATTCTACCTCCAACACATACAAGTATATGGAGGCCGCTAAAAGAGTCAGATCTCCCGGATAAAAGAGACTAAGGGCTCGTCATGTTCCAGAAATTCGGGGAAGCCTAACTTAACCACACAAAAGGGAGTCTCTAGTCGGAGTCAGATAAAGTCAACCAAATCATCTGTTAAGGATGAATCAAGGAAAAATGAAATAAGGAAAAATCAATTGGCCATAAAGAGGGGTAAGAAGCCACCATCTTATTCTAAAATACCTCAACAGCATTTCCGAGAAGATCTATGCTATGTCATAATTGACAGTAGCGCATCCGGCAGAATCCTCGAAGATCAAACGTGTTACTTGGAAGATTTGGGTAGCGGAGTACGTCCTCGAATCTAAGGATGAACCACCAATCGAAATAATGAAGAGCAAGTTTGAGAGAGGTGTTTTGAGGCAAAACACAACACTGCGCTGGTGTCCTCGTAAAACTAGTGGATAACCTCCCCCTCACCTTGGGATGGCGCAAGTCTGAAATTGGTAAGGAAGAGCAACATTCCTGAACTCATAAAAACGACTTGGCATCATTCGTAAACAGAATTCAAAACATTCCGTGTGAAAGTGGGAAGTCTTCTGTAGGAAGAATGATAAGGATGGTACTCTCCTCGTGCTGGGCATAGACCTTAGAATCCAAGAACAATCTTGTCATGGCGTACTTCTTGATCTGTACAGTCTTTTTCAAATTGGAATGGTCACGATTGGCTGGACAGATGAATCGAGTCCAAATACAAGTATACTGTCTGAAGCGGCAAACACAGGTAGTGAACTGATGGAGTCAAGTAAGACACTGCAAAAAATGATGTGGAAGTAGTCGATAACACCACTATGTAGTTTACCAATTATACCGCCAATTTTTTGCATTTTTTTGGAAGTTCCCAGCAAAGGTGGTTCAAAATAGAAAGAGCCACACAGCGAATCAAAACAGTGAGGGAGCGACAAAAAATAACACCGCCTCCCAAGAATGTCTACTGGACGGGGGTGTAATAGTTAGTGAAATAAAGGATAAGAATGACACACTACCAAATAACACTATGCAACAAAAGTTTTGTCCAAGGGATTTGGATAACAGTTTCTGGTGTAATTTGGTGTCACAAACACGAAAAAAATATTAAAAAAAACTTTTTATGGTAAATTTTTTTAAATTTTTCATGGAAAGTTCATTTAGTATTTGGACCATAATTTTTCAAGTATAAACTAAGTTATGCGTTAAATTAAAGTGAATTATGAGGGCTCACATTCCCGTAGAATCTTTGGTTTAGTAACAGTCGTCAAAAGTATGAGAAAAATTGTTTTTTTTAACACTTTTTCCTGGTACAAAAAAAACATAAAAAATAGAAAACAAGTAAAAGCGGTAAGTTCGGCCATGCCGAATCTTATATACCCTCCACCATGGATAGCATGTGACCTCACAAAATAACTCGAACCTAAAGAAAATAACACCGAAAAGCACCAAAAAATATAGTAGGAATCACAACAAGTTAGATGCTATATGTATATGGGGGCTATATCAAAACATTGACTAATATGGCCCATTTGCAATCCCAAACAACCTGCCACTATAAGAAATATTTATAATATTGCACTTGCATTTTATTTTATGAGGATTGATGTCAGACATTATAAAACCAGTAAGGAAAGACAGGAAGTCGGGCGGGGCCGACTATATAATACCCTACACCTCCCTAACAATGCTAAAAGGGTCATTGCGATAATAATTTGGAATAACTGGTAAATGGGTACGAACATATTATCTAATTCTGAACCGATAATCGCTAAATTAAGCAATATTCGTTCCTAAATTCAGAAACATATTTCTGGAAAATTTTAATGATCGGAAGTAAAGTAAACTTCTATAGCGATTTGATACCAAATCAGGAGGAACATATATATGGAGGTTATATATAAATCTGAACCGATTTTCCCCGAATACTCATTCATGTAAAAAGACCTCTTTCTGTCGAATTTCGTACTGATCTAATATAAAATACAGTTTCTACAGCGCTTACATGTCAAATCGTATATCTAAATCTGAACCGATTTCTTCCAAATTTAAATTCTTCATTCATATAATAGGAAACCTCTTTCTGCCGACTTTCATACTGATCGGATATAAAATACAGTTTTTACAGTGCTTTCATGTCAAATCGGGAATCGGGTAACACATATATGGGGGCTATATCAAATCTGAACCGATTTTCTCCGAATTTGGCACTATTCCTTCATGTAACAAGCAACCTCTTTTTTCTGCCGAATTTCGCACTGATCGGATATAAAATACAGTTTCTATAGCGCTTACATGTCAAATCGCGGGTTACATATATATGGGGGCTGTATCTAAATCTGAACCGATTTTCTCAGAATTTAGCAGTATTCCTTCATGTAAGAAGAAACCTCTTTTTTCCGAATTTCGAACTGATCGGATTTAAAATAACATTTTTACAGCGCTTACATGTCAAATCGGGGGTAACGTATATATGGGGACTATATCTAAATCTGAACCGATTTCTTCCAAATTCAACAGTATCTATTCATATAATAAGAAACCTCTTTCTGCCCAATTTCATACTGATCGGATATAAAATAAAGTTTTTACAACGCTTACATGTCAAATCGGTGCTAACATATATCGGGTAAGTCAATAAGAGCGCTACAAAAGTTTTTTTTTAAATAAAACAAAAACGGTTTTGGATATCAATGAAATTCTTTATTCTTTATTTTTTTGCATGGCCACCATGGGCACGCTTGCTGAAGTCCAGACGCTGAACCCAATTTTCGATGGTTTTCAAGCATAAATCGGCCGATACGGCTGCAATTTCACGTTCGATATGTCCAGATTTACACTAGGATATTTTTTTCAGCAGCTTATCCGCTAATTCTCTTTTAAACTTGCCTCTGCGTTTAGACACATAATTTTGTTTCGGATATTTCTGTGTGAATTGTTGTTGTTTCAAAGGCCGAGTGAAAAACACAAAACGTTCAGACCGATAAGCCTGAGTACGGGAGAGTTTTTTTCCCCCTCTTGCCGACTGCCTCTCTCTCCTACAAAACGCCGATAATCCGCTGAACATTCAGCCAATGTAAATAGGGACTATTCGTACGAAGTTCATCAATCGTCGCTGGCTTGTTGGCATAGACCATAGACTTGACGTAGCCCCACAGGAAATAGTCTAACGGCGTCAAATCGCACGACCGAGGCGGCCAATCTTGTGGCGCCGTCCTGTTGGAATCACATGTCCTCCAAGCCCATATCATCCAATTGGGCCAAAAATATTCGGTTATCGTTGAACGGTAGCGATTCCCATTCACAGTAACGTGCCGGTCTTGATAATCACGGAAGAAGTACGGCCCAATGACGCCGCCGGCCCGTAAACCGCACCAAACCGTAATTTTTTCGGGATGCAATGATGACTCATGGAGTACGTGTGGATTGCTGTCTGACCAATAACGCATATTTTGTTTATTGACTCATCGCTGATGATGATTTTTCGATTTTTCGCGCTCTTAACGTTGAGGCCACTGACTCCGAATTTCGGTAGTAAATTTTAATAATTTCGACTCGTTGTTGGCTCGTATATCTTTCCATCATGAAATGGCCAACCTTACTGAAGAGAAATGTCAAAAGAGCGGCGTTTGCTGTACCTGTCGGTCTACTTTTGTAGTGTCCCTGTTGAAAAACCCTTTATATGGGGGCTATATCGAAATCTGAGCCGATTTTAACCAAATTCAATAGGGATCGTAATTGGGCCAGAAAACAGATATGTGTAATGTTTCGTCCAGATTGGACCATAATTGCGACCTGTACTTTGATTACAAGAATACATGCACTGACAGACAGACGGACATAGCTAAATCAACTCGGAAAGTGATTCTAAGTCGATCGGTATAATAATATAATGCACAAAGTTATAATACCCTGTACCACAGTGTGGTGTAGGGTATAAAAATGGGCCAAGTACTGAAGGCATATTCAAAGAAAGGGGTAATTTTAAAGAATTTTTTTAAAAAAAAAAAATACCATACACATTTTGCTTAATACTTTTTTTAGAGGTTAGAACGCCCTATTACACCAGAATATTATATGAACAGCACTTCGACAAAATTTTTAGTTAATGACGTAGTTTTAACTTGTCACCTGTCATGTAGTAACAGCTTGAAAATTAAACCTCTTATTTGGAAGGGTAAAGGGTCTTCCAATAAGAGTTAAGTACAAAGGGATTTTGGTACGCGAATTCATTCCGATTTCTGATATCAATATTTACAAACTAAAAAAAATTTCACTGAAATCGATTAATTTTTATACCCTCCACCATGTGATGGGGGGTAAATTCATTTTGTCACTCCGTTTGTAACACCTCTAAATATTGATCTGAGACCCCATAAAGTATATATATTCTTAATCGTCGTAAGATTTAGCGATGTCCGTCTGCCCGTCCGTCTGTTGTTATCACGCTACAATATATAATACTTGAGCTACGTGGCTGAAATTTGGTATAGAAACTTCTTATAGCTGCAGGTAACTTGGGATTGAAAATGCGATATCGGTCCGTATTTAGATATAGCTCCCATATATAGCATCTAACTTGGCCGAACTTAACGCTTTTACTTGTTAAATATAGGTTGATCCAAGTAGAGATATTGTTTGGCATTTCATCATGGAAAGACTTACGCCTAAACAACGTTTACGCGTGTCATTCGCCAGTTACCAGTCGAAATGCTCGAACGAGTCATCGAAAATTGGACTCAACGGATGGACCATCTGAGACGTAGCCGCGGCCAACATTTGATAGACATAATCTTAAAAAAATAAATGCCAAAAGAATGTTCTTTCAAATGATAATAAACATTCCCCATTCAATTTGAATTTTCGGTGTTTTTTTCTTTAAAAAATTAGGGAACCTCGAAATGGATCACCCTATATATTCGTATTATGGGGTTATTACATTTCTATCTGCCTTTGAATATTGATTTATTCTCCGAATTATTTTGTATGTTGCATTGTTTAAACCACAAAATTTCCCCTAATCCTCAACAGATAAGAACATTCAGCTGCATTACTAATATGCAAAATTAGCGTTTCCATAAATGCCATTAATTCAATGCATTCCCTACGAAAACTTTGAACTTAAACTTTTGTTGTTCTTGTTGTTGTTGAATGCCAAGGCTAAACATTAAGGGCCTTATTCACAAAAGTTATGAGAGGTTTTTAGAAGTGATTTCCAATGTAAGCATGTTAATTAAACCTTCCATGATTTCTTTATGAATAAGGCCATTAGTCCATCATAGAATTTGTTAACTCTTTGCACTTTCGCCTCTCTTGACACACTGTCACAAACTCAAAAGATATTGCAGAAGTTTAGCAGTCTTATGAAAAACCTAAACTATTATGCGAAGGATGAAACTTAAAAGGAAAACGACTAAATGGATTGACGTAGCTGATGTTTGGTATTGGTTGAAAAGCAAGTAAAGGCGTTTATGTTTGCGGGCAGAAACACAAACAACACCACCCTAAAGTAATTGAGTAATAAAAACTTGTTTTTCAAAGATTGAGTCATGGGATACTTTAAATAAAAATATTAAAACCAGTGAGGAATGGCGAAAGTCGGACGGGGCCGACTATATAATACCCTACACCACTCTAGTAATATCGAATAACACTGAAATATATAGGTTATATTTCAGATAAAAATTGTTTTCATAAAATTGCATTTAGTACATTTAAAATAATTTGATGGGAAATTTAGCTTCTTTAGCGCTAAAAGGCCCAATCGGGGACTATATAGAAATCTGAACCGATTTTCCTCAAATTTGGGAATATGGATTCTGGATGAAAAAACTCTAGCCGGAAAAAATTTAAAAGGATTGAATATGAAATACAGCTTCTATAGCACTAAAAGGCCAAATGCTTAAATCGAATCAGCTAGTGATTGTGAGTTAATCGGTATACTTCAAGGTGGCATCTAGGTGTTTCGAATATCTGCCACAAAACAAACTTAGAATAGTGTGGTGTAGGGTATAAAAATAAAACTTACCGATAATTTCGCAAACTAACATACCAACAGGCGCAGAGTGGGAGTAATTAAAACCAATAATGAATAGCTAAAGTCAGTAAATCTGAGGAAACATAAATATGGGAGCTATATCAAATCTCAACCGATTTTTTTCAAATTGAGAAATGTTGGTCCATGGATCGCCATACTAAATTAAAAATCAAATGTATGTAAAATACTGCTTCTATTGGGCTAAAGGGCCAAATCGGATGAAACGTACGTATGGGAGCTATATCTAAATCTTAACCGATTTTCTTCAAATTGAGCTAAACTTCGGATGTAAGATACAGCTTCTATAGGATTAAAGAGTCAACTCGGACGAAATATATGATTTCGATTTTCTTTAAATTGGGCAAGATCATGCTAAAGATCATGTAGTGCATGGATATTGCTAAATTTAAAAAAAAAAATGGTTGTAAATTACAGTTTCTATTTGGCTGAAGTGCCAAATCGTACGAAGCATATATAAGGGGGCTATAGGTAAATATGAACCGATTCTTCGAATTCGGGCATGTTTGTCCATAGATTAATAAACTCTATTATGCTAAATTTCAAAAAAATTGGATGTAAAATACAGTTTCTCGGGGTAAGGTCGTAGATAAATAATATTAGTCCCCTCCTTCCGGTACCTATCCACAAATGGGTAAACTTTTGTGATATTTTAGCCACGTCCCACAAGATACCTCCCATACAACGGGACCTGTTTTTACAAACAGCTAACATCTTATAACATTAACTCCAGTAAATACAAATTATTGACAGTTTGGGCAGTGAAATAGTTTAACACTGCTTACAGTTCAGTGAGAAATTGCAATAATAGACAGGCCCCTTTTGGTAACTCCCATACAAAATGGTCAAATCATATCACATAAACACTTATAATTCTGCAGAGTGCAATGCGTTTGAGGCATATTCTGTGTTTGTCAAGCCGCTCCCAGAAAGGCGCCCACACAAAGCGTAATACTTAATTTTTCATTAGTCACAAAATGTGGATAGTAAAGGGTGGTTCAATTGTAAGGGCCGATGTTGAATGTGAACCACACCTAAACGTCAAGTTCTTTTCTGCATTTCATTTGACATTTCTAAATTTGAGACTAACTCAATTTGAACCATGGAAAGATACACAATCGAGCAACGCGTTGAAGCTTTTTGAAGCCTTTAACGAAAAATCAAATCAAAATTTTAATCAAAATGCATTTCGTGCACTTGTGGACCAAATGTGTCCACAATCGGGAGAATAGTGCGCAAATTTCAGCAAACCGGGTCTGTAGGAAATGTGAAAACACCTGCTCGCCCAGTTCGTTTGGTGCGGCTTATGGGCTGGCGACGTCATCGGGCCACACTTCTTCGAAATGAGGCCGGTCAGGCAGTTACTGTGAATGGTGTTCCCTATCGTGAGATGATAACGAACTATTTATGGACCGAATTTGATGTTATGGATGTGGACAATATGTGGCAAACAATGGCTCTTTTGCGCAACAAATTCAATTACCGTGTTATTTCACGTCGTGGCGATGTCAAATGGCCGCCAAGATCATGTGATTTGACACCGTTGGACTTCTTTCTTTGGGGTTATTTGAAAGAAAATGTGTACGTCGATGAGTCAGCAACAATTCAAGAGCTAAAGGATGAGATAATTTGGCACATTAACGGCATAGAACCTCAATTATGCCTTGGCGTCATCGAAAATTTGGCCCATCGGATGGTGGTGTGCCGCCGAGGTCGCGCGACCGTTTGGCCGGTATTTTGTTCCATACATAATTGAACCATACCACTATTATCATAATAAAAAGAAATGACAATAATATCCTAAATAATTTGTGTTTTATTCAAAATCAACATCGGTCCTTAAAATTTAACCACCCTTTATATTAGTACATTAGTCAGGTAACATGACTATAATTTTCTTACAGCCGTATTCATAAAAACTTAAAACAGCTTTAAAAACATTTGTTAAAACTGTATTCATAAACGATTATTAGCCTAAAACACGTTTTGTAAACCATTGTTAAATGCGTGAATTTTAATATTGGTTCGACTCTACTTTAAGTGGTTGTTAAATTTCCATTTGCTTTTTCTTCGTGTTCATTTGCAAAACATTTTTATGGAATTTTTTAATTAAATGAAAAAAACCAGCAAGGAAAGGCTACAGTCGGGCGGTGCCGACTATATAATACCCTACACCACTCTCGTAATATTGAATAACTCTGATATATAAATTTTGTAATTCATGTATAAATTGTTTACATAAATTTACTTTTGGGACATTTGATACTTAAATAATACCCTGTACCACAGTGTGGTGTAGGGTATAAAAACGATTGGATCTAAAGAGCCAAATCGGATGAAACATATATATGGGAGCTATAGCTAAATCTTTACCGATTTTCTTCAAATTCTACCATTCTAAATTTCAAAATGATTGGATGTAAAATACAGCTTCTACAGGACTAAAGGGCCAAATCGGACGAAACATGTATATGGGAGCTACAGCTAAATCTTAACCGATTTTCTTCAAATTCGGCAATGTTGGTTCATGGATCAAGAAACTCTACCATTCTAAATTTCAAAACGATCGGATGTAAAATACAGCCAAATCGGACGAAACATATATATGGGAGCTATAGCTAAATCTTAACCGATTTTCTTCAAATTCGGCAATGTTGGTTCATGGATCAAGAAACTCTACCATTCTAAATTTCAAAATGATTGGATGTAAAATACAGCTTCTAGAGGACTAAAGGGCCAAATCGGACGAAACATGTATATGGGAGCTACAGCTAAATCTTAACCGATTTTCTTCAAATTCGGCAATGTTGGTTCATGGATCAAGAAACTCTACCATTCTAAATTTCAAAACGATCGGATGTAAAATACAGCCAAATCGGACGAAACATGTATATGGGAGCTACAGCTAAATCTTAACCGATTTTCTTCAAATTCGGCAATGTTGGTTCATGGATCAAGAAACTCTACCATTCTAAATTTCAAAACGATCGGATGTAAAATACAGCTTCTATAGGACTGAATGGCCAAATCGGACGAAACATATATATGGGAGCTATAGCTAAATCTTAACCGATTTTCTTCAAATTCGGTAGTGTTGGTTAATGGATCAAGAAACTCTACCATTCTAAATTTCAAAATGATTGTATGTAAAATACAGCTTCTACAGGACTAAAGAGCAAAATCGGACGAAACATATATATTGGAGCTATAGCTAAATCTTAACCGATTTTCTTCAAATTCGGCAATGTTGGTTCATGGATCAAGAAACTCTACCATTCTAAATTTCAAAACGATCGGATGTAAAATACAGCTTCTATAGGACTAAAGGGCCATATCGGACGAAACATATATATGGGAGCTATAGCTAAATCTTAACCGATTTTCTTCAAATTCGGCAATGTTGGTTCATGGATCAAGAAACTCTACTATTCTAAATTTCAAAACGATTGGATGTAAAATACAGCTTCTATAGGACTAAAGGGCCAAATCGGACGAAAGATATATATGGGAGCTATATCTAAATCTGAACCGATTTCAACCAAATTCAATAGCGATCTTAACAGCCGCGAAATACTCTAAACTGCAAAATTTCAGAACGATCGAAGTGAAATTGCGGCCTGTAGTCGACGAACAACTTTACACGGACAGACGGACGGACGGACGGACATCGTTAAATCGACTCAGCTAGTGATTCTGAGTCGATCGGTATACTTTAAGGTGGGTCTAGCTGTGTTATTTTCAGGTGTTATAAACATCTGCCGTGAAACAAACTTATAATACCCTGTACCACAGTGTGGTGTAGGGTATAAATATTATAAGACTGTTTTTGAATATATTTTCTAGAAATGCTTTAGGTTAGAATAAGAATAAAAGAATATAATACGTAGATGTGCCTTCTAGAACGTGTTTGCCAAAACAGAATGTACCATTAAATGGGAGGTATTTCAAAACGTGGACCGGTTTGTCGCATTTTTCCAGGAAGAGTTAAAGGCATTGTGCAACATAAGCTGCTCCTTATCCCAAAAATTTCGTAAGGATTGGTTTCTTTTACCGAGCAGTACTTTGATTGTCACAGACGGACGGACATGGCTAAATAGACTCTGGGCATGATTCTGCGTCCATCGGTATATAAAATGCATTCTTCTTTTACCCATATTGTAAATCGGTATAATAAATGAATTTTCGCATCCTTTTTTTCTACATTGTTTCATAAAATATCAATGACTATACAATGGCTGATGAAAGCTGCTACAAAACAAAAAATATAACTTTTTTTCTATTTAATGAATCTGGTTAATTTTTTTTTTTTAGTTTGCAGATTGATTTTTAGATTTAACAAAAATACATAACTGGGACACTGAAACAAGAATTTGGATTGTCCGCCGCTATTACGCACTGAAGTCCGTAGATTCGGTTCAAAGAGAGTATAGGGGCACGTTTGGCGGCAATCCTCCGAGCAGATGGACCATAAAAAGACTTGTTAACAATTTTTCCGAGCATGGGACAGTCAACAGAAGACCTTACCATCGAAACCCTACAGTTCGGACGGAGGAAACAATCGCTGCTGTAGCTGATGCCATACAAAACAATCCAAGAGTTTCGACAAGAACCTTATCTGCTCAAATGGGTATAAGCAGACAGCCATTGCAGTCAATTATGCACAAAGATTTGGAGTTATTCCCATATAAAATTCAAATGGCCAACAAAGTGAACTCAGCAGACCTCCCGATTCGCTTGGAATTTTGCCAGAAGATGCTTCAAATTGTGGAAGAGGACGGAAACATGTTGAACTGTCTTTTCATGTCTGACGAGGCCCATTTCGATTTAAACGGCAACATAAACAAACAAAATTGTCGAATATGGAGTGCTTCCAACCCACAGATACTCCATGAGACGGAATTGCATCCACTTCGTGTCACAGTGTGGTGTGCAGTTTCATCACGCTGCATTGTCGGGCCCTACTTCTTCGAAGAAAACGGCCACACCGTTACAGTTACTGGAGGCCGTTACTTGAGCATGTTGAGAGAGTTTTTCTATCCAGAATTACGCCGAATGAGAATTTCTTTCAACTCTGTGTGGTTTCAGCAAGATGGTGCAACTCCTCACATAGCCCGGCCTGTTATGACAGAATTGCGGCGAAAATTTCCCAATAACCTGATATTCAGAAACTCCACATTCCGTTGGCCCCGCAGGTCGCCTGACCTTACTGCACCTGACTTTTTCTTGTGGGGTTATTGCAAAAAGGAAGTCTACAAAGCAAAACCAACAAATTTGAATGAACTAAAGCAATCCATTCGAGAAACAATTGCGGCTATTCCCGTCCCAACTCTCCAAGCAGTAATGAACAACTTTTTGGTAAGAAGCCGCACATGCATCAACGAGCAGGGGGGGCATTTAAATTCCATTATTTTTAAAACTAATTAAGCTATATTTAATTAAATTTAATGAGCATTAACATGAATAAAAGAAAACTGAATTCCATACACTTTAAAGAGAAAGAATTTGAGTTTCTTAATGTAGCAATATTCATCAGCCACCCTGTATGTAAACAATCAACGTGTGTTATATATTATTCGTTCTTCGAATGCCTTTTTGTATGTAATAAAAAAAATTATCTAAATTCGTAATTTATTTGATCTTTAATTGTTGTTTTTTTATTTATTGGACAAGTGAGCATACATTTTTGTTAATTAATACAGTTGTTTTTAAAATAAACAATAATCCTATTAATGTATCATTAAGAGAGAAAATGGTGTGTGAAAAAGATGGTGTTTACATTGACGAAGTCATTAAAATGTTTATTAGTTAAAATGCTGTTTATGAATACGATTTTTAATAATCGTCTATTGGGCCAAAAGTGTTTGTTAACTAATATGCACTTTAAATCATAATTAGGATTTTTTATGAATACGGCTGTTAGTTGTTATATACTCGTATCTATGTAGATTCAGAAAAATTGGTGTAGGGTTTTATTTTAAGTCGGGCTCACTGACTTTTAATTGTTTTTCAATCGGCCCACTCTGTGACCGTAGATTATGCAGTCGATATTCCATTCGTTTCTTTACAATATCAATAAATATTATAGCTAAGACCTACTTATACCCGACACCACACTGTGAAACAGGGTATTATGACTTAGTGCATTTGTTGATAACGTCTAGAAAACAAAGAGATAGACCCATAGTTTACTATACCGATCGTCATACAATCACTTTTTGAGTCGATTTAGCCATGTATGTCTGTCCATGAATTCGTGTGATCCAAGTGCAGGTCGCAGTACACCACACTGTGGTACAGGGTATTTTAACTTTGTGCATTTGTTTGTAATACCCAAAAGGAGAAGAAACAGACCCATCGTTTATTATACCGATCGACTTAGAATCACTTTCTGAGTTGATTTATCTATGTCCGTCTGTCCGTCTGTCTGTGCATGTATTCTTGTAATCAAAGTACAGGTCGCAATTATGGTTCGATCTCTTGGTTAAAATCGGTTCAGATTTAGATATAGCCCCCATATATATATTAGCCCCGATTTGATATGTAAGCGCTGTAAAAACTCTATTTTATATCCGATCAGTATGAAATTCGGGAGAAAGAGGTTTCTTATTATATAAATGAACACTGTTAAATTTGGAAGAAATCGGTTCAGATTTAGATATATCCCCCCATATATATGTTACCACCGATTTGACATGTAGGCGCTGTAAAAATGTTTTTTTATATCCGATCAGTACGAAATTCAGCAGAAAGAAGTTTCTTTCTATGTGAACGAATACTGCCAAATTCGGAGATAATCGGTTCAGATTTAGATATAGCCCCCATTTATATGTTATCCCCGATTTGACATGTAAGCGCTGTAGAGACTGTATTTTATATCCGATCAGTACGAAATTAGACAGAAAGAGGTCTTTTTACATGAATGAGTATTCAGGGAAAATCGGTTCAGATTTATATATAATCCATATATAAGTTCCTCCTGATTTAGTATCAAAGCGCCATAGAAGTTGTACTTTACTTCCGATCATTACAATTTTCCAGAAATATGTTTCTCAATTTAGGAACGAATATTGCTTAATTTAGCGATTATCGGTTCAGAATTAGATAATATGTTCCTACCCACTTAAAAATTATTCCAAGTTATTATCGCAATGGTCCTCATTTTTATCATTTTTAGGTAGGTGCCTTTCCTTACTGGTTTTTGTATAAGTTTGCGTGTAATTTTGCTAATTAAGCGTAAAGAGCTATATTTACAGCTTTGGTGTATTTGGCGACCCCCACTGCAATCTTCCTGCAAACATTTTCTTAAAAAATATTTTAAACCTTAAATGTCCTTTTTGAAAGGACTTTTTGGATTTTTTTCGAAAAAGGACAAAATTGACCCAATAAGAGGGAAGCTAGAGGGTTAAGATCTTCCACGAAAATGATCCTCGTAAAATTCCACTACATAACTCTGGCAAACAGAAATGTATCAGAGATTTACTTATAGAATTTTTTTGTAGGACCTAATGTACCTAGAACAAATGGAGTACATCTGTCCATGATTTGATATAGCCCCCATATAAAGGATACAACCGATGTCACTTCTTGACGCTCTAGAGAACACATTTTTCAATTGATCTGGCTGAAATGTAAGACTTTATACTTTATATGGAACCTAATATAAATGGAGTACATCGGTTCATGTTTTGATATTGCCCCCATATAAAGGTCCCTTTCGATTAGACTTCTTCTTCTTTTTGCTTTTGTACTTTGTCTCTAGTGAAAATAGAGTATAACGGTCTAAGTTTTGATAAGTCTAAGCAGCTTGTGAAGGACACGTTTTTAACCTATTTACCTATTAAAATTGTACTCTATTTAACCTGTCACTGTTCTTGGTAATAATTGTTCTCTGTGCATTAATTGTTGGAGGGTATTATAAAGTCGGCCCGCCAGACGTTTGTCTTTCCTTACTGTTTTTTAACAACCTTTGTGGCTTTTAACTAGTAGTCCTTTTTAACTGAAGTCCGTAGATTCGGTTCAAAGAGAGTATAGGGGCACGTTTGGCGGCAATCCTCCGAGCAGATGGACCATAAAAAGACTTGTTAACAATTTTTCCGAGCATGGGACAGTCAACAGAAGACCTTACCATCGAAACCCTACAGTTCGGACGGAGGAAACAATCGCTGCTGTAGCTGATGCCATACAAAACAATCCAAGAGTTTCGACAAGAACCTTATCTGCTCAAATGGGTATAAGCAGACAGCCATTGCAGTCAATTATGCACAAAGATTTGGAGTTATTCCCATATAAAATTCAAATGGCCAACAAAGTGAACTCAGCAGACCTCCCGATTCGCTTGGAATTTTGCCAGAAGATGCTTCAAATTGTGGAAGAGGACGGAAACATGTTGAACTGTCTTTTCATGTCTGACGAGGCCCATTTCGATTTAAACGGCAACATAAACAAACAAAATTGTCGAATATGGAGTGCTTCCAACCCACAGATACTCCATGAGACGGAATTGCATCCACTTCGTGTCACAGTGTGGTGTGCAGTTTCATCACGCTGCATTGTCGGGCCCTACTTCTTCGAAGAAAACGGCCACACCGTTACAGTTACTGGAGGCCGTTACTTGAGCATGTTGAGAGAGTTTTTCTATCCAGAATTACGCCGAATGAGAATTTCTTTCAACTCTGTGTGGTTTCAGCAAGATGGTGCAACTCCTCACATAGCCCGGCCTGTTATGACAGAATTGCGGCGAAAATTTCCCAATAACCTGATATTCAGAAACTCCACATTCCGTTGGCCCCGCAGGTCGCCTGACCTTACTGCACCTGACTTTTTCTTGTGGGGTTATTGCAAAAAGGAAGTCTACAAAGCAAAACCAACAAATTTGAATGAACTAAAGCAATCCATTCGAGAAACAATTGCGGCTATTCCCGTCCCAACTCTCCAAGCAGTAATGAACAACTTTTTGGTAAGAAGCCGCACATGCATCAACGAGCAGGGGGGGCATTTAAATTCCATTATTTTTAAAACTAATTAAGCTATATTTAATTAAATTTAATGAGCATTAACATGAATAAAAGAAAACTGAATTCCATACACTTTAAAGAGAAAGAATTTGAGTTTCTTAATGTAGCAATATTCATCAGCCACCCTGTATGTAAACAATCAACGTGTGTTATATATTATTCGTTCTTCGAATGCCTTTTTGTATGTAATAAAAAAAATTATCTAAATTCGTAATTTATTTGATCTTTAATTGTTGTTTTTTTATTTATTGGACAAGTGAGCATACATTTTTGTTAATTAATACAGTTGTTTTTAAAATAAACAATAATCCTATTAATGTATCATTAAGAGAGAAAATGGTGTGTGAAAAAGATGGTGTTTACATTGACGAAGTCATTAAAATGTTTATTAGTTAAAATGCTGTTTATGAATACGATTTTTAATAATCGTCTATTGGGCCAAAAGTGTTTGTTAACTAATATGCACTTTAAATCATAATTAGGATTTTTTATGAATACGGCTGTTAGTTGTTATATACTCGTATCTATGTAGATTCAGAAAAATTGGTGTAGGGTTTTATTTTAAGTCGGGCTCACTGACTTTTAATTGTTTTTCAATCGGCCCACTCTGTGACCGTAGATTATGCAGTCGATATTCCATTCGTTTCTTTACAATATCAATAAATATTATAGCTAAGACCTACTTATACCCGACACCACACTGTGAAACAGGGTATTATGACTTAGTGCATTTGTTGATAACGTCTAGAAAACAAAGAGATAGACCCATAGTTTACTATACCGATCGTCATACAATCACTTTTTGAGTCGATTTAGCCATGTATGTCTGTCCATGAATTCGTGTGATCCAAGTGCAGGTCGCAGTACACCACACTGTGGTACAGGGTATTTTAACTTTGTGCATTTGTTTGTAATACCCAAAAGGAGAAGAAACAGACCCATCGTTTATTATACCGATCGACTTAGAATCACTTTCTGAGTTGATTTATCTATGTCCGTCTGTCCGTCTGTCTGTGCATGTATTCTTGTAATCAAAGTACAGGTCGCAATTATGGTTCGATCTCTTGGTTAAAATCGGTTCAGATTTAGATATAGCCCCCATATATATATTAGCCCCGATTTGATATGTAAGCGCTGTAAAAACTCTATTTTATATCCGATCAGTATGAAATTCGGGAGAAAGAGGTTTCTTATTATATAAATGAACACTGTTAAATTTGGAAGAAATCGGTTCAGATTTAGATATATCCCCCCATATATATGTTACCACCGATTTGACATGTAGGCGCTGTAAAAATGTTTTTTTATATCCGATCAGTACGAAATTCAGCAGAAAGAAGTTTCTTTCTATGTGAACGAATACTGCCAAATTCGGAGATAATCGGTTCAGATTTAGATATAGCCCCCATTTATATGTTATCCCCGATTTGACATGTAAGCGCTGTAGAGACTGTATTTTATATCCGATCAGTACGAAATTAGACAGAAAGAGGTCTTTTTACATGAATGAGTATTCAGGGAAAATCGGTTCAGATTTATATATAATCCATATATAAGTTCCTCCTGATTTAGTATCAAAGCGCCATAGAAGTTGTACTTTACTTCCGATCATTACAATTTTCCAGAAATATGTTTCTCAATTTAGGAACGAATATTGCTTAATTTAGCGATTATCGGTTCAGAATTAGATAATATGTTCCTACCCACTTAAAAATTATTCCAAGTTATTATCGCAATGGTCCTCATTTTTATCATTTTTAGGTAGGTGCCTTTCCTTACTGGTTTTTGTATAAGTTTGCGTGTAATTTTGCTAATTAAGCGTAAAGAGCTATATTTACAGCTTTGGTGTATTTGGCGACCCCCACTGCAATCTTCCTGCAAACATTTTCTTAAAAAATATTTTAAACCTTAAATGTCCTTTTTGAAAGGACTTTTTGGATTTTTTTCGAAAAAGGACAAAATTGACCCAATAAGAGGGAAGCTAGAGGGTTAAGATCTTCCACGAAAATGATCCTCGTAAAATTCCACTACATAACTCTGGCAAACAGAAATGTATCAGAGATTTACTTATAGAATTTTTTTGTAGGACCTAATGTACCTAGAACAAATGGAGTACATCTGTCCATGATTTGATATAGCCCCCATATAAAGGATACAACCGATGTCACTTCTTGACGCTCTAGAGAACACATTTTTCAATTGATCTGGCTGAAATGTAAGACTTTATACTTTATATGGAACCTAATATAAATGGAGTACATCGGTTCATGTTTTGATATTGCCCCCATATAAAGGTCCCTTTCGATTAGACTTCTTCTTCTTTTTGCTTTTGTACTTTGTCTCTAGTGAAAATAGAGTATAACGGTCTAAGTTTTGATAAGTCTAAGCAGCTTGTGAAGGACACGTTTTTAACCTATTTACCTATTAAAATTGTACTCTATTTAACCTGTCACTGTTCTTGGTAATAATTGTTCTCTGTGCATTAATTGTTGGAGGGTATTATAAAGTCGGCCCGCCAGACGTTTGTCTTTCCTTACTGTTTTTTAACAACCTTTGTGGCTTTTAACTAATTTAAATAATTGAAAGTTATTTAATCTCAGCTAAGAGCAATGATATTCTTCTAAGATACACAATTCGAACACAATAAATTAGTTAGTATTTAATGTATTTACATCACAGAGTCCCGAAGGCATTTCAGTTTATTTATGTACTTTCAGTTTATTTATGTACTTGTATTGTGTTAAACAGAAATGACTTTTCAATGGGATTAAATTATAATCTTTTACTGGGAAATGCTTTATTGTTGGTTTTTGAAGGAACAATGTAAACAAATTAATTATTTAGCAATTGTAGGTATTGGAAAATACAAGGTGGCGCAAAAGTAATCCTCCTATCAGAAAATGCTATAAATTTTGCGATTGGCCCCTAATGTCAGTTCTGTTTTGACATTTGTGTAGTAAACACATGCGAAATACACGTTAATAAACAATGTTAGGCTACACTGCTCCAGAACGCGGAATATTGCTGACTATTTATTTGACCAATAATCGGTCGGTGACTTTGGCACAGTCCAACGCCTACTGGTGAAACACTGCGACTGGCACAACACGAGATGCTGCCAGGCGTGGCAGACCCCGGAGTAGCCGTTCTGCAGAGAATATTGCTGCTGTAGCCGAGGATGTCATGGAAGCGCCGTCGACATCGACCAGAAGACGTGCCACGCAAATGGGTATCAGTCGACGGTCTCTACAGCGAATTTTGGTACAAGATTTGAAGATGTTTCCGTACAAAGTCCAGACGGTGCATCAGCTGTTAGCTGCTGACCGCCAATCGCGTCTAACATAACATCGAAAGGTTACTTTTGCGCCACCTGTTATTGAAAGAGTTATGTCTTTAAAGCTTGAAATTGTCGAAAATTTAATTGAATTTAAATCAATTAAAAAAATTGCAGTTTATTAAATTGACTTAAGCAGACACAAATATCAAATATTAAGAGTTTCTGAGTTATGTTACAAAATGTGTGGAAAATAAACTTTCAAAAGATATAAAAGATAACTTTCAGAAATGCAAAAGTGCTAATAGTCAAAAACGAATAATCACAGTTGAACCTTGCTGAGGATTGAGGTAGAACCCATGAAATATACCAATACCTCGATTGTCTAAAGCCAGGAGAATGTCCTAGTTACAAATCAATAACGATTTTAAGACCAAAATAAAACAGACGCGAATACAATATTTTCTTTTAAATCCAATACCCGCGATGCCCTTCAAATTATAGAAAATACGAGTTCTATGAGTAAGCTTTCACGAATACACAGTTTATTAACTGTTTTTGAAACAATTAGAAAAAATTGAAAAAAAAATATTGTTTGCTGTCTCGAAAAAAACATAAAAAAGGTAAATCAAGGAACTTAAAGGGCAATAACGCCTATTTTTCAATGGACTATGGATACAATATAAAAGCATTACACCGTACAAAATTACAAATGTTTCTATGCTCACAAAATCGCCTTTTTTTGGTATGATCTTCCAGTCATATCCTCTGAGATGAGTCAAGTCCGGTAATATGTCGGACCCGAAATGTTGGGACCTTGCATGTGTGAAAGCCGGACAGTGACACAGAAAACGTTCCATCGTTTCGATGTTTTCCCTGCATGCAGGGCGTTTTTCGTCGTTTCCTGCTAGTCCTATGCGATGAAGATGAGCTTGTAAGGTTGAGTGTCCCGTTAGAACACTCATCATCTTACTTGTATCGATCTTGTTTAGTTTCATAAAACTACTTGTTTTCTTCTCATTTGGGTCACCCCACAGTATCTTTGCAGTTGCTCCTACTGTTGCGCTATTCCACACAGTTTTGTGAGCCATCACTGCCCAGTGCTTCAACTCATTTTTCGTGGCTTCGAAAGATTTCCAATTTTCCAAGTTTATTACTCGAAGTTCTCTGCCCTTTGAAGCCAAGCTGTTTGTCCGTTCATTTCCAATCACTCCGTTGTGTCCTGGTACCCAGCAAATACGCAATTGACCATGCATGGGCTGATTGCTCGAACTTCGACTTCTGGTTCATCAATAAAAAGTCCCAGACCCGTCCTTCCTCCTCGCTTGGACCCATCCATGTAGCAGCTGGTTCCCACTAGCACTTGAGTCAAAGCTCCATTTTCCCAGGAGCGTCTGTCTGGCACAAACGAATCACAAGTAGCTGTAAGCCGCACTCCAGGAATGCAGTCGGAGATTTCTGGCGTTTGAATGTGACCAACTAGAGATTCTAAAATCTTCGGATGGTACGACTTGTGGTCTCGATTTATCCATTCACCCATCACTTGTAGACGTTTTGCTGTGAGGGCTGCCTCATACTTTATACGGATGTCTATTGGTTGGATGTGCAGTATAGTCTCCAACGCTTTTGTTGGTGCAGTTCTAAATGCCCCGCTTATGCATAGACAGCACATACGTTAAATTTTTTGCAAAGGTATTACGTTGCACATCTTGTCCATTGATGTCCACCACACTACACAGGCGTAGGTGATTATTGGTCTAATCACGCTCATGTAAAGCTCGTGAGTCATATTTGGACATAGTCCCCATTTTGAGCCTACATATAGCTCTTCTGCACACCGACCAACATCCGTGGGCCTTTGCTACTCTTTCTTTAAGATGATCTTTCCAGTACAGTTTCTGATCCAAGATTACTCCCAAGTATTTTACCTTTTTAGTTACAGCAATTGTCTTATTCAGGAATCGAGGCCGGGTAAAACGTGGGATCTTCGTTTTCCTTGTAAATAGACATATTTCTGTTTTGTCTGGGTTAACATTTAATCCCCTTGGTTGTGCCCAGTTATATGCTATGTTAAGTGCCTCTTCAGCTCTTCTACATAATAAATTTGGATGAAAGCCCCTTACAAGTATTACAACGTCGTCTGCATAACAGACTGGTTTAAGTCCTTCATTGGTGAGGGCTTTTAGGAGACTGTGTAACCCATAGAAGAGGCGATAAAATGCCCACCCTGAGGTATACCACGATTTACCTTGTCTCTAATTTTTACGTCATATGACCCACAAATAATCCACCTATTCCTTAGAATATTGTTGATCCAGTTTTTCAGCCCCCGGTCAACCTGAAACTCGTCTAAGGACTGGATACGTGTATCGGTCTGTATATTGTTAAATGCGCCCTCAATGTCTATGCAAACGGCAAGTGTATACATTTCTGCAGTACCTCATGCAGAGCTGCTTCCACTGATCTACCTTTGACCTAAGCGTGTTGTTTGAATTTTAGCCTGCCATCCGCTATTTTTGTTTTGACCATTTCATCAATTATTCGCTCCATTGTTTTTCACAGGAAAGAAGTTAGGCTAATGGGTATATAAGCCTTTGGGGTCGTATAACTCGCCTTACCAGGCTTAGGTATGAAGACCACCCTTGATTCCTGCCAGTTTTTTCGGGTATAAGAATGGGTTAGGCATGCAATGAACACTCCAGCCAGATGAGTTGATACCAGATCCACCTCATTCTGCAGAAGTGCTGGAAATATTCCATCCGGTCCCGCAGCCTTAAAGGGAGAGACACTTTTTCGCTTCTTTAACCATACCATCTGTTATATCCGAAACATATATGTACATATGTATGTATATTAGAGAGGCGAAAAAAAGTTCGCGTTGTTAAAATTTTGTATGAAAATTCTTCGATCAAGAAATTAGGGGCTATTTGCTGTTTAAATAAGCTCTAAAAACCATGTTTTCCCTTAACAAAATTGTCAATTTGTATTACTTTTAGGAATTAAACACTGGAAATTTAAAAGCTGGACCATTACTTATAGTGCGATATTTTACTCAATTTTGGTGCAATTTTTAGTGCATTGATTTACAAAATTGGCAAAAAACTTCTACAAATTTGGTTCGTTTTTCTCTTTCATGGCTCGTTATAGAACTGACAATCTCTAGATTTATTTTTTTTCCGACCTGTACTCAACGAACAACATAAGGTGGACAGACGGACAGACATTGTTAAATTGACTCAGCTATTGATTCTGAGTCGATCGGTATTCTTAAAGTGGGTCTAGCTTTGGTATTTCTAGGTATTACACACATCTGTCATGAAACAAACTTATAATACCCTGTGCTACAGTATGGTGTAGGGTAAATAAAATATATATAAAATATAAAAGCACCTAGGGCGTAACAACAAATTGTTTATTTTTTCCTAGTTAAAAGGGCATATTTCACACAACTTACCAAAAAGTATGTATGCTTCCTAATGTTTGGATATTATCCCGAAAACATCGTTTCATATCCACAAAAAAATCAGTTTAGTTAGTTTATTGCTTATTCTTCGTTTTATCCCTAAACAACACCGTGGTTTGATATCCATTTACATGTTTCAATTACACTTCTGTACTAATCCGGTATTGAATTTTGAGAAAATTTGATCAAATTAAGATATAGTCCCCATATAAATGTTTACCTACGAATTGGCATCGGACTGTACATCTGAACATTACTAAATTTGTTACAGATGAGTTTAATGATCCAGGAATGATCACTGTAAAATTTCTCTCATATGTATGCTCCTTCCGATTTGATTTCAACTTGCTAACAAGATTTATTCAACTTTCGGTCTCAGTCTTTGCGCGACCGTGGTCTATACAACACGTATTCCGGTGTCATAGATTTTTGAAAGCAAATAACATAAAAAAAAAAAATAAAACAACAATTACAACACATTATTGTTAAAGTTGTGAAAATAACCAGTTCAGTTTATTTTGAACAAAAAAATATAACAAAAACAATTAAATGCAACTGATGTGCATGCACATCTTTTGTACAACAACAACTGTGCAAAGTGCAGTTTTTCAGCATGCAGACGGACAATGCAAATGCAAGTACAAGTGCAAATGCAAGTGCAAGTACAAGTGCAAATGCAACTGAAGAAAACAGTGATGACGATGCTAATTGGCAAGTAGTAGGCAAGAGGAGACATGCAGGGTCACCAAATATTTTCCAGCCAAAACGTCCGCATAACTCAAATGAAGAAAATGTATCATCCAATAAATATGCTGCTCTTGCTACCGAAGAAGGTGAAATAGACAATGCGGTCAGTGAAACTTTTACACCCAAGCCACCACCCATATATGTCCCTGATGTTGGAAATATAGATAAAATGGTAGAAGATATTGCCGGTGTTATCTCAAGGGAAACCTTTTATTTTAAGTGTATGAAGGATAGTCAGATACGTCTAACCATAAAAGACATCGATTCATACAGAAAATTGATAAAACATTTGGAAACTTCCAATAAAAACTTCCACACATATCAAGCCAAAATTGACCGAACTTTTAGGGTTGTATTTAAAGGCCTTCATTACTCTACACCTGTAGAAGACATCAAAGCCAAACTGTTAACATTAGGTCACCAAGTAAGGAGTGTCAGAGGTGCTGTTAGTCGGGTTAACAAGAAGCCACTTTCTATGTTTTTCGTTGATTTGGACCCAAAACCAAATAATAAGGATGTATACAATATAACCAGTATCGAAAATGCTAGAATGACGGTAGAAGCTCCAAGAACGTTTGATGATATTGTACAATGTTTTCGTTGCCAAGAATACGGACATACTAAGTCGTATTGTAGAAAACCGTACAGATGCGTGAAATGCGGTCTGTCGCATCCTACGTCGCAATGCACCAAAAAATGGGAAACACCTCCACAATGCGTTAACTGCCTAGAAAAACACACAGCAAGCTACAAAGGTTGTAAAATATACCAAAAGGTAATTTCTGGAAGAACCAATAACGTTAACACTTATTCTAGCAATAATCGAAGGTTATACTCAAACCAAAATAATATAAATAATACCAATTTTGTAAACACGGCAGATATCCAACCACCTGATGACTCCAAACCATCGTATTCACAAGCTGCAAGCGGCATGACCGCAGGGGTAAATAACATATTGCAAAAACTAGAGTCAATGGTAGCTAAACAAATAGAATTAACCAACACATTGATAAATATGATGTCTATGCTGATGACGAAAATATGCAGTTAGATATTAGAATTGCTCAATGGAATGCTAATGGCATTTCAAATCACAAAAATGAAGTTGAATTATTTCTTCTAACTAATTTCATCGACATTCTCCTCATTTCCGAAACTCATTTTACAAACAAATCTGTTTTCAAAATCAAAAATTACGATACTGTAATATCTAACCACCCCGACAACAAGGCTCATGCTGGAGCTGCTTTGTTGGTTAAATCGAAAATCAAATATGAAGTTATTGAATCTTTCTCTGAGCCATACTTACAAGCAGCAGGAATAAAAATATATTGTGAAAATTCTGCCATATCTATTGTTTCAATATATTGTCCACCTAGACATAACATAAAATGTGAACAGTATGAAGATTTCTTCAAAAAAATTGGCAATAAATTTATTGTTGCAGGCGATTATAACGCAAAACATCCTTGGTGGGGTTCTAGGCTACAAAATCCAAAAGGAAGAGAGCTGTATAAATGTATTACCAAAAACCAATATAAATCACTGTCAACAGGAAGCCCGACTTACTGGCCCAGTTATCCACATAAAATACCAGATTTATTAGATTTTGCAATCTATAATGGTATCTCTAAATCACTTTTGGGTATATCAGACTCTAATGATCTAGGATCCGATCACAGCCCCATTATAATAACATATAACGCTAATTGTCGAAAACTCGCGCCAAAGAAAAATATCTATATATATAAAAACCAGTAAGGAAAGGCAGAAAGTCGGGCGGGGCCGACTATATAATACCCTACACCTCCCTAACAATGCGATAAGAGTCATTGCGATAATAATTTGGAATAATTGGTAAATAGGTAGGAACATATTATCTAATTCTAAACCGATAATCGCTAAATTTAGCAATATTCGTTCCTAAATTGGGAAACATCTTTCTTGAAAATTTAAATGATCGGAAGTAAAGTACAATTTATATAGCGCTTTGACACCAAATCAGGAGGAACATATATATGGAGGTTATATTTAAATCTGAATCGATTTTCCCTGAATACTCATTCATGTAAAAAGACCTCTTTCTGTCGAATTCCGTACTGATCGGATATAAAATAATATGGAGGCTATATCTAAATCTGAACCGATTTTCTCCGATTTTGGCAGTATTCCTTCATGAAGAAAGAAACTTCTTTTTGCCGAATTTCGTACTGATCGGATATAAAATAAAATTTTTACAGCGCTTACATGTCAAATCGGGGATAACATATATATGGGGGCTATATCTAAATCTGAACCGATTTCTTCCAAATTTAAAAGTGTTCATTCATATAATATGAAACCTTTTTCTGCCGAATTTCATACTGATCGGATATAAAATGCAGTTTTTACAGCGCTTACATATAAAATCGGGGCTAACATATATATGGGGGCTATATCTAAATCTGAACTGATTTTCTCCGAATTTGGCAGTATTCCTTCATGTAATAAGAAACCTCTTTCTGCAGAATTTCATACTGATCGGATATAAAATAAAGTTTTTACAGCGCTTACATGTCAAATCGGGGGTAACATATATATGGGGGCTATATCTAAATCCGAACCGATTTTAACCAAATTCAATAGGGATCGTCCTTGGGCCAAACAAATTATATGTGTAAAGTTTCGTCGCGATCGGACCATAATTGCGACCTGTACTTTGATTACAAGAATACATGCACAGACGGACAGACGGACAGACAGACAGACGGACATAGCTAAATCAACTCAGAAAGTGATTCTAAGTCGATCGGTATAATAAACGATGGGTCTATTTCTTCTCCTTTTGGGTGTTACAAACAAATGCACAAAGTTATAATACCCTGTACCACAGTGTGGTGTAGGGTATAATGAAACGGTCCATCTGTGTAATGGCATCACGTCAGAACGGCTGAAGCGATTTGGATAATTTTTTTTTTTATTCGATTCTAAATTTTCACGAGATGGTTTATATAGAAAAAAAAAAATTAATTGGACAAAGGGGCGTGGTACCTCCCATACAAATCGCAGGTTAAAAATCCGATATTTCTGCTCCTATTATAGGTATAGTGCTGAAATTTTGTTTGTATGCATTTAATGGCAGATTATGTGAATTTTCCAAAAATGGGCGGAATCGGACCAATGGGCGTGGCCCCGCCCATATAAGCCAAATTTTGAAATTGAGATATTTTGCACAATTTGTTAGCGAGAGTGCTGGAATTTTGTGTATATGTAAACGGTGGCAGTCTACGTGATTGGTCCAAAAATGGGCGGGATCGGACCAATGGGCGTGGCCCCGCCCACATTGAAAAAATTTTGATATCTTGCACAATTTGCTAGCGGGAGTGCTGCAATGTTGCGTATATGTATCTGGTGGCATTCTACGTAATTGGTGAAAAAATGGGCGGGACCGGACCAATGGGCGTGGCCCCGCCCATGTAAGCCAAATTTTGAAATTGAGATATTTTGCACAATTTGTTAGCGAGAGTGCTGGAATTTTGTGTATATGTAAACGGTGGCAGTCTACGTGATTGATCCAAAAACGGGCGGGATCGAACCAATGGGCGTGGCACCGCCCATATAAGCCAAATTTAAAAAATGTGATATCTTGCACAATTTGTTAGCGAGAGACCTGGAATTTTGTGTATATATATCCGTTGGCGTTCTACGTGATTGGTCCAAAAATGGGCGGGTTCGGACCAATAGGCGTGGCCCCGCCCACAATGACCAAATTTTGACATTTTTATATCTTGCACAATTTGCTATCGGGAGTGCTGCAATGTTGTGTATATGTATCTGGTGGCATTCTACGTAATTGGTCAGAAAATGGGCGGAATCGGACCAATGGGCGTGGCCCCGCCCTTATAAGCCAAATTTTGAAATTGATATAACTTGCACAATTTTTTATCTAGAGTGCTGTCATGTTGTAGATATGTATCTGGTGACAGTCCACGTGATTGGTCCAAAAATTGGCGGGATCTGACCAATGGGCGGGCCACCGCCCATATAAGCCAAATTTTGAAATTGAATTATCTTGCTCATTTTGTTAGCGAGAGTGTTGAAATTTTGCGTATATGTATCTGGTAGCAGTCTACGTGATTGGCTTTCAAATGGGCGGAATAGGACCAGTGGGCGTGGCCCAGCCCATATTTTGATATATCTTGCAAGTATTATATAGGAAATACATGAACAAAAATGCTCGGTATGCGATAATTACAGCTGCTCACTCCAATACAATCGCAATATGATAATGTGATGCAATATCAATGAAACAAGAATTTGGAAATTTTATAAGTATACATTTCTATTTTCTGGACTTTCCACTGAATTCGGTATTTTTTCATTCAGTGAATTTATTACTAATACCAGTAAGGAAAGGCAGAAAGTCGGGCGGGGCCGACTATATAATACCCTACACCTCCCTAACAATGCGATAAGGGTCATTGCGATAATAATTTGGAATAATTGGTAAATGTATTTTGAACCGATAATCGCAAAATTAAGCAATATTCGTTCCTAAATTGAGAAAAATCTTTCTGGAGAACTTTGTAATGATCGGAAGTAAAGTACAACTTCTATAGCGCTTTGTAACCAAATCTGGAGGAACATATATATGGAGGTTATATATAAATCTGAATCGATTTTCCTAGAATACTCATTCATGTAAAATAGAAACCTGTTTCTGTCGAATTTCGTACTGATCGGATATAAAACACAGTCTCTACAGCGCTTACATGTCAAATTGGGGATAACATATATATAGGGGGGCTATATCTAAATCTGAACTGATTTTCTCCGAATTTTGCGGTATTCCTTCATGTAATAAGAAACCTCTTTCTGCCGAATTTCTTACTGATCGGATATAAAATACAGTTTCTACAGCGCTTGAATTTCAAATCGGGGGTAACATATATATGGGGACTGTATCTAAATCTGAACCGATTTTCTCCGAATTTGGCAGTATTCCTTCATGTAATAACAAACCTCTTTCTGCCGAATTTCGTACTAATCGGATATAAAATACAGTTTCCACAGCGCGAATTTTGACATGGGCAGCGAAGCGCACCGGGCTCAGCTAGTTATAAATAAAAGAACTAACAAGGAGACTTTTGACTCATACATTAATTCAAATCTAAACTTGAGTATTCCTATTAAAAGTACAGCAGAACTAGATGATGCTTTAGAAACTCTACATGATGTTATACACCAAGCTGCGTATATATCTACACCTCAACATAACGAATGCAATAACTCTCTGGTTCATATGTCTACAGAAATAAGGAAACTTATTAAGAAAAAGAGGAAATTACGAAAAATCTGGAAAAGAACAAGATCACCTACTGACAGAACTAACTTTAATCGAGTTTCCAATATTCTTAAAAAATGCATGCATTTTCCTGAGTAATTTAAGTACGACTGAAAATACGATCACAATCTCTGGAAAGTTACCAAAAATATTTCGCAACCAATGAAGAAAAACGTACCCATAAAAGACACCAATGGAGCGTGGTGTAGATCAGCTGAAACCAAAGTGTCAGCATTTAAAGATTATTTGGAAGATACCTTTACTCCCTTTTCCTTCTCTACTGGAATTCAAAATGTGGAAATAACAGACTTCCTTGAGGTACCATGTCAAATGTATCGTCCAATTAAGGCCTTTAAATTCCAAGAAGTAAAACAAGAAATATACAAACTTAACAAAAATAAAGCTCCAGGATACGACTATATAGACTCTGGTGTAATTAAGTATCTACCAAGTAAAGGGATAGTGTATTTAACGACAATATTTAATTCTTGTTTAAGAATAAGCCATTATCCTTCTCAATGGAAATTTGCGAAGATTATAATGATCTCAAAACCTAACAAACCAGAAAACATCGTCTCATCATACAGGCCAATAAGTTTGCTGCCAATTTTCTCAAAATTATTTGAGAAACTTTTAAAGAAGAGATTAACACCGATTCTCGAAAGTCTTCAAATTATACCGGATCACCAGTTTGGCTTCAGGAATCAACATGGTACTCCAGAGCAATGTCACCGCATTGTAAATGTAATAAGAGATTCTCTTGAGAAAAAGCTTTATTGCTCAGCCGTATTCCTAGATGTAAAACAAGCTTTCGATAGAGTATGGCATTTGGGTCTACTTTTTAAGCTGAAAAAGATACTGCCAACTCCTTTTTATCTACTTCTAAAATCATATCTCAATGAAAGACAATTTTATGTAAATATAGATGATGTAGACTCGGAGTTTGGGTCAGTGAAATCTGGAGTTCCACAAGGGAGCGTTTTGGGGCCGATTTTATATACCATTTTCACGTCACGATATGCCATATAACAATGACGTAACAATTGCTACATATGCAGATGATACTGCAATTCTAGCCTGCAATGAATCGCATATAACAGCCTCTGCTATGGTTCAAAGTGAATTGAATTTAATACAGAGTTGGTGTAACAGGTGGAATATTAAAGTCAATGCAGACAAATCATCTCATGTTACCTTTACTCTAAGAAAGGAAGACTGCCCGGAAGTGTTTTTACATGGAAATAATATTCCGAAATCTGACCATGTAAAGTATTTAGGAATGCACCTTGACAGAAGGTTAACATGGAAAAATCATGTAACAGCAAAGCGAAAATATTTGGATATAAAACTAAAGAAGATGTACTGGCTGTTAGGACCAAAATCCCAACTATCATTGGAAAATAAGATTCTCCTGTATAAAACCATTTTGAAACCAGTGTGGACCTATGGCATCCAAATTTGGGGAACAACTAGCAACTCAAACATCAAAATTCTCCAGAGATTTCAGTCCAAAACCTTAAGATTACTAGTAAACGCTCCATGGTCCAAGAAGACTGAAAAGGCTACATATACTTGATTTACCATTTATTACCTAATGTATAAATACATATATTACCATTAAATACCCAATGTATAATTATTATTATTTTAAACTAATATAATGCTTGAAATTAGCTTTGTATTAGATTATCAAAAACTGTAATATATTTTAAAGCTGAGTTTGCTGGAACTCGGCTTTCCGTCATTTTCCAATTGTTATAAAATTTGCTTATTGTTTCGTTGAAATAGATTGCAAATAAAGGTAAAATAAAAAAAAAAAAAAACTTTCGGTCTAAACATTTTGTAGAGGGAAGTTTCTGGATCCGAGAACGCACACTTCCAAATTTGAAGAAAATTAGTTCACACCCAAAATATATCTCCGAATGTTGTGCTTTATGAATGATATTGTGATCGGTTCAGATCTTGACATATATGCACTGTAGAAACCGTATTTTATATTCGATCAGTATGAAATTCGGCAGAAAGAGGTCTTTTTATTACAGCAATGAAACGTGTCAAATGTTTGCGCATTTTAATGCTATCGATTCAGATCTAGGTTATTATGATCAACATCTTGAATTCTTCCTTGGAATAAGCATTGGAGAGGAGGTGGAGTTAAGTACTATCTTTACTCAAGGTTTAGGTTTAGGTTAGGGTGGCAGCCGTATTTTTTTACAAGCTCACATAGACCAGTTTAGGTCCCTAGTGTTACCACGGGCTGAAATGCCCCTCATCGAAACCAACCTGTTTGATATATAAATTTATCGATAGTACGAATATCAGTACTGGAAAGATCTGTTAGGCTGCCTAAAAAGGCCGACCCCAGCATGTCCGGTCGTCGTTTACTCAAAGCGGGACAGTCGCAAAGCAAGTGCTCAATGCTCTCCACTTCTTCCTCATCTCCACAGCTTCGGCAGAAGTCATTGGAGTCAATACCCAATCTTTTGGCGTGTTCGCCGATCAAGCAGTGTCCCGTCAGAACCTGTACTAACGTAGACAATCGTTTCCTCTCTAGTGCGAGGAGATATTTTGACCTTCTCAGGTCATACCTTGGCCAGATTTGTCTAGCTACCCTGCAGGTGCCGATTTCTGTCCAAGCAAGTTCATCGGCTTTGCAGTTCCCCTGGATATCCCTATGCCCAGGCACCCATATGAGGTGTATTAAACTGCTCAGCCATCTCGTTAAGAGATCTGCGGCAGTCGAGGGCTGTTTGTGAATTTAGGGATGTTGCCTCCAGAGAATTGATGGCAGCCTGGCTGTCCGAGTAAATGACAACCCCAGTGTTGGTTACTATGTTGCGACTCAGCCACTTGGCGACTTCCCATATTGCCATTATTTCGGCTTGATAGGCACTGCAGGTATCTGGTAGTCTGTGAGCTATATCCAGACTAAGTTCTTCACAGTTTACTCCGAAACCAACCTTTTCATCAAGCTTCGAACCATCCGTGTAAAAGTGGAGATGGTCTCTATTACCTGGTATTCTGCCAACCCATTCATCTCTGGCGGGAATCATAGTGATGTAATTTCTCTCGAAGGTGTACACAGTTGGTATATAGTCCACTCGGTCGGTTACCATAGCACTACACTTTGATATCCTCATGTGACCATCGTTCTTGTACCTCCACATTGATAGGCAGTTTAATCTTATTGCCGCTTTGGTTGCAACTTCTCTCGCCACAATATTAATCGGCAGTATATGGAGTAGGGCTTGTAGAGACTCGGTCGCTGTAGTCCTTAAGGCTCCGCTTATGCTCAGGCAGGCAGTTCTCTGAACCTTTGTTAGTAAGTTGGTAATGGTTAGTTTGTCAGTTGCCGTCCACCATACCACAATGCCGTATAGCAGTATAGGACGAACTACTGCTATCTATATCCAGTGGACGATTTTAGGAGAGAGTCCCCACCGCGACCCTACAGCCTTTTTGCAGAAATATAAGGCGACGTTGGCCTTCCTTACACGTTCCAATACGTTAAGTCTAAATAACATTTTCCTATCTAGAATGATTCCTAAAAATTTTGCACTTTCAGAAAAGACTAGATCTGTTCCATTTATCCGAGGTGGAGGGTCCACATGTGGGACATTATTCATCCTAGTAAAGAGAACCAATTCTGTCTTGTTGGGGTTAACGCCCAAACCGCTGCTTCTGGCCCATCTAGCCAACTTGTTCAGAGCCACCTGTAGGATGTCTCTGAGGACGTTTACGAATTTGCCACTCACTGCGACTGCCACGTCGTCCGCATATGCCACGACCTTGCAGCCACAACGTTCTAGATCTAGCAGGATTTCATTCACCGCTAGGTTCCAAATTAGTGGAGACAATACTCCTCCGTGCGGGGTCCCTCTGTTTACATACCTTGTTAGAGTTGTGGACCCTAGACATGCTGTTATGCGTCTTCTGGTGAGCAGACTTTGAATTAGTCTAATCAAACTAGTGTTAACTTTTAGATGTGAGAGTGCCGCAATTACCGCATCTGAGTGAATGTTGTTGAAAGCCCCTTCTATGTCAAGAAATGCCACCATAGTGAATTCCTTGAAATGCAGGGACGATTCGATAGTGCTCACAAATTCGTGCAGGGCTGATTCTGTAGACTTGCCCTTATTGTAAGCATGTTTGTTCCCCGACAGGAGTTTTGTATCCAGGTTTTCCCTAATGAAATGATCTAAAAGTATTTCCAGACCTTTCAATAGGAAGGAGGATATGCTAATTGGTCTGAAGTCTTTTGGCCTAGTGTGTGATATCTTTCCCGCTTTAGGTATGAATACCACTTTGGTATCCCTCCATCGATTCGTGACGTATGAAAGCCTGATACAGCCTACATAAATTTTCTCCAGCCAGGGGATAATGTACTTTAACATTTTCTGCATTTCTGCTGGAGTGATGCCATCTGGTCCAGGTGACTTGAAGGGCTCAAAGCTGTTAATAACCCAGCTTATTCTGGATCTCTCAGTCAAGAAGCTAGCGACGCTCGCAGTCCACTCGCACTCTTGTTGGTCCTGCTGATCCTCGGGTTCTGTTACAGAGTTCCCCGGGAAATGTGTGTCGAGCAGTACATTGAGCGACTGCTCGCTGTTTTTGGTCCAGTTATTTGCCTCATCCTGTAAATATCCCACTGTACAGGGTGAAGCAGATAATATCTTCTTCAGCCTAGCGGCGCCGGAGACCTTTTCCACTTCACCACAGAAGGTATACCAAGAGCGCCTTTGCGCCTTTCTAAGCTCCTTCTTATAGATCTTGAGTTGCTCTTTATAAGCATCCCAATCATTAGCGAACCCAGTAGATTTAGCCTTATTGAATAGCTTGTTACAGGTCTTTTTCATAGCCGTTAGCTCAGAAGTCCATCATTGGGGTTTAGTTTTACCCTTGTACCTTGTTTTTGGACAGGCTTCTTCAAGGGATCTATTGAATGATATGGTGATATGATCGACCAGATTATCCAGACCGGCTTTGTCATTCGGTTCGTACAGAAGTTTAGAGTTGAGGACTTTCTTGAAATTCTTCTCATACTTTGTCTTCCTTACATTTCTGTGGACGGCGGGTTTAGGCGCTTTTTCCGCGAGTTTGAACTCAATATAATGGTGATCTGAGAATGAGTGGTCGTCCAGTACATTCCACCCAATAATTTTGTCTGACAGCCGGTCAGTAGCAAACGTTACGTCGAGTACTTCTTGTCTGTCTTTAATTGTGAAGGTCGGTTTATTACCTATGTTACAAATACTAAGGTTGGTAGTTAGAATAAAGTCAAGAAGCGAATCACCCCTATTGTTTATATTCGTACTACCCCAGATAGTATGATGAGCGTTCGTGTCTGCGCCAATAATCAGCTCGAGCTCGTCAGACGTTGCTTCTTCTACTACTTCCCTGAATAGAGCAGTCGGTACTACAGATTCATAAGGCAAGTAGCTGGAGACCACCCAATATATGCGATTACCGATCTCCAGGCTAGCAGCTGTTTGGTCTTTACCACTTAAATTAGTCAGGAGAAAGATACTTAGATCTTTCCTGGCCAGAATGCAGGTTCTTGGAGTGCCTTCACAGTTGGCCACAAGCAGATTAAAGTTGGGTGTCCTAATACCGCACACCCTTCCTCCCACTACGTAGGGCTCCTGTATCAGGACGATGTCTACTGCCGCTGAGGCTGCTTTAGCATGATGGAGGTTAATCTGTAGAATTCTTTCCATCATTGGTAATTGACAGATTAACATCCACCCCGACAAGGGTGTTATCGAACTCTTCGTCCGTATCGTCGAGAAGCATGTTCCCGCCAGATGCGTCAAAGAGTCCGGAGACTCCCCTCAGCCTCTCTGTGTCCGAAGTAGAGCTTTTGTCCTCAGAGAAGGACGTTAGAGATCTTCTGTTAGAGTTGGAGTCACCAGAAATAATAGGCGTGGGTACCTCCGCACTTCCAGAAAGTGCCACGGTGGACGACTCACCTTCTGCAGTGGGAGCTATATCCTGCTTGTATATCTTCAAGACTATAGTCTCGAAGCCATATTGTAGGGTTGCACTCGCACTTTGTATATGGGAAGTGGATTCAGCGTTTAGGATAAGATTGACCTGCCGCTTTTTACCATCCGTCTCACCCACCTTGCTGATTCTCCAATTAAGGGCCGGCAGACCAGGATTGGAATCTTTTATTATTTCTAAGATGTCAGCCGGGTTGGAGGGCTCTTCTGTAACCCAGGTGATGGCTCTAGGGTGACTAGGGATGTTGTTTTTTTCGACAACATCCAACTGGGCACCCGGCCACACCTCACCCGCTCGACTCAGAGCACCCTTATACAGGTCTACTGATCTGGCATCACCGAAATATAAGAGCTTTACTCTCCCCTGATGCCATCCTGCATCGTTGCAGATTGGTGGTTTGCCCGGCATTTCTCTACGGACATCGAGGTAATGAGCCATAATGGCTGATTGTACATGACTCCATTTGTCCTTGAGGATGGATCCATCCTCACTATTTCGGTCTATAACAGCCATCACTAGACTCTCCTTCGCCACTTCAATGAAGGGATTGGTGAGTGTCCTGTTGATGGTGACATTAGGGCCTCTTGCCTTTTTCGAAGGCAGGGGTTCATCAGGTGATCTGATTCGTTTTACTTTATTAGCCGTTAACACAGATGAATTTGTGGCTCTTTCAGCCGACTCATTGGCCTTAGAAGCATCTATGACGCCTTTAGCCCAGGTAAGTGACTCTTTTTGTTTTTCGGTAAGAGCCGAAACCTCAACAGCCTCCAACTTCGTCAAAACTCTGAGCGCTACACGATGCTCATTGTGCTTCCGTTTTGACAGTCGGACATGACGTTTTCCCCTCACCGCACCACCTGTTGTGAGAACTTGGGGGAGATTTTCACCATTTTTGGTGTGGTCGGCTTTGGCCAAGACCAACGGACGGACAGTCGGACGATTGGGGAACCGCGCTCCATCGGAACACGAAGGCATCCCCGTCAAGAGAATTTATTTTTATTTTGTCTGTATTAGACCGTAATAGGTACTACGATGTAGGCCTTACAGACTTTGTACAGATTTTTGCTATTGCGTAATAGGTACTGGTAACTATCCGCTATGTGATAAACACGTCCGTTTACTGCGAATGATCAGCAACGAATAAATCTTTACTCAAACTTAACCAATTATTCCAAATAATTATCGCAATACCTATTTTTGCCTTGTTAGCTAGGTGTAAGGTATTATATAGTCGGTCCCGCCCTACCTCTCTTTTCCTTTTAGGTTTAGGTTTAGGTTAGGGTGGCAGCCGTTTTCTTTTTATACCCTACACCACACTGCGGTACAGGGTATTATAAGTTTGTTTCATGGCAGATGTTTGTCACACCTGAAAATACTATAGCTAGACCCACCTTAAAGTATACCGATCGACTCAGAATCACTAGCTGAGTCTATTTAACGATGTCTGTCCGTCCGTCCGTCCGTCCGTCCGTCCGTCCGTCTGTCCATGTAAAGTTGTTGGTCGACTACAGGTCGCAATTTCACTCCGATCGATCTGAAATTTTGCAGTTTACAGTATTTCGCGGCTGTTAAGATCGCTATTGAATTTGGTTGAAATCGGTTCAGATTTAGATATAGCTCCCATATATATCTTTCGTCCGATTTGGTCCTTTAGTCCTATAGAAGCTGTATTTTACATCCGATCGTTTTGAAATTTAGAATGGTGGAGTTTCTTGATCCATGAACCAACATTGCCGAATTTGAAGAAAATCGGTTAAGATTTAGCTATAGCTCCCATATATATGTTTCGTCCGATTTGGCCATTTAGTCCTATAAAAGCTGTATTTTACATCCAATCGTTTTGAAATTTAGAATGGTACAGTTTCTTGATCCATGAACCAACATTGCCGAATTTGAAGAAAATCGGTTAAGATTTAGCTATAGCTCCCATATATATGTTTCGTCCGATTTTGCTCTTTAGTCCTGTAGAAGCTGTATTTTACATCCAATCATTTTGAAATTCAGAATGGTAGAGTTTCTTGACCCATGAACCAACACTACTGAATTTGAAGAAAATCGGTTAAGATTAAGCTATAGCTCCCATATATATGTTTCGTCCGATTTGGCCCTTTAGTCATATAGAAGCTGTATTTTACATCCGATCGTTTTGAAATTTAGAATGGTAGAGTTTCTTGATCCATGAACCAACACTACCGAATTTGAAGAAAATCGGTTAAGATTTAGCTATAGCTCCCATATATATGTTTCGTCCGATTTGGCCATTAGGTCCTATAAAAGCTGTATTTTACATCCAATCGTTTTGAAATTTAGAATGGTAGAGTTTCTTGATCCATGAACCAACATTGCCGAATTTGAAGAAAATCGGTTAAGATTTAGCTATAGCTCCCATATATATGTTTCGTCCGATTTTGCTCTTTAGTCCTGTAGAAGCTGTATTTTACATCCAATCATTTTGAAATTTAGAATGGTAAAGTTTCTTGATCCATGAACCAACACTACCGAATTTGAAGAAAATCGGTTAAGATTTAGCTATAGCTCCCATATATATGTTTCGTCCGATTTGGCCATTTAGTCCTATAAAAGCTGTATTTTACATCCAATCGTTTTAAAATTTAGAATGGTAGAGTTTCTTGATCCATGAACCAACACTACCGAATTTGAAGAAAATCGGTTAAGATTTAGCTATAGCTCCCATATATATGTTTCGTCCGATTTGACCATTTAGTCCTATAAAAGCTGTATTTTACATCCAATCGTTTTAAAATTTAGAATGGTAGAGTTTCTTGATCCATGAACCAACACTACCGAATTTGAAGAAAATCGGTTAAGATTTAGCTATAGCTCCCATATATATGTTTCGTCCGATTTGGCCCTTTAGTTCTATAGAAGCTATATTTTACATCCAATCGTTTTGAAATTTAGAATGGTAGTGTTTCTTGATCCATGAACCAACATTGCCGAATTTGAAGAAAATCGGTTAAGATTTAGCTATAGATCCCATAAATACGTTTCGTCCGATTTGGCCATTTAGTCCTATAAAAGCTGTATTTTACATCCAATCGTTTTGAAATTTAGAATGGTACAGTTTCTTGATCCATGAACCAACATTGCCGAATTTGAAGAAAATCGGTTAAGATTTAGCTATAGCTCCCATATATATGTTTCATCCGATTTGGCTCTTTAGATCCAATCGTTTTTATACCCTACACCACACTCTGGTACAGGGTATTATTTAAGTATAAAATGTCCCAAAAGTAAATTTATGTAAACAATTTATACATGAATTACAAAATTTATATATCAGAGTTATTCAATATTACGAGAGTGGTGTAGGGTATTATATAGTCGGCACCGCCCGACTTTAGCCTTTCCTTACTGGTTTATTTCTTCAGCTTACATAGACCAGTTTAGGTCCCTAGTGGTACCACGGGCTAAAATGCCCCTCATCGAAACCAACCTGTTTGATATACAAATGTATCGATAGCACGAATATTGGTATTGGAAAGATCTGTTAGACTGCCTAGAAAGGCCGACCCCAGTAGGTCCAGTCGTCGTCTACTCAAAGCGGGACAGTCGCATAGCAAGTGCTCAATGGTCTCCACTTCTTCCTCATCTCCACAGCTTCTGCAGAAGTCATTGGAGTTAATACCCAATCTTCTGGCGTGTTCGCTGATCCGGCAGTGTCCCGTCAGAACTGATACTAACGTAGATAATCGTTTCCTTTCCAGTGCGAGGAGATATTTTGACCTTCTCAGGTCATATCTTGGCCAGATTTGTCTAGCTACCCTAAAGGTCCATCTGTCGTTGGACTGTCTGATTGCCTGATTGCCTCTTGCCTAAGCCAAAGCTTGCACGTGGATAGTGGCGCACGAATATATGCAAATTCTTCGAAAATTTGTAAAGTCGTCCCTTTCCTAGCAAGTTCATCGGCTTTGCAGTTCCCCGGGATATCCCTATGCCCAGGCACCCATATGAGGTGTATATTAAACTGCTCAGCCATCTCGTTAAGAGATCTGCGGCAGTCGAGGGCCATTTGTGAATTTAGGGATGAATTGATGGCAGCCTGGCTGTCCGAGTAAATGACAACGCCAGTGTTGGTTACTATGTTGCAACTCAGCCACTTGGCGACTTCCCATATTGCCATTATTTCGGCTTGATAGACGCTGCAGGTATCTGTTAGTCTGTGAGCTGTATCCAAATTAAGTTCTTCACAGTGTACTCCGAAGCCATCCTTTTCATCAAGCTTCGAACCATTCCTGGTTTAGTTCCTCGCACTGTGCGATGCGAGTTTACAGGGTGGCCCAAAAGTACCGAAGGGGTTTGAATTCCTTATAACTTTTTATAACCTACATCACACTGTGGTACAGGGTATTATGAGTTTGTTTCGTGGCAGATGTTTGTAAAGCCCAGAAATATCACAGCTAGACCCACCTTAAAGTACCCATCGACTCAGAATCACTAGCTGAGACGATTTATGTTGTTCGTCCATTTTATGTTGTTCATTGAGTACATGTCACAATTTCATTCCGATCGTGCTGAAATTTTGCAGTTGGAAGTCCTTGGTACCTAGAAGGAACCCTATTGAATTTGCCCTATAGAAGCTGTATTATACATCCAATTATTTGAAATTTAGCATGGTGGAGTTTCTTCGTCCGTGGACCAACATTGCCGAATTTGAAGAAAATAGGTTCAGATTTAGTTATAGCTCCCATATATATGTTTCGTCCGATTTGGATGGATTTATCCCTATAGAAGCTGTATTTTACATCCAATTGTTTCGAAATGTAGTATGTTAGAGTTTCTTGATCCATGGACCAACATTGCCAAACTTAAAGAAAAGCGGTTCTGATCTAGCTATAGACCCCCACCCCCCCCTAATTTTAAATATATTTCGTCCTATTTGGCCCGTTAGCCCTATAGAAGCTGTATTTTCATCCAAATGTTTTGAAATTTATCATTGTAAAGTGTATTGATCTATCGACCAACATGGACAAATTTGAAGAAAATCGGTTCAGATTTAGATATGGCTCCGATTTGGCCCTTTAGCCGAATAGAAGATATCGTTTACATCCAACAGGTTTGATATTTAGTATGGTAGAGTTTCTTGATCAGTGGATCAACAATGCCGAATTTGAAAAAATCGGTGCAGATTTAGATATAGCTCGCATATATGTTTCATACGATTTGGCTAAATTGTGTAAAGAAATTTTAGTTGAAGTAAACATTGGAAATTTCATGTTATCCAATCTTACTATAGTGGTGTAGGGAATCATATAGTCGGTACCATCCAACTTTAGCCTTTCCTTCCTGTTTTAATATAATTTGTTTTTATTTCTTTTCAGTATTTTGTAAAAAAGACTTGGGGAATTTAAAATGGAACTGTACGCAATTGAACAGGTCCAAAATGATATATTTTTTTTTAGTATTTTGTAAACTTGGGAAATTTAAAATGGTCAGTAAACAATTAAACGAGCTTGATTATGCGAAGCAGAAAATGGCCACTACTTGCGAGTTTTTCAAAGTTAAGGGGGGTAAGGTTTAGATTTTTTTTTAAATTGTTTTCTGAATAGATAGATAATATTCATTCAAGAATATTGTGTAAAAATTTGAGGTAAATCAGAGCAAAACTAACGAAGATACAGCAGTCTAAGCAGTACATCAGAAAAACTTCAAAGCGTTTTTCCCACAACCATTGCTTTTAGAGACGGTGCCCTCATAACTAAAAAATACTCAACTGATCCTTTCTACGTTTTTAACACTGTTTCTTTACATTATTTACGAGGAAGGTTAGGTTAGGTTAGGTTTGGTTGAAGAGAGGAGACGTTTAAACGTCTCATGTCCATGGACATACACTTAAGCCAGTGGTTCGGCCTGTTGTGCGCTCCTTATTTATGATCTTTTTATACCTCACGAGTTACAGAAAATCGGTACTAGACACGAATTTTCTCAGTATCTTCGCTGTTTACGAGGTAACACTGTTGAGTTTTTTTTAAATTTGTTAATTTTTTTATAAATTTTTACCAATAACCAATTTGTAATTTTTTTCTAGCAAAAATAGAATTTTTCCCTTCAAAATGTTCCCAAAAATTTAATAATTAAAATTTCGAACAAAAACCTCGACAGCTTTACCTGGCTATAACGATTATCTAACGAAATTAATTTATTTTTTAATTTCGGATGATCCGGTATCGAGTTATGAGGGGCACCGCAATTCAACTTTTTTTTCGAGGCGTTTCCGCATAAATGCTGTCGTCATATTTATTAATATTTTTTTAAGAACATTTTACACAATATACTTTGAATGTTATACTATAATTTACCATTGGTTTCAAATAAAAAATTGTAACAGTTTTTTAAAAAAAGAATAATTACTATGTCTTAAATATAAATGTATGCTTATTCTGGAAGGGTATCATATAGTCTTCTTCGCTCGACTTTGGCGTATTGGAATTCGATTGTAACAATAAAAAATAGTACTAGCAACAAAAAGTATATTGCCTATACCGTCTGTCGGTTGTATTTATAAATAAATAGTTGAAACAACAATAATAACATGGATATGATCAAATGAAAATGCTTGCAACTAAATCGATGGTTGTATCAATCGAATTAAGATTGTTTTTTTCATTGACACTCGGTTAGTTGTGGTAACCAATTTTAAATTTTCATTATAGTACCATATGATCAATTTTTGGTAGTGACAACCAATGTTTTATTCTTGACAACAGAAATTGTATCAATAGACCAACGATTATTATTGCAACGAATAATTGGTTACTACAACAGAAAAAATATTAATAAATAATCGTTTATTGGTTATCCCAATCATTTCCCAAATTTGGATACATGACAAACAAAAAATAAAACTACTCGACATAAACAAATCTTCAACATTTTGTTAAAGAACGGTATGGGTAATTAAAAATAATCTCGTGTGGATAATAATGTGTGAAATGCAGGATATGTTGAGCAAAATGTTTTACATAAATAAAAAATAAAAGCAACAATCATAAAATTGAAAGCACAGGTTAAGCGATTATTTGCATAAAAGCTTTGTGTTTTTTTTTCGTGTACTAAAATGTGTGTCAAATATTTCCACATCTCATAATAGTGATGAATTTGTAATATGGGATTTTTAATTTTGTTATGAATTGTTTTGTTTTTTGTTCAATAAATAAAATAAAAATTAATGAAAACTGTTTTTAATTAATTGTCGGTAGTATATGACTGACAAATTGTCAGAACAACCAATTGGTTAAAACAGTTGGTTGTGGCAACTACAACAGATAATTTAAGCCACCATTTTCGAAGTTGACGCAACCAAATATGATTGTTGTCAACATGGAAACAGAAGTATACCACAACCAAAATATTGGTTGTCCTGATGGAATCGCATGATAGTACACAGAACTACCAAAATTCGGTTGGCAAATAATTCGTTTGAGGCAACCAAACTGTATTCTGTGTGCAGCAATGATATAATTGAAAATATGTAATTCATCCTTTTAAATAATAATTCTTAAAGAAAGAAGATGTATTTATTGCTGCTATTTTTATTTCATACCTATGGCATTTATAACAGGCGTGTTGTTAAAACAAAATTGCTTTGTCGAATTTTCTAAAAAAAATCTCTTAAACGTGTTACTAATTGTACAATAAAATGTCTTGAAATAAAAGTCTTTCTTATATTTGAAATGATTTTATTATAAATAAGTTGCAAGGGAGAAGATGCAGGATTTTCTTTAAAATGTTATATCTTCCTGGTTGTCTTCTTTCCAAAAATGAAGACATATTCAAAATCGCGTATTTCAATGAGGAAAAAGTTTATATCAGATAGACATGTACGTGGACGAGTTCGCGTATTGACAACGAAAACGCGCCTAACGCTCGCATAAACTAATTGACTTTGTCAATCAAGTAAGAGTGAAATTATATTTTCGTCATAAGCCTTTGGTGTTGCTTACGAAGGCAGACGTGATCCTTTTACTTGTAATGGCAAGTAATCGGAGAACTCATGTCAAATACATTTTTCTTAATTTAAAACTGAAATCATTGACTGCAAATCGATTTCTTAAGGCGAAGGAGACATCGTATCAAGTTCTTGTGTGTTTTTATTCCGAATAATTGAAGTACAATATTTATTTTGAGTTTCTGGGAAGGAAAAGGGATTGTCTTGGCAGTTGTTTTGAACGCGGATACAACCCCAAAAAGGGCCACAAACGTAATTAAGCGAAGCAACCCACAGTGGTATCGAATTATGTATGATGAGTATCAGGTTTTTTATTTTCTTTTACAGATAAAAGAAAAAGATTAAAAGAAAAAGATTAAAAATAAAATTAAATTTCCTGAAACCGATTTCTGCCAAACCTATGAATGGCTTAGGTCGCTCATTGGAGGTATTACATACATATACACTAACGACACAGTGTAAACTGAGGATATAATTATTAGCAGAAGAGGAATAAATATAGGAAAATATAGACGAGAACACGTTAAGTGATATTCGAAATTGTTAATGGTCTCCGATTTTGATGAAACTTGGTGGAAATGTAAAAAATTAGTATGGTGCTCTAATAACGACACGGGGAAAAATCGCCATTTTTGATATGTTTGAATTGAAAGAAAGTTTATTTGGAAACAATATTTTTGAATATTATATATTTGTGAACAATTAAATTTTATTTGAAAATCAAGAAATTATTGGGACGCATATATTAATATATTAGAACAAAATATATTTGCGAACTGACTTTCACAAATAAAATATGTGTTTACAAACAAACAAAGTTATTGTTTAAAATTTTTTCAAACATATTTTATTTAAAAATGAATTTTTGAAACTTTGCTGACTTTTTTAGTTAGTTTTTCCTAAGCTTCATGTTATACTTTATAGCTTAGAATGTCATGAGCAGCATTAGCTTTAGTTTTACAGCACTAGATTTTAATTTATAAATATTCTAATTCATGCCTATTTGCCAATCCATCAATACAATTTGTAGTTAAGAAAGATTATACAATTTAAATTTTAATAAAATTTTACAAACATATAAAATTTAAAAAAAAAATGCACTTCGAACTTCTGAAAAACACAAAAACTTGATACACTGCCAAAATACTTAAATAAATTTAAGATTTGTTTCGGAAATATTAGTTCCAAATAAAAAAATTAGGATAGACATAGTTTTGTTTAGAACAATATCCTCCCAAACATATTATGTTTATGTGTGTCAAATATTATATATTTGGAGTGTACCCTAAACATTTGTATATTTCAAGCAGAAAATGTTTGGGACAATATACTACAGAAGCGATTTTTTTTCAGCGTGGAGCATACAATTTTGTTGAAAAATCTTGAAAACTATGGGAGATACTCGTATGCATATTTAAACAATAGACATTTGTCACAATACATATATCAAAAATTGCTTGCATACTAATGCTCATAACTCTTGTTCCACGAGAGATATTTTAATATTTAGTCTTGATCTACAGTTTTTAAAAACGTCAGCTTTAGTAGTATCAATGTGTGTGATGTTTGAAAGATGCGTGACATATGTGTATACATATATAAAGTAGTAATTAAAATAGAGTTTTTCCAAAATGGTACTATTTTTAAATTGAAAAGATCTGAACCAGATGATGACCTGATAATAGCCTATAATTGTCCGCAAAAAATCATTTTGGGATCGCCGGTAGTTTTGGATAAATCAACAAAAGAATATTTTAACTAACATTGTTCTTGTAAAGGGTGTTTAAATTTTAAGGGCCGATGTTGATTTTTAATAAAACACAAATTATTTAGGAAATTATTGTCATTTCTTCTTATTATGATAATATTGGTATGGTTCAATTATGTATGGAACAAAATATCGGCCAAATGGCCGCCGCGACCTCGGCGGCACACCTCCATTCGATGGTCCAAATTTTCGATGACGCTGAGGCATAATTAGGGTTCTACTAAGCCGTTAATGTGCCAAATTATCTCATCCTTTAGCTCTTGAATTGTTGCTGACTCATCGACGTACACCATTTCTTTCAAATAACCCCAAAGAAAGAGTCCAACGGTGTAAAATCGCATGATCTTGGCGGCCAATTGACATCGCCACGACGTGAGATAACACGGCCATTGAATTTGTTGCGCAAAAGAGCCATTGTTTCATTAGCTGTGTGGCAAGTGGCACCCACATATTGTCCACATCCATATTTTCCAATTCGGGCCGTAAAAAGTTCGTTATCATCTCACGATAGCGAACACCATTCACAGTAACTGCATGACCGGCCTCATTTCGAAGAAGTATGGCCCGATGACGTCGCCAGCCCATAAGCAGCACCAAACTTACTGGGCGAGTATGCACAGGTGTTTTTACATCTCCTACAGACCCGGTTTGCTGAAATTTGCGCACAATTCTCCCGATTGTGGACACATTTGGTCGATTATGCTGTACAAAAAATATCAAGAAGTGCACGAAATGCATTTTGATTTGAACGCCCATTTTTGTAAAAGGCTTAAAAAACTATAACGCGTTGCTCGATTGTGTATCTTTCTATGGTTGAAATTGAGTTTGTCTGAAATTGAGAAATGTTAAATGAAATGCAGGAAAAAATTTGACGTTTAGGTGTGGTTCACATTCAACATCGGCCCTTACAATTTAACCTTCCTTTATTTATACCCTACTTCACACAGTGGTACAGGATATAATAAGTTTGTTTCATGACAGGTGTTTGTAACATATAGAAATACCACAGCTAGACCCACCTTAAAGTCACTGATTCGATGTAACCATGTCTGACCGCCCGTCTGTCTATCTTATGTTGTTCGTTGAATACAGGTCGCAATTTCACTCCGATCGTGCTGAAATTTTGCTGTTAGGAGTCCTTTGAACCTAGAAAGAACCCTATTGAATTGGAAGAAAATTGGTTCAGATTTTGCTATAGCATATAGTATATGTTTCGTCCGATTTGTTTCCCTTTAGTTCTACAGAAGCTATATTTTACATCCAATTGTTTTAAAATTTAGCATGGTAGAGTTCCTTAATCCACGGACCAACATTGCCGAATTTAAAGAAAGTCGGTTCAGATTTAGTTGTAGCTACATATATGTGCTTCGTCCGATTTCGCCCTTTAGCCCTATGGAAGCTGTCTTTTACTTCGAATTGTTGTAAAATCTAGTATGAATGAGTTTATTGATCAATGGACCATCAGTTCAGATGTAGATATAGTTCCCATTTATGTATATATATGTTATGTCCTAAACCTATGTTTAGTCCGATTTGGCTAAATTGTGTAAACATATTTTAGTTGAAGTATGCATTGCATATTTCATTGTTATTCAACCTTTACAGAGTGGTGTAGGGTATCATATAGTCGGCTTTAGCCTTCCTTACAAGTTTTTTATTCGAACTGTTTGGAACATGTTTTGTAATATTTTAAAGTCTATATTGGTTATACCCTACACCACACTGTGGCACAGGGTATTGTGACTTTGTGCATTTGTTTGTAATGCCCAAAAAGATAAGAAATAGAACCACAGTTTAATATACCGATCGACATAGAATCACTTTTTGAGTTGATTTTGCCATGTCCGTCTGTCTGTCCATGTATTCTTGTGATCAAAGTGCAGGTGTATTTATGGTCCGATTGTGATGAAATTTAGCACAGTGCTCTTTTTGGCCCAAGGACGATCCCTATTGAAATTGTTCACTATAGGGTTAGGTTTAGATATAGCCCCCATATACACTGGGCAAAATCGCCTTTTTTTATATGTTTGAATTGAAAGAAAATATACTTGGAAACCATTTTTTTAAATATTATATATTTGTTAACAAATATATTTTATTTGAAAATCAAGAAATTTAGTTTGGAACGCATATATTAATATATTATAATATAATTTATTTGCAAACTGACTTTCACAAATATAATATGTGTTTACACACAAACAAAGTTATTCTTTAAGAGGTTTTCCAAATATATTTTATTTAAAAAAGATTTTTAAAACTTTGCTGACTAATTCTAATTTTAGTTAGAATTTCCTAGTTTTGTGTGAAACTTTATACCTAAAAATGTCTTTTAATTTTTAAATGTTCCAATTCATCACTTTTTGTCAATCCATCAACGCAATTTATATTTACGAAAGATTATTCTCTTTAAGTTTTAATTAAATTTTACAAACATATAAAATTTATTAAAAAAATGTGATTTGATTTGACATCTCGAAAACAGAAAACTTGCCTTTAAATTAAGGCATTGATACATTGCCAAAATACATAAATACAAATAAATCTTTATTCCGGAAATGCTAGTTCCAAATAAAAAACAAGTAAGAAAGTTTCAGACGGGTAAACCGACTAAGGTATACCCTCACTTTGTGAGTAATGAAATATTGAGTATTACTCGAAATATTCTGTCAATTTTTTTACCAGAAGGGGTTTATTAAATACACCTTTTTTTTTGCTGAACATTAGATACTTTAAATTCATTGCACTGTGCCGACTTATAAGCATTTATGTGCGCTGGTATAAACTTTATGAGACATTAAATTGTGGTATGATTAGGGCATTTTGTGTGGGAGGTGCAAAAAGGGGCGTGGCAATAACGCCCATTTTTCACAGGGCTATAGACACTATAAAAACATTACACTGTACACAATTTCAAGTATTTTTATACACTGGTTTTAATGTTATAAGCTGTTAATTTTTAGTGCAAAAAGGTACCTTTGTGTGGGAGGTACCAAATGGGCGTGACAACAACACCCATTTTTCCCTGGACAGTAGGCAATATAAAAGCATAATACTGTACAAAATTTCAAGTATTTTTATACAGTGTTATTAATGTTATAAGCTGTTAACTTTTGGTGCAAAATGGTGCATTTGTGTGGGAGGTACCAAAAGGGACGTGGCGACTTCGCCCATTTTTCTCGCGTTGATAACGACTAATAAGCTAATACTATGTGTGGAATTTCAAAAGATTCGAATAAGTAGTATAGCAGTTATTAAAGAATCAATATTTCACAACATTTTAACCCTTTGTGGGGGAGGTACTAGAAGGAGTGGACCAATATGGCCCATCTTCGAACTTAGCCGGAGATAGAAAAAAATATTACCACATACCAAATTTGAGGTCAATCGGTTACTCCTTTCGAGAGTTATCGTGCGCACCAGCCAGCAGACAGACTGACAGACAGACAGACAGACGGACGGACATTGCTCATTCGACTTAAAATGACCCAAAACGGATTTCCTCCGAACATACTTGGGGTCTTAGGTCACTCCTTCGACGTGTTACACTTTTTTCCGTAGCAAATGATATATACCCTCGTCACACTAAAGTGAGGGTATAAATATAAAAAGGGGAACATATTTTTGTTTAGAGCAACATCCTCCCAAACATATAATATTTGTGTGTGTCAAATATTATATATTTGGAGTGTACCCTAAACATATGTATATTTCAAGCCGAATATGCTTGGGACAATATACAGAAGCGATTTTTTTTCAGCGTGTATGTATATGTTACCCCCGATTTGACATGTAAGCGCTGTAGAAACAGTACTTTATATCAGATCAATTCGAAATTAGGCAGAGAGAGTTCTCTTATTACATGAATGAACACTAACAAATTCGAGGAAAATCGGTTATATTTGGATAAAGTACTCATATACATATACGAGTATGTTACACCCGATTTGATATGTAAGCGATGTATAAACCGTTTTTTATATCCGATCAGTACGAAATTCGGCAGTGCGAGTTTTCTTATTGTTAGGGAGGTACTATATAGTCGGCCCGCCCGATTTTCTGTCATTCCATACTGGTTTGATTTCAGTTGATTTGAAAAATTTTGTTCCTCATAAATAGGAGAACATTTTGAAGTTGCCTTATGGTGCTATCCTTGAAATCATAACAATAATCATTCATGTGTTTTTACTATCACATTTCTTATCATTGGAATTTACAATTCCTGTGATAAAATCAAAGTTTTTTGACTAAAAAAATGTTAACGTAAAACGATAAAAAAATATTTTTTTAGGAGCTTTTTTGTATGAGGGTAATTCTAACGGCAGTCGACCCACTTTTTAACACGACCCCCTCCGATTTTGATGAAATTTGGTACACGCTATCTCCTAGTGTGTATAATTTTTATGATATCTTTATTTAGTCCAAATTCGTTATGTTTCTTGTTTTACAACGTCCGAAATTTGGTCGAATCTCTAATTTTTTTCTTAAAGGTTACCGAATTCAACAGAGTATAACTTAAGAACGCGTTATCCGATTTCAACGATTTTAGTGTCATTGAACCTGGCTACTCTCATACTTCAAAATTAGGTGAGTTGGTGGCGTACTATGAGTTTGGGGGTCGTGGGTTCGATTCCCACCAGAGGCTCTGGTCTGTCGCTGCAAAATCTTGCCACATGGTCTTTATAACCCGGCTTTTCCCTGGACCGTAAAATTAGAATATAAATTTACTTTGTATTGTAATTCATATAAATAAATAAATAAATAAAAAAATTATTGTCCTTGTGGAAGGATATTAAAAATCGAAAAATTATTTTAATCCTTCACTATCTCGAAATGCACCTAATTTTTTTTCTTCATATTTTTTGTAGTTAATCCGTTAAATGTCCTTTACACGTGACATAAGTTTCACGATAGAGGTCATTTTGTTTTAAAAGATACAGATTTTTTACTGTTTTCTCTCACATAAATTTCAGGATTTTTATATAAAACACAATGTAAATTCTTTCTATGTGAGCGGAATCAAATTATTATTTGTTACGAGAATGTATAACGGGTAATAATAAAATCTGATTTATTATTTTTGAAAGTTTAAAGTCAGAATTACCTTTAAACCTCAAAAGCAAACCTGGCTTAAAAAATATATTGGTTAGAAGGAATTTCAAAGGTGTAACTTCGTGGTATATCCATAATAAGGGCATTTATTTATTTATCATTTGACGTGAATATCTCTATATGACCATATCTATTTTTTTATTTTTTATTATTACCACGATACTATATACGTTCTCATAACAAATAATAATATGATTCCGCTCACATAGAAAGAATTTTTTATATAAAAATCCTAAAATATATGTGGGAAAAAACAGTACAAAATCTGTATCTTTTAAACCAAAATGACCTCCATCGTGAAACTTATGTCACGTATAAAGGACATTTAACGGTTTACAAAAAATATGAAGGTGCATTTCGAGATATTGAAGGATTAAAATAATTTTTCGATTTTTAATGTCCTTCGACAAGAACAATATTTTTTTTAAACTATTAATTTTGAAGTACGAGTGTGGCCAGTTACAATGACACTAAAATCGTTGAAATCGGATAACGCGTTCTTATGTTATACTCTGTTGAATTCAGGATCCTTTAGGAAAAAAGTAGAGATTCGACCAACTTTCGGACGATGTAAAACATGAACCATAATGAATTTGGACTAAATATAGACATCATAAAAATTTTACACACTAGGAGATAGCGTGTACCAAATTTCGTCGAAATCGGAAGGGGTCGTGTAAAAAAGTGGGTCGACTGCCGTTGGAAACATGAGGAAACTGCTTAAATTAAAATTTTTTCAATACGGCATGTCTTTTTATTACCTCACCTTAGAGAGGAGGGTTTATATCATTTGCTACGAGCCAAAACACATCGATGGAGTGACCTAAGACCCTAAGTATGTTCGGCGGATATCCGTTTTGGGTAATTTTAAGTGGAATGAGCAATGTCCGTCCGTCCATCTGTCTATCTGTTTGCTGGCTGGTGCGCACGATAACTCTCGAAATGAGTAATTTTTTCTTCTATCCCCGGGTAAGTTCGAAGATGGGCCATATTGGTCCGCTCCTTCTAGTACCTCCCGCACAAAGGGTTAACATTTTGTGATATATTGATTATTTAATAACTTCTATACTACTTATTTGAATCCTCTGAAATTGTAGACATACACGGGGAAAAATCGTATTTTTTGATATGTTTGAATTGAAAGAAAATATACTTGGAAAGCATTTTTTTTAAATATTATATATTTGTTAACAAAAAAATTTTATTTGCAAAACATAAAATTTAGTTTGGAGCGCATATATTATTATATTAGAACGTAATTTATTTGCAAACTGACTTTCACAAATAAAATATATGTTTACACACAAACAAAGTTATTGTTAAGAAGTTTTCCAAACATATTTTGTTTTTAAAACTTTGCTGACTGATTCAAATTTTAGTTAGTTTTTCCTAGTTTTCGTGTTAAACTTTATAGCTAAAAATGTCTTAATTTATACATCAATATTTCAATTCATCACTTTTTGTCAATCCATCAATGCAATTTATATTTACGAAAGATTATACGATTTAATTAATCGTAAATTTTACAAACATAAAATTTATAAAAAAAATCCTCTTTTAACATCTGAAAAAGAGAAAACTTTTCTTTAAATTAAGGCATTGATACATTGCCAAAATACATAATTACAAATTAATCTTTGTTTAGGAAATACTAGTTCCAAATAAAAAAAATATTTTAATGGAAACATATTTTTGTTAAGAACAATATCCTCCCAAACATATAATATTTGTGTGTGTCGAATATTATATATTTAGAGTGTACCCTAAACATATGTATATTTCAAGCCGAATATGTTTGGGACAATATACTACAGAAGCGATTTTTTTCAGCGTGTAGTATTAGCTTATTAGGCCTTATTTAACACTGCAAAAGCGTTCCTCAAATCTTCCTTAAATGTTTATGAATAAGGGCCTTAGTCACTATTACTTATTAGCACGCCCCTTTTCGTACCTACCACACAAATGGCCCATTTTGTACCAAAAGGTACCAGATTATAATATTAATACCAGTGCATGCAAACACTTGAAATTTTGTACAGTGTAATGCTTTTACAGTACCTAGAGTTCAGAGAAAAATGGGCCTTATTGGCACGCTCCTTTTGGTACCTCCCGCACAAATGGACCTTTTTGTACCAAAAGTAAACAGCTTTTAACTTTAACTGTGCATACAAATACTTGAAATGTCATACACTGCAATGCATTTATACTACCTAGAGTCTAGAGAAAAGTGGTCATAAATGGCACTCCCCTTTTGGTACCTCCCACACAAAGGGACCATTCTACACCAAAAGTTAACAGCTTATAACTTTAATACCTGTACATACAAATACTTGAAATTTTGTACAGTGTATTGCTTTTATAGTACCAAGAGCCCTGAGAAAAACGCGCGTTATTGGCAGCTTATATCTTTAATACCGGTGTATACTTCAAAGTTATTAAATGCAATTTGAATTGATATAAATTTAATTAAAACAAAAAATATAAAAAAATTTCTAATATTTTTTGGGACTCATGGTGAGGGGATTCGGAAGTCGGTTTACCCGACAGAACTGTCTTACTTGTTTTATTATTATGACATCTACAATTACAAAATAAATTGAAAATGAAAAAATCACCCTTGAATATTTTCAAGCTAGAATTATCCAATAACATGAAAGTCTTTGGATGATTGGTGGTCTTGGTTCCCATGGCTCATTAGCCAGTTACCAGTCGAAATGCTCGAACGAGTCATCGAAAATTGGTCTCAACGGATGGACCATCTGAGACATAGCCGCGGCCAACATTTGATAGATATAATCTTCAAAAAATAAATGCCAAATGATAATAAACATTCCCAATTCAATTTGAATTTTCTGTGTTTTTTTCTTTAAAAATGTAGGGAACCTCGAAATGGATCACCCCTTATTAGTTGTAAAGTTTACATTTACTTGAACAGACAATTTAATAATTATAATTTGTTCTTATCTTTTGCAACTAAATGTAAACAATTTCATTGAACTATTTTTTATTTATGCAAAAAAAAAACAATGCGGAAACAAGTGAAATATCCTACTGTATTTATACCCTCATTTTAGTGTGACGAGGGTATATATCATTTGCAACGGAAAAAAGTGTAACACGTCGAAGGAGTGACCTAAGACCCCAAGTATGTTCGGAGGAAATCCGTTTTGGGTCATTTTAAGTCGAATGAGCAATGTCCGTCCGTCTGTCTGTCTGCTGGCTGTTGCGCACGATAACTCTCGAAAGGAGTAACCGATTGACCTCAAATTTGGTATGTGGTAATATTTTTTTCTATCTCCGGCTAAGTTCGAAGATGGGCCATATTGGTCCACTCCTTCTAGTATCTCCCCCACAAAGGGTTAAAATGTTGTGAAATATTGATTCTTTAATAACTGCTATACATTATTATTCGAATCTTTTGAAATTCCACACATGGTATTAGCTTATTAGTCGCTATCAACTCGAGAAAAATGGTACCTCGCACACAAATGCACCATTTTGCACCAAAAGTTAACAGCTTATAACATTAATAACAGTGTATAAAAATACTTGAAATTTTGTACAGTATTATGCTTTTATATTGCCTACAGTCCAGGGAAAAATGGGTGTTGTTGCCACGCCCCTTTTGGTACCTCCCACACAAAGGTACCAAAAGTTAACAGCTTATAACATTAAAACCAGTGTATAAAAATACTTGACATTTTGTACAGTGTAATGTTTTTGTAGTGTCTATAGCCCTGTGAAAAATGGGCGTTATTGCCACGCCCCTTTTTGTACCTCCCACACAAAATGCCCAAATCATACCACAATTTAATGTCTCATAACGTTTATACCAGTGCACATAAATGCTTATAAGTCGCCACAGTGCAATGAATTTAAATATCTAATGTTCAAGAAAAAAAGGTGTATTTTATAAACCCCTTCTGGTACCTCCCACACAAATTGACAGAATAATTCGAGTAATATTCAATATTACATTACTCACAAAGTGAGGGTATACCATAGTCGGTTTACCCGAATGAAACTTTCCTACTTGTTTTTTTTGTCATTTCTATATTGCTATATTTTCGGTAAGGGTTTAGTTACAAATGCTGTATGATGCAGCCTAGATTTTGATCATTTTTTTGCTCACCTTGTAAAGTATAATTTGTGAAAATTTTGTCTGCCAAATATTGTCCATTGATTTTCTACAAATATTTTTAGGAAATATTCGGATTAAGCGATTGGAGATTTTGATACAAACAATTTTCGAAAAAAATTCTTCGGTTTTCATTATGTTCTGAAGAAAATGGGACTAAACATTAGTCACAAAAGTCAACCAAAAATAACAAAATTGTTTACACTACATGTACAAGATTCTCCGATAATTTCGATTTTAAATAAATATTTGTTAAAAAAATAAAACATAATTTTAAACCAGTAAGGAAAGGCTAAAGTCGGGCGGTGCCGACTATATAATACCCTACACCACTCTCGTAATATTGAATAACACTGATATATAAATTTTGTAATTCATGTATAAATTGTTTACATAAATTTACTTTTGGGACATTTTATACTTAAACTAGCTGAGCCCGGTGCGCTTCGCTGCCCATGTCAAAATTAGCGCTGTAGAAACTGTATTTTATATCCGATCAGTACGAAATTCGGCAGAAAGAGGTTTGTTATTACATGAAGGAATACTGCAAAATTCGGAGAAAATCGGTTCAGATTTAGATATAGCCCCCATATATATGTTACCCCCGATTTGAAATTGAAGTGCTGTAGAAACTGTATTTTATATCCGATCAGTAAGAAATCCGGCAGAAACAGGTTTCTATTTTACATGAATGAGTATTCAAGGAAAATCGATTCAGATTTATATATAACCTCCATATATATGTTCCTCCAGATTTGGTTACAAAGCGCTATAGAAGTTGTACTTTACTTCCAATCATTACAAAGTTCTCCAGAAAAATGTTTCTCAATTTAGGAACGAATATTGCTTAATTTAGCGATTATCGGTTCAAAATAAGATATACATACACACACACACACCACATTTACCAATTATTCCAAATTATTATCGCAATGACCCTAATCGGCCCCGCCCGACTTTCTGCCTTTCCTTACTGGTATTAGTAATAAATTCACTGAATGAAAAAATACCGAATTCAGTGGAAAGTCCAGAAAATAGAAATGTATACTTATAAAATTTCCAAATTCTTGTTTCATTGGTCATGCATCACATTATCATATTGCGATTGTATTGGAGTGAGCAGCTGTAATTATCGCATACCGAGCATTTATGTTCATGTATACTTGCAAGATATATCAAAATATGGGCTGTGCCACGCCCACTGGTCCTATTCCGCCCATTTGTAAGCCAATCACGTAGACTGCTACCAGATACATATACGCAAAATTTCAACACTCTCGCTAACAAAATGAGCAAGATAATTCAATTTCAAAATTTGGCTTATATGGGCAGTGGCACGCCCATTGGTCAGATCCCGCGAATTTTTGGACCAATCACGTGGACTGTCACCAGATACATATGTACAACATTACAGCACTCTAGATAAAAAATTGTGCAAGATATATCAATTTCGAAATTTGGCTTATAAGGGCGGGGCCACGCCCACTGGTCCGATCCCGCCCATTTTCTGACCAATCACGCAGACTGCCACCATATACATATACACAAAATTCCAGCACTCTCGCTAACATATTGTGCAAGATATATCAATTTCAAAATTTGGCTTATGTGGGCGGGGCCACGCGCATTGGTCCGCTCCCGCCCCTTTTTGGAAAAATCACGTGGACTGCTACCAGATACATATACACAACACTGCAGCACTCTCGCTAGCAAATTGTGCAAGATGTCGAAATTTCAAAATTTGGTCTATGTGGGCTGGGCCACGCCCATTGAGCCGATCCCGCCCATTTTTGGACCAATCACGCAGACTGCCACCATATACATATACACAAAATTCCAGGTCTCTCGGTATAAAATTGTGCAAGATATCACATTTTTTAAATATGGCTTATATGGGCGGTGCCAGGCCCATTGGTCCGATCCCGCCCATTTTTGGAAAAATCACGTGGACTGCTACCAGATACATATACACAACATTGCAGCACTCTCGCTGGCAAATTGTGCAAGATATCTCAATTTAAAAATTTGGTCTATGTGGGCGGGGCCACGCCCATTGAGCCGATCCCGCCCATTTTTGGACCAATCACGGAGACTGTCACCAGATACATATAAACAACACTGCAGCACTCTTGATAATAAATTGTGCAAGATATCGAAATTTCAAAATTTGGTCTATGTGGACGGGGCCACGCCCATTGGGCCGATCCCGCCAATTTTTGGGCCAATCACGTAGACTGTCACCAGATACATATACACAACATTGCAGCACTCTCGCTAGCAAATTGTTCAAGATATCGAAATTTCAAAATTTGGTCTATGTTGGCGGGGCCACGCCCATTGGGCCGATCCCGCCAATTTTTGGACCAATCACGTAGACTGTCACCAGATACATATACACTCAAATACAGAACTCTCTCTAATAAATTGTAGAAAATATTTGAATTTCAAAATTTGGCTTATATGGGCGGGGCCACGCCCATTGGTCCGACTCCGCCCATTTTTGGAAAATTCACATTATCTGCCACTAAATGCATACACAAAAAATTTCAGCACTCTAGCTAAAAAAATTTCTTAATATCAAAATTGGACCCCTATGGGCGGGTCCACGCCCACTTGATATATCGAAAATTCAAGTACCCTATTTTCAGCACCCCCTTCACATGTACATTCTGTGAAAATTTCAAGATGATCGGTCTAGCCGTTTAGACGTCTATACGGAACAAACATACAAACACACAAACAAACCCACAAACAGACACTCTCTTTTATATATATAGATAATACCCTGTACCACAGTGTGGTGTAGGGTATAAAAACGATTGGATCTAAAGAGCCAAATCGGATGAAACATATATATGGGAGCTATAGCTAAATCTTTACCGATTTTCTTCAAATTCGGCAATGTTGGTTCATGAATCAAGAAACTCTACCATTCTACATTTCAAAACGATTGGATATAAAATACAGCTTTTATAGGACTAAAGGGCCAAATCGGACGAAACATATATATTGGAGCTATAGCTAAATCTTAACCAATTTTTTCAAATTCGGCAGTGTTGGTTCATGGATCAAGAAACTCTACCATTCTAAATTTCAAAATGATTGGATGTAAAATACAGCTTCTACAGGACTAATGGGCCAAATCGGACGAAACATGTATATGGGAGCTATAGCTAAATCTTAACCGATTTTCTTCAAATTCGGTAGTGTTGGTTCATGGATCAATAAACTCTACCATTCTAAATTTCACAACGATTGGATGTAAAATACAGCTTCTATAGAACTAAAGGGCCAAATCGGACGAAACATATATTTGGGAGCTATAGTTAAATCTTAACTGATTTTCTTCAAATTCCATAGTGTTGGTTCATGGATCAAGAAACTCCACCATTCTAAATTTCAAAATGATTGGATGTAAACTACAGCTTCTTCAGGACTAAAGAGCAAAATCGGACGAAACATATATATGGGAGCTATAGCTAAATCTTAACCGATTTTCTTCAAATTCGGTAGCGTTGGTTCATGGATCAAGAAACTCTACCATTCTAAATTTCAAAACGATTGGATGTAAAATACAGCTTCTATAGAACTAAAGGGCCAAATCGGACGAAACATATATTTGGGAGCTATAGCTAAATCTTAACCGATTTTCTTCAAATTCGGTAGTGTTGGTTCATGGATCACGAAACTCCACCATTCTAAATTTCAAAATGATTGGATGTAAAATACAGCTTCTTCAGGACTAAATGGCCAAATCGGACGAAACATATATATGGGAGCTACAGCTAAATCTTAACCGATTTTCTTCAAATTCAGTAGTGTTGGTTCATGGATCAAGAAACTCTACCATTCTAAATTTCAAAATGATTGGATGTAAAATACAGCTTCTACAGGACTAAAGAGCAAAATCGGACGAAACATATATATGGGAGCTATAGCTAAATCTTAACCAATTTTCTTCAAATTCGGCAGTGTTGGTTCATGGATCAAGAAACTCTACCATTCTAAATTTCAAAATGATTGGATGTAAAATACAGCTTCTTCAGGACTAAAGAGCAAAATCGGACGAAACATATATATGGGAGCTATAGCTAAATCTTAACCGATTTTCTTCAAATTCGGCAATGTTGGTTCATGGATCAATAAACTCTACCATTCTAAATTTCAAAACGATTGGATGTAAAATACAGCTTCTATAGAACTAAAGGGCCAAATCGGACGAAACATATATTTGGGAGCTATAGCTAAATCTTAACCGATTTTCTTCAAATTCGGTAGTGTTGGTTCATGGATCAAGAAACTCCACCATTCTAAATTTCAAAATGATTGGATGTAAAATACAGCTTCTTCAGGACTAAATGGCCAGATCGGACGAAACATATATATGGGAGCTATAGCTAAATCTTAACCGATTTTCTTCAAATTCGGTAGTGTTGGTTCGTGGATCAAGAAAGTCTACCATTCTAAATTTCAAAATGATTGGATGTAAAATACAGCTTCTACAGGACTAAAGAGCAAAATCGGACGAAACATATATATGGGAGCTATAGCTAAATCTTAACCGATTTTCTTCAAATTCGGCAATGTTGGTTCATGGATCAAGAAACTCTACCATTCTAAATTTCAAAACGATCGGTTGTAAAATACAGCTTCTAAAGGACTAACGGGCCAAATCGGACGAAACATACATATGGGAGCTATAGCTAAATCTTGACCGATTTTCTTCAAATTCGTCAATGTTGGTTCATGGATCAAGAAACTCTACCATTCTAAATTTCAAAACGATTGGATGTAAAATACAGCTTCTATAGGACTAAAGGGCCAAATCGGACGAAAGATATATATGGGAGCTATATCTAAATCTGAACCGATTTCAACCAAATTCAATAGCGATCTTAACAGCCGCGAAATACTCTAAACTGCAAAATTTCAGAACGATCGGAGTGAAATTGCGACCTGTAGTCGACGAACAACTTTACATGGACAGACGGACGGACGGACATCGTTAAATCGTCTCAGCTAGTGATTCTGAGTCTATCGGGTGGGTCTAGCTGTGTTATTTTCAGGTGTTACAAACATCTGCCGTGAAACAAACTTATAATACCCTGTACCACAGTGTGGTGTAGGGTATAAAAACGTTGAAATCCAAAAAATTCGAATCAAACATTCGGATACTATAAATTATTTTTTTCGCTCAAAAAGTGTGGTTTCTCCCACAGTGCGGCGATCCAAAATAGGGCACAATATAGGTTATCATCACTCTTGTCCGGGGTATTATGAGTTTGTGCATTTGTTTGTAACACCCAAACGGAGAAGAGATAAGTAGACCCATGGTTTATTATACCGATCGACTTAGAATCACTTCCTGAGACATTTAAACCATGTATGTCCGTCTGTCCGTCTGTAGAAGTATCGTTGTAATCAAAGTACAGGTCGTATTTATGGTCCGACCGCGATGATATTTAATACAGTGCTCTTTTTTGGCCAAAGGATGTTGCCTATTGACTGGTGAAAAGCGGTCAAGATTTAGATAAAGTCCATACATACATATTTTTACCTCCGATTTGGTATCTAAGCATTACGAAATATGACAGAAAGTAGTTCATTAGTCCAAGAATTAACAATGTCAAATCTGAAAGATATCAGCTCAAATTTAGATATGGTCCACATACGAGTATATAACATCCTTCCGGTGCAAAAAATATATAAATTTACGAATATTTTTGGGGACTAAAGGTGAGGGGTTTCTTAAGACGGTTTACCCGACTGAACTTTCTCACTTGTTAAAAAAAAAAATAAATGCAAAAATTCTTAGTAATAATGTATTGATGAGACCCCTAAATATATTTTCGTACATTGGGTAGCAAGCAATGGCTTAGGTTCGGTCCCACCATACTTTAGTCTTTCCTTACTGTCTTTTTCCTAGTTTAAGTTGAGTTTAAGAAATGTTTACTAAACTTCTAGTATAGTATACATTATGTATATTTATTATGTATGTATGTATGTATATAAATATACATTATTATGTATGTATATAAATATACATTATTATGTATGTATATAAATATACATTATATGTATATTTATTATAATAATTTCGGCGCTTGTTTTTTAAATGTATCCCGTTGTCTGCTAGATTTAAGAATAATTGCGGATGAAAGTCCAATGATTAACAACGATTTCATCTAAATAAAATAAGATTTTTTTCTTAAACTTAGTTTGCCATTTTCCTTCTATGTACTTGTTACTTCTTAAATGTTTTGAAACTTTTAGATTTAATAACATTTAGTTGGCTGTAAGCTTTTTATCCATCTGCTAGACTAATTATGATTCAATACTTTATGGTGATGAAATGAAAATTTTCATTTATGTTCTGTGACACAATCATGGCATGTTTTGAAATTGCTTTTGGAACACAAAGAAATTAATTGCATATTTCATCCGTTCTTTTCAATTTATAATTTCTATGTAGAGGAAATTCATTAAATTGTATTGCGGTGAAATGAGTCTTTCACTGGTGCTTCATTAGGATTTGAAATTGTTTTGTTGCTTTTAACACGGTGCAACAACAAAAAATAATTCCGCTAAAAACTATATTTTTCGATGTATAAAGTGACCTTTTGATTTAGGAGAAATTCGGGATGTGGGAGTAGAAAAAGTACGGCTTTTGACTGTGTTCTAAATTGTTTATTATACCCATCGACTTGGAATCACTTCACGAGGTGATATAATCAAAGTGCAGTCATATTTATAGTTCGATAGTGATGGAATTTATCACAATGCTTATTTTTCCCAGATATGATATTCAGATTTACATATAGCCTTCATATATATATGTATGTACCTCCGTTTTGGCATGTAGACACTGTAAACCACAGTTATTCACCGTTCTTTATAAGTTTATCATTTGTTGCAGGAACAATCGCTGCCACATGTGTAGTAAATCAATTCAGATTAAGATATAGCCCGCTGATATGGCATCCAAACACTATAGATGATGTATTTTACACCCGATCATGACGAACATTGGTACAGCGAAATCTCTTGAGACACGAATAACAGCAACTAAGTTTGAAAGAAATAGATTCAAATTTTGGTATAGCTCTTTATATGTACTTATATATGTTTCCTTCGATTTGATAGCTAAGCGCTATATACTTATGCCACTTTTATATCCTACACCACACTGTGGTACAGGGTATTATAACTTTGTGAATTTGTTTGTAACATCCAAAAAGAGGTGAGATAGACCCATCGTTTATTATACCGATCGAGTTAGAATCACTTCCTAGGTGTGATTCTTGTAATCAATGTACAGGTCGCAATTATGGTCCAATCGCGTCCACTTTGCACATATCTTTCCCTACTGAATTTTGTTAAAATCTGTTCGAATTTACATATAGCTGCCATATGAATGTACCTCCTATTTGTCATATACGCACTGTATAAGCGACATTTTTTAACCGATATGTACAAAAATTGGCAGAGAGAAGTCTCTTGATACACTTAGAGGCAATACTAAATTTGATGAAAATCGGTTCAAATTTAGATATAGGCCCCATATATATGTTAACCCCTATTTGACATGAAATCGCTGTAAAAACTGTATTTTATATCTGATCAGTACGAAATAAGATAGAAGGAGGTTTCTTATTACAGATTTCGATATAGCCCCTATATATACGTTATCCCCGATTTGACACATATGCACTGTAGAAACTGTATTTTATATCCGATCGGTACGAAGTTCGGCAGAAGGGAGTTTCTTATTAAATGAAGGAACACTGCCAATTTGGGGGAAATAGGTTCAGATTTAGATGTATCCCCATCAGTACGAAACTCAGCAAAAAGAGGTTCCTTATACTTAAATGATCATAGTGATAGATAGTTAATTATGTTACATCCGATTTGATATGTAAGTGCTGTAGAAACTGTTTTTTATATCCGATCGGGACGAAATTTACAAGAAAGGGGTTTATTATCATCGGTTCAGATTTAGATGCAGCCCCCAAATATATGTTCCTCTCGATTTGGTATCAACGCGCTGTAGAAGTTGTACTTTACTTCCGATCATTACAAAATTTGGCAGAAATTCAGCAGTATACGTTTCTATACGTTTCTAGAAAACATGCGAGACAATATGCAAAAAATCACTTTAAATGGCATTTCTACAGATCTACCATATGTAGCAGAGTTCGGCCGATTAATCGGCTACGGCCTTCGGCAAAAAATTGATAATCGGCCCGCATTCGGCCTTCGGCCAAAAATGGTCAATTACCGAAGCCGATTATTTTTATTTTATTACTAAAAACTCGGAATTTATTCTTAGTTATATACGTATTTGTTCAAAATTTGTTAATTTTTTACAATTATTGACCAATATAATTTAGGATTGGAAGGAATTTGTCGTCAGATGATCAAAATAATCGTACGACCAATCTTAAATTATGAACTAAACCTCTGCATCAAGACATTCATTTCTTCCTCTGCAGTAGTGTGCACTACTTCACTGCACACTGAAATATTGTCTTTTTAACTCGATTGACACCACCATAGAATACTTGCAAGAAAACAACAAACACTTCACACTGTTTGATGTTTTCCAACGAGTCGTGTACATTGCTCGTTCGTTGATTGTATTTTCTATACTCGTTTCAATTCGTCGAACGATGAGTAAAATGAAGCATGTACACTGTGTATCTGTTGTCTTCAGTATGTACACTACTGTATAAACCTTTTTGTTCACATTTACGAACGAATAGAAGTGTTTTTTGAAATGCAAAAAATACGTGTTTGCAAATATTTATTGAATTTTTCTGACATTTCGATTGATATTACATACTGTTCTACATAATTATAACATTAAAAACTTTTTCTTGAAAGATGGATAAAAAGTCTTGAAAAAAACGTACTTCATTATTCGGACGGGTTATCTTCTTAATTGATTGACTTTGATACCGCTATGTAGTAAAAGAGGAATGAATGGTAACAAGATCTGCGAATATGCTCTGGTATATCATTCAGTTCTCTGCTTGAGGTCATCACATGCTAATGTAGGAGCAAAGTTTATTTCATTTATTGAAAATTTATACATATTTTTATGTTACATGATGGATGACAACAATGTGAGTACACTTCTTAAAAAATAATATTAGATTAGGTAAACTCGTTTTAAACGGCACTTTATCAAATATTTTCATATTTAAAACAGATGGTATTAAATGATTCAAATGGTACAAATGGATCTAGTATCAACTTACTCAATAATGCCGCTATAAAATCAAAAATTTTGAGTGGTGAATTTAAAATTAATAACAAAAGGGCCAGAAGTAACGTTTGGAATGTTTTTGGAAAAATTGAAAACGAATCAGGGGAAGAAATTGCTGATGTTGTCGCATGCCGGACTTGTTTCAATATATATAAATTTACCAAGAAGTCAACATCTAATTTAGTCAAACATAAATGCTACATTGCAAAGACAAATTATAAGGGCAACATTGTCAAAACTGATTTAGACGCTGAATCTAAGAAAAATGCAGTACGAATTTTTACCGAATGGACTGTAGAAAATTGCAGACCCTTTCGTATTGTTGAGGACTCCGGATTGAAAAAAGTAGCGGAATTCTTCATATCAATAGGTGTATAACATGGGGAAAGTGTAAATATTAACAGCGCTCTGCCACATCCAACAACAATTGCGAGAAATATTGACAAATTACATCAAACATATTTTCAAAAAATTTGTTCCGAAATATCTTCAATCAAAAGTGTTGGGTTTGGACTCACGTCTGATATTTGGACTGATAATTACCTTCGTAAAAGCTATTTAGCTTTAACAATCCACTACATCAAAGATGGAAATTTACTTGTAAGACTTCTAGGAATGAAATCTAAAATGCACACGTAATTATTTAAACAATAATGAGACATATACGTTGATATTGACCAAATTTCTAAATTTTCAGATGAAAATATAATTTTAAAAATACTTAAGTTGTTAGAGGAGTTTGGATGTGATCTGAAAGAGAATGCTATTATTGTCACTGATAGAGGTTCGAATATGGTTGCTGCCTTTCGGGATTATAATCATTTATATTGTGTTGACCATTTAATCCACAATGCACTGGTAAAATCTATTACGGATGTAACAGCAGTTGATGATTTATGTCGATCATGCAGTAACCTAGTCAAATATTTTAAAAAATCTGGACAAAATTCAAAACTTGGTACTACGTTGAAAAGCTTTTCTCCAACAAGATGGAACACCATGTACTTCTTACTGCTCTCAATCGAAAAAAATTGGGCAGAAATTGTACAAATTTTGCAGGAACACAAACAAATGAATAGAATACACACTATTAATTTAAATCAAGTAAGCGCTATTATTAAACTATTGGAACCATTTCAAGAAGCATTCAAAATATTAGAGGGAGAAAACTATGCAACGCTTCATTTGGCTATTGTTTATATTCATCGCTTGAAAAAAACGTGTATTGACAATCCTGAAGATTTACTAATTATTAAAAAATTGAAACACAAGTTGGGCGGTTACTTGGATACTGTAGTTATGGCCAACTTAACGGTTTACCACAAAATTGCACTTTTTCTTTTCCCTCCAGCTAATAAACTCCTTCAGTTTAATGAAAGTGAAAAACAACTTATAAGAACAGAATGTAAACGAATGATGGAAAGTTATGTAGTTGAAATATCTGAGTCAGAAGAACAAATGGAGTTTCCGGCAGACCTATCAAGTTCCACATCGAAAATCTTTTCCGATTTTGTGTTGCAGCCAGAAAATATGAATTCTGTTGACAAAATTAACAGAGAAATACAAATGTATGAGAGTTTGAATACAGTGATGTATGATGACTTTAATATTTTGCAGTGGTGGGATCAACATAAAAAAGAATATCCTTTACTCTATAAAACAAGCTGCAAAATATTGGCGACACCCGCAAGTAGTGCCTCATCTGAGAGAACCTTTTCCATTGCACGAAATTTAATTTCAGATAAAAGATGTAGCATTGCTTCAAATGACACATCTATAAATCAGATTATGTTTTTACATTCAAACATAAATAAAACAGAGTTAGAAAACGAGTTAATGAAATATTAAATAATATGTTTTAGTTTTTTTAAAATGTACCTATGTATACGAATTTCTTTTGTTTTCTGTACTATGTAAATATGTATTTTCATTAATAAAAAGAAATAAAAAATGATTCAAACCTCTACGAATTACAACGACTTTTGCGTTATATTCGTTATCTAATTCCAACTCAAATACTCGAAAAAGCACTAGCAAATATTTTTTTCGAGTGAAATGACAACGAGTACAGTAGTGCAGTGTACACTGAAATCGAGTATTTTTGTTTTGGTGTGCAGTGCTTGAATGAGTGCACTTCTCCAATGTCTTGTTACTTATTTGGTTGAAAACCTGTTTGGGAGCGAATGCTCTCTTCACTCATTCATTTGTTGTGTCGAAATAGAGTGTGCGACAGTAAGTATTTGAAAAACAGCTGAATGTCTTGAATGACCATTCAAGACATTCATTGCAGAGGTTTATTATGAACAACCCTCTTGAAATTCGCTTAATCGCCGAACGCCGACGCATTAATTTTGTCTATTTGTACTGACGCAAGAATAAGAAAAAGAGTGACAAGATGTTTTTCGGGGGTGTTCTCCCTCGTCAACTAAAACGTTAAAACACAAAAAAAAAGAGTGACACAGCAAGATATAAAGATTTTTTTCGGAGAAGAAATACCTATAAATAAATCAAGAAAATCATTGTTTGTAAAGTTGTTTAAAGAATAAAAGGTAAGTTAATTTTTTGATTATTAGCAATTTAATCAACTTTAGTTTTCATCTCTAGAATGTCTACAATTAATCCAATATGGAATTTTTTCGAAAGAAAAGATGATAATGCACAATGTTACTCTTGCAGCAAGTTTCTATCGCTAGGCAGCAATGTGCGGAAAAAGCAGACGGTTACTAATTTGAAAAATCATTTGGAGAAAATGCACCTTGATGAGTGGGAACGTTTAAAAGATCTTCAGTGCGCAAGGAAAACTGAACAGCCAAAAACAACAAATCTGCCAAAGGAAAAACAAACTACTCTAACATAGATGGTGGACAAAATGTCGCAATGGTCCGAGGACAACCCAATTTCTCAGCGCATTGACAAATCCATAATGGACCTCATTTTGGTTGACATGTTACCAGTCAATATTGTCAGTGGATCTGCTTTCCAAAGGTTAAATTTTAACGACCCAAAGGCAAAACAAAGATATAACTTAAAGACCGAGAAATTTTTTCGAGAATTAATGGTTGAAACGTATGAAAAAGTTAAACAGAAAATATACGAGTCGGAATGGACAAGCTTCACAACTGACATTTGGTCCAGTAAGGGAAATACCTGTTCTCTACTGAGCTTTACAGCACATTTCATAAAAGCGGGAATTCGAGAAAACATTGTACTAGGTGCAGTTGAAATGACCGAAGACCACAATGGTTTGTTTTTGATATGAAATATAACATACATATTTTACTCAGAATAATATGTTTTTAGGTAAATATATATCTGACAAGTTACGTGAAATAATTAATGCTTTTGAAATCGAAGACCGTATTCATGTTGGAATATGCGACAATGCCGCAAATATGGGCTCGGCGATGAGAATGTTAAATGTAGATCATTTTGGTTGTGTTACCCATACGTTACAACTTGTAATTAAGGACACAATACATAAGAACAAACCCATTCAAATACTGATTGAAAAATGTAGAACGATAGTTCGTCATTTTAAGAAATCTGAAAAAGCTACTCGTCAATTCAAAAAAATACAAGAAGAATGCGGCTTGGTTCAGCATAAATTGATGCAAGATATTCGCACTAGATGGAACAACACATATCTTATGTTTGAAAGACTTGTGGAACAGCGTACTGCTTTAAACCTCTATGCTGCTGAAGAGGGGGATATTTCATTAATCACATCAAATGAATGGTCCACTATTAAGACTTTGTTGACCTTGTTGGAAGGATTTTACGAGGCTACATTGGTAATATCATCCGATCAGTCATGCGTCTCTGTAGTTATACCATTAATCCAAATGTTAAAATCTAATTTGGAAAACTCGACTGCAAATATAGTTGGTTTTAAAGAAGACTTATCAAAATCAAAAAGCTTAATAATTGCCACAATTCTTGACCCACGATTCAAAAATAGTTTTTTAAATGAATATCAGGTAAAATATATATTTATTGATATAACTTCTTGAAATCATAACTAATGAGTTTATTTTTGAACTTTCAGTTACAAATTGCCAAGAAACTATTATTGGAAGAATTCGACTCATACCCCTAACAACAACACTCCCAATACAACAGATGTTGACATACCAAAAGCTACAAAGACTAGATCGTCGCTTTGGGAAAAACACGACACAATGTCTGTTACAACAGTCGAAAGCGCTTCTAAGTCAATCTTTGAGTACGAACTTGACATGTACCTGCAGGAAAAGCCAAAACAAAGAAATTGTAACATATATGAGTTTTGGGAATCTTCCCCATTTCCAACCTTAAAAAAAGGTGCTATGAAGTACTTGAGTGCTCCCCCAGGAAGTGTTGCTAGTGCAGATAATATTTTGTTCTGCCATTACAATATTGAATACCTAAAGTTTGAATATTAATTTAGGCAACACAAACAAAATTTTGAAATCCTACTTTCGTAATGAATTGATCTCCTTTATTTCTGCCCGCAATTAATGTTAATTCGTTCAATGAATTTTTTATAACATTTTAATAAAAGCCATATTTCAAACCATTTTCATATGAAAGATATTTTCTGTATGTTTACAAAAAATTCGGCTTCGGTCAAAAAAACCGCCTTCGGTCGAACTCTAATATCTACTACTTATTTTATAACTTATTGGTAATGCATTAGACATATACTTCAAATCGTGAAAATATAAACAAATATTTATTTGGTATGCCTATACTACAAATAAGTACTTATTATGCTACTTTATTGTATGCTTTTGGAAAGTACTTTCCTCCAATAACATCCACATGTTAAAATAATGAGAAAGGGGCTAAATAATAAGTACTTACCATTATCGAACTTTGCTTACTCGTCGGATCATTTGGTAATGAGAAATTTTGCTGGGTTAACACACAACAGTTTTTTGAGGCATCAATGCTATTTGCCAAATTTCATTATTATCGGTTCAGATTTATATTCAGGCCCCATATACGCATAGATGCCCCTCATCGCAGCCAACCAACGCTGTTATCAGGAGTATGAATATCGGTACTGGAAAAATCTATTAGACTTCCTAGAAAGGCAGACCCCAGTATATCCAGACGTCGTTTATTTAATGAGGGACAGTTAAGTTGTTAGGTTGAAGATAGGAGAGGTTAAAACGTCTCATACTCGTACACTTAAGCCAGTGGTTCGGCATGTTGTATGCTCATTATTTATGATCTTTTTATGCCTCACGAAGAAATGAGGGACAGTATGATACCTTCTTCCCCGTCACCACAGCAGGACGGGGGTGACGGTACAATGCAGGACTCATTTGAACCCAATACCTAGTCTTCTGCCGTGTTCACCGATCAGAATTGTCCCGTCAGAACTGACACTAACGTCGATAGTATTTTCCTCTCTAGTGCGAGGAGACATTTTGACATTCTCAGTTCGTAACTAGGAAGATTTGTCTAACTACCCTACAGGTACATACATTGATAAAGAGTTAAACCTTAATGCCGCTCTGGTTGCAACTTCTCTCGCCCCAATATTAATCGACAATAGATGGAGTATGACTTATAGAGACTCGGTCGGTGTAATTCTTAAACCTGAACCTTTAATAACACTATGCAACAAAACACAAAACACGAAATAAATATTATAATAAATTTTTATGGTAATTTTTTTCAAATTTTTTTAAATTCCAATTTCTTTTGGACGCTGCCTTTAATATTTGGACCACAATATTTTAAGTATATGCTCTATATATACGTAGTATGTTCAAAATATTTATTTATTCATTAATATCTATTTTGTCCCCTTCAAAGTAATTCCCCTCGGATATAATACACTTCTGCCAAAAGTATTTCCAATCCTCGAAGCACTTCGGCATCCTTCGATGCCGTCTTTATCTCCTCAATCGTGGCGTAGCATCGTCCTTTTATGGGCCTTTCCAGTTTTGGGAACAAAAAATAGTCACAGGGGGCTAGGTCAGGGGAATACGATGGCTGCGGCACCATTACTCTGTTGTTTTTGGCCAAATATTCGCGCACAAGCAACGATGTATGTGCAGGGGCGTTATCATGGTGGAAAAGCCAGTTTTCTTCCACAAATTCGGGCGTTTTTAGCGGATTGCTAACTTGCAGGTAATATTCTTTATTGACCGTACTACCCTGTGGCAAGAACTCATAATGCACCACGCCCCTGCAATCAAAGAAAACTGTGAGCTCGGACGTCCGGCATGCCGTTCGTCCTTCTCATCTTCTCGGCCCTCTAAGAACATTTTGTACCACCGATAAACGTTGCTTTAGTCCAAGGTAGCTTCACCATATGCCACAGTCAACATTCGGAATGCGTCAGCGCACTTTATTCTTTGATCCATTTTCTGAAATAGATAAAAATCGAAGACAAGTTAAAACACATCCAAGCACAACAGCTGTCAAAAATTAAGGGACATGAGTACCAACATAACGCTACAAAAATAACAAAAATCAAATACACGTAGCCCGCGGAAATTAAAAATTCCCGATATTTTGTGAACATACCTCCTATACTTCGTAAAAAAATAATAATTATTTATTTATTTATTTATGACATCCTAACACAAAAAGAACGGAATCTTATATAATAGTGTTAGGTATTTAAATCGACTCATAAATTACAATAAAGATTTCTTGGGGTACACGTTAAAGTAAAGGAAATTATTATGACTAAAAAAGTTGGTAATGACGCTTTCATGTGGGTGTTTACAAAGTAACGGTCGTTACCGATTTTTGGAGACTTTTAAGCAAATATGCCACGAGGATTGCCTAATACTAGACTTACGAAAGTTCAAGTATCGGTAAAAATTGATTTTTCTTTAAAAAAAAATTGTTTTTTGCTGGCACGAAAAAAACCATAAAAAAGAAACAAAATTCGCCAAAAAATTGTTTTTTCCATTTCATTCCATTTGAAAGCTAGCTTCCCAACGAATAAAACAATGCTAATTTGAAGAAAATCTATTGATACATGTAGACCTTTTAGCAATTTTGGTGGAAATAAGAGAATTTCAACAAAATTAGTTTTTTATACTCGTAATCCCCATATTGTGAACAAGGGTATATACTAGATGCTGCCAAACAAAAGTGTAACAAATCGATGGACTGACCTAAGAGACCTCAAGAATATTTGGCGTAAATCTTTTTTGGGCCATTTTAAGTAATTTTAGCAATGTCCGTCAGCCTGTCCGTCTGTCTGTCTGGTTGGTTCGCACGATAACATTCGATTAACCGATTGACTTAAAATGTGGTATGTGTCATTTTTTTCTATCTCAGGCTAAGGTCACAGATGGACTCTGTTGGCCCACTCCTTCGAGTTCCTCCCCCACGAAGGGTTGAAATTTAGTGAAATATTGATTATCCTATAACTTATATACGACTACCCAGAATCTTTCACAAATCCAAGTTTGTTTCACGGCAGATGTTTGTAACACCTGAAAATAACACAGCTAGACCCACCTTAAAGTATACCGATCGGCTCAGAATCACTAGCTGAGTCGATTTAAGCATGTCTGTCCGTCCGTCTGTCCATGTAAAGTTGTTCGTCGACTGCATGTCGCAATTTCACTCCGATCGTCCTGAAATTTTGCAGTTTAGAGTATTTCGCAGCTGTTAAGATCGCTATTGAATTTGGTTGAAATCGGTTCAGATTTAGATATAGCTCCCATATATATATTTCGTCCGATTTGGCCCTTTAGTCCTATAGAAGCTGTATTTTACACCCAATCCTTTTAAAATTTAGAATGGTAGAGTTTCTTGATCCATGAACCAACATTGCCGAAGTTGAAGAAAATCGGTTAAGATTTAGCTATAGCTCCCATATATATGTTTCGTCCGATTTGGCCCTTTAGTCCTATAGAAGCTGTATTTTACATCCAATCGTTTTGAAATTTAGAATGGTAGAGTTTCTTGATCCATGAACCAACATTGCCGAATTTGAAGAAAATCGGTTAAGATTTAGCTATAGCTCCCATATATATGTTTCGTCCGATTTACTCTTTAGTCCTGTAGAAGCTGTATTTTACATCCAATCCTTTTGAAATTTAGAATGGTAGAGTTTTTTGATCCATGAACCAACATTGCCGAATTTGAAGAAAATCGGTTAAGATTTAGCTATAGCTCCCATATATATGTTTCGTCCGATTTTGCTCTTTAGTCCTGAAGAAGCTGTATTTTACATCCAATCCTTTTGAAATTTAGAATGGTAGATTTTCTTGATCCATGAACCATCACTACCGAATTTGAAGAAAATCGGTTAAGATTTAGCTATAGCTCCCATATATATGTTTCGTCCGATTTGGCCCTTTAGTCCTATAGAAGCTGTATTTTATATCCAATCCTTTTGAAATTTAGAATGGTAGAGTTTCTTGATCCATGAACCAACATTGCCGAATTTGAAGAAAATCGGTTAAGATTTAGCTATAGCTCCCATATATATGTTTCGTCCGATTTTGCTCTTTAGTCCTGTAGAAGCTGTATTTTACATCCAATCCTTTTGAAATTTAGAATGGTAGAGTTTCTTGATCCATGAACCAACACTACCGAATTTGAAGAAAATTGGTTAAGATTTAGCTATAGCTCCCATATATATGTTTCGTCCGATTTGGCCCTTTAGTCCTATAAAAGCTGTATTTTACATCCAATCGTTTTGAAATTTAGAATGGTAGAGTTTTTTGATCCATGAACCAACATTGCCGAATTTGAAGAAAATCGGTTAAGATTTAGCTATAGCTCCCATATATATGTTTCATCCGATTTGGCTCTTTAGATCCAATTGTTTTTATACCCTACACGACACTGTGGTACAGGGTATTATTTAAGTATAAAATGTCCCAAAAGTAAATTTATGTAAACAATTTATATATCAGAGTTATTCAATATTACGAGAGTGGTGTAGGGTATTATATAGTCGTCCCCGCCCGACTTTAGCCTTTCCTTACTGGTTTTATGGTTTTTTTCGTGCCAATAAAAACAATGTTGTCGAAAAAAAATATTTTTTTTCTAATTGTTTTAACGACAATTATTAAAAACTTCAGTCTCTACATTAAAGTGATTTTTCCGCATTTTTAGTCCTCATAATTTCCTTTAATTTAAATGAAATATCTGCTTTGTCGAGCTTTTACTTCAAAAAATAAGATTTAAATACTAAAGGTAACTTCCAAGAAAATTGGAATTGAATCTTATTCTTCTTTTTCAAAGAAGGTTTGTTTTTCTGTTTAACAGAAAACAAAAACAACTATCTCGAACTCAATAGTCAAAAACAAAACTATGCAAATTGGAATTTTAGAAAAAATTTTTTAAAAAAAAATGTTACCATAAAAAAATAATGTTTTAGTTGTTCGTTCAGCTTGAGGCCATAAATAAAACAATGTTATTTTTAATATTATTGTTTCATTACAAATTTTTATTCCCGATATTTCGACTTCGTCGATCATCTTCAGGGGGTTACACTAAACAAATATACATTAAAATTAGTAACATATTAGAAACATACACAACTATACCAAAGAATTTATTCATCGAAATATTAACTTTTTGTATTAAGGAAACAAGATATTTTAAATATGACGATAAACTTTACGAACAGAGAAAAGGGATGCCCATGGGATCTCCAGCTTCACCATTAATAGCAGATATTATAATGGAACATCTTCTTGACTCATCGTTAACCAAAATAGCATCAAAACCAAAGTACCTGACTAAATATGTTGACGACCTTTTTGCCGTTTTAAAGAAAACAGATATAAATGAAACACTACGAATTCTCAACTCATATAATCGACAAATCCATTTCACCATGGAAGAGGAGAGAGAGGGAAAACTACCGTATTTAGATTCTATAGTACACAGACAAGGAAACCTACTAAAATTGGACTGGTACCAAAAACCTACATCATCCGGACGAATCATCAATTTTTATTCGAAACATCCAAGGAGAACTATAGTCAACACGGCGACTAATTTTATCAGACGAGTATTGGACATCAGCGATGAAGATTTTCACCAACAAAATATTGGAAAAATTAAAGAAATATTAACCTTGAACGAGTTTCCACAGAAAACTATTAACAATCTAATAAGAGATGTACAAAAAGCTAAGAAACCTAAGAAACAAGAAGAAAAACAAACTAAATTATATAAAACTGTAACATATATTCCAGGATTCACTGAACGACTTAAGAACTCAGACCTGTATGACAGGGACAAATTCGAATTGGCACAAAAATCCTATAGTACAGTAAATAGTTTATTTAGTAGGACAAAATCAAAGCTTAAAAAGGAAGAAAAATATGACGTAGTATACAAAATTAAATGTAACGGGGACAAGTCCAACTTATGCAACAAGTTATATATTGGCACTACACGAACGAAACTAAAAACTAGACTCTCTTCACATAGATCAGAGCAAAAAGCTCTTGACAAACCACTTGAACAGAAAACTGCTCTCGCGGCACATTGCACACTAACTGGTCACCAACCGAACTTTGACGACGTTGACGTATTAGAAGAAGAGAGCAACTACCACAACTTACATCACTGCCGTACCTACTGAGAAGAGACTGAATTTTAAAACAGATACAGATAAATGCGCACACATATATAGACATTTAATACACAAGAATAGCAAGTAAATCAACACTTAACTTAGTTGTCATTGTAAAGTGAAAAAGAAAGGATACCTTATTTTTGTTTCGATTTTATAAATGTAATTATGCCCTTTTGTGAAAATTCGTGTATATTGTTACTAATTTTAATGTATATTTGTTTAGTGTAACCCCCTGAAGATGATCGACGAAGTCGTTCGAAATATCGGGAATAAAAATTTGTAATGAAACAATAATATTAAAAATAACATTGTTTTATTTATGGCCTCAAGCTGAACGAACAACTAAAACATAAAATAAATAGGTCAACTAAACATAAACTCAACATAAAAAAATAATTTAGTTTTGGTTTCATAAAATTGTTTTCCTCAATCTGTACAGAACAATAGTTTTTAGGTTCGAGACATAAGAAAAAATTGTTGCATAGTGTAATTGGGTGAAAATAGATCGTTTATCACTTGCCGTCTACCACACTACAATGTCGTACAACAGTGTGGGCGAACAACTTCTATATACTCGTACATACATGCAATAGACGAATTTAGGAGAGATGCCAAAACGCGACCCTACAGCTTTCCTTCCGAAATGTAACGCGACGTTGGCTTTCCTTGCACGTCGAACTAGATTAAGTCTAAAAACAATTTCCTTTCCAGAATTATTCCTAGATATTTTTCATTTTCAGAAAGAAGCAGCTCTGTTCCATTTATCCGAGGATTGTCCAATATATCCGAAAGTCGCACTAGACTAAGTCTAAAAACAATTTCCTTTCCAGAATTATTCCTAGATATTTTTCATTTTCAGAAAGAAGCAGCTCTGTTCCATTTATCCGAGGATTGTCCAATATATCCGAAAGTGAAACACTGCAGTCTTGGTAAGGACCAAACTGCTGCTTCTGCCCCTCTACCCAATTTGTGCATAGTCCCCTGTAGGATGTCTCTGAGGACGATGAGGAATTTGCCACACACAGAATACAGTTTGGTTACCTCAACCGAATTTTGGTAGTTCTGTCTACTATCATGCGATTCCATCAGGACAACCAATATTTTGGTTGTGGTATATTTCTGCTTCCATGTTGACAACAATCATATTTGGTTGCGCCAGCTAAGAAAATGGTGGCTAAAATTATCTGTTGTAGTTGGCACAACCAACTGTTTTAAAAATTTGATTGTTCTAAAAATTTGTCAGTCATATACTACCGACAATTAATTAAAAACAGTTTTCATTAATTTTTATTTTATTAATTGAACAAAAAACAAAACAATTCATAACAAAATTAAAAATCCCATATTACAAATTCATCACTATTATGAGATGTGGAAATATTTGACACACATTTTAGTACACGAAAAAAAAAACACAAAACTTGTATGCAAATATCGCTTAACCCTGTGCTTTCAATTTCATGATTGTTGCTTTTATTTTTATACCCTACACCACACTGTGGTACAGGGTATTATAAGTTTGTTTCGCGGCAGATGTTTGTAACAACTGAAAATACCACAGCTAGACCCACCTTAAAGTATACCGATCGACTCAGAATCACTAGCTGAGTCGATTTAACGACGTCCGTCCGTCCGTCCGTCCGTCTGTCCATGTAAAGTTGTTCGTCGACTACAGGTCGCAATTTCACTCCGATCGTTCTGAAATTTTGCAGTTTAGAGTATTTCGCGGCTGTAAAGATCGCTATTGAATTTGGTTGAAATCGGTTCTGATTTAGATATAGCTCCCATATATATCTTTCGTCCGATTTGGCCCTTTAGTCCTATAGAAGCTGTATTTTACATCCAATCGTTTTGAAATTTAGAATGGTAGAGTTTCTTGATCCAAGAACCAACACTACCGAATTTGAAAAAAATCGGTTAAGATTTAGCTATAGCTCCCATACATATGTTTCGTCCGATTTGGCCCTTTAGTCCTATAGAAGCTGTATTTTACATCCGATCGTTTTGAAATTTAGAATGGTAGAGTTTCTTGATCCATGAACCAACATTGCCGAATTTGAAGAAAATCGGTTAAGATTTAGCTATAGCCCCATATATATGTTTCGTCCGATTTTGCTCTTTAGTTCTGTAGAAGCTGTATTTTACATCCAATCATTTTGAAATTTAGAATGGTAGAGTTTCTTGATCCATGAACCAACACTACCTAATTTTAAGAAAATCGGCTAAGATTTAGCTATAGCTCCCATATATATGTTTCGTCCGATTTGGCCCTTTAGTTCTATAGAAGCTGTATTTTACATCCAATCGTTTTGAAATTTAGAATGGTAGAGTTTCTTGATTCATGAACCAACATCGCCGAATTTGAAGAAAATCGGTAAAGATTTAGGTATAGCACCCATATATATGTTTCATCCGATTTGGCTGTTTAGATCCAATTGTTTTTATACCCTACACCACACTGTGGTACAGGGTATTATTTAAGTATAAAATGTCCCAAAAGTAAATTTATGTAAACAATTTATACATGAATTACAAAATTTATATATCATAGTTATTCAATTTTACGAGAGTGGTGTAGGGTATTATATAGTCGGCACCGCCCGACTTTAGCCTTTCCTTACTGGTTTATTTATGTAAAACATTTTGCACACATATTCTGCATTCCACACATTATTATCCACACAAGATTATTTTTGATTACCTATACCGTTCTTGAACAAAATGTTGAAGATTTTTTTATTACGAGTAATTTTATTTTTTTGTTTCTCATGTATCAGCACAAGAACAGCAACCAATCTTTTGGTTGTATTTCCCAAAATATATTTAATTATTCTAAATTTGATTGGAAATGATTGGGATAACCAATAAACGATTATTTATTAATATTTTTTCAGTTGCAGTAACCAATTATTCGTTGCAATAATAATAATCTTTGGTCTATTGATACAATTTCTGTTGTCAAGAATAAAACATTGATTGTCACAACCAAAAATCGATCATATGGTACTATAATGAAAATTTAAAATTGGTTACCACAACTAACCGAGTGTCAATGAAAAAAACAATCTTAATTCGATTGATACAACCATCGATTTAGTTGCAAGCATTTTCATTTGATCGTATCCGTGTTATTATTGTTGTTTCAACCATTTATTTATAAATACAACCGAGAGACGGTGTAGGCAATATACATTTTGTTGCTAGTACTATTTTTTTATTGTTACAATCGAATTCCAACCAATTAAATTCCTGGGTGCAGTTACTGCGATTGTCACGTCGTCCGCCCGCATATGTCACGATTTATAATAGCTCCGTGTTATACTTATATCCCGATTTTTAATCTAAGCGCCGGACAGATCATTGGATTTTGCAAGTAGTAGGGGAACACTGTATATACCCTCCACCATTGTTAAAAAAACGCGAACTTCATAAGGGGCTTATACTTTTAAAACACCGATATACACCATTTTCACTAGAGAGGTTTTAATCCAATAAGAAGTACAATAGCTTAAATTTCCGCGTGATGGGATAACAAGTAAAAGCGTTAAGTACGACCATGCCGAATCTTATATACCCTACACGATCGCACGTGCATGATTACGGGTACTAATAAACGAATTATACCAAATTTCAGAGCAATTCGTTGAAATTTGAGATTTTTGTGGCGTTAAGAAGGCAAATCTAGAGGGACCTTTGTATATCAAAACATGGACCTATGACTACCGATGCTCGTGTGAAGGATACCGGGTATAAATAAACCCCAGTTACCAACTTTCAGCCCAACCATTTGACATTTGTGGTCTCTATGACGTTAAAAAGTCATATCGGGGAGATGCCATATATGGGGGCTATATCCAAAATTGGAGCGATATTGCTCATTTGCAATCCCAACATACCTGTAGATATAAGAAGTATATGTACCCAATTTCAGCCACCTAGCTCAAGTATTATAGATTGTAGCGTGATTACAACAGACGGACATGGCTAAACTGTCTTAGAATTTTGCGACGATTAATAATATACATACTTTATGGGGTCTCAGCTCAATATTTAGTGGTGTTACAAACGGAGTGACAAAATGAATATACCCCCCATCATATGGTGGAGGGTATAAAAATTCGTCCCCTAGAACGCCAAGAAGTCCTATAGGAAGGGACCTTTTTTAAAAATATAACTTTTATCTCATTGGCTATATCGGATCGAATTTGTTGCATCATATAGCAAATTTTGTTGCCAATTCTGTTGCTGCGATATTCACTAAAACTAGGACAGGGTCGGGAAAAAAGGAATAATCCAATGTACAATTGCAGATATCTCAATAAATGTACAAGATAATTCTTTGGTTTAAAAAGTTTTTTGTAGACTTCGGTTAGAATCAGACTAAAAAGACGAAACTTACACGCACTTCCGACATTTTGTTCACCCTGGGTGGACAACTTTGAGGCCCTTATACTTCTGTAATACTTCTTCTACAGTTCTGCCAACTTTTGTCTCAATCGATTGTCTGGTTGAGAAACGACCGAATTATTTTTTTTCTGAATTCCACACACTGTACAATGGACGATCAAAGGTCAAAATGGTCTGAAACTAATTTTTCCCAAACATATATGTGTCAATACCTTGATGTGTTGTGATTTTCCGCCACAAGTGATATACTCGTACAGACGCTCTGCAATGTGAAAGTACTAAATTAAATTTTGAACAAAAATAATATTTAAATAAAAAAGAGAAACGTTTCTTTGCTAAATTGTTCGCTATGTGTTAACAATTTACCACAAATGTTATTTTATCATTCTAAAACTGAACAATGTGCGATGTTTTCAGCAATATTTATCTCAGAAATACCAATAATATGACACGTGTTAACCACAATAACCATTTTATGGACGTTTATTCTGTTTGTTTGTTTACTCATAATATTATTATGTAGTCGATGGCAATCATTGCAATATTCCGTTTTCTATAAAAGCGCCGATACGAGTATTTTTATTATTTCTATCATAAATCCGCAATGAAAAATGCAATTATTTTCAATTAAATTCAATAAATCGTTCGTATCACGAGCATGCCACAATTCAAAAATAAAATCCGGATATACTTTATGGGGTCTCAAGATGTGTTGCAAACAGAGTGACAAAATGAATATACCGGAGGTATAATAATTGTGTCGAGTGGGACCAATCTTGGCTTAAAACATTGATCTATGAAGACCGCTGTTCTAGTGGAGGTTACTTGGTATATACATATAGACAGAAAGTACTAATATTCAACCGGAAAATGTTACATTTTTGTTTCTATGGTTAAGAATATGAATCGGTTGGGCCTTTGTGTTAGAGCTATATCAAAACATGGATCGATGTCGACTGTTATTCCTGTGAAGGCTTCCGCGTGAGTTACCAATTCGATCAATTGAAATTTGTGGTTTCTAAGTAGTTAAGAAGTTACATCGAGGAGATGCTATATGGGGGCTATATCAACAAAATGGGCTGATATTGCCCATTTTCGATCCCAATTTCCAATCATCTAATTTAATTTTTGTTGATTGTAGCAAAATTACGACGGACGGACAGACAATCATGGTTAAATCGTTAAATAATTAAATATAATTTTACGACGATTAAGAATGTACTCGTATATTCTTTATATGTTCTCTGATAAATATTTAGATTTGTTAAAAACATAGCTACAAAATAAGTATACCCCTCGTTCAATGGTGGAGTGTATATAAAACCATGGAGATGTCATAAAGGTGTATTGTGTGGACTTTTTTTTACAAAGGAATCTTTTTGTGAAAAAAATCAATCGATTTCTATATCATAATTTTTGGAGGGATATTTTCAGACGTACTCGTATACAGCGAAATATTTCTTGAAACGTCTCCTTTATTTCGTTCTTTCACATGGAACATGAATTTACAAACATTTTTGTTTACTCAGCACATTTTGTGGCTAATTATCTTGCGATGTCACTGGAAAGAACGGTGAATGCCAGTCGACTTGACGGGTCGAAATTATTCCGGATCAGTGGTTTTCTTCGACGACACATTAGGTTAGGGTGGCAGCCGTATTTTTTTATACAAGCTCACATAGACCAGTTTAGGTCCCTAGTGTTACCACGGGCTGAATTGCCCCTCATCAAAACCAACCTGTTTGATATACAAATTTATCGATAGTACTCAGAGATAGTTTACTCAGAAAGGGGCAGCCGCATAGCAAGTGCTCAATGCTCTACACTTCTTCCTCATCTCCACAGCTTCTGCAGAAGTCATTAGAGTCAATTCCCAATCTTTTGTCGTGTTCGCCGATCAAGCAGTGTCCCGTCAGAACTGATACTAATGTCTCTCTAGTGCGAGGAGATATTTTGATCTTCTCAGGTCATACCTTGGCCATATTTGTCTAGCTACCCTGCAGGTGCCGATTTTTGTCCATCTTTCGTTGGAACCGCCTGATTGCCTCTTGCCTAAGCCATAGCTTGCACGTGGATAGTGGCGCACCACTATATGCAAATTCTTCGAGAATTTGTAATGCCATCCCTTTCCTAGCAAGTTCATCGGCTTTGCAGTTCCCCGGGATTTCCCTATGCCCAGGTACCCATATGAGGTGTATATTAAACTGCTCAGCCATCTTGTTAAGAGATCTGCGGCAGTCGAGGGCTGTTTGTGAATTTAGAGATGTTGCCTCCAGAGAATTGATGGCAGCCTGGCTGTCCGAGTAAATGACAACGCCAGTGTTGGTTACTATGTTGCGACTCAGCCACTTGGCGACTTCCCATATTGCCATTATTTCGGCTTGATAGACACTGCAGTTATCTGGTAGTCTGTGAGCTATATCCAGACTAAGTACTTCACAGTGTACTCCGAAGCCAACCTTTTCATCAAGCTTCGAACCATCCGTGTAAAAGTGGAGATGGTTTCTATTACCTGGTATTCTGCCGACCCATTCATCTCTGGCGGGAATCATAGTGATGTAATTTCTCTCGAAGGTGTTGGTATATAGTCCACTCGGTCGGTTACCATAGCACTACACTTTGATATCGTCATGTGACCATAGTTCTTGTAACTCCACATTGATAGGCAGTTTAATCTTATTGCCGCTTTGGTTGCAACTTCTCTCGCCACAATATTAATCGGCAGTATATGGAGTAGGGCTTGTAGAGACTCGGTTGCTGTAGTCCTTAAGGCTCCGCTTATGCTCAGGCAGGCTGTTCTCTGAACCTTTGGTAGTAGGTTGGTGATGGTTAGTTTGTCAGTTGCCGTCCACCATACCACAATGCCGTATAGCAGTATAGGACGAACTACTGCTATATATATCCCTACATCCTTTTTGTAGGAATATAAGGTGACGCTGGCCTTCCTTACACGTTTCAATACGTTAAGTCTAAACAACAGTTTTCTATCTAGAATTATTCCTAAAAATTTTGCACTTTTAGAAAAGACTAGATCTGTTCCATTTATCCGAGGTGAGAGAGAGTGAAGAGAACCAATTCTATCTTGTTTGGGTTTACGCCCAAACCGCTGCTTCTGGCCCATCAAGCCCAATAGCCCAGCTTATTCTGGATCTCTCAGTCAACAAGCTAGCGACGCTCGCAGTCCACTCCCACTCTTGTTGGTCCTGTTGATCCTCTGGTTCTGTTAGAGAGTTCCCCGGGAAATGTGTGTCGAGCAGTACATTGAGCGACTGCTCGCTGTTTTTGGTCCAATTATTTGCCTCATCCTGCAAGTAACCCACTGTACAGGGTGAAGCTGATAGAATTTTCCTCAGCCTTGCGGCGTCGGAAACCTTTTCCACTTCGCCACAGAAGGTAAACCAAGAGCGTCTTTGCGCCTTTCTAAGCTCCTTCTTATTGACCTTGAGTTGATCTTTATAGACATCCCAAACATTAGCGACCCCAGTAGATTTAGCCTTGTTGAATAGCTTGTTGCAGGTCTTTTTTATAGCCGTTAGCTCAGAAGTCCACCATTGGGGTTAAGTTTTACGCTTGTACCTTGTTTTTGGACAGGCGTCTTCAAGGGAAATACCCTCACGTTGTGAGGGTATTCCCCCCAGAATGGGTTTAACAAATACATCTATTTTTCGGTAAACAGTAGATTCTTTAAATATATTGCACTGTGCCGAAAGATAAGCGTTTATGTGCACTAGTATATTAACGTTACGAGCTATTCAATTTTGGTATGATTTGGTAATTTTAAGTGGGAGGTACAAAAAGGGGCGTGGTTATAACGCCCACTTTTCACAGGACTGTAGGCACTATAACAGCATTAATGGTCCATTTTGTGGGAGGTACCAAGAGGAGCGTCGCCACTTCGCCCATTTTTCTCGAGGTGACAGCGACTAATAAAATAATACAAAATAATACAATTTCAGAAGATTGTAATATGTAAGTAGTATAGATGTTATTAAAGAGTCAATATTTCACTAAACCTTAACCCATTGTGTGGGAGTTACCAGAAGGAGCGGACCAATATGCCCCATCTTCGTACTTAGCCGGAGATAGAAAAAATATAACCGTATACCAAATTTCGAGAGTTATCGGGCGTACCAGCTAGCAGACAGACAGACGGACGGACGGACATTGCTCATTCAATTTAAAATGACCCAAAAAGGATATCCGCCGAACATATTTGGAGTCTTGATCACTCCTTCCGTAGCAAATGATATATACCCTCCTCTCTAAGGTGAGGGGATAAAAAGATAGGGATGCATATTTAGATGGGGCGTTTGCCAGAAAGGGAGGTGAGGGTAGGCGATGCGACAAAATCCCTTCTATGACAAACTTCAATAACCAATTACAAAAACAACGATAGCTCAGGAGTGATGCGAACGATGTGCGTGTGTTTAGTAGTGACCGGTGTTGGCGAAGGCGGCTATGCAGAAATGCAATGAATATAGAGTTAATAAATAATACACAAGAGTTTAGTTTTTTCGATGATGAAAAAGGCGGAGCTTAATTTAGTATTAACGGTAACGAAGATTACCTTTGTTTGTATGTACAGCAAGAAGTACTTAAGCGAGTGAAAATGTATGCGTACCGAACGAAAGTCCAAGGTGGAGAGATGTGGCGGAGGAAATGTCAAAGAACAAAGTAATACTCGTTGAAATCTGCAAATCAAATATTACAAGGATGTAGTAACGAGGAGTAGGCAGACTTCTGCGAGCTTGGACGTATGCTTAATGTGCCAATTTATGCACCGAGGAAATTCAACGAAATCGTACTTAAACACTGCATCTTTTTGGAGGACTCTTTAAACATAATGTTCTAAATAAAAGAAATAGTGAAATGCATGGCACCAGGTGAAAACTCTTTTGATTGGCTCAGAAAAGTTTAGGTTAAACAAATTTCTTACAGCATTTATTTTACAACTATTATTGGAAACAAACCCAAAACCTGAAATTAGTATATGTCATCGGCTATCCGTTCCATTTTTTTATTTTTTTTTTTTCGCTTAATTGGTTCTTTTTTAATTAACTGTTTAAAATGTGCTTAAAATCGGAAAGGACACAGTTATTTTTAATACCAAAAATAAAATTAAATTTTGACAGGTCAAACAATTTACGAAAAAAGTAAGTACGTAGTTTTTACCCCCAAAGTCTTCTTTCACACCGTATTAATTTTTTTTTTTGGATTTGGACTATCCTGGAAAATTGGGGTTTCGCCAGAAAGTTACCCATATTGCATAGTTGAGTCATGCTAAAATTATAAAGAATTAAAGCCCGTACAATCTGGTCCGCGTCCTATCCAGACAAGTAAATGGAAACATTTACAAGAATTAAAACATGTTATTCCTCCAGAACATTGGTATTTTTACCATAACTTAAAGCAAGAGAATTCAAACTGAAAAAGATCCATATCATCAATTTATTTTACTTATAACATTTATGTTATAACAATATGTTGAATTGAATAAAAATTAGCAAAATTTCATTAAAGCACGTTAAAGAGTTTACAATAAATCCTATTTATGATTTAGTGCAATAATGAACTTTCATAGTGTTCATATTTGAAATGTAAAAGTAGCTATGAACCGTAAAATCGCGAATAATAGGAAATTTGAAAACTTTTTAATCGTAACAATTAGTAATCATCTTTAGATTGGAATGCAGAATAATGATTAATAATTTCTTCTTGTTTTTGTTTTTGTTTTTGTTTTATTCGGTCTGCTTTCATTGTACATATCTTGTTTTTGCACTTAGTTAGGCTCTAGAACATTTGTGCTGTTTTCAGTATATGAAAACAACTTTGTTAAAAATTAAAGAAGAAGTATAGTGACATGTATTTGGGATGATTGTAATGAAGTGGAAGTTTGTGCATGTACGAGGGATGATGATTATTGATTGTCTATTTTGTTACTTGAGCTGTGCGTATATATTCTAATGATCGACTGAAGTAATCGTTGTAATAAGGATATTGATAATGGGAGTTTGGTGGCTCCCAAAACAGATCTGTCTATCCAACCATTACAACCACCCCAAATACATGTCACTATACTTCTTATTTAGTTTTTAACAAAGTTGTTTTCATATACTGAAAACAAAAAATCGATCTTGAGTCTAACTAAGTGCAAAAACAAAATATGGATTAATAATTACTTTTAAAACAAAGGAAAGAACCGTTTTTTAGCTCTCCTGACAAATTGTGTTTCTGTTCCTAGCCATTTTTGAATATAAGCCCTCGATATGTCATCTTCTGCTGAACAAGATATTAAGACAGAATTATATATATACCCTTGTCCTATCACATGTTGTTCGCGTGAATGGTTCGTACAATTAGTTGCAACTTGCAGTAATTCTTCTGCAATATATATTAATACAAATAATTGGTAGATTTATTTCAATCTCTTCTTGGAAATTCTCTCACAGATTCAATAATATTTCTGCACTGCTGTGCGTATGAGTTATATATAGAATATGTGAACACGAGTCAACATATTCATTATACGCACCAGAGGAATGCATTCATATTGTTAATCGGAAAACACGTTCATTCAGATTATAAAGTTAAAAGCAGATTTCCAGAGTAAAATGTCATTGGAGCGCATGGAATGTCAATCCCCACCAAGTCAATTAATGTTTTGAATCAATGCCAAATACACACATAGTTATAGATTGGATGTAAATTGATCCGGCTCCCCACAACTTCCTGCACTAGAATGTTCCAAGCTAAAATGCAACACTATAGTTCAACTTTTTCATACGTTTAATGCTTTTGCGGAGTCAGATTGCTGTTTTTATATATGGTGTTTGTGTGAACACAAACAATAATTTATCACAATCTCCGATTTTTACAAATATTGTAAAGTGGTAAATTATTACTCACAAAAATGTGCGTGTGTATGTATATGTTATGAGGGATTCAGTATCCCATTTGGGGTAGGTTCTTGTGGGGATGGGGCAATATGGCCCACCTTCAAACTTATTATGTATGAGATATTAGATAAGATCAAATAAAATGTGATTTGATTCGGTCAGGCAAATGGCTGAAAATACCCTGAGATGGATTTAAGGAAAATAAATACATATAGGGCCTTAGATCACTTTTTCGATGTGTTACACTTTTATGGCCTCTTTTTAGTGGAGGAGGTAATTATACCCTACACCACACTGTGGTACAGGGTATTATGACTTTGTGCATTTGTTTGTAACACCCAAAAGGATAAGAGATAGACCCATTGTTTATTATACCGATCAACGTGTAATCACTTTCTGTGTCGATTTAGCTATGTCCGTCTGTCTGTAGATGTATTCTTGTAATCAAAGTACAGGTCGCAATTGTGGTCCGATCTCAACGAAACTTTGCACATATCTTTCTTTAGACCAAAGGACCCCTGTTGAATTTGGTTAAAATCGGTTCAGATTTACATATAGCTCCCATATATATGTACCTTCGATTTGGCATATATGCACTCTATAAGCAACTTTTTAGAACCGATTTGTACAAAAATTAACAGAGAGTAGTCTTATGATACACTTAGAGACAATAGAAAATTTGGGGAAAATCGGTTCAGATTTAGATAACCCCCATATATATGTTACCCCCGATTTTACATGTAAGCGCCATAAAAAGTATATTTTTAATCCGATCAGTAGGAAATTTGGCACAAAGAGATTTCTTATCACATGAATTAACACCGCCAAATTCGAGGGAAATCGGTTCAAATTTAGATATAGCCCCCGTATATATGTTACCACCGATTTTACATGTAAGTGCTGCACGGTGGGAGAAACATCTAATTTAGCGCGAAAAAAATCGAAATATGAACTTACAACAAATCCTAAAATATTGGCATACCACTAATCTAAGGGCTTTGCTGTACTTACCGGCATTTCATATTTCTCAATTATTTCACTCATGACGATATAACGGTTCATTAACTTTTGGAAATTTATGTATAGGCCATACGTGATTGATATATTTTATTTATATAGTTTACGATCACTTGAACAGAAAAGTGATTGTTTTTGGTACAATTTATGATTTTTTCTTATATTTTACAACTAAATGTAAACAATTTCATTGTTGAAGCAAAACAAAATTTCGGAAACAATTGAAATATTTTAATATATTATTTTTTTCAATTGTTATAATTTCGGTAAGGATTTAGTTAGGAATGCTGTGTGATTTTTATTTTATTTTTTGCTCACCTTATAAAGTATAACTTCCGAAAATTTTGGCTGCCAAGATTTGCCTATTGATTTTCTATAATTATTTTTAGGAAATATGCAGATTAAGCGATGGGAAATTTTGATATTTGGCACAAAGCCAAAAAAAATGCGGAAAAAGTTCTTCGCAAACGCATTATGTGTTAGGGAAATTTGGACTAAGTATAAGTAACAAAATTTAACAAAAAATAATAAATTTGTTTAAACCACATGCATGAAATTCGAAGATAATTTCGATTTTAAAAAATTTTCAAAAATAAAAATTAAAACTGAACTTATAAAAAAATTTAAATGACACATTTTTCAAATAAAACGTTCAAAAACATGCGAGTCAAAACATGGAAAAACTATAATATATTTTTCGCGCTAAATTGGAGCTTTCTCCCACTGTGTGCTGTAGAGTTTGTATTTTATATCCGGTCAGTACGAACTTTGACAGAAAGAGGTTTCTTTTTACATGAATGAGTGAGTATTCAAGGAAATTCGGTTCAGGTTTATTTTATATATATCCATTATATATCCATATAACGGGTGATTCAAGTAGATATACTTTTTTCAATAGCCTTTTTTGACAGATCACGAGTGAGTCGTGTCATGTTATTTTTGTTAAGTATTGTTTGGCATTTCATCATGGAAAGACTTACGCCTGAACAACGTTTACAACGTTTTGACAACAAATTGACAGATTTATTAGTGTAATGTTATAACGGGGGATCCAAGTACAGATACTTTTTTCAATAGCCTTTTTTTGACAGATCACGTGTGCGTCTGGTCATCCTCTCATGTTTTTTTTTTGTTAAGTATTGTTTGGCATTTCATCATGGAAAGACTTACGCCTGAAAAACGTTTACTCGTGTCATTCGCCAGTTACCAGTCGAAATGCTCGAACGAGTCATCGAAAATTGGACTCAACGGATGGACCATCTGAGACGTAGCCGCGGCCAACATCTGATAGATATAATCTTCAAAAAATAAATGCCAAAGAATGTTCTGTCAAATGATAATAAACATTCCTCATCAATGTGATTTTTTTAAGGAACAAAAAATGTAGCAACCTTTGGCTGTGGTCAATATGTATGCACGTGATCAGGTTTTGAATTATGTGATATAATTGTAATTATCATGACTAAACGATTATATCGAAATTTGGAACATACATAGCATATTAAGCATTTGTTTCTCCGCAATGCCTTTGGTGACCCTTGATCACTGAGCCCATATAAAAATATTAATCTGAAAGTTTACACATATATAGTTACATATGTTCCTGAAATACGCTGTTCACATTCACACGATTTAAGCTGCGGTCAGTGCTATAGTGACCAAAACTATCTTCATTCCTCCAAAATTCACTTAGGAGCTAAATATCTATAAAATAATGGACATATACTAATCTTCAACTAGATGCGAAATCAACTATTCTTACGGTTTAAATTTCGTTTAATGGTTTCTCCTATAAGAACTAAACCGATTTAATCGAAACATGGAACGAAGATATCTGTGAATGAAATGTGCAATGGTATAATAAACCTTTTGATTTTCCGAGACGTGTCTGAGACCTCTTGAACTCTGACATATAGTATGAATAAAACCCTACTCAGATTAACGAAATTTGACCAGAATAATATAATTCTTTCTGATATTTAATGGATCGATTAAAAACTAAAATGCTATATCATGCGCTGGCTAGGATATATTCACACATTCTAATTTCCAGTTTGTGGTCAATGCAGTCGTGATCAAAGATATATTAATACCTTTTGGGTTATTTTCAGGATTTGTTATTATTTTCTGGAGTCTGATAGACTTTCAAGTAGACTGATCCGAGGTATAGCTGTATAGGACTGGTATAGCTGTATTTGACTCCACTTTGAGGCCATGGCTGGATCGGTGTAAGAAATTATTAGTTTAAGTATCTATGTAAACATTCAGTTGTGTTGAAGCGAGAACATAATAGAAAGTGCATTTGCATGAACAATATAGTAGTCTTTTAATTTATCTACAACTATATTTGTGGGTGTCGCGTTTATTATACGAAGCACATCACATGTCTATATATCACTAAAATAAAATTTTGGAGGCTACAAAGTGCACCGGTTATCGGCTAGGCTTTTATAAAATATACATACACACATAAAATATACATACACACATACATAAACTTTGTGAGTAATAATTTATCGCTTTATAAAAGTTGGAAAAAGTTATCAGAGATGGTGATGATTGTTTGGTTGTGTTTATCCAAACACCATATATAAAACAACAGTCTGACTCCGAAAAAGCATTAAATGTATGAATAAGTTTAACTAACAACATGTATCGTATGGCATTTTGTCTTGGAACATTCGAGTGCAGGAAGTTGTGGGGAGCTGCATCAATTTGCATCCAATCTATAAATATGTGTGTATTTGGCATTGATTCAAAACATTAATTTCGGTGACTTGATGGGGAATGGTGTCCCATTCGCTTCAATGACATTTTACACCGAAAATCTGGTTTTAACTTTATAATCTGAATGAATGTGTTTTCCGATTAACAATATGCATTTTTTTGCTATAGTGCTTATAACGAATATATTCGCTCGGGTTTACATTTCCAAGAAGAAATCGAAATAATTGCAAATTGCAACAAATTGTACTGAAATATGGTACTTTATGTTTAATTATACCCAGAAACATTCACAACGAACACCATGTGACAGGACAAGGGTATATATCATTCTTTCTTAATGTCTTGTTCAGCAGTATATTTCATATCGAGGGCTTATATTTCTTTGTTTTAAGAGTAATTACACTATGCAACAAAATTTTTGTCCAAGGGATGTGGATAACAGTTTCTGGTGCAATTAGGTGTCACAAACACGAAAAAATATTAAAACAAGTAAGAAAGTTTCAGTCGGGTAAACCGACTAAGGTATACCCTCACTTTGTGAGTAATGTAATATTGAATATTACTCGAGTTATTCTGTCAATTTGTGTGGGAGGTACCAGAAGAGGTTTATCAAATACACCTTTTTTTTTGCTGAACATTTATGTGCACTGGTATAAACGTTATGAGACATTAAATTGTGGTATGATTTGGGCATTTTGTGTGGGAGGTACAAAAAGGGGCGTGGAAATAACGCCCATTTTTCACAGGGCTGTAGACACTATAAAAACATTACACTGTACAAAATTTCAAGTATTTGTATACACTGGTTTTAATGTTATAAGCTGTTAACTTTTGGTGCAAAAAGGTACATTTGAGTGGGAGGTACCAAAAGGGGCGTGACAACAACACCCATTTTTCCCTGGACTGTAGGCAATATAAAAGCATAATACTGTACAAAATTTCAAGTATTTTTATTTTTTATGTTATAAGCTGTTAACTTTTGGTGCAAAATGGTGCATTTGTGTGGGAGGTACCAAAAGGGACGTGGCGACTTCGCCCATTTTTCTCGAGTTGATAACGACTAATAAGCTAATACTATGTGTGGAATTTCAAAAGATTCGAATAAGTAGTATAGCAGTTATTAAAGAATCAATATTTCACAACATTTTAACCCTTTGTGGGGGAGGTACTAGAAGGAGTGGACCAATATGGCCCATCTTCGAACTTAGCCGGAGATAGAAAAAAAATATTACCACATACCAAATATGAGGTCAATCGGTTACTCCATTCGAGAGTTATCGTGCGCACCAGCCAGCATACAGACAGACACACAGACAGACAGACGGACGGACATTGCTCATTCGACTTAAATTGACCCAAAACGGATTTCCTCCGAACATACTTGGGGTCTTAGGTCACTCCTTCGACGTGTTACACTTTTTTCCGTAGCAAATGATATATACCCTCGTCACACTAAAGTGAGGGTATAAAAATTGTTTATGGTAAATTTTCTTTTTTTAATTTTTTTTTTAAATTACATCTTTCATGGAAAGTACATTCAGTATTTGGACCCTAATTTTTCAATTATAAGCATGATTGAGCCCTGTTATGACTCAAATTATGAGTGCTACAAATATCGGTTTCACGTAGAATCGTTGGTTTAGTAACAGTCGTCAAAAATATGAGAAAAAAATGAAAAAAAAAATCCATAAAAAATAGAAAAAAATCGAAAAAATTATTTTATCACAAAAGCCAGCATGCTAAAGAAGAAAACTCCGTCTATTTTAAAAAAATCTATGGATAGATGTAAAAGTTATGAGAGTGCTGTAATTTTGTGCATATGTATCTGGTGATAGTCTACTTAATTGATCCAAAAATTGACGGGATCGGATTAATGGGCGTGGCCCCGCCCATATAAACCAAATTTTGAAATTGACATATCTTACATAATTTGTTAGCGAGAATGTTGTAATTCTGGTAGTAGTCTTCGTGACTTGACCAAAAATGGGCGGGATAGGACGAATGGGGGTGGTCCGCCCATATAAAGCAAATTTTAAAATTTCACAGTTTGTTTGTGAGGAGAAGAGGGTATATATCAATTGCTACGAGCCAAAAGTGTAACACATCGAAGGAGTGACCTAAGACCCCTAGTATGTTTGGCGGATATCCGTTTTGGGTAATTTTAAGTCATTTGAGCAATGTCCGTCCGTACGTCTGTCTGTCTGCTGGCTGGTGCGCACTATAACTCTCGAAAGGGGTAACCGATTGACTTCAAATTTGGTATGTGGTAATATTTTGTTCTATCTCCGGCTAAGTTCGAATATTGGTCCACTCCTTCTAGTACCTCTCCAACAAAGGGTTAACATTTAGTGAAATATTGTTTCTTAAATAACGTCTATACTACTTACTCGAATCTTCCGAAATTCCACACATAGTATTAGTTTATTTTTAGTTTACACCTCAAGAAAAATGGACGAAGTTGCCACGCCCCTTTTGGTACCTCCCACACAAATGGACCATTTTGCACCAAAAGTTAACAGCTTATAACTTAAATAGCATTACATATAAATACTTAATATTGCGTACAGTGTAATCTTTTTATGGTGCCTACATTCCGGTAAAAAATGGGCATTATTGTACGACCCCTTTTGGTACCTCCCACACAAATGTACCGTTTTGCACAAAAAATGAAAAGCTGTTGTACAGTTTTTTTCTGTTATAGTGAAAAATGGGCGTTATTGCCCCGCCCCTTTTGGTACCTCCCACACAAATAAAACATTCTGCACAGAAAGTTAACAGCGTATAACTTTAATACCAGTGCATACACATACTTGACATTTCGTACAATAAGGTTTTTATAGTACCTACAGTCCATTGAAAAATGGGCATCATTGACACGCCCCTTCTGATACTTTAAATTTAAATTGAAAATAATTTAATTGAAACAAAAAATAAATTAATTTACGAATATTTCTTGGGACTCAAGGTGAGGGGATTCTTAAGTCGGTTCACCCGACTGGACTTTCTTACTTGTTTTATGTATATTTGTATGTATCTGGGAGCAGTCGACGTGATTTGTTCAAAAATGGGCGGGATTGGACCAATGGGCGTGGCCAAGCCCAATTGAGACAAGTTTGAAATCTATATATCTTGAACAATTTGTTACGAGAGAGCTGTAATTTTCTGCATATGTATTTGTTGACAGTCTACGTGATTGAGGGGGCGTGGCCTCGCCCATATAAGCCAATTTGGAGTTATCATTTTTTAGTGATTCCTACTGTCCGTACCTATCAATCGATTAATAAGATTCCTACTGTCCCTATCTGCGATTGGCACTGGACCGTCCTGGGACCAACTGGAAGTAGCGGGGAGTCCACGTGATTGATCTAAAAATGGACGGCATCGGAAATCTAAAATCTGGGGCAACGAAGTGGACCGGGTACGCTATTTGTACCGATCTTCTTGAAATTTTCACAGAATGCACATCTGTGGAGTGTGGTGAAAATAGGGTACTTTAATTTTCGATGTACCAAGAGGGCGTGGCCCCGCCCATATAAGCCAAATTTTGAAATTGATATATCTTGCACAATTTGTTAGCTAGAGTGCTGTAATATTGTATATATGTATCTGGTGGCAGTCTACGTGTTAGTCCAAAAATAGACGGGATCGGACCAATGGGCGTGGCACCGCCCATATAGGCCAAATTTTGAAATTTAGATATTTTTAGAGAAAGGGTTGTAATTATGTGTGTAAGTATCTGATGGTAGTCTACGTGATTGGTTCAAAAATGGGCGGGATGGGACCAATGGGCGTGGCCCCGTCCATATAAGCCAAATTTTGATATCTTGCTCAATTTGTTAGCGAGAGTGCCGTAATTTTGTGCTTATGTATGTGGTGGTAGTCTACGTGATTGGTCTAAAAATGGACGGGAACGGACCAATGGGCGTGGCCCCGCCCATATAAGTCAAATTTTTATACCCTCACTTTAGTGTGACGAGGGTATATATCATTTGCTACGGAAAAAAGTGTAACACGTCGAAGGAGTGACCTAAGACACCAAGTATGTTCGGAGCAAATACGTTTTGGGTCATTTTAAGTCGAATGAGCAATGTCCGTCCGTCTGTCTGTCTGTCTGTCTGTCTGTCTGTCTGTCTGTCTGTCTGTCTGTCTGTCTGTCTGTCTGTCTGTCTGTCTGTCTGTCTGTGTGTCTGCTGGCTGGTGCGCACGATAACTCTCGAAAGGAGTAACCGATTGACCTCAAATTTGGTATGTGGTAATATTTTTTTCTATCTCCGGCTAAGTTCGAAGATGGGCCATATTGGTCCACTCCTTCTAGTACCTCCCCCACAAAGGGTTAACATGTTGTGAAATATTGATTCTTTAATAACTGCTTTACTACTTATTCGAATCTTTGGAAATTCCACACATAGTATTAGCATATTAGTCGCTATCAACTCGAGAAAAATGGGCGAAGTCGCCACGTCCCTTTTGGTACCTCCCACACAAATGCACCATTTTGCACCAAAAGTTAACAGCTTATAACATTAATAACAGTGTATAAAAATACTTGAAATTTTGTACAGTATTATGCTTTTATATTGCCTACAGTCCAGGGAAAAATGAGTGTTGTTGCCACGCCCCTTTTGGTACCTCCCACACAAAGGTACCTTTTTGCACCAAAAGTTAACAGCTTATAACATTAAAACCAGTGTATAAAAATACTTGAAATTGTTTACAGTGTAATGTTTTTATAGTGTCTATAGCCCTTTGAAAAATGGGCGTTATTGTCACGCCCCTTTTTGTACCTCCCACACAAAATTCCCAAATCATACAACAATTTAATGTCTCATAACGTTTATACCAGTGCACATAAATGCTTATAAGTCGGCACAGTGCAATGAATTTAAAGTATCTAATGTTCAGCGAAAAAAAGGTGTATTTTATAAACCCCTTCTGGTAACTCCCACACAAATTGACAGAATAATTCGAGTAATATTCAATATTACATTACTCACAAAGTGAGGGTATACCTTAGTCGGTTTACCCGACTGAAACTTTCTTACTTGTTAATTGAAATATCTTGCACAATTTTTTAGTGCTGTAATTTTGTGTATATGTACCTGGTGGCAGTCTACGTGATTGGTCCAAAAATCGGCGGAATCGGACCAATGCACAGTGGGCTAAAATGGAAAAAAATGGACATAATTCTGCCATTTCAAAACCACTTATCGTATGGCGATGACATTTTAGGTGTGTATACAAGAGGCGTTAGAGAGTTTAAGTTCGGAACTTGGGCCCTCTCTCTCATACAGGGGCGGAGCAACAGGGCCCTAAAATTGACCACCCCGGGTATACAAAATTTTCATCGGCTTCTAACTTTTGAACGGAGTGTCCGGTTTTAGTGGTGTCCGTGGATACTCCTAGACCATACCTACAATAAACATTTTATAGGTTGAAAATATCTTGAATAGTTTCCGAGATATGTGGATTTTAAATTTGAATTTTTCATTTTTTCGCCGACTTTGCCTGGGAGTTTAGCCAATATCTCAGTAAAAGTATTACCGAGTTTGCTCGCGTGTTTTATGGATTGCCAGTAAAATTTACAATATCATGAAAAAAAGAATCGATAAGATATGTGAAGAAATAAGAAAGTTATGGCCATATAAAGTCATATTTTTGAAAAAATTTCATTTTTGGAGATTTTTTGGCGAAAAAAGTCCAATTCGTATTTAGGTCTTGTAGAAAAAGTTTGTTACGCAAAGTATATCAAAGTATACTCATTTTAAAGGAGACGTTTCACAGAATACGCTAGAGAAAATCCGGAGCCAAAATTTTAATTGGTGTGGTTGCCACCATTCACCGATTTGGACCTTTTTTTTACATAAATTTCAAAAGTTTGATCGATTTCCTCCAATCGCAAAGCTAAATTGTTAATTATACCCTACACCACACTGTGGTACAGGGTATTATAACTTTGTGCATTTGTTTGTAACACCCAAAAGGAGAAGAAATAGACCCATCGTTTATTATACCGATCGAATTAGAATCACTTTCTGAGTTGATTTAGCTATGTCCGTCTGTCCGTCTGTCCGTCTGTCCGTCTGTCTGTCTGTCTGTCTGTCTGTCCGTCTGTCTGTCTGTCTGTCTGTCTGTCCGTCTGTGCATGTATTCTTGTAATCAAAGTACAGGTCGCAATTATGGTCCGATCGCGACGAAACTTTACACATATCATTTGTTTGGCCCAAGGACGAACCCTATTGAATTTGGTTAAAATCGGTTCAGATTTAGATATAGCCCCCATATATATGTTACCCCCGATTTGACATGTAAGCGCTGTAAAAACTTTATTTTATATCCGATAAGTATGAAATTCGGCAGAAAGAGGTTTCTTATTACATGAGGGAATACTGCTAAATTCGGAGAAAATCGGTTCAGATTTAGATATAGCCCCCATATATATGTTAGCCCCGATTTGACATGTAAGCGCTGTAAAAACTTTATTTTACATCCGATTAGTATGAAATTCGGCAGAAAGAGGTTTCTTATTACATGAAGGAATACTGCTAAATTCGGCGAAAATCGGTTCAGATTTAGATATAGCCCCCATATATATGTAACCCCGATTTGACATGTAAGCGCTGTAGAAACTGTATTTTATATCCGATCAGTGCGAAATTCGGCAGAAAGAGGTCTTTTATTACGTGAAGGAATACTGCAAAATTTGGAGAAAATCAGTTCATATTTAGATATAGCCCCCATATATATGTTACCCCCGATTTGATATGTAAGCGCTGTAAAAACTGCATTTTATATCCGATCAGTATGAAATTCGGCAGAAAAGGTTTCATATTATATGAATGAACACTTTTAAATTTGGAAGAAATCGGTTCAGATTTAGATATAGCCCCCATATATAAGTTACCCCGGTTTGACATGTAAGCCCTGTAAAAATGTTATTTTATATCCGATCAGTGTCTGTATTTTATATCTGATCAGAACGAAATTCGACAGAAAGAGGTCTGTTTACATGAATGAGTATTCAGGGAAATCGGTTCAGATTTAAATATAACCTCCATATATATGTTCCTCCTGATTTGGTGTCAAAGCGCTATATAAGTTGTACTTTACTTCCGATCATTTAAATTTTCAAGAAAGATGTTTCCCAATTTAGGAACGAATATCGCTAAATTTAGCGATTATCGGTTTAGAATTAGATAATGTGTTCCTACCTATTTACCAATTATTCTAAATTATTATCGCAATGACCCTTATCGCATTGTTAGGGAGGTGTAGGGTATTATATAGTCGGCCCCGTCCGACTTTCTGCCTTTCCTTACTGTTTTTTTTTTATTTATTTGTATTAGGGTGTAATAAAATCGACTGCAAAGGGAATCCCGAGCGCGGCTTTTCATATCGAAGATATAGGAATAAAAGTAAAAAACCCATTTTTGGGGATTTTTGATGTATTTTTTGGGAATTGAGGGATTTTCTATTAGAAATTTCCATATGTTGCGTTTGATTATTATTTCTAATATCAAAGTAAAGAACTTTAAAAAAAATTCAGCGAAATATATAAATTTTTAAGAATTTTATGCCGTATTTACTTTTCTGTCTATATGCACATTCTTTTTTAAATTTTCCCTACCTTCTTGTACTTATTAGTTATTATATCAGTCAATATGGACCGATTTCTTGTCGATCACATGTTTTTGTCAAACAATAATAAAATTAATAAGATTTACCTATACCACTAAAACCGGACACTCCATTCAAAAGTTAGAAGCCGATGAAAATTTTGTATACCCGAGGTGGTCAACTTTAGGGCCCTTTAGCTCCGCCCCTGTATGAGATAGGGGGCCCAAGTTGCGAACTTAAACTCTCTAACACCTCTTGTATACACACCTAAAATTTCATCGCCATACGATAAGTGGTTTTGAAATGGCAGAATTATGTCCATTTATTTTCATTTTAGCCCACTGTGCAATGTGTGTGGCACCGCCCATATAAGCCTAATTTTGAAATTGAGATATCTTGCACAATTTGTTAGCGACAGTGCTGTAATTTTGTGCATATGTATTAGGGATGTAAGGAAAGTGACTTTAGCGAAAGCGAATATTGAAATATATTCCTTGCGAATGCGAAAGCGAATAGTGAAATATGCATTTTTGCGAAAACGAATGCGAATAATAGTTTTACCCTTTAGTACCAACAAAATTAACGAGAACTGAATCGATACATTTCCAGGACATTCATGTATTAAGAATGTTTGCCATATTTTTACCTCCTGTTACCACAAGGACAAACATATTTATTCAACTGTTTTGAAGAGAAGTGGCAAAGGTTTTCTTTGGTATTAATATATAAGATATAACACTTTTAACAGATGGAAGCGAATACTGAAATATATCTTTGCGAATGCGAATTTTCGTTACATCCCTGATATGTATCACTTCGTGATTGGTCCAAAAATGAGCGGAATCGGACGAATGGGCGTTGCCCCGCCCATATAAGCCAAATTTTGAAATTGATATATCTTGCACAATTTGTTAGCGAAGGTGCCGTAATTTTGTGCATATGTATCTGGTGTTAGTCTTCGTGATTGGTCTAAAAATGGGCGGGATCGGACAAATGGGCGTGGCGTGGCCCCGCCCATATAAGTCAACTTTTTGAATTGAGATATCTTGAAAAATTTGTTAGCGAGAGTGCTGTAATTTCGTACACACGTATGTGGTGGTAGTTTACGTAATTATTCCAAAAATAGCCGGGATCGGACCAAAGGGCGTGACTCTTGCACAATTCGTGATTGGTTCAAAAAAGAAAGGGATCGGAAATCTCAATCTGGGGCAACGAAGTGGACCGGGTCCAGCTAATATAAATATATAATACGATTTATTGTAAACTCGTTAACGTTTTCATCCCCTCACCTTAGAGAGGAGGGTATATATAATTTGCTACGAGGCAAAAGTGTAGCACATCGAATGAGTGAGCTATAAAGTATGTTCGGCGGAAATCTTTTTTGGGTCATTCTAAGTCATTTGAGCAATGTCCGTCCGTCCGTCTGTCTGTCTGTGTGTCTGTCTGCTGGCTGGTGCGCACGATAACTCTCGAAAGGAGTAACCGAATGACTTCAAATTTGGTATGCGGTAGTATTTTTCTCTGTCTCCGGCCAAGTTCGAAGATGGGCGATATTGGTCCAGCCCTTCAAGTACCTCCCCCAAAAAGAGTTAACTTTTTGTGAAATATTGATTCTTTAATACCTTCTATACTACTTACTCGAATCTTCTGAAATTTCACACATAGTATTAGTTTGTTAGTCGCTAACACGCCAAGGAAAATGGGCAAAGTGACCACTCCCTTTTTGGTTCCTCCCACACAAATGGACAATTTTGCACCAAAAGTTAACTGCTTATGGCTTTAATATCAGTGCATACAAATACTTGAAATTTCGTGCAGTGTACTGCTCCTATAGTAGAGTCTAGAGAAAAGTGGCCATTATTGGCACGCCCCTTTGGGTACCTCCCGCACAAATGGACCATATTACAACAAAAGTTAACAGCTTATAACTTTAATACCAGTTCATATAAATACTTGAAATTTTGTACAGTGTAATACTTTTATAGTATCTAGAGTTCAGCGAATAGTGACCGTGACAGTACCTCCCACACAATTTGACCATTTGGTAGCGGGCCCACAATGTCTAAGTGAATATGTTCAAATCGTTTTCTCTATTGGTGATTTTGTATGGCGATGAATCTTCGACTTCTGACAACTGCTGCATTCCTTCGCCCATGTATTAAACTCCTTATTAATGTGGGGCCAGTAATAACGAACATTAATCAGTTTTAGAGTTGCCTGGACCCTGGATGAGAAATGCAGTTTTCTAAAAACCTCACCTCGCATACAACGAGGTATATAAGTGAAAGGTCTTGGTGTGTACATTGTGGTCTCACACCACAGCGATTCGGTTCTATTCAATTTTAAATTAAGATGTTTGTCTTTACTCTCTATAATTTCCTTGATATCGGTATCCTTTTCCTGCCCTAATTGTAACTGTTTTAGATTAAGATCTGGAGTCGATCGCTCGACCTCAAATGATCTCGAAAGTGTATCAGCTACAACGTTTGATTTCCCTTTTACATATCGAATGTCAGTTTTAAATTGTGATATATATTCAAGATGTCTAGTTTGTCTGGGACTTCTTTCCGTCTTTGATGCCAACGCAAATACGAAAGGTTTATGGTCTGTGTCAATCGGAAAATTTCCGCCTTCTACTATATATCGAAATTGCTTAATATTCAAGAAAATAGCTAGGAGTTCCCGATCAAATACACTGTACTTTGGCCCTGATGCAGTCAATTTCTTTGAAAAGAAGCCTTATGGTTCTAATCTCTTTCCCTTAATGTGTTGCAACACTCCGCCTAAGGCCACTTTTGAAGCGTCTACAGTTAGTGTCAATCTAGCACTCCTATCAAGGTGATTCAATAAAACATTTGACGCGAAACTATCTCGGACAAGAAAGTTCTGCTAATGTCGGAATGTATCTATGATAATAATTGACCATTCCAATAAACATCTGCAAAAGTTTGACAGTTATCGATCGCTTGAAGTCGCGGATTGCAGAAACTTTAATTTCTGCTGGTCTGATAACCGATTCCGAAATATTATGACCGAGAAAATCTATATTCCAGGTACCGAACATACATTTCCCCGGCTTTAAATTCAACCCATACTCTACTAAGCGTTGAAGAACCTTGTCCAAATGAATCAAGTGTTCCTTTTCAGACTCGCTTGCAATTAACACCAAGATGAATACGAAATCAAATTCACTTATTACTTCATTTATAAACCTCTGAGGACTGTAACGAATTTCTAAGCCCAAATGGCATACGCGTCAACTCCAACATGCCGAAAGGAGTAGTTATTGCCGTTCTATGTATCAGGGATTTAACGAATATTCGCATATGCGAACGCGAATTATTCGCATCATTTTAACATACGCTTTCGTATTCGCATTCGCATTCGCAAAAACCATATTTGGGTTATTCGCTTTCCAATTCGCCTTCGCAAAAATATATTTCAGTATTCACTTCCATTTGTTAAAAGTGTTAAATCTCCTTATTCCCTTCAAATAATTTGAAGATATTGAAAAAATATGTTTGTCCTTGTGGTAACAGGAGGTAAAAATATGGAAAACATTCTTAATAGTTGAATATCCTGGAATAGTATCAATTCAGTTCCTTAAATTTGTTGGTACTAAATGGTCAAACTATTATTCGCATTCGCTTTCGCAAAAATGCATATTTCACTATTCGCTTTCGCATTCGCAAGAAATATATTGCAATATTCGCTTTCGCTAAAGTCACTTTCGTTACATCCCTACTATGTACATATATCGTCCTCCGCCATGGGGATTTGGTGATATGCCCTCGCCATATCTAGTTTTAAAAACCCTCATGTTCATCGTGCATATGTGGCAGTGGGTACCTATCGGGAACTGTTAAACAATTAGGCCGTCTAAGATCCTCGCAGGGACGCCAGACATCTGGATCCTTCTTGGGTACTAAATGTTCGTTAAATGCGAAGCAGCACTAGAATTCGATGGTCGGCATATACCAGAATTGACAAGGAAATCAAACTACTTTGTGGCTATTTTGTATGTCAAAGGGTCCAATCGTTGGTGCTTAGTAAAGTAAAAGGGCCATTCTCAGTAGCAATTACCTTCGGTAGATATATGCTACATAACTACCTGGTCGTGCTCTTTAACATGCTAGTAAGTGAGTCATGCAATGTACGGTTCTTAATAGCTATCAATAGCCCGTATTTATGTAGAAAGTCTGCACCGATTTTCGGTTTCTCTATGTTGGCTATCGTAAAAACAAATTAAAATTCGCGGCGTAGTCCTAAATTAACATTGAGCAATTCTTTTCCATATGTAGCAATACTTGGACCGTAGGTAAAACAGAGATGTCTGCTTCACTATCTATAAAAAACTTCAATCTGTTGTTCCTGCCATAAATGAATAGGCGACGTGTCGGAGAATTTGGTAGCCCATTGTCTGTCGCCATGACAACATGATCAATTAGTGTGTTGAAGCCGTATCTCGGCTTACGAAGGAGCATGGTTGCTCACATTTTGTAGAATCTTATCCATATCTATAATGGAATCTACAAAGCCAATCTCTAGTAGACGATCTAGAGCGAAACCGGTATATATTTCTGTTGAACCTGATGCCACTCGGTTGATACTGACAATCCTGCTTTTTAATTCTTCGCACATGTTACTGATAGCCTGAACTAAATTATTGACCAATTTTCCAAATTCGTAAGGATCCGAATCCGTTGACTTTACGTATCTCTTACTCACATTAGCAAACTTATAACTCTGTAAAACATTCCATAAATTATAAGCTAATTGCATCAATTGGTTGACGCCGGTCAAATTCGAACCGGTAAGAGCAATATTCAACTTTCTTGGAAATTTTCTAATCCAAAGCTTTTTCAGAAAATCTGAACATAAATTGGATCCAGCCAATAATGACAAGGTGCGATAGAAATCTGATGGTCTACAATCACCCATTTCCGAGTCGAATAAAATCTTATCCAATTTTCTATTCTCATTTATTGTGTGACGTTCAATCAAAGTTCTCTTAAAGTTTCCAATCTATCACCAGATATATAGGGAAATGGATTCTGAAGAACTGTCATAATGACCCCCTCAGGTAATGCTGTTATAGTATGTTCATATCGTGCTAGACTGTGTGATACCTTTTGTTGCAAGTTGCATTTCAAGGTGAATGAACCATGCCTCTGGACATCTGGTCCAGAACTGTGGTAACTTCACTGATGTGGCAGATATTCCAGTTGGATGACAAAATATGTATGTAAATAATAATTTGTAAATAAATATTCTTAGCCTAATTGATGGTGAAGATGTTCTTCCAAGAAACAAGAATGTATGATGTGTTTTACTTATGAATCAGATGTAAGCAATGTGTATGTTTGAAAATAATAATTGGGGATATTCTTCCAGGAACCAAAATGTATGTGGTCTTTCACTTACTATGACAAAGATACAAGTATTCCTTTATATATGTATCCAATAGCAGCAAAATATTTATCGTTGCAGGGAAAATCTTAATATCTCATTTCAATATCTTCTCTCGATATATATATCTTGATTATATTTTAATTGAACTTTAATTGTCCTTTTTATATTAGTTGACCAGACCCATAGGTATCTGGCAGGATCGCCAGTTGTAGAGAATACACGAAATGTTTATTGATAAGTTTAAAGTTTATTCAACAAATTCAACAGTCGTTTTATGGCTTTTTAAAAAAATGCAATGAGAAAGTGGATTCGAACTAAAGTTGCTGAATGTTCCGCTACCAATCAGAAAATAAATCTGGTCGTCCAAAAAGTCATTTTCCGAAAAGTGCGATATAGCGCAGAGAAAAGATGCCGCCGAATTATCAAAATCAGGAGGTCATAATGTTGCCTGTATGGTTTCAATACAACCAACTCAAGTATAAATTTACGATGGTATTATTAATTATTATTAATTGCATCTTGGAACTGCATTCTTTTTCACAAATGTTTTCCTTACTTGCATTTCTTCTTTGTGTAATAATTTTCTAAATGTCTTTCCTGTAAAAAAATATATATTGAATTTTTTTATTTACATCTTGCATGTGCATTATTAACCTCTGTGGTGCATTTTAAACCGCTTAAAGAAAAAGGACTACACATATGTAAGTATGCTCCAAATTTGTGACCAAATAAATAAATACTATCCTTATGCAGTTTTTTGGCGTTGTAATTGTCCCACTAGTTTCAATTGTTACTGAAAGTATCCTTTTGGGCTGGCGCTGTGTACAAATTTGAGATAGAGAAAATCAGGAAAATTACGCATAGTGCTATGACAGGAAGGTTAATCTATTCGTCATCAAAATTCACCTTATATTTTATTTTCCCCGACCAGTTCTAATGGTTGTAAAGCGAATAAACTTCCATTGCGATAGTCTTTTAAAGAGCCTATAGATTTTAGCAACGTTGGTGTCGGATGAAAGGTTTTAGTATCTACTTATAGCTAAATAAAAAAATTATTTTGTTTTCGACGCCATGAACCAATTAATAGCAAGTTTTGCTTAATTACTTTAAAATGGTTATATTCAACGTTACAACAAGTAAAATGTCATGCCCTATTACCCTAAAACCTATTTAAAATGTTCTCTAATACCTAATGCAGCAATACCATCAATCACAAAAATTCACCATCTTCAACTTTAAGCACTTCTTTTAAGAAAAACTACGAAAAAAGTAAAAATGTTCAACTTTTTGCTAAGATCGTCCATGCGCGACCTTAAGGAAATTTTTAAGATTTGTTTCCTTTTGGTACTGAACTTTTGGAGTCGTGGCACAACATTTATGTCCTATTCAAAAGTAATTAAAGGTAATTTTTCGCGCTTCTATCCAGCCTATTGAGCTTCTTAAAAAATACTGGGACAAACCTGTCATAAAGTTTGAATTATTACTTGAGAAAGACAAAAAGGCCACCGTCGATAATTTTAGAGGATAATTTGGCCTAAAATACAAAAATAAAATTTAAAAATAAAAAGGGATTTTTTTTTAAATTAGTTTTATAATTTTTTTTTTAATTTAGAAGAAGAAATATTTTTAAACTTCGTTTCAAAAGTCCCATATTAATAGCTTTTACCGATAAAAAGAAATTTTTTTTTTAAATTCCAGTATTCCTCAAAATTTACAATTTCGGAAATTTTTAAATTTTCTGAGCAGGCCTGTTTTTAATTTTTTTGTAAATAATTTGCGTAGGTTGTTAGCACCACTTAGTATAACCATTATACCAAGTTTCACTAAAATCCTTGACATGAGCCAAAAATACTGCGACCACTTAACATGGAAATGCTCATATATGCATTTTATCTATCTATCATCTGCCTTCTACAATGCTAGAACTAGTGACAAACAAAATAGCGATTTTATAAAAAACGCCAAAATAAACACAAATGAAGTAAATAGATTGATAAATGAAACTGACTGGAGTTATATTATCGAATTATCTGATGATACAGACAGTTTATTTAATAATATATACGCTAAATTCGATGAAATATATGAGAATGCAAAAGAAGTAAAACAATTAAAAAACAAAAAAAGAAATCAATATGGATGGCTAAATAATGAAATAATAAGATATTGTGAAATAAGGGATAGACTCTATAAAAATTGGCAAAAAAACAAGGCTAACAAAACAAATGAAAAAATTTATAAAACATTCAATAATAAACTTAATAAAAAAATAATAAATGCTAAAAATGAATATTATCATAAAGAATTTTTAAAAAATAGAAATGATACCCGAAAAACTTGGAAAATTATAAACGAAATTACGGGCAAAAATAATGATAACATTGATGAAATGATAAAAAGAAATTTTAAAAATGAATCATCGACATTAATTGTAGAAAAGTTCGCGGAAAACTTGCACAAAAATGTTAATAACATTATACATACATGTAACATAAAAACTTTTCCAAAACCTAATAACAACATGCCGAATACAATGTATCTAACACAAACAGATGAAAATGAGGTTAAAAACATTTTAAGAAATCTAAACGTGAGAAAAACGCAGGAGCTGACGGTATAAGAACTATGGACATTAAAAATAATTCGGATATACTTACCCCAATCATTACAAAACTAGTAAACTGTAGCCTTAATGAAGGAACCATACCAACCCTCCTAAAAACGTCTCTCATCCGTCCTATTTATAAAAGTGGAACAAAAAACGACTTCAACAACTATAGACCAATATCTATACTACCGGTATTAGAAAAGATTCTTGAAGAGGTAGTTGTTAGAAGATTAACTGATTTTATCAACAAATTCAAAATTATTGACAAATCTCAGTATGGTTTCCAAAAAGGGAAAAACATAAACCAACTTTTAGGCAAATTTTCCAACCATCTCTACAATAACCTTTCCAAAAATATGTCTTGTCTCGCACTATTCATTGATTTTAGTAAAGCATTCGGCACACTACCTCATGAAAAACTGTTGTATATGCTTGAAAGAAATGGTATTCGGGGACATAGCCTCAATTGGTTCAGAAACTATCTTGACTGTCCAACCTATAGGGTTAAAATTGAAAACAATACTAGCAGCAGCACACATTTAACCCATGGCGTCCCTCAAGGCTCAAAATTAGGGCCAATTCTCTACATACTGTACGCTAATGACATGATGAAAACACTAAAAATAGCAAAGTATTTGCATATGCGGATGATACAGCGATAATAGTATCAAACAGAAATCTAGACATCGCTAGAAAAACTTTACAGGATGAGTTGGATTTGCTGGTCAGATGGTGCCACGACAGTGGCCTGGTTATAAATACGGGAAGGACTAAAGTCATGCACTTCAAGCCGAGGCACATCCAAAGTATCAACATTGATCTCACATTCCATAATACGGAATGTCTGCATTCAAAATATGGCCAAAATAATTATACAGAAAATGAAGAAAAATGAAATACAAAAATTGAAATGGTCAGCACATACAAATATCTAGGAATTCATCTGGATTCCCTATTCAAGTGGAAGAATCATATAGAAAACCTGCACAAAAAACTAAGAAAATCTGCGTACGCGTTATACCACCTCGGAAACTGCTCTCCGTATCCAGTGCTTAAGCAGGCATACCTATCGTTAGTGGAAACATATCTGAGGCATGGAATAAGTGCGTGGGGTAATGCTGCTTGTTGCAGGACATTACAACAAACACAAAATAAACTTGTTAAACGATTATACAAACGCTCTCAATACATAAATCGTCAACAAAATCAAAACAATAATTTACAAACAGTGATCACAACAAACCAAAATGAACATAATTATCAAAACACAAACCTCATGTATAAACGAATCGGAATACTAAACATAAACAATCTGTACAAAACAACAATATGTAACGAGTTTTTCGGAGACGGTGAATATTTGCAACCTATCGATCACCTTCAAAATACAAGACAGAGAGCACAATGCCGATACAAGATACCGAAGTTCAAGAACAACTATGGGAAACACTCACTAGCTGTGAGCCTGCCGATGACACTGAACCAATTACCTACTAGTATACTAAATATTAGAAACAAATACAGTAGAAAAAAAGTTATTAAAAAACACTTTCTTGATAAACCTTAAATAATCTGCCTTTAAGACGTAATTCACGTACCATATCAAATTAGAATATGAAATTAGCCACTTTCTTATACACATTTATATTTAGAAATATTTGTTACTCAGCTGAACTGTTACAAATACATACTATGTAAGAATATGATTTCTAAGAACAACTATGATTTCTAAGAACAACAACAACTGGGCTTCGCAAGGTACTTTACAGTGTAACGTTAATTGTAAAATATATGAATTATCAATAAATAAAAAAAATCTTCTATCTTCTATCTTCCATCTTCTATCTTGTTTGTATGTACAAGGGTCAACACGGTTTGTATCGTATAAGGGTCTACACGGCTGGACCGATCTTCTTGTAATTTTCATAGAATGTACATGTGTAGGGGGTGGTGAAAATAGAGTACTTGAATTTTTGATATATCAAGTGGGTGTTCAAGTACTAAATAAAATACGATTTCGAAGAAAGGTCAGCAGCCAAACGTGACGTGGGTGATTTAAGGCCGCTTACCACGATCAGAACTATTCCTCAGTTTATGTGTAAAAATCTCTGTAAAACCAAGTCTGTGGGTGGTTCAGATTACTGACATCCACTTAAGGGCACTTATTGGTGTCTTGGTATTGTGACTTGGAGTCAATTGGTATGGGCACATTGATTCACGTCTACCCACAGGGTGAAGGAATCTGCTTTCGGATATCCTTTTTCTTTAATGTAGTTTCCAACTTCTTCGACACAATCTCCAAAATGTAGAGAGTTTTCAACATCCGAATAGAGATTATGGGGTGAAGATATCACCTTAAAAAATTAGGAAATGTCAAGAATAATATGGATAACTTTTTTTGTAAAAATTGCAGTTTTTTATGTTCACAAATCGATTTACCTGGTGGAAATCGTATAATTTGGTGTTTTGCACAAAATTAATTAATTTAATTAAAACAAATCAAACGTATTTTAGTACATATTAGTATTAAGATTCCGACTAATAATTTTATATTGGTATGCTTAGAATTTTAAATATTTTTTTCCCCTCGTTCCAACGTGGAGCATAGGGCCATTACAAATGTATTCCATTCGGATCTGTTACAAGCTATTTGTTTAACTTCACTCCAGGTAATTTTCGTAATTTCCAACTCGCTATCATGCTGTCTTCTCCTTTTCTTCTTCTATCCTGTGGATTCCACTCAATGGATGTTCGTGTCAGGTCATCCGCTGGCTTGCGTAGGTTGTGGCCCAGCGACTTCTATTTCCGTTTTTATATTTCGGTTTGCAATGGGACTTGTAACTGCTCACAGATAGATTTATATCACAGGCAGTTGTGTTCCGAGTTTCGCACCATATATTAGCGTTGACTTGACGTTGGCGTTAAATATTTTGAGTTTTGTTCACATAGATATATGGGATGCGTTCCATGCATGCACTGACGTTGGGGTCAACCATTCAGCATTTCCGGTGCAATGTCATCAGTTCCTAGGGCTTTGTTGTATTAGATCCTTGATAGCGTTAGTGACTTCAGTCACTGATGGGCTGTTAGTGGGAATATCCAGCCTTTCAGTGTACTCGCCACAGTTGCATATGTGCTGGGAGGTCCGGAATGAAGTTTTGAGCAGTTCTCTGTGATGCTTTGTCCATATCTCTAGCTGTTCGGTTTTTAATGTCACAAGTTCGCCAGTTTTATGTATTCTTCAAAGTTCTCACAGAAGAATATGTTTTCCCCAGTGCGATTTGTAGCAGCTGCCGCTTGTGCTTCCACAGCAAAACCATTTGAGTATTTTCTTCGATGGGCTTGATGAAACGGGAAGTGTCTTAACTTGGCTGTAGTTGATTATACATTTAGTTTCAATGACGAAGATAGTTGACAGTATAAATGACAAATTGGCCGATGTTTTGAGTTGCCAATTTAATGGATGTTTTAAGTTGCCAATGTGTGATCAAAATTATCGAAACAAAATATTTAAGGGTAAACTTCTAATATGGTGATATTCATATGCAAATCTTTCACATCAGGTATTTCTTTATTATTCTCTACGATATATTCCAGATTTTTATAATTTAATTCGATAAATCGTAAACAGATATCTTTAATAAGACCAGTTGTATTACAATGTAATTGTCGTATTTTTTATTATTTACAAAAATATTTTCTATTTGTGATTCTAACTGGGATATTCTCCCGGCTTCAAGACCCTTTTGTTTCTATATTATTATAGAAACAAGTATTTTATACATGGCGGTGTATAAATATGTATTCAAAAATTGGCAGCACACATACTGGATCATGATTTCTGAGCCGTGACACTCGTTATCAATAGTTCTGCTGCAATTGTATGGGAGATACGGAGCTCTATATGGTTGACTTCAACACGCAAGCGAATAAGAAATCTTTGTGAAACCACACTTCTCCAAAATCTTCCAAAAACAATTGTTAACCAAAGTTAATACAAAACACCAGCCATGTCCAATGAGAAGCAAATTTTGCTCCATCAAATGGAAAATTACCACACTATGCAGAAAAGCCTTTATGGTTTTTGACTGCACTAAGTGTAGTTTGTGGTGAGTCGGAAGACTCACCTTGTTTTGCCGAGACATGCATTTGTTATTGTTTAACGTTGCACCAATCTTTTGGAAACTATGCTATTTTTTTCAGACAGTAATGTATATGCATGTGTGTGTATGTGAGTGCAAATGCATTTACATTCCACAAGTATGCATGTGCTTTCCAATGCTGCCTACATAGTTATTGTCCTTTTCCCTTTGTGTCGTCATTTGTTTTTCGCTGCTGGCTGTCTGTCGGTGTAAGAGAGCTTACAACGAACCGACGGTAGGCAGTTGAAACCAGTTGTTAATCGACAGTAATTAGCTTCAAAGTTTTAAAAGTGCTAAAAAAGTGTAACTTTGAATTTTCTTTATATTTTCACAGAAAAAAGACACCAATAGTGAAATGACCCAAAATTAATGTAAACGTTTAGTAAATAACAAACACTTTTTAAACTATAAACATTGAACAAATTGTAAAATAAAACATACACCAATTACCAACATAAGAAAACATTGAATTTATTAACAATAAGAAACACTATTCACATTTTCACATAAAACAACAAGAATTTATTGAAACAATAAAATTGAAATTGAAAATTTTGAAATTGAAATTATCGTGCGTTTTTTTGTTCGAAAGGCAAAACCTACATGCATTCTAACCTCTGAAAGTTTTTTGACGATTTTTTCGGTAACAACGCGCGATTTTACTGTTTTCTAGTTTTCGAAACTTTAGGAAAATAGCGACCCAACCTTTTTTGAAAACCCTTCGATAATTTGTTCAAATAATTTATTACGCATTCTGATGAATTTTTCTGAAAGCCAGCGGCTAGTCGAGTCGATTTATGCCATCAAGTTATTTTTAAGATAAGATTATTAAGATAAGAGTATTAAGATACGATTATTAAGATAAGATTATTAAGATTTGTTTCGGACGCGCGGACGGACACCCATTGACTTATTCCGAAAACCTCAGCAAGAATTCCAGATAATTTTGTGCTGAATAACGCGTGGACGGACAACTTTCTTGCGAAACAAAAGAGCGAAAATTTCTTGAATTTTTTCGGCTGCTTAAATCGCGGTTATATTTATTAAGCTTACTTTTATTCTTATTACTATTATTATTAGCTGCTTAAAAGAAAAAAAGGAAAGATTTTTATTGGCTCGACTCATCCGCTGACTGGCTTGAGAACCCTACTAATTACTTCGTGATTTTTGGGTACTTTAAACACCAAGTTTGCAACATAAAAAAAAAGAAAATATTTTTTTTGCCTTCTTTATATGCGATTTTCTGAGGGAGAAATCGACCGTATGATATTAGCTGATGCTTTGGAGACGCTAAAATCAATCCCAATCAATAAATTAAAAAGAAAAAATAAATTTATTTTTTTTGCTTTAGAAAATACGTGTTCCAACTTTTTGAACGACCCTCGTATTGCCTTAGATTCAATAGAAAAACCCTTTTGAAAAATGTCAAAAATTTGCGATTTTTTAATCTCTTTTACCATTAATATGTGTGGTTTGTGCTATAAATCAGCATTATTGTAGTTTCCAACCGATTTGAAGCGAAAATCTGGATATATTTGATAAAAAAGTTCCTGTGCCGACACTTTCAACTCGACCCCTCGTACCCATTAAAACAACAACAACAGCAGTCTATGTACAACGATGCATATGAGACAATAGGTAGCGGATTTTTTTTTTCGTTGGTTTCTCGTTGTCTTTTCATTCGTTTTCACTTTTTGCCTTGATTAGGGAACCCAAAGGTTAATGTACCACTGGTTTTTTTGTGAAGTAGGAAAACATAATTTCAGCCGTAAAGAAAGGAATGAAAGAACATATGGTTTGATGGTTGACACTTTCCTACAAAATTTGTCGTTTGATTCGATCGATTTTTTTCAGATAGAAGATTCACCTTCCTACGGGTTTTTTTGTTTTGTTAAAGAAGAGTTGATTGGTAATTTTTTGAGAGTACACTAGCCGACAAAGAATTACTTTCGTCCAAATTTTTATTTATATAATTTTTTTTCTCCAAAAGACCCAAGTCTATAAAAATTATTATCGCTAAAATTTCTTACTTTTCGCACAAACGACACAAGTTCAAAATAAACTGCCATTATTTATATCTATTCGTGAAGAAAAAAGTCGGACTGTAAAAGATTGGCCCCATTCAACAAATATTTAGCGTTTTTCTGAAATTATTTTGCAAATATTGGCAAAGTAAATTTTTACAGAAATTGTTAAAAGAAAAGCTCAATTTTAAAAGTTTCTTGAAATTTTAGCCAGTTTAAAATTTGACAAAGAAAATATTTAAGAAGGAGGAAATATGGATAAAGTTTTACGTGATAAATTTGTAAATTGCGTAAATGACCTGATAGACTTTGAGAGTGGTTACTCTGCTACTAGCACCGAATATTCACTCATTAGAAGTGACACGTGTAGAATTGAACTCTGTTTGGGATCAAGTGAAAAGGGCCTATTTAGATTGTAGAGACCGTGTTCCCGAAAAAGATGAGGCCCCAATCGATAAATCAAAGTTGAGGACCCATTATAAAGAGGCATTAGCGCAGTAAATGGAGAAATTTTAGCACTAACCGACGAAAGGCAGCAGGAAAAATTCGAACGTGAATCGGAGACCCGAAAGAAGGAAACAGTTGAGCCAAACAACCATCTATCGTTACGTTTACCACCATGCGACACCGACACATTTCATGGAGGATACAGCGCTTGGCCTACTTTTCGGGATTTGTTTTCGGCCTTGTACAGAAATAATTCTAGACTCAGTAAAGTAGAAAAACTTTTTCATCTAAAACAAAAAACCGCGGGGGAGGCACGGGAAATTATTAGTAACGTACCACTAACAAATGAAGGTTTTGATCTAGCATGGAAGAACTTAGAAAACAGATACGAGAATAAACGAATGCAAGTAAATGAACAACTAAAGACTCTACTTAGTTTACCACAAGTTTCGGCAGATTCAGGATCTTCGATCCAAAAACTTCAACGCACTATTGATGGTTGCGTTCAGACACTAGAAACACTCAAGGTGGATGTAAAGGGGTGGGACCCAATTTTAGTTTACCTTACTTCTACGAAACTGCCGAGAAATTTCTTAGAAGAATTTGAAAACGGTTTGGAAGACTGTTCCATACTACCGTCTTGGAAAGATTTGAATGAATTTTTGACACACAAGTTCAAAACTTTAGAATCTGTAGGAAATATTAAGCCCCATTTCTCCAAAAATAATCAGCCTAGACCCGATTATAGTAGGAAGGAAAATAGGGTTAAGTCATTTCAAACTAATGTTGCGCAACAGACTCAAAGTTCGCAAAGAAGATTCAACAATAGCAACAGATTTAGCACATCTACGCAACCTAGCAGTCGTACAAATGGACCGAGTTGCCAAATTTGCAAGGCAAACCATTTGTTACGAAATTGTCCACAATTCCTTGAGAAAAACGTGAATGATCGCATTCACTTAGTAAAACTTCACAATCTTTGTTACAACTGCATCACTTCGGATTATGGTGTAAGAGATTGTAAGAGTCGTTTCACGTGTAGGGAATGTAATCAAAGACATCACACTTTATTACATAAGGGTAACGAGGCCCGACCTACAAATTCACAACCGGTTAGAGATGACGTACGACCTAGTACCAGTGCGGCAGCTCTAACCACCCTAGTACAATCCACTCCTAGTTTACAGTCCACACCTAGTTTTCAAACTCCTAGTATAACGACTCTAACTCTCAGGGAAAATTCACAACTTAGCCAGCAGCAATCGAAGGAAACACTACTCTTCACAGCGATTGTTCAAATTGAATCTAGAGGGCAGCGATATGACGCACGAGCGATTATCGACCCTGGATCTCAATCAACATTTATTTCAGAGAAGATTACACACCAATTGAAGCTTCCAACTAGGAAGAATCTTGTTCATGTTACCGGTTTAAGTGAAACCGTTTCAGAAACTTTAACAAAAGCTTGTCTTTTTAACCTTTGTTCTCGTACAAACCCTAGTTTTGAATTAGAAGTTTGGGCACCCGTTTTGAAGTCCCTTCCTTCTAATTTGCCGTCGCGCACCCTAGATAAAAATCAACATAGAGAAACAACCCAACTCGAGTTAGCAGATCCTCGTTTTTACGAAAGCCGACCCATAGATCTTCTGATAGGTTTAGACATAGGACCCTTAATTTACACAGTAGGAGCTCCAATGAAATCTATAGGATCTTTACTAGCGCAAAGCACCGTTTTTGGCTGGATAGTGGGCGGACCCCTTGAAAAATCAAACACAAATGATAGGAAAATTTCACTTTACAATACAGTTTCGATAGAGAAAATTCTCACACGTTTTTGGGAGGTGGAGGAGACCCCAAAAAAAGTTTTGAGGTCAGCAGAAGACACCTTTTGCGAAACAAATTTCAAAAATACAACGCGAAGAAATGAAGATGGACGATATATTGTCACGATGCCGTTCAAATCTTGTGCTGAACTTGGAGCATCTCGAAATATCGCAATGGCGCAATTCTATCGAATGGAAAGAAAGTTGCAAAAAACGCCCGAAATCAAATCTCAATACGACGCAGCGATAATGGAATATTTGGAACTTGGACACATGCGGAAACTGAGACCCCAGGAAATCGAGAAGACCCCTCACTACTATTTGCCACATCATGCAGTTATTAAACCAGATAGGGTTACTACTAAACTTAGGGTAGTTTTCAATGCGTCAAGTCCCACATCAAATAGGAAAAGTCTTAATGACATTTTACATCCAGGGCCTATTCTTCAACAGGATTTAGTATTGCAGATTTTAAAATGGAGGTTTTTTAAATACGTATTTAACGCGGACGTTACCAAAATGTATCGTCAAATACAAATCGACCCAAGTCAGGCCCCATTTCAAAGAATTCTTTTTAGAAGATCAGCAAATGACCCAGTTGAAGACTTTGAACTTTCGACAGTCACTTTCGGAATTAATTGCCCCCATTTCTAGCTCTTAGGACCCTAATTCAATTGGCAGAAGATGTTAAAGAAACATACCCATTAGGTTCGGAAATTATAAAACAAAATTTATATGTCGACGACGTTTTAGCTGGAGGTCACACTGTAGAAGAATCCCTTAAGTCTATGAAAGAATTAGTAGCAGCCATGGACTCAGCAGGTTTTGAATTGAGAAAATGGAGCTCAAACGACCCCAATCTACTTCGCGATCTGCCACCTGACTCACTCTTGCCGGTCAATTGGTTGGATATTTCGGAAGGAGCTTCAACGAAGCCTCTAGGTATCCGATGGAACATTTCGGCTGATAACTTTACGTTCACCTCACTACCCACGGAAGAAAGGGAATTATGCACCAAACGAGAAGTCCTTTCAACAATTGCCAAATTTTTTGACCCATGTGGATGGTTGGCTCCAGTAATCATCGTAGCAAAGCTTATCATGCAACAAGTCTGGCTGGATAAAGTAGATTGGGACGACGCGTTGAAGCCCATCACTCGAATGAATTGGAAGAATTTCATTAAAAATTGTCCTTCAATAGATTCAGTTTCAGTACCTAGGTGGATCAGATTCAAACCCTCAAGTAAAATTTAAGTACATGGTTTTTGTGACGCTTCAGAAAGCGCTTACGCTAGAGCGCTTTATGTTAGAGTAGAACATTTAGATCAAACAGTCGACACGTTTCTTTTGGCAGCGAAAACTCGAGTAGCACCCATCAAAAAAATATCTCTGCCTAGATTAGAATTATGCGGAGCCGTTCTCTTAGCAAAATTAACCACAGCGGTGGTTTCCAACTTACAAATTGAAAATATTTCAACACACTTTTGGACCGACTCAACGATCGTGCTAGCATGGCTCAAAAAACCACCGTGTTCATGGAGTGCCTTTGTAGGAAATAGAATTTCAGATATTTTAGATAATGTAGGCAACGAAAATTGGAAGCACATAGATTCAGAAAGCAACCCAGCTGATGTAGCCAGTCGAGGATGTTCGCCAAATGATTTGCAGTCACATCATTTGTGGTGGACTGGACCCCAGTGGCTGAAGTTTCCAAAAGACCGATGGCCTAGACACGACATTATGAGCGACACAGAGTTAGAAGCAAAGGCAGTTAAAGTTTTCGCGACCACAACAGTTGAAGATCCTTTGGATAGATTTTCTTCTCTATCTAGGGCAGACAAAGTCTTAGCATTTGCGATTCGTTTTTGGCGAAATACCGGCGTCAATCGGACCCGACTTAGAATTTCTTCAGCAGAAATCACCCACGGTGAAATCCAAGATATCAAAGATCGTCTTATTGTTTTAACACAAAAACATTATTTCGCAGAGGAGTATTTAGCGTTAACCCAAAAGAAAAGACTCTCACCGAGTAGCAGTCTTTTATCTCTCAATCCATTCATTGATTCAAAAGGAATCATTAGGGCAAATGACCGCCTTGTTCAGTCCCCAGCACTTACATATAACGAGCGCCATCCCATTCTTATCCCATACGAATCGAGATTAGCCCTTTTGTTAGTGGAATTTATTCACAAAATTACGATGCACGGCGGAAATCAACTCATGACTCGCGTAATCAGGTCTGAATTCTGGATATTTAAGTTGAAGCCATTAATCAAGAAGGTAATTCATAATTGTCGAACTTGTGTTTTGTATAAACACCAGACTCAAACGCAAATTATGGCCTCACTTCCGCCCCAGCGAATTATGCTGACTCGACCTTTTACCAACACAGGAGTAGATTTTGCAGGACCCTTCAACATAAAGAATTTTACAGGAAGAGCTTGTTTAATAACAAAGGGTTATGTTTGCGTCTTCGTTTGCTTTTCCACAAAAGCAATTCACTTAGAACCCACTAGTGATCTGTCAACTCAGTCCTTTTTAGCCGCTTTATCGCGTTTTATCGGGCGACGTGGATGCCCAGCAAAGGTTTACTCTGATAATGGTACCAATTTTGTAGGAGCAGCTGAATTGATAAAGAAAGATAGGCGAGAATTTATGGAGACTCTGAAAAGAGACGAAACCCAAAACAACATTTATAAAAATTTAGAATGGAGTTTTATTCCTCCAGGTGCCCCTCATATGGGCGGATTATGGGAGGCGGGAGTTAAATCATTCAAAACACATCTACGAAAATTTATACCGCAAATGAATTTTACCTTTGAGGAATTCTCGACCATTTTAGCGCCAATTGAAGCCTGTCTTAATTCTCGACCCCTAAGTCCAGCCAGCGACGACCCTTCCGATTTAAATCCTCTTACCCCAGCACATTTTCTGATAGGTACCTCCATTTTGACCCCGGCAGAACCAGATGTTTCAGACAGAAACCTCACCCTAGCCAATAGATGGAAACGATTAAAGATTTTCTCTCAATATTTTTGCCAAAGATGGAAAACTGAGTATTTGAATGAGCTACATCGTCGATATAAGTGGAAGTATCAAACAGAAAATGTAAAAGAAGACGATTTAATTGTAATTAAAGATGAGAGATTGGCCCCGACTGAATGGAAATTAGGCCGTATAGAAAGAACTTACCTAGGATCAGATCAAAACATTAGGGTCGTGGATATTCGGACAGCTAACGGATTAATTAGTCGACCGATTACGAAAATCGTCAGGTTATTTTCCAACTGACTAACAACTTACTCACTAACCACCTATTTACTAACAACTTATTTCTATGTAAAAGGTCTTGGTACTCACGACTCTTCCATTCTAGATATGGCTGAATATATACCCAGCCCAGCTCTATCCCCGATACGCCAACCCTCGGACAGACGACCCAACCAGCATAATCGGGACCCATCAAGCCAGCAGAGAAGAGCCTCCAATTGGAGTCGGAGTACGGATCCTCGCCATCGCCCCTCGACCTGGCAATACTCCTGCGGTCTGTGCCAGACCGACCACGCAATTAGGACGTGCCCTTCTTTCCGCCGACTCACCGCTTATCAGCGGTACGAGACCGTAGAGAGACGGGGCTATTGCCGCAATTGTTTGGCCCGAAGTCACCTGGCGCCTGACTGCCCGGCCCTTACGGCTTGTCGTGAGTGTGACAACCGGCATCACACCATGTTGCATGGAGCCCCGCAAGGGCCAGCGTCTTTATACCCACGGCCAACATCAGGATTGTTGTTCAGGAGGAGTTCAAAGTGGTACGAGCCCTCCTGTGCCAAGCCACCACCATATCAAGGATAGCGGCCACCACAGTCGGCAGATTGGGTTTGGCCACAAGGCAACGGCAAGGGCATACCCTTACAAAAATTACTATCAAGCCGTATCATGACCGTCCCTCCACGCAATGCCCTTTCTAACAACGAATGGACCCAGGTATTAATTGTAAACACAAATCACGGAGGGGGGAGAATGTTTAACGTTGCACCAATCTTTTGGAAACTATGCTATTATTTTCAGACAGTAATGTATATGCATGTGTGTGTATGTGAGTGCAAATGCATTTACATTCCACAAGTATGCATGTGCTTTCCAATGCTGCCTACATAGTTATTGTCCTTTTCCCTTTGTGTCGTCATTTGTTTTTCGCTGGCTGTCTGTCGGTGTAAGAGACCTTACAACGAACGGACGGTAGGCAGTTGAAACCAGTTGTTAATCGACAGTAATTAGCTTCAAATCGTGCGTCTCCCCCGTGACTGTGGTTAAAGTTTTAAAAGAGCTAAAAAAGTGTAACTTTGAATTTTCTTTATATTTTCACAGAAAAAAGACACCAATAGTGAAGTGACCCAAAATTAATGTAAACGTTTAGTAAATAACAAACAATTTTTTAAACTATAAACATTGAACAAATTGTAAAATAGAACATACACCAATTACCAACATAAGAAAACATTGAATTTATTAACAATAAGAAACACTATTCACATTTTCACATAAAACAACAAGAATTTATTGAAACAATAAAATTGAAATTGAAATTATCGTGCGTTTTTTTGTTCGAAAGGCAAAAAAGTATGATCGGCCAATAAACAGTTATGTTGTTCGCTTACTTTTATTCGGTCTGCAAATCTTTGTGATTCTAACTAGGATATTCTCCCGGCTTCAAGACCATTTTGTTTCTATATTATTATAGAAAAAAGTATTTTATACATGATATCTCCCATACAATTGCAGCAGAACTGTTGATAACGAGTGTCACGGCTCAGAAATCATGATCCAGTATGTGTGCTGCGAATTTTTTAATACATATTTATACACCGCCATGTATAAAATATTTGTTTCTATAATAATATAGAAACAAAATGGTATTGAAGCCGGGAGAATATCCTAGTTAGAATCACAAAGATTTGCAGACCGAATAAAAGCAAGCAAACAATATTTTCTATTTGTATAAAAATTATTTATTTTCTATCAATAAGTTAGTCAGAAACAAAAATTAATTTGCTCGATGTAGAGCAAATTTATGGAAAATTTTTGATGGTATTCTGCTGTCTTACTTGTCGACGAAGTACTTAATGCTAATTAAAATTCAAATTGTTCGCTTCACAAAAGGAGCGATTGGTACCACCATGTTACGTTTCCGCTTTATTCGTGGTTCATCGTATCATTGTGGTGGTTTCCAATCGATTTGGTACCATTTTTACCGTTTACGTCAGTTACGGGTTCTTACGGTCCCTTTGCGACCCTGTTACGTCACGAAATGTCAGTGGTACAAGCGAACATGTAGTCATTTCCACCCAGTTGTCCGCGCCGGTCGCCATGTGGATCCGAAAGTTCTGGGGAAGTTTTACACGGTGCGATTTGCCGTCCAACTTAATAGCAGTCACTATCAAACACATGTTTCACTGATAGAGCTGTGTTATACGAGTATTATAGAATCACATTTATTCTGTCTCATAGTGTAGCTCTAGGAAGCGATGCAGTGTTATGTGGTATTCTAAAAAGTTGTTCGTTGGCAGTCGTGTAAAGGCCACCTTTGTTTGGCGGCGTGTAAAGCTGAGTATAGGCGATTGCCAGATCGGCAAACGTTATCAACCCTGCTAAAGTGCTGCAAATATACGGACAATGACAGATTGTTAGGCAACGGTGAATTGACAGTTCAGACGATTGCAAGAAAACATTACAATTTCATATATTTACAATATATTTTGTAAATATTTATATGCAGGATTTGTATTTATATATGATAAAAATACATTATAGACAGTGTTGCAAATAAAATGTTTTTCTGGCAATGGCGCCGTTGTCAAATGCATAAACTTCGCACATATAACAATCTGCTAATTATCTCGCAATGACTTTTCTCCTAACGTTGCAAAACAAAAATTGTATGTTCACACGGTTGTAAATTCACAGGGTTGCATTTTCCGCCATTTTTCTGCCAATGTTGACCGATCTGCAAATCGTGTGTACTTACCTTTACCTAAAGGGACATTTTTTTGATTTGCGTCGTGTAGGGGCCGCCAAACAAAAGGCCGGCAAGCCACAGGTGGCTCGTCTTTAGTGGACTCCGGTCCGCCCGAAAGTCCATCGTCCCGTGTTCCCACAACCGAGCGAACGGACCCCGCTGCTGAGGGAGACAGTTGACCGGAGTAACAGACCGAGGAGACACACACACCACCAGAGAGGCACCCCAGCATCCCGAGACCCAGCGGAACCTCAACAGCCTGGTACGGCCCCAGACACAAATAAAATAAAAAAAAGGTGTAGGTTATTAAACTTCAAAAATCGAATGTCATAGCACTTTATTGACACACTGTATATGTCAGAAGCGGCCACTACATACCCGGCATTGCCCGGGTAGTCTTTTTAAACACCCTGATCCTAACATCGTCAGATTGAAGTCAGTACGTACATATACATTTTAGATTATTAGCTCTTAAAGAACTATTAAAAGCAGTGAAATACTGACAAGTAAAACAAGTAAAAGCGTTAAGTTCGGCCATGCCGAATCTTATATACCCTCCACCATGGATAGCATGTGACCTCACAAAATAACTCAACCTAAAGAAAATAACACCGAAAAACAAAAAAATATAGTAGATGAGAACAGTAGGAATCACAGCAAGTTAGATGTTATATATATGCACTGAAAAAATAGTAATAAAACTAATGATGACACACTCTTATATTAAGTATGCTACCTCGGCATCAATTCAATGACAATTTTCATTAAAATAATGAAAATTTACACGTTTTTTACGAAATTTTCCTTAATATAAAGTTTTTTGAATTTGAATCATTAGTTTTGTGTACGCGCTTCTTTAAATGTACGCATTTAAATTAAAGAAAAAAATCATTATTTTTGTGACAATCCACATTATTTTATGTAATATTTCAAAAGGATTTTCTACATTAACACTATGACGTAGACATGTCATAGTTTTAATGCCGAATCGGACTTAATTAACAGTATGAGATATTTGAGTAATAAATTTAGGGCTATGCTCCCCTTAAAAGAAAGGCTGTCTTGGTAATAAATTTTATGACTATTGTCATTATTTTTAAGAATACATACGAGAGAATTTTACAATCTCTCCCTCCCTCTCTCGCTCGGAGAATCACTTTTGTTTGGTAATGTGTGAATCAATTATGGAATGATAGAAGAGAAAATAGAGAACAGTTCTGTTGTTCGTTTTCTTTTAAATCATCAGTTATTTACAAGCTGTTTACTCACGTTTGTTTGCCTGTGGGTAAATGAAGAGAGTTTGCTTTTGTGGAATGTTCAAATTCAATGTTGTTTGTTTATTTAATGTTCACTTTTGGTTTGGGTTTTTGTACAATGTAGTTTTGTTATAAATTCAATGTTGTAGGTTTAAGTAGCAAAATTTAAATGTGAATGTGTAAATGTGTGTAAATTTAATTTAGTTTATCTCAAGTTAATTTTAGAATTAAGTAGGAAATTTAAGCTTTAACTTTTGTTCACTTTAAACTATTTTAATTTTAAACTTAAACTTTTTTCACTGTTCACGGGGAGACGAGTTGTACGCAGGTTAAAGGTTCGTTCGGAAAAGAAAAACTTGTGTTTGTTGAATGTCGCTGGTAACTTCGCCTGCAAGGCTGCCAGCGACATTCAAACAAATAACAATAACAAGGCACTAAGTGAGAAGGGCATGCACCTAACCGCCGTTTCGTGTTTGTGTGTATGTGTGTGCGAGCTTATGTGCTTTCGCACATAGGCTGAATTAGATGCATCCCTGCTCACTTCAAAAAACACTCAATTTTAATACAGTGCTGTGCGATAGTTTAGCACAATGCTAAACATTCTGCCCCCCCGTGACATGTGATACTTATCCTAAACTTAATTTCTAGGTAAATTTCGGATGGGGCCCGAAAATGTATAGCCTAGGGCAGTTTTGTAGGCTTGGACATCGCCAATTCCCGAGAAGCTGCATCCATCACGTCTGATGGCCGAGAATGTGTCGGCGCCAAGCTCTACGTCTATGGGGGTGTTACTTCGCGGGTCTGGGTCGGCAAGTGCGGTTTCGGCAAAGTTGCGGGTCGGGTCTTCAATAAGAGGGTCGGAATAGGGTCGAGTTGGGAGCTCGTCTGTGATGAGGGCGTTTACTTTGAGTGCCCAAGTGCTGTTGGGTTGACGAGCCATGATTTTGAAGCTCGTAAAACGCTGGCCCTGATGTAGAAACGAGCGGAGCCCCAGTCGCCGGAAAGTTGAGTAACCCATCCGTGACATCGTGGATGATTGGCTGACCAAGGCTCTCACAAGGGCGTATGAGTCCACATCGTCTCGCAAAATCTTTATCATGGCTGTGGGTACGGACACAAGATCCCACCGGTATGGCACCGTGACCACCGGAGGTCTTTGAAGCGAGTTGTCAAGCTGTGGCGCGCCATGAAGAAGAGTATGATGCCTGTAGTCACATCTTCGGCAGCCATTCAGGCTTGGGCAATCGGGCGCCAAATGGCTCCTGGCCAAACAATTACGGCAATAACCCCTACGCTCCACCGTTTCATATCGTTGCGACGGGGTTTGGTCGCGGAATCGCCGACAGGAGCTTATTACATGGTCCTCCTGACAAATGCCACACGAGTATTGCCACGAACCTGGACGTACCCTTCCTTCCGCTTGTCGCCCGGGTCTAGATGCTGATCGACTTCTCTCATCTGCTTGTGGACGTCGCTGAGTAGTTCTCCCGTTGGCTCGTTCATTGGGTCGTTGGGGCTCGTTCTGCTGTCGGCGTCTCTCTTCATCACGCCAGTCTTGTGAGGGGAGATATGCTGCCATTTCTGTAATTAAATTTTTGCGAGTACTATGTTTTTTGATTAGGATATACACGACTAGTCAGTCGCAAAAAAGTTTGACAATTTTGGTGATGGGTCTATTAACAATGCCACTTGCAGTTCGTATGTCCAAGACTCTAGCATTTTGGTCAATTCCGGGGTAAGTCTTTTCAACTCGTCCTAGTTTCCACTCATTTGGGGCTAATCGTTCGTCCTTAATGACTACTAAATCGTTAATTTTAATATTTTCTTGTTGATACTTCCATTTATTTCTTCTATGCAATTCTTTAAGATATTCTAACTTCCATCTTTGGCAAAAATACTGTGAAATTATTTTAAGACGTTTCCATCTGTTCATAAGAGTTAAATCCTGGTCAGATATATCAGGTTCTGCAGGTGCAAGCATGGAAGTACCGATTAAGAAATGACCTGGAGTTAATGGGGAGAAATCATTAGGGTCATTACTCGCTGAACTTAAAGGTCGAGAATTCAAACAAGCCTCAATACGAATTAATATTGTCGAGAATTCCTCAAATGTAAAGTTCATTTTAGGAATGACCTTTCGCAAATGTGTCTTAAACGATTTTACTCCTGCCTCCCATAGACCTCCCATATGAGGAGCGCCCGGGGGTATAAACTTCCAACTAAGATTTTGATGAGCATTTTGTTGAACTAGAGATGATTTAAGGGTTTTTAGAAACTCGAGTCGATCTTTCCGTAGAAGTTCTGCGGCTCCCACAAAGTTTGTACCGTTGTCTGAGAAAATACAAGAGGGACAACCGCGTCGACCTATGAACCGTGAGAATGCTGCTAGAAAAGATTGTGTCGATAGGTCACTCGTGACTTCCAAATGTATCGCTTTTGTCGCAAAACACACAAAAACGCAGACATATCCTTTGGTTATAAGACACGCTCTGCCAGTAAAGCTTTTTAGATTGAAAGGCCCCGCAAAGTCGACCCCTGTGTTGTTGAAGGGTCTCGAAAGCAAAGTACGTTCTGGAGGCAGTGATGCCATAATTTGATTTTGAGTGTGTTGTTTGTATAAAATACAAATTCTACAGTTATGAATGACCTTTTTTACTAAAGGTTTTAATCTGAATATCCAGAATTCAGATCGTAAGACTCGGGTCAAAAGTTGATTCCCTCCATGAATAGTTACTTTATGGGTGAATTCGACTAGTAACTGAGTTAATTTTGCAGTATAAGGTAGAAGAATAGGATGTCGCTCATTATAAGTTAAAACCGGTGACTGAACAAGTCGACCGTTAGCTCTGATTATCCCCTTCGAGTCTAAGAACGGATTGAGTGATAAAAGGGTACTACTAGGAGATATTCTCGTTTTTTTTTGCAAAGCGTGATATTCCGCGGCAAAGAAATGGTTTTGAGTCGATACTATAAGTCGCCTTTTCACGTCGCGGATTTCATCTGCGGTAATTTCTAAAGATTGAATTCTTAAATGGGTACGATTTGTCCCAGTGTTTCTCCAAAAACGTAAAACGTAAGCCAAGACCTTATAAGCGCGTGGTAAAGAGGAAAATCGTTCTAAAGGGTCTTCAAAGATTGCTGTTGCGAAAACTTTGACTGCCTTTGCTTCCAAACTCGTGTCTTCTCCAACTTCAGCTGCTGGCCACCTGCTTCTGGGCAATTTTAACCACTGTGGACCATGCCACCATAGATGATGTGACTTTAAATCATCGGGTGAACCTCCTCGACTTGCAATGTCGGCTGGATTATCTTCAGAGTCCACGTGGCGCCAGTTTTCATTACCTACATTCTCCAAAATCTCGGATACTCGATTCCCAACAAATGTATTCCAAGAACATGGGGGTTTCCTAAGCCAGGCTAAAACTATGGTTGAATCGGTCCAGTATTGAGTGGATATATTGGAAGGCTGAAGATTGGATATTGTCGATGAGGCTAATTTGGAAAGTAGAACTGCCCCACATAATTCGAGTCTGGGTAATGAAATCTTCTTAATCGGAGCAACGCGTGTTTTTGCGGCTAATAGAAAAGTATCTGTCTTGTTATTGGTATGTTCCACGCGGATATATAAGGACGCAGCATATGCGCTTTCTGACGCGTCGCAAAAGCCATGAATTTCTATACGACAGCTCGGGTCGAACTGAATCCATCGAGGAATTTTTATAGTTTCGATTGCAGTGGAATTTTTGACAAAGTTCTGCCAATTCATCAAAGTTATAGTTTTGAGTGGGTCATCCCAATCTATTTTGTCTAACCAGACTTGTTGCATAATTAACTTGGCAACGACTATTATTGGGGCTAACCACCCACAAGGGTCGAATAATTTTGCAATTGTTGATAAAACCTCACGTTTTGTAAACGAAGTTTTATTGTCTATAGACGGTGGCGTAAAAGTGAAATGATCCCCTGAAATATTCCATCTCAATCCCAATGTTTTTGTGGACGAGTCTTCTGAAAGGTCTAACCAATGAACGGGAAGTAATCTCTCAGGGGGTAAATCTTTAATAATTTGTGGTTCGTTTGAAGTCCACTTCATGAGCTGAAATCCTGCAGAGTCTAATGCAGCTATTAATTCTTTTCGAGATCGAATGGCTTCATCTATTGTGTGTCCTCCCGATAATACGTCATCAACATACAAATTTTGACGAATTATATTTGATGCTAGGGGATAGGTATCTTTTACATCCTCCGCAAGTTGAAGAAGTGTACGAAGAGCTAAAAATGGAGCACAATTTACTCCGAATGTGACTGTCAACAACTCGAAATCTTCTATGGGCTCATTTTGGGATTTTCTAAAGAGAATTCGCTGGTATTGGGTTTGATTTGGGTCCAACAAAATCTGTCTATACATTTTTGTGACATCGGCGTTAAAGACATATTTAAAAAATCTCCATTTTTGGATTTGTAAAACCAGATCTTGTTGTAGAATGGGTCCTGCATACAAATTATCATTAAGACTTCTTTTATTGGACGTTGGGCTTGACACGTTGAAGACTACTCGAAGTTTAGTGGTTAATCTATCAGGCTTAATGACTGCATGGTGTGGAAGATAATAATGTGGGGTTCTAAAAATCTCATGCTGTGAAATTTTCCTCATGTGCCCTAATTCCAGATATTCTAAAATTGATTTGTCATATTGTTCTTTGATTTCCGGCGTTTTTAACAATTTCCTTTCCATTCTATGAAATTGAGCCAGTGCAATATTCCTAGAATTTCCTAATTCCTCACAATTTTTTAAAGGTAGAGTCACAATATATCTACCGTCTTGATTTCTTCGAGTAGTTTCTTTGAAATTTTGTTCGCAAAATGAATCTTCTTCTGACCGCAAAATCTTCTTTGGGGTCTCTTCCACCTCCCAAAAACGTGTAAGTATTTCTTCGATGGAAATTGTATTATATAACGAAATTCGGTGATCCTTTTGAGTCCCTTGTTCTATTGGTCCTCCAATAATCCATCCGAATACTGTTCTTTGTGCTAGTAATGTCCCAATTGACTTCATTGGGACTCCAGTGGTAAAAATGCAAGGTCCTATGTCCATTCCAATCAATAAGTCTACCGGTTGACTTGCGTAAAATCTTGGATCCGCTAATTCAAGGTTAGCAGCATCCCTAAGTTGTGTTCTATCTAAGGTATGTGGTGGTAAATTAGAAGGCAGCGTCTTCAAGACTGGCGCCCAAACTTCTAATTCAAAACTAGGGTCTAATCGCGAACGTATGTTGAAGAGACAAGATTTGGTTGATGTTTCCGATACTATTTGACTAAGGCCTGTAACATGAACTAGGTTTCGTTTTGTTGGAAGATTTAAACGGTTTTTGAGTTTTTCCGATATAAAGGTTGATTGTGATCCAGGGTCAATGATAGCCCTGGCATCATAAAGCTGTCCATGAGCTTCAATTTGTATCACGGCAGTGAAAAGTAAAGTTCCTCGCGGGTTCGGTATACTAGGGTGATTTTCCCGGAGGGTCAAGGTGGTAACGTTTGTTGGTTCTAAGTTTTGTGTGGACTGTATAAGTGTAGTTAGAGCTGCGGCACTAGTACTAGGGCGTGCCTCATCTCTCGCTGGGTCTTGACTAGACGTTTGGGTCTCATTACCCTTGTGGAGCAAGGAATGATGTCGTAAATTACACTCCCTGCAACTAAATTTGCTTTTGCATTCTCTCACTCCATGATTGGATGAGAGACAATTATAACATAAGTTCGAAATTTTGACGATATGAATTCTATCATTCACGCTTTTTTCTAAGAACTGTTTGCAATCACGAATAAAATGATTGGACTTGCAAAGTGGACAACATTGTTCAGTTTGAAATTTACTCCCTGTTTGTGACCTAGTGTTAAATCTATTTTTATTTCCCGCAAATTGTGCCTTTTGTGAAATATTTGTTTGAAATGAATTAAGGTATCTTTCTTTTTTATTTAAATCGTGTTTATTATAATTATTTTTTGAAGTGGATGGTCGGATATTTCCAACGGATTCTAGTGTCTTAAATTTATGAGTCAAAAAATTATCAAACTCCGTCCAAGTGGGAAGTTTAGTACAATCCTCCAGTGAGTTTTCGAAATCTTCCAGAAAGGATCGCGGCAGCTTTGCAGAACTTAAGTATATCAAGATCGGGTCCCAATCCTTTACAGCTATCTTCAAAGTTTCCAGAATTTTGATGCAGCTATTTACTGTACGTTGTAATTTCTGGATTGATGAACTCGAATCAGAGGTCACATTCGGCAAATTGAAAAGGATCTTCAGCTGCTCATTGACTTGCATCCGTTTATTCTCGTATCGATCTATCAGATTCGTCCAGGCCAACTCAAACCCATCATTTGTTAAAGGAACATTGCTGATTATTTCTCGTGCCTCCCCTGCTGTCTTCTGAGTCAAATGAAAGAGTTTTTCCACATTACTTAGTTTTGAATTTTTTATGTATATCGCAGAAAAGAGATCGCGGAACGGTGGCCACGCATTGTATCCTCCTTTAAAAGTGTCAGTGTCGCACGGTGGTAATCTCGAAATTGGAGTGAAGTTTGCCTCGGATACCTCTTCTTTCTTCTCTGAATCCCTGGGCGACAGTTTGGGTGTTTGTTGCTCCGAAAGGCTCCAAATGTCAGCATTCAAAGCACTCAAAACTCGTTTGTAGCTTGTAAGGGCATCCTTATAGTGTGTTCGCAGCTTCGATTTATCAATAGGCTTTTCCTCGCCTGTTGGTACATGATCTCGACAATCCAAATAGGCTCTTTTTACTTGATCCCAGAGCGAATTCAGTTCCACTCGCGATATCTCCAATGAATGTATGTTGTCCTCGGTGCTTTCAACAGAGTAGACATTTTCGAAGTCGGTGAGATCGTTTACACAATTGGCAAATTTATCGCATTTAACCTTGTCCATCGTTAGATCAACTTTTAACGTCTTTTTAAAATTTTTGTTCCAGCCAAAAAAGGTAAGACGGTTTTGAATGAAGGATCAAGTTTTATAATTGGATTCTAGGCCCCAAATGCAAAAAAGAACTCTATCTTTTTTGATGTGCCTTATACCAAATTTTTCAAAATAGAGTAAGCGTAAATTTTACAAATTCAATCTTTTTAGAATGTCGAAACGAGGGTGGGTCTTAGGCCAATTTGCAGATGAAAAATATACAATTTTTCTCTGAAATTGCCAATTTATATTTTTTTTTTGTTTTCCAAGAGCCCGGACACGAAACCAATTATTTTCAATAATAAATTTGACGAACCACGTCAAATTCGTATAAAAATAGCAGCAAATTTCAAAAATTTTCGAACAAGTACAAATATAAATTTGACGAAAGTGCGTCAAATTTGTTCAAACAGCAACAAATTTCAAGAAAGTTCCGAACGAGGGTGGGTCTTAGGCCAATTTACAGATGAAAAATATACAATTTCTCTCTGAAATTGCCAATTTATATTTTTTTTTTTTTTGTTGTTTTCCAAGAGCCCGGACACGAAACCAATTATTTTCAATAATAAATTTGACGAACCACGTCAAATTCGTATAAAAATAGCAGCAAATTTCAAAAATTTTCGAACAAGTACAAATATAAATTTGACGAAAGTGCGTCAAATTTGTTCAAACAGCAACAAATTTCAAGAAAGTTCCGAACGAGGGTGGGTCTTAGGCCAATTTGCAGATGAAAAATATGTATACAATTTTTCTCTGAAATTGCCAATTTATATTTTTTTGTTGTTTTCCAAGAGCCCGGACACGAAACCAATTAATTTCAATAATAAATTTGACGAATCACGTCAAATTCGTATAAAAATAGCAGCAAATTTCAAAAATTTTCGAACAAGTACAAATATAAATTTGACGAAAGTGCGTCAAATTTGTTCAAACAGCAACAAATTTCAAGAAAGTTCCGAACGAGGGTGGGTCTTAGGCCAATTTGCAGATGAAAAATATACAATTTTTCTCTGAAATTGCCAATTTATATTTTTTTTTTGTTTTCCAAGAGCCCGGACACGAAACCAATTATTTGACGAACCACGTCAAATTCGTATAAAAATAGCAGCAAATTTCAAAAATTTTCGAACGAGAATAAATTTGACGAAAGTGGGTCAAATTTGTATAAAGCAGCAATAAATTCCAAAGGTTGCGAACGAGAATGAGTCTTAAAATTTTCTTGGGCAAAATTTATTTTTCGTAGTAAAGTGTAATTTGCATAATTATCACTTAATAAATTTTTTGGACTAAATTTATTTTTCGTAGTAAAGTGTAAATTGCAAAATTACCACTTAATAAATTTTTGCACTAAATTTATTTTTCGTAGTAAAGGGTAATTTGCAAAATTATCACTTAATAAATTTTTTGGACTAAATTTATTTTCGTAGTAAAGTGTAATTTGCAAATTATCACTTAATAAATTTTTTGGACTAAATTTATTTTTCGTAGTAAAGTGTAAATTGCAAAATTACCACTTAATAAATTTTTTGCACTAAATTTATTTTTCGTAGTAAAGGGTAATTTGCAAAATTATCACTTAATAAATTTTTTGGACTAAATTTATTTTCGTAGTAAAGTGTAATTTGCAAAATTATCACTTAATAAATTTTTTGGACTAAATTTATTTTTCGTAGTAAAGTGTAAATTGCAAAATTACCACTTAATAAATTTTTTGCACTAAATTTATTTTTCGTAGTAAAGTGTAAATTGCAAAATTACCACTTAATAAATTTTTTGCACTAAATTTATTTTTCGTAGTAAAGGGTAATTTGCAAAATTATCACTTAATAAATTTTTTGGACTAAATTTATTTTCGTAGTAAAGTGTAATTTGCAAAATTATCACTTAATAAATTTTTTGGACTAAATTTATTTTTCGTAGTAAAGTGTAAATTGCAAAATTACCACTTAATAAATTTTTTGCACTAAATTTATTTTTCGTAGTAAAGGGTAATTTGCAAAATTATCACTTAATAAATTTTTTGGACTAAATTTATTTTTCGTAGTAAAGTGTAAATTGCAAAATTACCACTTAATAAATTTTTTGCACTAAATTTATTTTTCGTAGTAAAGGGTAATTTGCAAAATTATCACTTAATAAATTTTTTGGACTAAATTTATTTTCGTAGTAAAGTGTAATTTGCAAAATTATCACTTAATAAATTTTTTGGACTAAATTTATTTTTCGTAGTAAAGTGTAAATTGCAAAATTACCACTTAATAAATTTTTTTGCACTAAATTTATTTTTCGTAGTAAAGGGTAATTTGCAAAATTATCACTTAATAAATTTTTTGGACTAAATTTATTTTTCGTAGTAAAGTGTAAATTGCAAAATTACCACTTAATAAATTTTTGTAGACAAGTGAAAATTTCAAAATTAGCACTATTTAAATTTTTGTAAGCAAGGGTCAATCCAAAAAATCAAAACAAATTAAATTTTTGTAACAGGTGTATATTCCAAAATTTCTCATAAATTTAATTTTTGTAGGCAGATGTAATTTCCAAAAAATTGCACAAATTTAATTTTTTGTATGTAGGTGTAAATTCCAAAAAATCTCACAAATTTAATTTTTTGTATGCTGGTGTAAATTCCAAAAATTCTCATAAATTTAATTTTTGTAGGCAGATGTAATTTCCAAAAAATTGTACAAATTTAATTTTTTGTATGTAGGTGTAAATTCCAAAAAATCTCACAAATTTAATTTTTATCAACAGGTATAAATTTCCAAAATCATGAAAAAATAATAATTCCAATAATGCCGACTTGGCTCCCTTCTGTTGTTTCCCCTCTCAAAATCTATTTTCCTTTCTCAGTTCTTTATGTTATTTCGAAAACCTTTTCTATGTATTCTAATTCGTTTTTGTCTTCCACAAAAAAGGCAGAACGTTGAACTTCTGTCCGTCCCAAATCGCAACCAAAAAGGAAGGAGAAAAAATCCGCTATTTTTCCTCTCACAGACACGTATTGCAGTTGTTGTTGTATCAAAGCACGAGGGGTCGTATCGAAAGTTTCCTTTCAATGTTGTTTTTTCCAAAGTTTTCAAGGGCGATGCGAGGGGTCTTTTAAAAGTTTGAACAATGGAAATTTCAAATTAAACAATTAAAATTTTCTTTTTTCTTCTTCAATATTAAAGGCAAGAGTCGTTGATTTCGCGAATTTGGTGGAAATTGGAAGACAACGGGTCTTTACCTAACGGGTTTTGTCCGTCCGAATTTACAGTTTTGGAACTCAATTGGGTCGTGGCAAATGATTATGGGTATTTAAAATTCAAGAGTCAAACTTTTTTTCCAGATCAAACGGGGGATACAGGGTCAGACTGCAAAATGCTGCACCCAGTATTCCTCGTTGGTCATGTATATATGTGTAGCAAAAAACGGGTACTCACTTTGAAAGTATATATCTAGGTATATATACTTTACGTGGATGTGTGTGTGTTGATGTGTGTCCGTCCTCTGTATTTGGCTGCTGGCGGATTGCTTGTACCGTTACAACGGTACCTGTTTTTCTGGAATTTTTCCAGAAAATTTTTTTGTTTTTTAAAAAGTTCTTAAATTTGTGTTGTTGGTTTTTACGCGTACCGTATCACCGTTTTTGTAGTTGATTTTGCCTTTTCTTGGCTCACAATGTTTTTGTAGGTTTTTTGTATTTTGTCCACTTAGCACTTTTTTCCACAAATTTTTAATTTTTCGATTTAGCACATTTCACTTTGATCCGGCTCGTATGGATCATATGTTTACTCACGTTTGTTTGCCTGTGGGTAAATGAAGAGAGTTTGCTTTTGTGGAATGTTCAAATTCAATGTTGTTTGTTTATTTAATGTTCACTTTTGGTTTGGGTTTTTGTACAATGTAGTTTTGTTATAAATTCAATGTTGTAGGTTTAAGTAGCAAAATTTAAATGTGAATGTGTAAATGTGTGTAAATTTAATTTAGTTTATCTCAAGTAAATTTTAGAATTAAGTAGGAAATTTAAGCTTTAACTTTTGTTCACTTTAAACTATTTTAATTTTAAACTTAAACTTTTTTCACTGTTCACGGGGAGACGAGTTGTACGCAGGTTAAAGGTTCGTTCGGAAAAGAAAAACTTGTGTTTGTTGAATGTCGCTGGTAACTTCGCCTGCAAGGCTGCCAGCGACATTCAAACAAATAACAATAACAAGGCACTAAGTGAGAAGGGCATGCACCTAACCGCCGTTTCGTGTTTGTGTGTATGTGTGTGCGAGCTTATGTGCTTTCGCACATAGGCTGAATTAGATGCATCCCTGCTCACTTCAAAAAACACTCAATTTTAATACAGTGCTGTGCGATAGTTTAGCACAATGCTAAACACAAGCGATGGAAGGAAACGGTTGTCTGTTTTCGGGACGCGGATTGTGAAAAAATTTGATTGCTGTGAATATGTAAGTATACGGGCATACATACGTGCATATTGCACCGAAAATAATCTTAATATGGACTGTTAACAGTTATTTTTGCTAAAGCAAAGCAACAACAACAAATGAAACCGTCGTGTACATGTGTGTATGCATGTGGTTATGCCGTCAGCGTCACCATCGATCTCTGTGATAAGGGAGTGTTATTTATTTATGACGATGTATGTTATTTATGACGATGTATGTACATGCGTTTTTGAAGGTGATCTTGTTTGTAAGTCCTGTGAAGAGATTTGTGCCAAATGGATGATAAAAATGTGAGTAATAGATTTTGTAATACTGAAAGAGACAATGGGAAAATGTATAGGTACGTGAAAAATAATATTATTATCCTGAAATAAACATTTTATTGGCAATTACAAAATTACAAAACACATTTTAATTGAAAGTATTTATTTATTAAAAATACCAGCGCATAATGCAGAAATGTAAAATTATTTGGGGCAGTATAGAAAATTATTATTAATAATATGTTATACATATAACTATCTTTTTTAATTTTTTTAGTAAAACAATTTTAGAATGGGTCTTTTGTGAGAAGAGTGGCAAATTTTACAAAATATTTCAACATAAGTATTATATATGAAGGGCTGAAATATTTCTCTTAGTTTTCAGCGTTTTCCAATTGTGATATGATAAAATTTATTTGCATTTTTTTTTGTTTATAGATAATTTTATTTGATTTATTTTCAGAAAAAATTTAATTATTAATTTTAGACCACGCAATATTTGAAGGTAAATGTGATGGATATATGAAAAATGCAGTGCTGAATGCCATTTATAAATTACAACAAATAAGTGAGATTTGGAAACAATATTTGTAAGTATTATTTATTTCTGAACAAATATATTTTATTTGAAAATCAAGAAATTTAATTTGGAACGCATATATTACGGTATTAGAACAAAATATATTTGCGAACTGACGTTCACATATAAAATACGTGTTTTCACACAAACAAAGTTATTGTTAAAAAGTTTTCCAAATATAGTTTATTTAAAAAGATGTTTTCCTTTTTTGAATTTTAGCTTAAATTTTTCCTTGATTTCGTGTTCATAATTGCTTCATAAGTACTTCATAATTAAACCTGCTGTTAGATTAGGCCCATTTGGTCCAATTTTTGTATCGTTTCCTTTTATATGAAAAATGTAATGTTGACCAAATGGACTCTTAATCTAGGATTCGTACAGATTTGCTAATCTAACACCAGAGTTAAGAATGTCATAAGCAGCATTAGCTTTTGTTTTATAGACGTATTTTTTAATAAGTTTTTGTAGTTTTGTTTGCTAACAAAACTTAAGATTTTAAATCTAAGTCACGATTGATTTTTTTGAGAAAATTATTTTTAATAACTCAATTTATATGAAAAATTTCACTTTCGCCAAAACAATCAGTTTTTATAATTAATAATATCTTACATAAATATTTTTTTAACTTTTTGTACAGCAAATTTTGTATGGATCTATTATGAGAATTTGTGTCATAGAAGAGTGACTGATTTGAATATATCTCTTATTTTTCAACATTTTGTGACAGTTATATGATAAAATTTATTTTAATGCTTTATCGTATATAAATCATTCTGTTTGATTTCTATTCAAATTATTTTTATTTTAGTTCGCGCGATTGAACTTTATTTGGAAATATGAAAAATGCAGTGGGGAATTAAAAATTTACAAATTGCAGGAAATGAGTGAGAATACAAACTATATGATATAAAAATATAATATTTGTTTTATATAATTTCTATTTAAATTCCAGCCAAATTCTAGGTTAAAAATCATTAAGGTCGGTTCCGATAAAAATTGTTCATGGACAACATATAGAGAAACGAATCCCGCTATAGAATCGATACATAACAATACAATATTCGAATAAAAGTCAAACTTCATAGTGTGTTGGCCGATTTGTCTTTATACAATTACACATTGTTTTATATTATAAAATGTTCAAGGTTATCCGTAATATGTATTATATTTTTTGTATTTTCCAATATAAAATATAACAAATAAAATATTTATTTCGAAAGATAAAGTGTTGTGTTATTGAATTTTCTATGAATATTAAATGATTTCAAAGAAAGTGATTCATTTAAAAGAGTAACATTATAATCAATATAATGTAACGAATTTTCCATACATATTTAAAAAAACTGTATTTAAATTCATGTATGCCTTAAATTAATTACCAGTATATTCTTATATCAAGGACAAACATTTTAAATTTTATTACGATAATGTTTTAAATTATATGATATTTTACTAAAAATAAGCACGCGCCATATTTAAATTTACGCAAAAATGTGATTATTTTAAGACCAAACATAATTAGTTTTATTACCCAAAATTCTTAATTCTATGAAATGCATGCTCAAAACAAGTACTACTCACATCTTTAAATTAACCATAAAACCTTCTTATTTTTATAGCGATGGTCTTTGGCTCGAAATCATTGCCGAAATCTTAAACTTTACGAAAAATTCATTGATTTTCAGTACGCTTTTTTTAGTGTGGGGCTATATCAAAACATTGACCGATATGGCCCATTTGCAATCCCAAACAACTTGCAACTATAAGAAATATTTATACCAAATTTGATCAACCTAGCTCTATTATTGCGGACTGTAGCGTGATTACCACAGACGGACATGGCGAAATAGTCTTTGAATTTTACGACGATTAAGAATATATATACTTTATGGGGTCTCAGATCAATATTTAGAGGTGTTACAAACGGAGTGACAAAATGAATATACCCCCCATCCTATGGCGGAGGGTTTAAAATGGCTTTGTTGAGAGCTACATCTACACGTGGACTGCAACAGAATAACATTTTATTTGTATAAATGTTATTGAGATGAATTCTTGCCAAAATAGCATATAAACTGCAAAGTTTCAGCTAAATTTCTTAGATAATGTGGTGTTAATGGCTTAAATAAGCCTTTTTGGGGGGCGACATCTATAGGTAGGCTATAACAAAATATGAACTGATTTACAAAATTTTTACAGCGATGAATTATTGTCTTAATTAAATACAGACTGCAAAGATTCAGTTAAAATGCTTAGAAAATAGGGTATTTATGGCTTAAATACGTATATTTTAGAGCGAACTCTATAGGATGACTATAACAATATATGAACCGATTTGTAAAATTTGTTATTAAGTATGTTGTTTAGGCTGGGCTGTTTGGTCAGATTATTTTTTATGCAGTAGGTTTAGGTTTAGGTTAGGGTGGCAGCCGTATTTTTTTACAAGCTCACATAGACCAGTTTAGGTCCCTAGTGTTACCACGGGCTGAAATGCCCCTCATCGAAACCAACCTGTTTGATATATAAATTTATCGATAGTACGAATATCAGTACTGGAAAGATCTGTTAGGCTGCCTAAAAAGGCCGACCCCAGTATGTCCAGTCGTCGTTTACTCAAAGCGGGACAGTCGCAAAGCAAGTGCTCAATGCTCTCCACTTCTTCCTCATCTCCACAGCTTCGGCAGAAGTCATTGGAGTCAATACCCAATCTTTTGGCGTGTTCGCCGATCAAGCAGTGTCCCGTCAGAACCTGTACTAACGTAGACAATCGTTTCCTCTCTAGTGCGAGGAGATATTTTGACCTTCTCAGGTCATACCTTGGCCAGATTTGTCTAGCTACCCTGCAGGTGCCGATTTCTGTCCATCTTTCGTTGGATGCCTGATTGCCTCTTGCCTAAGCCAAACTTGCACGTGGATAGTGGCGCACCAATATATGCAAATTCTTCGAGAATTTGTAATGTCGTCCCTTTCCTAGCAAGTTCATCGGCTTTGCAGTTCCCCGGGATGTCCCTATGCCCAGGCACCCATATGAGGTGTATATTAAACTGCTCAGCCATCTCGTTAAGAGATCTGCGGCAGTCGAGGGCTGTTTGTGATTGTAGGGATGTTGCCTTCAGAGAATTGATGGCCGCCTGGCTGTCCGAGTAAATGACAACACCAGTGTTGGTTACTATGTTGCGACTCAACCACTTGGCGACTTCCCATATTGCCATTATTTCGGCTTGATAGACACTGCAGGTATCTGGTAGTCTGTGAGCTATATCTAGACTAAGTTCTTCACAGTGTACTCCGAAGCCAACCTTTTCGGCAAGCTTCGAACCATCCGTGTAAAAGTGGAGATAGTTTGTATTACCTGGTATTCTGCCGACCCATTCATCTCTGGCGGGAATCATAGTGATGTAATTTCTCTCGAAGGTGTACACAGTTGGTATATAGTCCACTCGGTCGGTTACCATAGCACTACACTTTGATATCCTCATGTGACCATAGTTCTTGTACCTCCACATTGATAGGCAGTTTAATCTTATTGCCGCATTGGTTGCAACTTCTCTCGCCACAATATTAATCGGCAGTATATGGAGTAGGGCTTGTAGAGACTCGGTCGCTGTAGTCATTAAGGCTCCGCTTATGCTCAGGCAGGCAGTTCTCTGAACCTTTGTTAGTAGGTTGGTAATGGTTAGTTTGTCAGTTGCCGTCCACCATACCACAATACCGTATAACAATATTGGACGAACTACTGCTATATATATCCAGTGGACGATTTTAGGAGAGAGTCCCCACCGCGACCCTACAGCCTTTTTGCAGGAATATAAGGCGACGTTGGCCTTCCTTACACGTTCCAATACGTTATGTCTAAATAACATTTTCCTATCTAGAATTATTCCTAAAAATTTTGCACTTTCAGAAAAGACTAGATCTGTTCCATTTATCCGAGGTGGAGGATCCACATGTGGGACATTATTCATGCTAGTAAAGAGAACCAATTCTGTCTTGTTGGGGTTAACGCCCAAACCGCTGCTTCTGGCCCATCTAGCCAACTTGTTCAGAGCCACCTGTAGGATGTATCTGTGGACGTTTACGAATTTGCCACACACTGCGATTGCCACGTCGTCCGCATATGCCACGACCTTGCAGCCACAACGTTCTAGATCTAGCAGGATTTCATTCACCGCTAGGTTCCAAATTAGTGGAGACAATACTCCTCCTTGCGGGGTCCCTCTGTTTACATACCTTGTTAGAGTTGCGGACCCTAGACATGTTGTTATGCGTCTTCTGGTGAGCAGACTTTGAATTAGTCTAATCAAACTAGTGTTAACTTTTAGATGTAAGAGTGCCGCAATTACCGCATCTGAGTGAATGTTGTTAAAAACCCCTTCTATGTCAAGAAATGCCACCATGGTGAATTCCTTGAAATGCAGGGACGATTCGATAGTGCTCACAAGTTCGTGCAGGGCTGATTCTGTAGACTTGCCCTTATTGTAAGCATGTTGGTTCCCCGACAGGAGTTTTGTATCCAGGTTTTCCCTAATGAAATGATCTAAAAGTCTTTCCAGACCTTTCAATAGGAACGAGGTTAGGCTAATTGGTCTGAAGTCTTTTGGCCTAGTGTGTGATATCTTTCCCGCTTTAGGTATGAATACCACTTTGGTATCCCTCCTTCGACTCGGGACGTATGAAAGCCTGATACAGCCTACATAAATTTTCTCCAGCCAGGGGATAATGTACTTTAACATTTTCTGCATTTCTGCTGGAGTGATGCCATCTGGTCCAGGTGACTTGAAGGGCTCAAAGCTGTTAATAGCCCAGCTTATTCTGGATCTCTCAGTCAGGAAGCTAGCGACGCTCGCAGTCCACTCACACTCTTGTTGGTCCTGCTGATCCTCGGGTTCTGTTACAGAGTTCCCCGGGAAATGTGTGTCGAGCAGTACATTGAGCGACTGCTCGCTGTTGTTGGTCCAGTTATTTGCCTCATCCTGTAAATATCCCACTGTACAGGGTGAAGCAGATAATACAGGGTTGCCCATATTCGACGGACCCACAGACTCGTTGGGCCCATTCCAATCGACGAGGCTTGTCCGCAGGCAACAATCTTTGCGTCAATTGAATTTTGTACGGGAACAAATGCAAATCAACGCGAATAATCCGTTGTAAAGTGGACCGAGCCATGCCCAACTGCTGAGAACGGCGTTTTTGGGATGTTCTTGGGGACCTCTCAACACTGGCTCGTACGGCAGCGATATTCTCGGCCGATCGCCTTGGTCGACTTTTATTTGGCCTCTTCGGATTAGAAAGAGCCTCACCAGTCGAAAATTTTTCGTATAAACGCTTAATGGTGTTCTTAGAAGGCGCACTTCTCACATTTTTTAATATTTTAAAAGCACGTTGACTTGACTTCTTCTGTTGAATGTAAATTTCAACTATTTCAGAGCGCTCGCGTGGCGTGTATTGTTCCATGGTAAAATTCTGCTTGGACTGACGCTTCAAACGCGGTATGTCATTAAGCGATCTGACATCTCTGTCAAAAGTTATGGCGTTGCCAGATGGGTCCGTCGAATATGGGAGACCCTGTATCTTCCTCAGCCTAGCGGCGTCGGAGACCTTTTCCACTTCACCACAGAAGGTATACCAAGAGCGCCTTTGCGCCTTTCTACGCTCCTTCTTATAGATCTTGAGTTGCTCTTTATAGGCATCCCAATCATTAGCGACCCCAGTAGATTTAGCCTTATTGAATAGCTTGTTGCAGGTCTTTTTCATAGCCGTTAGCTCAGAAGTCCACCATTGGGGTTTAGTTTTACCCTTGTACCTTGTTTTTGGACAGGCTTCTTCAAGGGATCTATTGAATGATATGGTGATATGATCGACCAGATTATCCAGACCGGCTTTGTCATTCGGTTCGTACAGAAGTTTAGAGTTGAGGACTTTCTTGAAATTCTTCTCATACAGATGCCACTTTGTCTTTCTTACAGTTTTGTGGACGGCGGGTTTAGGCGCTTTTTCCGCGAGTTTGAACTCAATATAATGGTGATCTGAGAATGAGTGGTCGTCCAGTACATTCCACCCAATAATTTTGTCTGACAGCCGGTCAGTAGCAAACGTTACGTCGAGTACTTCTTGTCTGTCTTTAATTGTGAAGGTCGGTTTATTACCTATGTTACAAATACTAAGGTTGGTAGTTAGAATAAAGTCAAGAAGCGAATCACCCCTATTGTTTATATCCGTACTACCCCAGATAGTATGATGAGCGTTCGTGTCTGCGCCAATAATCAGCTCGAGCTCGTCAGACGTTGCTTCTTCTACTACTTCCCTGAATAGAGCAGTCGGTACTACAGATTGATAAGGCAAGTAGCTGGAGACCACCCAATATATGCAATTACCGATCTCCAGGCTAGCAGCTGTTTGGTCTTTACCACTTAAATTAGTCAGGAGAAAGATACTTAGATCTTTCCTGGCCAGAATGCAGGTTCTTGGAGTGCCTTCACAGTTGGCCACAAGCAGTTTAAAGTTGGGTGTCCTAATACCGCACACCCTTCCTCACACTACGTAGAGCTCCTGTATCAGGACGACGAAGAGCCGCTGAGGCTGCTTTAGCGTGATGGAGGTTAATCTGTAGAATTCTTACCATCATTGGTAATTGACATATTAACATCCACCCCGACAAGGGTGTTATCGAACTCTTCGTCCGTATCGTCGAGAAGCATGTCCCCGCCAGATGCGTCAAAGAGTCCGGAGACTCCCCTCAGCCTCTCTGTGTCCGAAGTAGAGCTTTTGTCCTCAGAGAAGGACGTTACAGATCTTCTGTTAGAGTTGGAGTGCCACGGTGGACGACTCACCTTCTGCAGTGGGAGCTATATCCTGCTTGTATATCTTCAAGACTATAGTCTCGAAGCCATATTGTAGGGTTGCACTCGCACTTTGTATATGGCAAGTGGATTCAGCGTTAAGGATAAGATTGACCTGCCGCTTTTTACCATCCGCCTCACCCACCTTGCTGATTCTCCAATTAAGGGCCGGCAGACCAGGATTGGAATCTTTTATTATTTCTAAGATGTCAGCCGGGTTGGAGGGCTCTTCTGTAATCCAGGTGATGGCTCTAGGGTGACTAGGGATGTTGTTTTTTCGACAACATCCAACTGGGCACCCGGCCACACCTCACCCGCTCGACTCAGAGCAGCCTTATACAGGTCTACTGATCTGGCATCACCGAAATATAAGAGCTTTACTCTCCCCTGATGCCATCCTGCATCGTTGCAGATTGGTGGTTTGCCCGGCATTTCTCTACGGACATCGAGGTAATGAGCCATAATGGCTGATTGTACATGACTCCATTTGTCCTTGAGGATGGATCAATCCTCACTACTTCGGTCTATAACAGTCATCACTAGACTCTCTTTCGCCACTTCATTGAAGGGCTTGGTGAGTGTCCTGTTGATGGTGACATTAGGGCCTCTTGCCTTTTTCGAAGGCAGGGGTTCATCAGGTGATCTGATTCGTTTTACTTTATTAGCCGTTAACACAGCTGAATTTGTGGCTCTTTCAGCCGACTCATTGGCCTTAGAAGCATCTATGACGCCTTTAGCCCAGGTAAGTGACTCTTTTGTTTTTTTAGACCGTAATAGGTACTACGATGTATGCCTTACAGACTTTGTGCAGATTTTTGCTATTGCGTAATAGGTACTGGTAACTATCCGCTATGTGATAAACACGTCCGTTCACTGCGAATGATCAGCAACGATTTATGAAGTAAATAAAACTAATTTATTTCATGTTTCACTCAACGTTTCGTTGGTTTTATTCCAACTTCATCAGGGGTAATTATTGAAAATCCTAGCGACAAAATTATATATTTATTGCTTTTAATTAGATTGATTGGTAAAAGTATTGTAGAATTACTTACAATTAGTTTTACATTTTTTCATTAATAAATATTATTAAAAAACTGGATATCACGACACAAAATGTATAATAATAATTAATAAATTAAAAAGTAAATATTGCAGCAAAATTTGATACTAATATCACAGGAACCGATAATTTTAAAGTATTGCAACTGAATATTGCAGTTTAGTGTTGTCTTTATCCTCTTTGGTGTTTATGGATTTGTATATTCGCTCTTGTATTCTTAGACTCTCTAGAGTGTACCTCTTGTTCTCTATTTTCCCGCTGTCAAGTATTTTGACATTTTTGAAGTCTGCCATATGACCACACTCTTTCACATGTTGTGCCAAAGCTTTACTTACTTTTGCTTTATTTATGTCAGCTTCGTGTTCGCTCAGCCTGACACTCAACATTCTCTTCGTGGTACCAACATACACTCTATTGCATTTTTCCCCTTCTTTCCCTGTACAAGTGATTACGAAGATGTGCCGTCGCATAACGAGTACTTAGCTGAGAGTGACGAATGAATAGGAATTTGATTTCAACGAGTATGGGTTATCTCGTATTTTCAGATCGATTTTCCCGATTTTTTATACCCTCCACCATAGGATGTGGGGTATATTCATTTTGTCACTCCGTTTGTAACACCTCTAAATATTGATCTGATATATTGTTAATCGTCGTAAAATTCTAATACGATTTAGCCATGTCCGTCTGTCCGTCCGTCTGTGGTAATCACGCTACAGTCCGCAATAATACAGCTAGGTTGATCAAATTTGGTACAAATACTTCTTATAGTTGCAGGTTGTTTGGGATTGCAAACGGGCCATATCGGTCCATATTTAGATATAGCTTCCATATATAGCATCTAACTTGTTGTGATTCCTACTGTTCTTATCTACTATATTTTTTGTGTTTTCGGTGTTATTTTCTTTAGGTTCGAGTTATTTTGTGAGGTCACATGCTCAAAGAAAATAAAGTTATAAAGAAGTTCCGTCAAGTAGCGAGTAGTCTATCAGTGACGAACGAATAGAAATTTGATTTCAGCGAGTGATTTTTTGCGTGTTTCAAGGCCGATTTCCGATTCGATTAATATCGATCGTTATATACCAAAAAAGTTAAAAAAAAACTACTCCAGAAAACTATATTTTTCGCGTTTGAAAATCATTTCTATTCGTTCGTAACTCACGCAAATGTAAACAAAGTCACAACGGAACATCTGTGTAATAGAGAGTCTGTGCACATGCTATCCATGGTGGAGGGTATATAAGATTCAGCATGGCCGAACTTAACGCTTTTACTTGTTTGCAATTATCACGATTAGAAAATTAATATCAATCGATACGCACAAAAAAAGTTCAAGAAAAGGCAGCGACAAACTATTTTTTTGCATTTGAAAAATTATTTCTATTCGTTCGTAACTCGTGTCAGTCGTCGCCTGTCGTAGCGAACGGACGTGTTATCGCAGAGCGGATAGTTTTTAACCTATTACGCAATACCTATTCAGGAGGTTTGTTGTTTATAAAGCGTAGGTTGAATTGGATACATCGGTCGCTGGACAGAAATTTCTGAGCTCAGTCTGGAAGGCCTATACCGACGTACCTATTACGGGCTAATACTGGCTATGGGGGTGTCTCCCCCAACCAATTTATGATTAAACCAAAAAAGACGAAGGAGATTACGGCGCAGGGGAGGGAAAACCCAGTGCCGGCGACAAGCGTTGATTCACTCACGAGTCATGTGTCGTCGTTATCGAACAATCGTGAGCAAGCAACTTCTACGAGCTTTGGTGCCTTGGATACTGTAGTCGAAAATGAAACAAGAGCACATCCAGCCGCAGGCAAAACAAATGATGAGACAGATGAAGCAGAACCCAGCCGGGGCTTTAAGCAACCCCAGCCTTTAAAACCCAGTGGGGAATCTGACTCTGAATCATCAAATGAAAACAATGTCACTATTGTTGCTAACTCAAAGAGACTGTCAGGGGCACAAAGAAGGAAACTGAATAAGTTGAACCGACAGAACCTATTACGGGATGAACCTGACAATTCTATCTCCAATATAAACATGGAGGCCGCTAAAAGAGTCAGGTCACCCGAAGAACATAGCGCCGTGAAAGTGACTAAGAAGAAAAAGGGCTCGCCGTCTTCCAGTAATTCGGATAAGCCTAACGTAACCACACAAAAGGAGGTCTCTAGTCTGGGTCCTTCGATTGTGGGCGGTAAAGTTGACCCAGTAACGCAGGTCAAGTCAACCAAATCATCCGTTAAGGATGAGGCTTTAACAGACACGGACAAATCAATTGGCCATAAAGAAGGGTAAGAAGCCAGCGTCTTATTCTAATATAGCTAAACAACATTTTCGAGACGATCTATGCTACGCCATAATTGATAGCAGTAGTGCATCTGGCAGAATCCCCGAAGACCAAAAGAGTAACTTCGAAGATTTGGTCTATACGAGGGTAGCGGAATACGTCCTCGAATCTAAGGATGAACCACCAATCGAAGTAATGAGTTGCAAGTTTGAGAGGGGTGTTTTGATGCTAAGGCTGGCATCACAACGCTGCGCTGGTGTCCTCGTAAAACTTGTGGATAGCTTCCCCTCACCTTGGGATGGCGCAAAGCTAAAATTGGTAAGGAAAAGCGACAGTCCTGAACTCATAAAAACGACCCTATATGTTAGGGGATGTCCCAGTAAGTTCTCATCAGAGTACATACTCGACATCATTGGCAAACAGAATTCAAAACTTTCCGTGAGAAAGTGGGACGTCTTCTATAGGAAGGATGACACCGAGGGTACTCTCCTCGTGTTGGGCATATACCCAGAATCCAAGAACAATCTTGTCATGGCGAAGGGCATGGCGTACTTCTTGATCTGGACAGTCTTTTTCAAAATTGGAAAGGTCCCGATTGGCAGGACAGATGAATCGAGTCCAAATATACTGTCTGAAGAGGCAAACACTGGTTGTGAACGGATGGAGACAAGTGAGACACTGCCAAAAACTGATGTGGAAGTAGTCAATAACACCATCAGTTCACCAATAGTACCGCCACTTTTGCTGGAAGTTCCCAGCAAAGGTGGTGATCAAAATAAAAAGAGCCACAAAACGATTCAAAACAATGAGGGAGCGACAAAAAATAACACCGCCTCCCAAAATTGTCGACTGGAAGATGGTGTAATAGGTAGTGAACGAAAGGAGGAGAATGACCCACAACCAAATACTGAGGGAGTGCCACCAAATAGGATAGACTTCCAAAAGAAACTTTTATTGGAAAGACAATGATTGAGGTCATCCAGATAAACCTCCACCGGAGCCTGACAGCATTCAACGCTCTGATGGACATCATAAATCAAGGCAGGGTTCAAATTGCTTTGATCCAGGAACCATGGACAACTAGCAACAAGGTTACTGGATTAAACCATGTGAACTATAACCTTTTCTACGACAACACAGATACTCGTCCAAGGACTTGTATTTTGTGCCATAAAAACGTATGTTTTCTTTTCTCTCCAGAGTTGTCAACATCGGACGCAACGGTGCTGAGGCAAGGTAATGAAAATATGTACCTGGCGGTAATATATCTGCCATTCGATGCGCCGACATTGCCACCTACGTCGGAATTACAACGTCTGGTGAGGGAATCCAAACACACAAGTAATGAGTTATTAGCTGGATGTGACGCCAACTCCCATCATATCGCTTGGGGTAGTTCTAACACCAATAAAAGGGGACACGCCCTTATCGAATTTTTGAATACAAATGACCTCATAACTCTTAACATAGGAAACACTGCAACCTTTGTTAACAAAATTAGGGAAGAAGTATTAGATATAACGATATGTTCAGAAAATCTTATCGATGAAATTCATGAGTGGAGGGTTTCGGATGAACACTCCTATTCAGACCACCGTTATATAAGGTTTAAAATTGCACGGCCACCGCCAAACCCCATATGTTTCCGTAATAAGGCTAAGACCGACTGGACTAAATTCGGAAATCTACTTAGAAATCGATTGGGGCAGCATACATGCGATTATCTATGTGCAGAAGACATTGATATCAATGTGAAGAAGATTACCGAGGCTCTTGTAAAATCATTCGAAGATAGTTGCCCACTTCGAGAAAGGAAATCTGCCTTCGAGAAACCCCATATGACAGGACAAATTCGCTCGATTGGCAAAGATGTCCGCAGACTTTACAACAGAGCTCGACGTAACAAACAATCAGTATATTGGGACGACTACCACAGAAGACTCAAAGAATACAATAAAATCGTTATATCGGCGAAACGTAACTCCTGGAGGCTTTTCTGTGAACAGGTAGACAGCGTTAACAGCATGTCTAAAATGAAAAAGTTCCTCTCAAAAACTCATGTCCAAACCGAAACACTGGTGGATGAAACGGGTAAAAGGATGGAAACTATAGAGGATACCGTAAGGCTCTTGATGAAAACTCATTTTCCGACTGGTAATGCTGGACCAACAGAGGAACAGTTACAGAATGAAAATGTATTGCATCAAGTACCTATTACGGATATAAAAGATGGTATGTTACAGAAGCGATAAAAAGTTTCTCTCCCTTTAAGGCTGCGGACCGGATGGAATATTTCCAGCACTTCTGCAGAATGAGGTGGATCTGGTATCAACTCATCTGGCTGGAGTGTTCACTGCATGCCTAACCCATTCGTATACCCCAAAAAACTGGCAGGAATCAAGGGTGGTCTTCATACCAAAGCCTGGCAAGGCGAGTTACACGACCCCAAAGGCTTATCGACCCATTAGCCTTACTTCTTTCCTGTTAAAAACAATGGAGCGAATAATTGATAACATGGTCAAAGGTAAAATAGCGGATGACAGGCTAAAATTCAAACAACACGCATATGTCAAAGGAAGATCAGTTTAAACAGATCTGTATGAGGTAGTGCACCACATAGAAGAGTCCTTCAGTAAAGAAATGTATACACTTGCTGTTTGCATAGACATTGAGGGCGCATTTAACAATGTACAGACCGATACACTTATCCAGTCCTTAGACGAGTTTCAGGTTGACCGGGCGCTGAAAAACTGGATCAACAATATGCTAAGGAATAGGTGGATTATTTGTGGGTCATATGACGTGGTATACCTCAGAGGGGCATTTTATCGTCTCTTCTATGGGTTACGACGATACACAGTCTCCTAAAATCCCTCACCAATGAAGGACTCAAACCAGTCTGTTATGCAGACGACGTTGTAATACTTCTAAGGGGCTTTCATCCAAATCTATTATGCAGAAGAGCTGAAGAGGCACTTAACATAGCATATATAACTGGGCACAACCAAGGGGATTAAATGTTAACCCAGACAAAACAGAAATATGTCTATTTACAAGGAAAACGAAGATCCCACGTTTTACCCCGCCTCGATTCCTGAATAAGACAATTGCTATAACTAAAAAGGTAAAATACTTGGGAGTAATCTTGGATCAGAAACTGTACTGAAAAGATCATCTTGAAGAAAGAGTTACAAAGGCACACAGATGTTGTCGTTGTGCAGAAGAGCTATAGGTTTAAAATGGGAACTGCGTCCAAATATGACTCACTGGCTTTACATGAGCGTGACTAGAGCAATAATCACCTACGCCTCTGTAGTGTGGTGGACATCAATGGACAAGAAGTGCAACGTAATACCTTTGCAAAAAATTCAACGTATGTGCTGTCTAGGCATAAGCGGGGCATTTAGAACTGCACCAACAAAAGCGTTGGAGACTATACTGCACATCCGTATAAAGTATGAGGCAGCCCTCACAGCAAGACGTCTACAAGTGATGGGTGAATGGATAAATCGAGACCACAAGTCGTACCATCAGAAGATTTTAGAATATCTAGTTGGTCACATTCAAACGCCAGAAATCTCGGACCGCATTCCTGAAGTGCGGCTTACAGCTACCTGTGATACGCTTGTGCCAGACAGACGCTCCTGGGAAAATGGATCTTTGGCCCATGTGCCAGTGGGAACCAGCTGCTACACGGATGGGTCCAGGCGAGGAGGAAGGACGGGTCTGGGACTTTTTATTGATGAACAAGAAGTCGAACTTCACTTCCGCCTCCCTGACCATAACACGGTATTTCAAGCAGAAATTCGAGCAATCACGGAGTGTGTGAACTGGCTCAGTAACACGACAAAGCCTAAATATGCCAACATCTTCACAGATAGCCAAATGGCGATTAAAGCAATAACATCGGAAAGGGTCAAATCCAGAACTGTGTTGGACTGTAAAAGAACGATAAATGATTACTCAGCCCATGGTCAATTGCGTATTTGCTGGGTACCAGGACACAACGGAGCGATTGGAAATGAACGGGCAAACAGCTTGGCTTCAAAGGGCAGAGAACTTCGAGTAATAAACTTGGAAAATTGGAAACCTTTCGAAGCCACGAAGGATGAGTTGAAGCACTGGGCAGAGATGGCTCACAAAACTGTGTGGAATAGCGCAACAGTAGGAGCAACTGCAAAGATACTGTGGGGTGACCCAAATGAAAAGAAAACAAGAAGTCTTCTGTAACTAAACAAGATCGATATTAATAAGATGATGAGTGTTCTAACGGGACACTCAAGCTTACAAGCACATCTTCATCGCATAGGACTAGCAGAAAACGATGAATGCAGGGCATGCAGAGAAAACATCGAAACGATAGAACATTTTCTGTGTCACTGCCCGGCTTTCACACATGCAAGATCCCAACATTTCGGGTCCCACATATTACCAGACTTGACTCATCTCAGAGAATATGACTGGAAGATACTGAGAAAATTCGTGTCTAGTACCGATTTTCTGTAACTCGTGAGGTATAAACAGATCATAAATAAGGAGCGCACAACAGGCCGAACCACTGGCTTAAGTGTATGTCCATGGACATGAGACGTTTAATCGTCTCCTCTCTTCAACCTAACCTAACCTAACCTAACTCGAGAAAATGTAAACAAACATAAGGGAGTGAAGATAAAGTTAAAAGTTATAGTCAAACAGTCGAGACAACAACCCTTGGGAATAAGTGTTATATCGGCATCCATAGTCAAAGTTAAAGTCAAACTGATTCTATAGTCAAACTGACTGTACAGTGAAAGTTATTGTATAATCAAGCATAAATATGATAATTTTGATATGGTTCTTTCTATGACTTCTATGGTTTAAACAAATATATATATATAACAGGTGGCGCAAAAGTAACCTTTCGATGTTATGTTAGACGCGATTGGCGGTCAGCAGCTAACAGCTGATGCACCGTCTGGACTTTGTACGGAAACATCTTCAAATCTTGTACCAAAATTCGCTGTAGAGACCGTCGACTGATACCCATTTGCGTGGCACGTCGTCTGGTCGATGTCGACGGCGCTTCCATGACATCCTCGGCTACTGCAGCAATATTCTCTGCAGAACGGCTACTCCGGGGTCTGCCACGCCTGGCAGCATCTCGTGTTGTGCCAGTCTCTTCGAGGCGAGCGGCGAAACGTCGCAGTGTTTCACCAGTTGGCGTTGGACGTCCAGGAAATCTGTGCCAAAGTCACCGACCGATTATTGGTCAAATAAATAGTCAGCAATATTCCGCGTTCTGGAGCAGTGTAGCGTAACATTGTTTATTAACGTGTATTTCGCATGTGTTTACTACACAAATGTCAAAACAGAACTGACATTAGGGGCCAATCGCAAAATTAATAGCATTTTCTGATAGGAGGATTACTTTTGCGCCACCTTGTATATATGAGAGATGACTAATAATTTTTTTTGCAAAGCTACGCCGGAGTAAAATAATACAAAATTACAGTACATCGGTATGTAAATTATGACAAGATTGAGATATTTTTTGTCCTCTAAAGCCAAACTAAGAAATGTGAGTGGGAACTAATGGCTATTCCGAATAGATTATGGGAAGCAAAATAATACAAAAATGCAGAAATATTATGACGTGCGTCAAAAAAAAAGTTAACTGAACTTCGGTTAATAATTAGTGGTAATTTCGATATTTTGCATTGTCCCCAAAAAAAAAACTATGATGTGTGAATGGGATCTGATCATTGTTCAGGATAGCTGAGAGAGAGTACAATAATACAAAAATCCAGAAATATTAGGATGTGCGTCAAAAAAAAAGTTAACTGAACTTCAAAGTCGGTATATAATTAGTGGTAATTATGAAATTTTGCATTGTCCCCCAAAAAAAAAAAACTATGATGTGTGAATGGGATCTGATCATTGTTCAGGACAGCTGAGAGGGAGTACAATAATACAAAAATCCAGAAATATTAGGATGTGTGTCAAAAAAAAAAAGTTAGCTGAACTTCAAAGTCGGTATATAATTAGTGGTAATTTTGAAATTTTGCATTGTCCCCCATAAAAAACTATGATGTGTGAATGGGGTCTGATCATTGTTCAGGATAGCTGAGAGGGAGTACAATAATACAAAAATCCAGCAATATTAGGATGTGCGTCAAAAAAAAAGTTAACTGAACTTCAAAGTTGGTATAAATATGACAATTATGCGTTTCTAGATGTTTGTATGAGGCTTTTATTTAAAAATGAAATGAAATTTTGCATTGTCCCCAAAAAAAAAACTATGATGTGTGAATGGGATCTGATCATTGTTCAGGACAGCTGAGAGGGAGTACAATAATGCAAAAATCCACAAATTTTAGGATGTGCGTCAAAAAAAAACTTAGCTGAACTTCAAAGACGGTATATAATTAGTGGTAATTTTGAAATTTTGCATTGTCCCCCAAAAAAAAACTATGATGTGTGAATGGGGTCTGATCGTTGTTCAGGATAGCTGAGAGGGAGTACAATAATACAAAAATCCAGAAATATTATGACGTGCGTCAAAAAAAAGTTAACTGAACTTCAAAGTCGGTATATAATTAGTGGTAATTTTGAAATTTTTCATTGTCCCCCACCCTAAAATAAGAGTTTAGAATCAGATGCTTTTGCATTTTAGCTAAGCTTAGGGCTATTATAAAAATACAAAAATGCCGATAGAAAAGTCTGAGCGTTGTTTTGTCAAGGAAAGTATATTTATGTAAAAAGCAAAAAATCCCGGGAATTCCCGTGATTGCAGGATTGAAAAAATTGACTTTTTTCCGGAAATTCCTGGGATCGCGTTCTCTAATAAAAAGACACCAAATGTATTGTGTTTAACGTTGCACCAATCTTTTGGAAACTGTGCTATTTTTTCAGACAGTAATGTATATGCATGTGTGTGTATGTGAGTGCAAATGCATTTACATTCCACAAGTATGCATGTGCTTTCCAATGCTGCCTACATAGTTATTGTCCTTTTCCCTTTGTGTCGTCATTTGTTTTTCGCTGCTGGCTGTCTGTCGGGGTAAGAGAGCTTACAACGACCGGACGGTAGGCAGTTGAAACCAGTTGTGAATCGACAGTAATTAGCTTCAATTCGTGCGCCTCCCCCGTGATTGTGATTAAAGTTATAAAAGTGTTAAAAAGTGTAACATAGAAATTTTTATTTTCACAGAAAAAAAGACACCAACAGTGAAGTGACCCAACATTAACATAAACATTTAGTAAATGAAATAAACAATTATTTAAACGATAAACACTTATTTAAACGATAAACTCTGAAACCAATTATACAATAGAACACACAACTTACCAATCTAAGAAAACATTGAAGTTATTAACACTAAGTTACATTATTCACATTTTCACATAAAACACAAAGAATTTTTTTGAATCAATAAAATTGTGAAAACCAAATTTTGAAATTTAAATTATCGTGCGTTTTTTTGTTCGAAAGGCAAAAAAGTAAGAACGGCCAATAAACATTTTGGTCCTATGCGAACCGGATTCAAAAGTGTTTTTTTAAATAATTAAAAAATAACGTTGTGAAAAGGTGAATAGTGTGATATTAAAAGTGACAATAAATGTGAAGAAAAAAGTGGAAACAATCCAACATCAGTGAAAAGTGCAAAAGAAAAGTTTCAAAAATTATATTTAAATTTCTTATAAATTTAAAGTTAATTTTTGAAATTAATTTTCGCAAATCGATATCGGTTCGGTTCGGTATAAAATCAAAAACTTAAACAACAACAAGAACTTTGAATTTTAGAACAAAACTGTGCAACAAAAATTAACCTTAACGGTTTATAAAAAAAAAAAAGACTCGACACAACAACAAAAAGACCCAGCACGACACCGAAAAAGGACCCCGCCAAAGTCACCAGACCCTTGAAGGAAGAGCCAGCGACCCACGCCAGCAACATCGACACCGAAGATACCCATACAAGACACGTATTACAGGATCAAAGTGAGTACCCAAAATTTGTGCAGGTAGCGTTGTTACATAGGGTGCCAAAACCATTTTTTTTCGAACTCCGCCATATTGCTATATGAAGGAGATTTTGGCGGGTCTGGCCCTATGTACGACGCTGGCTTGGTTTTTGCCTTTTACATATATAAAAAAAATAACTGAACACTTAACTGCAGTTAGCTTGCACTTATATACATACACTTATATACTTTGATATACATACTTACATAAGTGCAGTTAGCTTGCAGTTACATACCTACACATTGCTACACATATATACCCTTTACATATATACTAACCTATTGCATAACCTACATGCATTCTAACCTATGAAAGTTTTTTGACGATTTTTTCGGTAACAACGCGCGACTTTACTGTTTTCTAGTTTTCGAAACTTTAGGAAAATAGCGACCCAACCTTTTTGAAAACCCTTCGATAATTTGTTCAAATAATTTATTACGCATTCTGATGAATTTTTCTGAAAGCCAGCGGCTAGTCGAGTCGATTTATGCCATCAAGTTATTTTTAAGATAAGAATATTAAGATAAGAGTATTAAGATACGATTATTAAGATAAGTTTATTAAGATTTCGGACGCGCGGACGGACACCCATTGACTTATTCCGAAAACCTCAGCAAGAATTCCAGATAATTTTGTGCTGAATAACGCGTGGACGGACAACTTTCTTGCGAAACAAAAGAGCGAAAATTTCTTGAATTTTTTCGGCTGCTTTAATCGCGGTTATATTTATTAAGCTTACTTTTATTCTTATTACTATTATTATTAGCTGCTTAAAAAAAGAAAAAAAAAGGAAAGATTTTTATTGGCTCGACTCATCCGCTGACTGGCTTGAGAACCCTACAAATTACTTCGTGATTTTTGGGTACTTTAAACATCAAGTTTGCAACTTAGAAAAAAAAATATTTTTTTTGCCTTCTTTATATGCGATTTTCTGAGGGAGAAATCGACCGTATGATATTAGCTGATGCTTTGGAGACGCTAAAATCAATCCCAATCAATAAATTAAAAAGAAAAAATAAATTTATTTTTTTTTGCTTTAGAAAATACGTGTTCCAACTTTTTGAACGACCCTCGTATTGCTTTAGATTCAATAGAAAAACCCTTTTGAAAAATGTCAAAAAATTTACGATTTTTTAATCTCTATTGCCATTAATATGTGTGGTTTGTGCTCCAAATCAGCATTACTGTAGTTTCCAACCGATTTAACGCGAAAATCTTGATATATTTGATAAAAAAGTTCCTGTGCCGACACTTTCAACTCGACCCCTCGTACCCATTAAAACAACAACAACACCAGTCTATGTACATCGATGCATATGAGACAATAGGTAGCGGATTTTTTTTTTCGTTGGTTTCTCGTTGTCTTCTCATTCGTTTTCACTTCTTGCCTTGATTAGGGAACCCAAAGGTTAATGTACCACTGGAGTTTTTTTGTGACATAGAAAAAAAAAGGGAGAAGTAGGAAAACATAATTTCAGCCGTAAAGAAAGGAATGAGAGAACATATGGTTTGATGGTTGATGGGATCGGACGGACATTTCGGCAAAAGCTAAACAGAACTAACACAATAATTTACATTTATTGAAATTTATTTTTATTTTTGGAAATTACTCTTTACAACGAAAAATAAATTTGCTCGAAAAATTTATTAAGTGCTAATTTTTGGAAATTACACTTTGCTACGAAAAATAAATTTGCACTTTACTACGACAAATAAATTTGCTTAGAAATTTATTAAGTGCTAATTTTTGGAAATTACACTTTACTACGAAAAATAAATTTGCTTAGAAATTTATTAAGTGCTAATTTTTGGAAATTACACTTTGCTACGAAAAATAAATTTGCACTTTACTACGACAAATAAATTTGCTTAGAAATTTATTAAGTGCTAATTTTTGGAAATTACACTTTGCTACGAAAAATAAATTTGCACAAAAATTTATTAAGTGCTAATTTTTGGAAATTACACTTTACTACGACAAATAAATTTGCTTAGAAATTTATTAAGTGCTAATTTTTGGAAGTTACACTTTACTACGAAAAATAAATTTGCTTAGAAATTTATTAAGTGCTAATTTTTGGAAATTACACTTTACTACGAAAAATAAATTTGCTCAGAAATTTATTAAGTGTTAATTTTTGGAAATTACACTTTACTACGAAAAATAAATTTGCTCAGAAATTTATTAAGTGCTAATATTTGGAAATTACACTTTACTACGAAAAATAAATTTGCTCAGAAATTTATTAAGTGCTAATTTTTGGAAATTACACTTTACTACGAAAAATAAATTTGCTTAGAAATTTATTAAGTGCTAATTTTTGGATTACACTTTACTACGAAAAATAAATTTGCTCAGAAATTTATTAAGTGCTAATTTTTGGAAATTACACTTTACTACGAAAAATAAATTTGCTCAGAAATTTATTAAGTGCTAATTTTTGGGAAATTACACTTTACTACGAAAAATAAATTTGCTCAGAAATCTATTAAGTGCTGATTTCTTGGAAATTTGGTTTTTTTTTGAAAAAACAATTTCTTACAGTTTGTTGTTTTGTTTGTTATAATTTTGCAAAAAACACTTTCCTACAAAATTTGTTTTTTGATTTGATTGAATTTTTTTCTGATAGAAGAATCGCTTTTCTACGGGTTTTTTTGTTTTGTTAAAGAAGAGTTGATTGGTAATTTTTTGAGAGTACACTAGCCGACAAAGAATTACTTTCGTCCAAAGTTTTATTTATATAATTTTTTTTTCAAAAGACCCAAGGATATAAAAATTATTATCGCTAAAATTTCTTACTGTTCGCACAAACGACACAAGTTCAAAATAAACTGCCATTATTTATATCTATTCGTGAAAAAAAAGTCGGACTGTAAAAGATTGGCCCCATTCAACAAATAATTAGCTTTTTTCTGAAATTATTTTGCAAATATTGGCAAAGTAAGTTTTTACAGAAATTGTTAAAAGAAAAGCTCAATTTTAAAAGTTTCTTGAAATTTTAGCCAGTTTAAAATTTGACAAAGAAAATATTTAAGAAGGAGGAAATATGGATAAAGTTTTACGTGATAAATTTGTAAATTGCGTAAATGACCTGATAGACTTTGAGAGTGGTTACTCTGCTACTAGCACCGATGATAATATTCACTCATTAGAAGTGACACGTGTAGAATTGAACTCTGTTTGGGATCAAGTGAAAAGGGCCTATTTAGATTGTAGAGACCGTGTTCCCGAAAAAGATGAGGCCCCAATCGATAAATCAAAGTTGAGGACCCATTATAAAGAGGCATTAGAGACATACAAACGATGTTTAAGCGCAGTAAATGGAGAAATTTTAGCACTAACCGACGAAAGGCAGCAGGAAAAATTCGAACGTGAATCGGAGACCCGAAAGAAGGAAACAGTTGAGCCAAACAACCATCTATCGTTACGTTTACCACCATGCGACACCGACACATTTCATGGAGGATACAGCGCTTGGCCTACTTTTCGGGATTTGTTTTCGGCCTTGTACAGAAATAATTCTAGACTCAGTAAAGTAGAAAAACTTTTTCATCTAAAACAAAAAACCGCGGGGGAGGCACGGGAAATTATTAGTAACGTACCACTAACAAATGAAGGTTTTGATCTAGCATGGAAGAACTTAGAAAACAGATACGAGAATACACGAATGCAAGTAAATGAACAACTAAAGACTCTACTTAGTTTACCACAAGTTTCGGCAGATTCAGGATCTTCGATCCAAAAACTTCTACGCACTATTGATGGTTGCGTTCAGACACTAGAAACACTCAAGGTAGATGTAAAGGGGTGGGACCCAATTTTAGTTTACCTTACTTCTACGAAACTGCCGAGAAATTTCTTAGAAGAATTTGAAAACGGTTTGGAAGACTGTTCCATACTACCGTCTTGGAAAGATTTGAATGAATTTTTGACACACAAGTTCAAAACTTTAGAATCTGTAGGAAATATTAAGCCCCATTTCTCCAAAAATAATCAGCCTAGACCCGATTATAGTAGGAAGGAAAATAGGGTTAAGTCATTTCAAACTAATGTTGCGCAACAGACTCAAAGTTCGCAAAGAAGATTCAACAATAGCAACAGATTTAGCACATCTACGCAACCTAGTAGTCGTACAAACGGACCGAGTTGCCAAATTTGCAAGGCAAACCATTTGTTACGAAATTGTCCACAATTCCTTGAGAAAAACGTGAATGATCGCATTCACTTAGTAAAACTTCACAATCTTTGTTACAACTGCATCACTTCGGATCATGGTGTAAGAGATTGTAAGAGTCGTTTCACGTGTAGGGAATGTAATCAAAGACATCACACTTTATTACATAAGGGTAACGAGGCCCGACCTACAAATTCACAACCGGTTAGAGATGACGTACGACCTAGTACCAGTGCGGCAGCTCTAACCACCCTAGTACAATCCACTCCTAGTTTACAGTCCACACCTAGTTTTCAAACTCCTAGTATAACGACTCTAACTCTCAAGGAAAATTCACAACTTAGCCAGCAGCAATCGAAGGAAACACTACTCTTCACAGCGATTGTTCAAATTGAATCTAGAGGGCAGCGATATGACGCACGAGCGATTATCGACCCTGGATCTCAATCAACATTTATTTCAGAGAAGATTACAAACCAATTGAAGCTTCCAACTAGGAAGAATCTTGTTCATGTTACCGGTTTAAGTGAAACCGTTTCAGAAACTTCAACAAAAGCTTGTCTTTTTAACCTTTGTTCTCGTACAAACCCTAGTTTTGAATTAGAAGTTTGGGCACCCGTTTTGAAGTCCCTTCATTCTAATTTGCCGTCGCGCACCCTAGATAAAAATCAACATAGAGAAACAACCCAATTCGAGTTAGCAGATCCTCGTTTTTACGAAAGCCGACCCATAGATCTTCTGATAGGTTTAGACATAGGACCCTTAATTTACACAGTAGGAGCTCCAATGAAATCTATAGGATCTTTACTAGCGCAAAGCACCGTTTTTGGCTGGATAGTGGGCGGACCCCTTGAAAAATCAAACACAAATGATAGGAAAATTTCACTTTACAATACAGTTTCGATAGAGAAAATTCTCACACGTTTTTGGGAGGTGGAGGAGACCCCAAAAAAAGTTTTGAGGTCAGCAGAAGACACCTTTTGCGAAACAAATTTCAAAAATACAACGCGAAGAAATGAAGATGGACGATATATTGTCACGATGCCGTTCAAATCTTGTGCTGAACTTGGAGCATCTCGAAATATCGCAATTCTATCGAATGGAAAGAAAGTTGCAAAAAACGCCCGAAATCAAATCTCAATACGACGCAGCGATAATGGAATATTTGGAACTTGGACACATGCGGAAACTGAGACCCCAGGAAATCGAGAAGACCCCTCACTACTATTTGCCACATCATGCAGTTATTAAACCAGATAGGGTTACTACTAAACTTAGGGTAGTTTTCAATGCGTCAAGTCCCACATCAAATAGGAAAAGTCTTAATGACATTTTACATCCAGGGCCTATTCTTCAACAGGATTTAGTATTGCAGATTTTAAAATGGAGGTTTTTTCAATACGTATTTAACGCGGACGTTACCAAAATGTATCGTCAAATACAAATCGACCCAAGTCAGGCCCCATTTCAAAGAATTCTTTTTGGAAGATCAGCAAATGACCCAGTTGAAGACTTTGAACTTCCGACAGTCACTTTCGGAATTAATTGCGCCCCATTTCTAGCTCTTAGGACCCTAATTCAATTGGCAGAAGATGTTAAAGAAACATACCCATTAGGTTCGGAAATTATAAAACAAAATTTATATGTCGACGACGTATTAGCTGGAGGTCACACTGTAGAAGAATCCCTTAAGTCTATGAAAGAATTAGTAGCAGCCATGGACTCAACAGGTTTTGAATTGAGAAAATGGAGCTCAAACGACCCCAATCTACTTCGCGATCTGCCACCTGACTCACTCTTGCCGGTCAATTGGTTGGATATTTCGGAAGGAACTTCAACGAAGACTCTAGGTATCCGATGCAACATTTCGGCTGATAACTTTACGTTCACCTCACCACCCACGGAAGAAAGGGAATTATGCACCAAACGAGAAGTCCTTTCAACAATTGCCAAATTTTTTGACCCATGTGGATGGTTGGCTCCAGTAATCATCGTAGCAAAGCTTATCATGCAACAAGTCTGGCTGGATAAAGTAGATTGGGACGACGCGTTGAAGCCCATCACTCGAATGAATTGGAAGAATTTCATTAAAAATTGTCCTTCAATAGATTCAGTTTCAGTACCTAGGTGGATCAGATTCAAACCCTCAAGTAAAATTGAAGTACATGGTTTTTGTGACGCCTCAGACTCTTTATGTTAGAGTAGAACATTTAGATCAAACAGTCGACACGTTTCTTTTGGCAGCGAAAACTCGAGTAGCACCCATCAAAAAAATATCTCTGCCTAGATTAGAATTATGCGGAGCCGTTCTCTTAGCAAAATTAACCACAGCGGTGGTTCCCAACATACAAATTGAAAATATTTCAACACACTTTTGGACCGACTCAACGATCGTGCTAGCATGGCTCAAAAAACCACCGTGTTCATGGAGTGCCTTTGTAGGAAATAGAATTTCAGATATTTTAGATAATGTAGGCAACGAAAATTGGAAGCACATAGATTCAGAAAGCAACCCAGCTGATGTAGCCAGTCGAGGATGTTCGCCAAATGATTTGCAGTCACATCATTTGTGGTGGACTGGACCCCAGTGGCTGAAGTTTCCAAAAGACCGATGGCCTAGACACGACATTATGAGCGACACAGAGTTAGAAGCAAAGGCAGTTAAAGTTTTCGCGACCACAATAGTTGAAGATCCTTTGGATAGATTTTCTTCTCTATCTAGGGCATACAAAGTCTTAGCATTTGCGATTCGTTTTTGGCGAAATACCGGCGTCAATCGGACCCGACTTAGAATTTCTTCAGCAGAAATCACCCACGGTGAAATCCAAGATATCAAAGATCGTCTTATTGTTTTAACACAAAAACATTATTTCGCAGAGGAGTATTTAGCGTTAACCCAAAAGAAAAGACTCTCACCGAGTAGCAGTCTTTTATCTCTCAGTCCATTCATTGATTCAAAAGGAATCATTAGGGCAAATGGCCGCCTTGTTCAGTCCCCAGCACTTACATATAACGAGCGCCATCCCATTCTTATCCCATACGAATCGAGATTAGCCCTTTTGTTAGTGGATGCACGGCGGAAATCAACTCATGACTCGCGTAATCAGGTCTGAATTCTGGATATTTAAGTTGAAGCCATTAATCAAGAAGGTAATTCATAATTGTCGAACTTGTGTTTTGTATAAACACCAGACTCAAACGCAAATTATGACCTCACTTCCGCCCCAGCGAACTATGCTGACTCGACCTTTTACCAACACAGGAGTAGATTTTGCAGGACCCTTCAACATAAAGAATTTTACAGGAAGAGCTTGTTTAATAACAAAGGGTTATGTTTGCGTCTTCGTTTGCTTTTCCACAAAAGCAATTCACTTAGAACCCACTAGTGATCTGTCAACTCAGTCCTTTTTAGCCGCTTTATCGCGTTTTATCGGGCGACGTGGATGCCCAGCAAAGGTTTACTCTGATAATGGTACCAATTTTGTAGGAGCAGCAGAATTGATAAAGAAATATAGGCGAGAATTTATGGAGACTCTGAAAAGAGACGCAACCCAAAACAACATTTATCAAAATTTAGAATGGAGTTTTATTCCTCCAGGTGCCCCTCATATGGGCGGATTATGGGAGGCGGGAGTTAAATCATTCAAAACACATCTACGAAAATTTATACCGCAAATGAATTTTACCTTTGAGGAATTTTCGACCATTTTAGCGCGAATTGAAGCCTGTCTTAATTCTCGACCCCTAAGTCCAGCCAGTGACGACCCTTCCGATTTAAATCCTCTTACCCCATCACATTTTCTGATAGGTACCTCCATTTTGACCCCGGCAGAACCAGATGTTTCAGACGAAAACCTCACCCTAGCCAATAGATGGAAACGATTAAAGATTATCTCTCAATATTTTTGCCAAAGATGGAAAACTGAGTATTTGAATGAGCTACATCGTCGATATAAGTGGAAGTATCAAACAGAAAATGTAAAGGAAGACGATTTAATTGTAATTAAAGATGAGAGATTGGCCCCGACTAAATGGAAATTAGGCCGTATAGAAAGAACTTACCTAGGATCAGATCAAAACATTAGGGTCGTGGATATTCGGACAGCTAACGGATTAATTAGTCGACCGATTACGAAAATCGTCAGGTTATTTTCCAACTGACTAACAACTTACTCACTAACCACCTATTTACTAACAACTTATTTCTATGTAAAAGGTCTTGGTACTCACGACTCTTCCATTCTAGATATGGCTGAATATATACCCAGCCCAGCTCTATCCCCGATACGCCAACCCTCGGACAGACGACCCAACCAGCATAATCGGGACCCATCAAGCCAGCAGAGAAGAGCCTCCAATCGGAGTCGGAGTACGGATCCTCGCCCCTCGACCTGGCAATACTCCTGCGGTCTGTGCCAGGCCGACCACGCAATAAGGACGTGCCCTTCTTTCCGCCGACTCACCGCTTATCAGCTGTACGAGACCGTAGAGAGACGGGGCTATTGCCGCAATTGTTTGGCCCGAAGTCACCTGGCGCCTGACTGCCCGGCCCTTACGGCTTGTCGTGAGTGTGACAACCGCAACTCGAGGACCAGCTGGGCAGGGTCGCGCCAACGGAGTCCGTCCTTCGAAGGGCCAGCGTCTTTATACCCACGGCCACCATCAGGATTGTTGTTCAGGAGGAGTTCAAAGTGGTACGAGCCCTCCTGTGCCAAGCCACCACCATATCAAGGATAGCGGCCACCACAGTCGGCAGATTGGGTTTGGCCACAAGGCAACGGCAAGGGCATACCCTTACAAAAATTACTATCAAGCCGTATCATGACCGTCCCTCCACGATAATCAGGACGACTGCGCTTGTCACCAGTGAGCTGCCACGGTTACCCTATTCGAACTCTATTCTTGAAGATCCGACCACCGATTTCAGACGGGCCACCCTGGCCGATGTGGACCCTAGGGGAAACGATCCAGTGGAAGTAGAGATTGGGGGCGACGCCTATGCCTATCTACGAAGAGGAGAGGTGCGTGCCACATGCCTGGGAGCGGTCAGCGCGTTCCAAACGTCCTTGGGCTACGTCTTTGCGGGACCCGTCAGCAATGCCCTTTCTAACAACGAATAGACCCAGATATTAATTGTAAACACAAATCACGGAGGGGGGAGAATGTTTAACGTTGCACCAATCTTTTGGAAACTATGCTATTTTTTTCAGACAATAATGTATATGCATGTGTGTGTATGTGAGTGCAAATGCATTTACATTCCACAAGTATGCATGTGCTGCCTACATAGTTATTGTCCTTTTCCCTTTGTGTCGTCATTTGTTTTTCGCTGCTGGCTGTCTGTCGGTGTAAGAGAGCTTACAACGAACGGACGGTAGGCAGTTGAAACCAGTTGTTAATCGACAGTAATTAGCTTCAAATCGTGCGTCTCCCCCGTGATTGTGGTTAAAGTTTTAAAAGTGCTAAAAAAGTGTAACTTTGAATTTTCTTTATATTTTCACAGAAAAAAGACACCAATAGTGAAGTGACCCAAAATTAATGTAAACGTTTAGTAAATAACAAACAATTTTTTAAACTATAAACATTGAACAAATTGTAAAATAGAACATACACCAATTACCAACATAAGAAAACATTGAATTTATTAACAATAAGAAACACTATTCACATTTTCACATAAAACAACAAGAATTTATTGAAATTGAAAATTTTGAAATTGAAATTATTGAAATTTTTGTTCGAAAGGCAAAAAAGTAAGATCGGCCAATAAACAGTTATGTTGTTCGCTTACTTTTATTCGGTCTGCAAATCTTTGTGATTCTAACTAGGATATTCTCCCGGCTTCAAGACCATTTTGTTTCTATATTATGTGTCACGGCTCAGAAATCATGATCCAATTTTTTAATACATATTTATACACCGCCATGTATAAAATATTTGTTTCTATAATAGTATACGGGCATACATACGTGCATATTGCACCGAAAATAATCTTAATATGGACTGTTAACAGTTATTTTTGCTAAAGCAAAGCAACAACAACAAATGAAACAAAATGGTATTGAAGCCGGGAGAATATCCTAGTTAGAATCACAAAGATTTGCAGACCGAATAAAAGCAAGCAAACAATATTTTCATATTTTCTATTTGTATAAAAATTATTTATTTTCTATCAATAAGTTAGTCAGAAACAAAAATTAATTTGCTCGATGTGGAGCAAATTTATGGAACATTTTTGATGGTATTCTGCTGTCTTACTTGTCGACGAAGTACTTAATGCTAATTAAAATTCAAATTGTTCGCTTCACAAAAGGAGCGATTGGTACCACCATGTTACGTTTCCGCTTTATTCGTGGTTCATCGTATCATTGTGGTGGTTTCCAATCGATTTGGTACCATTTTTACCGTTTACGTCAGTTACGGGTTTCTACGGTCCCTTTGCGAACCTGTTACGTCACGAAATGTCAGTGGTACAAGCGAACATGTAGTCATTTCCACCCAGTTGTCCGCGCCGGTCGCCATGTGGATCCGAAAGTTCAGGGGAAGTTTTACACGGTGCGATTTTCCGTCCAACTTAATAGCAGTCACTATCAAACACATGTTTCACTGATAGAGCTGTGTTATACGAGTATTATAGAATCACATTTATTCTGTCTCATAGTGTAGCTCTAGGAAGTGATGCAGTGTTATGCGGTATTCTAAAAAGTTGTTCGTTGGCAGTCGTGTAAAGGCCACCTTTGTTTGGCGGCGTGTAAAGCTGAGTATAGGCGATTGCCAGATCGGCAAACGTTATCAACCCTGCTAAAATGCTGCAAATATACGGACAATGACAGATTGTTAGGCAACGGTGAATTGACAGTTCAGACGATTGCAAGAAAACATTACAATTTCATATATTTACAATATATTTTGTAAATATTTATATGCAGGATTGCCAATAAAAATACATTATAGACAGTGTTGCAAATAAAATGTTTTTCTGGCAATGGCGCCGTTGTCAAATGCATAAACTTCGCACATATAACAATCTGTTAATTATCTCGCAATGACTTTTCTCCTAAAGACGATTGCCAGATCGGCAAACGATATCAACCCTGTTAAAGTGCTGCAAATATACGGGCAATGTCAGATTGTTAGGCAAAGGTGATTTGACAGTTCAGACGATTGCAAGAAAACATTACAATTTCATATATTTACAATATATTTTGTAAATATTTATATGCAGGATTGCCAATAAAAATACATTATAGACAGTGTTGCAAATAAAATGATTTTCTGGCAATGGCGCCGTTGTCACATGCATAAACTTCAAACATATAACAATCAGCAAATTATCTCGCAATGACTTTTCTGCTAACGTTGCAAAACAAAAATTGTATGTTCACACGGTTGTAAATTCACACGGTTGCATTTTTCCGCCATTTTTCTGGCAATGTTGTCCGATCTGCAAATCGTCTGTACTTACCTTAACGTTGCAAAACAAAAATTGTATGTTCACACGGTTGTAAGTTCACAGGGTTGCATTTTCCGCCATTTTTCTGCCAATGTTGTCCGATCTGAAAATCGTGTGTACTTACCTTTACCTTAAGGGACATTTTTTGATTTGCGTCGTGTAGGGGCCGGCAAGCCACAGGTGGCTCGTCTTTAGTGGACTCCGGTCCGTCCGAAAGTCCATCGTCCCGTGTTCCCACAACCGAGCGAACGGACCCCGCTGCTGAGGGAGACAGTTGACCGGAGTAACCGACCGAGGAGACACACACACCACCAGAGAGGCACCCCAGCATCCCGAGACCCAGCGGAACCTCAACAGCCTGGTACGGCCCCAGACACAAATAAAATAAAAAAAAGGTGTAGGTTATTAAACTTCAAAAATCGAATGTCATAGCACTTTATTGACACACTGTATATGTCAGAAGCGGCCACTACATACCCGGCATTGCCCGGGTAGTCTTTTTAAACACCCTGATCCTAACATCGTCAGATTGAAGTCAGTACGTACATATACATTTTAGATTATTAGCTCTTAAAGAACTATTAAAAGCAGTGAAATACTGACAAGTAAAACAAGTAAAAGCGTTAAGTTCGGCCATGCCGAATCTTATATACCCTCCACCATGGATAGCATGTGACCTCACAAAATAACTCAACCTAAAGAAAATAACACCGAAAAACAAAAAAATATAGTAGATGAGAACAGTAGGAATCACAGCAAGTTAGATGTTATATATATGCACTGAAAAAATAGTAATAAAACTAATGATGACACACTCTTATATTAAGTATGCTACCTCGGCATCAATTCAATGACAATTTTCATTAAAATAATGAAAATTTACACGTTTTTTACGAAATTTTCCTTAATATAAAGTTTTTTGAATTTGAATCATTAGTTTTGTGTACGCGCTTCTTTAAATGAACGCATTTAAATTAAAGAAAAAAATCATTATTTTTGTGACAATCCACATTATTTTAAGTAATATTTCAAAAGGATTTTCTACATTAACACTATGACGTAGACATGTCATAGTTTTAATGCCGAATCGGACTTAATTAACAGTATGAGATATTTGAGTAATAAATTTAGGGCTATGCTCCCCTTAAAAGAAAGGCTGTCTTGGTAATAAATTTTATGACTATTGTCATTATTTTTAAGAATACATACGAGAGAATTTTACAATCTCTCTCTCCCTCTCTCGCTCGGAGAATCACTTTTGTTTGGTAATGTGTGAATCAATTATGGAATGATAGAAGAGAAAAACAGTTCTGTTGTTCGTTTTCTTTTAAATCATCAGTTATTTACAAGCGATGGAAGGAAACGGTTGTCTGTTTTCGGGACGCGGATTGTGAAAAAATTTGATTGCTGTGAATATGTAAGTATACGGGCATACATACGTGCATATTGCACCGAAAATAATCTTAATATGGACAGTTAACAGTTATTTTTGCTAAAGCAAAGCAACAACAACAAATGAAACCGTCGTGTACATGTGTGTATGCATGTGGTTATGCCGTCAGCGTCACCATCGATCTCTGTGATAAGGGAGTGCGTGTGTCATAGTTATTTTTGCTGTATGTTATTTATGGCGATGTATGTACATGCGTTTTTGAAGGAGATCTTGTTTGTAAGTCCTGTGAAGAGATTTGTGCCAAATGGATGATAAAAATGTGAGTAATAGATTTTGTAATACTGAAAGAGACAGTGGGAAAATGTTTAGGTACGTGAAAAATAATATTATTATCCTGAAATAAACATCTTATTGGCAATTACAAAATTACAAAACACATTTTAATTGAAAGTATTTATTTATTAAAAATACCAGCGCATAATGCAGAAATGTAAAATTATTTGGGGCAATATAGAAAATTATTATTAATAATATGTTATACATATAACTATCTTTTTTAATTTTTTTAGTAAAACAATTTTAGAATGGGTCTTTTGTGAGAAGAGTGGCAAATTTTACAAAATATTTCAACATAAGTATTATATATGAAGGGCTGAAATATTTCTCTTAGTTTTCAGCGTTTTCCAATTGTGATATGATAAAATTTATTTGCATTTTTTTTTGTTTATAGATAATTTTATTTGATTTATTTTCAGAAAAAATTTAATTATTAATTTTAGACCACGCAATATTTGAAGGTAAATGTGATGGATATATGAATGAGATATAGTGGCTAGCCGAGCCACACAGAAAAAAACACCTTTTAATTTTAGCTTTATTATAAAATTAATTTCAAGATATTAATGTTTATTTAGTTTAAGATTCAAAGTTTAGCTTAACCGAAATTCAGTATAATTAGTAATAAGTATTTATTTAAATGTATGTAATTTTACACAGCAAGGCAGGAGTACTTTTTCGTTGGTTTCTACTTAACAACTGATTCTACGTATTTACTTTAGCTTGCCTAGAAGTCAAGCGACAGAAATATGTAACAAATCAAAATAAATAGACATCAAAGAATGTATAAAGAGACAGAATATGCAAAGATCAACGACCAGCATGCAGTGGCCTTGATCTTGAATTGAAAGAAGACGAATATAATAATTCGTCAAATAGGCAGGGCAATAGAAATTACAAGTTATATTGCAACAAAAACTATCAATAGCGACAAACATGCATACTCCTTTTCTCTGCTTACATATATACATTCGTATATATGTAACAGCGCTGAAGATAGAATGCTTAGCGTCGCTAAGATGCGTTGACTGCAACTGACCACCGAGTAAGGTGACCAGTCGCACAAAAATAGTGATAACTTAAATCTAATAATTAAATGAATATATATATAAGAAATTAATCCGCAACAGCAGTGCTGAATGCCATTTATAAATTACAACAAATAAGTGAGATTTGGAAACAATATTTGTAAGTATTATTTATTTCTGAACAAATATATTTTATTTGAAAATCAAGAAATTTAATTTGGAACGCATATATTACGGTATTAGAACAAAATATATTTGCGAACTGACGTTCACATATAAAATACGTGTTTTCACACAAACAAAGTTATTGTTAAAAAGTTTTCCAAATATAGTTTATTTAAAAAGATGTTTTCCTTTTTTGAATTTTAGCTTAAATTTTTCCTTGATTTCGTGTTCATAATTGCTTCATAAGTACTTCATAATTAAACCTGCTGTTAGATTAGGCCCATTTGGTCCAATTTTTGTATCGTTTCCTTTTATATGAAAAATGTAATGTTGACCAAATGGACTCTTAATCTAGGATTCGTACAGATTTGCTAATCTAACACCAGAGTTAAGAATGTCATAAGCAGCATTAGCTTTTGTTTTATAGACGTATTTTTTAATAAGTTTTTGTAGTTTTGTTTGCTAACAAAACTTAAGATTTTAAATCTAAGTCACGATTGATTTTTTTGAGAAAATTATTTTTAATAACTCAATTTATATGAAAAATTTCACTTTCGCCAAAACAATCAGTTTTTATAATTAATAATATCTTACATAAATATTTTTTTAACTTTTTGTACAGCAAATTTTGTATGGATCTATTATGAGAATTTGTGTCATAGAAGAGTGACTGATTTGAATATATCTCTTATTTTTCAACATTTTGTGACAGTTATATGATAAAATTTATTTTAATGCTTTATCGTATATAAATCATTCTGTTTGATTTCTATTCAAATTATTTTTATTTTAGTTCGCGCGATTGAACTTTATTTGGAAATATGAAAAATGCAGTGGGGAATTAAAAATTTACAAATTGCAGGAAATGAGTGAGAATACAAACTATATGATATAAGAATATAATATTTGTTTTATATAATTTCTATTTAAATTCCAGCCAAATTCTAGGTTAAAAATCATTAAGGTCGGTTCCGATAAAAATTGTTCATGGACAACATATAGAGAAACGAATCCCGCTATAGAATCGATACATAACAATACAATATTCGAATAAAAGTCAAACTTCATAGTGTGTTGGCCGATTTGTCTTTATACAATTACACATTGTTTTATATTATAAAATGTTCAAGGTTATCCGTAATATGTATTATATTTTTTGTATTTTCCAATATAAAATATAACAAATAAAATATTTATTTCGAAAGATAAAGTGTTGTGTTATTGAATTTTCTATGAATATTAAATGATTTCAAAGAAAGTGATTCATTTAAAAGAGTAACATTATAATCAATATAATGTAACGAATTTTCCATACATATTTAAAAAAACTGTATTTAAATTCATGTATGCCTTAAATTAATTACCAGTATATTCTTATATCAAGGACAAACATTTTAAATTTTATTACGATAATGTTTTAAATTATATGATATTTTACTAAAAATAAGCACCCGCCATATTTAAATTTACGCAAAAATGTGATTATTTTAAGACCAAACATAATTAGTTTTATTACCCAAAATTCTTAATTCTATGAAATGCATCCTCAAAACAAGTACTATTCACATCTTTAAATTAACTGTAAAACCTTCTTATTTTTATAGCGATGGTCTTTGGCTCGAAATCATTGCCGAAATCTTAAACTTTACGAAAAATTCATTGATTTTCAGTACGCTTTTTTTAGTGTGGGGCTATATCAAAACATTGACCGATATGGCCCATTTGCAATCCCAAACAACCTGCAACTATAAGAAATATTTATACCAAATTTGATCAACCTAGCTCTTTTATTGCGGACTGTAGCGTAATTACCACAGACGGACGGACAGACGGACATGGCTAAATAGTCTTAGAATTTTACGACGATTAAGAATATATATACTTTATGGGGTCTCAGATCAATATTTAGAGGTGTTACAAACGGAGTGACAAAATGAATATACCCCCCATCCTACGGTGGAGGGTTTTAAATGGCTTTGTTGAGAGCTACATCTACACGTGGACTGCAACAGAATAACATTTTATTTGTATAAATGTTATTGAGATGAATTCTTGCCAAAATAGCATATAAACTGCAAAGTTTCAGCTAAATTTCTTAGATAATGTGGTGTTTATGGCTTAAATAAGCCTTTTTGGGGGGCGACATCTATAGGTAGGCTATAACAAGATATGAACTGATTTACAAAATTTTTACAGCGATGAATTCTTGTCTTAATTAAATACAGACTGCAAAGATTCAGTTAAAATGCTTAGAAAATATGGTATTTATGGCCTAAATACGTATATTTTAGAGCGAACTCTATATGAACCGATTTGTAAAATTTGTTATTAAGTATGTTGTTTAGGCTGGGCTGTTTGGTCAGATTATTTTTTATGCAGTAGGTTTAGGTTAGGGTGGCAGCCGTATTTTTTTACAAGCTCACATAGACCAGTTTAGGTCCCTAGTGTTACCACGGGCTGAAATGCCCCTCATCGAAACCAACCTGTTTGATATATAAATTTATCGATATTACGAATATCAGTACTGGAAAGATCTGTTAGGCTGCCGACCCCAGTATGTCCAGTCGTCGTTTACTCAAAGCGGGACAGTCGCAAAGCATGTGCTCAATGCTCTCCACTTCTTCCTCATCTCCACAGCTTCGGCAGAAGTCATTGGAGTCAATACCCAATCTTTTGGCGTGTTCGCCGATCAAGCAGTGTCCCGTCAGAAACTGTACTAAGGTAGACAATCGTTTCCTCTCTAGTACGAGGAGATATTTTGACCTTCTCAAGTCATACCTTGGCCAGATTTGTCTAGCTACCCTGCAGGTGCCGATTTCTGTCCATCTTTCGTTGGACTGCCTGATTGCCTCTTGCCTAAGCCAAAGCTTGCACGTGGATAGTGGCGCACCAATATATGCAAATTCTTCGAGAATTTGTAATGTCGTCCCTTTCCTAGCAAGTTCATCGGCTTTGCAGTTTTCCGGGATGTCCCTATGCCCAGGCACCCATATGAGGTGTATATTAAACTGCTCAGCCATCTCGTTAAGAGATCTGCGGCAGTCGAGGGCTGTTTGTGAATGTAGGGATGTTGCCTCCAGAGAATTGATGGCCGCCTGGCTGTCCGAGTAAATGACAACGCCAGTGTTGGTTACTATGTTGCGACTCAACCACTTGGCGACTTCCCATATTGCCATTATTTCGGCTTGATAGAAACTGCAGGTATCTGGTAGTCTGTGAGCTATATCCAGACTAAGTTCTTCACAGTGTACTCCGAAGCCAACCTTTTCGGCAAGCTTCGAACCATCCGTGTAAAAGTGGAGATGGTTTGTATTACCTGGTATTCTGCCGACCCATTCATCTCTGGCGGGAATCATAGTGATGTAATTTCTCTCGAAGGTGTACACAGTTGGTATATAGTCCACTCGGTCGGTTACCATAGCACTACACTTTGATATCCTCATGTGACCATAGTTCTTGTACCTCCACATTGATAGGCAGTTTAATCTTATTGCCGCTTTGGTTGCAACTTCTCTCGCCACAATATTAATCGGCAGTATATGGAGTAGGGCTTGTAGAGACTCGGTCGCTGTAGTCCTTAAGGCTCCGCTTATGCTCAGGCAGGCAGTTCTCTGAACCTTTGTTAGTAGGTTTGTAATGGTTAGTTTGTCAGTTGCCGTCCACCATACGACAATACCGTATAACAGTATTGGACGAACTACTGCTATATATATCCAGTGGACGATTTTAGGAGGGAGTCCCCACCGCGACCCTACAGCCTTTTTGCAGGAATATAAGGCGACGTTGGCCTTCCTTACACGTTCCAATACGTTATGTCTAAATAACATTTTCCTATCTAGAATTATTCCTAAAAATTTTGCACTTTCAGAAAAGACTAGATCTGTTCCATTTATCCGAGGTGGAGGGTCCACATGTGGGACATTATTCATCCTAGTAAAGAGAACCAATTCTGTCTTGTTGGGGTTAACGTCCAAACCGCTGCTTCTGGCCCATCTAGCCAACTTGTTCAGAGCCACCTGTAGGATGTCTCTGAGGACGTTTACGAATTTGCCACTCACTGCGATTGCCACGTCGTCCGCATATGCCACGACCTTGCAGGCACAACGTTCTAGATCTAGCAGGATTTCATTCACCGCTAGGTTCCAAATTAGTGGAGACAATACTCCTCCTTGCGGGGTCCCTCTGTTTACATACCTTGTTAGAGTTGTGGACCCTAGACATGCTGTTATGCGTCTTCTGGTGAGCAGACTTTGAATTAGTCTAATCAAACTAGTGTTAACTTTTAGATGTGAGAGTGCTGCAATTACCGCATCTGAGTGAATGTTGTTAAAAACCCCTTCTATGTCCAGAAATGCCACCATGGTGAATTCCTTGAAATGCAGGGACGATTCGATAGTGCTCACAAGTTCGAGCAGGGCTGATTCTGTAGACTTGCCCTTATTGTAAGCATGTTGGTTCCCCGACAGGAGTTTTGTATCCAGGGTTTCTCTAATGAAATGATCTAAAAGTCTTTCCAGACCTTTCAATAGGAACGAGGTTAGGCTAATTGGTCTGAAGTCTTTTGGCCTAGTGTGTGATATCTTTCCCGCTTTAGGTATGAATACCACTTTGGTATCCCTCCATCGATTCGGGACGTATGAAAGCCTGATACAGCCTACATAAATTTTCTCCAGCCAGGGGATAATGTACTTTAACATTTTCTGCATTTCTGCTGGGGTGATGCCATCTGGTCCAGGTGACTTGAAGGGCTCAAAGCTGTTAATAGCCCAGCTTATTCTGGATCTCTCAGTCAAGAAGCTAGCGACGCTCGCAGTCCACTCGCACTCTTGTTGGTCCTGCTGATCCTCGGGTTCTGTTACAGAGTTCCCCGGGAAATGTGTGTCGAGCAGTACATTGAGCGACTGCTCGCTGTTGTTGGTCCAGTTATTTGCCTCATCCTGTAAATATCCCACTGTACAGGGTGAAGCAGATAATATCTTCCTCAGCCTAGCGGCGTCGGAGACCTTTTCCACTTCACCACAGAAGGTATACCAAGAGCGCCTTTGCGCCTTTCTAAGCTCCTTCTTATAGATCTTGAGTTGCTCTTTATAGGCATCCCAATCATTAGCGACCCCAGTAGATTTAGCCTTATTGAATAGCTTGTTGCAGGTCTTTTTCATAGCCGTTAGCTCAGAAGTCCACCATTGGGGTTTAGTTTTACCCTTGTACCTTGTTTTTGGACAGGCTTCTTCAAGGGATCTATTGAATGATATGGTGATATGATCGACCAGATTATCCAGACCGGCTTTGTCATTCGGTTCGTACAGAAGTTTAGAGTTGAGGACTTTCTTGAAATTCTTCTCATACAGATGCCACTTTGTCTTTCTTACAGTTTTGTGGACGGCGGGTTTAGGCGCTTTTTCCGCGAGTTTGAACTCAATATAATGGTGATCTGAGAATGAGCGGTCGTCCAGTACATTCCACCCAATAATTTTGTCTGACAGCCGGTCAGTAGCAAACGTTACGTCGAGTACTTCTTGTCTGTCTTTAATTGTGAAGGTCGGTTTATTACCTATGTTACAAATACTAAGGTTGGTAGTTAGAATAAAGTCAAGAAACGAATCACCCCTATTGTTTATATCCGTACTACCCCAGATAGTATGATGAGCGTTCGTGTCTGCGCCAATAATCAGCTCGAGCTCGTCAGACGTTGCTTCTTCTACTACTTCCCTGAATAGAGCAGTCGGTACTACAGATTGATAAGGCAAGTAGCTGGAGACCACCCAATATATGCGATTGCCGATCTCCAGGCTAGCAGCTGTTTGGTCTTTACCACTTAAATTAGTCAGGAGAAAGATACTTAGATCTTTCCTGGCCAGAATGCAGGTTCTTGGAGTGCCTTCACAGTTGGCCACAAGCAGTTTAAAGTTGGGTGTCCTAATACCGCACACCCTTCCTCACACTACGTAGAGCTCCTGTATCAGGACGACGAAGAGCCGCTGAGGCTGCTTTAGCGTGATGGAGGTTAATCTGTAGAATTCTTACCATCATTGGTAATTGACAGATTAACATCCACCCCGACAAGGGTGTTATCGAACTCTTCGTCCGTATCGTCGAGAAGCATGTCCCCGCCAGATGCGTCAAAGAGTCCGGAGACTCCCCTCAGCCTCTCTGTGTCCGAAGTGGAGCTTTTGTCCTCAGAGAAGGACGTTACAGATCTTCTGTTAGAGTTGGAGTCACCACAAATAATAGGCGTGGGTACCTCCTCACTTCCAGAAAGTGCCACGGTGGACGACTCACCTTCTGCAGTGGGAGCTATATCCTGCTTGTATATCTTCAAGACTATAGTCTCGAAGCCATATTGTAGGGTTGCACTCGCACTTTGTATATGGGAAGTGGATTCAGTGTTAAGGATAAGATTGACCTGCCGCTTTTTACCATCCGCCTCACCCACCTTGCTGATTCTCCAATTAAGGGCCGGCAGACCAGGATTGGAATCTTTTATTATTTCTAAGATGTCAGCCGGGTTGGAGGGCTCTTCTGTAACCCAGGTGATGGCTCTAGGGTGACTAGGGATGTTGTTTTTTCGACAACATCCAACTGGGCACCCGGCCACACCTCACCCGCTCGACTCAGAACAGCCTTATACAGGTCTACTGATCTGGCATCACCGAAATATAAGAGCTTTACTCTCCCCTGATGCCATCCTGCATCGTTGCAGATTGGTGGTTTGCCCGGCATTTCTCTACGGACATCGAGGTAATGAGCCATAATGGCTGATTGTACATGACTCCATTTGTCCTTGAGGATGGATCCATCCTCACTACTTCGGTCTATAACAGCCATCACTAGACTCTCCTTCGCCACTTCATTGAAGGGCTTGGTGAGTGTCCTGTTGATGGTGACATTAGGGCCTCTTGCCTTTTTCGAAGGCAGGGGTTCATCAGGTGATCTGATTCGTTTTACTTTATTAGCCGTTAACACAGCTGAATTTGTGGCTCTTTCAGCCGACTCATTGGCCTTAGAAGCATCTATGACGAATTTAGCCCAGGTAAGTGACTCTTTTGTTTTTCTTTTTGTTTTTTTAGACCGTAATAGGTACTACGATGTAGGCCTTACAGACTTTGTACAGATTTTTGCTATTGCGTAATAGGTACTGGTAACTATCCGCTATGTGATAAACACGTCCGTTCACTGCGAATGATCAGCAACGATTTATGAAGTAAATAAAACTAATTTATTTCATGTTTCACTCAACGTTTCGCTGGTTTTATTCCAACTTCATCAGGGGTAATTATTGAAAATCCTAGCGACAAAATTATATATTTATTGCTTTTAATTAGATTGATTGGTAAAAGTATTGTAGAATTACTTACAATTAGTTTTACATTTTTCATTAATAAATATTATTAAAAAACTGGATATCACGACACAAAATGTATAATAATAATTAATAAATAAAAAGGTAAATATTGCAGCAAAATTTAATACTAATATCACAGGAACCGATCATTTTAAAGTATTGCAACTGAATATTGCAGTTTAGTGTTGTCTTTATCCTCTTTGGTGTTTATGGATTTGTATATTCGCTCTTGTATTCTTAGACTCTCTAGAGTGTACCTCTTGTTCTCTATTTTCTCGCTGTCAAGTATTTTGACATTTTTGAAGTCTGCCATATGACCACACTCTTTCACATGTTGTGCCAAAGCTTTACTTACTTTGGCTTTATTTATGTCAGCTTCGTGTTCGCTCAGCCTGACACTCAACATTCTCTTCGTGGTACCAACATACACTCTATTGCATTTTTCCCCTTCTTTCCCTGTACAAGTGATTTCGTATAAAGTCAGTCAATTACGAAGATGTGCCGTCGCATAACGAGTAGCTGAGAGTGACGAATGAATAGGAATTTGATTTCAACGAGTATGGGTTATCTCGTATTTTCAGATCGATTTTCCCGATTTTTTATACCCTCCACCATAGGATGTGGGGTATATTCATTTTGTCACTCCGTTTGTAACACCTCTAAATATTGATCTGATATATTGTTAATCGTCGTAAAATTCTAATACGATTTAGCCATGTCCGTCTGTCCGTCCGTCTGTGGTAATCACGCTACAGTCCGCAATAATACAGCTAGGTTGATCAAATTTGGTACAAATACTTCTTATAGTTGCAGGTTGTTTGGGATTGCAAATTGGTCATATCGGTCCATATTTAGATATAGCTCCCATATATAGCATCTAACTTGTTGTGATTCCTACTGTTCTTATCTACTATATTTTTTTGTGTTTTCGGTGTTATTTTCTTTAGGTTCGAGTTATTTTGTGAGGTCACATGCTCAAAGAAAATAAAGTTATAAAGAAGTTCCGTCAAGTAGCGAGTAGTCTATCAGTGACGAACGAATAGAAATTTGATTTCAGCGAGTGATTTTTTGCGTGTTTCAAGGCCGATTTCCGATTCGATTAATATCGATCGTTATATACCAAAAAAGTTTAAAAAAAACTACTCCAGAAAACTATATTTTTCGCGTTTGAAAATCATTTCTATTCGTTCGTAACTCACGCAAATGTAAACAAAGTCACAACGGAACATCTGTGTAATAGAGAGTCTGTGCACATGCTATCCATGGTGGAGGGTATATAAGATTCGGCATGGCCGAACTTAACGCTTTTACTTGTTTGCAATTATCACGATTAGAAAATTAATATCAATCGATACGCACAAAAAAAGTTCAAGAAAAGGCAGCGACAAACTATTTTTTTGCATTTGAAAAATCATTTCTATTCGTTCGTAACTCGTGTCAGTCGTCGCCTGTCGTAGCGAACGGACGTGTTATCGCAGAGCGGATAGTTTTTAACCTATTACGCAATACCTATTCACCTACCTACTACGCAACTAGAAGGTTTGTTGTTTATAAAGCGTAGGTTGAATTGGATGCATCGGTCGCTGGACAGAAATTTCTGAGCTCAGTCTGGAAGGCCTATACCGACGTACCTATTACGGGCTAATACTGGCTATGGGGGTGTCTCCCCCAACCAATTTATGATTAAACCAAAAAAGACGAAGGAGATTACGGCGCAGGGGAGGGAAAACCCAGTGCCGGCGACAAGCGTTGATTCACTCACGAGTCGTGTGTCGTCGTTATCGAACAATCGTGAGCAAGCAACGAGCTTTGGTGCCTTGGATACCGTAGTCGAAAATGAAACAAGAGCACATCCAGCCGCAGGCAAAACAAATGATGAGACAGATGAAGCAGAACCCAGCCGGGGCTTTAAGCAACCCCAGCCTTTAAAAACCAGTGGGGAATCTGACTCTGAATCATCAAATGAAAACAATGTCACTATTGTTGCTAACTCAAAGAGACTGTCAGGGGCACAAAGAAGGAAACTGAATAAGTTGAACCGACAGAACCTATTACGGGATGAACCTGACAATTCTATCTCCAATATAAACATGGAGGCCGCTAAAAGAGTCAGGTCTCCCGAAGAACATAGCGCTGTGAAAGTGACTAAGAAGAAAAAGGGCTCGCCGTCTTCCAGTAATTCGGATAAGCCTAACGTAACCACACAAAAGGAGGTCTCTAGTCTGGGTCCTTCGATTGTGGGCGGTAAAGTTGACCCAGTAACGCAGGTCAAGTCAACCAAATCATCCGTTAAGGATGAGGCTTTAACCAAAAAGACTCTACAGACACGGAAAAATCAATTGGCCATAAAGAAGGGTAAGAAGCCAGCGTCTTATTCTAATATAGCTAAACAACATTTTCGAGACGATCTATGCTACGCCATAATTGATAGCAGTAGTGCATCTGGCAGAATCCCCGAAGAACAAAAGAGTAACTTCGAAGATTTGGTCTATACGAGGGTAGCGGAATACGTCCTCGAATCTAAGGATGAACCACCAATCGAAGTAATGAGTTGCAAGTTTGAGAAAGGTGTTTTGATGCTAAGGCTGGCATCACATCGCTGCGCGGGTGTCCTCGTAAAACTTGTGGATAGCTTCCCCTCACCTTGGGACGGCGCAAAGCTAAAATTGGTAAGGAAAAGCGACATTCCTGAACTCATAAAAACGACCCTATATGTTAAGGGATGTCCCAGTAAGTTCTCATCAGAGTACATACTCGACATCATTGGCAAACAGAATTCAAAACTTTCCGTGAGAAAGTGGGACGTCTTCTATAGGAAGGATGACACCGAGGGTACTCTCCTCGTGTTTAGCATAGACCCAGAATCCAAGAACAATCTTGTCATGGCGAAGGGCATGGCGTACTTCTTGATCTGGACAGTCTTTTTCAAAATTGGAAAGGTCCCGATTGGCAGGACAGATGAATCGAGTCCAAATATACTGTCTGAAGAGGCAAACACTGGTTGTGAACGGATGGAGACAAGTGAGACACTGCCAAAAACTGATGTGGAAGTAGTCAATAACACCATCAGTTCACCAATAGTACCGCCACTTTTGCTGGAAGTTCCCAGCAAAGGTGGTGATCAAAATAAAAAGAGCCACAAAACGATTCAAAACAATGAGGGAGCGACACAAAATAACACCGCCTCCCAAAATTGTCGACTGGAAGATGGTGTAATAGGTAGTGAACGAAAGGAGGAGAATGACCCACAACCAAATACTGAGGGAATGCCACCAAATAGGATAGACTTCCAAAAGAAACTTTTACTGGAAAGACAATGATTGAGGTCATCCAGATAAACCTCCACCGGAGCGAGACAGCATTCAACGCTCTGATGGACATCATAAATCAAGGCAGGGTTCATATTGCTTTGATCCAGGAACCATGGACAACTAGCAACAAGGTTACTGGATTAAACCATGTGAACTATAACCTTTTCTACGCTAACACAGGTACTCGTCCAAGGATTTGTGTTCTGTGCCATAAAAACTTATGTTTTATTTTCTCTCCAGAGTTGTCAACATCGGACGCAAGGGTGCTGAGGCAACGTAATGGAAATATGTACCTGGCGTCAATATATCTGCCATTCGATGCGCCGACATTGCCACCTACGTCGGAATTACAACGTCTGGTGAGGGAATCCAAACACACAAGTAATGAGTTATTAGCTGGATGTGACGCCAACTCCCATCATATCGCTTGGGGTAGTACTAACACCAATAAAAGGGGACACGCCCTTATCGAATTTTTGAATACAAATGACCTCATAACTCTTAACATAGGAAACACTGCAACCTTTGTTAACAAAATTAGGGAAGAAGATTAGATATAACGATATGTTCAGAAAATCTTATTGATGAGATTCATGAGTGGAGGGTTTCGGATGAACACTCCTATTCAGACCACCGTTATATAAGGTTTAAAATGCACGGCCACCGCCAAACCCCATAAGTTTCCGTAATAAGGCTAAGACCGACTGGACTAAGTTCGGAAATCTACTTAGAAATCGTTTGGGGCAGCCTACACGCGATTATCTATGTGCAGAAGACATTGATATCAATGTTAAGAAGATTACCGAGGCTCTTGTAAAATCATTCGAAGATAGTTGCCCACTTCGAGAAAGGAAATCTGCCTTCGAGAAACCCTGGATGACAGGACAAATTCGCTCGATTGGCAAAGATGTCCGCAGACTTTACAACAGAGCTCGACGTAAAAAACAATCAGTATATTGGGACGACTACCGCAGAAGACTCAAAGAATACAATAAAATCGTTAGATCGGCGAAACGTAACTCCTGGAGGCTTTTCTGTGAACAGGTAGACAGCGTTAACAGCATGTCTAAAATGAAAAAGTTCCTCTCAAAAACTCATGTCCAAACCGAAACACTGGTGGATGAAACGGGTAAAAGGATGGAAACTATAGAGGATACCGTAAAGCTCTTGATGAAAACTCATTTTCCGACTGGTAATGCTGGACCAACAGAGGAACAGTTACAGAATGAAAATGTATTGCATCAAGTACCTATTACGGATATAACAGATGGTATGGTTAAAGAAGCGATAAAAAGTTTCTCTCCCTTTAAGGCTGCGGGACCGGATGGAATATTTCCAGCACTTCTGCAGAATGAGGTGGATCTGGTATCAACTCATCTGGCTGGAGTGTTCACTACATGCCTAACCTAAAAAACTGGCAAGAATCAAGGGTGGTCTTCATACCAAAGCCTGCCAAGGCGAGTTATACGACCCCAAAAGCTTATCGACCCATTAGCCTTACTTCTTTCCTGTTAAAAACAATGGAGCGAATAATTGATAACATGGTCAAAGGTAAAATAGCGGATGACAGGCTAAAATTCAAACAACACGCCTATGTCAAAGGAAGATCAGTGGAAACAGCTCTGCATGAGGTACACATAGAAGAGTCCTTCAGTAAAGAAATGTATACTGTTTGCATAGTCATTGAGGGCGCATTTAACAATGTACAGACCGATACACTTATCCAGTCCTTAGACGAGTTTTAGGTTGACCGGGCGCTGAAAAACTGGATCAATAATATGCTAAGGAATAGGTGGATTATTTGTGGGTCATATGACGTAAAAACTAGAGACAAGATAAATCGTGGTATACCTCAGGGGGGCATTTTATTGCCTCTTCTATGGGTTACGACGATACACAGTCTCCTAAAAGCCCTCACCAATGAAGGACTTAAACCAGTCTGTTATGCAGACGACGTTGTAATACTTCTAAGGGGCTTTCATCCAAATCTATTATGCAGAAGAGCTGAAGAGGCACTTAACATAGCATATAACTGGGCACAACCAAGGGGATTAAATGTTAACCCAGACAAAACAGAAATATGTCTATTTACAAGGAAAACGAAGATCCCACGTTTTACCCCGCCTCGATTCCTGAATAAGACAATTGCTATAACTAAAAAGGTAAAATACTTGGGAGTAATCTAGGATCAGAAACTGTACTGGAAAGATCATCTTGAAGAAAGAGTTACAAAGGCACACAGATGTTGGCCGTTGTGCAGAATAGCTATAGGTTTAAAATGGGGACTACGTCCAAATATGACTCGCTGGCTTTACATGAGCGTGATCAGACCAATAATCACCTACGCCTGTGTAGTGTGGTGGACATCAATGGACAAGAAGTGCAACGTAATACCTTTGCAAAAAATTCAACGTATGTGCTGTCTAGGCATTAGCGGGGCATTTAGAACTGCACCAACAGAAGCGTTGAAGACTATACTGCACATCCAACCAATAGACATCCGTATAAAGTATGAGACAGCCCTCACAGCAAGACGTCTACAAGTGATGGGTGAATGGATAAATCGAGACCACAAGTCGTACCATCAGAAGATTTTAGAATATCAAGTTGGTCACATTCAAACGCCAGAAATCTCGGACCGCATTCCTGAAGTGCGGCTTACAGCTACCTGTGATACGTTTGTGCCAGACAGACGCTCCTGGGAAAATGGAACTTTGGCCCATGTGCCAGTGGGAACCAGCTGCTACACGGATGGGTCCAAGCGAGGAGGAAGGACGGGTCGGGGACTTTTTATTTATGAACCAGAAGTCGAACTTCACTTCCGCCTCCCTGACCATAACACGGTATTTCAAGCTGAAATTCGAGCAATCACGGAGTGTGTGAACTGGCTCAGTAACACGACAAAGCCTAAATATGCCAACATCTTCACAGATAGCCAAATGGCGATTAAAGCAATAACATCGGAAAGGGTCAAATCCAGAACTGTGTTGGACTGTAAAAGAACGATAAATGATTACTCAGCCCATGGTCAATTGCGTATTTGCCGGGTACCAGGACACAACGGAGCGATTGGAAATGAACGGGCAAACAGCTTGGCTTCAAAGGGCAGAGAACTTCGAGTAATAAACTTGGAAAATTGGAAACCTTTCGAAGCCACGAAGGATGAGTTGATGCACTGGGCAGGGATGGCTCACAAAACTGTGTGGAATAGCGCAACAGTAGGAGCAACTGCAAAGATACTGTGGGGTGACCCAAATGAAAAGAAAACAAGAAGTCTTCTGAAACTAAACAAGATCGATATTAATAAGATGATGAGTGTTCTAACGGGACACTCAAGCTTACAAGCACATCTTCATCGCATAGGACTAGCAGAAAACGACGAATGCAGGGCATGCAGAGCAAACATCGAAACGATAGAACATTTTCTGTGTCACTGCCCGGCTTTCACACATGCAAGATCCCAACATTTTGGGTCCCACATATTACCAGACATGACTCATCTCAGAGAATATGACTGGAAGATACTGAGAAAATTCGTGTCTAGTACAGATTTTCTGTAACTCGTGAGGTATAAAAAGATCATAAATAAGGAGCGCACAACAGGCCGAACCACTGGCTTAAGTGTATGTCCATGGACATGAGACGTTTAATCGTCTCCTCTCTTCAACCTAACCTAACCTAGCCTAACTCGAGAAAATATAAACAAACATAAGGGAGTGAAGATAAAGTTAAAAGTTATAGTCAAACAGTCGAGACAACAACCCTTGGGAATAAGTGTTATACTGGCATCCATAGTCAAAGTTAAAGTCAAACTGACTCTATAGTCAAACTGACTGTACAGTGAAAGTTATTGTATAATCAAGCATAAATATGATAATTTTGACATGGTTCTTTCTATGATTTCTATGGTTTAAACAAATATATATATATAACAGGTGGCGCAAAAGTAACCTTTCGATGTTATGTTAGACGCGATTGGCGGTCAGCAGCCAACAGCTGATGCACCGTCTGGACTTTGTACGGAAACATCTTCAAATCTTGTACCAAAATTCGCTGTAGAGACCGTCGACTGATACCCATTTGCGTGGCACGTCGTCTGGTCGATGTCGACGGCGCTTCCATGACATCCTCGGCTACAGCAGCAATATTCTCTGCAGAACGGCTACTCCGGGGTCTGCCACGCCTGGCAGCATCTCGTGTTGTACCAGTCTCTTCGAGGCGAGCGGCTAAACGTCGCAGTGTTTCACCAGTAGGCGTTGGACGGCCAGGAAATCTGTGCCAAAGTCACCGACCGATTATTGGTCAAATAAATAGTCAGCAATATTCCGCGTTCTGGAGCAGTGTAGCGTAACATTGTTTATTAACGTGTATTTCGCATGTGTTTACTACACAAATGTCAAAACAGAACTGACATTAGGGGCCAATCGCAAAATGTATAGCATTTTCTGATAGGAGGATTACTTTTGCGCCACCTTGTATATATGAGAGATAATATAAAATAATACAAAATTACAGTACATCGGTATGTAAATTATGACAAGATTGAGATATTTTTTTGTCCTCTAAAGCCAAACTAAGAAATGTAAGTGGGAACTAATGGCTATTCCGAATAGATTAGGGGAAGCAAAATAATACAAAAATGCAGAAATATTATGACGTGCGTCAAAAAAAAAAGTGAACTGAACTTCAAAGTCGGTATATAATTAGTGGTAATTTTGAAATTTTGCATTGTCCCCCAAAAAAAAAAACTATGATGTGTGAATGGGATCTGATCATTGTTCAGGATAGCTGAGAGGGAGTACAAAAATACAAAAATCCAGAAATATTAGGATGTGCGTCAAAAAAAAAAAGTTAACTGAACTTCAAAGACGGTATATGATTAGTGGTAATTTTGAAATTTTGCATTGTCCCCCAAAAAAAAACTATGATGTGTGAATGGGATCTGATCATTGTTCAGGATAGCTGAGAGGGAGTACAAAAATACAAAAATCCAGAAATATTAGGATGTGTGTCAAAAAAAAAAGTTAGCTGAACTTCAAAGTCGGTATATAATTAGTGGTAATTTTGAAATTTTGCATTGTCCCCCCATAAAAAACTATGATGTGTGAATGGGGTCTGATCATTGTTCAGGATAGCTGAGAGGGAGTACAATAATACAAAAATCCAGCAATATTAGGATGTGTGTCAAAAAAAAAGTTAACTGAACTTCAAACTTGGTATAAATATGACAATTATGCGTTTCTAGATGTTTGTATGAGGCTTTTATTTAAAAATGAAATGAAATTTTGCATTGTCCCCAAAAAAAAAACTATGATGTGTGAATGGGATCTGATCATTGTTCAGGACAGCTGAGAGGGAGTACAATAATGCAAAAATCCAGAAATATTAGGATGTGCGTCAAAAAAAAAGTTAGCTGAACTTCAAAGACGGTATATAATTAGTGTTAATTTTGAAATTTTGCATTGTCCCCAAAAAAAAACTATGATGTGTGAATGGGGTCTGATCGTTGTTCAGGACAGCTGAGAAGGAGTACAATAATACAAAAATCCAGAAATATTATGACGTGCGTCAAAAAAAAAAGTTAACTGAACTTCAAAGTCGGTATATAATTGGTGGTAATTTTGAAATTTTGCATTGTCCCCCAGCCTAAAATAAGAGTTTAGAATCAGGTCCTTTTGCATTTTAGCTAAGCTTAGGGCTATTATAAAAATACAAAAATGCCGATAGAAAAGTCTGAGCGTTGTTTTGTCAAGGAAAGTATATTTATGTAAAAAGCAAAAAATCCCGGGAATTCCCGGGATTGCAGGATTGAAAAAATTGACTTTTTCCCGGAAATTCCTGGGATCGCGTTCTCTAATAAAAAGACACCAAATGTATTGTATTTCGGAATTCATTTATATTTTTTTCATAATAATTATATATTATATACAATAAAAGTGTTTAAAAATAATATTCATTTTATATGTATATTCATTCGTTTTATATGTAATATTTAATATTTACATGTTAATAATTATAGTTTTTGATGAACTACCATCATTTCGGCCACCATATTTGTTATTTTGTTGCGTTTTCTTGTAGCCTTTCCTATAGCCACGCTTTTGCACAGATTTACTTTTTTTTGTATTCTATGCAAGAGCGTGTGGTGGAGGAGCCTTAAGCATTTATTGCATGTATGTGGTTCTTCACAAAAAACCCACTTTATGGTCCGTTGAAAAACAATTAAAACACAGCTTTAAGTATTTAACTGTTTTTATGCGTTTGTCGACCGACATCTTCTTGAATTTAAAACATTCCGCTAATATGTGATTCTGCTGGCACAATTTGCATTTGCCAGCTGATTCGTTGTCGGACTCAGGTGATGAGCTGCGTCTTGTTACTTCTAATTTTTTGGGCATCTGTAAAAAGGGTTATAGAAATAAAGAACAGAAGTGACTTTCGCAGGTCGTGAGGTTCGAACTCACGACCTGTGAAATGTGAGGCGGATGTTCTACTCTCCGTACTACTAACAGGACAAGAGAGACTGTGCTATTTAGAGCTTTGTGATAAAGTATGTCTGCTATTTTGTCTTCCCTTTTATCACTACAAAAGTTACATCACGACTAACAAAATCTATTAAAACACTCAAACAATGTAAAGAAACAATTCAAAACTATATGATCAGGATACAAAAATACATCACGACTAACAAAATCTATTAAAACACTCAAACAATGTACAGAAACAATTTAAAACTATTATTGATTTAATAATAGTGTTGTTTATTTTACAAAATTCTTGAATTTACTTACATACAAAATTCTTACTTACATTTTCTGAAAGTTGTTGCTGTTGCTATTGACGGTTTACTTGGAGTGACGATCTGTTACATTATTTTCTTTTGTATATCTTTGGTTCCATATTCACCACACTTAAGCTACCAAAATAATCACATGTGCTAAAATAGGAAGAATACCTAATTAAACGTGTGACGTATGTTTTTACGTTTACGTGATTAAGCATTCAAATTATATTTGTTATAATTGCATGCTGACCATATAATAAGTCTTTAATAAGAACATGATTGTATTTAACAGTGTTTGTGACATGTTGTATATATATTTTGTAGTATACAATGTTTAAGAATTGTAAACTTCTTCCTTGTTAAGCGTCGCGCTTTGGAATAGTACAACATCATGTAAAACTGTCTTATGTGAAGAAATCAAAACAGGAGTAAGAGAAGTAAGAACAAAGGGAGAAAACGAAAAACATATTTATTATATTTCCTTTTTGTTATTACCTAACAGGCAACAATTTCCTACCAGCCTTCGTAAATATTTTTGATTTCTGGAGCATTTAATTCGTAGCAATTTGGTGAGTATATGTAGAATTTAATGATATTTTCTAATGCTCTAAATTTAGATCTACAACAATGCCGCCAACCGAGACACCGCTCAAGTTCTTAATAGAATTTTTCTACTTTATGGAAACACATGACAATTTCAATGCATCCCAAAAAAATACCTTTAAGGAATTTAATAAAGAAGGAGGATTTTTCGAGGGATTCTTAAAATTTTGCAATAGATTCCACTGGTAGATTGGGAACATAAACTCCATTGGAAACAACATACGTAACAAGAAAACAATTGTATATGTCGTGAATAGAATTGTAAGTAGAAATACGACATTTTAAAAATAATATAATTCATTCAATATAGTTATATTCGCATATGCGGACTTTTGGACGTACATTCGTATCTAACCAGTACACACTTCTTTTATTAAGAATTATATACATATGTACATTAGGCTGTACTGAAAATGCGTTTTAAAAATTTAATATACTCAGAGGACTCAGAAGAGTTCTAAAGTTTTTGTATTGGGTTTTCCAACAAGAGGTGTTATTTTGGTATTCAAAGAAAAATTCCATTTTTGAGATAAATGATCGGATGTTTATTTCATAATAAAGACGAAGGTATGTCGTTAATAATGAAAAACAACATCAGCCAAATGGCCACCGCGACCACGCTTACAGGACCATATCCTTTTCATGAAATTCTCCATAACCAAATCGCAAAGTGGCTGCCCTGTAAGGTCCAATGACCCCGCCGGACCATAAACCGCACCAAACAGTCACACGTTGAGGATGGAGAGGCTGTGGCGACAATATTCTACTGTACAACATTCTCATTTTTAGTATCATACATGCCTTTGACAATTTGTAGTTGTCATTTAAATATTAATTGTATTTATTCATTCTGATTTTGGTTTTGTGAAATAAAATACTCGAATTGTAAATCGAAATAAAAATATATTTCAAAAGGCAAAGACCCACAATTGGTGACCCCGACTATTGAACATGTTTCACACCCCAAACCGAAATACTGGAGATGTGCCAAACATCGCAGATGGAAATCAATCTCAAACTTTATCTCCAAATAACCAAGGAAATGACTCAATTATCAATATGGAGCCTCAACATCCTTACCCCAACCAGGTTCAACAGCAACCACTATTACAGCAATCGAATATTTCTCAACTGCAATGGCAAGATTCCGGAATGCAAACCCAATCATCAAATAGCCGCGAGATCAACGCATCAGCTCTGCACAAACTTCCTCCCTTTTGGTCAGAAAATCCTCAGCTATGGTTCGCTCAGATTGAGTCTGTTTTCTCATTGACCGGTATAACACGCGATGAGACCAAGTTCCAGCATGTAATCGCAAATATGGATCCAACAGTCTGTGAGTATATTTCGCATATCATATTTAGTCCTCCTACGAACCAGACGAAATACGCCGCTGTTAAAGAAGTACTGATAAAGAACTTTGGTAAATCAGATCAGGCCAAAATTCGCGAGATTTTAGGCGGTATGAAATTAGGGGACTATAAGCCTTCACAATTTATGAGAAAAATAAGGAATCTGGCAGCGGAAACATTTTATTCTGGATGGATTGCAAGATATGGATGCCCCTCAAAACTGATTAGTGATCGTGGAAGTCAGTTCACTTCGACAGCATTTAAAGAAATGGCAACACTTTTTGGAATTAAACATGTGACTACAACTGCATATCATCCGCAGTCAAATGGAATGGTCGAAAGGATGCATCGTACTTTAAAAACGGGATTGATGTGTAAAAATAATCCATCTTGGTCCAAAACGCTACCTTCAGTCTTACTTGGAATGCGAGCATCTTTTAAAGAAGATTTGGGAGCAACACCAGCTGAATATCTTTACGGTGAAAATATTAAGCTTCCTGGAGATTACTGTGACTGCAAGATTTTCACAATTTTTGTAGTGAATTTTAATAATTTCAATGCGTTGTTAAATCGTGTATCGTTCCATTTTTATACCCTACACCACACTGTGGTACAGGGTATTATAAGTTTGTTTCACGGCAGATGTTTGTAACACCTGAAAATAACACAGCTAGACCTACTTTAAGGTGAATCGACTCAGTACCGATCGACTCAGAATCACTAGCGAGTCCGTCCGTCTGTCCATGTAAAGTTGTTCGTCGACTACAGGTCGCAAATTCACTCCGATCGTTCTGAAAGTTTGCAGTTTAGAGTATTTCGCGGCTGTTAAGATCGCTATTAAATTTGGTTGAAATCGGTTCAGATTTAGATTTCGCTCCCATATATATCTTTCGTCCGATTTGGCCCTTTAGTCCTATAGAAGCTGTATTTTACATCCAATCGTTTTGAAATTTAGAATGGTAGAGTTTCTTGATCCATGAACCAACAGTGCCGAATTTGAAGAAAATCGGTTAAGATTTAGCTATAGCTCCCATATATATGTTTCGTCCCATTTGGCCCTTTAGTTCTATAGAAGCTTTATTTTACATCCAATCATTTTGAAATTTAGAATGGTAGAGTTTCTTGATTCATGAACCAACATTGCCGAATTTGAAGAAAATCGGTAAAGATTTAGCTATAGCTCCCATATATATGTTTCATCCGATTTGGCTCTTTAGATCCAATCGTTTTTTTATTCTACACCACACTGTGGTACATGGTATTATTTAAGTATAAAATGTCCCAAAAGTAAATTTATGTAAACAATTTATACATGAATTACAAAATTTATATATCAGAGGTATTCAATATTACGAGAGTGGTGTAGGGTATTATATAGTCGGCACCGCCCGACTTTAGCCTTTCCTTACTGGTTAGTAATGGCGTAGTTTCTACTTGTCAAATGTCATAAGAATAAAAGCTTCAAAAGTGACAGCTACCGAAATACCAGGTGATTCAAAATAACACCTCTTGTTTTAAAACCCTGTATTATGAACTTACTTATAGAACTCTAGCTGTCGTTCGAGTTTCAAATCCCAATGTATTTATTTTCATAAAAGTATTGGCTTTTTGTGGTCAATATGCGGAGAATAAAAGTTTATTTGTATTTAAACACTTATTATACCCTACACCACACTGTGGTACAGGGTATTATGACTTTGTGCATTTGTTTGTACCGCCTAAAAGAAGATGAGATAGACCCATTGTTTATTATATCCATCTTATAATGTACCCATATTATAATATACCCGTCTTAGAATCACTTTCTGAGTCGATTTAGCTATGCCCGTCTCTGTGTCTGTCTGCAGATGTATTCTTGTAATCAAAGTATTCGACCTTTCTTTGTATTCGACCTTTTTATACCCTACACCACACTGTGGTACAGGGTATTATAACTTTGTGCATTTGTTTGTAACACCCAAAAGGGTGTTACAAACGATAATCGCTAAATTAAGCACTATTCGTTCCTAAATTGAGAAACCTCTTTCTGGAAAATTTTAATGATCGGAAGTAAAATACAACTTCTATAGCGGTTTGATACCAAATCAGTAGGAATATATATATGGAGCTTTAATATAAATCTGAACCGATCTTCCCTGAATACTCATTCATGTAAAAAGACCTTCTTCTGTCGAATTTCGTACTGATCGGATATAAAATACAGTCTCTACAGCGCTCACATGTCAAATCGGGGGCTATATCTAAATCCGAACCGATTTTCTCCGAATTTAGCAGTATTCCTTCATGTAATAAGAAACCTCTTTCTGCCAAATTTTGCATTGATCGGATATAAAATACAGTTTTTACAGCGCTTACATGTCAAATCGGCAGTAACATATACATGGGGGCTATATCTAAATCTGAACCGATTTTCTCCGAATTTAGCAGTATTCCTTCATGTACTTAGAAACCTCTCTTTGCCGAATTTCATACTGATCGGATATAAATAAAGTTTTTACAGCGCTTACATGTCAAATCGGGGCTAACATATATATGGGGGCTATATCTAAATCTGAACCGATATTAACCAAATTCAAGAGGGATCGTTCTTGGACCAAACAAAAGATATGTGCAAAGTTTCGTCGAGATCGGACCATAATTGCGACCTGTACTTTGATTACAAGAATACATGCACAGACGTACAGACGGACATAGCTAAATCAACTCAGAAAGTGATTCTAAGTCGATCGGTATAGTAAACGATGGGTCTATTTCTTCTCCTTTTGGGTGTTATAAATAAATGCACAAAGTTATAATACCCTGTACCACAGTGTGGTGTAGGGTATAATAAAGTTTTTACAGCGCTTACATGTCAAATCGGGGATAACATATATATGGGGGCTATATCTAAATCTGAACCGATTTTAACCAAATTCAATAGGGATCGTCCTTGGGCCAAAAAAAAGATATGTGTAAAGTTTCGTCGAGATCGGACCATAATTGCGACCTGTACTTTGATTACAAGAATACATGCACAGACGGACATAGCTAAATCAACTAAGAAAGTGATTCTAAGTCGATCGGTATAATAAACGATGGGGGTATTTCTTCTCCTTTTGGGTGTTACAAACAAATGCCGAAAGTTATAATACCCTGTCCCACAGTGTGGTGTAGGGTATAAAAAATATTTAAAAAATAAACGTGTAAATACAGTTTGGATCCAAACAAGTTTTAGGCTGTCGAAATTTCAGATTTCGGTACGAAACGGACGCGGGAATTAGGCCCCGTTTATGTTACATAAAATCTGCCGTATAATTCAGAAAATACATAATTAAATAAAAAAATAAACGTGTAAATACAGTTTGGATCCAAACGGTGAAAAATGAAAACATGCGAAAAATCCGAGGTCTACAGATGAGGGATGCATTTGAGATGATCGTTGTTTCCAAAGACTTTTAATTTTAAAGACAAAGGCGTGAAAAAAGCTGCGTGTAGGGTTTCGATAATTTGCAAAGATTTTAGCTCTGTATTTTGAGTTTCCAACAATTTTAATAAATATAAATGCAAGAAGGTATTGATTTCTAAAAGACATACAAAAAAATTAAAAAAGTCTGATATATGCTCAATATATGCTGTCTGCAAAGCGCCCTATTGGCAATCTTCGATGGCAATTCTGCACAAGAGAGGCGAAAGAGAGAAACTGCACGTCTTTGTCTTTAAAAGTGTTTGTTGTTTCTGCTGTTCTCTGTTTCGGTGACAACGAATGAATATAGCCAATGCTGTATTCTATTTTTTGTTTTCATCCAACAAATAATAGAAGCATTCATTGAGCTATGTACATTTCATGCCGCACTTTCGCCAGTCGTATGTGTAGGCCAGTGGTTAGCGTCTCGGACTAGGGTTCGGCCGGCCGGGGTTCTACGCCTGGTTTCAGCGTATTTTTTTTAATTATGCATATTTTTAATTATACCGTAGATTTGTGCAACATAATCAAGGGTCTAATTCCCGCATCCGTATCTGTGGTTTCTGTGGTTGTATTTAATCGTTTTGCATGCTTTTTTGTTTTTTTTTACTTTTTTTTGACGCACATCTCAGCTATCCTGAACAATGATCAGACCCCATTCACACATCATAGTTTTTTTTTGGGGGGACAATGCAAAATTTCAAAATTACCACTAATTATATACCGACTTTGAAGTTCAGTAAACTTTTTTTTTGACGCACATCCTAATATTTCTGGATTTTTGTATTATTGTACTCCCTCTCAGCTATCCTGAACAATGATCAGACCCCATTCACACATCATATTTTTTTTTTGGGGGACAATGCAAAATTTCAAAATTACCACTAATTATATACCGACTTTGAAGTTCAGTTAACTTTTTTTTGACGCACATCCTAATATTTCTGGATTTTTGTATTATTGTACTCCCTCTCAGCTATCCTGAACAATAATCAGACCCCATTCACACATCATAGTTTTTTTTTTGGGGGGACAATACAAAATTTCAAAATTACCACTAATTATATACCGACTTTGAAGTTCAGTTAACTTTTTTTTGACGCACGTCATAATATTTCTGGATTTTTGTATTATTGTACTCCCTCTCAGCTATCCTGAACAATGATCAGATCCCATTCACACATCATAGTTTTTTTTTGGGGGACAATGCAAAATTTCAAAATTACCACTAATTATATACCGACTTTGAAGTTCAGTTAACTTTTTTTGACGCACATCCTAATATTTCTGGATTTTTGTATTATTGTACTCCCTCTCAGCTATCCTGAACAATGATCAGACCCCATTCACACATCATAGTTTTTTTCGGGGGGACAATGCAAAATTTCAAAATTACCACTAATTATATACCGACTTTGAAGTTCAGTTAACTTTTTTTTTTTGACGCACGTCATAATATTTCTGGATTTTTGTATTATTGTACTCCCTCTTAGCTATCCTGAACAATGATCAGATCCCATTCACACATCATAGTTTTTTTTGGGGGACAATGCAAAATTTCAAAATTACCACTAATTATATACCGACTTTGAAGTTCAGTTAACTTTTTTTTTTGACGCACATCCTAATATTTCTGGATTTTTGTATTATTGTACTCTCTCTCAGCTATCCTGAACAATGATCAGATCCCATTCACACATCATAGTTTTTTTTTGGGGGACAATGCAAAATTTCAAAATTACCACTAATTATATACCGACTTTGAAGTTCAGTTAACTTTTTTTTGACGCACATCCTAATATTTCTGGATTTTTGTATTATTGTACTCCCTCTCAGCTATCCTGAACAATAATCAGACCCCATTCACACATCATAGTTTTTTTTTGGGGGGACAATGCAAAATTTCAAAATTACCACTAATTATATACCGACTTTGAAGTTCAGTTAACTTTTTTTTGACGCACGTCATAATATTTCTGGATTTTTGTATTATTGTACTCCCTCTCAGCTATCCTGAACAATGATCAGATCCCATTCACACATCATAGTTTTTTTTTGGGGGACAATGCAAAATTTCAAAATTACCACTAATTATATACCGACTTTGAAGTTCAATTAACTTTTTTTTGACGCACATCCTAATATTTCTGGATTTTTGTATTATTGTACTCTCTCTCAGCTATCCTGAACAATGATCAGATCCCATTCACACATCATAGTTTTTTTTTGGGGGACAATGCAAAATTTCAAAATTACCACTAATTATATACCGACTTTGAAGTTCAGTTAACTTTTTTTTGACGCACATCCTAATATTTCTGGATTTTTGTATTATTTTGCTTCCCCTAATCTATTCGGAATAGCCATTAGTTCCCACTCACATTTCTTAGTTTGGCTTTAGAGGACAAAAAAATATCTCAATCTTGTCATAATTTACATACCGATGTACTGTAATTTTGTATTATTTTTCTCCGGCGTAGCTTTGCAAAAAAATTGATTAGTCATCTCATCATCACATCTTCTATATTCATTGACTTTGATTTCGTACGCCACATTGCTTTCTTTTAGTTTATCTGTTTTTTTTGTTGATCCTCTTGTGAATATTCTCTTTAGTGTTGCGTTTGATTTGTATGCTATTGCTGTTGTGTTGTCGTTGATTATGTTTTTCAGTATTCGGCTGTCGGTTAAGTTTGGAATGCAAACCTTTTTATGTGTCGTTTCTCTTATTTCAAGGCAATTTGTTATCATGTTGTAAATTTTTGCTGTAATGAATTCTTGTCAAAATAGAATACTCTTACAAACTGCAAAGTTTATGCTAAATTGCTTCAAAAATGTGGTATCTATGGCTCAAAAACCGTGTTTTGGAGCGACCTCAATGGGGGAGCTATATCAAAACATTGACCCATATGGCCCATTTGCAATCCCAAACAACCTGCAACTATAAGAAATATTTCTATCAAATTTGATCAACCTAGCTCTATTATTACGGACTCTAGCTGATTACAACAGACTCACGGACGGACGGAAGGTCAGACGGACATGGCTAAGTCGACTTAGAATTTTACGACGATTAATAATATATATACTTTATGGGGTCTCATATCTATATTTAGAGGTGTTACAAACGGAGTGACAACATGATATAGCCCCCATTCTATTGTGGAGGGTATACAAATATGATCACATACAAAATTTGAAGTCAATCCGTGACTCCTTTCGAGAGTTATCGTGCGCTCCAGGCAGACAGACAGACGGAAAGGCAGCAAGATGGACGGACATTGATAAATTGACTTTAAAATGTACTGAAACGGATTTCCGCCGAACGTATTTAGGATCTTAGGTCACTTCTTCGTAATTTCACACTTGTAGTCCGTAGTAAATGATATATACCCTCCACCACTAAAGTGAGGGTATACCACTAAGTTTTAACTTAAGGCCCAACTATAATATGCATAAGCTAACTTAAGTAATTTCGTACGGAATGTGCGTTCAGTTTTGCACCTTGCTTAAGCAAATGGGTACTGAGAGAGAGCTGAGAGAACTTAACGAAAAGTTTACGTAAATACAGTTGCTTAAGTTGGCTTAAGTCAGCTCATGCTTATTATAGTTGGGCGTTTAGTATCATAAACGAGTCAAAAAATAACTACATGAGTAGAGAGTTGTTTATACAACATTCCTGTCTATGTGTCCTTGCAAAATTTCTGCTTTCTAGCTCTGACAGGATCCTCACTTGGCGGAAAATCGCTCGTTTCGCATATTGAACAACTATATGTCGACACCTTCATTCCAAAGAATGCTAATTGGACTTAACACGTTTTCAGGGCCATTTCATTTTTAAATTTTAAATATTACAAAATAATATTCACTTAAATTTGGTGTTTATCCGTCAAGGCAATCTAAAGTTATTTACAAAACAGTACAGGTCGTTCGGTTTGCAATATAAAGGAATTCCTTACAAATGTACTGCCTTTTCTGAAAAAGTACCTGGCACTTATGTTTTAGAATAGAGGTATGGATGTGTGCTTTTTCTGCTCAAACAATGCGTCACATACATAGTTGGTTCCGCCCGACTTTAGCCGTGCCTTGGTAAGGCCTTAAATTCAACCTTACTGGTTATTTTTGACATAATTCCGCAGAACAAATGCGATTATTCGCAATAAAATTATTTTGCCATTTTTAGCACAATAACTGAATAAACAGATTTCATATTTTCCGACAGTTGCAAAATACACAATTTTCCAGAGAATTGCATTCTGCAATTCAAATATATTAAAAAACATTTTGCATTGCCTCTATTCTGCAATTCAAACATATGAAAAAAACATTTTATACAGAATCCTCTTATTGTTTATTTGTTCACTGAATAAAATTTTACTGAAAGGCGAACATGTTTTAAATGCCTGGATTCATATTTCATTTTTAAATGTTGAGGTATGTTAAAAAAAAACAGTAACGAAAGACAGAAAGTCGGGCGGGCCGACTATATAATACCAAATACCTTTTAACAATGAATACAACGGAATTGCGATAATAATTTGAAATAATTGGTTGCGTTTCAGTTAAGAAATGACTTTGCTCCACCGTCTCATCAAGACTTATTCCAAGGAGGAGTCGAAAATGACGATCATAATAAACTAGATGTTAAACCATGAACTTAGAATGCGCATAGTCTTTCATAGATCTAGAATCGGAAGGAAAACATAAATGGGACTATACATAATACAGGGTTTTCCAATAAGAGTGATATGATTTCTTTGAAAAAAAAACACACTTATTGTCAAGGAAATTCAAATGTTTATTTAATGTGAAGTACAATCGATACAATTAAGTTCTAAATGAAACGTCATCACGACTTCTTCTGCAGGAACGAATTCGATGAACCCAATTTTCGAGCGCTTTTTCCACTAAATCACGTCGTATGTCATAAATGGCACGTTCAATATTGACTTGTGAAGCTTGAAGAGAGTCTGGTTTATTTCGAAAGACCAATGACTTCAAATAACCCCACATGAAATAGTCTAATGGTGTTAAATCACAACTTCTTGGATGCCATTCAATATCACAATTTCTTGAAATAATCGAATCTCCAAACTTTTCTCCCAACAATTCAATTGTTTCATTTGCTGTGTGGCACGTACCCACAATCGGTTAATGGCAAAAATATAGCTCTTAACGAGAGCTAAAATATTGCTCATGGGTGTCAAGGTCGTAGGTCGACTGGAAAGTGTATTTCTTTGATTTAAATGGACTTAGAGCATCAATTTCAAATGCGAAAAATTTATTTTTGCTCTAGCTCCTTAACGGTACGTAATAGGGAATCGATCAATGGCAAAAAGATAGCTCTTAACGAGAGCTAAAATATTTAATAGGTGTCAAGGTCGACTGGATAGTGTTTTTCTGGATTTTAAAAGAAATGGACTTAGCGCACGAAGAGTTGCAATTGGAGAACGATTATTATACCCTACCCCACACTGTGGTACAGGGTATTACAAGTTTGTTTCACGGCAGATGTTTGTAACACCTGAAAATAACACAGCTAGACCCACCTTAAAGTATACCGATCGAGTTTAAGAGTTTATACTTAAAAATTGCCAAGGACAACACTTGATTTTTTTAAAAAAGTGAATACAATTTCTGCAATTCTTTATTTTGTTACTGCCCCAGCTTTTAGGATTCACCATGTAAAAAGAGGTACAAAAGGGGGGTGGTGGTAACGCATTTTTTCACAGGACTATAGTTACTGCAAAAGCGTTACACTGTGCAAATTTTTTTAGTACTTTCATGCATTGGTACTCACGCTATAAGCTTTTAACTTTTTGTACAAAATGGTACCTTTGTTCACTGGACTATAGGCGCTATAAAAGCATTACCCTGTGCAAAATTTCAAGTATTTGTATGCACTGGAAATAATGTTATAAGCTGTTAAGTTTTTGTACGGAATAGTCCCTTTGTGTGGGGGGGTACCAAAAGGGGTGGGCCATTTCTTCCGTTTTTCTCTAGTTAATAGCGACAGATATACTATTAATATGTGTGGAATTACAGAGGATTCGGATATGTAGTATAGAAGTTATTAGAGAATCAATATTTCACTAAATTTTAACCCTTTGTGAGGGAGGTACTAGGAGGAGTGAACCAATATCGCACATCTTCGAACTTAGCCTGAGATAGACAAAAACATTAGCCCATACTAAATTTGAAGTCAATCCGTTACTCTTTTCCTGAGTTATCGTTCGCTCAGCCATACAGACAGACGGACAGACAGACAGACATACAGACATTGCTCAAATGACTTAAAATGGCTCAAAACTGATTTTCGCAGAACATACTTGGGGTCTTAGGTCACTCCTTCGATGTGTTACCCTTTTTTCCGTAGCAAATGATATATACCCTCGTCACACTCAAGTGAGGATATAATAAGTAATATAATAATTGTAAATTTATCGAAGTTTTAAAGAGGTTTTATTTAAAAAAAATAAAATTTTCTCAAAAATCAAATTTTTTCGCAATATTTTGTAAGATGTCTTTGAAACCGGTAATGGGTTCTAAAATTGGGATTCTTCAAAGGTTTCGTAAACCATTTAGGATAAATGGTTCTTGAGTTATGCTAAAATATACAATATTTCAGCAATTTTTTTATTTTCTTAAAAAGATTGAAGAAAAAGCAACAAAAAAGACTTTGAACCACATATTCTAAATATAACTAAAATTAAAAAAAAACGTTCGTTGATTTTGTTCGGGTTTGAAACTTGTTTTGACATTTTTGAAAAAAAAAATAAAAAATTGAATTAAAACCTCGTAAAGTCTGGGGTCGGTAGATTTGCTAAATTAGCTACAACGTTTTAAATTATGCATCGATTTTCTTCGAAATAGTCTCATTTTATTGATGACCGATTTGATTCCGAATTTTTCGATGTTTTTAAGAGGTTTTAAAAAAATTATTAAAATATTCTACAAAAATGTTTTTTTTGTAATATATCTTTGAAATCTCGATGAGATGAAAAAATTATATTAGAAGAAGTTAAAGGCTACTTAAATTAGAATTCTTTTATGCTCTTCTTAACTATTCAAGGTAAATGATTGTCCAGTTAAGCTAAAATATATGGTTAATTACACTGTTCTGACTATCGGGAAAAATTATAACGGGGAAAAAAAGTTATACGTGTCCCGGCGTTTCGCTGGGTCACGTCTAGGAATCGAGATATATCGATTAGAATTTAGTAAGTATCATATACAGGGAAATTTGTCACGTTTGAGGGTCTTTTGTAGGACATAACTCGAGAACGACTAGTCCGATTTTGCTGCAACAAATGTAGTAAAATTAAGAATTACAATTCCTACAAATGTCACTTGTATGTGGAAACAGAAGTTTATCAACTGTCGTTAAAGTATTAGAAAAAAATATTTAAAAAAACGTCTTTTGTTAGCACGAAAAAAACATAAGAAATAGAAAAAATTGTTCCATTTTTTTAAAGCTAGCATCCTAACGAAGAAGTGAAGTGACCTACGAGAAACCCGTTTTGGGCCGTCTTAAGTCATTTGAGAAATGTCGTCCCTCCATCCGGATATTTTTGTTGTAAAGCATAAAAAATGCATATAAATAATTTACAAATTATCGATATTTTATTTCTGATACTTCTCTACTGAATGTATTTTTTGTAAAACATCAGTTCTATTTGTTAAAAATGTTCTATATTAAGTACAGTCTCGCTTTAAAAATTTAATTTTAAAATTAAGAGTAATTCGAGAATGTCCACTATTCATTTGAGATTTTTCTGAAGTCCAAATATTGTTAGGCATTGAAAAAAACCCTTACGTTGCTGCATTTGACGATACTAATATAAAAATGTTTTTATAAGGAACATTTTCGTTTTTGAAGACTCTAAAAATGTTAACCCATGTTTCTATTTTTCCTGCGTTTTCTTACCTTTTTTTATAAAAAAAACTTTAAATATGTCCTTATTATTTATATTTAATGCCGATTTCATTTCTCGAAAAAATGTTGCCCCGTCGATTTGAAATACTAGAAAATGTAGTCCCTCGTATTTAACTTAATTAGATTTTTCAAACTTAAAACAAGTGTTAGAAAAGTGCCGTATTCAGGGAAAGGTTAATCAAACAAATGCTGCAATTTTTCCAGAATCGGAATCACCACGAGTCATTCCTAATTTCTGTTACTTTAGCCAACGCTTTTTCGATCGACTGCCAAGTTTAAAAGTTCACAAGCTTTCTTTTGTTTTTCTTTAAAAATATTGACATCAAATCCAAATTCATGTCTGATTTTCTTTAACAATAATCGTGGAATGCTCGAGAATTCGGTAGGAGGTAGTATAGAAGTTATCAGAGAATCAATATTTCACTAAATGTTATTCCTGTGTGAGGGAGGTAATAGAAGGAGCAAACTAATGTCAAAGATCTTTGAACTTACCATGATCTACTATACTATCACATACCAAATTTAAGGGCAATTCGTTACTACAAACTTCTTAAAATCTCATAAAACTGATCTCCGGCGAACATGCTTATTGTCTTAAGCCACTCCTTCGATGTGTTACATAGTGTCCCAAGTTGCATTGCGATTGTACAATAACGATTAACAATAAAGACGATCGTTAAAATTAGCGATGGCTGTAACTAACAAATGCTTTAATACCCTGTACCTCAGTCTGGTGTAGGTTATGCAGAATAAGCCATATCGCTCCATGATTTGCTTAATTTCCACTTCAACGAATTTCTGGCAAAATAATGGAAGGCAATCGCTCCTACTTCATAGTTTTTATTTTGTCATAAAGTGTAATTTTTAGCACAATATCATAAAAAATGTAGCAATGTTATTTCATAGTTATATACAGTTGAATAAAATGCAATTTACCAGAGAATAGTATTGACCTGAATCCTGTTTATGGATTGGAACTATTGTTTTAAGGGCATATTTCATTGTTAAAGGATGAATTATGGAGAACATTTTCAAATAATAAAATAAAAACTATTAAAATTAGCAGTTTTAAACTGACACAACCTTACCCATTTCAGAGAAATTTCTTATATTTATTCTGATATAGTAATATGTAAAGAATTATTGTTTGATTTAAACTGAATTGAACGCACACACGCATTCATCATCTGCAACCAGATGTTATACAAATTATGTTACTGGCCAATTCCCTGTCCTGTTAGGGATATATTCGTTCAAAGTTTCAGGAAAAATGTAATATAATTATGAATATTGGACATAATAAATGCGGTGGCGTAGGTTTGAATCGTCTGCAACGCAGGTTTAGATGTGGGTTTTAGTGCCATCACTTCAGTCTCATCACTTCAGTGTCATCACTTTAGTGTAGGAGGGTATATGTAGCATTTGCTACGGGCCATAAGTGTAACACATCACAGAAGTGACATAAATTTGACAAAATTTCGTAATGATCTGATATAAAATACTACATACTTCTACAGCGCTTTGACGTCACATTGGGAGTAACATATATGGGTGATTTGACATTATCGGATAATTTGCTGTCCTTGTTTATTTGTTTATTATATATAATTTATTACAAAGCTTTATAGATCCTACACGGTCACTAAAATATACACATGAAAAAAAAAAATTATTAAAAAAATTGTCTACCAAAGTGCTCAAAAGTCATTCCCCTGGCTGTCCCTAACTCTACTTTCACTTAATTTGTTCAAAATTTTTGACAAAAATAGTTAATATTTATTTAATAAAATTGGTCCTATTAAAAATATAGTCTTTTATGATTTTTCTACTATTGTTTATAATTTTGTATAATTACTATTTTTACGGATGATTGTTTTTTTGTCCCTGTAGATATGTGTCATTCCCCTATCAAATCTTATATTCCGTAAAATTCAAATTTCCAAACCATTCAGGATTTCCAATAATTCAAATTATAAAGAGTATTAAATTAACTACATTGACTTGTGGTTGGATTTTCGCCAACAATATTAATAAAATGATGTAAGTCGCAATTTGTCTTCCGCAATGAGCTTTCACACTTACGTGCGTCATTCCCCTGTGCTGCTTTTATGTTTAAAGTTCAATACTTTTTATAACTTTTTTTTGTACATTTTAACTTCATTCTGAAAACCAAGACGGCTTCGAGAGTTATGTCCAAAGACGGCTACGCGGAGGAAAGTACTGCAGCGTGGCCACCCTTCGCAGTCGTTAAAAATTTTCTCCTCTGGGGTGTGTCCAAAGACTGCTACTCGGTGTCATTGCTTGGAATCGAAGTTATCGATTACGGAAGCAGATATCGATAACTAAAAAGTTATCGATTATTTTCTAATTTTCGTTGTTGTTCCCATTGGAACGAAAAAAAAATTATCGTTCGATAACTCGATAACTAAGCAAGATATCGATAACACCCCCCCTTAGTTTTCCTTCATATATGACCTTTCCAGATATATACATATATATATATATATATATATATATATAGATTATAAATAAAACAAATGTTTTAGTTTTAAATTTAAATATTATCTATGAATAAGAATTGTTGTAGATTTAAATGATTTTTGTTTACTTTTATACAAATGAATTGAATGAATAAAATTATTGTTTTTAATTGATTGATTTAATTGATTTGTTGACGTTATTTCCCTACTCCGAGATATCCAAGTATTTGCATGTGGCTACATGCACCAAAGTGTTTTTGCATGGAATCGAAGTTATTGATTCATATATTGAAACATATATCGATAACTAAAAAAACTGGGATATTGTACCCATTGGAACGATAAAAGTTATCGAAGTATATAACCCGACTTTTTGGCTTTTTCCATTCAAATGAATTCAAAATAATAATAAAAAAAGATTGTTTCAATTTCGATAACTAAGGTAGCTATGTAGAATTTTTCCGTTTCTTATTACATGAAGGAATACTGCCAAATTCGGAGAAAATCGGTTCAGATTTAGATATAGCCCCCATATATATGTTACCCCCGATTTGACGTGTAAGCGCTGTAGAAACTGTGTTTTTTTTCATCCGATCAGTGCAATCGGATTATCCAATTATTACATGATAAATCATGTTGGTTCACTCCTTCGAGTACCTCCCCCACAAAGGGTAAACATTTAGTGAAGTAATGATTCTTAAATAACTTCTAAAGTACTTAACGGAATCTTCCGCAATTTCATACATAGTATCAGTTTCTTAGTCGCTACCACCTTGGGAAAAATGGGTGAAGTTGCCACGCCCATTTTGGTACCTCCAATACAATGGGACCATTTGCAGAAAAAGTTAACTTAGGCTTATACATTTTATTCCAGCCAATACAAATACTTAAAATTTTGTGGAGTGTAATTCTTTTACAGAACCTATAGTCCCGTCCCTTTTGGTACCTCCCACACAAATAGACCATTTTACACAAGAAGTTAACGGCTTATAACTTCGATTCCTGCGGAAACAAACACTTGACATTTTTTACTGTGTAATGCATTTATAAAATTGCGTTATTGTCACTTCCCTTTTGGTACCTCCTAAACAAAATGTCCAAATAGAAAATATGAAAAATTATTTTTCGAGTTTCCCTTGCTTTGACCCATATTCATAATTTATACAATTATCCATAGATTTTTTTAAAAAAGTTATTATTTTATTCGATAGTATGCAAGCTTTCAGAAAATAGATCAAACAATTTTTTTTTGCATTTTTTATTTTTTTCTAATTGTTTTCACTACAGTTACTTAAGTTACGTTTCTTCATGAAAGTGATGTTTTCAGAGTTTGTAGCCCTCAGTATTGTCTTTAATTTTTTTGTTTTAACCCTTTGTAATTAAAATAATAGAAGCAGTGAACCAATATAAACCATTTTTGAACTTAGCCTGAGCTAGAACAAAAATGTTTTCATATACCAAGTTTGAGGGCAATCCGTTACTACTTTTGAGAGTTGTCGTGCGCACCAGCCAGGCAGATGGACGGACATTAATGAAATGATTTAAAAAGGTGCTGAAACTTATTTCCACCGAACAGGCCACTCCTTGGATGTGTTATATCGTCGCATTGCGATTATATGGCCTGTCTGATGGCCATAGCTAAATCGACTCAGAAAGTGATTCTACGTCGATCGGTATAATAAACGATGGGTCCCTCACATCTCCTTTTGGGTGTTACAAAGAAATTCTCAAACTTATAATACCCTGTAACACAGTGCTCTGTAGGGTATACAAAATGAGCCATATCGCTCCACGAGTTGCTTAGTTTTCACATCAAAGATTTTCCGGTTAAAGAATTTAATGCAATCGTTTTTATTTCTTTGTTATTATTTTTGTCGTAAAATGTAATTTTTAACACAATATCATAATAAATGTTGCAATGTTATTTCATAGTTATTGACCTGAATTGGGCAATTCAAATATGATATAAGAAGCATTTTATACAAAAAGCTTTTATTGTTTAACTGTTCGCTGAATACATTTTATTGATTGGAACATTTTTTTATTGCATATTTCATTGTTAAAGGTTAAATTATGGTGAACATTTTCAAATAACAAAATAAAAACTATTAAACATAAACTTTTTTAAACTGGCATAACGTAATCCATTTCAGGGGAATTTCTTATATTTATATTGATATAATATGCAAAGAAATATTATTTGATTTAAACTGAAATCAACACACTCGTCCATTATCTGAAACCAGATGTTATTTAAATTACATAGTTTACTGGTCAATTCTCGCGGATTTTGTCCTGCCTGTTCTGTTTGGGCTATATTCGTTCAGAGTCTCAGGAAAAAAAAAACGCAATATATGTATGTTGTGTGCATTATTGTATTGTTGTATGCAATGTATGGTTGTTTTGCCTTCAACGCTGAAGCACTTATAGATGTGGATTTTTGTGCCATCACTTTAGTGTAGGAGGGTATATTTATATAGCATTTGCTATGGGCCAAATGTGTTTAAGAAAGGAGACGTTTAAACGTCTCGTGTCCATGCACATACATATACACACAATATCTATGATTGTCGGCTCCAAAATATCCCTCTAGGCGACGATACTCCCCGGCGGTTCTAAGACCAGAACAACCCCTGAGATGCAACCACTCCAGACATCGGGTACACCTTACTGATGTTGAGTTCCCATACATTAGGTTTCCGTAGTCGGAGCAGAAATATTGTGGTCCGGGATTTTGTTCGGCAGGGACCAAAAGAATTCGGATCAGCAATCCGGGATGTGACTCTCCTAATGCGAAAAATGATCAAACACAAAACACCTATTGCTGAGGTCGAAGAATTGGTACTTCGGGTAATCTGGCCAATATTTGAACTGAGAAGGTCAAAATATCTCCTCGCCTAGAGAGGAAAAGATTACACAGTGCGACAAAATAAACTCAAGTTGAGAAGCAAATGACGCGCTACTATTTTTCCTGTAGGTCTTGTCGAATAAAACACGAATCTTATTTTGGAATTACCCGGACACCCCCAAAATCCGGATTTACGGGTAAAAAACCTATTTTCTTGCCTTTTTCACTTGAACGCCTATAACATTGTCAATTATTAACCGATTTATCAATCTCTAAACAAATTTGGAAAGAAGAGAATTATACCTTTCGGACGATGTATATATTGTTTATTTGAAGCTGTATGAATGTAGGTATATTTGTCCTACAAACACGTTTTTATCATTTTTGTCCGTCATTTTCTAGTTTAGGCAATGTTTTTAACAATTATATTTTGAGATAACCGTGCGATTAATTATCTTACATATATAGTATATTTTATAAGGAAAAAATGCAACCAGTCTCTAAAAAATCCATTTGCAATTGACGGAGTTATTAAAGTTTCATTAAACCTAAATCGGTGTATAAACACTAGTTTTGGCCATTCAACTCAATAATGTCTTTTTGAGAGTTTGATTTTTAACTCGTCATCATCGTCAAAACTAGTATTTATGTACACATTTAGTTTTAATGAAACTTTAGTAACTCAGTCAATTGCAAACGGATATTTAAGAGGCTGATTGCATATTTTTCCTTATAAAATATACTATTTATGTAAATCAATTAATCGTACCATTATTTCACAAAATAATTGGTAAAAACATTGCCTAAACTAGAAAATAACGGAAAAAATTTAAAAAAAAATGTGTTTGTAGGACAAGAAACCTATATTATCACAGCTTTAAATAAACTAAATATATATTGTTCGATAGGTCTAAGTCTCCTCTTTCCAAATTTGTTTAGAGATCGGTTAATACTTGACAATGTTATAGACGTTCAAGTGAAAAAAGGCAAGAAAATCGTTTTTTTACCCGTAAATCCGGATTTTGGGGGTGTCCGGCAAATTTCGTAGAACAAACGTTATTCTACTCGCCAATAGCTACAAGAAAAACAGTATCGCGGTTCTTGGTTTTTGGACTGTCGCACTGTGTTATCTACGTCAGATCGGCGAACACGGCAGAATATTGGGTATTGACTTCAATGACTTCTGCAGAAGTTGTGGAGAGCATTGAGCACTTGCTATGTGATTGTCCCACTTTGAGTAAACGACGACAGGACTGGGGTCGGCCTATCAAGGTAGTCTAACAGATAATTCCAGCACAGATATCCGTTAAATTTGTATATCAAACAGGTTGGTTTCAATGAGGGGTATTTCAACCTATTGCCACCATAACCTAGACCTAATGAGGGATACAAATATTGAAACTGTTACTTAAACTTAGAAACAAAAATTAGGTTTTTTTTTTTTTTGGACGTAGTGATAGCGCACTATCTACTAGTGGTCCTACACAGGAACCGCCACCATGGGACCGCTTTCGCATTACTTCGGGGTGGGGTTCATTTACTGCTCGGTGCAGTTGTCTCTTTGTTCCTAGTCCCCCTTCCATCATTTATTTATGAGATTAGGGGTTCGGCGTATGTATTTGTTGGTGTGCTGTTTTTTCTCTCATGATTGTCTGTATGAGGTTGGAGTATTTGTACCAGTCCTGAACATTTCTCATCATTGATGTAATAACTTGAGCGATTGTCATATTCATTACCTCTGGATATAACGTTCATCTGCTGCTCCAATATCTACATTTTAAAATAGTGTGTTCGACGTTGTCCTCAAATTCGTTACACATTTCACATATTGCTTCGTGTCGTATTTGGAATTTATTTAGGTAACTGCCAAAATTACCATGAGCACTGAAAACCTGTGTCAGGTAAAAGTTTAGTTCACCATGTTTTCTGTTCATCCTCGTCTTTATGATTGGTATAAGGCTGTGGGTCCATCTACCTTTGTCGGTTTCCTCTCATCGTCTTTGCCATATTAGCATCATTTTCACTCTTGCAGCTTCTTTTATACGGGATGTTTCCCTGTTGCGATTCTCGGCAGTATACTGTATTGCTATTCTTTCATCGTATATCTCTTTTCTTTCACGCAACAAGAGATCAATTGGTGGTATTCCAGCGAGAACGGACACAGCTGCAGTTGATATAGTCCGATATGCCGATGTTACGCGTAGTGAGCATGTCCTATGAACTTTCTCGTGTAGTTTTCTAAGCACTTGGCTGTTTGAAACAGCCTACTACTAGTATGCTACTGTTGCAATTAAGCGTCTGGTTGTCTGTCCTGGACCTTTTATATTTGGCATTATCCTTGCTAATTTTGTTGCAGATCCTAGTGCTTTTTCTGATACCATCTTAATATGCGGTTGGAACGTCAGTTTGTTGTCTAAGATTACTCCGAGGTATTTCAGGCTCTTACTTATTTTTATCTCGTACTTCTCCAATCTCAGTTTTGGATGATCAAAAGACAGTCTCCTAGTTACCAGGATTGCTTCTGTCTTGTGTGCAGCAAGTGTTAGGTTTTTTGAGTTTAACCATCTATTTATTCTTCCTAGGCAGTCATTTGTTATTATCTCTATAAGTGGTGCGGAAGGTTGATCCACCACTAAGGCTATGTCATCTGCATATCCTAATAATGTTGATCTTTCCGGGAGTTTTATGTTTAATAACCCGTCGTACATTAAATTCCATAGGAAAGGACCCAGTATGGAACCTTGAGGTACGCCCGCTGTCACTTTATATTGTTTGAGTCCATCGTCCGTTTCATACTCCAGCATTCTATCTCGTAGATAACTATCAACCATTTTGATTAGGTATTCTGAGAAATTTCGTTCTCGCATTGTTTTACGAATTACTTGCCAGTTCGCCGAGTTGAAGGCATTTTTTATGTCTAGGGTGACAATGGAGCAGAATCTCTTCTGTTGCATTGAATCTCTTGCTGCATTTATTACCGTGCGGATAGCATCTATGGTTGATTTGCCTTTTATGAAACCGAACTGCATGGATGAGAAACCTCCCTTTCTATTTAATTCACCTTCGAGTCTGTTAACTAGAAGTTTTTCTAAGAACTTTCCGCAGGTGTCCAATAGGCAAATAGGCCTGTACGATGATGGATTCCCTAGTGGTTTGTCTCCTTTGCGTAATAATACAAGGTATTGTTTTTTCTTTGGAAAACCTCCATTTTTTAAACACTGGTTGAATGTATTTAAGAAAATATCCGACCAGAGCTTACCAACTATAGTGACTATTTCATTTGGGATGCCATCTGGGCCAGGTGCCTTGCGTTTCTTCAGGTTGTTACAGACTTCGGTAATTTCATTGTAGGAGAAAGAGTCATAAGGAGTTGCGCATTGGCGCGTATCAAAGTGTTCCTCAGTTCTATCAGTTTTGGGGAAAAGTGTACTCACTATTTTATATGCCCAGCTTGGATTCGTGATACCCGGAATTTTGGTTCGGTTTCCAAGTTTCTTCATTATTATTTTATAAGGGAGGCCCCATGGATCCTTATTCACTTCTTCGCATAATAGTTCCCAGGATTTTCTCTTTGATTCTTTTATAGCTGCTTTCAGCCTCTTTCTTGCTATTCTGTAGAGGTCCATTGCTTCTAAATCACCTTTTCTTCGTGTGGCTACACGTTTCGCTTTGTGAGGTCTTTTTACATGAATGAGTATTCAGGGAAGATCGGTTCAGATTTATATTAAAGCTCCATTTATATGTTCCTCCTGATTTGGTATCAAACCGCTATAGAAGTTGTATTTTACTTCCGATCATTAAAATTTTTCAGAAAGATGTTTCTCACTTTAGGAACGAATATTGCTTAATTTAGCGATTATCGTTTCAGAATTAGATAATACGTTTCTACCCATTCCAAATTATTATGGCAATGACCCTTATCGCATTGTTAGGGAGGTGTTGGGTATTATATAGTCGGCCCCGCCCGACTTTCTACATGTGTTGCTACTGCCCACATAGTGGCTAATATTTTGTCTTCCAGCCTCTAGGTAGATTACACACCTTGGTTCATTGTTACATGTGTTTGCCTTATGTCCGTTTAGGCCGCATTTCATGCAGGTTTGGCTGCGATCCTTTCCACGACAGAATCGTGCAAGATGGCCTTGCTCTAAGCATCTAAAACACCTTTTGGGAAGGGTTTTCCTTCTTACTCGACATATTACCAGTCCGACTTTAATTCTGCTCTTTTTTAGTATGGTAACTGTAACATTTCCAGGAACTTCCACGAATGCCTGCTTTGTACCGCCATAGTATTCTCGGATGTTACGAACTGTTATTTTGGTTTCTGCAGAGGCTTTTAGAATGCCACTGATTATGTCATCATTTTCAGTGGTTTCTTCCATATCTCTAATATCTAGGAGATATTTTTCTATGAATGTTTGTACGTTCACATTTTCTCCGAGTGATCCTTTTATTGCCCCTTCTAGTTTCTTGGCTTGACCGTCTCCCTTTGTCATCTCTATTAGGACATTTCCATCTGCTGTTTTCCGAATCTTTTTTATGCCAACACCAATTTCCTCGGGTTTTATTGCGTTCTTCATTTCTTTCACTATTTCAGCATAGCTGCAATTGTCTGTTTTAATTGTCAAAGTTTCTCCTTTGTTTCTAATCTGTTTCTCTATATTTTTACTTTAACTCTTCTTTTTATTGCGATTTTTTCTTTCCACCAAGGACCACTGCTGTTCTTTCTCAACATCTGTGATATTTTCATCTGGTTTCTGAGTCCATGACTATAGTATGCATAGCACTCAGTTTGTTCCCAAGGTTAACAAAAGCTATTTCTTCTTCATTTTTCAGTGAGTCAAAATTACTATCTTCGCTCATTGCTCCTGTTATAGAGGATGTTTGGAAATTTCTACTCCTAACTGGAGATCTTTGTATTCTTCCGCTGGGTCGGAAGGGGTTTTCTTCTCTTACATCCGTTGTGTTCTTTATATTTTTTTTGGGGGTTTTTTATATTGTTTATGTTATCGTTGTTTACATGATCGTTGTTAATATTTTCGGTACTCATTTCTTCACTGGGTCCCAAATCAGTATCGTTATCCAATTTCGACGTGTAGTTACGTTTTATTTGGTCTCATGGTTATCTTTGCTTAGCAGGGAGGCCATGCGAGGGTTGACGCGAAGTCCTTATGAGGCTTTGCGTTCAGTGCCAGACCCGTATAAATCAGGACAATGTCAACTGATCCTACACCACCAACTTAATGGCGACGAAACTTAGAGCGTATTCTGAGACTTGCCAGGTTTTAAGGGGACGGAGGCAGCTACGATATTAGCCCAGAAGCCATTTCTGTAGGGTTTCACTCCGACATACTCAGGTTCTAGAATACCGCAGTCGTCAGGCCAAGGGTTCGTCAGTTCATATCCATGTTCCCAGTATGCCGTAAATGAGGATCTTACTGGACTCGATCCTATTGCCATAAAGACGTGTAGTTGTGGATTTTTCCGCCTCTCATGAGATCAGACGCAGACCAGGAAGTCAGACACTTCTGGATTTTTGATTTGGGGTTCCACGGAGACATCACACTCCTAATTTCGCCTCTCATGTGGAAGGATACTTTTATGGCGGCATCCGTTCGCCATGTCGCAGAGTACGTATCAGGCACCTGTACACTTTTATAGTACGCCCTGGCACTCTGCCGCTCTTGGTCGGGGGCTGCTTATTTGTCGCAGCAAACCTACATATCTGCAGGTCGTTCAGCTATCCGCCACCCGCTGACCCCGATAGTAGCCTGAGCTTAGCCCCATATCTTCTGAGATGAGTCAAGTCTGGCAATATGTATGTCGAAACTGAAATATCGGGATCTTGCATGTGTGAAAGCTGGGCAGTGACACAGAAAATGCAACATCGTTTCGATATTTTCCCTGCATGCCCTGCACTCGTCGTTTTCTGCCAGTCCTATGCGATGAAGATGTGCCTGTATGTAAGCTTGAGTGTCCCGTTAGAACTCTCATCATCTTACTAATCTCGATCTTGTTTAGTTTCAGAAAACTACTTGTTTTCTTCTCATTTGGGTTACCCCACAGTATCTTTGCAGTTGCTCTATTCCACACAGTTTTGTGAGCCATCACTGTCCAGTGCTTCAACTCATCCTTCGTGGCTTCGAAAGGTTTCCAAATTTTCCAAGTTTATTACTCGAAGTTCTCTGCCCTTTGAAGCCAAGCTGTTGCTCGTTCATTTCCAATCACTCCGTTGTGTCCCGGTACCCAGAAAATACGCAGTTGACCATGGACTGAGTTATTATTTATCGTTCATTTACAGTCTAACACTGTTCTGGATTTGACCTTTTCCGATGTTATTGCTTTGATAGCAATTTGGCTATCTGTGAATATGTTGGCATATTTAGGCTTTGTGGTATTACTGAGCCAGTTAACACACTCCGTGATTGCTCGAACTTCTGCTTGAAATACTGTGCTATGGTCTGGGAGGCGGAAGTAAATTTCGATTTCTGGTTCATCAATAAAAAGTCCCAGACTCGTCCTTCCTCCTAGCCTGGATCCATCAGTGTAGCAGCTGGTTCCCACTTGCGCATGAGCTAGTGTTCCGACTTGTGATGGTACGACTTGTGGTCTCGATTTATCCATTCACCCATCACTTGTAGACGTCTTGCTGTGAGGGCTGCCTCATTTATACGGATATCTATTGGTTGGAAGTGCAGTATAGTCTCCAACGCTCTTGTTGGTGCGGTTCTAATAACCCCGCTTATGCCTTTTTGCAATAATATTATGTTGTACTTTTTGTCCATTGATGTCCACCACACTACCAAGGCGTAGGTTATTATTGGTCTAATCACGCTCATGTAAAGTCAGTGTGTCATATTTGGACGTAGTCCCTATTTTGAACCTATAGCTCTTCTGCACAACGACCAACATCTGTGGGCATTTGTAACTCTTTCTTCAATATGATCTTCCCAGTACAGTTTCTGATCCAAGATTACTCCCAAGTATTTTATCTTTTTAGATATGGCAATATTCTTATCCAGGAATCGAGGCACGGTAAAAGGATGAATCTTCCTTTTCCTTGTAAATAGACATATTTCTCTTTTGTCTGAGTTGACATTTAATCCCCATGGTTGTGCCCAGTTATATGCTATGTTAAGTGCCTCCTCAGCTCTTCTGCATAGTTGGTGTGTGCCCCTCAGAAGTATTATGACGTCGTCTGCATAACAGACGTCGCACGATGGGAAAATATGATGAAATATGCGCGAATAGGACATTGAAAACAACTTTCAAAAATCAGTTTTTTGGGAATGTTGTTTTATTGTGGATAACATTTAATGAAAATACCTTAAAATTTTATGAAAATATCTCTGGCGATTCCGAGTTATGACCTTTCAAAATTTTGCCTTTTTTACTAATAAATGCAAATCAAATTGCGATGGTAAAATGTATATACTAAAATGCTTGTAGAATTCTCGTTTGTTGGTGAAATGGGACCGGACTTGTAACATATAATAAGGTTATATTCATCTACATTTTTGTGTATAAAACGTATTTTTAACGTCATTAAATGAAGAGATATTTCAAAGTAAAAATACATTTTATTTGTTTTTCAAAAAAATTATCCGCAGTAAATGGAATACAACCTTTTTGGATCACGTGGGATCACTACTATATGACATGGAGAGGAGAGGTGACTTAGTGGTGAATCCAACGGTACCTATTTTATCTGCGACTTTTTACGATTATGGTCGATTTTTGTACTTTAAATATGTGCTTTTTTTACTTTAAATAAAGAAATTTTGTGTGGGAGCTACATCTATCTATGAACCGATTTTCCCAAAACATATGGACCTATTTTCTTGGTTCAAAAAAATAACTTTTACGAAATTTCGGCAAAATCGGATAATAAATAAGTCCGGTTGCAAGTTTGTAGATTTCTACGATCATAATTATCGATCTAATTAATATTATTATGATTATATGTGTAATTTTTATAGCTTACTTCTTGTACAAAAACTATAAAAATATAGTTAAACGCTTCTGCAGTTTATGTATATTAGGGTGGACCGATTATTGTTTTGTTTTTAATTTAACTTTTCTCTTATTAACAGTTGACAACCCATTGTGTAATTGCATTATTGCAAAACTTCAGCTTTCAAAAATATTGCAGACTGAAATTTTATCCTATTTATGTTGTTTTGGTTTAAATTTCAAAAACATTGCCCGGTTTTGTAGACTTTTAACATAATTTTCACAAAAAAATGTTTGAACGTTAATGGTATATATATTTAAAACGCAGCAACACAAAATTAAGTAACTCAAATAGATTTTGAACTAAATTTTGTCAGCTTTAATATAAAACCAAGATCACTGAAGTTGGTACGATATTCTGATTTTCACACTAATTTGCACAAAGTCGCTTTTGTAGCCCCACTGTGCGGTACATGGTAACAGTAAAATAAAATCTGGGTACACCAATTTCTTCTCCAAATTCTCTTGAAGATGGTCCAAACCGTAGGACTCTATCTCTAACGGTCATGAGATAGAAAATACTGCTATGCGCGCGACAAAATGCCCCCCTGAGGTATACCACGATTTACCTTGTCTCTGATTTTTACGTCATATGACCCACAAAGAATCCACCTTAGCATATTATTGATCCAGTTTATCAACGCCCGGTCAACCTGAAACTCGTCTAAGGACTGGATAAGTGTATCGGTTTGAACGTTGTTAAAAACGCCCTGAATGTCTATACAAACGGCAAGTGTGTACATTTCTTCACTGAAGGACTGTTCTATGTGGTCTACTACCTCATGTAGAGCTGTTTCCACTGATTTTCCTTTAACATATGCGTGTTGCTTGAATTTTAGCTTGCCATCGGCTATCTTACTTTTGATCATGTCGTCAATTATTGGCTCCATTGTTTTTAATAGGAAAGAAGTTAGACTAATAGGTCGATAAGCCTTTGGGGTCGTATAACTCGCCTTTCCAGGCTTGGGTATAAAGAACACCCTTGATTCCTACCAATTTTTTGGGGTATATGCATGAGTTAGGCATGCAGTGAAAACTCCAACCAGATGAGTTGATACCAGATCCACCTCATTCTGAAGAAGCGCTGGAAATTTCCCGTCCGGTCCCGCAGCCTTGAAAAGAGAGAAGTTTTTTATTGCTTCTTTAACCATTGTATCCGTAATAGGTACTTGGTGCATCACATTTTCGGTCTGCAACTGTTCCTATGTTGACCCAGCATTACCACTCGGAAAATGAGTTTTCATCAAAACCCGTTTCATCCACCAGTGTTTCGGTTTGGATATGAGTTTTTGAGAGGAACTTTTTTTATTTTAGACATACTGTTAACCAAAGAGGTTCTAGAATAAGAGTATGCACGGCGAAAATTCATGTGCAGAGTTGAGTTTTTCTATTGAAGTGGTGGACATAAAGGAATTTTAAATTGATTAAAAAAAGATATGTTCTCCGTTTTCTTTGTTTCAACTAACGTATAATAATTTTATTTTGTGTGTTTATTGACGTGCATGTGAAAAAGTGAAAGAAAAGCACACAAAATACACGATTTTTCAATAAATGTTTTCATGAACTCATCTTTGCTCACGAGTCGGAATTCACCTTTCGTTGAGGTGAATGAAATGGTATCTCTTCTTATATTGAACCTCTTTGCTGTTAACGCTGTCTACCTGCACACAGAAAAGTCTCCAGGAGTTACGTTTCGCCAGTCTAATGATTTTATTTTATTCTTTGAGTCTTCTGTGGTAGTCATCCCAATATACTGATAGCTTCTTACGTCGAGCTCCGTTGTAAAGTCTGCGGACATCCTTGCCAATCGAGCGAATTTGCCCTGTCATCCAGGGTTTCTCATAGGCAGATTTCCTTTCTCGAAGCGGGTAACTATCTTCGAATGATTTCACAAGAGCCTCCGTAATCCTCCTCGCTTCTTTCTGTTCACTATTTTCGTTTGCCACTGCAGGCGGTACGTTCGTGTTTGGGCTCGATTTAACTGTCCTGCCAATGCGGGTTTTTCCAATCATAAAGAAGATTTTCCAAATCCCGAAAAATGCCATGCCTTTTGTCTTGACAAGGCTATCCCTGGAATACGGGTTCCAGGAGAGAACCATCGGGATAATTTTTCCTGTGGAAGACTTCCCACTTCCCCACTTTAAGGTTCGAATCTTGTTTGCCAATGACGCTTAGTATGCGCTCTGACGGTACCTTACTTGCCCATCCTCTGACATAGAAAGATGTTTTTATGAGTACAGGGATGTCGCTTTTCCTTACCAGTTTCAGCTTTGGTCGTCCCAAGGTGAGGGGATGCTCTCCACTAGTTTTTCGAGGACATCGACACAGCGTTGTGATGCCAGTTTCAGCATCAAAACACCCCTCTCAAACGTGCAACTCATTACTTGGATTGTTGGTCCATCATTAGATTCGAGAATGTGGTCCAATACCTTTGTGTAGAACAAATCTTCGAAGATACTCTTTTGCTCTTCGGGAATTCTGCCAGACGCACTACTGCTATCAATTATGACATAGTGTAGTTCGTCCTGGATATGTTTTTTGGCTATTTGGGAATAAGATGGTGGTTCCTTACCCTTTTTATAGCCACCTTGCTTTTTCCTTTATAATGGGTCTTTTTGTTTGAGGCCCCCTCCTTTATGGATGGTTTGGTGGACTTGCTCACCTTCTCAACAACAGGATCAACTTCCCACCATTAACGGATTCTTCTGATCTAAGATAACACCGATGTATGTGGTTTCTGTAGACAGCTACATTTCTTAGATGCTGGTTAAAAATATTACTTCTAATATCGGCAATTTTGCTAATAACAATTTTGTAAAATGCTGTTATAGTTATTGATATTATTTTAAAAGTTTTGCTTATTTGGGGGTGCACGGAGCATTCAAGATCTTGGATGCGAGCCGTGACGCAAACTTGGTGAGAAGCCCTGCTCCAACATATGGTTTAAAAATCGCATAATAAATGAAAATACTTTGCAATGACACTCGGTACTTTCCTTTCGTTACTCATGTCTCATATGTAGAATTGTATCCCTTTGACGATATCACGGGAAACACTAACCTATATGGCTTTGGCTATACCCACATTGAATTTGCGGTGTTTGCAAATTTGCACCAATGAAATGGGCAGACGAAATTACTTTAATATTTATTTATGTATGGTGCATGGAAAATAAACAACCTAAGTGGTTGATGTGTAGTTGGCAAAGGATATCTGGTTACTGTATATCTATCAAGAGGATAGCATTAATTACTATTAAAGTTTAACCCACACATAATATAGTAAAGGAATCAAGATATACACATTAGGGTGACGACTTTTTGAATTTTTTTCTCAAAAATTATTTCCTGTTGCACGAATGAATGAACTTTGCCTATTAATGACTAAAATAAAGTTCCATTTAAATATTGAAAAAGGTCACGCACCAACCACTTTCATATGATATTTTTGTGAAAAAATTAAATCATATAAATTTAAAACGGAAAAAAGTGTGAAGTCTTATAACTTTTGCAAAAAGCCACATAACCTATGAACATAATGAGACATTGATCATAGAAATCGATGAACATATTTCGTTTTTATTTACAATTAAGTGAAGGTATCTCATTTTGAATCGAATGTATCTCTCTGGAAAAAACGTTGACGACTTTTTGGTGCTTCTCAGAATTAAAGAAAATTAGATGATCCTATGTAATGTTACATATGTATATGTGGTCAATTATATATCTGCTTACAGTGACTTCAAAAAATTGCCCAAAATGCTGATAAATACAAATTGTAAAATCATTTTGTGCGTGAGGTTTTTTTTATCGAATGTAAGATTTTATCCAATCTTAAGTAAAAAGTCATCTAGATATAAAACAGGGAAACGAGGTTGTATAAACGTCATGAAACTAATACACATACATATACATATAACAGGTATGAAAATCCCATGCCGGATTGTATAACAAAAAAATATATATTTTGGTATTTGCTTACTCATTGTCAGGACAAACGACCCAAAAATTACAATTACAGTATTTGACCCTTTCGATTTCAATGAAATTACACGCGTATACTAGAAGACCATGCAAACTTACTACCTTTTACCGATTGTCGAGATTTATAACGGTTTAGATTGTATAGGGTGCCCAAATTACATTTTTTTTACAAATTTAGACTTTTTGAAGTCTACAAAACTTTTGAACGGAATATCAGATTTGAATGATATAAGTACCATTTGAAAGAATGTAACATCCTCTCAAAGAATTATACATTAAGTAATTAATTTTTGTTTATTAAGGACATGTTGAAAAAGTCTATAATCCTTGATTATCAGGAAAAGCATATCTTCAATTTCTTTCGTTTTATTTTAAAAAATTGCCCACATATTTTGACACAACATGTAAATGTCAGCATGGGTCCTCCATGGGTTAAAAAAATATGAATTAATTAGTGCCCGTCCGTCTGTCAGTTCGATTGGATGGTGCTAAAAATAACTCTGAAAAGCAGTGACCGAATGACTTAAAATTTCGTATTTTATAATATTTTATTAAAACCCAGTTTACTCGTATGTTTGATGGACTACCATATCTGTCTACTCCTTGTGGTATCTCCCCCACAAATGGTTAACATTTTTTGAAATGTTAAAGCTCTTATAACGTCTATACTAGTTGTGGGTATCATGCAAAATTGTATCTATAGTAGTCATTTTACCGTCTCTGTAAACTGAACAAAAATGGGCGAAAATACCACGTCCCTTTTTTGTACAAACAGTTTACAGCGGATAATATTAATACCAGATACAAATGCTTGAAACGTTGTGCAGTGTAATGTTATTATAGTACCTACAGTCCAGTGGGCGTTATTGCAACGCCCCTTCTAGTACCTCTCACACAAATGGTAAAGGTTTGGTGTAATGTTAAAACTTTTTATTAATTTTTTTTCTTTAATGATTTCCTAATTTTTTAATATTTCACAAACAATCGGTAAAAGGTAATAAGTCCGCATGGTCTTCTAGTATACATTTTATTAAAATCTGAATCCATAAATAATCGGAGTTGGTCGGTTTCCTTTGGAATTACTCTATAGTGAAGTTATAAAAAATATGGAACAAATTGTTAAATGAAAGTCGAGCTCGAGGTCTTGATTTTTTGATTTTATTTATTTTCGATTTTTCATCATCAGGCTGAAAATTGTACATGTAAAAGGAAACATTTAAACATTAACGATTAATAATTTACGTATACATTGTTAGTTGTTGTACACTCACGAAAAAATAAATGAATGTACATTCACTGAGTACTGATCTGACGTCGTTGCCGTCTGTTGTCATACTAGTGTTCTATTGTCTATTGCACTTTGTTTATTTTTCTGATCAGATTCCTGTAATTGTGTGCTAAATTCTCCGTGTCGGTTTTGTAGTTCATACGTTTGGTTGTTGGTGTGTTTATGATATGTAGCATCTCCAGTGTGAGTCGCTTGTTGTAGTTGTTCTCACACTGTAGTACTCGTACTCTCTTCAGGTCGGGGTAATGTTGCTCTGTTGCACAGTGGGAAGTAAGTGCTGTCTTGCATGTTAATTTCTGGAGCCTTAGTTTAATATCGGATTTGTGTCCTGACAATCGGGTTTTAAGTTTATTCTTTGTAGTGCCGATATAATATTTATCACAGTTTTCTTTTTCGTTTCCATTGCACTTGATTCTATATATTAATTTGGATTTATCCATGTCGTCAATTTTAGGTTTAAGATTTGTAAATAGCTTTTGTAAGGTGTTGGTTGTTTTTGGAGCTATTGTAAAATTATTATCTATACATTTGGAGTTGAGAAATCTTTCGGTCAGTTTAGGGATATATAACACCGATTTATACATCATTGGTACTCTCGCTTTGGGATGTCGGCTACTATGTTTTTTTAGTAAAATATCTATTGTATCCTTGGGGAAGCTATTTTGTTTCAGGATCGTCCTTATCTTTACCAGGTTTTCTGAGTAGTAATCTGCCAGATGCTGTAGGTTTCTGGTACCAATTCAATTTGATTTTATTATTCTCTCTTATAATTAGTATATCTAGATAGGGGAGTCTTCCGTTCTCTTCCTGTTCTAGTGTAAATTGTATGTATTGGTTGAAGCTGTTGAATGTTGTCAGTAAGTTGTTTATTGCACTTGTTTTTACAATCCCAAAAAGGTCGTCCACGTATTTTGTTAGAATCTTAGGTCTAATATCACAGTGTTCAATTGATCTATCCAATAGCTCCTCCATGACTATGTCGGCTACTATCGGCGACGCTGAAGACCCCATGGGTAAACCTTTTCTTTGTTGGTAAAAACAGTTTTTGCATTTGAAGTAGCGATTATCTGCTATGCAAAATTTTAAGATCCTAATGGATAAATTCTTTGGTATTGCGGTAAGTTTTTCCAGGTAGATCCATTTACTTTCAATTATTTTTATGGCAAAATCCACGGGGATACTAGGAAATAAGGAAACAACATCAAAGGAGACCATTGTTTCATCTTCCTCCACACTCATATTTTCTACGACTTCTTTAAATTGTTTTGTTATAAAATGTAGAAGAGCCGGGATAACACCGAATTTTATCACAAATGCCACCAAAAACATTAAAGATATTTTTAAAATAAGAGAAGAAATTCCCCACGCAATAAACAAAACGTTAAACACATATACCAGACAGTTTCACACAAAAATCTTAAACCTATTGATTAAACAAAAACACGAGATCAGAAAACAAAACACAAATGACATGAGAATCAAAAAAAAAGAGAATAAGTGATATGATACATCTAGAAGATGCCACTGAGTTCTTTACTTGTGAGGAGAAACTTTCGAAAATAACAAAAAAGCAAATCAGAGAGAGACACAACAAGAAGTTCAAAGCCTTAGAAGAAAATCAAAAAAGTGAGTTGGACATAAAGTACAACCACAATTGGTTTGTAAATCTAAGTAAAAAAGACATACCGAATGAGATAACATGGCTTCTATCACAAAAAAATTCGCAGTACCACACACAAGAGAGGATTTTCCGTTGCTCAAATACATAGCGGACGGCGAAGAATGTATAAAAACTCTCACCGACAGAGAGGAACAAGAGATTGCACGAAACAAAGTTACATCGATGATAGAGAACCACACAAACAAACAACAGCTATCAAACAGAGACAAATATTACATACGCACAGTGGAACAAACCAAAAAATTTCTAAACAAGAACAAAAACATAATGATATTGGAGGCGGATAAAGGAAACGTGACCGTAGCGATGGAAAAATCAGAATATGATGAGAGAATGGACAAGATAGTGAACGACATAATGACATACAAGAAACTTAAGTCGGATCCAACAAACAAACTCCAAAAAAATAAACAATGAGCTTATCGATGAACTCTTCAAACAGAACATCATAAACGAATTCGAAAGGAGAAGAATGAAGACGGAAGCTGCCATAACACCAAGAATTTACGGCCTACCCAAAATCCACAAGCAAGGGTACCCTTTACGCCCTATATGTTCCTCAATTGATGCGCCAGCAAGCCAACTATGTAAGTACTTAACATCAATTCTAAAGAAGTTAACAGAAAATTCCAAATACAATGTGAAAAACTCAAAACAATTCAAAGAAGTCGTAGAAAATATGAGTGTAGAGGAAGATGAAACAATGGTCTCCTTTGATGTTGTTTCCTTATTTCCTAGTATCCCCGTGGATTTTGCCATAAAAATAATTGAAAGTAAATGGATCTACCTGGAAAAACTTACCGCAATACCAAAGAATTTATTCATTAGGATCTTAAAATTTTGCATAGCAGATAATCGCTACTTCAAATGCAAAAACTGTTTTTACCAACAAAGAAAAGGTTTACCCATGGGGTCTTCAGCGTCGCCGATAGTAGCCGACATAGTCATGGAGGAGCTATTGGATAGATCAATTGAACACTGTGATATTAGACCTAAGATTCTAACAAAATACGTGGACGACCTTTTTGGGATTGTAAAAACAAGTGCAATAAACAACTTACTGACAACATTCAACAGCTTCAACCAATACATACAATTTACACTAGAACAGGAAGAGAACGGATATACTAATTATAAGAGAGAATAATAAAATCAAATTGAATTGGTACCAGAAACCTACAGCATCTGGCAGATTACTACTCAGAAAACCTGGTAAAGATAAGGACGATCCTGAAACAAAATAGCTTCCCCAAGGATACAATAGATATTTTACTAAAAAAACATAGTAGCCAACATCCCAAAGCGAGAGTACCAATGATGTATAAATCGGTGTTATATATCCCTAAACTGACCGAAAGATTTCTCAACTCCAAATGTATAGATAATAATTTTACAATAGCTCCAAAAACAACCAACACCTTACAAAAGCTATTTACAAATCTTAAACCTAAAATTGACGACATGGATAAATCCAAATTAATATATAGAATCAAGTGCAATGGAAACGAAAAAGAAAACTGTGATAAATATTATATCGGCACTACAAAGAATAAACTTAAAACCCGATTGTCAGGACACAAATCCGATATTAACCTAAGGCTCCAGAAATTAACATGCAAGACAGCACTTACTTCCCACTGTGCAACAGAGCAACATTACCCCGACCTGAAGAGAGTACGAGTACTACAGTGTGAGAACAACTACAACAAGCGACTCACACTGGAGATGCTACATATCATAAACACACCAACAACCAAACGTATGAACTACAAAACCGACACGGAGAATTTAGCACACAATTACAGGAATCTGATCAGAAAAATAAACAAAGTGCAATAGACAATCGAACACTAGTATGACAACAGACGGCAACGACGTCAGATCAGTACTCAGTGAATGTACATTCATTTATTTTTTCGTGAGTGTACAACAACCAACAATGTATACGTAAATTATTAATCGTTAATGTTTAAATGTTTCCTTTTACATGTACAATTTTCAGCCTGATGATGCCTTTCGAGGAAAGGCGAAATATCGAATATAAATAAAATCAAAAAATCAAGACCTCGAGCTCGACTTTCATTTAACAATTTGTTCCAAATAACAATACAGATCGAATAAAAGAATATTACCCAAATTTAGTTATAAACCAGTAAGGAAAGGCTAACGTCGGGCGGTGCCGACTATATAATACCCTACACCACTCTCGTAATATTGAATAACTCTGATATATAAATTTTGTAATTCATGTATAAATTGTTTACATAAATTTACTTTTGGGACATTTTATACTTAAATAATACCCTGTACCACAGTGTGGTGTAGGGTATAAAAACGATTGGATCTAAAGAGCCAAATCGGATGAAACATATATATGGGAGCTATAGCTAAATCTTAACCGATTTTCTTCAAATTCGGTAGTGTTGGTTCATGGATCAAGAAACTCTACCATTCTAAATTTCAACACGATTGGATGTAAAATACAGCTTTTATAGGACTAAAGGGCCAAATCGTACGAAACATATATATGGGAGCTATAGCTAAATCTTAACCGATTTTCTTCAAATTTGGCAATGTTGGTTCATGGATCAAGAAACTCTACCATTCTAAATTTCAAAACGATCGGATGTAAAATACAGCTTCTATAGGACTAAAGGACCAAATCGGACGAAAGATATATATGGGAGCTATATCTAAATCTGAACCGATTTTCTTCAAATTCGGCAATGTTGGTTCATGGATCAAGAAACTCTACCATTCTAAATTTCAAAACGATCGGATGTAAAATACAGCTTCTATAGGACTAAAGGACCAAATCGGACGAAAGATATATATGGGAGCTATATCTAAATCTGAACCGATTTTCTTCAAATTCGGCAATGTTGGTTCATGGATCAAGAAACTCTACCATTCTAAATTTCAAAACGATCGGATGTAAAATACAGCTTCTATAGGACTAAAGGACCAAATCGGACGAAAGATATATATGGGAGCTATAGCTAAATCTTAACCGATTTTCTTCAAATTTGGCAATGTTGGTTCATGGATCAAGAAACTCTACCATTCTAAATTTCAACACGATTGGATGTAAAATACAGCTTTTATAGGACTAAAGGGCCAAATCGGACGAAACATATATATGGGAGCTATAGCTAAATCTTAACCGATTTTCTTCAAATTCGGCAATGTTGGTTCATGGATCAAGAAACTCTACCATTCTAAATTTCAAAACGATCGGATGTAAAATACAGCTTCTATAGGACTAAAGGACCAAATCGGACGAAAGATATATATGGGAGCTATATCTAAATCTGAACCGATTTTCTTCAAATTCGGCAATGTTGGTTCATGGATCAAGAAACTCTACCATTCTAAATTTCAAAACGATCGGATGTAAAATACAGCTTCTATAGGACTAAAGGACCAAATCGGACGAAAGATATATATGGGAGCTATAGCTAAATCTTAACCGATTTTCTTCAAATTTGGCAATGTTGGTTCATGGATCAAGAAACTCTACCATTCTAAATTTCAACACGATTGGATGTAAAATACAGCTTTTATAGGACTAAAGGGCCAAATCGGACGAAACATATATATGGGAGCTATAGCTAAATCTTAACCGATTTTCTTCAAATTCGGCAATGTTGGTTCATGGATCAAGAAACTCTACCATTCTAAATTTCAAAACGATCGGATGTAAAATACAGCTTCTATAGGACTAAAGGACCAAATCGGACGAAAGATATATATGGGAGCTATATCTAAATCTGAACCGATTTTCTTCAAATTCGGCAATGTTGGTTCATGGATCAAGAAACTCTACCATTCTAAATTTCAAAACGATCGGATGTAAAATACAGCTTCTATAGGACTAAAGGACCAAATCGGACGAAAGATATATATGGGAGCTATATCTAAATCTGAACCGATTTTCTTCAAATTCGGCAATGTTGGTTCATGGATCAAGAAACTCTACCATTCTAAATTTCAAAACGATCGGATGTAAAATACAGCTTCTATAGGACTAAAGGACCAAATCGGACGAAAGATATATATGGGAGCTATATCTAAATCTGCACCGATTTTCTTCAAATTCGGCAATGTTGGTTCATGGATCAAGAAACTCTACCATTCTAAATTTCAAAACGATCGGATGTAAAATACAGCTTCTATAGGACTAAAGGGCCAAATCGGACGAAACATATATATGGGAGGTATAGCTAAATCTTAACCGATTTTCTTCAAATTCGGCAATGTTGGTTCATGGATCAAGAAACTCTACCATTCTAAATTTCAAAACGATCGGATGTAAAATACAGCTTCTATAGGACTAAAGGACCAAATCGGACGAAAGATATATATGGGAGCTATATCTAAATCTGAACCGATTTCAACCAAATTCAATAGCGATCTTAATAGCCGCGAAATAAAATCGACTCAGCTAGTGATTCTGAGTCGATCGGTATACTTTAAGGTGGGTCTAGCTGTGTTATTTTAAGGTGTTACAAACATCTGCCGTGAAACAAACTTATAATACCCTGTACGACAGTGTGGTGTAGGGTATAAAAATACTTAATTATGGGTATATTATTATACCGTCACTTCAGTACCACAGGATACATACAACCTGCTATGGAAAATATGTACTACGTTAAAAGACTGGCCTATGATCCTATATATGCTTGGCGAAAATACGTTTCAGGACAGTTTATGTTATTTGTGCTATGCCTACCTGCCTGTCTCGTTGGATCGCGCAATTCCTTTAAAAAGGATTAACCCATTGACTTTATATTTTGTATGTGGAAATATTTATACCCTACACCACACTGTGGTACAGGGTATTATAAGTTTGTTTCACGGCAGATGTTTGTAACACCTGAAAATAACACAGCTAGACCCACCTTAAAGTATACCGATCGACTCAGAATCACTAGCTGAGTCGATTTAACGATGTCCGTCCGTCCGTCTGTCCATGTAAAGTTGTTCGTCGACTACAGGTCGCAATTTCACTCCGATCGTTCTGAAATTTTGCAGTTTAGAGTATTTCGCGGCAGTTAGGATCGCTATTGAATTTGGTTGAAATCGGTTCAGATATATAGCTCCCATATATATCTTTCGTCCGATTTGGCCATTTAGTCCTATAAAAGCTGTATTTTACATCCAATCGTTTTGAAATTTAGAATGGTGCAGTTTCTTGATCCACGAACCAACATTGCCGAATTTGAAGAAAATCGGTTAAGATTTAGCTATAGCTCCCATATATATGTTTCGTCCGATTTTGCTCTTTAGTCCCGAAGAAGCTGTATTTTACATCCAATCATTTTGAAATTTAGAATGGTAGAGTTTCTTGATACATGAACCAACACTACCGAATTTGAAGAAAATCAGTTAAGATTTAGCTATAGCTCCCATATATGTTTCGTCCGATTTGGCCCTTTAGTTCTATAGAAGCTGTATTTTACAGCCAATCGTTTTGAAATTTAGAATGGTAGAGTTTATTGTTCCATGAACCAACACTACCGAATTTGAAGAAAATCGGTTAAGATTTAGCTATAGCTCCCATAGACATGTTTCGTCCGATTTGGCCCTTTAGTCCTGTAGAAGCTGTATTTTACATCCAATCATTTTGAAATTTAGAATGGTAGAGTTTCTTGATCCATGAACCAACATTGCCGAATTTGAAGAAAATCGGTTAAGATTTAGCTATAGCTCCAATATATATGTTTCGTCCGATTTGGCCCTTTAGTCCTGTAGAAGCTGTATTTTACATCCAATCATTTTGAAATTTATAATGGTAGTGTTTCTTGATCCATGAACCAACACTGCCGAATTTGAAGAAAATCGTTTAAGATTTAGCTATAGTTCCCATATATATGTTTCGTCCGATTTAGCCCTTTAGTCCTATAAAAGCTGTATTTTACATCCAATCGTTTTGAAATTTTGAATGGTAGAGTTTCTTGATCCATGAACCAACACTACCGAATTTGAAGAAAATCGGTTAAGATTTAGCTATAGCTCCCATATATATGTTTCATCCGATTTGGCTCTTTAGATCCAATCGTTTTTATACCCTACACCACACTGTGGTACAGGGTATTAATTAAGTATAAAATGTCCCAAAAGTAAATTTATGTAAACAATTTATACATGAATTACAAAATTTATATATCAGAGTTATTCAATATTACGAGAGTGGTGTAGGGTATTATATAGTCGGCACCGCCCGACTTTAGCCTTTCCTTACTGGTTTTTTTCTAAGTTCGAAGGTGGGCCACATTGGTCGACTGATTTTAGTACGCTCCCCACAAATTGTAAATTGTAATCTGTAATTCTGCACATAATACCTTTTTATCTATCCATATCACCTTCAAAAATTATACGAAGATGTTTGGGCCCTTTTGGTGCATCCCACACAAAAGGATCCTTTTGTAACATTTTCATCTATGTAAGTGTGAACTCTAGCTTAATTAGACTAATTCAAAGTCTGCACAACAGAAGACGTATAGCAGCAAGTCTTGGGACCACAACTTCAAAAAGATTTGTAAAATGAGGGATCCCACATGGAGGAGAACTTTCTCCACTAATTTGGTACCTAGCGGTGAATGGAATCCTGTTAGATCTAGAGCGTTGCGGTTGCAAGGTCGTGACATATGTGGACGACGTGGAAATCGCAGTAGCTGTCAGCGTCCTCAGAGGCATCCTACAGGTGGTTTTCAATAAATTAGCAAAATGGACCAAATCAGCGGACTTGGCGTTAACCCAAACAAGAAATAACTGGTTCTCTTTATAAGGAATAATAAGGGGCCTTCTCGGATAAATGGAACAATAATTCAAATTCAAGATAAGAAATAATTCAAGATAAGAAATTGACATTCAGACTTAATGTATTGCAATGTGTAAAGGAGATCAATGTAGGCTTATTTTCCTGTAGGAAAGCCGTAGGGTCGCGTTGGGGTCTCTTTCCTAAATCGTCCATTGGATATAGATAGCGCTAGCTCGCCCAATAATGTTGTGGTGTGGTGGACGGAAACTGATAAACCATCCATTATCAGTTGACAAAAAGCCTACATACACATAAGCGGAGCTTTAACGACTACAGCGACTGAGTATAGCGACAAGTCCTACTCCATCTACTGCCAACCAATATTGTGGATTAAGGTTAAACTGTATTTCAAAGTGAGGGTACAAGAAGTACGGCCACATGAAGATATCACACTGCAGTATAATTATAACCGACCGAGTGGACAATATATGTCAATGGTGTACTCCTTCGAGAGGAACTTTGCCACTAAGATACCTGCTAGAGAGGAGTGGGTTGGCTGAACACCAGGAAACAGGAACCATCTCCACTTCTATACAGATGTCGCCAAGTTCCTGTCGCAACATAGTTTTGTAACATTGGAGGTGCCCTCCAGGCATCTATGCTCTGGAGGGCACCTCCATAAATTCACAAAGAGCCCTCGAAGTGGCTGAGCAGTTTAAGATATACCTCATGTGGGTACCTGGGTATAGTGGCTGAGCAGTTTAAGATATACCTCATGTGGGTACCTGGGTATAGATATACATATCCTGATGAACTAGTTCTGAAAGGGACGAATTCTCGAAGAATTAACATATATTGGTGCGCCTTTTTCCACATGCATGATTTGACTTAGGCAAAGGACAATCTGGCAGTCCAATAAAAGATGGACACAAATACAAACACGTAGGATAGCTTTACAAATCTGTCCAAGATATGACCTGAGCAGGTCAAAATAGTTCCTCGCACTAAAAAAGGGAAAATACTGTTTACATTAGTGTCAGTTCTGACGGGACACTGTCTGATCGGCGGACCCCGTCAGAAGGTTGATTGGTATTGACTCCAATAACTTCTGCAGAAGCTGTGGAAATGAGGATGATGTGGAAAGCATTGAGCACCAGCTTTGCTACTGTCCTGCATTGAGTAAACTACGTTTAGATCTTTTTTAGGTCTTTTTAGGAAGTTTAACAGTTTTTTTTAGGAAGTTTAACAGATTTTTTTCGGTACCGATATTCGTACTATTGATAACTTTTCATATCAAACAGGTTGGTTTCGATGAGGGGCGTCTGAGCCCGCGGCAGAAGTGGGGACCTGAATTGGTCTATGTGTTCTGGTAAAACCTTTTCCGATTGAGTGGTATAGAGTATTATGTCATCGGCTCCTCCCGACTTAAGCCCTTCCTTACTGGTTCTATATTGTAGTCGGCCACTGTCCAGTCCATACCAGATATGACTTTGAAATCTTCCTCTATACTATAATTAAATACTTAGCTCAGCCTCGGTACTAGAGATGACCACTGAAGTATTCTTCTATTCTAGAGTCGACTACACGGCTTAAGGTGGGAGGCACTAAATCCAACAAAAAATCTAATATTGTTTGTCTTTAGTGTCTGTCACTCTTGGAAATGAGAAAAATATGGCCCGACACACATATGTATGACAATTCCGCTAGTATAAGTGCAGAGAGATGTGTTATAAAGGGCACCTTATTTATGCGAGGGATTGCTTAGGAAATCGTTACTGGTTATCATGTCACAATTTAGGCACAAATAAGTAAATGTATTCCATTCGAATTCTTTCAGAATAAAAAAATATATTTCACTATATACATCTATATTAAGAAATGAAGACAGACAAATTAATGTAATGGTATTGTTTTTTTTTTTGCTAGAATACACATACTCGAACACATAGGGAATAAATCGAACAATAAATAAAAATACTTTGCTCTAGCACTCTTTGTCTTGCCTTCTATACGCACGTCCCATATGGAGATTTGTATCCCTTTGACAATATCACTGGAACCACTAACCTAATATGCCGTTGGCTACATTCACTTTGAATTGGTCATGTTTGCAAATTCGCACCAATGAAATGAACATACTGATGTGTCTTTAACAGCCCTGTGAAAGGCAAAGGATGCCTGGTGTAAGGGAAGGAAAAACAACCTAAAGGACTTGTAGTGTGCTCGATGTGTTTTTACCAAAAGGTATCTGGTTACTGCATGTCAGTTATGAAGCATTAATTACTTTTGAAATTTAGCCCAGACAGAATCTGGTTAAGGTATCAGAGGAATACACACATATATATATAACAAGTATGAAAATCCCAGTCGATTTAATCGTCTCGATTATACCCACACCATCAGAAAATATGCATTTTGATATTTGTGTGGGAGATACTAGAACGGGTGGAATACTCGTATACTTATTTTTGTTTATTTATTGCCAAAAGTTATCTGTAGTGAAATTATGGGTAAATTACGTAAATTTCTGATGTAATGAAATTATGGTAATATTATTTATTATACCTCACTTTAATGTTATGAAAAAAATGTTACCACGTTGAAAGAGTGACTGACCTATTACAAATATATGTTTGGCGAAAATTCGTTTCAGTTTGTCTGGTTGCAGCGCACGATTACTTTTAACAGCAGTGACCGACTGACTTCACATGTTGTATATGGCAAATTGTTCCCTCCAGGGGAACAATCCCTCGTTATAGACATAGATTCTCGGTTATAGAATTGAATGCAATCCATGGTGGTGGATTGATTACTTCTCATACATTCACCACAGGCTTAAAGGAGTAAAAAAGGTAAACACCAATAATCGTTTTTTAATTTGGATGAATATATTTCATATTATCAATCAGATCATTCGAGCAATATAAATAAATATAAATATATCTGTGGTCACAACGATAATCGCCCAAGTCGACTTAAGAAAGATTTGTGTTATGTATGTTACCATATTCTACATTATTTTATATGATTTTTAAAAATATGTTAATACTAATATATTGACCTAAGTCGTAATAAAGCCCCATTGCTGAAAAAATACCTGTAAAAGTATGATGGAATCTGTAAAACTTCAGCTATATTGCTTAAAAATTCCTCCTTCTATAGTTATATCAAAACATTATATGTCTATGTTATATGTCAGGTTGTGACCTTTTTCCTAGATATGTAAGGGGACATGTTCTCTCAAGACTATCACACAGGGTTGCAGTAAAATTGTCCACTGCTGTTTCTAACCTCCCCGTGTCTGCGAAATTGTATAAATTAGGTATACGTTAGAGTGTCTCGGATCAATATTTCAGGATTTTGCAAAGGGAATAATAAAGTTAGTATACCCTATATATAAGTACTATGATTCGGGGTATAAAAATGGGCTGGAATTGCTCAGTTACAATCCCAATTAATCAACAAAAAGAATCTGTGAAAAATTTTGTTCATTGTGGCATGATTACATTAGACGAACGGACGGCGGGATTGACAAGGCTAATTTGACAATTGCCAAGATGGCAATTCACTCTTAAGGCTTTTACAAAATGTTTAAAGAGCCCCAGCTTAATATGCTGTGGTGGTAAAATATCGGCTATCCCAGGCATAACATACCAACTATTTTTAAATCGCAACAAATTTTCCAGTCATGTTAATATATTATGTATTTTATCAATTTAGTCAGTGTTTGGTATGATTCCTTAGTGTTGACAGCATGAGCAATGGGAATCGACGGTTTCTGATTTCCGTTGTGTACTGCTTTCAAACTTTCTTTACTGCTGTCAACAAGTAACCGCCATTCCTTTGAATTGTATGTTTGATTAAGTTCCTCGAACAATCCGGGAATGTCCTTGCAAAAGCATCTGTTATCAAAAGTTGTATAAAATTTTTTGTAAGGTATATCACGGACTCTATAATTTGATATGTAAACATCTGGGGCCAAAATATTGTAGTTTCATCCCAGGTGCAAGTAGTCCTGCCTTTATTTGGTCAGTTCCAAGTCTCTCACTAGATCATTGAGTTGAAACTTAGTTAAAAACGATGACTTCTGCCTCAAACTTGAATCGCTCAGATTTGAGTACTCAGTTGAACTTGATGATGTTTCCGTTATTAGGCTGTTAGCTATACTTGGATACTTCCTACTCCAATCTATTAAAACCGCTAGTCTGATAGCTGACAGATTTATTTCAGTGACAGTTCATTTTATTGTTCACAAGCATACAAAAGCATTTTGATCTATTGCATTCAGAAAAAAGTTATTCGTGATGGAATTCAAGCGTGATAGTGTGATTGCTTTATATTTGGGTGGAAAAACACAAGTGGCTATCGTTAGAGCCCTCCAGCATTTAAATGTGAATAAATCTTTTGTTTCTCGTACCATTGCTCGTTACCGTGATACTGGCAGTGTTGCATCGCGTCCAAAAAGTCGACGAAAAAAAAACGGTAACAACACCAGAAATGATCCGAAAAGTGAAGGCCAGATTTGATCGAAATCCACGCCGCAGTGGTAGAAAAATTGCTCGTGAGCTGAACATATCGCGAAAACGGATACAACACATATTAAAAAATGAGCTTGGACTAAAGCCATTGAAGTTCCAAAAAGTGCAAGAGCTCAACGATGCACAAAAAAAAGTTAGACTGGAAAGAGCCAAGGAGTTGCTTTGCTTGCACGAAAGTGGCCAGTTACCGAATTTGGTTTTCTCCAATGAGAAGCCATTCCAAATTGAGCAGTTTGTGAACAAACAAAATGATCGGGTTTACTTGCCAAAGAGGTCAGCTGAAAATGTACACCTTCGATTGGCCACCAGAACTCAAGCGCCGCCGAGGGTAATGGCGTGGGCCGCCGTAACGGCCGATGGTCGCTCCCCGCTCGTATTCATCGACCATGGGGTCAAAATAAATGCCGAATATTATCGGTAAAATGTCCTAAAGACAGTATTGAAGCCCTGGGCAGACAAACATTTCGGCCGCAAACCATGGACATTCTAACAGGACTCAGCACCATCGCACTCAGCACGCGTCAACCAAGAATGGCTTAAAAAGGAGGTTCCTCGCTTAATTTCTACCGCACAATGGCCACCAAGATCTCCGGCTCTCAATCCGTTGGACTTTTGCACCTGGGGCATTTTAGAGAGTAAGGTTCGCACTAAAAAATACCAAAGTATCGATCATCTCAAGACGGCGCTTCGCCGGGAATGGGCCAAAATACCGCAGAGCCACTTTCGTGCAACGTGTGATGGCTTTGTCGGCCGTTTGAAGGCCATAATTCCACAATGGGAGCTATAGCTAAATCTTAACCGATTTTCTTCAAATTCGGCAATGTTGGTTCATGGATCAAGAAACTCTACCATTCAAAATTTCAAAACGATTGGATGTAAAATACAGCTTCTATAGGACTAAAGGGCCAAATCGGACGAAAGATATATATGGGAGCTATATCTAAATCTGAACCGATTTCAACAAAATTCAATAGCGATCTTAACAGCCGCGAAATACTCTAAACTGCAAAATTTCAGAACGATCGGAGTGAAATTGCGACCTGTAGTCGACGAACAACTTTACATGGACAGACGGACGGACGGACGGACGGACATCGTTAAATCGACTCAGCTAGTGATTCTGAGTCGATCGGTATACTTTAAGGTGGGTCTAGCTGTGTTATTTTCAGGTGTTACAAACATCTGCCGTGAAACAAACTTATAATACCCTGTACCACAGTGTGGTGTAGGGTATAAAATTAAAATAAACCAGTAAGGAAAGGCTAAAGTCGGGCGGGGCCGACTATATAATACCCTACACCACTCTCGTAATATTGAATAACTCTGATATATAAATTTTGTAATTCATGTATAAATTGTTTACATAAATTTACTTTTGGGACATTTTATACTTAAATAATACCCTGTACCACAGTGTGGTGTAGGGTATAAAAGCGATTGGATGTTGGTTCATGGATCAAGAAACTCTACCATTCTAAATTTCAAAACGATTGGATGTAAAATATAGCTTCTATAGAGCTAAAGGGCCAAATCGGACGAAACATATATATGGGAGCTATAGCTAAATCTTAACCGTTTTTCTTCAAATTCGGTAGTGTTGGTTCATGGATCAATAAACTCTACCATTCTAAATTTCAAAACAATTGGATGTAAAATACAGCTTCTATAGAACTAAAGGGCCAAATCGGACGAAACATATATATGGGAGCTATAGCTTAATCTCAACCGATTTTCTTCAAATTCTGTAGCGTTGGTTCATGGATCAAGAAACTCTACCATTCTAAATTTAAAAATGATTGGATGTAAAATACAGCTTCTTCAGGACTAAAGAGCAAAATCGGACGAAACATATATATGGGAGCTATAGCTAAATCTTAACCGATTTTCTTCAAATTCGGCAATGTTGGTTCATGGATCAAGAAACTCTACCATTCTAAATTTCAAAACGATCGGATGTAAAATACAGCTTCTATAGGACTAAAGGACCAAATCGGACGAAACATATATATGGGAGCTATAGCTAAATCTTAACCGATTTTCTTCAAATTCGGCAATGTTGGTTCATGGACGGACGGACAGACATCGTTAAATCGACTCAGCTAGTCATTCTGAGTCGATCGGTATACTTTAAGGTGGGTCTATCTGTGTTATTTTCAGGTGTTACAAACATCTGCCATGAAACAAACTTATAATACCCTGTACCACAGAGTGGTGTAGGGTATAATCATAAATTTCGTTCATAAATTTCGGGTTTAAGGTTCATAAGTTGCAGTATCTGTAGCTGACATATAGTTTGCTTCGAAAGGAGACACCCAATATTTTCAAGACTGCCGCGTACTACTTTGTATTGCGGCCATAAAACCTCGTCCTCTCTATAAATATACCCTACACCACACTGTGGTACAGGGTATTATAAGTTTGTTTCACGGCAGATGTTTGTAACACCTGAAAATAACACACCTAGACCCACTAGCTGAGTCGATCCATGTAAAGTTGTTCGTCGACTACAGGTCGCAATTTCACTCCGATCGTTCTGAAATTGTGCAGTTTAGAGTATTTCGCAGCTGTTAAGATCGCTATTGAATTTGGTTGAAATCGGTTCAGATTTAGATATAGCTCCCATATAAATCTTTAGTCCGATTTGGCCCTTTAGTCGTATAGAAGCTGTATTTTACATCCAATCATTTTGAAATTTAGAATGGTAGAGTTTCTTGATCCATGAACCAACATTGCCGAATTTGAAGAAAATCGGTTTAGATTGAGCTATAGCTCCCATATATATGTTTCGTCCGATTTGGCCCTTTAGTCCTATAAAAGCTGTATTTTACATCCAATCGTTTTGAAATTTAGGTTAGGTTAGGTTAGGTTGAGAAGAGGAGGCGGTGAAATTCCACCTCATGTCCTTGGACATACACGTAAGCCAGTATTCGGCCTGTTGTGCGCTCTAATTGTTATTATTTAGAAAGGTCATTGGAAAGTTATTTTAGGAACTCTGTACTGTCGACATAGTCCTTGATCTTCTTCCAGTCTATGCCCCTAAGTTGGGTCAAGTCTGGTATAGTATCATTTCCTAAGAAACGTGATCTATTATTCGCGAACGCTGGGCAATGGCAGAGGAAATGCTCCAACGTCTCGTCATCTTTCCCGCATGCCCTACATATGCTGTCATCTACAACTCTTATCCTATGTAGGTGTGCTTGTAAGCATGTGTGTCCTGTAAGGACACCCATGATCTTACTAGTTTCTACCTTGCTCAATCTCAGTAAGGTCTTGGTCTTGTCCTCGTTTGGGTCACCCCACAAGACCTTCGTTGTCTTCCCAACGTTTTCACCATTCCATAGCGTGATATGGGCGTTCTTCGCCCATATTTTGAATTCAGAACGCGTAACTCCGAAGGGTTTTGCGTTCTCTAAAGTTGTTGTTTGCAAGTCTCTGGCTCTAGATGCCAAGGCGTTTGCTTTCTCGTTACCCCTTACTCCGCAATGGCCAGGCGCCCATATGATGCATATAGTGCCGTATTCGGAGTAGGCGTTAATCGCCATTTTACAATCTAAAACTGTCCTCGACCTTACCGTTCTAGACGCCTTGATAGTCATTTGGCTATCTGTGAAAATATTCACTTTTGTTGGTCTTGTGTTAGCCCCAAGCCAGATCACACATTCTGTAATTGCTCGGACGTCCGCCTGCAGGACTGTGTTATGGTCTGGCAGACGGAATAAGAGTTCGGTTTCCGGTTCCTCGATGTAAAGTCCTAGCCCCGTTCTCTCCCCTAGTTTCGATCCATCTGTATAACAGCAATTTCCAGATGTTGTCTGTACTACGGTTCCATCAATCCAGGATTGTCTGTCTGGTATCATGGTCTCACACTCAGCAACCATTGATCTTTCAGATATTCTGTCGGATACTGATGATATGTCAGTTAAATCCACCATCACTACCTCAGCTATCTTTTGATGATGTGACATGTGGTCGCTTTCGATCCAATCGCCCATCACTTTGAGCCTAGTCGCCGTGAGGGCAGCTTCATATCTAATCTGTAATTCAATGGTTGGATATTCAAGATTGTCTCCAATGCCCTACTGGAAGTGGTCCTCATTGTCCCGCTTACGCCGAGACAACACATTCGTTGGACCTTTTGTAATATTCTTATGTTTCACTTATTCTTCATTGATGTCCACCACACTACTGATGCGTAAGTCAAAATAGGTCTGATTACGCTCTTGTAGAGCCAGTATGTCATACTTGGATTAAGGCCCCATTTTGAGCTAATGGCTCTTCTACATAGGGCCCAGCATATGTGAGCTTTGTTTGCTCGTTCTTCTATGTGGCACTTCCAACTTAGTTTCCTGTCCAGGATTACACCTAAGTATTTAACCCTGTTGGAAACTGGAATTGTTTTTTGTTTAGGAAATGTGGGTCATCATATTGACCAATCTTCGTTTTCCTTGTGAACAGACATATCTCTGTCTTTTCTGGGTTTACATTTAGGCCTCTCGGTCGAGCCCAGTCATATGCAATTTTTAGAGCCGTTTCGGCCCTTCTTCAAAGTTGATTAGGATTCTTCCCCCTCTGAAGTATTATAACGTCGTCTGCGTAACAGACTGGTTTAAGTCCTTCATCCGTTAGTATCCTTAGGAGACTATTTATAGTAGTGACCCACAGGAGTGGTGATAATATACCGCCCTGTGGTGTTCCCTGTGCTACTCTGTCTCTTATTTTTATGTCGTGGGACCCGCAATCCATCTATTCCTTAGCATGTGGCTTATCCAGTCTCGGAGAGCCCGGTCCACCTGAAACTGGTCTAAGGATTGGATGAGTGTGTCGGTCCGTATATTATTGAACGCCCCTTCAATGTCTATACATACCGCAAGTGTATACATCTTTCCATTGATGGATTCTTCTATGTTGTGTACTACATCGTGTAGGGCGGTGTCCACCGATCGCCCTTTAACATAGGCATGTTGTCTAAATTTTAGCATTTCGCCTGGTATCTTACTTTTAATCATGGTATCCACTATACGCTCCATGGTTTTGAGTAAGAACGATGTTAGGCTTATTGGTCTATAAGCCTTAGGTGTTGCATAACTTGCCTTGCCGGGTTTAGGTATGAAAACTACCCTTGCCTCCTGCCAGGCTTTCGGTGTGTATGCGAATTTTAGACATGCTGTGAAAATAGCGGCTAGATGAGTTGATATGTAATCCACCTCCATCTGTAGTAGTGCCGGAAATATTCCATCAGGTCCTGGTGCCTTAAATGGTGAAAAGCTTATTACGGCTTCTTTGACCATATGGTCTGTAATGATATAACTTAGTTGTTCCTCATTTTCACTGTAGTTCGGTATCTCAGTCTGGCCCGTCGTACCTTGCGGAAAATGGGTGTTCATCAAAAGTCTTGCCATCTCTTCGGTTGGGGTATGGGTTTTTGAGAGGAACTTTTTAATTTTAGAAACATCGTTAAGGCTATCGACCTGTTCGCAGAATAGCTTCCAGGAGTTTCGTTTTGCTGTTCTTGTGATTTTGTTATATTCTCTGAGTCTTCTATGGTAGTCGTCCCAGTATACTGGAGATTTTTTACGGCGTGCCCTATTGTAAAGTCTACGGACCTCTTTCCCAATGTTGCGAATCTCCCCGGTCATCCAAGGCTTCTCTTGGGCTGATTTCGTTTCTCGACAGCTGTCTTCGAAAGACCTTACTAATATATCCGTAATGTAATCAACATTAGTGTCAATATCCTCAACACTTAGGCACTCAAAGAGTCCATGCCCTAGTCTTTCTCTAATTAGCTTCCCGAATTTTGTCCATTTAGTTTTGGCCTTATTTCTGAAACTTATTGGGTTCGGCGGTGGCCGTGCTATCTTAAACCTTATGTAACGATGATCAGAAAAAGAATGTTCTTTAGAGACCCTCCATTCCTGTATCACGTCTATTAGATTTTCTGAACATATTGTTATATCTAATACTTCTTCCCTTATTCTATTAACGAAGGTAGCCGTGTTACCTATGTTAAGTGTTATTAGGTCGTTAGTATTCAAGAATTCTACTAGGGCCTGGCCCCGTTTATTAATGTTAGTACTACCCCACGCGACGTGGTGAGAGTTAGCATCGCAACCTACTAGTACTTCGTTACCTGTTTGTTTGACTTTCCTCACCAAGCGTTGTAGTTCCGACGTAGGTGGTAATGTCGGTGAATCGAAAGGCAGATATACTGATGCTAGGTATACACTTCCATTCCCTTGTTTCAGTACTGTAGCATCCGATGTTGACAACTCTGGAGAAAAAAGATAACATACATTTTTGTGACATATAATACAAGTCCTTGGTCTAGTTCCTGTATTTGCATAAAACAGTTGGTAATTAACGTGGTTTAAACCAGTAACCTTGTTTCGAATCGTCCATGGTTCTTGGATGAAAGCAATATGAGTCTTACCTTTATTTATTATTTCCATCAAAGCGTTGGTTGCCACCTCGCTCCGATGGAGGTTTATCTGGATGACTTCAATCATTTGTCCTCCAGTAACCGGGCTTCTTGGGAGTCAGAAATTGTAGATTCGGCTCCCTCATCATTTTTTGGCTGCAGTGGGCGCTTGTCTTCATCGCTGCCTTTATTATTTATTGGCTCATTTTTCCGGTTTTCAGCGCCAACAAAAGCCTTACAAATTTTGAAGAAGACTGCTTTGTTCACATAGAACGCCATACCCTTCGTCTTGACCAGGCTGGCCATGGAGAGCCGATCCAAACCCACCACAAGGAGAGTGCCATCACGATCATTCTCTCTGTGGAAGACTTCCCACCTCTTCACGTCCAGTCCTTTGTTTTGCTGGCCAAAGAGTTTGAGCATGCTTTCTGATGTTAAATTGCTGCCCCATCCTTTGACGTGTACTGTTGTTTTTATGAGCTGAGGGATGTCCCTCCTCCTTACCAGTTTCAGCTTAGCGCCTTCCCAGGGAGAGGGGATGCTATCCACAAGCTCTTTGAGGGTCTCTATACATTCTGGTGACGCGAAATTCATCCTCAGTGTGTCCCCTTTGAACTCGCTGCTCATTATTTGAATAGGGGGCCCGTCGTCGGCGTTGAGAGCGTGCTCCACAATTTTATTATTCACCAAGTCTTCAACGTTGTTGTGTTGGTCAGTGGGGATTTTGCCAGATGCTCTGTTAATATCGATCACTGCGTAGCAGAGCTCGTCTCTGTATTGCTTTCTTGCTACTTTGGCATAAGATGGTGGCTTCTTACCTTTTTCATCAACCAACTTCCTCTTCCGTAAAGATCGTGACATCTTTTTAGATGTACCAAGCTTTCCGGAGGATTCCGTGGTTGCGGTCGCTTCCTTTGTTGGATCGACTTTGTCGCCGCCCTCTCCGCCAGGATACAGACTAGAGTCTCCTTCGTGAGTGGCTTGACTTGTTCTCTCCAATTTACTTGAAAGCGGGGAGCTCTTTTTCTTCTTCGGCGGCTCTGCTCTTCTGGAGATCTGATCCTCTTTCCTGCTTCCGCAGAGGTGGATGGAGTTTCAGATAGCTCCTTTGGATCATCCTGCACTATGGCCTGTTTGCTGCTTCGGTTCATCTTCTTCAACTTTCATCGTTGTGCCCCTGATAGCTTCTTCATTTTTGTCGTGAGCTGTGCCATGCACGCGTTGACTTCTTCTACCATCTTGCTGACCTCGACGTCTTTGGAGTTAGCTAAGACAGTAATGTTAACGTGTTCGTTTGAGTCGGAATCGGATTCCCAACCTGTACTAGAAGGCTGGGTCCAGTTTATACTCTCCCGTGGTTCCTCCTCTTCCTTCTCCGTATTTTTTCCAATGGCTATATGTGCGCTTGTTGCATTGTCTGCGACTACAGGCGCCAAGGCACCCACACCTGTAGGAGGATTGGTTGCCCTTGTTACACTTACTACGACTACAGGTGCCAAGACAGCCACACCTGTAGGAGAAAATATTTTTGGCTCGCTATTCTGGGATAACGACGACACGTGACTAGGGAGCACATCAACAATTGCCGCCGGTACTGGGGTTATTACTTCCTGCACCGTAACTTTATTTCCACTTTTCCTGCTTTCCATGGTGTTTTTTTTTTGTTTTAGGGGAAACACCCCCATAGTCAGTTTTGGTCCGCGGGGAATGCAATATTCCCTAAGGTGGTGTACACACTGTTCCATCCCCCCAGGGGCGCCTCAGTAAGGATAGAAAAAATCCATCCTCCCTGAGGCATCCCTAGTTGAGATGAAACAGTGTGTCCATCCGCCCCTATCCGCCACCTGGGGACGCGCCCGTTAGGAGACTGACAACTCCAGCAGTGAAATTTAGAATGGTAGAGTTTCTTGATCCATGAACCAACATTGCCGAATTTGAACATATGTTTCGTCCGATTTGGCCCTTTAGTCCTATAAAAGCTGTATTTTACATCCAATCGTTTTGAAATTTAGAATGATAGAGTTTCTTGATCCATGAACCAACATTGCCGAATTTGAAGAAAATCGGTTAAGATTTAGCTATAGCTCCTATATATATGTTTCGTCCGATTTGGCCCTTTAGTCCTATAAAAGCTGTATTTTACATCCAATCGTTTTGAAATTTAGAATGGTAGAGTTTCTTGATCCATGAACCAACATTGCCGAATTTGAAGAAACTCGGTTAAGATTTAGGTATAGCTCCCATATATATGTTTCATCCGATTTGGCTCTTTAGATCCAATCGTTTTTATACTTTACAGGGTATTATTTAAGTATAAAATGTCCCAAAAATAAATTTGTGTAAACAATTTATACATGAATTACAAAATTTATATATCAGAGTTATTCAATATTACGAGAGTGGTGTAGGGTATTATATAGTCGGCCCCGCCCGACTTTAGCCTTTCCTTACTGGTTTTATAATGTCTGACATCAATCCTCATAAAATAAAATACAAGTGCAATGTCTCTTATATGTATGTCTCTCTCACATATGGCGAATTTAATATAAGCAAAAACATAATTTAAAAACGAAAAAATATGAAACAAGATTTTTTTGAACTTCCCTTAGATTTACAAAATGGCGCATAACTTTTACATCTATCCATAGATTTTTTCAAATAAACAGGGTTTTCTTCGTTAGCATGCTTTTTAAAAATGTGATAAAATAATTTTTTCGATTTTTTTTTCTATTTTTTATGGTTTTTTTTGTACCAGGAAAAAGCGTTTTTTTTTTAAAAAATATAATTGTTTTCTCATATTTTTGACGACTGTTACTAAACCAAAGATTCTACGTGATAGCGCTATTTGAAGCATATGTAGCCCTCATAATTCCCTTTAACTTAAGGCATAACACGGCTCAATCAGGCTATATATTTGAAAATTATGGTCCAAATACTGAATGTACTTTCCATGAAACCTGGGATTAAAAAAAAAATTTACCATAAACATTTTTTTTAGTAATTTTTTCGTGACACCTAATTGCACCAGAAACAGTTATCCACATCCCTTGGACAAAAATTTTGTTGCAAGTCCGCAAATTCTTTAGACAAAAATGTCACCTGAAAAATGTGGTATTTATTTCTTAAAATAGTTTTTTTAGAGCTACATCTACAAGGGGACTGCAACAAAATAAGATTTTATTGAGATGAATTCTTGCCAAAATAGAATATATTTATGGCTTAAATACGTATATTTTGGGCGACCTCTATAGGGTGACTATAACAAAATATGACCGATTTGTAAAATTTTTGTTGCGATGAATTCTTGTCAAAATAGAATATAAACTGCAAAGTTTCTGCTAAATTGCTTTACAAATCTATGGCTCAAAACCCGTATTTTGGAGCGACCTCTATAGGGGAGCTATATCAAAACATTGACCGATATGGCCCATTTGCAATCCCAAACAACCTGCAACTATAAGAAATATTTCTACCAGATTTGATCAACCTAGATCTATTATTACGGATTGTAGCGTGATTACACCAGACGGACTGACAGACAGACATGGCTAAATCGTTTTAGAATTTAACGACGATTAGGAATATAAATACATTATGGGGTCTCAGATCAATATTTAGAGGTGTTACAAACTGAGTGACAAAATGAATATACCCCCATCCTATGGTGGAGGGTATAAAAACAATAAATTCAGTTTTAAACAATTACACGTTTTTGGCGAAGACAATTCATTTACCAAATGATACTCTTCTTGAGTAGATCGTAACGACTAATTCGCCGTAGGTCAAACATGACTACAATGACCATATACGCTTTGGATTTTTTCACCGAATTCTTATAGAAAATGTCAAAAACCCAACATCTGTGTTTATCTGAGTAAAGTCTGTCGGCAGATGTCTGGAGTAAAATTATATGTTTCGAAGAGGTAATTTTCGTAATTTTTTATGAAAGGTGAAAAAAGTCAATGAAACCAGCCAGTCGGATCTTTCAAATATTCAACAAAGATGTGCCCCAACTCATTGCACAAGGGGCTACCAAAAACGCTGTATGAAAAAATCACATTCCAATTTGGTCCCTTTTGAAGAAATTCAAAAAACCAAGTCCAACGTCCTAGTAGAATACCCAAAATCTAGAATTAAAGTTCTTATGCGATTGTCATAAAGTCTCATGCTCCATTTAATTATGTATGCACTGAACATAATCCACTGATATAAATTGAATATTTAGTTACAGTTTTCAGACTTTTTATATAAACAGTTTTGATAAAATGCCTTTTGGATTACTGGCTTAGTATCCCCTTGTAGGGATACTAAGCTGTCCTCAAAGTGTAAGAAAATGTGTAATGTGTGCTGACCAGCACCCCATTTGTTGAAATATCAGAAAGTATGAATTGTTTTTTTAACATGCAGGAATGCACCACCTACACTCCAAAGGTATTTTTTAAACTTAACCCGGTAGCATGTGATTCAGGTATTTTCATACATATTTATATAAATAGTTTTTTTACCTCCCCATTCGTATTGATTTATCAGAATGCAGGAATAGATTACCTACTCTCCAAATATATTTTTGCAAATATATTTGACTTCCTAAAATATTTCTCATATAGTATTTTAATTGATTTTATATTGACTTTTGATTCAAATTAATTTTAGTTTTGATGCGTGCTCTTATCAAGGTTATATTGTGAAATTATTTTGTTTTACACATGTTTTGCATGAACTAATTTTGTTACTAATTAGTTTAAATGCAATTTTCACACGAGCAGCTCATTTGGAAAAAATTATGGAGAATATTTTTCTGATTAACACAAAATATAATTAAATATATACTAGCCGGACGCGGTGCGGCTAGCGGCCACAACATGTGGTGTATTTCATGGCGCAGTGAAATAACCCCGAAGTGAAATAACACCCAAGCCGAAAATGAAATAACACCCAAAAAAAAGATTCAAAATTGGGTTTGGGTGAAATTTCATTAACTTTGGGTTTCATTTCATTTTTTCAAGTTTTTTTTATATTTTTGTTACTAAGGCCAAAATGAAATAAAACCCAAAATAAAATTAATTTGGGATTTATTTCATTCATTTTGGGTTTTGGGGATTTTTTTCAATTTTTGGGATTTATTTCATTTTGATCGAAATCTAATTTTTCTTGGGCCGTATTTCATTTTATTTGGGGAGTATTTCATTGATATTCAAAATGAAATTTAGGAATGTTTTTAATAATAAAATTGTTAGATATCGCTTCCTTGTTGTTAGACGGTTAGAATCGAATGAACATATTGAACGGGTAATTTTAGGGTGGGACTTGAGAGTAGTAATCTGTTCTTAATAATGCTTCAGAGAAGAAAATTTACCAAATTTAAATTATAACAAATAGGAAAATTTAAGTTGTAGGGTCATGGATAGCAGATTACAGAAAACTTACCAGATGGTACGATAGCATTGTATCATGAAATTAATAAGCTCTAAATGTTTGGAAATGGTAAGTAAAATAAGATTTGCGACTATTTTGCTAGAAAGCCGATCTTCTCTTCTTCCAACATATTTCACACACGAAGTTTCAGTTCATATGAAAAATGGGTTAAAAAATCGCCGCGATTTTTTACCTATTTTTCATATGTGAAATAGTTTGGAAGAGAATTATCTTCCAAAAGTTTTCATGAATTCTCATGTATTATATTCCAGAAGTTTTCAAACGTCAAGAAATAGTAATGCATTACAAAAAATAGTTCAGAAACATTTTTTTTTAATTTTTCGCCAGGATTACTATTTTCCTATGTTTTCTGTTCCAACATTCAGTTGCAAAGCATAAAAACCATTGCAAAGCAGTTGAAACATTGTTTCTACGTCCATTAATAAATATCAATTTGCAATTTGCAGGTATTTCCATTAGTTTTTATTCTAATTTGTTTCGTCGGCCTATTGGGGATTCCATACAAGCGTTTTTGTAAATACTACAAACAGTTTTTGGGAAAAATTATGTATATTGCACAAAAAAATATTTGTGTAGACGAATAAATTTAATTTGGAGTTTCTTTCATTTGTTTGGGGTTTTTTTATTGGGGGTTATTTCACTTTTTTTTTGGGGAATTATTTTTTTTAATTTAACTAATATTTTTTGGGGGTTGTTTCATTTATTATTTGGCTATTTATACCCTACACCACACTGTGGTACAGGGTATTATAAGTTTGTTTCACGGCAGATGTTTGTAACACCTTAAAATAACACAGCTAGACCCACCTTAAAGTATACCGATCGACTCAGAATCACTAGCTGAGTCGATTTAACGATGTCCGTCCGTCTGTCCGACCGTCCGTCTGTCCATGTAAAGTTGTTCGTCGACTACAGGTCGCAATTTCACTCCGATCGTTCTGAAATTTTGCAGTTTAGAGTATTTCGCGTCTATTAAGATCGCTATTGAATTTGGTTGAAATCGGTTCAGATTTAGATATAGCTCCCATATATATCTTTCGTCCGATTTGGTCCTTTAGTCCTATAGAAGCTGTATTTTACATCCGATCGTTTTGAAATTTAGAATGGAAGAGTTTCTTGATCCATGAACCAACATTGCCGAATTTGAAGAAAATCGGTTAAGATTTAGCTATAGCTCCCATATATATGTTTCGTCCGATTTGGCGCTTTAGTCCTATAGAAGCTGTATTTTACATCCGATCGTTTTGAAATTTAGAATGGTAGAGTTTCTTGATCCATGAACCAACATTGCCGAATTTGAAGAAAATCGGTGCAGATTTAGATATAGCTCCCATATATATATTTCATCCGATTTGGTCCTTTAGTCCTATAGAAGCTGTATTTTACATCCGATCGTTTTGAAATTTAGAATGGTAGAGTTTCTTGATCCATGAACCAACATTGCCAAATTTGAAGAAAATCGGTTAGGATTTAGCTATAGCTCCCATATATATGTTTCGTCCGATTTGTCCCTTAGTCCTATAAAAGCTGTATTTTACATCCATTCGTGTTGAAATTTAGAATGGTAGAGTTTCTTGATCCGTGAACCAACATTGCCGAATTTGAAGAAAATCGGTGCAGATTTAGATATAGCTCCCATATATATCTTTCATCCGATTTGGTCCTTTAGTCCTATAGAAGCTGTATTTTACATCCGATCGTTTTGAAATTTAGAATGGTAGAGTTTCTTGATCAATGAACCAACATTGCCAAATTTGAAGAAAATCGGTTAGGATTTAGCTATAGCTCCCATATATATGTTTCGTCCGATTTGGCCCTTTAGTCCTATAAAAGCTGTATTTTACATCCAATCGTGTTGAAATTTAGAATGGTAGAGTTCCTTGATCCATGAACCAACACTACCGAATTTGAAGAAAATCGGTTAAGATTTAGCTATAGCTTCCATATATATGTTTCATCTTTAGATCCAATCGTTTTTATACCCTACACCACACTGTGGTACAGGGTATTATTTAAGTATAAAATGTCCCAAAAGTAAATTTATGTAAACAATTTATACATGAATTACAAAATTTATATATCAGAGTTATTCAATATTACGAGAGTGGTGTAGGGTATTATATAGTCGGCACCGCCCGACTTTAGCCTTTCCTTACTGGTTTTTCATTTAATTTTGACTTTATTTCACATTTAATCTTTGGGCGTTATTTCATTTCATTCGGGACATATTTCATTGGGGGTTATTTCATGGCGCCAAAACATCATTTAAAAACGAAAAAATATGAAAGAAGATTTTTTTGAATTGCCCTAACATTTTCAAAATGGCTCATAACTTTTACATCTATCCATAGATTTTTTATAGACAGTGTTTTCTTCGTTAGCATGCTGGCTTTTTAAAAATGTGATAAAATATTTTTTTTCGATTTTTTTTCTATTTTTTATGTTTTTTTTTGTAACAGGAAAAGGTGTTTTTTTTTTAAAAAAAAATATTTTTTCTCATATTTTTGACGACTGTTACTAAACCAAAGATTCTACGTCAAAGTAATGTTTGCAGCATATGTAGCCCTCATATTTCCCTTTAACTTGGGGCATAACACGGCTCAATCAGGCCTATACTTGAAAAATACTGAATGTACTTTCCATGAAAGCTGGAATTAAAAAAAAAAAAAAAATTACCATAAAATTTTTTTTAATATTTTTTTCGTGTTTGTGACACCTAATTGCACTAAAAACTGTTATCCACATCCCTTGGACAAAAATTTTGTTGCATATTGTTATAATCGTTAGCTGATGAACAGTTGGCTTTCATAAAAATCAGAGCGAAAAAGCATTTTATTTATAATATAGATATAGTGGATATGATTGGAGCTTGAAGCACCCTTTTTCAAATTACTCTTGAAAAGGTGGGGCTTCATTTAAATTCGCAGAATCGCTACCTAGAATTTTTATGCTTGTGTACTTATATTATTTCCATCCTATTGTTATTATCCCCTCACCTTAGAGAGGAGGGTATACATATATCATTTGCTACGAGCCAAAAGTGTAACACATCGAAGTAGTGACCTGAGACCCTAAGTATGTTCGGCGGATATCCGTTTTGGGTTATTTTAAGTCGAATGAGCAATGTCCGTCCGTCTGTCTGCAGGCTGGTGCGTACGATAACTCTCAAACGGAGTAAGTGATTGACTTCAAATTTGATATGTGGTAATATATTTTTCTATCTTCGGCTAAGTTCAAAGATGGGCCATATTGGTCCACTCCTTCTAGTACCTCCCCCACAAAGGGTTAACATTTAGTGAAATATTGATTATTTAATAACTTCTATACTACTTATTTGGGCGAAGTTGCCACACCCCTTTTGGTACCTTCGACACAAATGGACAATTTTGAACCAAAAGTTATAACTTTATTACCAGTACATACAAAGACTTTTGTACAGTGTAATGGTTTAATAGTACCTAAAATACAGTAAAAAATTGGCATTATTGCCACGCTCCTTTTGGTACCTCCAACACAAATGGACCATTTTGTATCAAAAGTTAGCAGCATATAACTTTAATACCAGTCCATACAAATAATTTAAATTTTGTACAGTATAATGCTTTTATAGAACCTAGAGTCCAGAGAAAAATGGGCGTTATTGGCACGCCCCTTTTGGTACCTCCCACACAAATGGACCTTTTTGTACCAAAAGTTAACAGCTTTTAACTTTAATACCAGTGCATACAAATACTTGAAATTTCGTACAGTGTAATGCTATTATAGTAGATAGACTATAGATTAATGTGGCCGTAATTGGCACGCCCCTTTTGGAACCTCCCACACAAATGGACCATTTTACACTAAAGTTAACAGCTTATAACTTTAATACCAGTGCATATAAATACTTGAAATTTTGTACAGTGTAACGTTTTTATAGTACCTAGAGTCCAGAGAAAATTGCCGCCCTTTTGGTACCTCCCACACAAATGGACCATTTTGTACCAAAAGTAAAAACTTTTAAGTTAAATACTTTAAATAAAACAAAAAAATCAATAAATTTACTAATATTTTTTGAGACTCAAGGTGAGGGGATTTTTACTTGTTACGAGTATTACTTACCACTTTCCGATGTAATTAATATTGACCTCCGTTGTTGATAGCTCTCGTTCAATAACTGAGTGCATTTTGTGGCAGTATATCACCATTCTTTATAACATTGGCTGCGTCTTGTTCACGTCTTCTGCTTTCAATTTTAACTCTTACCAATGCCAATAGAATTTTGTACATTTCACTGCTCGACAATGGGTTCATCCAGTAAAATATTAAAGAATGCTCCTCCGCCAAATACTTTGAAAGGAGGCCCAGATGTTTGCGAATGCCTCCTCCGGAAAAAAGACTAGCCGATACATCAAGTTTACCTTGATCGTAGACCATTACGCTGCCGCCCAGAGTTTTCTGTAGGGCCAACTGTCTACATGTGTTACAGCTTCTTAAATTGAAAAAATTGAAAAAAAGGGGAATTGAAAAAAAACATTGCATATAAAAAGTGAATGATAGTGAAAGTAACATTTAAGTGAATCGATTATCAATTAATTAGTTGAACGCTACTTATGCAGTAATAATATTTAAACAATTATGATAAAATTGTAAATTAAATGTGAATTAACCCAATTTTAACGAAGATCGAGGAGATCAGTTCGGCATTTAAGAACTAATAGGTATATAAATAAAATTATGAGGGTGATAGAATATAAATATCAAGATGTGTGTGTGTGTGGTATTAAAATTCGTAAACGAATCGAGCGCATACAAAATGAACGGATAAGAGCAGTGGAAGATATACCATTTATAAATTGTCTTTGTCCTCAGGCTTGATGAAGATGAGTTGACGTCGACCACAATAATCCCACTTGGGTTCATATTATATCGATCGTAAGTAGGTGTATATTCATGGATATGTTGTCTTCAAATGTGTACTTATTCTTAGTTTATCCAAACGGCAATTTTTCAGTTATTTTGATTTAAATCCTCTAGTCAATTCAGTTTGTTAAAATGCATCCATCAATTTAACATTGTCTCCGCGTTCGAAATCAACATTGATGTTCAAACAGCAGCATCAGCCTTTCTAATAAATTGTAAATTCCATGGACTGCGAAATTGTAGGTATGCGAATCGCGTAGTGCGGAGATCACGAAATATATAGTATTTGTCCATTAAATCAACCAATCAATCCCGGACAAACTTAATTCTATAGCGTTCTCTGCCTTGCCGATTTTAGTTCTAATTTGACCTCATCTGGTCCTATAGTCTGGTCACCATACTGGAATCCACTAATCAGAATATATGAATTGTTCTGTGATAAGCGTAGCAAAACAGGGGTCGGGAGGATCCAGCTTGATCCATGGTCTACGACAATTACAAATAATCCTATATTCCCAAGAGAACAATTCTCACTATAATATAAAATTTTTGTCCAAATCCGTATCCCAGTTTCGGTAGCCAAATTCTAGCGGATAATCCAATCGGGTTAATTGTATAAGCCAATGACTTGCAATAATATTCGTAATAGAAAAACTGACTATTTCAAATCGTTTGTTTTATTTTTGTTTTATTGTTCGACAACGCGTCTTTTCTTTCCAACTATTTTTTATGAAATCAATTAATTGAAAAAGAAATTTTTCTTTCCTTGTGACAATGAAATTCAAAAGTATACAGAATTGAAATTTCACAGTATATTCCGTATAAGATCGATTAATTTATTCTTGAGAAATCAGGTCGCGAATAAATGTGCTTGTTTACTTTTTTTTTACAAAATTGTCTTTGAATAATCATTGAATGTAGGGGGTGTCCGCCTCAATTTTTTTTGTGTGTGTGGCGACCAACCCATAGTAATGTACACCTTCGAGAGGAACATTGCAGCTAATATATCTGCCAGAGATTAATCAGTTGGCAGAATACCAGGAAATACAAGATGGTTCAAAGCTAGTTGACAAGGTAGGCTTTAGATTCCACTGTAAAGAACTTAGTCCTGATATTTCCTCCGAGTCATTTACCCCGGCTGCCATTACATCTCTGGAGGCTAAAATTCCAAAATTTAAAATGCATAATTTAATTGAGCAGCTTTTAGTTTAAATGGTAGTGTACACAATGTAATAAAGTGTATACTGTTTACTAAAAAATTTGACGTATATGTGACAAACTGACAAACGCATGCAGAAATATTTCCCACAAACTTCTTTGCGAATCATTTCATTACATTGGATTTACTAGAACAAAATTATCCGGCATCTCACAGACATCTGTGAATGTGATTATATTCGGCAGTCGGTATACTCGACCAAAATTTTCTTTTATATCATTTCCAACTTTTTCTTAAAACAAAATGACAAATATTTCAAGATGACTAGACATGAATTGTCGCCATCAGAAAACTTTATGGGTTCCGGTGATAAGAATTTATTGCTTATAATCCTGCGAACACATGTTAGTGGTTGATGTGTGTGTCTGCGTCATTTTGCCTTATTTTCGTTTCTATTTTTGGTTGATGTTCAAATTATTTTTTGGGAACATTCCACTTTACGCACAATTAATATCTGTTTGGCTGTTCTGTCTGGCAATGGTTTTATGTTGTCATAAACTCTGTTTCCATTTATCATAACAAAATTGATATTTGTGATATTTCTATTAATGTTTTATTAGATTTAACTGTTACGAAATATGAAAGATGTGAAAAATTGATTAAATTTATGTGTCGTAAGAGAAAAAATAGTAAAGGAGGGTACCATAGAATTAGTACAAGATCCCGAAACAACTTTCTTTTATATAAGAAATGAATGTAAAATATAGATTCAATTGTGATTAAATGCCAAATCGGAGTGAACATATATATCTATATTTATTATATACTAGCTGGACCTGGTCCACTTTGTTGCCCCAGATTGAGATTTCCGATCACGTCCATTGTTAAACCAATCACGAATCCTGCCGCCAAATAAATATACATAAAATAACAGCATAACAGTCTGATCCCGCCCATTTTGAACTAATCACGTAGACTGCCACCAGATACATATTAACAGAATAACAGTACTATGGTACCATATAACAGTACCATATAACCCAAATTTGAGTGCAAGATAGCTCAAATTTGGGTTATATGGGCGGGGCTACGCCCTTTGGCCTAATCCCGCTTATTTTTAGACCAATCACGTAGGCTTTCACCAGACACACACAAAATTACAGCATTCTCGCAAACAGATTGTGGAAGATACCTCAATTTCAAAAGGTTGCTTATATGGGCGAGGCCACGCCCATTGATCCGATTCCTCCCATTATTGGACCAATCACGTAAACTGCCACCAGATACATATGCAAAAAATTACAGCACTGTCGCTAACAAATTGTGTACGATATCTTAATTTCCAGATTTGACTTATACGGGCGGGGCCACGCTCTTTAGACCGATCCCGCCCAATTAAGCGGACTGCTATCAGATACACATTCGCAAAATTTCAGCACTCTCTTTAACAAATTGTGTAAGATATCTCAATTTCAATATTTGGCTTACATGGGCGGGGCCACGCCACTTGGTCCGATCGCGCCCATTTTTAGACCAATAACGTGGACTACCACCAGATACACATACACAGAATTACAATACTCTATCTAACATATTGTAAGAAATATCTAAATTTCGAAATATGCCTTATATCGGCGGTGCCACGCCCATTGGTTCGTTTCCGCCCAATTTTGGACCAATCACGTATACTATCACCAGATACATATGCACAAAATTACAGCACTTTAGCTAACAAATTGTGTAAGATATCTCAATTTCAAAAATTGGCCTATATGGGCGGGACCACGCCCATTGATCCGATCCCACCCATTTTTGGACCAATCACGTAGACTGTCACCAGATACTTTTGTATACACAAAATTACAGCACTATCGCTAAAAAATTGCTCAAGATATCTCCATTCCAAAATTTGTCTTATATGGGCGGGGCCACGCCCATTTGTCCGATCCCGCCCATTTTTGTACCAGTCACGTAGACTGCCACCAGATATATATACAAAAAATTGCAGCACTCTCGCTAAAAAATTGCTCAAGATATCTCAATTCCAAAATTTGCCTTATATGGGCGGGGCCACGCCCTTTTGTCCGATCCCGCCCATTTTTGGTCCAGTCACGTAGACTGCCACCAGATACATATACACAAAATTGCAGCACTGTCGCTAAAAAATTGCTCAAGATATCTCAATTCTAAAATTTGCGTTGTATGGGCGGGGCCACGCCCATTGATCCGATACCGCCACTTTTTAGACCATTCACGTAGGCTATCACCCGATACATATGCACAAAATTAGAGCACTATCGCTAACAAATTGTGCATGGTATCTCAATTTCAAAATTTGACTTATATGGGCGGTGCCACGCCCATTTGTCCGATCCCGCCCATTTTTGGACCAGTCACGTAGACTGCCACCAGATATATATACACAAAATTGCAGCACTCTCGCTAAAAAATTGCTCAAGATATCTCAATTCCAAAATTTGCCTTATATGGGCGGGGCCACGCCCATTTGTCCGATCCCGCCCATTTTTGGCCCAGTCACGTAGACTGCCACCAGATATATATACACAAAATTGCAGCACTGTCGCTAAAAAAATGCTCAAGATATCTCAATTCTAAAATTTGCGTTATATGGGCGGGGCCACGCCCATTGGCTCGATCCCGCCCATTTTTGGACCAGTCACGTAGACTGCCACCAGATATATATACACAAAATTGCAGCACTCTCGGTAAAATATTGTGCAAGTAGACCACCAGATACATATACAAAAAATTACAGCACTCTCGCAAAAAAATTGTGCAAGATATATCGAAAATTCAAGTACCCTATTTTCACCACCCCCTACACATGTACATTATGTGAATATTTCAAGAAGATCGGTCCAGCCGTTTAGACGTCTATACGGTACAAACAAACAAACCAACAAACACACATTCTCTTTTATATATATAGATAATAACTTAAGAACTGTTCTTTTGATTTTATGATTTTGGGCTTGATGGGTTCGTATGGGTCCTAGGAAGGAAACTTAAGGATTGGTCAAATGGGCGAACACAATCTCCTAACTCGAGAACGGATCTTTCGTTCTTCACGATTTTTGGCATGACAAATTCGTATTGGACCAAGGAAGGACAATATTTAGGAAAATTTAGGTTTGGCCAAAGATGAGTGGTATGGCCAACACTACCTCATGACTCGAGAATAGATCTTCCGATTTTCATTGTAGTTTCTTCCACACAAAAAATATAATTTTTCGAGTTATATCGAATTAACAAGCGCGTATACAATACTGAACACAAAATGGGGAAAACCATTGCACTAATTGTCTTGAAGTTGGTAGTTTATATTTTTGATAGCGTTGAAAAAAACTGACGTAAAATGTATATCGACATTGTTATATACTTCAGTTTTTCCCATTGTATTTAATACAATACAAAGAATTAAAATTGACCGAACTACAGGAAGCAGCATGAGTATGTTCGTATTTTATTACATTGACGAATTTGGGCGAAACGAAGTTCGCCGGGTCAGCTAGTATATATATATTAGGGCGGGTCGATTTAAAAATCGCCCATTGCTCAGTGAAAATCGTATTCTAGGGATCAAAATAAGAAACTTTGCCTAAGGAACCATACCTCTAAAACAAATTCTGATGTCCCGGAAAAAATCCCACTTTGACCCATTTAGAGTGCTCCAATCGAGTACAAATGTATGACCGACCCCCACTCAGTGAAGTGCTCAGTGAAAATCGTATTTTAGGGATCAGAATAACAAACTTTGCCGAAGGAACCATACCTCTAAAACGAATTCTGATGTCCCGGAAAAAATCCCACTTTGACCCATTTAGAGTGCTCCAATCGAGTCCAAATGTATGGAACCCCCAGGGGGTGTGCCACTGGCATGGGTGGGTCGGGCCTCCAAAGTTAGTGGGGGTCGGTCATACATTTGGACTCGATTGGAGCACTCTAAATGGGTCAAAGTGGGATTTTTTCCGGGACATCAGAATTCGTTTTAGAGGTATGGTTCCTTCGGCAAAGTTTCTTATTTTGATCCATAGAATACGATTTTCACTGAGCAATGGCGACTTTTTTTGCCTCCCAAAAAATCGACCCGGCCTAATATATATATATATATATATTCTGAATGAGTTTGCAAATATATTTTGTTATAATATATTAATATATGCGTTCCAAATAAATTTTATTTTCAATTAAAATTTATTTGCTCCGAAATATATATGATATTAAAAAATTTGTGTTCCAAATATATATTCTTTCGATTTAAGCATATCAAAAAACGCGATTTTGCCCCGTGCACGATTTAAATTTTAACCCTCAAACAGCTGACTGTTCTGTTCCTCCTATTCCGGCGGACTGGTTTACATTTGTAAACCAATACATAAAGTACGAATATGCGTGGAAAGATGCGAGAATGCGCAATTTTTTTCAGAATAACGGTTGTTATCTGTTGTTTAGAGTTCAGAGAACACACGCGTATATTTTTTTTTAAGTGAAAACAATAATAAGAAAAAATGCCAAAACGTGCGCGAAATCTTTTGGAGCCACCTGATCTTGATGTACCATCAAGAGTTCCTCCAGTTGTTGTGCCAGTACAATTACATGAGCCGCAGCCTGAGGCTGGGTCCAGTGGTGTAAAACAGCGTAGGTATGGTTTCGACGCTAATGTGTATGTAATTTGTCGTTTACGTTTATGTATATTTGTTTGTGCAGTGATGAAGTATTACCCTGTGGCGGTAGTTCTATTCGATATAACCGGTATGTCAAGATAGATGTTACCAGGTGTGTATTATGTCTACATATCGTGCATATATATACTTATGCGATAAAGCATTTTAATCTTCAATTAGATTGACCGATGCCCAAATAGACGAACTTCTAGCGAGCGAGAGCGAAGGTGGTAGCGATTGCGACGATGACATGGAAGATATCGATTGGGTTCCAAACGAATGCGCGTCAGACGAAGAATTGGAGGACAACGAAGTTGAGGTCCATGAAAGCGACGATGACGATGAAGAGAATGCTGATGCAGGTACAAGTGAGCAGGTTGTGACGCAATCTGATTGGAATGATACCATTAATCTGCTTGGGCCAGACATGACGTATACTTCGAAGGATGGCACCACATGGGATAAAAATCCGCTGACATTTGGGCGGACACGATTGCACAACATTCTCCCCGAAAATGGTCAGTAGTCGAGAATTCAATATTCGTTTCTCTATTCTTCTAATTTTCTAATTAGAATTCTAATTCTAATTTGTTTCTCATTTCCATTTTGTGTTCTATAGGTGGCCCTACTAATAAAAATATGCAAACTCGTCGTAACACAATGTCTCTTATATTCACTGATGTCATGAAAAATATAATCTTGCGACATACGAACAAAAAAGGAAATGCGCTGGAAGCGATTTGGAGCGCCAAAAATCCAAATAAACCAGCTCGAAAGTGGGTAAAAATTGATATTGTTGAGTTTGATGCATTTTTGGCTTTGCTGATAAGGGCTGGAGTTTATAAATCGCATGATCAAATAGTGGAAGAGCTTTGGGCACCACAAGCAGCACCGATTTATCGCGCATCGATGAGCCGTGATCGCTTCAAAGCAATTTTGCGTACCATTCGATTCGATGATGCGAATACACGATTAGATCGACTAGCGACAGATAAAGGTGCTCCTATTTCTGAATTGTGGATGCTGCTCAATGCATCCTTGAAAGCCAACTATAAGCCGCACTCTTGTATAACAATAGACGAGCAATTATTTCCGTTTAGAGGCCGCTGTTCTTTCAAACAGTATATTCCTTCAAAGCCAGCTAAGTATGGAATAAAGGTTTGGTGGGCCGCTGATTCTGCCACTCATTATCCACTAAGAGGTGATATATACTATGGCCGACAGCCTGGTCAACCATCGGCCATGAATATTGGAAATAATGTTGTGCAAGAACTCGTCAAACCATATTGGGGTTCTGGTCGAAACATCACTATGGATAATTTTTTTACCGGACTGGATTTGACTCATCAGTTGGTCGAAAAACAGTTGAGTGTAGTCGGCACTTTGCGCAAGAACAAGCGTTGTATTCCCAAGGAAATGCACTGGACAGTTGACAGAAAAGTGGGTGAATCTGTGTTCGCCTTTCGCCAAGACGTCACATTGGTCTCATACTGCCCAAAGAAAAAGAAAATTGTCTATGTATTGTCCTCGATGCATTCCAACAACGGAATTGACGCAATAACTGGCAAGCCCGAAATGATAATGGAATACAATCGTACAAAAGCTGGCGTAGATACCATGGACCAAAGCGAAACAAGGAACATCGGAAAAGTAACATCAAAGGAAAGTGCGTGTTCTGCGCAATGGAGAAAAGACAACGAGTCACCCGAAAGTGTTGCTCTATCTGTGGCAAGAAGGTATGTGACATGCACTGTGCCACTATTACAATGTGTCCGGAATGCCAATAATGGTTTCTAATTTAACTGTAAATATATCTAATTACAATTAAATTCTAATTAAATATTGAATAAAACTTGAATTTTCATAAAATCCCAAAATGAGCCACTTTTTTATACGTGTATCAAGTAATTATATATGGGTTTACAAATGTAAACCAGTCAGCCGTTCAGGGGGTATTCATGAAAAACATGTAATATGAGGTACACAAAAACGTTTCTACACTTCCATCTTTTTGTATTCGATTAAGAACTGAATTTTTAGTTAATTAATGGAGTTTAAAGAAATTCCGTCCATTTTCATAAAAAAAAGTAGTTCCAAAGTTGAAAAGTTTACATTTGTAAACTGCCAGCTGTTTGAGGGTTAATAGAATTTTACAAACATATAACATTTCTAAAAAATTTAACATTGATTTTCTGAAAAACTAAAAACATGCCTTTAAATTGAGGTATCGATAAATTGCCAAAAACCTTAAACACAAATTAATCTTTGTTTTGGAAAAATTAGATCCAAATAAAACAATGTTATGATGGAAAAATTGTTTTGTGTGGAAGAACATATTCCCAAACATATAATATTTGTGTGTGTCAAATATTATGTACTCCAAATACACAGTACTTTAAACATACATATGTTTCAATCAGAATATGTTTGGGACTACATACTGCAGAAGCGATTTTTTTCAGAATGCAGAGAACCAATATTACAATGCATTATTGTTAGAGGTTAAAAAACATGTCCTTCATAAGGGGATTATATTTATAAACAAATATGCCCCATTTTCACTAGAGACGATTCGATGCTATATGAAGTACAGATGCTTACATTTTTGTATGGTGCTTTAAAAAGAACCGATTGAACCGATAACCAGCTGAGTTGATTAAACCATGTAGGTCCGTCCATTCGTTCGTCTGCAAGTCATCTTATGTTGTTCGTTGAGTATAGATCGCAAATTCTCTCCGATAGTGCTGAAATTTTGCATTGAAATTGGTTGAGATTAAGATATAGCTCCCATATATATGTTTCGTCAGAATTTGTCCTTTACACCTACATGCAAAGAAAAGAATTCTCGTTTGCAGGAACTGAAATTTCGTTTGTTGTGACATAAACCTATTTTGCGTAAAGAATTTGTTATTCTGACCAAAAGAAATTTCAGTCCTCGTAAACGAAAAATGTATTTGTCTAAAATTTCGTTTCGCAGAAACTAATTTTTTTCATTGCGTCTATAGAAGCTGTATTTTACATTCAATCGTTTTTAAATCCAACATGCTAGAGTTTATTGATCTATGGACCTACATATCCGAATTTAAAGAAAATCGGTTCCGATTTATTTATAGCTCCCATATATATGTCTTTTCCGATTTTGGTAATTTAGCCCTATAGAAGCTGTAGTTTACACAATATCGTTTTGAAAAATGTATTTGTCTAAAATTTCGTTTCGCAGAAACTAATTTTTTTCATTGCGTGTATAGAAGCTGTATTTTACATTCAATCGTTTTGAAATCCAACATGCTAGAGTTTATTGATCTATGGATCTACATAGCCGAATTTAAAGAAAATCGGTTCCGATTTATTTATAGCTCCCATATATATGTATGTTTTTTTAGAAGCTGTAGTTTACACAATACAGTTTTGAAATTTAACATGCTAGAGTTTTTTGATTCATGGACCAACATTGACGAATTTGAAGATAATTTGTTCAGATTCAGCTATAGCACCCATATAGCACTATAGAAGCTATAGTTTACATCATATCGTTTTGAAATTTAGCATGGTAGAGTTTCATGATCCATGAACTATTATTGCCAAACTTGAAGAATTTTTTTTCAGATTCAGCTATAGCTCCCATATATATGTTCCGTCCGATTTGGCCCTTAACCCCTATAAAAGCTATAGTTTACATCTAACCTTTTTAAAATTAAGCATCTCAGAGTTTCTTAATCCATGGACCAACATTGCCGAATTTGAATTTAGTTATAGCTACCATAAATATATGTTTCGTCCGATTTGGCTAAAGATCATTTTGAAATCTTTAATTACAAGCTTGGACACCGCCCGACTTTAGCCTTTCATTACTGGTTCTTCCTAACAAGTTAAAAAAAGACTAAAGTCGGACGGAGCCGACTATTATAGCCTCCATTATTTCCAAGAATTTGTGTAGGTTAAATAGAGTATATTTGTAAATTCCAAGAAAATATGTAACAACACCTGAGCTTCATAGTTTTCCCTAGAGAATATTTAATGCAATATGAAGTAAAAATGCTTAAATTTCAGCATATTCGGTTAAAAAATCTCCCCCTAGAACCCCAAGAAGTCCAATCGCATGTTCCCCATTTTTACTAGTGCCAATTAAATGCAATATAAAATTATCAAATATCAGTCAGATCAATTGAAAATCCCGTTCTCTAGAGCATCAAGAAATGACATATATGACTATACCAAAACAAGGACGATGTCCATCATTTTACCTAAACACAATTAGGTCCAATATAAAGTATAAATTCTTAACTTTCAGCCAGACCCCTAGAAAAATATTTCCCCACGAAGTGACATCAGAGTGAGCTTTTATATGTGGGCTATATCAAAACATTTACCGATATGCCCCATTTTTACTAAGGAAGAATAGATCCAAAATGAGATGTACATTCTTAAACTTCAGCCAGAGTAATTTAAAAATGTCTTCTCTTAAATGCCAATAAATGACATTGGTCGGGGCCTTTATATGGGGCCTAAATCAAAACATAGACCAATATACCCCATCTTCAATAGGAATCGTCCCTAGTATAGGAAATTCCTCTGTGCCAATTTTCGAAAATATGATTTAAAATTACGAGCAGCACATTGATCACAGGAATATATAGACAGACGAACATGGACAAGCGTTGTATTCCCAAGGAAATGCACTGGACAGTTGACAGAAAAGTGGGTGAATCTGTGTTCGCCTTTCGCCAAGACGTCACATTGGTCTCATACTGCCCAAAGAAAAAGAAAATTGTCTATGTATTGTCCTCGATGCATTCCAACAACGGAATTGACGCAATAACTGGCAAGCCCGAAATGATAATGGAATACAATCGTACAAAAGCTGGCGTAGATACCATGGACCAAAGCGAAACAAGGAACATCGGAAAAGTAACATCAAAGGAAAGTGCGTGTTCTGCGCAATGGAGAAAAGACAACGAGTCACCCGAAAGTGTTGCTCTATCTGTGGCAAGAAGGTATGTGACATGCACTGTGCCACTATTACAATGTGTCCGGAATGCCAATAATGGTTTCTAATTTAACTGTAAATATATCTAATTACAATTAAATTCTAATTAAATATTGAATAAAACTTGAATTTTCATAAAATCCCAAAATGAGCCACTTTTTTATACGTGTATCAAGTAATTATATATGGGTTTACAAATGTAAACCAGTCAGCCGTTCAGGGGGTATTCATGAAAAACATGTAATATGAGGTACACAAAAACGTTTCTACACTTCCATCTTTTTGTATTCGATTAAGAACTGAATTTTTAGTTAATTAATGGAGTTTAAAGAAATTCCGTCCATTTTCATAAAAAAAAGTAGTTCCAAAGTTGAAAAGTTTACATTTGTAAACTGCCAGCTGTTTGAGGGTTAATAGAATTTTACAAACATATAACATTTCTAAAAAATTTAACATTGATTTTCTGAAAAACTAAAAACATGCCTTTAAATTGAGGTATCGATAAATTGCCAAAAACCTTAAACACAAATTAATCTTTGTTTTGGAAAAATTAGATCCAAATAAAACAATGTTATGATGGAAAAATTGTTTTGTGTGGAAGAACATATTCCCAAACATATAATATTTGTGTGTGTCAAATATTATGTACTCCAAATACACAGTACTTTAAACATACATATGTTTCAATCAGAATATGTTTGGGACTACATACTGCAGAAGCGATTTTTTTCAGAATGCAGAGAACCAATATTACAATGCATTATTGTTAGAGGTTAAAAAACATGTCCTTCATAAGGGGATTATATTTATAAACAAATATGCCCCATTTTCACTAGAGACGATTCGATGCTATATGAAGTACAGATGCTTACATTTTTGTATGGTGCTTTAAAAAGAACCGATTGAACCGATAACCAGCTGAGTTGATTAAACCATGTAGGTCCGTCCATTCGTTCGTCTGCAAGTCATCTTATGTTGTTCGTTGAGTATAGATCGCAAATTCTCTCCGATAGTGCTGAAATTTTGCATTGAAATTGGTTGAGATTAAGATATAGCTCCCATATATATGTTTCGTCAGAATTTGTCCTTTACACCTACATGCAAAGAAAAGAATTCTCGTTTGCAGGAACTGAAATTTCGTTTGTTGTGACATAAACCTATTTTGCGTAAAGAATTTGTTATTCTGACCAAAAGAAATTTCAGTCCTCGTAAACGAAAAATGTATTTGTCTAAAATTTCGTTTCGCAGAAACTAATTTTTTTCATTGCGTCTATAGAAGCTGTATTTTACATTCAATCGTTTTTAAATCCAACATGCTAGAGTTTATTGATCTATGGACCTACATATCCGAATTTAAAGAAAATCGGTTCCGATTTATTTATAGCTCCCATATATATGTCTTTTCCGATTTTGGTAATTTAGCCCTATAGAAGCTGTAGTTTACACAATATCGTTTTGAAAAATGTATTTGTCTAAAATTTCGTTTCGCAGAAACTAATTTTTTTCATTGCGTGTATAGAAGCTGTATTTTACATTCAATCGTTTTGAAATCCAACATGCTAGAGTTTATTGATCTATGGATCTACATAGCCGAATTTAAAGAAAATCGGTTCCGATTTATTTATAGCTCCCATATATATGTATGTTTTTTTAGAAGCTGTAGTTTACACAATACAGTTTTGAAATTTAACATGCTAGAGTTTTTTGATTCATGGACCAACATTGACGAATTTGAAGATAATTTGTTCAGATTCAGCTATAGCACCCATATAGCACTATAGAAGCTATAGTTTACATCATATCGTTTTGAAATTTAGCATGGTAGAGTTTCATGATCCATGAACTATTATTGCCAAACTTGAAGAATTTTTTTTCAGATTCAGCTATAGCTCCCATATATATGTTCCGTCCGATTTGGCCCTTAACCCCTATAAAAGCTATAGTTTACATCTAACCTTTTTAAAATTAAGCATCTCAGAGTTTCTTAATCCATGGACCAACATTGCCGAATTTGAATTTAGTTATAGCTACCATAAATATATGTTTCGTCCGATTTGGCTAAAGATCATTTTGAAATCTTTAATTACAAGCTTGGACACCGCCCGACTTTAGCCTTTCATTACTGGTTCTTCCTAACAAGTTAAAAAAAGACTAAAGTCGGACGGAGCCGACTATTATAGCCTCCATTATTTCCAAGAATTTGTGTAGGTTAAATAGAGTATATTTGTAAATTCCAAGAAAATATGTAACAACACCTGAGCTTCATAGTTTTCCCTAGAGAATATTTAATGCAATATGAAGTAAAAATGCTTAAATTTCAGCATATTCGGTTAAAAAATCTCCCCCTAGAACCCCAAGAAGTCCAATCGCATGTTCCCCATTTTTACTAGTGCCAATTAAATGCAATATAAAATTATCAAATATCAGTCAGATCAATTGAAAATCCCGTTCTCTAGAGCATCAAGAAATGACATATATGACTATACCAAAACAAGGACGATGTCCATCATTTTACCTAAACACAATTAGGTCCAATATAAAGTATAAATTCTTAACTTTCAGCCAGACCCCTAGAAAAATATTTCCCCACGAAGTGACATCAGAGTGAGCTTTTATATGTGGGCTATATCAAAACATTTACCGATATGCCCCATTTTTACTAAGGAAGAATAGATCCAAAATGAGATGTACATTCTTAAACTTCAGCCAGAGTAATTTAAAAATGTCTTCTCTTAAATGCCAATAAATGACATTGGTCGGGGCCTTTATATGGGGCCTAAATCAAAACATAGACCAATATACCCCATCTTCAATAGGAATCGTCCCTAGTATAGGAAATTCCTCTGTGCCAATTTTCGAAAATATGATTTAAAATTACGAGCAGCACATTGATCACAGGAATATATAGACAGACGAACATGGATAAATCGACTTAAAAAAGAATTCTATACCTATATGTATAATAAACCAACCAATACACCAAGTTTTGATATCCTGTACCACAGTGTGGTTTTGAGTATAAAGAACTGGTTGAAGACGTAAAGGATTTTTACATTTATCCTCATCCCAGAAAAAGTCGATTTTTAAATAAATCCTCTTAGATCACCATCGAAATGTGGTGGTAAACATTTTTGTAGAATATTTGTAAACTTAGACTTGCAGTTTTCTATGACATTTTGAATTTGTCTTACCCCTAACAATATAAATTCTGATTATAAATTCTACTGAATACATTTTTGCACAAACTTTGCCCTTTGGAGGAAAATTCACAAATGTATACTACCGTTGTGGTTGCCCTTGTTAGTTTGCTGCACTCGTCGACTGCTTTAATTTGGTGTAGGATCTATTCTCCTTCCAAAAAAAAAGTGTTGCATAGCAATTGCTTTACCAAAAAAATGCTGAATTAAAATTTATTCAAACATTTAGAATTTTTGCTGCATTCGAAAGTGAATATTCACTGCACAATAGACCGTTTCCCTGCAATTTAAACAATTTCATTACGATTCATTTCGGCAAATTTTTTGTCCTTTCACCTCCAGAAATATTTGCATTCGATTAAAACACGTAAAAATTTAATTTAAGTAAATCGACTAAAACATACCCTCACTTTGTGAGTAATGTAATATTCTAGTTTGTGCGGAAGATGCCAGAGTGGTGGGAAAAAATGTTGGTCATCCTTTACCAGACAATAGTACACAGAGCAAAATCACCTTTTTTTAAATGTTTGAACTGAATGAAAATATATTTGGGAAAAAAATTTATAAATATTAAATATCTGTAAATAAATACATTTTATTTGAATACCAAGAAATTTTGTTTGGAACGCATGAGTTAATTTATTACAACAAAATATATTTGCGAACTGACTTTCAGAAATAAAATATGTGTTTTCAAACAAACAAATCTATTATTTAAGAAGTTTTGCAAATATATTTTATTTAAAAAAGATTTTTAAAACTAGTTTAAATAATTCGAAGATTTCGTTTTATACTTTACAGTTAAAAATGCCACAAGCAGCATTAGCTTTTGTTTTGCAGTACTAATTTTTAATTCATAAATATTCCAATTTATCACTTTTTGACAATCCATCAATGCAATTAATAATCTATCTATCTATCTATATATATAAAAATGAAACGGTCCATCTGTGTAATGGCATCACGTCAGAACGGCTGGAGCGATTTGGATGATTTTTTTTTTATTCGATTCTAAATTTTCACGAGATGGTTTATATAGAAAAAAAATTAATTGGACAAAGGGGCGTGGTACCTCCCATACAAATCGCAGGTTAAAAATCCGATATTTCTGCTCCTATTATAGGTATAGTGCTGAAATTTTGTTTGTATGCATTTAATGGCAGATTATGTGAATTTTCCAAAAATGGGCGGAATCGGACCAATGGGCGTGACCCCGCCCATATAAGCCAAATTTTGAAATTGAGATATTTTGCACAATTTGTTAGCGAGAGTGCTGGAATTTTGTGTATATGTAAACGGTGGCAGTCTACGTGATTGGTCCAAAAATGGGCGGGATCGGACCAATGGGCGTGGCCCCGCCCACATAGACAAAATTTTGATATCTTGCACAATTTGCTAGCGGGAGTGCTGCAATGTTGCGTATATGTATCTGGTGGCATTCTACGTAATTGGTGAAAAAATGGGCGGGACCGGACCAATGGGCGTGGCCCCGCCCACAATGACCAAATTTTGAAATTTTTATATCTTGCACAATTTGCTATCGGGAGTGCTGCAATGTTGTGTATATGTATCTGGTGGCATTCTACGTAATTGGTCAGAAAATGGGCGGGATCGGACCAATGGGCGTGGCCCCGCCCTTATAAGCCAAATTTTGAAATTGATATAACTTGCACAATTTTTTATCTAGAGTGCTGTCATGTTGTAGATATGTATCTGGTGACAGTCCACGTGATTGGTCCAAAAATTGGCGGGATCTGACCAATGGGCGGGCCACCGCCCATATAAGCCAAATTTTGAAATTGAATTATCTTGCTCATTTTGTTAGCGAGAGTGTTGAAATTTTGCGTATATGTATCTGGTAGCTGTCTACGTGATTGGCTTTCAAATGGGCGGAATAGGACCAGTGGGCGTGGCCCAGCCCATATTTTGATATATCTTGCAAGTATTATATAGGAAATACATGAACAAAAATGCTCGGTATGCGATAATTACAGCTGCTCACTCCAATACAATCGCAATATGATAATGTGATGCAATATCAATGAAACAAGAATTTGGAAATTTTATAAGTATACATTTCTATTTTCTGGACTTTCCACTGAATTCGGTATTTTTTCATTCAGTGAATTTATTACTAATACCAGTAAGGAAAGGCAGAAAGTCGGGCGGGGCCGACTATATAATACCCTACACCTCCCTAACAATGCGATAAGGGTCATTGCGATAATAATTTGGAATAATTGGTAAATGTATTTTGAACCGATAATCGCAAAATTAAGCACTATTCGTTCCTAAATTGAGAAAAATCTTTCTGGAGAACTTTGTAATGATCGGAAGTAAAGTACAACTTCAATAGCGCTTTGTAACCAAATCTGGAGGAACATATATATGGAGGTTATATATAAATCTGAATCGATTTTCCTAGAATACTCATTCATGTAAAATAGAAACCTGTTTCTGTCGAATTTCGTACTGATCGGATATAAAACACAGTCTCTACAGCGCTTACATGTCAAATTGGGGGTAACATATATATGGGGACTATATCTAAATCTGAACTGATTTTCTCCGAATTTTGCGGCATTCCTTCATGTAATAAGAAACCTCTTTCTGCCGAATTTCTTACTGATCGGATATAAAATACAGTTTCTACAGCGCTTGAATTTCAAATCGGGGGTAACATATATATGGGGACTATATCTAAATCTGAACCGATTTTCTCCGAATTTGGCAGTATTCCTTCATGTAATAACAAACCTCTTTCTGCCGAATTTCGTACTGATCGGATATAAAATACAGTTTCTACAGCGCGAATTTTGACATGGGCAGCGAAGCGCACCGGGCTCAGCTAGTCTATATATATAAAGAAGAATGTGTGTTTGTTTGTTTGTTTGTTTGTTGGTTTGTTTGTACCGTATAGACGTCTAAACGGCTGGACCGATCTTCTTGAAATTTTCACAGAATGTACATGTGTGGGTCGTGGTGAAAATAGGGTACTTGAATTTTCGATATATCAAGTGGGCGTGTCCCCGCCCACATAAGACAAATTTTAAAATTGAGATATCTTGCACAATTTGTTAGCGAGAGTGCTGTAATTTTGTACATATGTATCTGGTGGCAGTCTACGTGATTGGTCCAAAAATGGGCGGGATCGCAGCAATGGGCGTGGCACCGCCCATATAAGCCAAATTTAAAAAATTTTATATCTTGCACAATTTGTTAGCGTGAGTGCTGGAATTTTGTGTATACATATCTGGTAGCAGTCTACGCGACTGGTCTAAAAATGGGCGGAATCGGGTCAATGGGCGTGGCACCGCCCATATAAGCCAAATTTTTAAATTGTCTTATCTTGCACAATTTGTTATCGAGAGTGATGTAATTTTTTGCACATGTATCTGGTGGTAGTCTACGTGATTGGTCCAAAAATGGGCGGAAGCGGACCAATGGGCGTGGCACCGCCCATATAAGTCAAATTTTGAATTTTAGATATTTTTCACAATATGTTAGAGAGAGTGCCGTAATTTTGTACATATATATCTGGTGGTAGTCTACGTGATTGTTCCAAAAATAGCCGGGATCGGACCAAAGGGTGTGGCCCCGCCCATATAAGCCAAATTTTGAAATTAAGATATATTGCACAATTTCTTATCGAGAGTGCTGCAATTTTGTGCACATGTATCTGGTGGCAGTCTACGTGATTCCTCCACAAAAATGGGCGGGATCAGACTAAAGGGCGTGGCCCGGCCCATATAAGCCAAATCTTAAAATTAAGATATCTTGCACAATTTGTTAGCGAGGGTGCTGTAATTTTGTGCATATGTATCTGGTGGCAGTCTACGTGATTGGTCCAAAACTAGGAGGAATCGGATCAATGGATATCTTCAAAAATTTTTAGCGACAGTGCTCTTATTTTATGGAGATGTTTTTGGTGGAAGTATTCGTGATTGGTTCAAAAATGGACGGAATCGGAAATCTAAATCTGCGGCAACCAAGTGGACCGGGTCCAGCTATATATATATACATGGATGTGTGTATGTTACGTATGGACTCCAAAACGTCTGGATCGGTTTTGATGACATTTTCAGGAAAGTTCAGATAAGCCTAGAGGATGACATAGGCTTTATAAGTTCTTGATTGAGGAGGCGTGGGTCCGCCCATATAAGGCAGTTTTTTGTGATTCCTACTGTCCGTACCTACGAATAAATTAACGAGCTATCTACATGAACCATGTTTTGATGTATGGACGGTATCGGAAATCTGAAGTCTGGGGCAACGAAGTGGACCGGGTCCAGCTAGTATAAAATATCTAAAAATATTTCACTTTGAAGTTATGAAAAACAGAAAACATGCCTTTAGACTAAGACATTTATACATTGGCAAAATAAAAAATAGTTGGATGAAAACATACTTTTGTTTAGAACAAAAGCGTACCCTAAACATATGTATGTTTCAAGGAGAATACGTTTGGGACAATATACTACGAGGGTTGCTATATATGTATATCTGGCCATCTGACATTTCCATTGGAAAGTTTGAAATTTTTTAGCATAAACGTACTCAGAAAGTTTTGACGTAGGACCATCATTTGTGTTGTTTACAGTGACGTGAAAAAATCAATTTGCCAAAAAAAATGGAATTAACTCGTGAACATTTTCGTGCGATCATTTTTCACAACTTTCGACGTGGATTATCACGACAAGAGAGTGCATCGATGAACTTAAATCTTTGTATGGCGATGAAGCACCATCCTATAGCACTGTGAAAAACTGGTTTAATGAATTCAATCGTGGCCGACGTTCGCTCAAAGACGAAGGTTGTGAAGGTGCCAGAGAACATTGATGCCGTGCGTAAACGGATAATGCAAGATCGTCATGTGACATACCGTGAGATAGAGGCATCCTTGGTCATTTCTTCCACCAGCATACATTCGATATTGCATGAACACCTTTCCGTAAAAAAGGTTTGTTCTCGTTGGATCCCGCACAATTTGACAATCGCTCAAAAAAAGGCTCTTGTCGATGGGTGCAAAGAAATTTTGAACAAATACGATCGCGGTGCTTCAAAAGACGTTTATAAGATCGTCACAGGTGACGAATATTGGATCTTTGCGTATGAGTCCGAAACAAAACAGCAATCGACCGTGTGGGTCTTCGAGCCAAATCCAACGAAAGTTGTTCGTGGAAGAAGCACTTCGAAGCAAATGGTCGCCTGTTTCTTCGGCAAAACTGGTCATGTGGCGACTGTTCCGCTTGAGCAACGTGGGACGGTCAATTCTGAGTGGTACAGCACAATTTGTTTACCTGAAGTCTTCGGAGAAATTCGAAAAACGAACAAGAGAAGACGAATCATTGTGCACCATAACAATGCGAGCTCTCACACATCGGCTCAAACTAGCGCCTTTTTGACCGGCCGAAACGTTGAATTGATGGGTTATCCGCCGTACAGCCCTGATTTGACACCCAATGACTTCTTGTTATTCACTCAAATCAAGAAAAAACAGCTTGGTCAACGTTTTTCGATGCTTGAAGCAGCTGTTGAAGCGTTCAAAAACCATGTTTTGGAGGTGAATTTTCAACACTGTAACCAAAACAATTCGCGCTCAAATGACAAAACGGTCTGAGTGAAGTTATGCTAACCAAGTAAGGAAAGGCTAAAGTCGGGCGCTGCCGACTATATAATACCCTACACCACTCTCGTAATATTGAATAACTCTGATATATACATTTTGTAATTCATGTATAAATTGTTTACATAAATTTACTTTTGGGACATTTTATACATACTTAAATAATACCCTGTACCACAGTGTGGTGTAGGGTATAAAAACGATTGGATCTAAAGAGCCAAATCGGATGATACATATATATGGGAGCTATAGCTAAATCTTTACCGATTTTCTTCAAATTCGGCAATGTTGGTTCGTGGATCAAGAAACTCTACCATTCTAAATTTTAAAACGATTGGATGTAAAATACAGCTTTTATAGGACTAAAGGGCCAAATCGGACGAAACATATATATGGGAGCTATAGCTAAATCTTAACCGATTTTCTTCAAATTCGGCAGTGTTGGTTCATGGATCAAGAAACTCTACCATTCTAAATTTCAAAATGATTGGATGTAAAATACAGCTTCTACAGGACTAAAGGGCCAAATCGGACGAAACATGTATATGGGAGCTATAGCTAAATCTTAACCGATTTTCTTCAAATTCGGAAGTGTTGGTTCATGGATCAATAAACTCTATCATTCTAAATTTCAAAACGATTGGATGTAAAATACAGCTTCTATAGAACTAAAGGGCCAAATCGGACGAAACATATATATGGGAGCTATAGCTAAATCTTAACCGATTTTCTTCAAATTCGGTAGTGTTGGTTCATGGATCAAGAAACTCTACCATTCTAAATTTCAAAATTATTGGATGTAAAATACAGCTTCTTCAGGACTAAAGAGTAAAATCGGACGAAACATATATATGGGAGCTATAGCTAAATCTTAACCGCTTTTCTTCAAATTCGGCAATGTTGGTTCATGGATCAAGAAACTCTATCATTCTAAATTTCAAAACGATTGGATGTAAAATACAGCTTTTATAGGACTAAAGGTTCAAATCGGACGAAACATATATATGGGAGCTATAGCTAAATCTTAACCGATTTTCTTCAAATTCAGTAGTGTTGGTTCATGGATCAAGAAGCTCTACCATTCTAAATTTCAAAATGATTGGATGTAAAATACAGCTTCTACAGGACTAAAAAGCAAAATCGGACGAAACATATATATGGGAGCTATAGCTAAATCTTAACCGATTTTCTTCAAATTCGGCAATGTTGGTTCATGGATCAAGAAACTTTACCATTCTAAATTTCAAACCGATCGGTTGTAAAATACAGCTTCTATAGGACTAAAGGGTCAAATCGGACGAAACATATATATGGGAGCTATAGCTAAATCTTAACCGATTTTCTTCAAATTCGGCAATGTTGGTTCATGGATCAAGAAACTCTACCATTCTTAATTTCAAAACGATTGGATGTAAAATACAGCTTCTATAGGACTAAAGGGCCAAATCGGACGAAAGATATCTGTTTAAGTACAAACATGAATTGTCCCTTTAATTTCTCTCGGTGTAGGCAATGTCCTAATTTTCGTACCACTATACTCGTTAAAATCTGTCGGCTCCCAATTACTTCATCCTTGTAATTATGATTGTCAGATTTTAACGAGTAACTATTAGTTTTTGCGCCGACGCCGCCACCTTTCTCCATCTTAGCTTAATTCTTAATTTTTAATCGCTCTCTTAACCTCGCTCGATTAAGTACATCTCGCTGTACCACTTTGTATTCAAGGTAAACTTCGTTACCACCATCAACCTATAAAAACCTCAATAAACCGATTGGCACTTGTCCATTTTATTATATAAGAAAAAACTAAACCCTTTTGTTTTTATTTCTTTTACTCTAATTTCACGCATTCGGCGTAAACATTGGTCACTTCAACCGGGATACTTGAGCCTAACCTCGGAGAAATTTCTTTGGCCTGTCTAATCGGTTTCCTTCTCGCCCTACAGCATCATAACCATCATCATCAACATCCTCAACATCCTAACAATCGTCCTCATCAGCACCCCTATTGTTCTCAATAAATTCCTGCTTCAACAATTTCCAGGTCAGTAGTAGTATAGTGTAATTTTGTGAGTGCGGGATTTAATTTTTCTAACCAAAAAAAAAATAATAAAAATATTTGTGTTCGGTTCGCGCTATTCGGTCGTCTTACAACTAAACGACATAACCCTCTCCCGTGTAGCCGTCTTGTGCCTATCATTTGTTTACATCTGCATACATACATACGTCCGTCCGCCTGTCGTATGCAGCAACATAAATTTCTAAATCGAAAAAAATATTAATTTTCTTGAAGTGAAGTGTTTTTGCGCGAAGTGTTGCTGGAAATTAATTGTGTTTTTGTTTAGTGTGGTGTGATTCCTCTCGAAATTGAAATAATTTGCACATACATTTGCTTCAATTTCCCACTGTTTATTTCCACTGATTTGTTTATTTTTCCAAAAAGGAAAACACACTCACACTAACACACCACAAAGTACATACAATTCCAGTACACAGTGTCGGTTCCTCCGCGGTATATATATAAAAAAAGCACATAAATTCGCGCATATCATCGGTCTTCATTTACATAAACGCAGTGTCATTTTTCTTTATTGATTTATTGAACATCTGTTTTTCGATTGTTTCGATATCGATCGTGCTACGACAGCTGTCAGTTTCGATTATCGTGTTATCGGACGGTGGACAGGGTTGCAGTTGATTAAACCCCAGTTACTCGTTTACGTACGTCATACATACGTCTCGCTAACGTTCGTTACGCCATACGCGTCTAAGTAATAATTTTTGTTGGAAACAATTAATTCTGTGAATTTTAAACATAGTTTTTTAATTCGCGTCCACCCTAAGCAAAGTCAATACGACTTTTTTAAATAAAAGTGCGATTTTTTGATTTTTTTTTCGTCGTCGATTCGAATAATATAGTTTTTCTACGGGTTTTCGGCACTTAATCAACGTGCACCCGCTGACTGATCAATTATTGGGCTCGATTTTTAAATATTTCTTTTGTTTCGAAATTTTCGTGAACGGTCGTTACATTTGTGAATAGTTCGACACAAAAGCACTACAATCGGTAGTTTGCGTTCCGTATTCGGCCTGTAAATTTCGTTATTTTCGAGAGAAAATAGTTAAAGAAAATATTTTCAATTTCGGTGTAACGCAAGAATTTTTTCGACAAAATTGTTTAACCTGCCATACTTTTTTATTTATATATATTTGTTTTTGATATATTTTTGATACATTTTAAATATTCTTCGTCGATTTACACATTTCCTCGACGTTTATCGTACGAATTATCGAGTTTAAATTTTTTTGGGCGTATTATCGCGTAATATTTGAACACTTCCAATACCTATACCCGATTTTTTCGATTTTTGAACGGCTTTTAGGAAAAGAAAATTGTATCTACGTGCTGGTTCGGGACTTTTTGGAAATTGAGGTTTACCATATCCGTCTTTTTTGACCCTTCTCGCTGGTTTTCTGAGTTTTACCTTGCCTTTGTTTCGATCGTTTTTAGTGCCTTATCTTGTGGTATCTCCTTTGCGATTTCATTTCGAATTTTGAATACAGTCCTACTTTTTATACTTTAAAATGCCGATCACACCCCTTGATTTTTTTATTAGGGCTTCGGATGCTCTGGTAAAATTCGATGCGCATTTCAGCAAATTAAAAGACGATGAACTTGATCTTTCTTGTCTAGAAATACGATCTGCTGAGTTAAACAAATTGTGGGCAAAAGCCCAAGAAATGTTTGAGAAATGTCTCAACTTTTTGCAGTCATCCGAAGACGCAACTAAGGATGACATTGACGCGGCAGATAGCAAATATGACGCAACGCATCAAACATATATGAATTCTCTAACAGTAATTAATCGAAAACTGTTGCAATTCAAACGGTCTCGTCGATCGTCCTTGACTTCTTCGTTCGGTGATTCGGCTTCATTAGATCGGGAGGAGACGCAAAATTCTAACCATCTACATAATATGAGTGCGTCGACTCATGCGTCTCGCGACATGAGCACTCAAGTTGATTGTCCGCCTCCCTCAAATTCTCAAAATAACATCTCGATTTCGCGCATGAATATCGACCACCTCGCGAGTGATAGTGTGAATAACCTCTCGTTGCCGCCGTGTGACACCGACATATTTGAGGGCGATTTCTTATCGTGGCCCACTTTTAGGGACCTGTTCACGGCGGTCTACATCAATAACTCTCGTTTGAGCGATATTGAGCGTTTATGTCACCTCGTTCGAAAAACAAGCGGAGAGGCGCGTGAGATTGTTTCAAAGTTTCCGCTAATTAATCGCAGCTTTGCCTTAGCGTGGAAAGCATTGAGGGATACTTATGACAACCCGCGTCTTTTAGTCCACAACCAACTGAAGGTTTTGTTCGCGCTCCCAGCAATTGAAAACGAAAGTAGTGCGGGACTTAAGTCCATACAACGTGGGATAAATGGATGTCTCTCGGCGATGTCCATCTACGAAGTCTCTACGGACAATTGGGATCCGATCTTAGTGTTTATCTGCTTACAAAGGTTACCCAAAATTACCCAGACTCTATGGGAGCAAAGCGTGAAGGATAAGTCCTCCCTTTCCACGTGGAAAGAATTGGATGACTTCCTAACAGAGAGAATTCGAACTCTAATGTGCCTCCATGGTATGAGGGATGACCCTAATAAGCGATCAAATGGGAAGAAGGTCCAGGCGCATCACGCAAATACAGCGTCTTCGGGATCTTCGCGGCCGTCCCAACAATCGGGTTGTTTGTTGTGCTCTGCTCAGAACCATAGACTTTACGCATGTCCTCGTTTCGCAAACTTTTCGCCAGCAGATCGGTTCTCCTTTGTCAAACGGCAGCGCTTGTGTGTAAATTGTCTGCGTAAAGGTCATGAAGTTAGAAGATGTGATAGTAGGCGTCGTTGTTCGAAGTGTAGTAAAAATCACCATACCTTGCTGCATCGAGACGATGCCACAGCGAGTAATTCGACTCGTGTGCCACCTCCGGCTAACCCCCCATCCGATCTGAGATCTAGGGCAACAAACCCACCTCCACTCGAACATTGTGAGCCATCCACATCAACTGCCAGTGTAGCTCGTCAAACTTTTCATATAGCGCAGAATAAGGCTGTCCTTTTGGGAACTGCAATGGTGCATATAGTTCATCAGGCGCCCCTAGCAGGGCATTGATCGATCCAGCTTCTGAGTCCTCTTTCCTTACAGAGCGACTTCAAAATCGTTTAGGTCTACCAGTGCATTCCACCAATGCTACAATATCGGGGGTTAATGGCGCAATTTCGGCCACTTCTAGGAAAATTTGTCCTTTGATGATTGGAAGCCCCCTCGACACATCGATACTCTTGGAAACCTCTGCACTCATTTTGCCATCTATTTCTGGAAATTTACCCTCGTTCAACGTCACTTCAGATTTTAGGGCGCAGATGCCAAATCTTCGTTTCGCTGATGCCAACTTATTTGATTCCCGCCCCGTAGACATGTTGCTAGGTGCTGATTTGTACCCTAAAATTTTGATGGATGGTTGTCATCCACTTCTATCAGGGACTTTACTCGCTCAGAATTCGGTCTTTGGATGGCTTGTCACTGGCCCCGTTCCCGCCACCCTAGTGCGGACGTTTGCTACAAGAATTGGGGCATCAGATGAAGATAATCTGAATAGGACTCTCTTACGGTTCTGGGAGCTTGAGGACATACCACAGCGAAGAATGATGTCGCCCTCAGATAGGTATTGTGAGGAAAATTACACCAAGACCACGCGAAGGGACTCTGACGGCAGATTCGTTGTGACCCTGCCTATTAGGGCTGAGTTTGGTTTAAACGGCTGCTTAGGAGAATCCCGTTCAAATGTTTTGGGTCAATATTTTCGGAATGAGTCCTCATTGTTGAGAAAGCCGGACGTTAAGGGTGTTTATGACGGTGTATTAAATGAATATTTGAAACTTGACCACATGAGGCCAGTGTCCGTCTCTCTTTCGGACCCACTGACATGTTATTTGCCTCATCATCCCGTCATAAACCCGGACAAACGAACCACCAAACTTAGGGTTGTGTTTAACGCCTCGAATAAAACTTCTAACGGCAACAGTCTAAACGACATACTTCATGTTGGACCCACCTTACAGACCGACTTGGTACTTTTAATACTTCGATGGCGCACCTTCAGATTTGTTTTTAATTCTGACATAACTCAAATGTATAGGCAGATTCGTGTTGACCCTAGACATACCGCCCTCCAGCGAATTATCTTCCGCGATTCCCCAACTAAACCTGTGCAAGATTATGAATTGCAGACAGTGACCTTCGGTGTAAACTGTGCCCCATACTTGGCGATTCGAACACTTCTTAGGCTAGCTGACGACATCTAGACTGAGTTCCCCCTGGCCGCGCAGATTTTACGAAAAGGCATGTACGTCGACGATGTCTTAGCGGGAACTCATGACCTTGAAACCGCATTGAACGCTCGGGATCAGTTAATTTCGGCATTGGATTCAGCCAAATTTGAGCTTAGAAAGTGGACAGCCAATGACAAGGCCATTCTCGACCGTTTTCCTCCTGGGCACCTTGTAGATGCTAAACTCTTGAACTTTTTGGAGGCTAGTAGTTCCAATCCGTTAGGTATAATGTGGAATGCACAGTTAGATTCTTTTTACTTCCATGTAAATCCTATCGCGAAAAAATCTACCTACACGAAGCGGGAAGTTCTTTCTTCCATTGCAAGGTTATTTGATCCGATCGGTTGGTTAGGTCCTGTGATAGTGATTGCAAAAAAGGTTATACAAAAGATCTGGATGGACAATATCGGGTGGGACGATCCACTGTTACCGGTCACGGACGTTGAGTGGCGGAAATTCGTTAGTTCCTACCCAGGTGTGAACAATATCCGAGTCCCTCGATGGGTACGATTTGCCCCGGGATTGCCGGCGGAACTTCATGTGTTCTCTGATTCCTCAGAAAAGGCATACGCGGGGGTAGTATATATTCGTGTTGAATCTACGGATGGGGAAGTTTTTGTACATTTGCTCTCATCCAAGACTAGAGTTGCCCCTATCAAGTCAATCTCGTTGCCCCGTCTAGAACTTTGTGGTGCCGTGTTAGCGTCGGAGCTTGTGAAAACCGTAGTTCGGGAAATTGATTTGTAGTTCCGTCAAGTTTATTGTTGGACGGATTCAACAATCGTTTTGTCTTGGTTGAAGAAGACTCCTTCGACATGGACTACGTTTGTAGCCAACAGGGTTTGTCGAATCCAAGAGAATGTTGGGAATCATAATTGGTACCACGTCAGATCGGAGGACAACCCAGCCGATCTGGGAAGTCGAGGTCTTCCTCCAGCTGAGTTAGCTGTCTCTCCCCTTTGGTGGCTAAGTCAAGAAAAATCGAGTTGGTGTATTCAAAACTCGACACAATTTGAAACTGACGTGGAAATTCGACCTGTGAGGAGTCACGCTTCATTCTTTTCGCCTGTGGAAGATATTCTGGAAAGATTTTCGTCGTTTGATCGTGCCCTTCGTGTAATTTCGTACATGATTAGGTTTTTTCGGAGAACGCACCGCTCGAATAGAGATCAATATCGGTATTCAAGCCCGAACATTTCTGGGTCAGAAATAAAGGAAACCCGAATTCGTTTGATAATCGTTGCACAAAAAATGGGCTATGCGAATGATTATAAAAATTTGATGTATGGAAATTCCTTAGGTTCCAAAAGCTCATTGATATCTCTCAATCCTTTTCTGGATGGCGCGGGCATGTTGCGAATGAACGGTAGACTTGCCCGTTCACCCACCCTTTCGTATTCCGAGAAACACCCTATAATTTTGCCCTACAATTGTTGATTTGTGAAACTTCTTGTGAAATTTGTACACCTGATTTCCATACATGGAGGAAATCTTTTAATGCTTCGCATTCTTCGAATAGAATATTGGATCCCTCGGTTGAAAAACTTGATTAGGTCCGTGATACACCAATGTAAGATTTGTGTGTTGGCGAGGAAACGTTCGTGCAGTCAACTTATGGCGGCTCTTCCTCCCGAAAGAACCACGGTAAATAGAGCATTTACGACCACCGGAGTGGACTTTGCTGGCCCCTTCGAATTGAAATCGTTTACTGGTCGGGCGTGTAAAATAACCAAGGGATATGTTTGTGTTTTCGTTTGTTTCTCGACGAAAGCGATTCATCTGGAAGCGGTTTCCGACTTATCCACTTCAGGTTTTTTGGCTGCATTTCACCGTTTTGTTGCTCGTCGTGGGTGTCCGCATTCTATCTTTTCGGACAATGGGACTAATTTCGTAGGCGCCTCTAGAGAAATTGAAAGCAATTTTAAGATCTATCTGCGGGAGTGCTGTGACACCGTGACTTCCAAATTTGCGCTTCAAGGACTTTCGTGGCAGTTTATTCCTGCCGGCGCTCCACACATGGGTGGGATTTGGGAAGCTGGTGTCAAGAGCTGTAAGGCTCATTTCCGTAAATACGCCCAAGAGATGAGGTTCACCTTTGAAGAATTAGCCACAGTTTTAGCTAGGATTGAGGCATGTCTGAATTCTCGTCCTCTTTGCCCAATGTCGGATAGCCCTAGTGAAATTGCCGTTTTAACCCCGGGACATTTCCTTATTGGGGCTCCACTTCTAGCTCCCCCCGAACCCCTAATAACGGAAGAACCTTTGTCTATCGTGAATCGGTATAGGAAAATCCAAGCCCTCGCTCACAAGTTTTGCTTACGGTGGAAGGAGGAATATTTAAAGAATCTACACAAACGATATAAGTGTAAATTTCCGGAACGCGAGGTTCAGAAAGACGATATCGTTGTCGTTCGTCATGAGCAGCTCCCGCCAACCGCGTGGAAATTAGGGCGCGTCGTGTATTTATATCCTGGCACAGACGGTCATGTTCGCGTCGTGGACGTTCGAACGGAAAACGGAGTTGTAAGACGGCCGGTAGCTAAATTGGTTGTCCTACCCAACCCAACTTCGGCTACCCTTTAATATAGTTTTTCTCGTAGCATTATGGACGCCACAAAAATCTCATTCTTTGACGATGATTTGGAAGATTGTGATGAGATCATGGAGATGTCGCAGGAGGCTAGTCGTCCGGGTGCTAAGCCGGCAGTGGAGTTGCCGCCAATCGTACCTGCGGTAAAAGACAGCATGGGTGAGGCCGTCATAGAAAAGAAGCAGGACCTTGAGGCACCGATGGTGGCTACCGAGGAGAATGTAGCGGATTCGAAGAGAGACACACCTTCACAGGAGGTTGTTGTGGCTTCGACTTCGATTTGCGACCATGTCCCATGAGGAGCGGCTTCGCGCGGTCATAAGGCATGCCTATTGCTCCCGCTGTTTGGCCCAGTCCCACCGCACCAAGGACTGCAAGAGCAAAGGCCAATGCAGAAGGTGCAAACAGGATCACCACTCTCTGCTTCATTCAGAGTCAACACCGCCCCTTCCGGGGAAAAACCCTACCGTCCGTCCGTCTCGACGACCTCACCCGTATAGAAAGTCCTCGTCCCGTCCGTGTCCACGATCCGAAACTGGTCTGTCCGATACGAAGCTAAAATCGTCTGTTGTTTCGCTGGGTGCCTTGCCCCTCATAAATGTGGTCACTTTGGCCCCAAGCTTGGTGGTTCACCTCAAGTCCTCCCCGTCTTCCATACCTGTCCGAGCGGTGATTGATCTCTGTAGTAAGCAGAGTCAGATATGTGCATCCTTGGTGAGGAGCCTAGGATTGCCGCTCCCATGGGTCGACGGTGTGCCGCTTTGCCGCGTAACGGTTGCGTCTGCCTACGACCGCGAACAACGCCTCTCCATGGTAGCCAGGGTCTCCGATCTGGAGCATGTCTACACCCCCCCGGAATCGGTGCCGGAGAGACTTAGAGAGTCCTACGACGGTCTTCCTCTCGCGGACCCCCAATTCTACCAAAGGGGTCGCGTTGCCCTGGTTTTTGGGCCTGAGCTGTACGCCCGAATAATAACCTGTCGGGTACAAGCACCTCCCGGTTTGCCAGTAGCCCAATACACTATGTTTGGCTGGGTGTTATCGGGGTCTAATACGCAAGGTCCCTAATGGCCTAATTCGCGGGGTCCCTAATGGCCCATCTTATTCGTAAGGTCCATAATGGCCTAATTCGCGGGGTCCCTAATGGCCCATCTTATTCGCAAGGTCCCTAATGGCCTAATTCGAGGGGTCCCTAATGGCCCATCTAATTAGCAGGGTCCCTAATGGCCCATTCTAAAAAAAAAAAAAAAAAAAAAATTTGAATTGAATTAAATTGAATTGAATTGAATAGTAATAAAAATACAATGCTCACCTACAAATTACACTATAGTACTACTTGAATTTATTTACTTAAGTTACAACATTCCTTTGATGTTGCAAGGTGGCCGGCAATGTTTAAGTACAAACATGAATTGTCCCTTTAATTTCTCTCGGTGTAGGCAATGTCCTAATTTTCGTACCACTATACTCGTTAAAATCTGTCGGCTCCCAATTACTTCATCCTTGTAATTATGATTGTCAGATTTTAACGAGTAACTATTAGTTTTTGCGCCGACGCCGCCACCTTTCTCCATCTTAGCTTAATTCTTAATTTTTAATCGCTCTCTTAACCTCGCTCGATTAAGTACATCTCGCTGTACCACTTTGTATTCAAGGTAAACTTCGTTACCACCATCAACCTATAAAAACCTCAATAAACCGATTGGCACTTGTCCATTTTATTATATAAGAAAAAACTAAACCCTTTTGTTTTTATTTCTTTTACTCTAATTTCACGCATTCGGCGTAAACAATATCTATGGGAGCTATATCTAAATCTTAACCGATTTTCTTCAAATTCGGCAATGTTGGTTCATGGATCAAGAAACTTTACCATTCTAAATTTCAAACCGATCGGTTGTAAAATACAGCTTCTATAGGACTAAAGGGCCAAATCGGACGAAAGATATCTATGGGAGCTATATCTAAATCTGAACCGATTTCAACCAAATTCAATAGCGATCTTAACAGTCTCGAAATACTCTAAACTGCAAAATTTCAGAACGATCGGAGTGAAATTGCGACCTGTAGTCGACGAACAACTTTACATGGACAGTCGGACGGACGGACGGACATCGTTAAATCGACTCAGCTAGTGATTCTGAGTCGATCGGTATACTTTAAGGTGGGTCTAGCTGTGTTATTTTCAGGTGTTACAAACATTTGCCGTGAAACAAACTTATAATACCCTGTACCACAGTGTAGGGTATAAAAATGTCAAACTTTCCAATGGAAATGTCAGATGTCGTACCTTTATACCGATTTTGAATCTAACCACCAGAAATAAAAATGTTTGGACAAATCATTATCATTAGGACAACAATATTATAAAGCCTTGACAATATTTTTTCGTATTCTTCCCTGATAGGGTACTGGTGAGAGGTCTCATATAGTCTGCTCTTAGAGTGTAACTAAAAATTCCGTAGAAAACCAAAAAAAAATATTTATATTTTCATGGTTATCCAAACGGTCCAAAGAACAAATGGGGCAAAATGACACTTCAGAAATAATTTCTATATATATTGTACTAGCTGGACCCGGTCCACTTCGTTGCCCCAGACTTCAGATTTCCGATCCCGTCCATTTATCAAAACATGACTCATGTAGATAGTGACAGTAGAAATCTCATTAATCTATTCGTAGGTACGGACAGTAGGAATCACTTAAAACATTGGCTTATATGGGCGGACCCACGCCCCCTCAATCAAGAACTTATAAAGCCTAAGTCACCCTCTAGGCTTATCTGAACATTCCCTGAAAATTTCATCAAAACCGATCCAGCCGTTTTGGAGTCCATACGTAACATACACACATCCATTTATATATATATAGCTGGACCCGGTCCACTTCGTTGCCCCAGATTTAGATTTCCGATCCCGTCCATTTTTGAACCAATCACGAATACTTCCACCAACAACATCTCCATAAAATAAGAGCACTCTCGCTAAGAAATTGTGAAGATATCTCAACTTCAAAATTTGGCTTTGGCCCATTGGTCTGATCCTGCCCATTTTTGGACTAATCACGTAGACTGCCACCAGATACATATAAACAGAATTACAGTACTATATCTAACAAATGGTGCAAGACATCTCAATTCAACAAATTCAAGATAGGATTATCCGTACGTTAGCTGACTTTTGACGAATGACGAAGCTTTTTCTATCAGTGTATAACAATCAACATAGATCTAAGTTCTGACATATTTTGCTCAGAATTTCACTCCCGATTTTGTGTCTCCATTCGAATTATAAAAAGAAAGAAATTTGTCGAGTTTTCTTGATTTTTTTGTATCATAAAAATCTTCATTTTAATGAAGAAATCGTCATACTGTATTTTTGAACTTAGAAAATCGTCAAAATCTGGCAACACTGCCTTCAACATAAATGACAGCGCACCATCAGTCTTAAATGCCATGTTTCACAACCGATGTGCCTCTATTAACACCATATATAACATCTAACAATTGCATGTAATAATGATTTGATATACATACATATGTATACCCTACAAATTCCTCCATGGCTAGGCAAATGCTGGCGGAGTATGTACAGTCGGTCCCGTCGACTTTAATCTTCCATTAATTGTTTTGGCTTAACATTACATTTATGGTAGCGAGATTCCGATATGAAATACGGCGCCATGAAATAACCCCCCAATTGAAATAACCCCCAATGAAATATGCATCAAATGAAATGAAATAACGCCCAAAGATTAAATGTGAAATAAAGTCAACATTAAATGAAAAAATAGCCATATAATAAATGAAACAACCCCCAAAAAATATTAGTTAAATTACAAAAAAACCAGCAATGAAAGGCAGAAAGTCGGGCGGGGCCGACTGTATAATACCCTACACCTCCCTAACAATGCGGTAAGGGTCATTGCCATAATAATTTGGAATAATTGGTAAATGGGTAGAAACATATTATCTAATTTTGAAACGATAATCGCTAAATTAAGCAATATTTGTTCCTAAATTGAGAAACATCTTTCTGGAAAATTTTAATGATCGGAAGTAAAATACAACTTCTATAGCGGTTTGATACAAAATCAAAAGGAACAATCAATATAAATCTGAACCGATCTTCCCTGAATACTCATTCATGTAAAAAGACCTCCTTCTGTCGAATTTCGTACTGATCGCATATAAAATACAGTCTCTACAGCGCCTACATGTCAAATCGGGGGTAACGTATATATGGGGGCTATATCTAAATCTAAACCGATTTCTTCCAAATTTAACAGTGTTCATTCATATAATAAGAAACCTCTTTCTGACGAATTTCATACTGATCGGATATAAAATAAAGTTTTTACAGCGCTTACATGTCAAATCGGGGCTAACATATATATGGGGGCTATATCTAAATCTGAACCGATTTTAACCAAATTCAATAGGGATCGTCCTTGGGCCAAAAAAAAGATATGTGTAAAGTTTCGTCGAGATCGGACCATAATGGCGACCTGTACTTTGATTACAAGAATACATACACAGACGGACAGACAGACAGACGGACAGACAGACGGACATAGCTAAATCGACTCAGAAAGTGATTCTAAGTCGATCGGTATAATAAACGATGGGTCTATTTCTTCTCCTTTTGGGTGTTACAAACAAATGCACAAAGTTATAATACCCTGTACCACAGTGTTGTGTAGGGTATAATAATTCCCCCCAAAAAAAGTGAAATAACCCCCAATGAAAAAAACCCCAAACAAATGAAAGAAACTCCAAATTAAATTTATTCGTCTATACAAATATTTTTTTGTGCAATATACATAATTTTTCCCAAAAACTGTTTGTAGTATTTACAGAAACGCTTGTATGACATCCTCAATAGAATAAAAACTAATGGGAGTACCTGCAAATTGCAAATTTATAATTAATAATGGACGTAAAAACAACGTTTCAACTGCTTAGCAACGGTTTGTATGCTTTGCAATTGAATGTTGGAATAGAAAACATATAGAAATAGTAATCCTGACGAAAAATTTTAAATGTTTCTGAACTATTTTTTGTAATGCATTACTATTTCCTGACGTTTGAACACTTTTGGAATATAATACATGAGAATTCATGAAAACTTTTGGAAGAGTATTATCTTCCAAACTATTTCACATATGGATTTCACGAAATTCACGAAAAATAGGTTAAAAATCGCGACGATATTTTAACCCATTTTTCATGAAACTTCTTGTGTGAAATATTTTGGAAGAGAAAACATGCGATTTTTTACCTATATTTCGAACTGATTGGGAACAAACCCAATCAGTTCAGTTTCTGATCGGCTTTCTAGCAAAATAGTCGCAAATCTTATTTTACTTACCATTTCCAAACATTTAAAGCTTATTAATTTCATGATACAATGCTATCGTACCATCTGGTAAGTTTTCTGCTATCCATGACCCTACAACTTAAATTATCCTATTTGTTATAATTTAAATTTTGTAAATTTTCTTCTCTGAAGCATTATTAAGAACAGATTACTACTCTCCAGTCCCACCCTAAAATTACCCCGTTCAACATGTTCATTCATTCTAACCGTCTAACAACAAGGAAGCGATATCTAACAATTTTATTATTAAAAACATTCCTAAATTTCATTTTGATATTTAGGAATGTTATTTTTGTCTAAGTAAACAGATTGGAGTAGGAAGGAACATTCGCTGGAATTACGCTGCAGTAAAATCTATTACTTTGCCAGTTGCATATTCGGAAACAATACCAATTCCCAAGTGTCCAAGTGTCCAAGTATAGCTAACAGCCTAATTACGGAAACATCAGCAAGTTCAACTGACTACTCAACTCTGAGCGATTCAAGTTTGAGTCAGAAGTCATCGCATTTAACACAGTTTCAACTCAATGATTTAGTGAGAGATTTGGAACTGAGGCAGAACTACTTGCATCTCGGATGAAACAGTACAATATTTTGGCCCCAGATGTTAACATATCATATTATAGAATCCGTGATATACCTTACAAATAATTTTATACAAATGTGGATAACATATGCTTTTGCAAGGACATTCCCGGATTGTTCGAGGAACTAAATCAAACATACAATTCAAAAGAATGGCGGTTATTTGTTGACAGCAGTAAAGAAAGTTTGAAAGCAGTACTTTTACTCAACGGAAATCAGAAACCGTCGATTCCCATTGCTCATGCCGTCAACACTAAGGAATCATACGAAACAATGGCTAAATTGATAAAATACATAAAATATGAACAACATGACTGGAAAATTTTTTGCGATTTAAAAGTAGTTGGGATGTTATGTGGAATGCAAGGCGGATATACAAAATATTGCTGTTTTTTATGCCTCTGTGATAGCCGAGCTCGCGAAGATCATTACAAAAGAAAGAAATGGCCACGAAGAATACACATTACATTGGGTGAAAACAACATAAAATACACACCTCTCGTCCAAAAAGAAAACATTATTTTGCCACCAGTACATATTAAGCTGGGGCTCTTTAAAATTTTTGTAAAAGCCTTAAGGAAATATGGATGGCAATTCACTAGGATGGCAATTCAATAGGCTGCAAACTTTTAAAAAATAAAATAAAATATTTTTTTCTATTTTTTGTTTTTTTTTGACCCAGGATTTTTTTTTTGAACAAAATCTACTTTTTCCAATTTGTTTAATGACTGTTGCTAAACCACTGTTCTAAGTGAAAGAGATATTTTCAACATTGGTAGCCCACATTAATAGCTTCAATTATCGTATAAGTCGACCTGATCGCGCATATACTCCAAAAATTATAGTGCAAATACTAAGGTTACCTTCGACGATAATAGTATTTTGAATACAAAATTTCTTAAAACAAATTTATCCATAAAAAAATTTTTGGTTTTGATTTTATATAACAGTACGCCACAATCTATACAAAAAACTAATTTTTAGGTCTAGGATACAAAATTTTTTTTTTTGTTGCGTAGTGTAATCGCTAAATTAAGCAATATTCGTTCCTAAATTGAGAAATATCTTTCTGGAGAATTTTGTAATGATCGGAAGTAAAACACAACTTCTATAGCGCTTTGTAACCAAATCAGGAGAAACATATATACGGAGGTTATATATAAATCTGAATCGATTTTCCCTGAATACTCATTCATGTAAAATAGAAACATCTTTCTGTCGAATTTCGTACTGATCGGATAAAAATACTCTACAGCGCTCAGATGTCAAATCGGGGCTAACATATATGTGGGGGCTTTATCTAAATCTGAACCGATTTTCTCCGAATTTAGCAGTATTCCTTTATGTAATAAGAGACCTCTTTCTGCCGAAATTCAATGTGATCGGACATAAAAAAAAGTTTCTACAGCGCTTGAATTTCAAATATATGTCCGTCTGTGCATGTATTCTTGTAATCAAAGTTCAGGTCGCAATTATGGTCCGATCTCGACGAAACTTTACACGTATCTTTTTTTTGGCCCAAGGACGATCCCTATTGAATTTGGTTAAAATCGGTTCAGATTTAGATATAGCCCCCATATATATGCTAGCCCCGATTTGACATGTAAGCGCTGTAAAAACTTTATTTTATGTCCGATCAGTATGAAATTCGGCAGAAAGTAGTTTCTTCTTATATGGATGAACACTGTTAAATTTGGAAGAAATCGGTTCAGATTTAGATATAGCCCCATATATATGTTACCTCCGATTTGACATGTGAGCGCTGTAAAAATGTTATTTTATATCCGATCGATGCGAAAGTCGGCAAAAAGAGGTTTCTTTCTACATGAAGGAATACTGCCAAATTCGGAGCAAATTGGTTTAGGTTTAGATATAACACCCATATATATGTTACCCCCGATTTGACCTGTAAGCGCTGTAAAAACTGTATTTTATATCCGATCAGTACGAAATTCGACAGAAGGAGTTTTTTTTACATGAATACGTATTCAGGGAAGATCGGTTCAGATTTATATTAAAGCTCCATATATATGTTCCTCCTGATTTGGTATCAAACCGCTATAGAAGTTGTAGTTTACTTCCGATCATTAAAATTTTCCAGAAAGATGTTTCTCAATTTAGGAACGACTATTGCTTAATTTAGCGATTATCGTTTCAGAATTAGATAATATGTTTCTACCCATTTACCAATTATTCCAAATTATTATGGCAATGACCCTTATCGCATTGGTAGGGTGGTGTAGGATATTATATAGTCGGCCCCGCCCGACTTTCTGCCTTTCCTTACTGGTTTTCCACTGTTCCATAGTTAAAGCTTTTTGCCCAACTGTAACATATTTTACCCATTTTGTCCCACGTTACCATATTCAACTACTTGTACCCCACTGTACCATAGTTAACCCTTTTCGCCCCACTTTGTCATATCAAAACCTTTGTCTCACTGTACAATATTTAACAGTTTTTGCCCCACTGTATCATAGTAAATACTTTTTTGCAACACTGTTCCATAGTTAACGCTTTTTGCCCCATATTTAACCCTCTTTGCTTCACTGTGCAATATTTAACACAATTATGCCCTACTGTACTGTATAGTTAACCATTTTTGTCACACTGTACCATATTTATCCCTTTTACCAACCCGGTATCATAGTAAATACTGTTTTGCTCCACTGTTCCATAGTTAACGCTTTTTGCCCCACTGTACCATTTTTAAACCATTTGTCCCACTTTACCATATACATAACTATAACTATTTTTACCCCACTGTACAATAGTTAACCCTTTTGGCACAACTGTGCCCATTAACTCTTTATCTCACTGTACAAAATGTTTACCCACTGTATCATATTTAACAAATTTTTGTCTCACTGTACCGTACTCGTATTTAAAATGTGTCTCCATGCTAGCGTACTTAAACGTTTTTCCCCGACTGTAACATATTTAATTATATTTTCTCCACTCCACTATTTAACCGTTTTTGACCACAGTGCTCCTAAACCCATAAAAACTCTTCATATCTCATGTTTAAGTTCCAATTTTGGGAGATTGTTCCCTTTTTTCCCCATGCTCCATAAATAACCCGTCGTGTCCCACTGTGCCTCCTAAAGTTAGAATAACTAAAAATCACTTCCAATCTTTAGTTTATGTTCCAAAAGTTACCCTGGAACCATTGATCCATGTTTGACATTTTTAAGCCACTGTACTATATTTTACAATTTTTGCCCCACTGTGCCCCGAAAACTACGAATACAAAAAAAACTTAATACCCCGACCAGTTGTCATAAAGACACCCCTCGCTTCAATTTTCACCATTCTAATATTAGTCTTTAAATTTGGCGGTGGTGCCATATTTATACCTTTCTGTTCCACTGTGCCTCTAAATTTAAAAAAAAAATCTCTCCTTGTTCTTGCTTACGTCCCAAGAGCTACTCTCACACAAAATTTCACGATTCTAGGTCTTGCCATTTGGATTTGGCTGTTGTACCACATTTTTCCCTTTTTACACCACTGTGTACGTAAATGTTCGAATTTCGAAAAATTCTGTCAATTTCTGAGTCTACCTCATAAGGGCTACCCTCACACCAAATTTCACGATTCTAGCTCACTTCGTTTAGATTTGGCGGTGGTACCATATTTATCCCTTTTTGGCCCATTGTGCGGCTAATAGTACGAATTTCGAGAAATCCCGCCTTATTTCTCGTCTACGTCCCAAGGACTACCCTCCCACCAAATTTCATGATTCTAGCTTCAGCCGTTTGGCCTCGGCGACGATCAGTCAGTCAATCAGTCAATCAGTCAATCAGTCAGTCAGTCAGCCAGTCACGCAACAATTTTATATATATAGATTTAAAAAAAATATAATAATCGCATAAATAAAAAAGTTATAAACCATATAGCTCATTCTGCACCACCCTGTAGTATATATAAAAAATGTAGTACTGGGAGGCATGATTCAAGACTAGACTCTGCCTCAACAGCTGTCAAAAAGTCATAACCAATATATAGTTGTGATTTGGTTCGTAGTATAAACAGCGAATTATTCTGTATTTATTATTGTGCTCATTTGATCCATAAATTGCAATTAATGGTTCTGTTTATATATATTTTAATTTGAATTAATTTATTTATTTAAATGACACTGAAGGTCATGTTTATTGTTCGTATTTTATTTGCAGCAGTACAACGTACTCGTACCTTAAATCGATTTAATTTAAAAAATGTCGGCTGCTGCATTGTAAACATACTGAATTAAAATTAAAACTAACAATAATGAAATCATTTATCTGAAACCTATTTACAAACCATTAAATAATTCATTATTTGAAAATATGCGCATTTTTCCGTAGATAGTATGGTATGCCTACAACTACTATAATTATGTTCATTGTATGCTCGGATACATAATTAGAGCATATTTTAAAATGGAATAAAATGAAGTACCTTTATGTACTCCATTAATTAAAAATATTTCAAGGAATTTACTTACATGCAAAAGTATTCGAAATTATGCTACGGGAATATATGTTAAAAATGATCAAAACTTGAGCGTCAGCTACCTACAAATGGGCCAGAGTGCGTTCCAATTCGCAGTTGTTGTTTGTGCCCATGGGCTTCATATGTGATATTTATACCCTACACCACACTGAGGTACAGGGTATTATGACTTTGTGCATTTGTTTGTAACACCTAAAAGGAGAAGAGATAGACCCAGATTATCGACTCAGAATCACTTTCTGAGTCGATTTAGCCATGTCCGTCTGTCCGTCTGTCTGTCCATGTATTCTTGTAATCAAAGTGCAGGTCGTATTTATGGTCCGATTGTGATGAAATTTAGCATAGTGCTCTTTTTTGGCCCCAGGACGATCCCTGTTGAAATTGGTTAAAATTGGTTCCGATTTGGATATAGTCCCCATATATATGTTTCACCCGATTTGACATATAAGCGCTGTAGAAACCACATTTTATATCCGATCTTTATGAAATTCGGCAGAGAGAGTTTTATTATTACGTGAATGAACACTACCAAATTCGGAGAAAATCCGTTCAGATTTAGATATAGCCCCCATATATATGTTTCACCCGATTTGACATGAAAGCGCTGTAGAAACCGTATTTTACATCCGACCTGTACGAAATTCGGCAGAGAAAGTTCTCTTATTACATGAAAAAACACTGCGCAATTCGGGGAAAATCGGTTCAGATTTAGATATAGCCCCCATATATATGTTCCACCCGATTTAACATTTAAGCGCTGTAGAAATCGTGTTTTATATCCGATCAGTACGAAATTTAACAGAGAGAGTTCAAATTCGGGGAAAATCGGTTCAGATTTAAACATAGTCCCAATATATATGTTACACCCGATTTGACATGAAAGCACTGTAGAAACCGTGTTTTATATCCGATCAGTACGAAAATCGGCAGAGAGAGTTTGCTTATTACATGTATGAACACTGCCAAATTCTTATCGCAATGCCCATTGTCGCATTGGTAGGTAGGTGTAGGGTATTACATAGTCGGCCCCGCCCGACTTTCTGTCTTTCCTTACTGGTTTTAATTTGAAATATGGCGTTTGCCATGTATCAGTGACAAAGACCACATAAGAGTTTACAAACGTTTGCTCCCGCAACAATAGAATTATTCCAGAGACTCAGGAATAATTCAACACAATTTTATAATGTTTAAGCTGAAATACAATGAGCTTATTATGAGGCACAGTGTTATAAGTGAATAAAAGTAAAATACTGTATTTGAACAAATAAAAGAAATTGCATATAGCAGTATCTTAAATGTGTGGGAGGTGCTAGAACAGGTGGGGACATTACGCTCTTTCTTTGTCAGACCAAGGTTATTGGTCATTTGCGTCACTGCGGTGGACGTTTTCTTTAATCTTTTTCTGGCAAAAGTCGGAAAATCAGTAGGGAAAGACAGAAAGTCGGGCGGGGCCGACCATATAATACCCTACACCGCGCTAACAATGCGAAAGTGCCATTCGGTTAACAAAGTACTTAGCACCGCCTCGTTATCAAGGCTTATTCCAAGGAGGAGCAGAAGACGTTGATCATAATAACCTTAAAATTGGCAGTATTCGTTCATAGATAAAGAATTGGAAGGGACAAATATATATAGGTAGAAGGGACAGATTTTCATCAAATTGGATCGACAACGTAATGTCTGCCGAATTATAAAAAGATCGGTCGTAAAATACAGGTTCAAAAGCGCTTAAATATTATAAAAACAGGAACGTATGTGTGTGGCGGTATCTAAATCAGAACAGATTATTCCCAAAGTAAGCAGTATTCGTTCCTCTATTGAGAATTTTTTATCTGCCAAATTTTATAATGATCACACGTAAAGTATAGCTTCTATAGTGCCCCAAATTTGGCAGTTTTGATTCATGTAATAAGAAACCTCTTTCTGCCGAATTTCTTACTGATCGGATATAAAATACAGTTTCTACACCTTTTACATATGAAATCGGGGTAACATATATTTGGGGCTATATCTAAATCTGAACCTATTTTCCTCAAATTTGATAACATTTATAATTTGTATACAGATCGTTTGAAAAATTGCTTATACAGTGCATATATGCCAAATGTATTTGTTTGTAACACCCAAAAGGAGAAGAGATAGATCCATAATTTATTAGACCGATCAACTTGGAATCTCTTCCTGAGTTGATTTAACCATGTTCGTCTGTCCGTTCGTCGGTCCGTCCGTTCGTCCGTCTGTAGGCAGAATCGAGTGAGACACCACCAAAAAGTGAGGTGGATGTGGTCATTAACATCGCCAATTCCCGATAACATCACCAATTTTGCAGAATGTTCCCACCAAAGGTGGTAATAAAAATATGAAAAGGGACACAAAAACTCAAAGCAAAGACGGAGCGACAAAAAACAACACCATCTCCCAAGAAGTGATCGATTACATTGCAAAATCGCCAATAATATCACCAATTTTGCAGAATGTTCCCAGCAATGGTGGTGATAGGAATAGATACATAAGGATAAAAACAAAGAGGAAGCGACAAAATTAAGACCGTCTCCCAAAGAGGTCTTCTTGAAAAGTGTGTAATAGGTAGTGAACGAAAGGAGCAGAATGACTCACTACCAAAAAATGAAGGAGTGCCACCAGATAGGATATACGACTCCCAAAAGTAATATATACTGAAAAGACAATGATTGAGGTCATCCAGATAAACCTCCACCGGAGCGAAACATCGTGTAAAGTTCTGACGCTGTTTCGCTCCGGGGTTCATATTACTTTGATCCAGGATCCATGGACAACTAGCAACAAGGTTACTGGATTAAACCATGTGAACTACAACCTTTTCTACGCTGACGTAGATATCGTCCAATGACTTGTAGTTTGTGCCATAAAAATGTTGGCTATCTTTTCTCTCCAGAGTTGTCAACATCGGAAGCAACTGTGCTGAGGCAAGGTAATGAAGTATGTGCCAGGGGTCAGTATATCTGCCATTCGATGCGCCAACATTGCCACCTACGTCGGAATTACAACGACTGGTGAGGGTACCCAAACATACAAGTAATGTACGTTCGAAAACCTCCGTGAGTAGTTTCCGTAATAAGGCTAAAACCGACTGGACTAAATTCGGCAATCTAATTAGAAATCGATTGGACCAGCCTACACGCGATTATCTAAGTACAGAAGACATTGAAATCAATGTGAAGATGATTACGAATCATTCGAAGAAAGTTGTTCACTTCGAGAAAGGGAATCTGCCTATGAGAAACTGTGGATGACAGGGCAAATTCGCTTGTTTGGAAAAATGTCCGTAGATTTTACAACAGAGCTCGACGTAAAAAGCTATCAGCCTCGTATAGGAACTACTACCGCAGAAGACTCAAATGATACAATAAAATCATTAGATTGGCGACACGTAACTCCTGAAGGCTTTTCTGTGAACAGGTTGACAGCGTTAACAGCATGTCTAAATTAAAAATGTTCCTCTCAAAAACGCATATCCAAACCGAAACAGTGGTGGGTCACACGGGTAAAAGGATGGAAACTATAGAGGATACCGTAAGGCTCTTGATGAAGACTCATTTTCTAATGCTGGACCAACAGAGGAACAGATACAGAAGGAATATGTGTTGCATCAAGTACCTATTATGGTACTAACAGATGGAATGGTTAAAGAAGCGATAAAAAGCTTCCCTCCCTTCAAGGCAACGGGACAGGATGGAAATTTTTAGCACTTCTGCAGAATTAGGTGGATCTGGTATCAACTCATCTGGCTGCAGAATTCACTGCATGCCTAACCCCAAAAAATTGGCAGGAATCAAGGGTGGTCTTCATACCCAAGCCTGGCAAGGCGAGTAATACGATCGCAAAGGCTTATCAACCTATTAGCCTAACTTCTTTCCTGCTAAAATCGATGAAGCATTATGACATGAAGAATTATGACATGGTCAAATGGAAAATAGCAGATGACAGACTAAAATTCAAACAGCTCTGCATGCGCTAGTGCGCCATATAGAAGAGTCATTCAGAGAAGTAATGTACGCTCTTACCGTTTATATAGAGATTGAAGGCGCTTTTAACAACGTTTAGACCGATACACTTATCCAGTTCTTAGACGAGCTTCAGGTTGCCCGGGAGCTGAAAACTGGATCAGTAATATGTTAACGAATAGGTGGATTATTTGTCGGCCATATGACGTAAATATTAGAGACATGGTAAATCGTGGTATACCTCACGGGGGTCATTTTAAGGAAAACCAAGATCCCGAATTTTGTCGAGCCTCGATTTCTGGATAACACAATTGCTATGTCTAAAAAGGTGGACTACTTGAAAGTAATCGTGGATCAGAAACTGAGTTGGATGGATCACCTACATAGGAGAAAGAGTTACCACGGCCCACAGATGTTCGTCGTTGTGCAGAAGAGCTATAGGTTCCAAATATGACACACTGGCTTTACATGAGCGTTATAAGATCAATAATAATCTACGCTTCTGAAACGTAATACCTTTGCAAAAAATTCAACGTATGTGCTGTCTTGACATAAGCGGGGCATGCAGAAGCGCACCAATAAGAGCGTTGGAGACTATACCGCACATTAGAGTGGCGTAATAAAATTCGCGTATATAAAATTTGCTTTGTTTTTAGTATATTCGCAAAATATTTCGTTTCTGCAATCGTGAAATTATGGGAGGATATGACTGAAAGATACTAAGAAAATTCTGTAACTCGTGAGGTTTAAAAAGATCATAAATAAGGAGCGGACAATAGGCCAAACCACTGGCTTAAGTGTATGATCATGGGGATGAGATTTTTTCCTCTCTTCAACCTAACCAAATTTATAGTAAGTATCATTTGCAGTAAGTATCATTTACACTAGTGGTGTAGGGTATCATATAACTTTCCTTACTGGTGTTATTTTAAATACAATATTAATTTATAATTATAAAGATTTTGAATATAACCACAAATGCAACTTCAACATACTGTGCTCTGTGGACTTAACTCATGATTCGCATTATAAACATAGTAATTAAATATAATGGAAGCGCAACAACTGCACAGTTCATTCAGATGTTCTCCCATAAAAGTACTGAAAGGGATGGTTGGCCAATAAACAAAACATTTAGCTTCGACTCGTTCGCAACGTTTCCACGAATTGGCAACAAATCTGAAATTCAAATCCAAATGACAGTGTAGAGTGTGGAAGTAAAAACACTCTATACAGCCGGGATTAATGAAAATACATTCATTTAAGATAAATTGGTATTTGAAATATTATACTCGTATTGGTATATAATGTTAGAAAAGTTCACCTAAGCTATAATGGGACTTTTTAAATTCGATTCGAGCAATATTAAGTGAAAGTGTACAAAATTGATTTATTGTGCCAATTCAGGAAGAGAAAAACAACAAAGTATTCATGAGTGCTAAAAAGTTAAAACGGCGTTAAATTCGGCCATGCCGAATCTTATGTACCCTCCGCCATTGATCGCATGTGAAAGTTTCGAGTATAAACTCATATTACCAATCTTCAGCTTAATTCGTTAAAATTTGTGGTTGTTGTTGTGGTTGTAGAGCGACCTATAACTATCGTGGTTCGTGTGGTCTTTCCATGATGAAATGCCAAACAATACTTAACAAAAATAACATGACAGCATGACACGACTCACACGTGATCTGTCAAAAAAGGCTATTGAAGAAAGTATCTCTACTTGGATCACCCTATATATCGGTGCAAAAATGACAAAGGTGCAGAAGAATCCAACTATTCTATTTTTATCAAATAAAAAAAACACAACAAGTAAAAATAGCCTAAACTGTTTAATTGCTTTGCCCATTGTGATTATTTTCTGGCTCTCACGTAAAAAACCATCAACAGTCGCCCAACGTCGGCTCATTATACGCCCCTTGATACCGAAGTTCCATTTCTTGTATATGCCTGGCCAGACCACTATACGTTTTCATGCATTTGTATGGCAAAAAAGGTACCGCAACTTTGAATTTCTGAGTATGTTTGTATATTATTTTGGTCTTTAGACTAAATGTAAAAAAATTTTATTTATTATTATTATTTTTTTATTCTTTTTGTGAAATGCACGAAAAACAAGTATAATCAACTTTAGAATGTTGTTGGCACACAGGATTAGTGCATTTGGTGCAGAAAAAAAGTGTCTTCCTACGCAGCTCTTCGTCTTGCGTGAAACAAATTCTGCAATCTTTTCTGGAACTTAGTGTACTAGGGTCGCTTTGCAGCATGTTGCTGGGAATATTCAACATCAATTAAAATGTGTATAATAACACTGTGCTAGTCCAAAAATGTAACAAAAAGGAGACTCTATGGATAGACCTATTTCGGCCATGCTGAATCCAGTGGCATTAGCCGTTTTTCTATGTTAGCTCTTGTTTTCGCGATATTCGACCACAAAATTTGTGGGGAAATCAGAGAGATGACTTATCTCTTAGGTTATTTTGAACTGGAAGACTTCGGAATATACGCTTCAGTCCAAAGATCGAAATAAAGGAAACATTTGGACAATTATTTTTCTCAAAATAGTCGTCCATGCCTCTCACCCCCTTATCCCTGAAAAAGTGCAATAAAATCTTATCATATGTTAAAAATCATACAAATCGTCGAGATTTTTAGTAGGCATCGTTGAAAAAAATATTCTGCGCGAAAAAATACTATAAGTCCTTTCACAACTTTTTTATGAGAATTAAACTTAAAATTTTTGTAAATTATGTTTTCGTTAGTGTTAATGGAAATTTCAAAGGTAACCAACAAAACCTGCTAAATTGTGAAACCTGTTAATTATACCCTACACCACACTGTGGTACAGGGTATTATAAGTTTGTTACACGGCATATGTTTGTAACACCTGAAAATAACACAGCTAGACCCACCTTAAAGTATACCGATCGACTCAGAATCCCTAGCTGAGTCGATTTAACGATGTCCGTCTGTCCATGTAAAGTTGTTCGTCGACTACAGGTCGCAATTTCACTCCGATAGTTCTGAAATTTTGCAGTTTTTAGTATTTAGCGGCTGTTAAGATCGCTATTGAATTTGGTTGAAATCGGTTCAGATTTAGATATAGCTCCCATATATATCTTTCGTCCGATTTGACCCTTTAGTCCTATAGAAGCTGTATTTTACATCCAATCGTTTTGAAATTTAGAATGGTAGAGTTTCTTGATCCATGAACCAACATTGCCGAATTTGAAGAAAATCGGTTAAGATTTAGCTATAGCTCCCATATATATGTTTCGTCTGATTTGGCCCTCGTTTTGAAATTTAGAATGGTAGAGTTCCTTGATTCATGAACAACATTGCCGAATTTGAAGAAAATCGTTAAAGATTTAGCTATAGCTCCCATATATATGTTTCATCCGATTTGGCTCTTTAGATCCAATCGTTTTTATACCCTACACCACATTGTGGTACAGGGTATTATTTAAGTATAAAATGTCCCAAAAGTAAATTTATGTAAACAATTTATACATGAATTACAAAATTTATATATCAGAGTTATTCAATATTACGAGAGTGGTGTAGGGTATTATATAGTCGGCACCGCCCGACTTTAGCCTTTCCTTACTGGTTTTTCATAAATATTTTGAAAGGAGACTCATAGTAATTTTTCGCGAGGAACATTTCAAACACACAAACTAAAAATGTCGATGATTTGTATGACGTTTGATATATGGTAATATTTGATTGCACTTTTTCGGGGGTAAAGTGGTGAGAAGCGTGGTTGACTATTTTGAGAGAAATAATACTCGAAGGGTTCCCTTTATTTCGTTCTTTGGATAGAAGCGCGTTTTCGGAAGTCTTACACTTCAAAATCACCTCCGAGATAACTAACCTCTCTGATTTTTTTGGAAACATTGTGGTCGAATATCGCGAAAACAAGAGTATAGGTGTGCTTGGATGTGTTTTAACTTGTCTTCGATTTTTATCTACATATTTCAGAAAATGGATCAAAGAATCTGCATCAAATTTTGTGTGAAAAACAAAATAAAGTGCGCTGACGCATTCCGAATGTTGACTGTGGCATATGGTGAAGCTACCTTGGACCAAAGCAACGTTTATCGGTGGTACAAAACGTTCTTAGAGGGCCGAGAAGATGCGAAGGACGAACAGCGTGCCGGACGCCCGAGCACATCAACAACAGTTTTCTTTGATTACAGGGGCGTGGTGCATTATGAGTTCTTGCCACGGTATAGTGCGGTCAATAAAGAATATTACCTGTATGTTATGTGCAAATTGCGCGAAGCAATCCGCCAAAAACGCCCGGATTTGTGGACGAACAAAAACTGGCTTTTGCACCAGTAATGATGCCGCAGCCACCGTATTCCCCTGACTTACCCCCCTATGACTAATTTTTGTTCCCAAAACTGTAAGGCACACGAAAGGACGACGCTATGCCACGATTGAGGAGATAAAGACGGAATCGAAGAAGGAGCTGAACAAGATCACAAAAAATGATTATTTGAAGTGCTTCGAGGATTGGAAACAAATTTTTGACAGAAGTGTATTATATCCGAGGGGAATTACTTTGAAGGGGACAAAATAGATATTCATGAATAAATAAGAACTTTTTGAAAAAATACAAAATTCGCATACAAATATTTTTGAACATATATTTATTCCCGTCGCACAGTGGCGCCATTTGAGTTTTTTCGTTGCAAAAATCATATCTTTTGAACCGAATAAGATAATTGAACAGTTTAAACAGCATATGATAGATAACTGTTCAGCCTATGAAATGAGCGTTTGGAAAGGGTGCTACGCTTTGTAGGGGCCTACTTATGGGTTATCAAAGTTAAAATTTGTAGAAAAATCAATTTTATGGTAACTAAAAAAAATTATTTTTACATTTTTAGATTGTTTTTATTTTTTTTCTTTAGGGTTTTATGTTTTAAATTATTACCCAACAAATTAAAAAAAATTACTTCTTTTTTAAATTTATTTTTTCAATTTTCTGTAAAATATTAATCACAATTCGTAGGAGAAGGTATATCTAAAAGACTAATCATTTCTAAACTATAATTATTTTCTAGCTCTATTCGTGACTTCACATGCCGCAGGGAAGAAATAAGTGGATCGGAAGATGCTGCCAACATGTTGAAGAGGTCCTCATTTTGCCTTACCCTTGATGCTTTGAATGTGTTCTGCAATCTATATTTTTTATAAAATTTGTTAAGAGACTCCTGTGCTTCTTCAGAAAGCTCTCCAATTGGCAAAGACTGGTACTCAATTATATCTTTGCCATGCGCCAATGTTTTATGGACGGTCGGGGTCAACTTCTTCTGTGGATACATTTCTGCTAAAAGAGATGCAGTTTTCGATGCATATTCTCCATATTTTGTAGAATTGACATTTTCTTTGCAGTTTAAAACATTCAAGATCGTTCCCAATATTTTCACAATTTGATTGTCAATTCCAGTGATTCTAGTTACTGCCTCATCATTTTCAAAAAATCTCCTAGAGGTGTTTCCATCGTTTGAGTTACCGTATCCGTGCTTGGGACAGTCTACTTTTAGTCCAACTTGTTTAAAAAAAGCATCATGTATTTGCTTCTTTCTGATCTTATCCTTTATTGATGTATTTTCATCGAAGTTTTCCTCCTCTTGTGGAAGGGTATACACCAGTTTTAGCAAGAACTCCATACACCTTTCCTTGCGTGCAATGGTGACATTCCATATTCGTAATTCTCCTCGTTTGTAGAATCGTTTAAATTACCAAAGTTCTTCTGACTCTTTTTGCAAATCGGGCATGACAATGTTGAGGTTGTTCCTGACAGTTCGTTTACGACTTTTCCGTCAACCATGGTCAGGTGGAACTCGCAATTGCATTCAATATATTTTCCTTCTCCAATTTGCAACTTTGTAGACTTAATCTTGCTTATTTGTTCTTCAATGTCCTTCACCGTGGTCCTTATGAGTTCTGCCGATTCCCTTGCAAACTGAAACATTATTGGTCGGCAATAATGCACTGATGACGGACGTGGATTTTTCCAGTGTAGGGAAACATCAGATTTTAGCCGCAAAGGAACAACAGATGTCATAAACATATTTCCGTCCGATATTGTAGCGTCATCGGAAGATATCCTTTGCTTATAAACGCTTTGTCCGGATGATCCATCGCAGCCCCATTTGCTGATCAATGTCAGTTTCTCAGGAAGAATTTTCACCTCATTTTCAGGAAGACTCTCCAACAACCGTTTTGCTGTATGGCCCATGAGATCCTGCAGATTGGCTTTCACAGAGACTTCCGTAAACTCCGTATGCAGTGGTCGTGAATTTATGTTGGCTGGCGTAATATGCTTGTATCCTGGTAAAACGTCAGCCCCGTGTCGCATCAAGGATGCCCGTAGTATCTCATATTTTTCTTTGGAAAGTTGTAAGTCCATAAATAAGGCCAAGGCTTCTTCGGAACCATACTTTTTAATGTGTGCGTGGGAATGCTTTCCTTAATCCTTTTTATTCGCAGTGGGCTTGCATCAGCAACAGATTTTGTAATCTGCGACCTCACTCTTTCACTATCCTTTGTATATTTAATAGACAGCGCCACCGATAAATGCTTCGTGGTCAAGTCATTGGAGGCATCGGCAAGTTTCCTCTTTCTTGTGAAAATTGAACACTCCTCAATACTTTTTTTTGGCCTTCCTTTTGCTCCTCTGGTTGATGTGGTGGGTTTATCTACTGCCAATATATCCAGGATGGTGTATTCATTAAGCCAGTCCTCGTATTTGGAGTTGAATTTCTGAATGGTTCGATTAGATTTCACCCATTTTGCCTTAATATTTGCATTTATCAGATAAAAATTATTTTTTATAATTTCGCTTCTCTCAATATTTCCGTATAAGCTATCAAGTTCTTCTAAAGCAGCTTCCGTGAAAAACTTTGGTGTGGTTTCTAAACAGTTCAAATAATTTTAAATTGTTCAACGCCATGTTTTCAATAACTCGCGGTTAGATGGTTGGTCAATAATAGCACAATCAGGTTTGTTGAAACCACGCTAAGTGTTTACACTTATATAGTAGCTGTGCATGACGCAAGTTTTTACCACCACGTTTTGGTCACAGGTAAAATAGGTAGAATTTTCCAGTGTGCGCTTGGGTTCTTGTGGGCGGAGTCTTAACGGGGTTGGACTGTGCGTGGTGTGGTGGAGTGCTGGCCTACCTGCCTACCTACAGGGCGGGTGACCAATCACATCGTGTACAGGTACACGAAGCATCTCCCTAAGGTATGTTTTGTTCTAAAAATACGAATGCGTGTGGACTGGATGACAATTGTTGCGTCCATTTTATCACGTAATTTTGTTTTTCCAAGAATTGTTAGTTCTTTTCACGAATTCAGACAAAAAAGGGTTTTCATGTTGGAAATGATGGCATCCCATGCTGTCCGTACAGCTAATTTTCCCAATAATTCTATCATGAGTGCCAGAAGTACAGAAGTTTACGCGAGTTGTTTTTATTGTTTTACAAAATGAATACACAGTTGGTCTGGCCTGACCCATGTGTTACGAATGTGACTATAGAAACATGTGTATGACGACCTTTTTACCTTTTTCACCTCTAGAAGCCAAAGGGGCGCCTAGAGGCAAATAAAACCTTTTGGATTATGTAAAGGAATAATCAAAGAACATATTTTGAAAATATGGCAAATATAGAAAAATATAGATTTTTTTTTATTTTCCGTCAAAGTTGAAAAATAGTGAAAAAACGGTTAGTTTTTAAATAGTGTTTTACCAGGAGAAACACAAAGCAAACAGTTAATTTTTCTTATCATTATACATTTAATAAATACATCAATAAATACAAACAAAAAATAAGGCGATTCGTTACCTATTTTTCGTGATATTACACCTGAAATCGCAACAATTTGACTAAAAATTGTGTGTTTTTTTGAAAACCGAAAGTCGGTCAACTTTGAACGGTTATATCTTCTAAACTAAAAATGTGATATTATTAAGAGTAGCATATTTGAAATCGTTGAAAAGTTTCCTATAACATGGGTTTATTCAAAACTTCGTCGGCGCACATGAAAATTTTGATTTTTGCAACCTCGTTTGCTCTACGGGCGCCACTGTGCGTCGTTCCATTGTGGAGCATAGGGCCATAACAAATAAATTCGATTCATGTCTGTTTAAAGCGAACACTTTTATTTCACTCCAGGTCATCGTCATTCTCATGATTTCGGCATCGAGTTGTCTTCTCCAGGTGTGTGCTGGTCTTCCTCTTCTTCGGTTACCTTGCGGGTTCCAATCAAGTGCGACACGCGTAAGGTCATCTTGTTGTTTTCGTAACGTGTGTCCAAGTCAGTTCCATTTGCGTTTAAGGATTTCTGTTGCGATGGGCGATTTTTTTGTTGTAGACCTAAACATAAACCTGAACATACTACGTATGTAAATGGAAAACAGTTTCTTGTCACACATTTATTTATCATGACAATGGCAGACGGCAAAATCTGCAACACCAAAGCCAATGCTACATTTGTGGCGCAACTTCTAAAGAATTTAACAAATTATAGGATAACGGAAAAGCAAACCCGAAAGCTATTGAATTCGGTCTCTCAGTTTTTCATTTGTCATATAAACTTCAGACATAAAAATACAGAAAAAGAAAAACAGATTCAGAAAAAGAAATCGAAAAAGAGCGAGAACGACTATTTTTTTGTAATTGTTTATTATTTAAAGAAATGGGTTTATGGTGGATTTCCCGAAAGTTAACTTTGGAAACACCAATGATGATGATCTAATTTACAGATTAAAAGTCATACTTAAGGCAATTTCAAGCGGACATATAATTTATCACGAAAAATACGACAAATATGTTCTGGAAAGAGTCCGCTTGTATGCCAGTTTGTACCCTTGGCATCCTATAACTCCTACAATGCATAAAATATTAATGCATGGTGCAGTTATAATAAAAAATGCATTGCAGCATATTGGGCAGCTTTCTGAAGAGGCAGCGTAATAAACATTTCAGGTTTTACGGCCAAGACTTTGCAAGAAAAGCTTTAGGCGTATAAAAAGAAAAAAGCAAAATTGTTTTTTACCAGAACCTATTACTATTATGTCTGCAAATCTTTTAGAAAGTTCTCTAGATAGCGAAGAGGGGCATATTTCGGAAGACGTATAGTTTAAACGTGACTTTTGACTTTAAACATGATCTTTTTACATAAATATCTCCTTTTATCTATAAACAACGGGTTTTCCAATAGGGATGATATGATTTTGAAGTGACGTTTCGGCCATTTGTAATATGTCATGATCTGTCATTTGTTTTTCATTGTACGAGGGTTGCTATATATATTTCTGGCCTAGGCAACAATAAGTGTTGCCTCGCGCCATCTGACATTTCCATTGGAATTTTTTAGCATAAACGTACTCAGAACGTTTTGACGTACGACCATCATTTGTGTTGTTTACAGTGACTTGGAAAAATTAATTTGGAAAAAAAATGGAATTAACTCGTGAACATTTTCGTGCGATCATTTTTCACAACTTTCGACGTGGATTATCACGACACCAGTGCATCGATGAATTTAAATCGTTGTATGGCGATGAAGCACCATCCTATAGCACTGTGAAAAACTGGTTTAATGAATTCAATCGTGGCCAATCGATCGATAATGCAAGATTGTCATGTGACATACCGTGAGATAGAGGCATTCTTGGGCATTTCTTCCACCACCATACATTCGATATTGCATGAACACCTGGCCGTAAAAAAGGTTTGTTCTCGTTGGATCCCGCACAATTTGACAATCGCTCAAAAAAAAAAGGCTCGTGTCGATTGGTTTGCGTATGAGCCAGAAACAAAACAGCAATCGACCGTGTGGGTCTTCGAAGACGAGCCAAATCCAATGAAAGTTGTTTGTGGAAGAAGCACTTCGAACCAAATGGTCGGCTGTTTCTTCGGCAAGACTCGTCATGTGGCGACCCCTTGAGCAACGTAGGGCGGTCAATTCTGAGTGGTACACCACAAATTGTTTGCCTGAAGTTTTCGGAGAAATTCGAAAAACGAATAAGAGAAGACGAATCATTGTGCACCATGAAAATGCGAGCTCTCACACATCGGCTCAAAACAGCGCCTTTTTGACCGGCCAAAACGTCGAATTGATGGGTTATCCGTCGTACAGCCCTGACTTGGCACCCAATGACATATTCATATTCACTCATATCAAGAAGCAGCTGTCGAAGCGTTCAAAAACAATCGCCCCAAACCACACATCGGCTCAAACCAGCGCCTTTTGACCGGCCAAAACGTCGAATTGATGGGTTATCCGCCGTACAGCCCTGACTTGGCACCCAATGACTTATTCTTATTCACTCACATCAAGAAAAAACTGCTTAGTCAACGTTTTTCGACGCCTGAAGCAGCTGTCGAAGCGTTCAAAAACCATGTTTTGGAGGTGAATTTTCAACACACTGTAACCAAAACAATTCGCGCTCAAATGACAAAACGGTCTGAGTGAAGTTATGCTAAAAAATTCCAAAAAAAAACACTTTCCAGTCGACCTACGACCTTGACACAAATTTTAGTTCTCGTTAAGGGCTATCTTTTTGCCATTGACCGATTCCCGATCCGACCTACCGTTAGGGACCTAGAGCAAAAAAATAAACTTTCAGTTCACATTGTCATGATGCTAAGTCCATTTTTTTTTAAATTAAAAAAAAAAAACATTTTCCAGTCGTCCTACGACCTTGACACCCATGAGCAATATTTCAGCTCTCTTTAAGAGCTATCTTTTTGCCATTGACCGGTTGTGGCTTACAGCAAATAAAACAATTGAATTTTTTGCGAGAAAAGTTTGGAGATTCGATTATTTGAAGACATTGTGATATTGCATGGCCTCCAAGAAATTGTGATTTAACACCATCAGACTATTGTGGGTTATTTGAAGTCATTGGTCTTTCGAAATAAACCAGACTCTTTCAAGCTTTACAAGTCAATATTGAACGTGCCATTCATGACATGAATGGCTGAAAATTGGGTTCATCGAATTCGTTCCTGCAAAAGAAGCCGTGGAGGTCATTTGCATGACGTTTTATTTATAACTTAATTGTATCGATTGTAATTCACATTAAATAAAAAACTTTTGAATTTCCTTAACAATAAGTGTTTTTTTTTTTAAAGAAATCATATCGAAAACCATGTATATCAGATTTTTCAAAAATGGTCTTTGTTTTATTTATTTATATAATGTAGAATCCAAATAAGCAGAAAAATGATTTTGGTTGCATAGATCGTTGCACATAGGGGTACAGCGTCGATAAATGAAATGAAATAAAATTGTACTATACATGGCAGAACACACCAAAGCCCAAAAAAATAGTAAAATTCTAGTCAAAAGCCTCTTTAACTGTGTCGAAATAGTTCACTAATTCTCGAACTCGTTCAATTGACCAGACAAAAAATTACGATCATAATAATCATATCAAACATTTCGCTTCGATAAATATATTTAAGAGCGACCTCTATAGGGGCCCATTTTAAAATATTGACATATACGGCTCATTTTTTTTAATAAACAAGTCTGCCAGTTTTGATCAACTTAGCTATATTATTATTATTATTGACTGTATTGTATTTTAAACAGACAGTGGAAGTTTTTAATGTGTTCGATACGGAAAGACAAAGTTAGTTTACAGATATATGGAATTATCTATATCGTCTTAGAACTTTATAAGTATAAGCCCAAGACCTGGAACATACATCCTATCTATGGTGTACGATATTAAAATGATGTCATTGACCACATTTTTTCGTTGCGTGATTTCAATCACTCTGTAGTCCGTTAGATCAGTGTTTAAATTAAATAACATTAGCTGTATGCGATCACTATTAAAAAGAGGGGTTGTTTCGATTGGTAACCTAAGCGTTACAGACACCACATTTTCCAACCGATCAGTGTAAAATCGGAATCCATGAACAACTTCTCTAATTTTAAAGAAATTCGTGTATATTTTAATGATGTAATCAATGTCATAAGGATATCGTATAATAGAGTCCCCCAAAACGTAGTCACTCTTTACTTACCATCTTGTATTTAGCTCGAATGTAGACAGTAATGTGATTAGTTTTCCATGGAACGTATAAGTGATTTAATATTCGTGGGAGTTACTAATACGTACCAGCGACGCAGTGTATCGCAGCAAACAACAAAATCTTGTTATAGGATTATGAAATTTGGCAACGTAAATAAATCAGAATATGGTTATTAAAATCTACTTTCGTTGAATATCTTGTCCATCCACCAAACTTTTGTAAAAATATTTTCGCCATTATGTTTACAAAAAAATCAGCAAAATTACACTGAAACCAACGTAGTTAAATGGAATATAATTCCTTGAATGTACGCTCGTTATTCTAGAAAGTTTATGGTTTATATTTTTTATATAGGAATTATTTTTTATTTTTCGAAATCACTGAAACCAGTAAGGAAGAGCTAAATCCGGGCGGAACCGACTGTATGACTCGCTACACCACTCTGAGCAGAATACGAAGAAATATTTTCAAGTTTGTTTTTTGTCTAATAATATAATCAGTTCTCAGTAAGGAAAGGCAGAAAGTCGGGCGGGGCCGACTATATAATACCCTACTCCTCCCTAACAATGCTATAAAGGTCATTGCGATAATAATTTGGAATAATTGGTAAATGGGTAAGAACATACATATGTGGATATATCTAATTCTGAACCGATAATCGCTGAATTAAGCAATATTCGTTCCTAAATTGAGAAACATCTTTCTGGAGAATGTTGTAATGATCGGAAGTAAAGTACAACTTATAAAGCGCTTTGTAACCAAATCAGGAGAAACATATATATGGAGGTTCTGTTATATAAATCTGAATCGATTTTCCCTGAATACTCATTCATGTAAAATAGAATCCTCTTTATGTCGAATTTCGTACTGATCGGATACAAAATACAGTCTCTACAGCGCTTAGATGTCAAATCGGGGCTAACATATATATGGGGGCTATATCTAAATCTGAACCGATTTTCTCCGAATTTGGCAGTATCCCTGCGTGTAATAAGAAACCTCTTTCTGCCGAATTTCGCTGTGATCGGATATAAAATACAGTTTCTACAGCGCACAGTGGGCTAAAATTAAAAAAAATGGACATAATTCTGCCATTTCAAAACCACTTATCGTATGGCGATGAAATTTTGTGTATACAAGAGGTGTTAGAGAGTTTAAGTTCGTAACTTGGGCCCACTATCTCATACAGGGGCGGAGCTACAGGGCCCAAAAGTTGACCACCACGGGTATACAAAATTTTCATCGACTTCTAACTTTTGAATGGAGTGTCCGGTTTAATGGCTTTTTTTCTGTGGATACTCCTAGACCAGACCTACAACAAGCATTTTATAGGTTGAAGATTTCTTGAATAGTTTCTGAGATATGTGGATTTTAAATGTGAATTTTTCATTTTTTCGCCCACTTTGCCTTGGAGTTTAGCCAAAAGTTCAGTCAAAAGTTTACCGATTTTGTGCGCGTGTTTTTTATGGATTGCCAATAACATTTACAATATCATGAAAAAAAGAATCTATAAGATATGTGAAGAAATAAGAAAGCTATGGGCCTATAAAGTCAAATTTTTTAAAAAATTTCAGTTTTGGAAATTTTTTGGCGAAAAAAGTCCAATTCGTATTTAGGTCTTGTAGAAAAAGTTTGTTACACAGAGTATATCAAATTTATACTCATTTTAAAGGAGACGTTTCACAGAATATGTTACAGAAAATACGAAGCCAAAATTTTAATTGGTGTGGTTGCCACCCTTCTCCGATTTGGAGCTTTTTTTCATAAACTTCAAAAGTTTGATCGATTTTCTCCAATCGCAACGCAAAGCTAAATTGTTAAATTTTCTTTTTATTTATTTGTATTAGGGTATAACAAAATCGACTGCAGAGGGAATCCAAGCGCGGCTTTTCATATCGAAGATATAGGACTATAAGTAAAAAATCCCATTTTTGGGGATGTATGTTGATGTATTTTTTGGGAATGGGTGGATTTTCCATTAGAAATTTCCACATGTTGCGTTTGATTATTATTTCTAATATCAAAATAAAGAACTTTCCTCGAAATATATACATTTTTAAGAATTTTATGCCGTATTTACGTTTCTGTCTATATGCAAATTTTTTTTTTAATTTTTCCCTACCTTCTTGTACTTATTAGTTATTATATCAGTCAATATGCACTGATTCTTGTATATCACATATTTTTATCAAACAACTAGCTGGACCCGGTGCACTTCGTTGCCCCAGATTTCAGATTTCCAATCCAGCCCATTTGTTGGCCAATTACGTAGACTGCCATCACAAACAAACGATTTGCCACGCCCACATTTTCCCCGCCCACTTTTTGCAAAAATTTTTTTTCCAAAACCAACTCAGACAAAATAGCTTTCAAACAAAAGAAAAAAATTTAAAATCGGTCCAGTAGTTTAAGCGTCTATAAAACACATACATACAAACATTTTTCCATTTTTATATATATAAATTAGTATTTTTAAAACTATGATATTTTCTATGTGGGCTGTGCGTTTGCCAGAGGAGTGAATGCCATTAGGGCTGCATTAACCTCTCGTACACCTCTCATACACATAAAATGAGCTTAATTGAAAAAAATTTTGATATTCTGCTCTGAAAAATAACGGCAAATAAATGTAAACGCATTGCAAGAAAATAGTAAAACAAAGGCAACAATAAAATAAACTCAAACCAAACATAACATCACTGCAGCATGGTAATGTTTGGCTATATTTGTTTTTGCTTGCTTCTGTCTTTTTTTAACGTCACCACGCATAGCGTACGACAAAAAACAAAAACAAAATACATTGCCATTCTCTGTTGCTATCCATAGCACACACACGCTCGGCCATATGTGGGCAAAACAAAAACAAATCACATTGCTATTCTCAGCAGGCAATACTCACTGTAGGATGGGAGAGTAAAATATTGGAACACTCGCATCGTGCCGATGTGCCGCACACTTTATTTTTCACTACCACAACTACAATTTTTATACGCTATGAGTTGTTCATGTCCGTTTGTGCTTGCAGGTTAATTTTACTTAGGATTTTGAACGCCATGAATCTCCTTTTCTAATAAACTTTTTGGCCTAAAACCTTCACCAGGTCGAGAGCTTTTTATTATAAAAAATTTCATGAAAATCAGCCGGGCCTTTCTCAAGATTGTTCCGAACATAAAAAAGGCACTTTAAAATATAATATTAGTTTAGATAATAAAATTTAGTAAGATTTACCTTTCAGAAAATATTGTTTTGTGGCACTATTTCTAGGATACCCTTAATCATTGACAGGTATAACAAGTAAGGAAAGGCACAAAGTCGGGCGGGGCCGACTATAGCATACCCTACACCTCCCTAACAATGCGATAAGGGTCATTGGGATAATAATTTGTAACATGTCAAATCGGGGGTAACATATATATGGGGGCTATATCTAATTCTGAACCGATTTTCTCCGAATTTGGTAGTATTCCTTCATGTAGAAAGAAACCTCTTTTTGCCGAATTTCGTACCGATCGGATATGAAATAACATTTTTACAGCGCTTACATGTCAAATTGGGGGTAATGTATATATGGGGGATATATCTAAATCTGAATCGATTTCCTCCAAATTTAAAAGTGTTCATTCATATAAAAGGAAAACGAATTTCATACTGATCAGATATAAAATACAGTTTTTACAGCGCTTACATATCAAATCGGGGGTAACATATACGAGGGTATATGGGGGCTATATCTAAATCTGAACCGATTTTCTCCGAATTTAACAGTGTGCATTCATATAATAAGAAACGTCTTTCTGCCGAATTTCATACTGATCGGATATAAAATAAAGTTTTTACAGCGCTTACATGTCAAATCGGGGCTAACATATATATGGGGGCTATATCTAAATCTGAACCGATTTTAACCAAATTCAATAAGGATCGTCCTTGGGCCAAAAAAAATATGTGTAAAGTTTCGTCGAGATCGGATCATAATTGCGACCTGTACTTTGATTACAAGAATATATGCACATACAGACGGACAGACAGACAGACGGACATAGCTAAATCAACTCAGAAAATTATTCTGAGTCGATCGGTATAGTAACGATGGGTCTAGTTCGGCTCCTTTTGGGTGTTACAAACAATTGCACAAAGTTATAATACCCTGTACCACAGAGTGGTGTAGGGTATAATTAAAACCAGTAAGGAAAGGCTAAAGTCGGGCGGTGCCGACTATATAATACCCTACACCACTCCCGTAATATTGAATAACTCTGATATATAAATTTTGTAATTCATGTATAAATTGTTTACATAAATTTACTTTTGGGACATTTTATACTTAAATAATACCCTGTACCACAGTGTGGTGTAGGGTATAAAAACGATTGGATCTAAAGAGCCAAATCGGATGAAACATATATGGGAGCTATAGCTAAATCTTAACCGATTTTCTTCAAATTCGGTAGTGTTGGTTCATGGATCAAGAAACTCTACCATTCTAAATGTCAACACGTATGGATGTAAAATACAGCTTTTATAGGACTAAAGGGCCAAATCGGACGAAACATATATATGGGAGCTATAGCTAAATCTTAACCGATTTTCTTCAAATTCGGCAATGTTGGTTCATGGATCAAGAAACTCTACCATTCTAAATTTCAAAACGATCGGATGTAAAATACAGCTTCTATAGGACTAAAGGGCCAAATCGGACGAAACATATATATGGGAGCTATAGCTAAATCTTAACCGATTTTCTTCAAATTCGGCAATGTTGGTTCATGGATCAAGAAACTCTACCATTCTAAATTTCAAAACGATCGGATGTAAAATACAGCTTCTATAGGACTAAAGGACCAAATCGGACGAAAGATATAAACGAGAGCTATATCTAAATCTGAACCGATTTTCTTCAAATTCAGCAATGTTGGTTCATGGATCAAGAAACTCTACCATTCTAAATTTCAAAACGATCGGGTGTAAAATACAGCTTCTATAGGACTAAAGGGCCAAATCGGACGAAACATATATATGGGATCTATAGCTAAATCTTAACCGATTTTCTTCAAATTCAGCAATGTTGGTTCATGGATCAAGAAACTCTACCATTCTAAATTTCAACGATCGGATGTAAAATACAGCTTCTATAGGACTAAAGGGCCAAATCGGACGAAACATATATATGGGAGCTATATCTAAATCTGAACCGATTTTCTTCAAATTCAGCAATGTTGGTTCATGGATCAAGAAACTCTACCATTCTAAATTTCAAAACGATCGGATGTAAAATACAGCTTCTATAGGACTAAAGGGCCAAATCGGACGAAACACATATATATAGGAGCTATAGCTAAATCTTAACCGATTTTCTTCAAATTCAGCAATGTTGGTTCATGGATCAAGAAACTCTACCATTCTAAATTTCAAAACGATCGGATGTAAAATACAGCTTCTATAGGACTAAAGGACCAAATCGGACGAAAGATATATACGAGAGCTATATCTAAATCTGAACCGATTTTCTTCAAATTCAGCAATGTTGGTTCATGGATCAAGAAACTCTACCATTCTAAATTTCAAAACGATCGGGTGTAAAATACAGCTTCTATAGGACTAAAGGACCAAATCGGACGAAATATATATATGGGAGCTATATCTAAATCTGCACCGATTTTCTTCAAATTCGGCAATGTTGGTTCATGGATCAAGAAACTCTACCGTTCTAAATTTCAAAACGATCGGATGTAAAATACAGCTTCTATAGGACTAAAGGGCCAAATCGGACGAAACATATATATGGGAGCTATATCTAAATCTGAACCGATTTTCTTCAAATTCAGCAATGTTGGTTCATGGATCAAGAAACTCTACCATTCTAAATTTCAAAACGATCGGATGTAAAATACAGCTTCTATAGGACTAAAGGGCCAAATCGGACGAAACATATATATGGGAGCTATAGCTAAATCTTAACCGATTTTTTTCAAATTCGGCAATGTTGGTTCATGGATCAAGAAACTCTACCATTCTAAATTTCAAAACGATCGGATGTAAAATACAGCTTCTATAGGACTAAAGGACCAAATCGGACGAAAGATATATACGAGAGCTATATCTAAATCTGAACCGATTTTCTTCAAATTCAGCAATGTTGGTTCATGGATCAAGAAACTCTACCATTCTAAATTTCAAAACGATCGGGTGTAAAATACAGCTTCTATAGGACTAAAGGGCCAAATCGGACGAAACATATATATGGGAGCTATAGCTAAATCTTAACCGATTTTCTTCAAATTCGGCAATGTTGGTTCATGGATCAAGAAACTCTACCATTCTAAATTTCAAAACGATCGGATGTAAAATACAGCTTCTATAGGACTAAAGGGCCAAATCGGACGAAACATATATATGGGAGCTATATCTAAATCTGAACCGATTTTCTTCAAATTCGGCAATGTTGGTTCATGGATCAAGAAACTCTACCATTCTAAATTTCAAAACGATCGGATGTAAAATACAGCTTCTATAGGACTAAAGGACCAAATCGGACGAAAGATATATACGAGAGCTATATCTAAATCTGAACCGATTTTCTTCAAATTCAGCAATGTTGGTTCATGGATCAAGAAACTCTACCATTCTAAATTTCAAAACGATCGGGTGTAAAATACAGCTTCTATAGGACTAAAGGGCCAAATCGGACGAAACATATATATGGGAGCTATAGCTAAATCTTAACCGATTTTCTTCAAATTCGGCAATGTTGGTTCATGGATCAAGAAACTCTACCATTCTAAATTTCAAAACGATCGGATGTAAAATACAGCTTCTATAGGACTAAAGGACCAAATCGGACGAAAGATATAAACGAGAGCTATATCTAAATCTGAACCGATTTTCTTCAAATTCAGCAATGTTGGTTCATGGATCAAGAAACTCTACCATTCTAAATTTCAAAACGATCGGGTGTAAAATACAGCTTCTATAGGACTAAAGGGCCAAATCGGACGAAACATATATATGGGATCTATAGCTAAATCTTAACCGATTTTCTTCAAATTCAGCAATGTTGGTTCATGGATCAAGAAACTCTACCATTCTAAATTTCAACGATCGGATGTAAAATACAGCTTCTATAGGACTAAAGGGCCAAATCGGACGAAACATATATATGGGAGCTATATCTAAATCTGAACCGATTTTCTTCAAATTCAGCAATGTTGGTTCATGGATCAAGAAACTCTACCATTCTAAATTTCAAAACGATCGGATGTAAAATACAGCTTCTATAGGACTAAAGGGCCAAATCGGACGAAACACATATATATAGGAGCTATAGCTAAATCTTAACCGATTTTCTTCAAATTCAGCAATGTTGGTTCATGGATCAAGAAACTCTACCATTCTAAATTTCAAAACGATCGGATGTAAAATACAGCTTCTATAGGACTAAAGGACCAAATCGGACGAAAGATATATACGAGAGCTATATCTAAATCTGAACCGATTTTCTTCAAATTCAGCAATGTTGGTTCATGGATCAAGAAACTCTACCATTCTAAATTTCAAAACGATCGGGTGTAAAATACAGCTTCTATAGGACTAAAGGACCAAATCGGACGAAATATATATATGGGAGCTATATCTAAATCTGCACCGATTTTCTTCAAATTCGGCAATGTTGGTTCATGGATCAAGAAACTCTACCGTTCTAAATTTCAAAACGATCGGATGTAAAATACAGCTTCTATAGGACTAAAGGGCCAAATCGGACGAAACATATATATGGGAGCTATATCTAAATCTGAACCGATTTTCTTCAAATTCAGCAATGTTGGTTCATGGATCAAGAAACTCTACCATTCTAAATTTCAAAACGATCGGATGTAAAATACAGCTTCTATAGGACTAAAGGGCCAAATCGGACGAAACATATATATGGGAGCTATAGCTAAATCTTAACCGATTTTTTTCAAATTCGGCAATGTTGGTTCATGGATCAAGAAACTCTACCATTCTAAATTTCAAAACGATCGGATGTAAAATACAGCTTCTATAGGACTAAAGGACCAAATCGGACGAAAGATATATACGAGAGCTATATCTAAATCTGAACCGATTTTCTTCAAATTCAGCAATGTTGGTTCATGGATCAAGAAACTCTACCATTCTAAATTTCAAAACGATCGGGTGTAAAATACAGCTTCTATAGGACTAAAGGGCCAAATCGGACGAAACATATATATGGGAGCTATAGCTAAATCTTAACCGATTTTCTTCAAATTCGGCAATGTTGGTTCATGGATCAAGAAACTCTACCATTCTAAATTTCAAAACGATCGGATGTAAAATACAGCTTCTATAGGACTAAAGGGCCAAATCGGACGAAACATATATATGGGAGCTATATCTAAATCTGAACCGATTTTCTTCAAATTCGGCAATGTTGGTTCATGGATCAAGAAACTCTACCATTCTAAATTTCAAAACGATCGGATGTAAAATACAGCTTCTATAGGACTAAAGGACCAAATCGGACGAAAGATATATACGAGAGCTATATCTAAATCTGAACCGATTTTCTTCAAATTCAGCAATGTTGGTTCATGGATCAAGAAACTCTACCATTCTAAATTTCAAAACGATCGGGTGTAAAATACAGCTTCTATAGGACTAAAGGGCCAAATCGGACGAAACATATATATGGGAGCTATAGCTAAATCTTAACCGATTTTCTTCAAATTCGGCAATGTTGGTTCATGGATCAAGAAACTCTACCATTCTAAATTTCAAAACGATCGGATGTAAAATACAGCTTCTATAGGACTAAAGGGCCAAATCGGACGAAACATATATATGGGAGCTATATCTAAATCTGAACCGATTTTCTTCAAATTCGGCAATGTTGGTTCATGGATCAAGAAACTCTACCATTCTAAATTTCAAAACGATCGGATGTAAAATACAGCTTCTATAGGACTAAAGGGCCAAATCGGACGAAAGATATATATGGGAGCTATACCTAAATCTGAACCGATTTCAACCAAATTCAATAGCGATCTTAACAGCCGCAAAATACTCTAAACTGCAAAATTTCAGAACGATCGGAGTAAAATTGCGACCTGTAGTCGACGAACAACTTTACATGGACGGACTGACGGACGGACATCGTTAAATCGACTCAGCTAGTGATTCTGAGTCGATCGGTATACTTTAAGGTGGGTCTAGCTGTGTTATTTTAAGGTGTTACAAACATCTGCCGTGAAACAAACTTATAATACCCTGTACCACAGTGTGGTGTAGGGTATAAAAAATATTTTGCATATAGACAAAAACGCAAATACGGCATAAAATTCTTAAAAATGTATATATTTCGATGAATTTTTTTTAAAGTTCTTTAGTTTGATATCAGAAATAAGAATCAAACGCAACATGTGGAAATTTCTAATGAAAAATCCCCCAATTCCCAAAAAATACATCAAAAATCCCCAAAAATGGGATTTTTACTTTTAGTCCTATATCTTCGATATGAAAAGCCGCGCTTGGGATTCCCTTTGCAGTCGATTTTGTTACACCCTAATACAAATAAATAAAAAGAAAAATTTAACAATTTAGCTTTGCGATTGGAGAAAATCGATCAAACTTTTGAAGTTTATGTAAAAAAAGGTCCAAATCGGAGAAGGGTGGCAACCACACCAATTAAAATTTTGCCTTCGGATTTTCTCTAACAGATTCTGTGAAACGTCTCCTTTAAAATGAGTATAAATTTGATATTCTTTGTGTAACAAACTTTTTCTACAAGACCTAAATACGAATTGGACTTTTTTCGCCAAAAAATATCCAAAAATGAAATTTGTTCAATAATTTGACTTTATAGGGCCGTTACTTTTTTATTTCTTTACATATCTTATCGATTCTTTTTTTCATGATATTGTACATTTTACTGGCAATCCATAAAAAGACACGCGAACAAAATCGGTAAATTTTTGACTGAGATATTGGCTAAACTCCAAGCAAAGTCGGCGAAAAAATGAAAAATTCAAATTTAAAATCCACATATCTCGGAAACTATTCAAGATATCTTCAACCTATAAAACGTTTATTGTAGGCACTAAAACTGGACACTCCATTTAAAAGTTAGAAGCCGATGAAAATTTTGTATACCCGAGGTCGTCAACTTTAGGGCCCTGTAGCTCCGCCCATGTATGAAATAGGGGGTCCAAGTTCCGAACTTAAACTCTCTAACACCTCTTGTATACACACCTAAAATTTCACCGCCATACGATAAGTGGTTTTGAAATGGCAGAATTATGTTCATTTTGTTTCCATTTTAGCCCACTGTGCGCTGTTAGCAGTTATTTTTAATAATATATTTACTTTCAATTAAAATGTGTTTTGTTAATTTTGTAATTGCCAATAAGATGTTATATTTCACGTATCTAAACATTTTCCTATTGTCTCTTTCAGTATTACGAGTACAAAACCTATTACTCATATTTTTATCGTCCATTTTTTAGTGTGCGCACAAATCTCTTCACAGGACATACTAAAAAGGTCTCCTTCAAAAACGTATGTACATCACCATAAATAACATGCAGCAAAAATAACTATTACGCACGCACTCCCTTATCATCGAGATGGATGGTGAGGCCGACGGCATAACCACATACATACACACATGTACACGACGGTTTCATTTGTTGTTGTTACCATGCTTTAGCAAAAATAACTGTTAACAGCCCATAATAAAATTATTTTCGGTGCAATATGCACTTATGTATACACGTATACTTACATATTCGGCGCAATCTAATTTTTTCACAATCCGCGTCCCAAAAACAGACAACCGTCTCCCTTCATTGCTTGTAAATAACTGACGATTTAAAAGAAAACGAACAACATAATTATTCTCTATTTTCAGAGAGTGGAAGAGCTCTCGCATCACCATAACAATTATTGATTCACACATTAACAAACAAAACTGATTCTCCGAGCGAGAGAGGGAGAGAGATTGTATAATTCTCTCGTATGTATTCTTAAAAATAATGGCAATTGTCATAAAATTTAATACCAAGACAGCCTTTGCTTTAAGGGAGCATAGCCTTAAATTTATTACTCAAATATTTCATACTGTTAATTAAGTCCGATTCGGCATTAAAACTATGACATGTCTACATCATAGTTTTAATGCAGAAAATCCTTAAATGTATTGAAATATTACTTAAAATAATGCGGATTGTCACAAAAATTATGATTAGTTTCTTCAATTTAAAGACGTTCATTTAAAGAAGGGCGTACACAAAACTAATGATTAGATAGTCATAAATTCAAATTGAAAAACTTTAAATTAAGGAAAATTTCGTAAAAAACATGTACATTTTCATTATTTTTATGAAAATTGTGATACTTAATTTAATACTTATTTAAGAATGTGTCGTCATTAATTTTATTACTATTTTTTTTTCAGTGTAGACATTATTGCAGTGCACTATTTAGAGTGTTCTGCGATTGTATACTTAGATAACTGTCATTATAGACGGAAAATAGCTACGGACATAGCGTCATTCTAGACACAATGCCTGACCTTCCGGGCCCCGTCGATTACACTATGACTGAACCACTTTTCACAAAAAGTACCTCACTTTTACACCTGATAGATCAGAATGGAATGGTCGTATCCCAGGGCATAGGAGATTCGTTACCTTCTATACAGATGGTTCCAAACTCAACAACCAAGTGGGCTTTGGTATCCTTTCTGAGGAACTTAAGCTTTCACTTTCAAATAGACTGCCTGATGTAGTGTTTGCCGGGCAGAAATCTTAGCTATTAAAGAGCAGCGGAATGACAGAAAATTAATGTTCTGACCAAAGTCGGTATCAATATTATCTCTGACAGTCAGGATACAATCAAGTCTTTAGAAGCTATATTTCTGAATTCACAAACTGCCCTCGATGTCGCAGATCTCTTAAATGAAACGACTGAGCACTTCAACATACACCTTGGTATTGGGATATCCCGTGGAATATCCCGTGGAACAAATTCTCGAAGAATTTTCTTATATTGGCGCGCCACTGTCCGCATTCAAGCTTTGGTATATGCAAGAGACAATCAGGCAGTCCAATAAAAGATGGACAGAAATCGGCACCTGTTGGGTAGCTAGACAAATTTGGCCAAGGTCAAAATGTCTCCTCGCACTACAGTGGAAAAAACTGTCTTCGTTAGTGTCAATTAAAACGGGACGCGAACATGCCAGAAGGTTAGGTAGGTCCAACAACTTCTGTAGGAGTTGTGGTGAGGTGAGGAAGAAGTTGAGAGCATTGATTAGCTAATTTGCTACTATCCCTCATGAAGTAAACGACGTGTGGCAGATCTTTCCAGTTCCGATATTCGTACTATTGATAACTTTGTTTGTCAAACAGTTTGGTTTCTATGAGGGGAATCAGTGTCCCTGGTATCACAAGGGACCTACATTGGTCTATTTGAGCTGGCAAAGATGGCTGCCATTCTGAACTAAACCTAAAAACCATTGTATGCAAATTCTGCTGATATGAACATATACATTTATTATTTATTTATTTATTTATATGAATTACAATACAAAGTAAATTTATATTCTAATTTTAAGGTCCAGGGAAAGGCCGGGTTACAAAGACCATATGGCTGAATTTTGCAGCGACAGACCAGAGCCTCTGGTGGGAATCGAACCCACGACCCCCAAACTCATAGGCGAGTACGCTACCAACTCGCCTACTGGGGCGCTCATGAACATATACATATATCAATATATCTGTAGTTTTCTGGAATAAAAGTCTATGGAAATTTATATACAAGATGTTTACATTGTTTTCTGAGTAGGGCCAATTTCCCTCGAATGGGCATATAAATAAGCAAAATTTGCTTAATGTCAACGAAGATTTACAGCTTCTACTTAATGTCATCATTTCATTAGAAAGACATCATTATTGGTAATATTGCTATTGTTATTGTTGCACAATACAGACGAACCGCCACTGTAAATTTGTTGGTATATCTACACGGGACAACAACCGAGCGACAAAGAATATTTGAAGGGTGCTTTCCGGGTCGCCCAATGTATACTTTTGATATAAGAAACCCTATTACACGTTATAATAATAATATTATTCTTTAGCGAGTTTCAGCATTTTGATCAAAACGCTACCAACTGGAACTTCTACCTTTCTCGGAAAGGTATGTAAAAGATAATAGGATGTAGTAGGTACGTATGTGAGGACAATGAATTCATTAGGACAGAAATAAATGGAAATAAAACTAATATTATACATGAGCAATTCGTTGTTTCCGCCTTAGCATTCAATTATTGTTGCCAGCGGCATCGCACTGAGACTGCCAAAAATCTGTAACAGATGAGTCAAGCGGAATAGAATCGCATGCACAATGGTTCTCAGAATAGGCTATAAGCTAAAAATATATTCTTACTACCTACTATTTATATTCACAATTATATATGTAAATTGGAATAAATTCATAAATAAACTGCATTTTGTGGGGGTTAAGGTTATTTGATCTTCTAATACTCGTAGTACACGCTGAAAAAATCGCTTCAGTAGTATATTGTGCCAAACATATTCTGCTTGAAATATACCAATGTTTAGAGTACACTCTTACACTAAAAAAAAAATTGTCATAAAATTAAAGAAATGCTCCAAAGATGTCCTTAGTCTTCAAAATAAGTACATTTTGTACTTAAAATAAAGAAAAAATTGACTTAAAATTAAGTAAATTACTTAATATTACTGAAATTATCTATATTTTAAGTACAAAATGTCCTTACTTTAAAAACTAATGACGTCTTTGGAGCATTTTTTTAATTTTATGACAAATTTTTTTTCAGTGTAAGATATCATATTTGGCAGGCACAAAATATACATATATGGAAGATGTTGTTCTAAAAAGTGTAAGATATCATATTTTGCACACACCAAATATACCTATATGGAATAACTTTATTTGTATATAAACTTTTATTTTATTGGAAAAAAAATTGTTTGAAACAATTTTTTTTCTAATATATTTTATATAATATAATATCCTATTAATATTATAAAATCGTTTGTTTGTCTGTTTGTTCCAGCATCACGGCTATACGGCTGAACCGATTCTCTTGAAACTCGGTGGACAGATAGACAAATACCTGGGAAGTGTCGTAGGCTACTTTTATTTTTGATTTTCCGCCATGTTATTTTCGACCACTTGACCCCTGAGGCTCCTGCAGGTGATAGAAAGCTTAAATTTTGCACACACTTAGACAGGAATGTACATATTATAAACAACAATCTACTTATATATTCGTTTTATGACCGGTGGTCAGTGTTTGCGCTATCGAAAACTTGAATATTATTTATGCTCTTGCAGGAGTTCTTATAACATAAAATGAGAAAATGTTTAGATATGTAGTGCTATAAACGATAAACACATACGCGAAAAACAATTTTGAATTGTCAGACTGAGGTCACTGAAGCAGTGACCGAAGTAATTTTCTTTATTTCTCTCAGAACTTTCAAAAATGCCTTAAGAGCTACACACAAATCAATAAATATACATATGTACATACATAAGTATGTGAATATTACTGTTACGAAATGTTCTGACCGATGCCCCTCTTGAATTCTAGCCATGAGACGCCCATGCACCAAATTGGCAGTATTATTGAAAATACGAAGATATTTTGATTTTTTTCTATTGATGGTTTTTTTATTATTTTGATTTTGTTATAATTATGACATATGTACGAGTATACGTATGTGTAAACACACATACATAATTATTTCAATTTTTATTCATACATAAATACAAACAAATATTTGAGAACAAAATTGACAGAAAATGCCGGGAAAACGAAAAGCTAATTTAGATAGGGTTGCGAGAAAAGCGTCAACGGTAAAAAAGGTGCCGTGACATAACACCCAAAATTTTTGGGACTTATCTCCAACGTTATCGAGTGGACATAAAGCCCAATGGGAGTTATGTCCTTTTTATTAATATACATAATTTTCTTAGGGAAATACAATTTTATTCCGAATGTATAATTAAGTTCAAGTAAAGGAGTAAAGGAGTATTTATATTATGAAATATAATACTCTTGATAATATATATTGCTCTATATTTAAAGGAAAAAATAATTTAAAATAAAAATTGTTCAGCACAACAATCTGCCTGCAGAATGAACATAATGTGAGTGTAAACATTTTTATTAATTTCGTCAAATGGTTTTAAAATTGTATTTTCTCTATTCATATATTTCTCAAAGTCTGTAGTAAAAGTTTTTGGTTTAAGTTTAAAAATGTTTGAGTATATAAACTGTAGGATATGCTCATATGCCTTCTGTTTTTTATTAGCCATTAGTATGAACACAAAAGAGCAAACCTACAAATAAGTAATTAACATAAATGTAATTATCAAAGATGAAACGATTTGCAGACAATGTTTGAAGAACATAGAAAACCCCGCAGTAGATTTTTTAACGCTCGATTTAAAAATTATTCATTGAACTCAAGACCTATGGTGAATATTTTTTAAAAAATCGCGCGATTTTTAAAAAATATTCGTCTGAAGAGGATCTTATCCAAAACGTATATCCTGATATTAATAATAAATTTTATAACGATGATTGGCTATGTGGGAGAGCATTGCTAGCTCCTAAGAATGATAATGTAGCAAACATTAATTACAAAATTTTACATGCTATCTGGAGAGTCAACAATCTACAATTCAGTCGATAGCGTTATGGACGATGCAAATTGTACGACCTATCCAATAGAATTTTTAAATTCCATAGAGATGTCTGGTGTACCACCTCATAAATTAGAGCTAAAAAAAGGTGTACCATTTATACTAATGAGGAACCTTAACGCTCCGAAACTATGTAATGGAACCAGATTAAGAATAACACGTATTAGTCGTAACATGATAGGAGCAACTATTCTGATAGGGTCATCAAAAGGAGAGGAAGTATTGTTTTTCAGCTCATACCTCTTATACCAACTGATTTGCCTTTCCAATTTAAACGATTACAATTTCCAGTTAAAGTAGCATTTGCAATGACAATAAAGAAATCGCAGGGACAGACAAAGGAACATCATGCTTTTCACACGGACAGTTGTATGTAGCTTGCTCACGCGTTTCATGTGGAAAGAATTTGTTTGTGTTCACACAAAACAGAAAGACTAGAAATGTCGTTTATAGGAGCGTTCTCTCACAAAGTTAATATATGAGTTTGTTAATATAAAATGTTTCAATTGCGTTATTTCCGTTGTTTGCAAATATGTTATTAAAAATTATATTAAACTTTAATTTCATAATTTTATTGTCTAATTCTATTTAAATAAAAGTTACTGTTTGGTTGCTAATATTTAATTAAAGTTTTTCAGTAAAATACAATATAGCTTATAAAGTTTGCATTACAGTTTAAAAAACAACCCGGGCGACACCGGGTATTTACATGCTAGTAATATAATATATGCGTTTCAAATTAATTTTATTGATTTTCAATAACATTTATTTGCTCAAAATATATAATATTTAAACATATGTGTTCCAAAGGCGATTTTGCCCAAAAGCTTAGATGTTAATTGAGAAGGGTTATGTCATTAGAATACATTACCTATCACAGTTTGTGTTATACGACTCACTTCTATGGAAACTACTGCCTTAGTTCAATGATCGTTCCCAGAATATACATAACTTACCCCGCACAATTTCGACCCGCTAAATCGAATTATATTAACCCTTTTTTCAAGAGATATCGTAGCATATATTTAAAAAAAGACAGGACTGATATGAAAGTATATTGTGTGGAACCATATTGATTTTTCACCAGCAATCAGTTTGTCGAATACATCACCCAAAAATCCATCGATATCTACGACTTTTGATATATCATTATTTTTGTAGGGGGAATTTTAGGGGTATGGGGATTAGCGACGGTGTCGTTTGGTGTGAGGGAAAGACTTCTTGAAGTGTCTTCTTTATTTTGTTCTTTGACATGGAACATGTTTTCCGCAGCATTTTATACTTAAATTGTATCTGAATGTACTAACCTCTTTCTTTATCCAGCAGATTTTGGGGCTAAATATGTCGAAAACGCGATGTCACAAGAAAACAAGTAAGTAAGTTCAGTCGGGTAAACCGACTTATGAATCCCCTCACCTTTAGTCCCAAAGAAATATTCGTAAATTTGTTTTTTTTTTAATTAAATTATTATCTATTTAAATTGCATTTAGTAACTTTAAAGTATGTATTGGTGTTAAAGTTAAAAGGTGTTTACTATGGTATAAAATAGTCCATTTGTGTGGGAGATGATACCTCAAAGGGGTGTGGCAATAACGGTCACTTTTCTCTGGACTCTAGATACTATAAAAGCATTACACTGTACAAAATTTCAAGTATTTATACCCACTGGTATTAAAGTTAAAACTGTTAACTTTTGGTGTACGAGGACTGCTATATATATTTCTGGCCTAATAATGAAAATGCGAATATTTATCATCAAAAATGGTTTTATTGTTTTTCAAAGTATTTTCCAGCATGATTTATACACTCATGCATGCGCTCAAACCAATCGTCGAAGCACTTTTTCCACTCCGATTGAGACACCTCCAAAACATGGTTTTTGAACGTTTTAACAGTATCTTCTGGCGACGAAAATCGTTGACCACGCATTTTTATCTTTATGTGCGGGAATAAAAAGAAGTCATTAGGTGCCAAGTCGGGGCTGTACGGCGGATGACCCCCTCAATTCGACGTTTTGGCCGGTCAAAAAGGCGCTGTTTTGAGCCGATGTGTGAGAGCTCGCATTGTCATGGTGCACAATGATTCGTCTTCTCTTGTTCGTTTTTCGAATTTCTCCGAAAACTTCAGGCAAACAAATTGTGGTGTACCACTCAGAATTGACCGTCCTACGTTGCTCAAGCGGAAAAGTCGCCACATGACCAGTTTTGCTGAAGAAACAGGCCACCTTTTGCTTCGAAGTGCTTCTTACACGAACAAGTTTCGTTGGATTTGGCTCGTCTTCGAAGACCCACACGGTCGATTGCTGTTTTGTTTCGGGCTCATACGCACAGATCCAAGATTCGTCACCTGTGACGATCTTATAAACGTGAAGCACCGCGATCGTATTTTTTTTAAATTTCTTTGCACCAATCGACATGAGCCTTTTTTTGACCGATTGTCAAATTGTGACCAATTGTCAAATTGTGTTCATGCAATATCGAATGTATGCTGGTGGAACAAATGCCCAAGGATGCCTCTATCTCACGGTATGTCACATGACGATCTTGCATTATCACAACGGCCGTTTTTGGACGACCTTCGTCTTTGAGCGAGCGTCGGCCACGATTGAATTCATTGAACCAATTTTTCACAGTGCTATAGGATGGTGCTCCATCGCCATACAAAGATTTAAGTTCATCGATGCACTCTTGTCGTGATAATCCACGTCGAAAGTTGTGAAAAATAATCGCACGAAAATGTTCACGAGTTAATTCCATTTTTTTGCCAAATTGATTTTTCAAGTCACTGTAAACAACACAAATGATGGTCGTACGTCAAACCGTTCTGAGTACGTTTATGCTAAAAAATGTCAAACTTTTCAATGGAAATGTGAGATGGCGCCATGCAACACTAAGTGTGCCTGGTGCCATCCATATATATAGCAACCCTCGTATTATATGTAGCCAATAACACTGTGTGTGCAAAATGCACTTTAACAAGTAAGAAAGTTCAGTCGGGTAAACCGACTTATGAATCCCCTCACCTTGAGTCCCAAAAATATTAGTAAATGATTTTTTTTTGTTTTAATTAAATTATTATCAAATTTAATTGCACTTAATAACTTTAATGTATGTACTGGTATTAAAGCTATAAGCTGTTTACTTTTGGTGTAAAATGGTCCATTTGTGTGGGGGTTACCAAAAGGGGACTCTAGGTACTATAAAAGCTTTGCACTGTACGAAATTTCAAGTATTTGTATGCACTGGTATTAAAGTTAAAAGCTGTGAACTTTTGGTAAAAAAAGGTCAATTTGTGTGGGAGGTACCAAAAAGGTCGTGCCAATAACGCCCATTTTTCTCTGGACTCTAGCTTTTGTAAAAGTATTACTCTGTACCAAATTTGAAGTATTTGTATGCACTGGTATTAAACCTATAAGCTGGTAGTTTTTGTTACAAAATGGTCCATTTGTGTGGGAGGTACCAACAATGCCCATTTTTCACTGTATTGTTGGTACTATTAAACCACTACAAAATTTCAAGTCTTTGTATGCACTGGTAATAAAGTTGTAAGCTATTAACTTTTGTTTCAAAATTGTCCATTTGTGTGGGAGGTACCAAAAGGGGAGTGGCAACTTCGCCCATTTTTTTCGAGGTAATATTGACTAATAAACTAATACTATGTGTAGAATTTCAGAGTATTCAAATAAGTAGTATAGAAGTTATTAAATACATAATCAATATTTCACTAAATATTAAACCTTTGTGGGGGAGGTACAAGAAGGAGTGGACCAATATGGCCCATCTTCGAACTTAGCAGGAGATGGACGAAAATAGTACAACATACCAAATTTGAAGTCAATCGGTTACTCCTTTCGAGAGTTATCGTGCGCACCAGCCAGCAGACAGGCAAACAGACAGACGGGCGGACATTGCTCATTCGACTAAAAATGACCCAAAACGGATATCCGCCGAACATACTTAGGGTCTTAGGTCACTTCTTCGATGTGTTACGCTTTTAGCTCGTAGCAAACGATATATACCCTCCTCCCTACGGTGAGGGGATAAAAATGTATCCTCGATGAAAACAATATACCCCGCATAATTTGGACACGCTAAATCGAATGGCATTAACAGTTTTTTCCGGTGACATCCCGTTTTCGAGATAAATAGCCAGAAAGTTAGCTGGGTAAACAATGATTGTAAATTCAAACAAAATTTTAGTAAAGATGCCTTTGAAATAGATATTCCATGTCAAAGAGCCAAATAAAGTAGACCCCTCTCATAACCTTGCCCCTGAAAAGCTTCCTCCAAAAATAATGACAAATCAAAAGTCATAGAAATCGATAGATTATTTTGGGTCATGTATTCGACAAAAATATTCGTTGTGAAAAAGCACTTTATGTGCCCACAATTCACTTTAATGGTAACCCAGTGTTTATATCCTCACTTTAGTGTGACGAGGGTATATATCATTTGCTACGGAAAAAAGTGTAACACGTCGAAGGAGTGACCTAAGACCCCAAGTATGTTCGGAGGAAATCCGTTTTGGGTCATTTTAAGTCGAATGAGCAATGTCCGTCCGTCCGTCTGTCTGTGTGTCTGCTGGCTGGTGCGCACGATAACTCTCGAAAGGACTAACCGATTGACCTCAAATTTGGTATGTGGTAATATTTTTTTCTATCTCCGGCTAAGTTCGAAGATGGGCCATATTGGTCCACTCCTTCTAGTACCTCCCCCACAAAGGGTTAAAATGTTGTGAAATATTGATTCTTTAATAACTGCTATACTACTTATTCGAATCTTTTGAAATTCAACACATAGTATTAGCTTATTAGTCGTTATCAACTCGAGAACAATGGGCGAAGTCGCCACGTCCCTTGTGGTACCTCCCACACAAATGCACCATTTTGCACCAAAAGTTAACAGCTTATAACATTAAAAACAGTGTATAAAAATACTTGACATTTTGTACAGTATTATGCTTTTATATTGCCTACAGTCCAGGGAAAAATGGGTGTTGTTGTCACGCCCCTTTTGGTACCTCCCACACAAAGGTACCTTTTTGCACCAAAAGTTAACAGCTTATAACATTAAAACCAGTGTATAAAAATACTTGAAATTTTGTACAGTGTAATTTTTTTATAGTGTCTATAGCCCTGTGAAAAATGGGAGTTATTGCCACGCCCTTTTTGTACCTCCCGCACAAAATTCCCAAATCATACCACAATTTAATGTCTCATAACGTTTATACCAGTGCACATAAATGCTTATAAGTCGGCACAGTGCAATGAATTTAAAGTATCTAATGTTCAGCAAAAAAAAGTGTATTTGATAAACCCCTTCTGGTACCTCCCACACAAATTGACAGAATAATTCGAGTAATATTCATTACATTACTCACAAAGTGAGGGTATACCTTAGTCGGTTTACCCGACTGAAACTTTCTTACTTGTTTTTTATACCCTACACCACACTGTGGTACAGGGTATTATAAGTTTGTTTCACGGCAGATGTTTGTAACACCTTAAAATAACACAGCTAGACCCACCTTAAAGTATACCGATCGACTCAGAATCACTAGCTGAGTCGATTTAACGATGTCCGTCCGTCCGTCCATGTAAAGTTGTTCGTCGACTACAGGTCGCAATTTCACTCCGATCGTTCTGAAATTTTGCAGTTTAGAGTATTTCGCGGTTGTTAAGATCGCTATTGAATTTGGTTGAAATCGGTTCAGATTTAGATATAGCTCCCATATATATCTTTCGTCCGATTTGGCCCTTTAGTCCTATAGAAGCTGTATTTTACATCCGATCGTTTTGAAATTTAGAATGGTAGAGTTTCTTGATCCATGAACCAACATTGCTGAATTTTAAGAAAATCGGTTAAGATTTAGCTATAGCTCCCATATATATGTTTCGTCCGATTTGGCCCTTTAGTCCTATAGAAGATGTATTTTACATCCGATCGTTTTGAAATTTAGAATGGTAGAGTTTCTTGATCCATGAACCAACATTGCCGAACTTGAAGAAAATCGGTTCAGATTTAGATATAGCTCCCATATATATCTTTCGTCCGATTTTGTCCTTTAGTCCTATAGAAGCTGTATTTTACATCCGATCGTTTTGAAATTTAGAATGGTAGAGTTTCTTGATCCATGAACCAACATTGCCGAATTTGAAGAAAATCGGTTAAGATATAGCTATAGCTCCCATATATATGTTTCGTCCGATTTGGCCCTTTTGTCCTATAGAAGCTGTATTTTACATCCGATCGTTTTGAAATTTAGAATGGTAGAGTTTCTTGATCCATGGACCAACATTGCCGAATTTGAAAAAAATCGGTGCAGATTCAGATATAGCTCCCATATATATCTTTCGTCCGATTTGGTCCTTTAGTTCTATAGAAGTTGTATTTTACATCCGATCGTTTTGAAATTTAGAATGGTAGAGTTTCTTGATCCATGAACCAACATTGCCGAATTTGAAGAAAATCGGTTACGATTTAGCTATAGCTCCCATATATATGTTTCGTCCGATTTTGCTCTTTAGTCCTGTAGAAGCAGTATTTTACATCCAATCATTTTGAAATTTAGAATGGTAGAGTTTCTTGAACCATGAACCAACACTACCGAATTTGAGGAAAATCGGTTAAGATTTAGCTATAGCTCCCATATATATGTTTCGTCCGATTTGGCCCTTTAGTCCTATAAAAGCTGTATTTTACATCCAATCGTTTTGAAATTTAGAATGGTAGAGTTTCTTGATTCATGAACCAACATTGCCGAATTTGAAGAAAATCGATAAAGATTTAGCTATAGCTCCCACACTGTGGTACAGGGTATTATTTAAGTATAAAATGTCCCAAAAGTAAATTTATGTAAACAATTTATACATGAATTACAAAATTTATTTATCAGAGTTATTCAATATTACGAGAGTGGTGTAGGGTATTATATAGTCGGCCCCGCCCGACTTTAGCCTTTCCTTACTGGTTTTAATATACAGGGTTGCCCATATTCGACGGACCCATGTTTTTTTTGGGCCCATTCCAATCGACGAGGCTTGTCCGCAGGCAACAATCTTTGCGTCAATTGAATTTTGTACGGGAACAAATGCAAATCAACGCGAATAATCCGTTGTAAAGTGGACCGAGTCATGCCCAACTGCTGAGAACGGCGTTTTTGGGATGTTCTTGGGGACCTCTCAACACTGGCTCGTACGGCAGCGATATTCTCGGCCGATCGCCTTGGTCGACTTTTATTTGGCCTCTTCGGATTAGAAAGAGCCTCACCAGTCGAAAATTTTTTGTATAAACGCTTAATGGTGTTCTTAGAAGGCGCACTTCTCACATTTTTTAATATTTTAAAAGCACGTTGAGTTTTCACAATTGACTTCTTCTGTTGAATGTAAATTTCAACTATTTCGCGTGGCGTGTATTGTTCCATGGTAAAAATCTGCTTGGACTGACGCTTCAAACGCGGTATGTCATTAAGCGATCTGACATCTCTGTCAAAAGTTATGGCGTTGCCAGATGGGTCCGTCGAATATGGGAGACCCTGTATCATATTTATCCACAAAGTTTGCTGGGTAAAGGAAGGGTTAGTAAATTCAGGAACAATTTTAGTATGGAAATCTTTGAAAGATAGGAGACTGTTCAAGAATTATTTCTCCCATAACACCCGACACTCCTGTTCACCCTCTTACCCCAGAAAGTCCCCCTCCACAAATAATGATATGTCAAAAGTTGTTGATATTGATGGATTTTTCGTGTGATGTATTTGACAAAAAGATTCCTTGTAAATAATCGCTATAGATCCACATAAGACACTTTTATGGCAACCAAATGGTTGTTTATATATATCACAATTATTGATTATCTTATCACAATTGAAAATATAGGTACATTTCATGCCCACAGAAAACGCAATGCATGACTAATAATTACGATATATTTAAAAAACCGTTTGATTGCCATAAAAGTGTAATGTGGGAACCTATAGTGATTTTTTACAAGGAATCTTTTTGTCGAATACATCAACCAAAAAATCCACGACTTTTGATACTGCATTATGTTTGGTGGGAGATTTTCAGCGGTAAAGGGGAGAGTGTTGGAGTCGGGTGTTTTGGAAGAAAGACTTCTTGAAGTGTTTCCTTTTTTTCATTCTTTGACATGGAACATCTGTTCCGAAGTTTTCTATATTCAAATTTAGTTTTGATTAAATAGCCTCTTTGTTTACCCAGCAAACTTTGTGGTTAAATATCTCGAAAACACGATGTCACAGAAAAAACTGTTAATGCCATTCAAAATTATGCGGAGTACGTTGTTTTCATTGAAAAAAAATTTTTGTGCGCACACAGTGTAATCAACTATATAAATATGTAAATGATATTCTGTTCATAAATAAAGTTCCTTTATAAAAAATTAAAAATTTCGTAAAATTACTACCTAAAATCGTGAATAACTTCGATTTTGATCAGCGCTAGAATCACAATATTGGTACTGTTTTACGCAGAATGAAAAATGCCTCTCATATGAAAAACGGCTCGCTTTAGTCCAAATCGTCCGATATTTGCAAGAAAAACATGAGTTTTAGAGGTTATGTAATTCACTCTAGCTCACTGGCGGCTCAAGATATAGCCGATATATTTTGGGGATATTCACTAAACAAACAAGCTTTTATTTAAGATGCGGACTACCGCGAGATATTTTTTCGACCCGGCCTAAAGAACATTAACATGAACTGTGGATAATTTGGCAAAGATATATGTACATATCTGGAAAAATTTTGCAACACCGCTTCTGGATATGTGATTAAAATACAAAGAACAATTCAATATTGAACGTGCCATTCATGACATACGACTTGATTTAGTGGAAAAAGTGCTCGAAAATTGGGTACATCGAATTCGTTCCTGCAGAAAAAGTCGTGGAGGCCATTTGAATGACGTTTTATATAGAACTTAATTGTATTGATTGTACTTCACATTAAATAAAAAACGTTTGCATTTCCTTAACAATAAGTGTGTTTTTTTTCAAAGAAATCATATCACTCTTATTGGAAAATCCTGTACTAATATATATTTCAATATTTATTCATTATACCCTAGACCACACTGTGGTACAGGGTATTATAAGTTTGTTTCATGTCAGATGTTTGTAACACCTGGAAATAACACAGCTAGACCCACCTTAAAGTATACCGATCGACTCAGAATCACTAGCTTAGTCGATTTAAGCATGTCTGTCCGTCCGTCCGTCTGTCCATGTAAAGTTGTTCGTCGACTACAGGTCGCAATTTCACTCCGATCGTTCTGAAATTTTGCAGTTTAGAGTATTTCGCAGCTGTTAAGATCGCTATTGAATTTGGTTGAAATCGGTTCAGATTTAGATATAGCTCCCATATATATCTTTCGTCCGATTTGGCCCTTTAGTCCTATAGAAGCTGTATTTTACATCCAATCGTTTTGAAATTTAGAACGGTAGAGTTTCTTGATCCATGAACCAACATTGCCGAATTTGAAGAAAATCGGTTAAGATTTAGCTGTAGCTCCCATATATATGTTTCGTCCGATTTGGCCCTTTAGTCCTATAGAAGCTGTATTTTACATCCAATCATTTTGAAATTTAGAATGGTATAGTTTCTTGATCCATGAACCAACACTACCGAATTTGAAGAATATCGGTTAAGATTTAGCTATAGCTCCCATATATATGTTTCGTCCGATTTTGCTCTTTAGTCCTGAAGAAGCTGTATTTTACATCCAATCGTTTTGAAATTTAGAATGGTAGAGTTTCTTGATCCATGAACCAACATTGCCGAATTTGAAGAAAATCGGTTTAGATTTAGCTCTATCCCATCCATATATATTGGTCGTCCGATTTGGCCCTTTAGTTCTATAGAAGCTGTACTTTACATCCAATCGTTTTGAAATTTAGAATGGTAGAGTTTGTTGATCCATGAACCAACATTGCCGAATTTGAAGAAAATCGGTTAAGATTTAACTATAGTTCCCATATATATGATTCGTCCGATTTTGCTCTTTAGTCCTGTAGAAGCTGTATTGTACATCCAATCATTTTGAAATGTAGAATAGTAGAGTTTCTTGATCCATGAACCAACACTACCGAATTTGAAGAAAATCGGTTAAGATTTAGCTATAGCTCCCATATATATGTTTCGTCCGATTTGGCCCTTTAGTTCTATAGAAGCTATATTTTACATCCAATCGTTTTGAAAGTTAGAATGGTAGAGTTTCTTGATCCGTGAACCAACATTGCCGAATTTGAAGAAAATCGGTAAAGATTTAGCTATAGCTCCCATATATATGTTTCGTCCGATTTGGCCCTTTAGTTCTATAGAAGCTGTACTTTACATCCAATCGTTTTGAAATTTAGAATGGTAGAGTTTCTTGATCCATGGACTAACATTGCCGAATTTGAAGAAAATCGGTTAAGATTTAGCTATAGCTCCAATATATATGTTTCATCCGATTTTGCTCTTTAGTCCTGTAGAAGCTGTATTTTACATCCACTCGTTTTTATACCCTACACCACACTGTGGTACAGAAACCAATTGTTCCAACATAATACGACACTTTTATCATACCCTATACCACACTGTGGTACAGGGTATTATTTAAGTATAAAATGTCCCAAAAGTAAATTTATGTAAACAATTTATACATGAATTACAAAATTTATATATCAGAGTTATTCAATATTACGAGAGTGGTGTAGGGTATTATATAGTCGGCCCCGCCCGACTTTAGCCTTTCCTTACTGGTTTTGATATACTTTTAAACCGACAACGGTTTTTCCAGACATACTCGTACGTACATACTCTATGTACATGATGAATACATTGTAAATTTAATTTATAACAATAAACTGGTTTTTACAAATGATAAAGTTTTTTGTTCAAATAAATAAATACTATTGTGTTGATTAATTATATTTTTTTTTGGAAAAGTTGCAAATTATCTTTTACAGAGTTCATTTACGACTTAATTAAATAGAATATGACGGAGATAATTAAATCAACGGCAGCATTTTTGTGGTTCGCTGTGTATGAAAGAGCGTAATTAGAATAGTTCCTGAAAACAAAATCACTTTATTTTGTTCTTGTTTTTAAAAATCAATCATGAACATTTATATGAGCATTTCGCCAATGTCGAATGCGACATTCGTACGCATTCAAAGTGGAAAAAACATATGCCATAAAATTATTTCATTTTGACAATTGGTGCTAAGGTTGATTTTGGCCAAATGTTCGTTTTCAACATAATTACAAAAAACCAAACCATTCGCGTGCGACAAAAACCGAAGTCACTTTCAAAGCAAACCAATCAAACACTGCTTTCAGCGAAACCTGAAGGAATATTTTAATGCGACTAATTTTAATATGTCACTTCAAAATCATATCATCCCTATTGGAAAACCCGTTATAAGGCCAATAAATTACAAATCAATGCAAAATATGAATGAATTTGACAACAATCTTATTTATTATTCGTACACGGGGAAAAATCGACATTTTTGATATGTTTGAATTGAAAGGAAATATATTTGGAATTTTATATGAAAATCAAGAAATTTTGTTTGGAACCCACATATTAATGTATATTACAACAAAATATATTTGCGAACTGACTTTCACAAATAAAACCAGTAAGGAAAGACACAAAGTCGGGCGGGGCCGACTATATAATACCCTACACCTACCTACCAATGCGAAAATGGGCATCGCGATAAGAATTTGGCAGTGTTCATACATGTAATAAGCAAACTCTCTCTGCCGATTTTCGTACTGATCGGATATAAAACACGTTTTCTACAGCGCTTACATGTCAAATCGGGTGTAACATATATACTGGGACTATGTTAAAATCTGAACCGATTTTTCCCGAATTTGGCAGTGTTCATACATGTAATTAGAAAACTCTCTCTATTAAATTTCGTACTGATCGGATATAAAACATGATTTCTACAGCGCTTAAATGTTAAATCGGGTGAAACATATATATGGGGGCTATATCTAAATCTGAACCGATTTTAACCAATTTCAATAGTGATCGTCCTTGGGCCAAAAACAAACACTATGCTAAATTTCATCACAATCGGACCATAAATACGACCTGCACTTTGATTACAAGAATACATGGACAGACGGACAGACAGACGGACAGACGGACATGGCTAAATCGACTCAGAAAGTGATTCTGAGTCGATTGGTATAATAAACAATTGGTCTATCTCTTCTCCTTTTAGGTGTTACAAACAAATGCACAAAGTCATAATACCCTGTACCACAGTGTGGTGTAGGGTATAATAAGTGTTTACACACAAACACCGTATCAATCTATTATTGCTCTGAATTGTTGCAGGTTGAATAGAGTAAATTTCTAAAAATTGTTAATTCCTCTGTGACCTTCATATGGGGCTATATCAAAATATGGAGCGATGTGTTCAGTTTTCAATGAAGACGATAAAGACGTCGGGTAAAACGACTTACGAATCCCTTCACCATCAGTCCCAACAAATATTTGTAAATTTATTTACTTGTTTGTTTTAATCAAATAATTACACTGTGCTCGAAATGGACACTTTAAAAATGTAACAGAAAGGAGACCCTATGGATATAACTATTTCGACCTTGCTGAATCCAATGGAGCTAACCGTTTTTCTAGGTTAGCTCTTGTTTTCGCGATATTCGACCACAAAGTTTGCAAAAAATCAGAGAGGTTAGTTATCTCGGAGGTGATTTTGAAGTGTAAGACTTCCGAAAACGCGCTTCAGTCCAAAGAACGAAATAAAGGGAACCCTTCGAGAATTATTTCTCAAAATAGTCAACCACGCTTCTCACCACTTTACCCCCGAAAAAGTGCTATTAAATCTTACCATGTGTCAAACGTCATACAAATCATCGACATTTTTAGTTTGTGTCTTTGAGAAAAATGTTCTTCGCGAGAAATTACTATGAGTCTCCTTTCAACATATTTATGAAAAATTAACAGGTTTCACAATTTAGCAGGTTTTGTTGGTTATCTTTGAAATTTCCATTAACACTAACGAAAAATTTAAGTCAAAAAATTTTATTTCAAATATTTTCTGCTATGAGCAGAAAAATACACAAATTATGTAATAACTCGAAATTTGCTTAATTCTCATAAAAAAGTTGAGAAAGGATCTATAGTATTTCTTCGCGAGGAATATTTTTCTCAACGATGCCTACTAAAAATGTCGACGATATGTATGATTTTTAACATATGATAAGATTTCATTGCACTTTTTCAGGGCAAGGGGATGAGAAGCGTGGACGACTGTTTTGAGAAAAATTATTGTCCAAATGTTCCCTTTATTTCGATCTTTGGACTTAAGCGTATATTCCGAAGTCTTCCACTTCAAAATAACCAAAGAGATAAGTCACCACTCTGATTTCCCAACAAACTTTGTGGTCGAATTTCGCAAAAACAAGAGCTAACATAGAAAAACAACTAATGCCACTGGATACAGCATGGCCGAAATAGGTCTATCCATAGGGTCTCCTTTCTGTTACATTTTTGGACTAGCACAGTGTTATTGTTCAAGCTTGTTGATCAAAACAAAATTATAATATAATTTGTATGTACATATTAATAATTATATTTCCCAGCTCTTTAAAATATTTATTAAACTTGGCTTAATTGTGTTTGCCAATTTCATTTTGTTCTCCGCGATTTATTGTAAATCCCGAGGTTTCCCACTAGGTACTACGGCTTAAAGTTTAAATAAAAACTCTACTTAAACTTAACTTGAATTTTCATTTCCCACTTTAGCAAGGCAATCACTGCGACATTACCTTTTCCGCATGTGTAGTAGTTTTCTACGAAGATACGCGCCTTTTCTCTCTCATTTACAGAAAGTATAAACTTCAGCTTTCTTCAATTACACTGTTCAACAATGAAAAAAATACACGGTCTTGACAGTATAGGTTCGATTCTACTACCCAAGGGTAGTATAACCCTATACTCGGATTGGCGAAATTGGTGACCAATTTATTTTAATAGGCCGCAAAAGATTCTGAAAATCATTTGGCCCCTCGAAAAAGGTATCACCCGTTTTTGCCCAACAGCTAATTCAGAGCAAAGGGTTTTTATGGGCTTCAGAAGATTACGAAAACCAGTAGGCACCTCGAAAAAGGTGTCTTCAGTTTTTGTCCCACAGCTAATTCAGACTTGGTGATACCGCTTAAATATATTTGGCATAACGTATCTACGAATTTTCTGAACATAGTCTGATAACATTTTATTACAAAAACCAGTAAGGAAAGGCTAAAGTCGGGCGGTGCCGACTATATAATACCCTACACCACTCTCGTAATATTGAATAACTCTGATATATAAATTTTGTAATTCATGTATATATTGTTTACATAAATTTACTTTTGGGACATTTTATACTTAAATAATACCCTGTACCACAGTGTGGTGTGGGATATAAAAACGATTGGATCTAAAGACCAAATCGGATGAAACATATATATGGGAGCTATAGCTAAATCTTTACCGATTTTCTTAAAATTCCGCAATGTTGGTTCATGAATCAAGAAACTCTACCATTATACATTTCAAAACGATTGGATGTAAAATATAGCTTCTATAGAACTAAAGGGCCAAATCGGACGAAACATATATATGGGAGCTATAGCTAAGTCTTAACCGATTTTCTTCAAATTCGGTAGTGTTGTTCATGGATCAAGAAACTCTACCATTCTAAATTTCAAAATGATAGGATTTCAAATACAGCTTCTACAGGACTAAAGGGCCAAATCGGACGAAACATGTATATGGGAGCTATAGCTAAGTCTTAACCGATTTTCTTCAAATTCGGTAGTGTTGGTTCATGGATCAAGAAACTCTACCATTCTAAATTTCAAAATGATAGGATGTAAAATACAGCTTCTATATGACTCAAGAGCCAAATCGGACGAAAATATATATGGTAGCTATATCTAAATCTGAACCGATTTCAACCAAATTCAATAGCGATCTTAACAGCCGCGAAATACTCTAAACTGCAGAATTTCAGAGCGATCGGAGTGAAATTGCGACCTGTAGTCGACGAACAACTTTACATGGACAGACGGACGGACGGACGGACAGACATCGTTAAATCGACTCAGCTAGTGATTCTGAGTCGATCGGTATACTTTAAGGTGGGTCTAGCTGTGTTATTTTCAGGTGTTACAAACATCTGCCGTGAAACAACTTATAATACCCTGTACCACAGTGTGGTGTAGGGTATAACAAGTAAGAAAGTTCAGTCGGGTAAACCAACTTATGAATTCCCTCATCTTGAGTCCCAAAAAGTATTCGTTATTTTTTTTTTATTTTTTTGTTTTAATTAAATTATTATCAATTTTATTGTACCGGTATTAAAGTTATAAGCTCTAAAGTTTACGTGCAAAATAGTCCATGTATGTGGGAGGTACCAAAAGGGTGTGCCAATAACGCCCACTTTTCTCTGGACTCTAGGTACTATAAGAGATATACACTGTAAAAAATTCCAAGTATTTGTATGAACAGATATTAAAGCACAAATGTACCAAAAGGGTCGTGCCAATAACGCCAACTTTTCTCTAGATTCTTGGTACTATAAAAGCACTACACTGTACAAAATGTCATGTATTGGTATGCACTAGTATTAAAGTTATAGGCCCTTATTCATAAAAATTTAATGAAGGTTTGAAGAACGCTTTAACACTGCTAAAGCGTTCCTAAAACCTTCTTTAACTTTTTATCAATAAGGCCCAAAAGCTGTTAACTTTTGACGCAAAATTATCGATTGTGTAGGAGGTACCAAAAGGGTGTGCCAATAACGGCCACTTTTCTCCGGACTCTAGATACTATAAAAGCATTACACTGTACGAAATTTCAAGTATTTATATGAACTGATATTAAAGCTCTATGTAGTTAACTTTAGGTGAAAAATGGTCCAGCTGTGTGGGAGATACCAAAAGGGGCGTGGCAATTTCCCCAATAAGCTAATACTTTGTGTGAAATTTTAGAACATTCGAGTAAGTAGTCTAGAAGTTGTTACATAATCAATATTTCACTAAATTTCAACCCTTGGTAGGGGAGGTACTAGTAGTAGTGGACCAATATGGCTCATCTCCGAACTTTTCCGGATATAGAGAAAAATATTACCACACACCAAATTTGAAGTCAAGCGGTTACTCCTTTCAGGAGTTATCGTGCGCACTACCCAGCAGACTGACAGACAGACGGACGGACATTGCTCATTCTACTTAAAATTACCTAAAACGGGTTTCCGCCGAACATATATGGGGTCTTAGGTCACTCCTTCGATGTGTTACACTTTTTACCCTCGTCACACTAAAGTGAGGGTATAAATATTTGTTTTTCACGTTTTTCAGCATTAGTTACAGGGACTCCTAATTTTGCTAGCAATATTTGACAAAATTGTAGCCACGGTAAATCTGAACAACTTTTGGGAAGTGTAATTAGGTTTTTGTGATATGTTTTGGGCTTTGGTGGGTTCTTACATGTATAGTAAAATTGTATGGACATTTATTACCGGCCTTACCATTTTTAGGGTTGTTTTTTATGATTTTATACCCTACACCACACTGTTGTACAGGATATTATGACTTTGTGCATTTGTTTGTAACACCCAAAAGGAGAAGAGATAGATCCATTGTTTATTATACCGATCGACTTGTAATCACTTTCTGAGTCGATTTAGCTATGTCCGTCTGTGTGTCCGTCTGTAGATGTATTCTTGTAATCAAAGTACAGGTCGCAATTATGGCCCGATCTTGACGAAACTTTACACATATCTTTTTTTTGTCCCAAGGACGATCCCTATTTAATTTGGTTAAAATCGGTTCAGATTTGGATATAGCCCCCATATATATGTTAGCCCCGATTTGACATGTAAGCGCTGTAAAAACTTTATTTTATATCCGATCAGTATGAAATTCAGCAGAAAGAGGTCTCTTATTATAACAGTTTATGTATATTTTTAAGGCAATTTAATTGCAATGCAATTTATCAATTCAATTCAAATGCAATTTAAATTGATAATAATTCAAATAAAACAAAAAATAAATAAATTAACGAATATTTTTTGGGACGAACGGTGATGTGATTCTTAAGTCGGTGTACCCGGCTGAACTTTCTTACTTGTTTTTTTTTTTGTTGTTTTCATCCCATACAGATATTTCCTTTCGTTATAATTTGATGATAAGAGCGTATTTAAAAATAATGTAACTTCTCACAATGTTTGTGTATATTATTTGCAAATAAAGGTATCGTTATGTTACTAAGCAACTATTTGTTAATTGGTTTAATCAGTGTTACAAAATTTGACATCACATCAAGATAAAATATTGATGTTTGAAAGGATGTGTGTAATTGAAAAGGTTATTAAACAATTGGCTATTAATCGACATATTACACTTTGTCAATTATGAAATGCTGTTTGCTTCATTAGCGTACATTTTTCATAAGGAAAACGTAAAAGGCCAGCCACTCTTCGAAGTACATTATAAAATACACTGAAAAAAAAATGCTTCATAGCATCAATGAACGCGTTTCATTAATTATTTTACATTGATACAATGAAAGTGTTCATTGATGCAATGAAAATGCCATTACGGGAATGAAATGTTTCTTTAAAGCGTTTTTCTAATTTATGACGTGTCATTGATGGAATGAAACGGTTTACATTGATGGTATGAAGTTTACATTTTATAAAAAAAAGAAAGACTTATATAAAATTAACAAAAAAAATTATCAGTGGTGTAAAGATTTTAACATTAATAAAACAAAATAATACTACACAAACTGATTTACTATTTTTTATGTGCTTTTTATTCTCAAAAAAGGTCTATGAAACTGTTTCTTTATATTAATGTAACATTTCATAGAAGTTTAAAAGTTTCATTGCTGCAATGAAGTGGTGCGGTGAAGAATATAAACAATGAAATTAGCTTTATATTGATGTTCTATATATATATTATCTATTTTATAAACATTTTAGGAGTATGTAGTGGTGTTAATTAAACAACAATACTTTACGGAGGTCTATGAAACTGATGCATTAAATTAATGTAACAATTCATAGATAGAAATGTAAAGTTTCATTCCAGCCATGAATTTAAAAAGTGAATATACTAACAAAGTGTTTGTCACATTACATACCTATATCTTCACAAATGTGTTTGTGTGGTAATAAATGTAATGTGTTGATGTGTGAATCAGAGTCGTGCAAGCTCAATGAAAACGATGGAGCGGCGTAGTTTTCTTGCATTTGTTTGAGAGGAGAGAGAGGCGGAATTCTATGAATCTACACCGCACAGTGGCATTAACGTCGAATGAAGGTGGTTTGTTGGTAATAATATGATTCACTAATAATTTCAAGGTGTTCATATTATTAGATGTATTATCAATTAACATGACATTTTGGCAATAATTTTATACTTTTATAATCGCACTGACATATTTATTTAATTATTATTATTATTCAAACAGCAGTCGGTGTACATTAATTCAAAATTGTCAAAAGGGTTTTTTTTATTAAATTTTATGTATTCATGATCCATTCTGTTTACGTTTACGAATTTGTAACCTAAATTTTTTTTGAATCGATTATTGTCGTGAAGCTGAATTCTATTCACAATATATTTCGAACATTAAACAGTTTTTAGTGCACGATATTAATTATTCTGAACCACTGTGCCACAACTGTCATCAATAGATAAACAAATATTAAATGCGTTAGGTGTGCTGTTGCGACCAGAAAATAAATTCTCTATGGCAAACTTACAACAACAACCCACCCCTTGCTATGCAAACTCTTCGTAAAAAAATATCCAGTTATTTTTTTGTGTGTTTGGCGAGTCAAAACAAATCAGTGGCGAAGAATCAATTGTTGCATGAGTGCTGGCAGCAGCCCTTTGATTTAGTTTATAATAGACATTAAACGGACGTAGTTGTGCGCGTTAATAAAAAAATACTGAATGAGAAATGTTTTTTGTGTTGTACTTCATTTGAAAGAAATTAAATCTATTTAAGCACTTAAAATAATATAATTTTCTTAAAACAAATGACAACTATAGATGTTGTGGAAGTACATACAAAGACACGTCAAGCTTGAAATGGCATGTTCGAAAAAACAGAAGTATACGAAGTCAACGATGAAACACTCCAAAAACACTAGGTAAGTACTTTCTACCAAGTTATGTCCTAAACATATTTTCATTCACTCCTATTTATAATTTTTTTATTTGTTTAGAAATTGGGGAAAATGCGGAAATGTACGCACATAGCCTTAGATATGACAATCTTTCCGCAGATGACTTTAGGTTGGCCTGGACTGCTTATTCCAAATTTCGAAAATTATGCACAAAAGCAAAAATATAATTTAAGCTTTTTCACTTTGGCCTCAGTACAAGCGAGTGAATGGTTTTCAATTAGTAAAGATGTAAAAATGCGGTTTAAGTGTTTACTTAAATTGTATTTACGAATTCACAAATGCAGTTAAAAAACGAATTTAAAAGAACAAACTGTATTGTAACTGTATTTTTTTGTTTCATTTTTTATTTTCTCAACTTCAGTTGTCTTTTTATTTTAAAATTTCTCAAAACCCACAATTTTAATTATTTATTTATCTTTTATATTATATTTTCAGATTGAAATGATTTTAAAGTTATGAACAAAAACACTGATGTACTACAATAAACATTGCAATAAAAAACGGAGAATTTTGTTTAATTTTCTATTTTATTTCAGAGCAAAGGTATGAAACATGTACATTTCATAAATGAGACATGCTCATTGCATCAATGAAACATGTTCATTGAATCAATGAAACATGTTAATTCAATCAATGAAACATGTTCATTGCATCAATGAAACATGTTCTATGAATCAATGAAACATGTTCATTGCATCGATGAAACATGTTCATTGCATCGATGAACCATGTTAATTGCACCAATGAAACATGTTCATTACAGCAACGAAACGTTTTCATTACATTAATGCAACTTATTCATTACATTAATGAAACTCGTTCATTACATTAACGTAATATTTCATGACATCAATGTAACAAATTTCTATGAAACATTTACTAGTTCAATGTAACATTTTACATTGTATCAATGAAGCCTTACATTGGTTCAAAAACAATGTAACTTTTCATTGATACAATGTAAAATTTCATTGATGGAATGAAGCTTTTTCTCTGGGTGTAGCACTTTTAATATCATTGCCTTTTAGTAACTAAGATAGAAACATTTAATGCATGGTAGAGTTCCTCATGTTTCACTTGACACACATTTTGACAACAATCCATTAACGATATATTTCCGTAAGACGAACATCGAGGAAGCCATTAGTGAAATAGAGCCAGAAACCGCCACAGTTTGACAGGAAGGATTAAATAAAGGAAAAGTTTTCTCTTTCATATAAATGAATAAAAGCCGAAAAAATAATTGTTGGTAATTTTCTAATATCATGCAACACGCCGTCTGTCTATCAAGGGGTCATTTAATATTGACCTATGTAGTTTATTTTTGGCTAAAATGTTTATAAGCAGTTACAAATAGGTAAAATAAGATCTCGCTATAATTATACCCTACACCACACTGTGGTACAGGGTATTATAAGTTTGTTTCACGGCAGATGTTTGTAACACCTGAAAATAACACAGCTAGACCCACCTTAAAGTATACCGATCGACTCAGAATCACTAGCTGAGTCGATTTAACCATGTCTGTCCGTCCGTCTGTCCATGTAAAGTTGTTCGTCGACTACAGGTCGCAATTTCACTCCGATCGTTTTGAAATTTTGCAGTTTAGAGTATTTCGCAGCTGTTAAGATCGCTATTGAATTTGGTTGAAATCGGTTCAGATTTAGATATAGCTCCCATATATATCTTTCGTCCGATTTGGTCCTTTAGTCCTATAGAAGCTGTATTTTACATCCGATCGTTTTGAAATTTAGAATGGTAGAGTTTCTTGATCCATGAACCAACATTGCCGAATTTGAAGAAAATCGGTTCAGATTTAGATATAGCTCCCATATATATCTTTCGTCCGATTTGGTCCTTTAGTCCTATAGAAGCTGTATTTTACATCCGATCGTTTTGAAATTTAGAATGGTAGAGTTTCTTGATCCATGAACCAACATTGACAAATTTGAAGAAAATCGGTTAAGATTTAGCTATAGCTCCCATATATATGTTTCGTCCGATTTGGCCCTTTAGTCCTATAGAAGCTGTATTTTACATCCGATCGTTTTGAAGTTTAGAATGGTAGAGTTTCTTGATCCATGAACCAACATTGCCGAATTTGAAGAAAATCGGTTAAGATTTAGCTATAGCTCCCATATATATGTTTCGTCCGATTTGGCCCTTTAGTCCTATAAAAGCTGTATTTTACATCCAATCGTATTGAAATTTAGAATGGTAGAGTTTCTTGATCTATGAACCAAAACTACCGAATTTGAAGAAAATCGGTTAAGATTTAGCTATAGCTCCCATACATATGTTTCATCCAATTTGGCTCTTTAGATACAATCGTTTTTATACCCTACACCACACTGTGGTACAGGGTATTATTTAAGTATAAAATGTCCCAAAAGTCACTTTATGTAAACAATTTATACATGAATTACAAAATTTATATATCAGAGTTATTCAATATTACGAGAGTGGTGTAGGTTATTATATAGTCGGCCCCGCCCGACTTTAGCCTTTCCTTACTGGTAAAGAAAAGTAATCAGATTTGGATATCTCCAAATCTGATCCATATATCGATACCTCCATTCTAAAACATGCTAAGTCGACTTATCGCCTCTCCTGAAAAACTACCTGTTTGCACTTAGCATAGTTTAGAATGGAGGTATCGATATACATATGTTCATTTCGATTATGCAAGTAAAGGTAATTTCGATTCTAAAAAAAAGTTTCGACACGTCGACGCGAAATTCAGAAAAATATTTGCCATTTAGCTCCTGTTTAAAATTTGAAAATGTGCTATAAAAGTCCAGTTTTCGGGAGAAGGAAATATTGCACTTTTTTGCAGAAAAAAAAAATCGCCATGAGTGTTAGAAAAGCCAAATTTTCGAAGCGATTTTTATGCAATTTTTAAAAAGTGGTTTCTTGATCAGTTGAATCGAGTTTCATGACAATCGACTATGCCCGAGTTTAACCTTTCTTTACTAGTTTTTTACTAATTTCTACACGTTCGGCAAGCGTTAAACGATGTATGATGAAATGGCAAACCTTACTGAAAATGTTCACAGCGAATGGCAGTGGTAATTTTGTAATTACCAGACCAAAGAAAGAAAAAACAACAAAATTGTTCTTTATTTCTCAACATAATCTCCTTTTAGCTCGATACTCTTTTTCCAGCTATTTTCAGTAGCTTTGATACGCTGTTTATGGTAAGAACTATCTAGCTCCTGAAAATAGCCACCAACCGCAATGTCCACCTCTTCATTGCTGGTAAATCTTTTCCGCCGAGTATTTTTACAAGGTTGGAAACAAAAAATTATGCGTGTTGAATCAATTCAAACTTTAATTCAATGATTTTGGCCATCGCAATAGTGTCGATGTGTGAACTGGGGCATTGTTTTGATTGTGAGTAAACGCGGCACCCATCTTGCGCACAACTTTCACATGATAAAATTTTCCCTCAATATGCGATGTATAGCACTTTTTGAAATGCCTATGTGTTCAGATGGCTCACAAACCTTCAAACGACGGTCATCCAATACCATTTTTTGGATTTCTTAACCATTTCTGGCATGGACACCTCAACTGGTCGACCACTACGGTGTTCGTCTTGGCAACTCGCCCGGACCCGTTTAAACTCTTTCACCAAATATTTTATACTAGTAATAATCAGACTCCCCCAAAGTATAATCTAGCTCGGTTTTAATATTGGTTGGAATGAGACCTTTCAAATGTAAGTGATATGTAACATATTGGAGACCAGTTTTTTCCAAGTTTACAAATTCACTGAAACCGTTCAATTTTGAGTGATCAACTAGCAAAAAAGAATTAATTTCGGCCATGCTGAATCTTATATACCCTCCACCATGGATCGCATGTGAATGGTTTCGGGTACAAATAAACTAATTACTCCAAATTTCAGCCCATTTCGTTGAAATTTAATGTTTTTGTGGCGTTACGAAATCAAATCTAGAGGGACCGATATTGCCCATTTTCAATTCCAAGTTACCTGCAGCTATAAGAAGTATCTATATAAAATTTCAGTCATCTAGCTCAGTTATTGTAGACTGCAGCGCAGAGAATGAAGCCGAGCCAAAATTGGCGGCGGCGGTTAGGCGGCTAAGCCGACATAAAATTTACATTCGGCGGCTCTATGATAGACATTTTAACATTTAAAATAATAGTTGAAAAGTTAAGCTCTGGTATTTATTCTTAAATAATAGATGTTTTTAAGTTAACTGTAAGATATTGTGGGGTAAAAAAATCATCGATTCCATGCCGCTAGGCGGCTCTATGATATACTCTATTTTCAAAGTATGCTAAAGCTATGTATAGACGTTTGTCAGATCGGACAACTTTATCAACCCTGTTAAAGTGCCGAAAATGTACGGACAATGACAGATAGTTAGGCAAAGGTGAAGACGATTGCAAGAAACCCTTACAATTTCATATATTTAAAATATATTTTATAAATATATATTTATATGTAGGATTGTCAATAAAAATATTTTATAGGCTGTGGCCAATAAAATGTTTTTCTGGCAATGGCGCCGTTGTCACATGCATAAACTTCGCACATACTACAATCAGCAAATTATCTCACAATGACTTTTCTGCCAACGTTGCAAGACAAAAATTGTATGTTCACACGGTTGTACGTTCATACGGTTGCATTTTTCCGCCATTCTTCTATACATAGCTTAAGCGAATAGCGAACTGACGTTTTAGTGAAATTTAAAATTTGTGTGGAATTACCTTGTGGTTTAAATATAATGCCATCTACTGTTTTGAGCTTAACTTGATTGATTCTTTAGAATGGAGGTATTAATTTATATGTTATACTATTCTTTAATACTCCATTGATTTTTTTCCGAAAATATTTTTATCTCTATATGTACATAATCTAATAATAAATAAAAAATCTTATTATTTCCTTTAAAAAAGAATTTTTATAATTATTTTTCTATTACTATCAATTTTATGATTTTTAAGACATGTTAAGCTCCCGCTTGTGACAATAAACGAATCAAAAAGAAAATCACTCACTCCATATCGCCCACCCAATAAATAAATAGTGTATAATTTATTTGTCGTTTCGAGAAAATCATATTTACACCCCTATTCTCGACCGAGTTACAAGAACATTTTTGTGATAGTAACATTTGTGATAGTAAAAACAATTTGCTATTCTGGTTTTCAAATGGAAGCTCTTTTTGTTATAATTTTCAATGATAGCAGTCACAACCCCAATAGCTCATTATAAGATATATTTTGTTTATAGAAAACTGTTATCGGAAAGGAAAAAAGGCGATATCTGGATGCGGGATTTTTGCATCTCAGACAATTTACCTAACCCTGCGCTATGATTTTCTTCCTTTAAAGAAACATCTCTATTTGTTACATTATTATGCTATGTGGGGATATACATGATGGGGATTAATTAAGAATGGGTGCAGAAAGACCTCAAATCTTCCAACATACATACATATTTCATGCTATTGTAGATATATATATTTTTTTTTTCAATTCAATAAAAAATAATGCCATAGTGGAAAATTTTGAATTTCAGTAAATTTCTTCATAGCTTTAAATAATGTATTTTTTTCATTGGGCAGCAATGCCGAAATTTTTTAAATTATAAAGCTTTTATTCTGTCACAGGAATTCCAGAATAGGTATTTAAAATTCCAATGATAAGAAATGTGATAGTAAAAACTCTTGAATGATTATTGTTATGTATTCGAGAATAGCACCGTTAAAGTTTTTGTGAAATTGAAACTCGATATTATTATTTATTAATGAACAATTTCAAACACCTAATAACCCAATTTGTGGAAGTAGAATTTCAACAGATATAGAACCAATTGAGTAGATTCTAAGAATGCAATAAAAAACCAGTAAGGAAAGGCTAAAGTCGGGCGGTGCCGACTATATAATACCCTACACCACTCTCGTAATATTGAATAACTCTGATATATAAATTTTGTAATTCATGTATAAATTGTTTACATAAATTTACTTTTAGGACATTTTATACTTAAATAATACCCTGTACCACAGTGTGGTGTTAGGTATAACAACGATTGGATCTAAAGAGCCAATCGGATGAAACATATATATGGGAGCTATAGCTAATAACCGATTTTCTTCAAATTCGGTAGTGTTGGTTCATGGATCAAGAAACTCTACCATTCGAAATTTCAACACGATTGGACGTAAAATACAGCTTTTATAGGACTAAAGGGCCAAATCGGACGAAACATATATATGGGAGCTATAGCTAAATCTTAACCGATTTTCTTCAAATTCGGCAATGTTGGTTCATGGATCAAGAAACTCTACCATTCTAAATTTCAAAACGATCGGATGTAAAATACAGCTTCTATAGGACTAAAGGGCCAAATCATATATATGGGAGCTATAGCTAAATCTGCACCGATTTTCTTCAAATTCGGCAATGTTGGTCCATGGATCAAGAAACTCTACCATTCTAAATTTCAAAACGATTGGATGTAAAATACAGCTTTTATAGGACTAAAGGGCCAAATCGGACGAAACATATATATGGGAGCTATATCTAAATCTGAACCGATTTTCTTCAAGTTCGGCAATGTTGGTTCATGGATCAAGAAACTCTACCATTCTAACTTTCAAAACGATCGGATGTAAAATACAGCTTCTATAGGACTAAAGGGCCAAATCGGACGAAACATATATATGGGAGCTATAGCTAAATCTTAACCGATTTTCTTCAAATTTGGCAATGTTGGTTCATGGATCAAGAAACTCTACCATTCTAAATTTCAAAACGATCGGATGTAAAATACAACTTCTATAGAACTAAAGGACCAAATCGGACGAAAGATATATATGGGAGCTATATCTAAATCTGCACCGATTTTCTTCAAGTTCGGCAATGTTGGTTCATGGATCAAGAAACTCTGCCATTCTAAATTTCAAAACGATCGGATGTAAAATACAGCTTCTATAGGACTAAAGGACCAAATCGGACGAAACATATATATGGGAGCTATAGCTAAATCTTAACCGATTTTCTTCAAATTCGGCATTGTTGGTTCATGGATCAAGAAACTCTGCCATTCTAAATTTCAAAACGATCGGATGTAAAATACAGCTTCTATAGGACTAAAGGACCAAATCGGACGAAAGATATATATGGGAGCTATATCTAAATCTGAACCGATTTTCTTCAAGTTCGGCAATGTTGGTTCATGGATCAAGAAACTCTACCATTCTAAATTTCAAAACGATCGGATGTAAAATACAGCTTCTATAGGACTAAAGGGCCAAATCGGACGAAACATATATATGGGAGCTATAGCTAAATCTTAACCGATTTTCTTCAAATTCAGCAATGTTGGTTCATGGATCAAGAAACTCTACCATTCTAAATTTCAAAACGATCGGATGTAAAATACAGCTTCTATAGGACTAAAGGGCCAAATCGGACGAAAGATATATATGGGAGCTATATCTAAATCTGAACCGATTTCAACCAAATTCAATAGCGATCTTAACAGCCGCGAAATACTCTAAACTGCAAAATTTCAGAACGATCGGAGTGAAATTGCGACCTGTAGTCGACGAACAACTTTACATGGACAGACGGACGGACGGACGGACGGACGGACGGACATCGTTAAATCGACTCAGCTAGTGATTCTGAGTCGATCGGTATACTTTAAGGTGGGTCTAGCTGTGTTATTTTAAGGTGTTACAAACATCTGCCGTGACACAAACTTATAATACCCTGTACCACAGTGTGGTGTAGGGTATAATAATAGTGTATATGCATACAAATTATTCTTCTATTAAGGGGACGATATATCTGCTATATAGCTATTTGCTTATCAAAAATGTACATTGTATCTATCTATATTTTAAAGTTTTTCTATGGAACGGCGGCTGTGTTTGAGCCGATTTGAGCCGCAAAGATCGGCGGCGGCTTCGGCTGGTGAAAAAAGGTCGGCGGCGGCTCGGCTCGGCGGCTTCATACTCTGCTGCAGCGTGATTATAACAGACGGACAGGCGGACATGGCTTAATCATCTTAGAATTTTACAACGACTAAGAATATATATACTTTATTAGGTCTCAGATCAAAATTTGGAGGTGTTACAAACGGGGTGACAAAATTAATATACCCCCCCCCCCAATCCCATTGTGGACGGTATAAAAAAAAACTAAACAACGTGGGGTCGTGAAACTTAAAACATATGCTTTAGAAGAGGCAACCACTTTTCAGGTTTGCTAATTTTGGGACCGGCATCGTATCTGGTTATCCGATACCAAACCTAGAGGAAGCATTTAAAATTCGGGATCTTTTTCTTGGTGTACTTTTCCCAACAAATTGACATATTTGTACGAAATTAATTTCCACATAATTTTCATGGCAATATTGTCATATAGTCCCAAAACGAATGAGCAAAAATTTCCCACAGTTCTGACATCTGCAATGCAGTGTAACAAATTCCATAAAATATTTCGCACTTTAGTTTTTAATGTAATACTCGTATCAAAAGTTTTTCATGTGATGACAGCACAGCATTAATGAGAATAATTGAAATATTACCAATTGTTATTTGGTTTAGTTTAAGTATTCCCTGAATCGATTATTGTATTGTAACACCCAAAAGCAGAAGAAATAGAACCATCGTTTATTATACCGATCGGCTTAGAATCACTCTCTGAGTTGGTTCAGCTGTGTCCGATTTATGCATTTCGAATTTCACTATATATGTCAGAACACACCAAAGCCCAAAACTTAACACAAACACAAAAAAACCGGCCAAATTCAAGATTGCCTGTTAAGGGTTAATTTAGATATTATATAGTGTTAGTACCAAAAAGGTCTTTAAAAATTGGATTTTTCGGGGTTGATGTGAGAGATGCAAAAAAAATAATGATTTTATTTTACAATTAAATAATATGTATTTTATATTAAATTATTATACTTCAGGACTATAAACAAAAAATCTATTAATAACGCATATACAAGGAGAAATACTTATTAAATACATAACTTCATTTATTTTTAATTCACTTTTCTTTTCACTATTGGCAATTCGACGCCATTATCAAACAATGTCCAACATACATCTGTTATAAGAGACAAAATGCTCTTGCCTTTATAGCGTTTTTCAATAGGATGACATATCTGATGGAACCGTTCGCCATGCTCATCAGTTTCAGTTGAAAACTGAAAATCAAAATATAAATATATATGTATAATCAAATATAAATCAAAACTTGTATTACCTTTAGACCACAGCATCAAACCGATATAGCAATTTCGGCATATATGTTTTGGCACCCATGGCTCATCTGGACTGAACTTCCAGTTCAAAAGTAACGTGCCACTCAAAAGTTCCGTTATGGTAATTTTGAGTGACAAAAATATAATGACAGAAATAATGAAGAAGAACAAAAGTAATCTTGGTAGTTGTTGAATAACAACCTTCTCTGCAGAGCTGGGAGAACCTACATATGCGAGGAATAACAAATTAACCCTTAACAGGCTATCTGAAATTTGGGCGTTTTTTTTTAGTTTGCGTTAAGTTTTGGGCTTTGGTGTGTTCCGACACATATAGTAAAATTGTATGGCCCACATTTTTGTAGAACATTTCAATCCCGCCCCACCCATTTTTATGATTTGTTAAAATATAGGCAAAAATCACCGTTATGGGGGGAAGCTAGAGGGTTAATATATTCCACAAAAATATAGGCCTTAACATTTGCTACAAAGTTGCTGAAGATACCCTACACCTCAGATGAACAGAACACATAGTTTTATGTACCGATATTCTGCACGAACAAGCAAAGGGGGGGAAACTTTAACCCCCCTAAAATAAAATTCCGATGTGATCTTTCAAAACGCCGATACACGTATATATTTTTTTGGTCTCCCCTACCAGAATCCACTGACAGAACCCTGTTATTTTGAAAAAAGTTTGAAATTGTTGTACAGTGTTATTTTTTTGAATTACAATTGAAAATGGTATAGAATTGAATTAGTATAGAAGTTGATAAGAAAAAAAGCATTGCGATAAAATTATTATTAAACAAGTAAGAAAATTTAAGAAAATTTTAACTAAGAACTGTAATATGGAATATTACATAAATTATTCTGTCAATTTCTGTGGAAGGTACCAGAAGGGTTTTAGCAAATACACATATTTTTAGCTGAACAGTAGATACTTTAAATACATAGCACCGTGCCGAATTGTAAGTGTTTATGTGCCCTGGTATATTAATGTTATGAGCTATTATTTTTATCACAGAGCTATAGATACTTTAAAAGCTTTACACTGTGCAAAATATTGTTATATTTTCGTACATTGGTACTCAGGCTGTAAGCTGTTAACTTTTGGTGCACAATGGTACATTTGTGTGGGAGGTACCAAAAGGAGCGTGTCAATAATGCTCAATATATATATATACATATATCAGGGATGTAACTAATATTCGCATTCGCATATGCAAACGCGAATTATTCGCATCATTATCCCCTCACCTTAGAGAGGAGGGTATATATCATTTGCTACGAACCAAAAGTGTAACACATCGAAGATATCCGCGTTGGGTAATTTTAAGTCGAATGAGCAATGTCCGTCCGTCCGTCTATTTGTCTGTCTGATGGCTGGTGCGCACGATAACTCTCGAAAGGAGTAACCAATTGACTTCGAATTAGGTATGTGGTAATATTTTATTCTATCTCCGGCTAAGTTCGAAGATGAGCCATATTCGTCCACTCGTTCTAGTACCTCCCCCACAAAGGGTTAACATTTAGTGAAATATTGGTTATTTAATGACTTCTATACTACTTATTTGAATTCTCTGAAATTATACACGTAGTATAAGTTTATAAGTCACTATTACAACTTATAACTTTAATACCAGTGCATATAAATACTTAAAATTTTGTAAAATGTAATGCTTTTATAGTACCTAGAGCCCAGAGAAAAGTGACCATTATTGGAACGCCCCTTTTGGTACCTCTCACATAAATGGACCATTTTGTACCAAAAGTAAACAGCTTTTAACTTAAATTCCAGTACATACTTTAAGGTTTTTAAATGCAATTTAAGTTGATAATAATTTAAATATAACAAAAAAATAAATAAATTTACTTAAATTGTTTTGAGACTCAAGGTGAGGGGTTTCATTAGTCGACTTACCCGACTTAACATTCTTACTTGTTTTAACATTCGCTTTCGCACAAACCATCTCTGGATTATTCGCTTTCGCAAAAATATATTTCAGTATTTGCTTCCATTTGTTAAAAGTGTTATATCTTCTTATTCGCTTCACACGCTTTCAAGATATTAATACCAATGAAAACCTCTTCCACTTATCTTCAAAACAGTTAAATAATATGCTTGTCCTTGTGGTAACAGAAGGTAGAAATATGGAAAACATTCTTAATACTTGAATATCCTGGAAAGTATCAAATAATTTCCTTAATTTTGTTGGTACTAAGGGCTCAAACTATTATTCGCATTCGCTTTCGCAAAAATGCATATTTCACTATACGCTTTCGCATTCGCAAGAAATATATTTCAATATTCGCTTTCGCTAAAGTCACTTTCGTTACATCCCTAAAATATATATGTTCATTTCGATTATGCAAGTAATGGTAATTTCGATTCCAAAAAAAAAAAATGCACCATGTCGACGCAAAATTTTGAAAAATACTTGAAATGTAGTTTCTGTTTAAAATTCGAAAATGTGCAATAAAAGTCCAGTTAACAGGAAAAGGGAATGATAGCACGAGTTTGATGACAATCGACTTTGCCCGAGTTCAACCTTTCTTTACAAGTTTTTTACTAATTTCTACACGTTCGGCAAGCGTTAAACGATGTATGATGAAATGGCAAACCTTACTGAAAATGTTCACAGCGAATGGCAGTGGTAACTTTGTCAGTTTCGGATGCAAAAACAATTAGAATAACTATCATTAATACAAGGGCGGTCCCGAAATTACCCGACCTAAGAAAAAAAAAACAAAATTTGGGACAATTTTTTATAATAATCTTTTTTTGATTGATACATTTTTTCCAGCGATTTTCAATAGCTTCGATACGCTGTTTATAGTAGGAACTAGTCTAGCTCCTGAAAATAGCCACCAACCGCAACTTCCACCTGTTTATTGCTGTTAAATCTTTTCCGCCGAGTAATTTTTAAGTTTAGAAACAAAATAGTAATCCGAGGGAGCTAAATCTGGCGAATAAAGTCCGTGCTGATGCAATTAGAACTTTATTCTATGAGTTTGACCATCGCAATAGTCGATGTGTGAACTTGTGCATTGTTTTGATTGTGAGTAAATGCAGAACCCATTTTGCGCACAGCTGTGACAACATCAAATTTTCCGTCAAAAAGCGATGTTGAAGACTTTTTGAAATGCCCATGACTTCAGCTGGCTCATGAACCCTCACTTACCACTACGGTGTTCGTCTTGGCAGCCCGTAAGGTCCCGTTTAATATCTGTCACTTAATATTTTATAGTTGTACATGAATGATCTGACTCCCCTAAAGTACAATCTAGCTCGGTTTTTACATTGGTTGAACTGAGATCTTTCAAATGAATGTGCATGTTTTGTTATATTATACAATATTACATATTGGTGACAAATTTTTTCCATGTTTAGAAATTTACTGAGATCGTTAACTTTTGAGTGTTTAACATGTAAAGACGAATTGAGTTCGGCAATGCCGAATGGATCGCATGTGAATGGTTTCGGGTACAAATAAACTAATTATACCAAATTTCAGACCAATTCAAATGTCAGACCAATTCAAATCTAGAGAGACCTCTGTAAGGGGGCTATATCAAAACATGGACTTATTACTACAGTTGTTCGTGTGAAGGATTCCGTTTATAAATAAACCCCAGTTACCAATTTTAAGCCCGATCAGTTGACATTTTGGGACTCTATGACGTTATGAAGTCAAATCGGGGAGATGCTATAAATGGGGGCTATAACAAACCAGTAAGGAAAGGCAGAAAGTCGGGCGGGGCCGACTATATAATACCCTACACCTCCCTAACAATGCGATAAGGGTCATTGCCATAATAATTTGGAATAATTGGTAAATGGGTAGAAACATATTATCTAATTCTGAAACGATAATCGCCAAATTTAGCAATATTCGTTCCTAAATTGAGAAACATCTTTCTGGAAAATTTTAATGATCGGAAGTAAAATACAACTTCTATAGCGGTTTGATACCAAATCAGGGGGAACATATATATGGAGCTTTAATATAAATCCGAGCCGATCTTCCCTGAATACTAATTCATGTAAAAATACATCCTTCTGTCGAATTTCGTACTGATCGGATATAAAATACAGTCTCTACAGCGCTTACATGTCAAATCGGGGGTAACATATATATGGGAGCTCTCTAAATCTGAACCGATTTTCTCCGAATTTGGCAGTATTGCATCATGTAATAACACAGAAAAAATAAAGTTTTAAATTCAACAACAATTTTCAAAAACACAAATGCAAAAATTTTCAAAATTCCTGTGATAAACAAAATTGAAGTTTCATTAACGAAAACTGTGGCTTGTTCATTGAATATTTTTTCCATTTTATATCAACAAACATAGTTTCATTTCAACAACAATATTTGTAATTTGTTTATTAAAAATATTTTTGATATTGCTCAACAAATATATTTTTGAATCATTTATTGAAAATATGTCGGCTTTAAATTCCACAAATATATTGTCATATTAACAACCAAATTTGTTAATTGCCCTGTAAATTAATAGTTTTTATACAATGCAGTTATATATCGATTTTTTTTATATTTAAGGATATTTTATTAGTGAAATGAGAGAATGCTTATTATATGCACTTATTTAAAATGGTACTGACTTCTTCCTCATTTATATTTAGGCGAGGTGGGATAGGAGAGTGCAGATTTCACAAGAAATTCAATAATGTTGACTCTAAAGAAACGTTAAAAAAAGTACAAAAAAAATACAAAACACTATGTTAATGATCGATATTATTTTATGCAATAATACCTTATCTTCGTCGCCAGGATCTAAATTATTTAGCTTTAATACTTAGGTGTATGATTTTGACTTTGCTTCAGTACTTCCTCTAAAACAGGTCCACGTCATATGCTCTTATATTTTTGGAACGCAAATCTTTTACTGCGTCCAGTTAATTTCTCTATATAACTGGGTAAACAAATCTGAGTTAAAAACTAGCAAGGAAGTGCGAAATATAGCATGCAGATAAAGAATTAGTGTAAAGTTGCCGATATTGTTTTTCTAATGATAATGATCTGTCGAAAATGTTGTATTTTGTAGCGATTACATTCAAAGTCGGAATATAGGTATGTTAATAAGAATACGCGCATATATCTACATCTCGAGCGATTTTTCTGAAATTATCTATTGAATCTATTAAAGATCTGCTAAGAAATATGAATTTTATAAGTTTATGTATTTGAGCTACATCCATGACCACCACTGAAATGCGGAAACCAAAGAAATGCGAATTTTATAGCACTTAGATGAAAAATCGTGATATAAGTATGTGAAGTCGCTATATATAAATCTGAACGGATTTTCTTAAAGCCCGCCCTTGGGTTAAGCATATTCAGTCTTCCCAAATTTTGGAATAAATAGTTGTAAAATAGAGCTTCTATAGCGCTAAGAGGTGAATCGGATGGAAAATTTATATGGGAGATATATCTAAATTTTAGCTGATTTGTTGGGATATCAGAGGAATCTCTGTTTGGTCCACATTTGTTAAATAATGTCGCTTCCATAGCGCTTAGATTCCAAATCAGAAGTATATATACGAATATATGCTGGCTACTTCTAAATCTTAACAGATTTTGACCACCTTCTTCCTGGCGTCAAATTCCGACTTGTACTTTGCGAACAACATACGATTTACAGAGGAACGGACATGGCTAAATCGAATCACCTAGTGACAGCCTGGGCAACAGCTTCTTAATTTCACTTACCTCTTTATCCACAGTTATGCGGTCACTTAACACTCCATATATTCTTTTAATATAAATTAAAAACGCGTTTGTTTTCGATGGAAAGGGCACGACAATCAATCAATTTTTTTTTTAAATTTTTAAAGACATTTTGTATGTACATATGTGTTCTGTGTATAAATTTTAACAACAAACTCAATATACGAAAAATATTACAAGAAATAAGTAAGACTTTGACAAATTTATCATTTGATTAGTTTAGGAATAATTTTGAAAATTATTTTCTAAATTTCATTAACAATATTTGTTGAACTTCAGAAATTTTAACATACAGATACATTTGTTGAAATTTTTAAACTGTCTGTTTTTTCTGTGAAGAAACCTCAATCTGCCGAATTTCGCACTGATCGGATATAAAATACAGCTTTTACAGCGCTTACATGTAAAATCGGGGGTAACATATATATGGGGGCTATATCTAAATCCGAACCGATTTTCTCCGAATTTTACAGTATTCCTTAATGTAATAAGAAACCTCTTTCTGCCGAATTTCGCACTGATCGGATATAAAATACAGTTTTTAAAGCGCTTAAATGTCAAATCGGGGGTAACATATATATGGGAGTTATATCTAAATCTGAACCGATTTTCTCCTAATTTGGCAGTATTCTTTCGAGTAATAAGAAACCTCTTTCTGCCGAATTGTGCACTGATCGGATATAAAATACAATATCTACAGCGCTAACATGTCAAATCGGGGGAAACGTATATATGGGGGACCAGATGGCATCACTCCAGCAGAAATTCAGAAAATGTTAAAGTACATTATCCCCTCGATGGAGGGATACCAAAGTGGTATTCATACCTAAAGCGGGAAAGATATCACACACTAGGCCAAAAGACTTCAGACCAATTAGCCTATCCTCGTTCCTATTGAAAGGTCTGGAAAGACTTTTAGATAATTTCATTAGGGACACTGCTTGATCGGCGAACACGCCAAAAGATTGGGTATTGAGTCCAATGACTTCTGCCGAAGCTGTGGAGATGAGGAAGAAGTGGAGAGCATTGAGCACTTGCTTTGCGACTGTCCCGCTTTGAGTAAACGACTACTGGATATACTGGGGTCGGCCTTTTTAGGCAGCCTAACAGATCTTTCCAGTACTGATATTCGTACTATCGATAAATTTATATATCAAACAGTTTGGTTTCGATGAGGGGCATTTCAGCCCGTGGTAACACTAGGGACCTAAACTGGTCTATGTGAGCTTGTAAAAAAATACGGCTGCCACCCTAACCTAAACCTAAAATATATGGGGGCTATATCTAAATCTGAACCGATTTCTTCCAAATTTAACAGTGTTCATTCATATAATAAGAAACCTCTTTCTGCCGAATTTCATACTCATGGGATATAAAATAAAGTTTTTACAGCGCTTACATGTCAAATCGGGGGTAACATATATATGGGGGCTATATCTAAATCTGAACCGATTTTAACCAAATTCAATAGGGATCGTCCTTGGGCCAAAAAAAAGATATGTGTAAAGTTTCGTCGAGATCGGACCGTAATTGCGACCTGTACTTTGATTACAAAAATACATGCACAGACAGACGGACAGACAGACGGACATAGCTAAATCAACTCAGAAAGTGATTCTAAGTCGATCGGTATAATAAACGATGGGTCTATTTCTTCTCCTTTTGGGTGTTACAAACAAATGCACAAAGTTATAATACCCTGTACCACAGTGTGGTGGAGGGTATAAAAATGGAGTGATATTGCTATAAAAAGTATCTATACCAAATTTGCAGTCTTCCACCTCTATTATTATACACCTCTCTATATTAAACACCAAAAGCTGCGTAAAAATTGGAACAAACCTCTCAGACCCCTGCAAAACTGAGAGAGGTTTCAGGCTTATCGATGCCTTATCGTGTGATTTCTTCAACTTATTGATGGAGAATATCTTGCAAGAATCACAAATTAAAACCTCCGACATAATATACAACAAACGTGTCACGCTGCCTGCATATGCGGATGATATTGACATAATTGGTCGACATAAGCGGGCAGTAAGCGGGGCCTTTGCAAAGCTCGAAAAGCAGTCGAAGATTAAGGGTCTAAAGATAAACGAGGACAAGACGAAGTACTTTATTTCGAATAACAAAACATCACAGCTTATCGAACGCCGACATCGACATAGTCAAACGCATCAAAGTTCAACGACTGCGCTGGCTTGGACACGTACGAGTATGGCGAATGGAAAACGATGTCCCGGCTCGGAAGGCATACAAGGAAGAACCCGTCGGAGGACAGCGTAGAAAAGGGCGACCCAATCTCCGTTGGAATGATCAGGTGCAACAAAATCTATCAGCATGATTACAACAGATGGACAGACGGACGGACATTGCTAAATCGTCTTAGAATTTTACAACAATTAACACATTGAGTGCCACGTGTACTGCCGGCGGTACACACTTAACTTTTATTAGAGTGCTTTGTGTACCACCGGCGGTGCACAGCCATTTGTGAATTCAATGCAACCTATTTTCTGCACCAGCACAGTGAAGTGAATAAATATTATGTTATGAGACCTAGAAAAAGACATTCTTTTTAACTTTGAGCATTTTCACTGTATCATTTGTTTAAGATAAATTAGAAATTTTTCCTTTAATTATTTCAAGCTCGAGTTCTTGTTTTTCAATATTTAATATTTATTTATAGAAAGAACAAAAATTATATTTTTATTCCAACGTAACTACTTCAATAAATTAAATTTTGAGCACAGTGAAGCGAATAAATATTATGTTATGGGACCTAAAAAAATACGTTCTGTTTAACTTTGAGCATTTTCACTGTATCATTTATTTAAGATAAATTAGAAAAGAAAAAAAAATATATTTTTATTTCAACGTAACTACATACTTCAATAAATTCAAATTTGATGAATAAAATAAGGAAATAATATATAACATAATCGCTTTTAACTTGCGTATAATAAAAATTTAAATTCAATTAAAACCAGTAAGGAAAGGCAGAAAGTCGGGCGGGGCCGACTATATAATACCCTACACCACTCTTGTAATATTCAATAACTCTGATATATAAATTTTGTAATTCATGTATAAATTGTTTACATAAATTTACTTTTGGGACATTTTATAGTTAAATAATACCCTGTACCACAGTGTGGTGTAGGGTATAAAAACGATTGGATCTAAAGAGCCAAATCGGATGAAACATATATATGGGAGCTATAGCTTAATCTTAACCGATTTTCTTCAAATTCGGCAATGTTGGTCCATGTATCAAGAAACTCTACCATTCTAAATTTCAAAACGATCGGATGTAAAATACAGCTTATATAGGACTAAAGGGCCAAATCGGACGAAACATATATATGGGAGCTATAGCTAAATCTTAACCGATTTTCTTCAAATTCGCCAATGTTGGTTCATGGATCAAGAAACTCTACCATGCTAAATTTCAAAACGATCGGATGTAAAATACAGCTTCTATAGGACTAAAGGGCCAAATCGGACGAAAGATATATATGGGAGCTATATCTAAATCTGAACCGATTTCAACCAAATTCAATAGCGATCTTAACAGCCGCGAAATACTCTAAACTGGAAAATTTCAGAACGATCGGAGTGAAATTGCGACCTGTAGTCGACGAACAACTTTACATGGACAGACGGACGGACGGACGGACAGACATCGTTAAATCGACTCAGCTACTGATTCTGAGTCGATCGGTATACTTTAAGGTGGGTCTAGCTGTGTTATTTTCAGGTGTTACAAACATCTGCCGTGAAACAAACATATAATACCCTGTACCACAGAGTGGTGTAGGGTATAAAAAAAATTCACATAATATAAAAGGAACTAATGAGTTCGGTTGAAACAGTCCATGCAAAGAGCTGGATTATCCTCACAGCCATAGCAAAATGTTGTAACCTTTTTGGTTTTTTTTTACTGCTTCTTTCCGGCCGTCTGTCTGTTTTATTTTACTATAGCATCTAGTACACCGTTTTCTGATAATCCTATTTCTGTTATCTCTGACATCATAAATTTTTAAAGAATAAGTTTTACAGCTGGATGATCCTGATGATTGATCTGGTACTTAGCAAAGATACTCGCAAATACTTTTCGTAAAATCAGCTATTTTTATTACCTACACCACACTGTGGTACAGGGTATTATGACTTTGTGCATTTCTGAGTCGATTTAGCTATGTCCGTCCGTCTGTCTGTAGATGTATTCATGTAATCAAAGTACAGGTCGCAATTATGGCCCGATCTTGACGAAACTTTACACATATCTTTTTTTTTGGCCCAAGGACGATCCCTATTTAATTTGGTTAAAATCGGTTTAAATTTGGATATAGCCCCCATATATATGTTACCCCGATTTGACATGTAAGCGCTGTAAAAACTATATTTTATATCCGATCAGTATGAAATTCAGCAGAAAGAGGTCTCTTATTATACGAATGAACACTGTTAAATTTGGAAGAAATCGGTTCGGATTTAGATATAGCCCCCATATATACGTTACCCCCCATTTATACGTTACCCCCCATTTCACATGTAAGCGCCGCAAAAAATTTATTTTATAACCGATCAGTGTGAAATTCGGCAGAAAGAGGTTTCTTATTACATGAAGGAATACTGCCTAATTCGGAGAAAATCGGTTCAGATTTAGATATAGCCCCCATATATATGTTACCCCCGATTTGACATGAAAGCGCTGTAGAACTGTATTTTAAATCCGATCAGTAAAAAAATTGTCACAAGAGGTTTCTCATTACATGAATTAACACTGCCAAATTTGAGGGAAATCGGTTCAGATTGAGTATAGCCCCCATATATATGTTACCCCCGATTTAACATGTAAGCGCTGTAAAAAGTGTATTTTTAATCCGATCAGTACGAAATTTGACAGAAAGAAGTTTCTTTTTACATGAATGAGTATTCAAAGCAAATCCGTTCAGATTTATATATAACCTCCATATATACGTTCCTCCTGATTTGGTATCAAAGCGTTATAGAAGTTGTACTTTACTTCCGATCATTAATATTTTCCGGAAAGATGTTTCTCAATTTAGGAACGAATTTTGCTTAATTTTGCGATTATCGGCTCAGAAGTAGTTAATATGTTCCTGCCTACTTACCAATTATTCCAAATTATTATCGCAATGACCTTTATCGCATTATTAGGGAGGTGTAGGGTATTATATAGTCAGCCCTGCCCGACTTTCTGCCTTTCCTTACTGGTTGTATTTGGCTTGTATTGTTTATTTAAAACCAAACTGTTTACAACGGCAGAGCTCAAAAGGAACTCGAAAGTTATATTGTGGTACCATCGAATAGTTTTACGTAAAAAGAGAAATAACTAGCCATTTGGTCTGATAAATCGATGCCTTGTTTTGCTAAATTGTAATCAATTATCATTTGAAGCTTCTTGATGTCCTCATTGTTCTTATTCTTTTTTCCAGTGGAAACTTCATTCAAATCATATTTGGTACTTAGCATGAGTACTTCTCTCTTATCACTGCCGATAATACCACCCTTCTTTAGTTTTGGTCCAGTGACATCTTTTGGGTTACCAATTCTGTTCTTTCTTAGGGTTTAAAATAAATGCGCCTATCAAGATAAGGCTCAGCAAGATCCAAGACAATTTGCGTTCTATGAGAAATACCAGGTGTTGGCTGTCCTCTTCTTGCAGAGTCATCTGTTTTACCACAATACACGGAACTGGTGTAAGTGTAACCAAGTGGGTTACAAAGTTTGCATAATTTGCCTCCATACTTATGTGATTTTCCTGGGTTATATTGCCGGAATTGAAGTCTACCACGCCCAGGTATCACACTTTCCACGACAAACGTTTCAGCAGGTTTTCTGGCTGCAGTAAAATTCTGTTCCATTACTTCTAATAAGCAATAACTGAAATCTATTTCTTGACATAATTTTTTTATAAAAATTATCCTTGCTCCAATACTCGTACATGTGGATTGAAGGAAGCTTTACAATTCCCATATACATTCGTGGCTTCCCATTTTTTATGCGAGAATTGCGGTTAACACGAGAAGCATCAATTTTTATTACTGGCATTCAAGTTCGTTTGCTCCACTATTAGCTCGTAAACTTCTTCCGTAACCATAACTTTGAAAATATCTGCTGGCTTTATTGTATTGGAGTTCATGTCGATTATTCCAGATGAAATGTTTGTAGCGAGCTTCCACTAACCGATCTCCAGACATTTCTGGGGACAATATCTCCCTCCTCTTCGCTAGAAGTTTCTGCTGTTTCTAAAAGAACATTAGGTTCGTCTGTATCTCGATCGTCGTCAGCATATGTTTTAAATCGTTTCGAGTTGGACCAATTGCAGAAATGCCACCTAATTGAACCTGAGATCTTCAATAACACCGGGCTATAAATTGAATCATTTGACCCTGTTTCTTAATATATTTTAACATGACTTTAGAACCATTTGTCAGATTTGGTTACAAATTTATTAAACATTTAAAAGTTAACATTCAACATATTCGAAATAAGTTTTTCTTTCTGTTATAGTTTTAAACAGCCAATTTCGAGGACAGTTTAATTAAATTAATTTCAAAGAGTAATGAATATCCATTAAATTTTACTTCTTCAACAATTCAACAAACAATCCATTTAATCTATGATTTCTTTGAAATATGAAAATGAAAGCTATTCTTTGGAGGCAATAGTAAATTACAATAAGTGAATATATGTGTACACAGGCAAAGGACATTAAGTCATTAACGTAGCTGTGATTTTCTATTCGTAATAATACTATGACATTCTTTGAAAGAAATGCTTTCGTCACATATGTACAGCGAATAAATGTAGGTTACTAAGAATTTTACTTTTTACCATTTCAAAGAGTGCATAAAATAATGTTCATGTACATATATTAAGGTTAACATATGTAGTTCTTTTGTCAACGTTTATCTCATAAAGAAAAATGTTGCCTTCTTTTATTTACATCAAAAACTTCGAATTAGAAAAATCACCAAATTCACCGATAAACAATTATTAATTAATCTCTGTCTGAGCGTAAAACATTTACTTCCGTTAACCAATTACTCTAGTTTTAAACATTTCGTTAAAATGCATAACATTTTCAGATGTAGTTTGGTAACAAAAAATATAAAAATTGCCTTTACAATTCGGACTATAATTATTGGAATATAGATTAAATTGAACGAAACATTTTTCTAATCAAATGCAACCATTTCAGTAGAGATGTGTTTGTGAATGGTTTCATTTGAAAAATGTTTCGTTTGCTACGAAAATGGTTTAATTTATTCTGAATATGCTATATATTTTGTTGTTGCAGTTGAACAAATATTTTTTAATATATGTCGTCATCAGAAACGAAGATGGGCATAACAACAAGAAAAATGGGAAAACAGATTTTGTTGGATTTCGGTATACTGCATCAAAATACACACGTCCTGACAAATTTAAAGCGATCAATTATCACAAATAACGAATTTATAAACGAAATTCAAAAGGGCCTAACAACAAATTATTTCTTTATTCATAGCTAAAAAATCCTATTTCACGCAATTTTCACAAACAAGTTATAAATCAAGTTGTTGTGCACTAAAAATACATCGTTATGGATAGGTAATAATATTTTGAAAACTCCGTTTTTTTTAACAAAAACACTTTTCATTTTAATTCGTTTTTTGTTTCTCCTATAAAATTTTTAAATATGATGGTACGCCCGTTCTCGTTTCTGACAACGATAATTTTTAATGCACATAACTTTTATGGCGTGATTCACAGGATTATTTGTAAACCAGTAAGGAAAGGCAGAAAGTCGGGCGGGGCCGACTATATAATACCCTACACCTTCCTAACAATGCGATAAGGGTCATTGCTATAATAATTTGGATTAATTGGTAAATGGGTAGGAACATATTATCTAATTCTGAAACGATAATGCCTAAGTTAAGCAATATTCGTTCCTAAATTGAGAAACATCTTTCTAAAAAATTTTAATGATCGGAAGTAAAATACAACTTATATAGCGGTTTGATATCAAATCAGGAGGAACATATATATGGAGCTTTAATATAAATCTGAACCGATTTTCCCTGAAAACTCATTCATGTAAAAAAACCTCCTTCTGTCGAATTTCGTACTGATCGGCTATAAAATACAGTCTCTACAGCGCTTACATGTCAAATCGGTGGTAACATATATACGGGAGTTACGTCTAAATCTGAACCGAATTTGGCAGTATTCCTTCATGTAATAAGAAACCTCTTTCTGCCGAATTTCGCACAGATCGGATATAAAATACAGTTTTTACAGCACTTACATGTCAAATCGGGGGGCTATATCTAAATCTGAACCGATTTTAACCAAATTCAATAGGGATCCTCCTTGGGCCAAAAAAAAAAAGATATGTGTAAAGTTTCGTCGAGATCGGACCATAATTGCGACCTGTACTTTGATTACAAGAATACATGCACAGACAGACGGACAGACAGACAGACAGACGGACATAGCTAAATCAACTCAGAAAGTGATTCTAAGTCGATCGGTATAATAAACGATGTGTCTATTTCTTTTCCTTTTGGGTGTTACAAACAAATGCACAAAGTTATTATACCCTGTACCACAGTGTGGTGTAGGGTATAAAAAGTCAAAGGTAACTTAAACAGTAAATAAAAAATATTTACAAGTACAATATTTAAAGTACAAAAAATTAAAATATGTATGCCCACAAACATTGCAAAATTTGGGGAAAATCTGTTCAGATTTAGATATAGACCCCGTATATATGTTACACACGATTTGACATGTAAATGCTGTAGAAACCGCATTTTATATCCGATCAGTACGAAATTCGGCAGAGAGGTTTCTAATAACATGAATGAACACAGCCCAATACGGTGATAATCGGTTCAGATATAGATATAGCCCCTATACGAGTATATGTATGTTACATATCCGCTGTATAAACTGTTTTTTTATATCCGATCAGTACGAAATTCAGCAGAAATAGGTTTCTTTTTTCTTGAATTAACACTGCCCAATTCGGGAAAATTTGTTTCAGATTTAGATGTAACACCCATATATATGTTCCTCCCGATTTGGTATCAAAGCGCTTTAGAAGTTGTACAGTGAAACACGGTTATAACGAACACCGGTTATAATGAACTATGCTCAGTTTCCGTGGTCCCAATGACTTTGCCTTCATTTCCCATACAAATTACTATGTTTATAATGAACACGGTTATAACGAACTTCTTGAATAACCAACAAGAATATTTTCCTGCACCCTTCAATGAATGTTCATTCATTTTATTTCATGCAATATTTTTGTGTTTTTACAAAACGCTAAAGTTAAAATTATTTAAACACGCATAATGCTATTTCGCTAAACCTAACTATTTTGTTTTTAAAAACGCAACATGTCAACACTTAAAACAAACAAAACTGATCAGCTGTTTGGTTATGTCAATCGCTAGCAAAGATGGCTTGGACGTTTTAAACAACTTCACAACATAAAATATAAAGCAAATGACAAATGATTGGAAAACAAAAACGCTTCCAAATATTTTAAAACAATATACTAGACGAGACATATTCAATTGTGATGAATGTGCCTTATTCTTCCGTTGCCTTCCCGACAAAACATTATGCTTCAAAGATGACCCTTGCCATGAAAAAGTCGAAGGATCGCATTACGGTTCTTGTCGGCTGCAATGCGGATGGGTCAGAAAAAATGCCATTTCTAGTTATTGGCAAATCAAATAAACCCAGATGTTTCAAAAATGTGAAAGAATTGCCACTAGACTATATGGCCAACTGAAAGCATGGATGACAGCTGAATTTTTTAGTCAATGGGTAGAAAAAAAGCGGCCCTTATATTACACAACTGTACCGCCCATCCATCCATGTCTCTTGAACACATAAAGCTTTTTTTCTTACCACCAAACACAACAAACGTTCTACAACCATGTGATCATGGAATAATTAAAAACATAAAACATCACTATCGTAAAATAATTCTGCAGAAATATTTAACGTCTATTGAGTTGAATGAAAATCTTCCGATAATAACAACATTGGATGCGCTATATTTTTTGACATTTGCATGGGATAAGGTAACTAAACAAACTCGGAGCCACTCATCACCGAGATCGACACGGATTGTATTGAATCTACCGAAGTTACGGATTGGTCTTATAATTTACCAAATGGCCTTACATTTGAAGAATATGTTAGTGTTGACGATGGTATAATTACGACCGAATTTCTAACTGACTCATACATACTTATGGTACATATGGTACGAGTCCGAAGAGGAAGATGAACTGCCAATTCCTTCGAATGAAACTGTAAACAACAGTTTAAAAACAATTCGCACATTTTTAAAATCAAAAGAAAATTCATCCGATGTTTTTCACAATTTCTTAAAATTGGAAAATTTAATTGACAATGAAATAGTAAAGAGCAGAGTACAAAAGAAAATGTCAGATCTTTTCAAATAAGACGTTTTACTTACAAATATGTTTTGAGCAATATGTTAATTCTATAATGATGTATGTTTCCATGTACCCGGAATTATTTTGATTTAAACTTTTATGTTGTGTACTATGTATGTGTAAATTATTTTTTGGTTTGAAGTATATGAATTAATTTATTATTTAATAAACGTACATTTAAAATGTATAAAATCATATATATTTATAAAATGTATTTATAAAAATTGTTATTTTTTTCTGGGTAAGCAATTTTTTTTACTACGGATATAGCGAACTACGTCTATAACGAACATAATTGTGCGGTCCCTTCGAGTTCGTTATAACCGTGTTCCACTGTACTTTAATTCCAATCATTTAAAAATTAGGCAGAAAGAAGTTTCTTAATTTAGGAACGAATACTGCTAAATTTGGGGGAAACCGGTTCAGATTTAGATATAGCTACTACATATACGTTCCTGCCTTCTTAGTATGTATTTAAGCGCTATTGAATGGTTATTTAACGTCCGATGTTTATATAATTTTGCAGAAATTAGGTTTTTGATCAAGTTGATAAATATCTGTTTATCCGATTCTTGATCTATGAAAGAATGCTGCTCACCGCCCTTTTTGGCATTATTGGGTAGGTGTAGGGCATTATACTTTATAGTCGGCCCGTCCTATTTTTTGTCTTTCTTTACTTGTTTTTATCGGATCAGTATAAAATCGGCGGAAAGGGGTTTTTATTTTTTAAATGAACACTGCCAAATTCCGGGGAAATCTGTTCCGATTTAGATACAGCCCCTATATGTGTATGTTCCTCCCCATTTGTTATCAAATCGCTAGAGAAGTTGTACCTTACTTCCGATCATTACATAATTTGGCAAAATGAAGTATCTTAATTTCGAAGCGAAGACTGCCCAATTTTTTTGGAAAGTCTGTTCAGATTTATATGTAGAAACATATATAAGATCCTGCCTATTGAGTATTTAAACACTATTGAAACTGCATTTTTCGTCCGATATTTATGTAATTTAGCAGAAATTAGATTTTTGATCCCAGCTGATGAAATTTTGTTTAAATTATAGATAGTCCCATCTATTTTTTCCTTCCGATACTTGATATATGAAAGAATGCTGCGCATTTTAAAGTTATTTATTTTATTATGGTCAATATCTTCAGCTCTTCTTTGGAATTAACCTTGATAAGGTGGTGCATCTAAGTAATTTGTTAACTGAAACAAACCCAATTATTCCAAAGTATTATCGCAATGCCGCTTTGCAAATTGCTAGGATAGTGAGGGTATTATCGGCCCCGCCCGACTTTCTGTCTTTCCTTACTGGTTTCCTACTGTGAAGTGTTTAACTCCTCTAAACATACTACTTGATACACTGATAGAAAAAGCTTCGTCATTCGTCAAAACTCAGCTAACGTACGGATAATCCTATTGATGAATTTGATCGTCGCCCTGACGAATCTCTGTTTAATCTCTGGAAACTATAGTTTCGAGGGTTATCGTTCGCTCCAGTCAGGCTTACGGATGGACGGACATAAGTAAAATTACTTAATGTGTTCTAAAACGGATTTCCGCCGCATAAACTTAGGGTCTTAGGCCACTCCTTTCATACGTTACCCTTTTGCTATATGTTATATATACACTTATTTGTATTATAAATCAAATAAATCCCCATATTTATCCCCTCACCTTAGAGAGGAGGGTATATATCATTTTTTTTATTTATGAGCACGATTCATCGTAGGGATGATATGTAATCACCCTGCGGGTTTTTTTTATTCCACTAAATAGTTCTTGTTCTAGTATACTTAAACAGAGATTCGTCATGACGACGAACAAATTCATAGATAGGATTATCCGTACGTTAGCTGACTTTTGACGAATGACGAAGCATTTTCTATCAGTGTAGTAGGGCTATGTGAAAACATTAGCCAATGTAAATAATTTCCGACAGACTTCCTTCTTGGTCCGATGAGTCTCTGTGTAAAGTTTGGTAACGTTATTTGCAACTTGTACTACGATTACAATAATGTATGAAGAGAGGGGCAGACATGGCTAACTTGAATGTAAAAATTATTTTAATGGGTCGTAAATGATGTGTCCGTCTGTTCATAAATATATTTTGTGTTAAGAAAACCATTTTGTATTAAGCAGACTATATTTTTCTGTACGTGGGTGCGTATGAGTCATCCATAATATAAATACAGTCACGTATACGTTCCATAGGAAAACATTCCAACAATTGTGCTAAGAGTATAATCTCTCTTAATTATACGGTACACCACCATGTGATACAGGGCATTATAACTTTGTGTATTTGTTTGTAACGTACAAAAGGAGAAGAATTAGACCCATCGTTTATTATTACGATCGACCAGAATCACTTTCTGGGTTGATTTAGCTACAGGGTTTTCCAACAAGAGTTGTTATTTTGAATCACCCGGTATTTCGATAGCTGTCACCTTTGAAGCTTTTATTCTTTGGCATTTGACATGTAGAAACTACGCCATTACTAAAAATGGAACGATACACGATTCAACAATGCATTGAAATTATTAAAATTCACTACAAAAATGGTGAAAATCTTGCAGTCACAGTTCGCAAAACTAAAGCATTTTTGGGTCGTCGTGAAGCACCTTGTCGGACCGCAATACAGAAATTGGTGGACAAATTCGAGCTGTTGGGACAAGTTAGAAATGTGACGAATAAACCCCGTGCACGTCGCTCAAAAACAACGGAGAATATTGCTGCTGCAGCCCAAAGTGTTGAAGAAAACCCAGGTTTGTCAATTCCTCGTTGTTCTTTGAAATTGGAAATTCCACAAACACCTCTTGTTGGAAAACCCTTTATATCCGTCAGTCCGTCTGACCGTCTGTCCGTCCGTCCGTCTGTCTGTTCATATACTCTTGTATGCAAAGCAGGGATGTAACGAATATTCGAAACAGGAGATACAAATATGGAAAACATTTTTAATACTTGAATATCCTGGAAAAGTATTAATTTAGTTCCTTAATTTGTTGGTATAAAGGGTCAAACTATTATTCGCATTCCCTAGAATGTATATTTCACTATTCGCATTCGCAAGAAATATATTTCACTATTCGCTTTCGCATTCGCAAGAAATATATTTCAATATTCACTTTCGCATTCGCTTTCGCTAAAGTCACTTTCGTTACATCCCTAATACAAAGTACAATTCGCAATTATGGTCCGATCTCAACAAAACATTGCACATATCTTTCTTTTGACTCAGTTACGATCTCTATTGAATTGGTTGAAATCGGTTCAGATTTACATATAGCAACCATATACATATATGTACCGCCGATGTGGCATATATGCACCGTATATGCAAAATTGTTTAACCGATCTGTATAAAAGTTGACAGAGAGAAGTCTCTTCATACACTTAAAGACAATACAAAAGTTGAGGAAAATCTGTTCAGATGTAGGTATAGCCCCTATAAATATGTTACCACGATTTTGAATATAAGCGCTGTAGAAATCGTATTATACCTTCACGCTTGTGTAACAAGGGTATACTCGTATATTATTTGATACGGACCAAAAGTGTAACACATCGAATGAGTGATGTAAGACCCGAAGTATGTTCGGCGAAAAACCCGTTTTAGGACATTCTAAGTCATTTGAGCAATGTCCGTCTGTCTGTCTGTTTGGTTGGAGCGCACGATAATTCTCGAAATGAGTAACGGATCGACATCGAATTTGGTACGTGATAATATTTTTTCTATCTCAGGGTAAGTCCACTCCTTATAGTACCTACCTCACAAATGGTTAACATTTAGTGAAATATTGATTGTCTAATATCTTCTATACTACTTATCCAAATCTTCTTAAATTCCACACTTGGTAATAAATAGTTTAACTGTCGCTATCAGGTTAAGAAAAATGGGCGAAGTGGCCCCGCCTCTTTTGGTGCCATCCACATAATGGGACCATTTTGTATAAAGAGTTTAATGCTTATAACTTTAATACTAGTGCATATAAATACTTGGAATTTTATGCCCTGTAATGCTTCTATAGTGCCTTGGGTTCGTTAAAAGATTAGAGTTATTACCACGCCCTATTTGGTGCTTGACACACAAAGAGACCATTCTGTACAAAAACTTAACTGCTAATATCTTTAATACCAGTGCATATAATACCTGAAATTTTGTTCAGTATAATGTACCTACAGTGCGGTATACAATTGCATTATTGCCACGCCCCTTTTGGTATCTCCCACACAAAATCGTCAAATCATACCATTACATAAATACACAAAAACGCTTACAATTCGGTACAGTGCAATGTCTCGGTACAGTGCTGTCTCTCCATTGTCATTAACGAAATCCTATTTAAATTTGTCAACATTGGGATTAAGGTTATAGCATATTCGGACGACGTGTTGAAACTTCTCTCTGGTTTATTTCCGTCCGTGATGAATAATGTCATGAACGGAGCCCTGAAATCACTTGATACTTGGGCCACAATTAGTGGTCTGTGAGTGAATATGGGGAAACCTGAGATGGCGTTGTTCACGACAAGAACCAAATATGATACCTTCAAACTGCCACGATAACGTCGTCAAGAAATATCAAATCACGCGAAGCACTTTGTGGTAATCCTCGACTCAAAACTATTATGGAAACGTAATATGAACCATCGAGCTTCAAAAGCAACCGCTGCATATTACGCCTGTCGCAAAATGTTTGGCAGCCGTTAGGGCCTTAAGCCTAATATGGAACTATGGATGTACACAAGCATAATCAGACCAATACTCACATATGGAGCACTCGTGTGGTGGTCTATAACGGAAAAGAAGACCACTCAAAAGCAACAATATAAAGGGTTTTCCAAGAAGAGGTGTTATTTTGGTATTAAAAAAATGCTATTTTTTGAGATAAATGATCTGATGTTTATTTCATAATAAGGAGGAAGGTGTGCCGTTAATAATGAAAAACAACATCAACCACATGACCACCACGACAACGCTTACAGAACCATATCCTTTTCATGAAATTTTCTATAACCAAATCGCAAAGTGGCTGCCCTATGTCCTCGATAGCCTCACGAATTCTATATTTGAGGTCTTGAATCGACACTGGGCTGTTGGCGTAGACCTTATCTTTCACGTGGCCCAAAGGAAGAAGTCGCAAGGTGTTAAATCACAAGATCTCGGTGGCCTATCGTGATCACCTCTTCGGGAGATAACACGGTCCGGAAACTTTTCCCGTAACAAAGCAATGGTTTCGTTGCTTGTGTGGCACGTAGCGCCGTCTTGTTGAAAGTAAACGTTGTCCAGATCAATACCACCCAACTCCGACCATAAAAAAGCATTAATCGTCTCTGGATAGCGCAATCCATTCACCGTAATTGTTGATCCAACCTCATTTTCGTAAAAGTAATGTCCAATGACCCCGCCGGACCATAAACCGCACCAAACAGTCACACGTTGAGGATGGAGTGGCTTATCAACAATAACTCTTGGGTTTCCGAGCCCCAGATGCGACAATTTTGCTTGTTGACGTAGCCACCGAGGTAGAAATGGGCCTCATCAGTCAAGATGATTTTGTATCATTCGTATCATTTTTTGATCGTTTTGTATCGCTCGATGATCGTGTATCGTTCCATTTTTAGTAATGGCGTAGTTTCTACTTGTCAAATGTCAAAGAATAAAATCTTTAAAAGTGACAGCTACCGAAATACCTGGTGATTCAAAATAATACCTCTTGTTGGCAAACCCGTTAGCATACAATGATCTGTATGAATCGGGGTGACAGGGGCAATGCGTACTTATCCTCCCGAAGCCCTCAACACGATGAGACACATATTGTTAATAGATATACACATAAAAGCTAGTGCGGTATGCACGGCCTCAAGATTACACGGAAAGATAGAACATACGGACCTGCTTGTATTCTTCATAAACTCCCCGGAGAAATAATAACAACAGTAGACTACAGCAATCCCGCAATTACCTTCGAATAGCCATTTGAAATCAAATTCCCTGAAGAAAAGAATGGGATAGCGGAACTCCGTTGCCGGGATACGACACCAAGGTATACACAGACGGCACCATATTATCTGTGGAGTTGGCCCAGGTGTCATCTCCCAGGAGGCGGACATATCACTCTCATTAAAACTTCCTGAATATTACAGTGTGTTTCAGGCGGAGATACTGGCGTAAAAAAAGCCTGTAATACAAGTATACCACAGCAGAATCATACAACAGATCGTATACGAATATTTGTTGATTGTCAAGTGGCTCTCCTAGCACTCAAATCCAACATCGCCACATCAAGACTTTTGAAAGACTGTAAGGACGAACTTGCTAAGTTAGATCGTGTGGCACTAGTAGTTATCTCCTGGATCCTAGGTTTTGGGGGACTTAGAGCAATTAAAAGCAACTAGCTAGAAGGGAATCATCTTCTTACGAATACAAAATGGCTTCAGTCAAAACGCCTCTGGGAGTCGTTAAAAACAATATCTTAAATTACTACCTGAAACGAGCAGAGACCAGGTGGGATAGGACTGAAGCATGTCGAATATCCAAAAGTCCCACAATACAACCTTCAACGAACAAAGTTTCTGATCAGACTATATCGACGGAACTTGAATGGACTAATCCCGGTGCTAACTGACCACTTGCCAATTGTATACCAAGAGAAGCGTTTTAAACATCATTACAATGACCACTGTCGCTGTTGCCACAATGAGGAGGAAGAGGAGAAGGTTGAACACCTTATTTTTTTTCCTGCCCAGCACTAATACAACTGAGAACTTAAAGCTTTAGGTCAACCGTTGCTTCATAACTTCATCGAGGCGATAGTTCTGGGAGACCTCGTAAAATACTTCAATTTATCAGGCTGGATATAAAAACAGTAAGGAAAGAAAGAAAGTAGGGCGGGCCGACTATACAATAGCCTACACCATTTTGCTAGAGCAGAATAAGCACGCATATATTTGATCTAAATTTGAAACGAGTACCTTGAAACTCGTACAATCAGCCAAAGGAACATGAAATCACTTCTTTTTTAAATAACATAAAAATTGTTTGAAAAATGTAGTTCTGCCAATCCTAAAATATATAACCGAAATAATTAGAACTAAAACCGAACCTTCCTTCTTACAATTTTCGTAACAGGGGTCTGTATCATACATCTTGTACAGCTAAATCGGAAGGAACATATATAAATATATGGGGGCTATATCAAAATCTGAACCGATTTTCATTAAATTTAGCCGCCTATATTAATGCCAATTTTTACCTCGATATGGTGTAAAATGCACCTTCTATAGGCCTTAGAAGCTAAATTGGAGGGAAAAATTTTTCTCTGCCAATTTTTATCTCGATCTGGTGTAAAATACACCTTCTATAGATAGGCCTTAGAAGCCAAATCGGAAGGAACAAACACATATATGGGGGCTGCATCTTAATCTGAACCGCTTTCCACTAAAAATAGTAGTCTTTATTAATGGGTGAAAGGACTTGTCTCTGCCGATTTTTACCTCGATCTGGTGTAAAATACAACTTCTTTAAACCTTAGAAGTCAACTCGAAAGTAAAATATAACGGGTGATCCAAGTAGAGATACTTTTTTCAATAGCCTTTTTTTGACAGATCACGTTTGAGTCGTGTCATGCTGTCATGTTATTTGTGTTAAGTATTGTTTGGCATTTCATCATGGAAAGACTTACGCCTGAACAACTTTTACAAATCGTTCAACTTTATTACGAAAATTCACGTTCTGTGAGGAATGTGTTTCGTGCACTTCGCTCAACTTATGGTCTACATAATCGGCCTACTGAGTGTACTATTCGCAACACCATTACGCATCTTGATACCCAGCATTCATTACTGGATAATATTCGTCCGAATATACCAGGTCCAGCACGCAGTGAAGAAAATGTAGCGGCCGTAGCTTAGATTGTACACGAAGACCGTGGAGAGTCGATTCGGCGCCGTTCGCAGCAACTCGGACTGATGTATTGAACGATTTGGCGCATTTTACGTCGAGATCTTAAATGGAAAGCATACATAATACAGCTTGTGCAAGAAGTGAAGCCGCCCGACCTTCCCAAGCGACATCGCTTCGCCCTATGGGCTCTTGAAAAGTTCCAAGAAGATCGGACGTTTTGGAGCCAAATTTTGTTCAGCGATGAGGGCCATTTCGGGCTCAATGGGTATGTAAACAAGAAAATTGCCGCATTTGGGACGAAGAGCAACCTGAAGATATTCAAGAGCTGCCACTTCATTAAGAAAAAACAACGGTTTGGTGTGATTTGTGGGCCGGTGGAATCATCGGTCTATATTTCTTCAAAAATGATGCCGGTGAGAACGTAACCGTCAATGGCGACCATTATCGTGCCATGATAACCGACTATTTGATGCCTGAAATTGAAGCTCGTGATCTCGGCGACATTTGGTTTGAACAAGACGGTGCCACTTCCCACATCAATAATTTCACGTTTTGGGCCGGTCGATTGGCCACCAAGATCGTGTGATATCACACCGTTAGACTTTTTCCTGTGGGGATATGTAAAGTCTAAAGTTTATGCGGACAAACCCGCTTCGATTCAGGCCTTGGAGCAAAACAAGGCCTGAATCAAGGCCTGGCGTGTCATTCGCCAGTTACCAGTCGAAATGCTCGAACGAGTCATAGAAAAATGGACTCAACGGATGGACCATATGAGACGTAGCCGCGGCCAACATTTGATAGACATAATCTTCAAAAAATAAATGCCAAAGAATGTTCTTTCAAATGATAATAAACATTCCCCATTAAATTTGAATTTTCTGTGTTTTTATACCCTACACCACACTGTGGTACAGGGTATTATAAGTTTGTTTCACGGCAGATGTTTGTAACACCTGAAAATAACACAGCTAGACCCACCTTAAAGTATACCGATCGACACAGAATCAGTAGGTGAGTCGATTTAAGCATGTCCGTCCGTCCGTCCGTCCGTCTGTCCATGTAAAGTTGTTCGTCGACTACAGGTCGCAATTTCACTCCGATCTTTGCAGTTTAGAGTATTTCGCAGCTGTTAAGATCGCTATCGAATTTGGTTGAAATCGGTTCCGATTTAGATATAGCTCCCATATATATCTTTCGTCCGATTTGGCCCTTTAGTCCTATAGAAGCTGTATTTTACATCCAATCGTTTTGAAATTTAGAATGGAAGAGTTTCGTGATCCATGAACCAACATTGCCGAATTTGAAGAAAATCGGTTAAGATTTAGCTATAGCTCCCATATATATGTTTCGTCCGATTTGGCCCTTTAGTCCTACAGAAGCTGTATTTTACATCCAATCGTTTTGAAATTTAGAATGGTAGAGTTTCTTGAGCCATGAACCAACATTGCCGAATTTGAAGAAAATCGGTTAAGATTTAACTATAGCTCCCATATATATGTTTCGTCCGATTTTGCTCTTTAGTCCTGTAGAAGCTGTATTTTACATCCAATCATTTTGAAATTTAGAATGGTAAAGTTTGTTGATCCATGAACCAACACTACCGAATTTGAAGAAAATCGGTTAAGATTTAGCTATAGCTCCCATATATATGTTTCGTCCGATTTGGCTATTTAGTCCTATAAAAGCTGTATTTTACATCCAATCGTTTTGAAATTTAGAATGGTAGAGTTCCTTGATCCATGAACCAACACTACCGATTTTGAAGAAAATCGGTTAAGATTTAGCTATAGCTCCCATATATATGTTTGCTCTTTAGTTCTGAAGAAGCTGTATTTTACATCCAATCATTTTGAAATTTAGAATGGTAGAATTTCTTGATCCATGAACCAACACTACCGAATTTGAAGAAAATCGGTTAAGGGTTAGCTGTAGCTCCATATATATGTTTCGTCCGATTTGGCCCTTTAGTTCTGTAGAAGCTGTATTTTACATCCAATCATTTTGAAATTTAGAATGGTAGAGTTTCTTGATCCATGAACCAACATTGCCGAATTTGAAGAAAATCGGTTAAGATTTAGCTATAGCTCCCATATATATGTTTCGTCCGATTTGGCCCTTTAGTCCTATAGAAGCTGTATTTTACATCCAATCGTTTTGAAATTTAGAACGGTAGAGTTTCTTGATCCATGAACCAACATTGCTGAATTTGAAGAAAATCGGTTAAGATTTAGCTATAGCTCCCATATATATGTTTCGTCCGATTTGGCCCTTTAGTCCTATAGAAGCTGTATTTTACATCCAATCGTTTTGAAATTTAGAATGGTAGAGTTTCTTGATCCATGAACCAACATTGCTGAATTTGAAGAAAATCGGTTAAGATTTAGCTATAGCTCCCATATATATGTTTCGTCCGATTTGGCCCTTTAGTCCTATAGAAACTGTATTTTACATCCAATCGTTTTGAAATTTAGAATGGTAGAGTTTCTTGATCCATGAACCAACATTGCCGAATTTGAAGAAAATCGGTAAAGATTTAGCTATAGATCCCATATATATGTTTCATCCGATTTGGCTCTTTAGTTCCAATCGTTTTTATACCCTACACCACACTGTGGTACAGGGTATTATTTAAGTATAAACTGTCCCAAAAGTAAATTTATGTAAACAATTTATGCATGAATTACAAAATTTATATATCAGAGTTATTCAATATTACGAGATTGGTGTAGGGTATTATATGGTCGACAACGCCCGACTTTAGCCTTTCCTTACTGGTTTTCTTTAGAAACGTGGGGAACCTCGAAATGGATCACGCTATATATAGCGGGCCATATCTAAATCTGAACCGATACTTACTAAATAGCGGCCTATATTAACGGAGAAAGTGACTTGTCTATGCCAATTTTTCTCTCTAAAATTTAATTCTTAAAGCAATAAAAACCACAAAAGTCAATGTATAGAAACTGATTTGTACCCGATATTATTCATATGCCAGCCATTATGTAGTGTACATAAGATTCGAAATGGCCGATATTAAAGCCGTCTTTACATCTTTATATTTGTTAAAGTTTGACATGGTCTCTCTTCACCATCCCGATTTTTACCTTTGATACAAATGCGTTAAGTTCCTTTGTATGCAATTTTGCATCCTCAACAAATATACCAACAAGAAGCAATACATTTTATTAATTTAATTAAATACCGGTATAAATTCGTATGTACCGAATTGCGAAAAGACACAAAGAGAAGAGTAAATATTTACCAGTTGCGTGAGAAACGTAATACTCGGAAATGGGATAAAGGTCGAATTTAATTTGCAGAACTAATTGGAATATTTCAACACCGAAAATATTCTAATGAATTTTAAATAACACATACATACTCATATAGTCACATTTTATGTTACGAGTTTATCCGGAATTTATGGCTTCGTTGAACAAAAGTAGAAGCATTGCAGAACAAGTTGATATGCGTTGGTGTATGGCTATATATTTCAACGGATTACAGCTAATTAAAATCAGTTTAAAGATGAACTTATTTTGTATTTGTAGGATTACAATGTGGAACACCAAAAAAAAACAAGGTTCTAACAACGGATTCTGATGGAGGAGGTAGAAAAAGAATATACGTGTATCGGCATTATGAAGTTTACTTATGGGGGTAATTTTAGAGGTGTGTCAATATTTCCCACCTGTTCACATTCTTATGATGACTCGGATATGATCAGCAATATTAGTTAAAACACAACGAGGAACATTTTCGTGGAACATTTTAACCTTTCTAGCTACTCCAATAACGGTAGTTTGTATACCCTCCACTATAGGATGGGGGTATATTCATTTTGTCAATCCGTTTGTAACATCACTAAATATTGATCTGAGACCCCATAAAGAATATATATTTTCAATTGTTGTAAAATTATAAGACGATTTAGCCATCTCCGTCTGTCCGTCCGTCAGTCTGTTGTAGTTACGCTGAAGTCTACAATAATTGAGATAGATGACTGAACTTTGGTATATATACTTCTTATAGCTGCAGGTAACTTGGGATTAAAAATGGGCAATATCGGTCTATACAAGTATATTCTTTTTTCAACCCCTCTTTCAACCCCATTGTGAGATAGAACCTGGTGACTTTCGAAAAAGTTTCATTTAATCCCGCATTGTACTTTAATATACATACCCAGCAAAAAATAAAAGAAGTACTTCCAAAAGAATAACATTATAGGTACTTCCAATTCATAAGTATGAACATTTTTTCGGCATTTAATGAAGTTCTTCTAAATAACTAACCAAAATGTAATTTCGGAATATAAATTATTAACCCAAGAATGCATAATTTTAAAACGAGTGGATGTAAAATGAATCTTGTGAAGTGATAAAAGTCCAGATCGGAAGGAACATATGTATGAGGGCTATGATATATATGTAAAATACTGCGTCTATAGTGCTAAAGGGTAGAAATATATATTTATATGGCGGCTATATCAAAATTAGTGAATGGTTCTGGAAGCTAGTCGACTTTTTCATCAATTTAATTTCGTTTCAGACCTACAAGTCGAATTTTTCATAGCCGATTAAAATAACATATAGTCATTTCAAAGTATGCTGATTTTCTTCGAAATATGTTAAATTTTGGAATTGTAAAGGGCCCTCCAAATAACTTTTTTTTTTGAAAATACTATAAAAAAAACTACTGAATATTTTCTCAAATTTCTTTTTTTATTTGAAAGTACAATCCTTCCGGTTAATAATGGAAAATAATTTCATTCAAATGGCTGCCTCGGCTGGCCATGCAGTAGCATACACGATCGGTCCAATTTTTAAGCACATTATCGATTGTGTGCAGCTGTATTTCACCAACGGCTTCACGAATATTGTTCTTTAAAGCGTCAATTGTCTCTGGCTTGTCGGCGTAACACTTATCTTTGAGGGCACACCACAAATAATAGTCCAACGGTATCAAATCGCAGCTCCGAGGTGGCCAAACGACATCACCTCTGCGGCTGATAATGCGATCTTCAAAAACAGGGCGCAAAACATCGAGTGTAGCTTCGGCTGTATGGCACGTAGCGCCGTCCTGTTGAAACCAAATGTTGCCAATATCCTCTTAAATTTTTGTGAACAAAAAATCGTTCAACATGGCCCGATAACGATCGCCACTAACGGCCACTCCTTGCTCATTTTCGAAGAAAAATGGCCCAATTATGCCTCTGGACCAAAATCCGCACCAAACAGTGACTCGTTTTGGGTGTATCGGCTTTTCAATGTATGCGTGCGGGTTTTCTGTGCCCCAAATGCGACAATTTTGCTTGTTTACATACCCGCCAAGATCAAAATGAAAATCAAATGAAAATCAAAAATTTAAAATCAAAATTTTCAAATTAATGTCGCAATATTTCCCAGCGTTGTTCAAGCGTATACACAACCATATTCGTTCAGCGGAGGGATAAAACTAATTATCTGCCAAATCAGACATGAGCTAAGTGTTACAATTCACGAAATAAGCACTAGTTGAACAAAAAACGTTAGATGGCGGACCCTTTGGTACATTGAATTGCGATAAAAACTGAATTTATTAACAACACTTTATACTTTCCAAAAATGTTAATATAGCGTCACCAGAAATGCCCAAGAGCGTAACCCTCAAAAAATGAAAATTCGTTTTTCGTCAAAAAATCACGATTTTATTCAAGAAAAAAAGACGTAACATCAAGTGCTCGTTTTTGATCAAGAACAAAAGGCGTAGGTTTAGGTTTAGGTTAGGGTGGCAGCCGTATTTTTTTACAAGCTCACATAGACCAGTTTAGGTCCCTAGTGTTACCACGGGCTGAAATGCCCCTCAACGAAACCAACCTGTTTGATATATAAATTTATCGATAGTACGAATATCAGTACTGGAAAGATCTGTTAGGCTGCCTAAAAAGGCCGACCCCAGTATATCCAGTCGTCGTTTACTCAAAGCGGGACAGTCGCAAAGCGAGTGCTCAATGCTCTCCACTTCTTCCTCATCTCCACAGCTTCGGCAGAAGTCATTGGACTCAATACCCAATCTTTTGGCGTGTTCGCCGATCAAGCAGTGTCCGGTCAGAACCTGTACTAACGTAGACAATCGTTTCCTCTCTAGTGCGAGGAGATATTTTGACCTTCTCAGGTCATACCTTGGCCAGATTTGTCTAGCTATCCTGCAGGTGCCGATTTCTGTCCATCTATCGTTGGACTGACCCTAGACATGCTGTTATGCGTCTTCTGGTGAGCAGACTTTGAATTAGTCTAATCAAACTAGTGTTAACTTTTAGATGTGAGAGTGCCGCAATTACCGCATCGGAGTGAATGTTGTTAAAAGCCCCTTCTATGTCAAGAAATGCCACCATGGTGAATTCCTTGAAATGCAGGGACGATTCGATAGTGCTCACAAGTTCGTGCAGGGCTGATTCTGTAGACTTGCCCTTGTTGTAAGCATGTTGGTTCCCCGACAGGAGTTTTGTATCCAGGTTTTCCCTAATGAAATGATCTAAAAGTCTTTCCAGACCTTTCAATAGGAACTGAAGTATTTTGGCCTAGTGTGTGATATCTTTCCCGCTTTAGGTGTGAATACCTCTTTGGTATCCCTCCATCGATTCGGGACGTATGAAATCCTGATACAGCCTACATAAATTTTCTCCAGTCAGGGGATATTGTACTTTAACATTTTCTGCATTTCTGCTGGAGTGATGCCATCTGGTCCAGGTGACTTGAAGGGCTCAAAGCTGTTAATAGCCCAGCTTATTCTGGATCTCTCAGTCAAGAAGCTAGCGACGCTCGCAGTCCACTCGCACTCTTGTTGGTCCTGCTGATCCTCGGGTTCTGTTACAGAGTTCCCCGGGAAATGTGTGTCGAGCAGTACATTGAGCGACTGCTCGCTGTTTTTGGTCCAGTTATTTGCCTCATCCTGTAAATATCCCACTGTACAGGGTGAAGCAGATAATATCTTCCTCAGCCTAGCGGCGTCGGAGACCTTTTCCACTTCACCACAGAAGGTATACCAAGAGCGCCTTTGCGCCTTTCTAAGCTCCTTCTTATAGATCTTGAGTTGCTCTTTATAGGCATCCCAATCATTAGCGACCCCAGTAGATTTAGCCTTATTGAATAGCTTGTTGCAGGTCTTTTTCATAGCCGTTAGCTCAGAAGTCCACCATTGGGGTTTAGTTTTACCCTTGTACCTTGTTTTTGGACAGGCTTCTTCAAGGGATCTATTGAATGATATGGTGATATGATCGACCAGATTATCCAGACCGGCTTTGTCATTCGGTTCGTACAGAAGTTTAGAGTTGAGGACTTTCTTGAAATTCTTCTCATACAGATGCCACTTTGTCTTCCTAACATTTCTGTGGACGGCGGGTTTAGGCGCATTTTCCGCGAGTTTGAACTCAATATAATGGTGATCTGAGAATGAGTGGTCGTCCAGTACATTCCACCCAATAATTTTGTCTGACAGCCGGTCAGTAGCAAACGTTACGTCGAGTACTTCTTGTCTGTCTTTAATTGTGAAGGTCGGTTTATTACCTATGTTACAAATACTAAGATTGGTAGTTAGAATAAAGTCAAGAAGCGAATCACCCCTATTGTTTATATCCGTACTACCCCAGATAGTATGATGAGCGTTCGTGTCTGCGCCAATAATCAGCTCGAGCTCGTCAGACGTTGCTTCTTCTACTACTTCCCTGAATAGAGCAGTCGGTACTACAGATTCATAAGGCAAGTAGCTGGAGACCACCCAATATATGCGATTACCGATCTCCAGGCTAGCAGCTGTTTGGTCTTTACCACTTAAATTAGTCAGGAGAAAGATACTTAGATCTTTCCTGGCCAAAATGCAGGTTCTTGGAGTGCCTTCACAGCTGGCCACAAGCAGTTTAAAGTTGGGTGTCCTAATACCGCACACCCTTCCTCCCACTACGTAGGGCTCCTGTATCAGGACGATGTCTACTGCGCCTGTTGACAGGCGCAGCAATAGAGCCGCTGAGGCTGCTTTAGCGTGATGGAGGTTAATCTGTAGAATTCTTACCATCATTGGTAATTGACAGATTAACATCCACCCCGACAAGGGTGTTATCGAACTCTTCGTCCGTATCGTCGAGAAGCATGTCCCCGCCAGATGCGTCAAAGAGTCCGGAGACTCCCATCAGCCTCTCTGTGTCCAAAGTAGAGCTTTCGTCCTCACAGAAGTACGTTACAGATCTTCTGTTAGAGTTGGAGTCACGAGAAATAATAGGCGTGGGTACCTCCGCACTTCCAGAAAGTGCCACGGTGGACGACTCACCTTCTGCAGTGGGAGCTATATCCTGCTTGTATATATTCAAGACTATAGTCTCGAAGCCATATTGTAGGGTTGCACTTGCACTTTGTATATGGGAGGTGGATTCAGCGTTTAGGATAAGATTGACCTGCCGCTTTTTACCATCCGCCTCACCCACCTTGCTGATTCTCCAATTATGGGCCGGCAGACCAGGATTGGAATCTTTTATTATTTCTAAGATGTCAGCCGGGTTGGAGGGCTCTTCTGTAACCCAGGTGATGGCTCTAGGGTGACTAGGGATGTTGTTTTTTTCGACAACATCCAACTGGGCACCCGGCCACACCTCACCCGCTCGACTCAGAGCAGCCTTATAAAGGTCTACTGATCTGGCATCACCGAAATATAAGAGCTTTACTCTCCCCTGATGACATCCTGCATCGTTGCAGATTGGTGGTTTGCCCGGCATTTCTCTACGGACATCGAGGTAGTGAGCCATAATGGCTGATTGTACATGACTCCATTTGTCCTTGAGGATGGATCCATCCTCACTACTTCTGTCTATAACAGCCATCACTAGACTCTCCTTCGCCACTTCATTGAAGGGCTTGGTGAGTGTCCTGTTGATGGTGACATTAGGGCCTCTTGCCTTTTTCGAAGGCAGGGGTTCATCAGGTGATCTGATTCGTTTTACTTTATTAGCCGTTAACACAGCTGAATTTGTGGCTCTTTCAGCCGACTCATTGGCCTTAGAAGCATCTATGACGACTTTATCCCAGGTAAGTGACTCTTTTTGTTTATCGGTAAGAGCCGAAACCTCAACAGCCTCCAACTTCGTCAAAACTCTGAGCGCTACACGATGCTCATTGTGCTTCCGTTTTGACGGTCGGACATGACGTTTTCCCCTCACCGCACCACCTGTTGTGAGTACTTGGGGGAGATTTTCACCATTTTTGGTGTGGTCGGCTTTGGCCAAGACCAACGGACAGACAGTCGGACGATTGGGGAACCGCGCTCCGTCGGAACACGAAAGCATCCCCGTCAAGAGAATTTATTTTAATTTTGTCTGTATTAGACCGTAATAGGTACTACGATGTAGGCCTTACAGACTTTGTACAGATTTTTGCTATTGCGTAATAGGTACTGGTAACTATCCGATATGTGATAAACACGTCCGTTCACTGCGAATGATCAGCAACGAATCAACAAAAGGCGTAACTCACATTGTTTTAGACAGAACGTACTGTATTCATCTATTTAACCTTTGTAGTTGTTTTCTTGTTGCTGTTTTGATTTTTGTAAATCGTGTTTGACACCTATTTTAGATGCAAAATTCTGTATGGGTCTGTATTAAAATTTGGCCTTTATCTGAAGGGTATCCATTTTTTTATCAAATTTCGCAGTGTTCTATAAACTTATCTCTGCCAAATTTAATAATGATCTGATGTAAAACATGAAAACACATTTTTCCAACCTTTCTAGTGACCGTTTATTCTCGGATTAAAAAATCCTTCAAATCCTGATATTCAAATAGTTGAAAGATTTTTGATCGTTCGCCGTAGGCGAAAGAAATACGGATTGTTTTTCAATTTCAATACGAATTGTCTTGTCCCAAAATAAAGATATGTACAAAATTTCTTTGAGATCGGACTATATTTGTGACCTGCACGTAGATTACAAGAATGCATGCACAAACTGACATAGCTAAATCGGTTCAGAAAGCGATTCAAAGTCGATCGGTATAATAAACGATGGTTCTATATATCTCTTCTCATTTTTGGTGTTAGAAACAAATGCATAAAATCATAATAAATAGTACCACAGTGTGGTGTAGGTTATAATTAAATAATTTTAAAAGAAATTATGGTAATTAAATATACCATACCATACATACTGTACCACACTGTGGTACTTTACTACTCTCTGAACCGGGGCTGAATGTTAATTACACTATGGGGTCACACTTTTCAAGAGCCATCTACACCATACAGATTACAGACATCTTCAAATGTCCTAAACATACATACATATATATGATCGTTGATCTCTTTGGCCAATAGTATATTATTTATACGTTCCCTTCCCTATGTCAACATTTGTATTCCTTTAAAATATGAAATCTCTGGACCCAAAGATGTTAATAAGAACGACATACATTCATCAAATAAATACAACACCAAAAAAGTAAATCTTACAGTGCTTTAAAAGAGTTGTGCAAAAGTGGTGACAAAGAAGTACTTCCCCGGCACGACAACCCCTTGTTAAATTCATTGGTGAAAATCCAAATTGCAACAACTTCCGGATCATACGTTGGGGATTTTTATTGCTTCTTTGGATGCTCTTTTTTTGCTGGGTATACATATAAGAAACGTTTAAATCATAATCTCAATAATCTTTGATACACGGCATAATAATAGGAGCGTACATATAATTTCCTACGGGCCTTAATTATGTCCGGATAAAATCCGTTTTAGGATATTTTCGGCCTGTTTCTGTATTTCTAACGAAAGTCTCTGCGAACGAAAACCAGTCACTCACTTTCGTCAGGAATTTGGTTTCTCTGAGGTTCGTTCGTTCCTTCGCCTGGCCTTGCGTCAATGACGTTAGCAATTTACCAATTGGAAAAAAATTTAATTGCCATATCAATAATTTCACAACTTCCGGTCTAAAAAAGCAAACATTTTTGTATGGTCGACCTTAGAAAATACACCTCTGTAACCATTACACTAGCGGTGGCCAAAAATCAACCCTGTGTGGGTCAGTTGAGCTGATGCAACACTCTCATTTCTTTCTCTCTCTCTTTCCCGTCTCTCTCATTGTGCACTGATGAATTTTTTCCATCTCAGCGAGCTGCCAATGTTGACTTCTTTATGCTTAAATATGTATACTTAAGTGTACAATTTTATTACTATTTAATTTTTTACCATATTTATATTGATATCTACTTATTTTTTGCTTTTAATACCGATTTTTTGCTATTGTTCCTATCAGTCGACAAATAAAATAAAGTGACTCGATCTGACATTTGTGTTCGCACAGGTGACAGCAAAGAGAGGTAGAGAAACCAAAATTTACACTGAAATGATTACGTTTTCGTACGAGTTAATTTTCGTGCGACTTGTCGTTGTGATTGTGGTTAGTGAAACCCAAATCAGCTGTTTGTCGTCTGGCAGGCGAACGAAAGCAACATTTTAAGTTACAGAAACAGGCTGTGTAAGTCTATTTTCTCTAAGAATGGTTTTAGGTAAACAAAAATAACTAAACAGTAATCTAAATTAACAAACAAATGCACAAAGTTATAATACCCTGTACCACAGTGTGGTGTAGGTTATAAAAATGTTCATAATGCTCACTGTAAAATTACTTCAGATATTTCGATTTCTAAACATGGCGCCATATTACCTATGCCACGGCCACTTATTCGGTATGTTCCAATTTTTGTTGTGTCACACTTATTGATGGCAAATACATACTTCCATGGTAAATATAAAGACAAATCGTGGAATATTTCTACTGACATTTCCTGGCGGTTGTATGAATGGGCCCAGCGTAATAGTCCGATCACGACAATTTTTTACCCAAACACGTAGACTACCTACCAGCAGATGTATATGTAAATATTTTCAGCATTCTAACTCCAAATTTATGGATATATATTTGCATATATATGTTTTTAAAAAATCGGATCAAAAAATAAGGAAGTTTATTTTTTCCTCCGGGGAATATGTATACATAGACAAATGCACACAGTTTCTGTGAATCCATTACATTATTATACCCTACACCACACTGTGGTACAGGATATTATAAGTTTGTTTCACGGCAGATGTTTGTAACACCTGAAAATTACACAGCTAGACCCACCTTAAAGTATACCGATCGACTCAGAATCACTAGCTGAGTCGATTTAAGTTCTGAGTCCGTTCGTTCTAGCTGGGTCCGATCGTTCTGAAATTTTGCAGTTTAGAGTATTTCGCAGCTGTAAAGATCCCTATTGAATTTGGTTCAGATTTAGATATAGCTCCCATATATATCTTTCGTCCGATTTGGCCCCTTAGTCCTATAGAAGCTGTATTTTACATCCAATCGTTTTGAAATTTAGAATGGTAGAGTTTCTTGATCCATGAACCAACATTGCCGAATTTGAAGAAAATCGGTTATGAGTTAGCTATAGCTCCCATATATATATTTCGTCCGTTTTTGCTCTTTAGTCCTGTAGAAGCTGTATTTTACATCCAATCATTTTGAAATTTAGAATGGTAGAGTTTCTTGATCCATGAACCAACATTGCCGAATTTGAAGAAAATCGATTAAGATTTAGCTATAGCTCCCATATACATATATGTTTCGTCCGATTATGCTCTTTAGTCCTGTAGAAGCTGTATCTTACATCCAATCATTTTGAAATTTAGAATGGTAGAGTTTCTTGATCCATGAACCAACACTACCGAATTTGAAGAAAATCGGTTAAGATTTAGCTATAGCTCCCATATATATGTTTCGTCCGATTTGGTCCTTTAGTTCTATATAAGCTGTATTTTACCTCCAATCGTTTTAAAATTTAGAATAAACAATTTATACATGAATTACAAAATTTATATTTCAGAGTTATTCGATATTACGAGAGTGGTGTAGGGTATTATATAGTCGGCCCCGCCCGCCTTTAGCTTTTCCTTGCTGGTTTTTTTTTAACATTGCTACGTCAACAAATACCAACAGGAAACAATACAAGAGGAACAAAGGAAATTGCATTGCAATTTAATATACAGAAAAACTTTTTATAACGAAACTATTGTAAAGGATTTTTTTAAATTTACATGGTCGAATTTACTGCGATGGTGTTAGTAGTTATTTCTAACATTGTCATAAATTTTATTTATCAACAACATAACTTTGTTGAATAACAAAAAGTTCGAAAAATATTCCAGAGCAAGTTGATTGTTGCAAAACAAGCATCAGTCTTGTAAAATGCTTCCAAGGATTACCTACAATTCAAAAAATTAAAGCAAAGTTCATTTGTTCAAAGAGTTATGTACTTATATTGTTTATCAGGGTTGTGTATTGTTCGTTGTTAATAAGAAATGTAAGCATTAAGTAAAAACATGTCATGTCCTTTAATAAAGTTGTATATACCCTGACTTTAGTGCAGGAGGGTACACATCGCCTTTTACTAGGGGCCAAACGTGTTACACATGGAAGGAAAAGAGCTAGTCCCATCATTTCTTATACCGATCGATTTGGAATCACTTTCTGACTCGATTTAACCATGTCCGTCTGTAGACGTATCGTTGTAATCAAAGTGCAAGGCGTATTTATGGGCCGATCGGGACGAAATTTTGCACAGTAATCTTTTTTGGCCCAAGAACTATTATTATTGAAATTGGTGAAAATCGTGTATGTGTCATATATATAAAATCATTGTGTTTTTAACCCACCGAACAGTGGGGTGAAATCGGATTTAGTGAAATATTGGTTCTTTAATTACTTCTATACTACTTACTCGAATCTTCTGAAATTCCACACGTAGAATTAGCTTATTAGTCGCTTACAGCGCAAGAAAAATGGGCGAAGTTGCCACGCACCTTTTGCTACCTCCCACGCAAATGTACCATTTTTCACCAATGTTAACTGCTTATAGCTTTAATATCAGTTCATACAAATTATTGAATCTTTGTAGTGTGTAATGTTTTTATAGTACCTAGAGTCCATAGCAAATTGGGCGTTATTGGTACTCCCATTTTGGTACCTCCCACACAAATGGACCATTTTGAATCAAAATTGAAAAGCTTATAACTTCAATATTAGTACATACAAATACATGAAATTTTGTACAGCGTATTGCTTCCATAGTACCTAGAGACCAGAGAAATGTGTGAGTTATTGGCAGGCCCCCTTTTTGGTACCTCCCACACAAATGGACCATTTTGTAACAAAAGTCGATAGATAATAACCCTAATACCAGAGAATACAAATACTTGAAATTATGTACAGTGTAATGCTTTTATAGTACCTACTGTCCAGTGAAAAATGGGCGTCATTGGCACCCCTATTGGTGTTTCCCACACAAATGGATTATATTAATGCTTGACAATAGTTGATATATAATAGTTTAGTTGATTGATAACAGTTTCATTAAAACAATAAATAAATAAATTTAAAATTTTTTCGGACTGAAGGCGAGGGGATTCGTGAGTCGGTTTACCCGACTGAACTTTCTTACTTGTTTTCATATTATATTGAGCTGAAGCACAAGTCAAGATAGCAGTTACCAAGTGTGGGGCATACATATACACACAAAAAGGAGCATAGTGGCACTATGTAGCAGTGATCAGTATCTGATAACATTAGAGGGTGTTTGGTTTTGCCAGGACATTCCCAGATGCAAGATGCTGGGATGACTATTGAATTCAATAAAGATGGTTTCAAAGTCAGCCAAGTAATCAATGTATTTAAGTGTGAGAGAAATGTACCTTACGACAAGTAATTCATCGTGAGGTTTGATTTTCAATATGATTTCCTTTAGTGATTACGCGTGACTCATATCAAACTGCTTTGCCATTTTTGTTCAGTATCGTTTGGCAAGTTATCATGGAATGATTCACACCTTCAACAGGACCTCCAAATTGTTCAGCTGTGTTACGAAAATCAGCGTTCTGTGATAAATGTTTTTCGTACGATTCGACGAACTTGATGAAGCACATTTCTGGCTCAATGGATGCCTTAATAAGCAAAATCGCCGTATTTGCGTTGATGAGCAAACACGAAAAGATCTACTATTGCATCGGTGAGCTCAGGTTTCAATAAGACTACGCTACGAGCCATACAGCGCTTGAAACAATAACCTTGTTGAGAAATCATTTTGGTGAGCACACTCGGCATAGAAACAGTTTTTGGGTCGATTAAGCCATGTTCATCCGCGTGTCTGTATGTCTGTCTGTCCATGGAATGTTGTGATCAAAGATCAGATCTCAAATATGAAGCGATCCTTACGAAAATTGGTAGATATGCATTTCTTAGACTAGGGGCAATCCCAATTGAAAATGGGGCATATCGGTCCATGTTTTGATATAATCCCCTTATAAAGGTCACCACCGATGCCACTTCTTAACACTCTGGAGAACGCATTTTTCAATTAATCTGGCTGAAATGTAAAAATTGGGCACATCGGTCCATGTTTTGATATATCCCCCATATAAAAGTCCCAACCAATACCATTTGTTGACACTCTAGAGAAAACATTTTTCCATTGATCTGACTGAAATTTAGGAATTTATATTTTATATTGGACATAATCGTCCATAGTAACAAGTAAGACAGTTCAGTCGGGTAAAAAGACTTATGAATCCCCTCACCTTGAGTTCCAAAAAATATTCGTAAATTTATTTATTAGGGTAACTTCGGGTATTGTGGAATATGCGGGTAATGTGGAACCCCCCCTTTATTTCGGAAAATAATTATTTTATTATTATTTGGCAAGTCTGTCTGTATACACGCATAGTTTACTGAAGAATATCAACTAGTTTTCAATTGGACTATGAGTGAGAACGCGTGTAGTCGACTTTTTTTATGACCATATTCGAAGAGTTATTTTGTTCTACATATTTAGCATTTATCTATGTTTTTCAATTATATATTATAAGTAGTGATCCAAGCAATACTTTTAACGGGTAAGTATATTTATTTAATACGTTTTATTATTTTTATTAATTTTGTTTTGAATTATTTGCCAATCGGTTAATGTGGAATACCTTAGGGCAGGTAATATGGAACACTGCTCCCACCTCGGCTGCCGCAGTGTTCCACATTGCCCGTTTACTAACTTTTGTTTTTCTCTTATAACAGTCGGAATTGAAACATGCCAAAGCAAGGTTTAATTCGAAAATGGGATCCTGATGCCGTGCAATCAGTTAATAATTGTGAAATGTTCATTTTATTGTTTACAAACTTACAAAAACATTTTGATCTATTGCATTCAGAAAAAAAGTTATTCGTTATGGAATTCAAGCGTGATAGTGTGATTGCTTTATATTTGGGTGGAAAAACACAAGTGGCTATCGTTAGAGCCCTCCAGCATTTAAATGTGAATAAATCTTTTGTTTCTCGTACCATTGCTCGTTACCGTGATACTGGCAGTGTTGCATCGCGTCCAAAAAGTGGACGAAAAAAAACGGTAACAACACCAGAAATGATCCGAAAAGTGAAGGCCAGATTTGATCGAAATCCACGCCGCAGTGGTAGAACAATTGCTCGTGAGCTGAACATATCGCGAGAACGGATACAACACATATTAAAAAATTAGCTTGGACTAAAGCCATTGAATTTCCAAAAAGTGCAAGAGCTCACCGATGCACAAAAAAAAGTTAGACTGTAAAGAGCCAAGCAGTTGCTTCGCTTGCACGAAAGTGGCCAGTTACCGAATTTGGTTTTCTCCGATGAGAAGCCATTCCAAATTGAGCAGTTTGTGAACAAACAAAATGATCGGGTTTACTTTCCAAAGAGGTCAGCTGAAAATTTACACCTTCGAACTCAAGCGCCGCCGATGGTAATGGTGTGGGCCGCCGTAACGGCCGATGGTCGCTCCCCGCTCGTATTCATCGACCATGGGGTCAAAATAAATGCCGAATATTATCGGGAAAATGTCCTAAAGACAATATTGAAGCCCTGGGCAGACAAACATTTCGGCCGCAGACCATGGACATTCCAACAGGACTCAGCACGCGTCAACCAAGAATGGCTTAAAAAGGAGGTTCCTCGCTTTATTTCTACCGCACAATGGCCACCAAGATCTCCGGATCTCAATCCGGAGATCCTTTTTTTCATAACAAAGATAAACAATTAAAAAAATTGCGTTTATTGTGTAGGTAATAGAAGTTAAGTTCCTTAGTTTTTTATTCGAATTTTATTCCTAAATATAAATGTGTACTTTAGTACGAGATCAGTAAAACTTTTTATAATAAAATACGTAAGAGTTAAAAATGTAATCTTCGATTTTTTGAAAGAAATATATCAATGATTTCATCGATTTTGACTTCATCTTTGTATATAGACATCAAAGCCAGATAAGATAGCCTTTCTCCTTCCATTCTGTTCCGGAGATAAATTTTTATTCTTCTTAACGTCGAGAAACTTCGCTCAGCAGATGCCGTTGTCACAGGTATTGTGGCCAGTATCTGCAAAAGGGTAAAAACGCCAAAAAAAACTCCATATACTTATTTCAGCTAAAACTGATTTTGCTGAATTTTTTAAATCGTTTTTGTAAAAAAGTGTGACTTCTTCGAAATCTTCCTTTATAAGATTTACAACTCGTATCGGAACAATATTAAACAGACTTGTAATTATAGCTTCAAGTTCGGAAAATCTATTATTTAAATGTGATATTACTTCGTCCAGATATGGTATCTGAACCAGGAACATTAGCCCTATACTTTTGAGTGCCTACTCTTCTAGGTAGTGCAGCTTCTATTCCAAAACTTCTTGCAAGTTGTGTGGATTCTTCAAACAGTTTATCAAACTCCGCATCTGAATTTCTACGCATGTCACTTAATTTAGTCGTTGCCAATTTTGTGATTTCGTAAGCCTTTATTATATCTAAGTTAATCGTTTGCAAATACCGTGATAAGTTATACAATGGCCAATATAAATATTACCACACCCAATATAAAGTCAAATTTACATACACGGTTGTGCAAACTCATTCCATCACTGCAACCTACATGTTAAAAAGGTAGATAGATAAGAAATCATAAATGTAATTTTAACTTAATTTTCGCCATATCTGGTTATCATAAATTTAAAGCCAACCAATAATTACACCGGTCGACAAAAACAAAATTTGTTCTTGGGTTTCTGTTTTAATGCATAGATTCTGATTCTAGACGTCAAAAAACGTCAAAATCTCCAATCTTAGCTTTTAAAGTTTGTTTTTGTAAATTTTACATCGATAAGAAAGTTTTAATATTAAAACCTTACTAAATTAGCTATAACTTTTTAAATTATGCATCGATTTTCTTCGGAATGGGCTCGTTTAATTCATGACCGAACAGGCTTTACGATAAAATCATAAAAATACAGCATTTGTTAATTTTTAGATTATTTTATGGGAGTTTTATTTTAAAAATATTTAAATTTTATCAAACAAGTAAGAAAGTTTCAGTCAGGTAAACCGACTAATGTATACCCTCACTTTGTAAGTAATGTAATATTGAATATTACTCGAATTATTCTGTCAATTTGTGTGGGAGGTACCAGAAGGGGTTTATCAAATACACCTTTTTTTTGCTGAACATTAGATACTTAAAATTCATTGCACTGTGCCGACTTATAAGCATTTATGTGCACTGGTATAAACGTTATGAGACATTAAATTGTGGTATGATTTGGGCATTTTGTGTGGGAGGTACAAAGAGGGGCGTGGCAATAACGCCCATTTTTCACAGGGCTATAGACACTATAAAAACATTACACTGTACAAAATTTCAAGTATTTTTATACACTGGCTTTAATGTTATACGCTGTTAACTTTTGGTGCAAAAAGGTACCTTTGTGTGTGAGGTACCAAAAGGGGCGTGACAACAACACCCATTTTTCCCTGGACTGTAGGCAATATAAAAGCATAATACCGTACAAAATTTCAAGTATTTTTATACACTGTTATTAATGTTATAAGCTGTTAACTTTTGGTGCAAAATGGTGCATTTGTGTGGGAGGTACCAAAAGGGACGTGGCGACTTCGCCCATTTTTCTCGAGTTGATAACGACTAATAAGCTAATACTATGTGTGGAATTTCAAAAGATTCGAATAAGTAGTATAGCAGTTATTAAAGAATCAATATTTCACAACATTTTAACCCTTTGTGGGGGAGGTACTAGAAGGAGTGGACCAATATGGCCCATCTTCGAACTTAGCCGGAGATAGAAAAAAATATTACCACATACCAAATTTGAGGTCAATCGGTTACTCCTTTCGAGAGTTATCGTGCGCACCAGCCAGCAGACACACAGACAGACAGACAGACAGACGGACGGACATTGCTCATTCGACTTAAAATGACCCAAACCGGATTTCCTCCGAACATACTTGGGGTCTTAGGTCACTCCTTCGACGTGTTACACTTTTTTCCGTAGCAAATGATATATACCCTCGTCACACTAAAGTGAGGGTATAAAAATCACATTTTTTGGCAATATTTTGTAAAACTCGTATATCGTCGAAACCGCTGAACGGGTGGAAAATGGTATTATATGAAGTTGAAGGCTACTTAATATTTAATTCTTTAAAACTTTCCTCAACCAAATCGGATAAATGGTTCTCGAATTATGCCACTATATGTGCACTCTAAGAATTTTGTGAGTATCATTAGCAAATATTTGTTTGTTGTTTCAACAGTCTGTGTCTGCTGAAAAAGGGAAAGCAGACTTCGTCTGTTATTTTAGCAACCCTATGGTTGTTATTTTAGCACATAAATTTGCCTGCTACTGTAGCAAACTAGAACAGTCGTTTTAGCCAACAATTTTGCTATTATTTAACAGAAAAAAGCGGCTGGGAGAACAAACTAGTTTTGTTTTTCTAGCAAACGTTTCTTTCTTTTTTATTTAAATAAAAGAAATGCAAATTTTATATTTTCCTGATATTTGAGAAGAGTATATCAAACAGGACTCCAACCTGAAGTTATTCAGCCCATGTATTGATAAGCGTTTCGAACTGCGAAATCTGTATGTATGCTTGATCTAAAAATATAAATGAAAAATAAATCATTTAATAAAATTGAATAGCAATAGGAGTATTTACAAACAATACTTACCGGTCACTGGCATTAACAATTATCTTCTTTTTGCCTGAAGGATAAATATAAACAACAAAATCGTACGACATCGACGCGAACTCTGTCAATATTGGCCAATGTGTTGGGTTTACAATATAGACACGGTATCTAATTGTACATGTCCAGAGCCATATCATTGGGCAAAATGATCTTATCCATGGATTACATCCAAATTAGACTAAATTATCCTGAGTTTTTTTGGAGCCAAAAGGTTGCTTCGTGATTCGGATATTAGCGACCATCGTTGGAACATATAGAGTAAATAATCAATGTTGCCATTTCGGTAAACAAATCACAAAAAGGAAAAAAATACTTACGAGTTGTTGCAGGTATTATCATTAGGGTCACACTTCCAAGAGGTGTATGCGATTTGGAAAAGTAGACAAGGAAATAAATGGCTAGTCCATCCATGACACAAGTTATCTGAATTTATACATAGTAGTTGCTACGAAATTTCAGATCATCTTTTATACCCGTATTTTAATAGGACACTGCTTGGTGAGAATCTTGAAAACAAACAGAAATAAGTCTTATAATAATAGTACATTTAATTTACAATTTGTGTACGCTTACCTGTTGCGTCTTGATTAATTGATAACATGGTCCTTTATGTGCATTTGTGTACGCTTGATCAAAAAATATAAATCACTTAGAAAATTAAATAGCAATAGGAGCATCTACACACAATACTTACCGGTCACTGGCATTAATAACTATGTTGTTGTAGCAGCTTGGAGACGCTGAGTTGATAATCCTTAAGTCTATTTATATTACAGACTTCGTTCCGGCATATATCCGATTATCGCGGGAACCTTATGTTGTTTTCATCCACTCAATGTTGTCCGGTTGTAAATTAACATTCGTCTGTTAATATCAGGGAATGGATGTTATTTGAGTGTTGCCGTTTCTATTCTCCACTAGAAGCGCTGCATTACTGTTAATAGTCGTCGTGGTGTTATGTCTATTTTTAGCTTCCCTGTTGACTTGTGTGATCAGATGTTGTTGTAGTGGTAGTGCGACCGGTGAGTTTTTTATTTTTAGCTGCAGAAACTCGAATTATGATGAAAACATGAAATGCTGATGTTAAATTTTTCCGGTGCCATGGCTGGGAGTTGAACCCAGCACCTTCGGGATCCAAGTCTAACGCACTAACCACTAAGCTACCGAAGGCCACATTATTCATCGTCAAAAATGTAAATTCTAATCTAAATTCTCCTCGTGAATTATATTTAAATGTGTTGAATGAAAAATAACTTTTTGAAAAATGTTTAAATAAATAAAATATAGAAAAGCAAAAAAGTCTGGGATAAAATCCAATAAAAATTAAATAATACAAAAATCTTAAATCTAAATCTTAAAGTATCTTAAAAATTAATAACTATCTTCTTTTTGTCCGAACGATAACAATAAAGAACATACATCGTACGACCTTTGGTTATATTTGATGTTCTCCAAGACCGTATGATGATCAGTGACTCCTACGCGTTAGCCAATTGGGTTCACCCTATATATAAATTAATGTTGCCATTTCTGGTGATACAGGTTTAATTATTGAAATAAGTAAACAAATCACAAAACAATTACTTAAGTTGTTGCAGATATTTTCGTTAGGACCACATTTCTAAGAGGTCTATGAGATTTGGAAAAGTAGACACGGAAAGAAATTGCAAGTCCATCGCTATCACAAGTTCTTTGTATGGACAGCATATATTTAGTTTACTTTTGTAGCCGTATTAAAGTAGAGGGTTTTAATAGGACACTGCTTGCTGAGAATCATGAAAACAACCAGAAATAAGACATACACAATCATAGTGAAATTTGTAATTTGTGTACGCTTACCTGTTGATAACTTGATTAATTGATCCTCCAAGGCATACACAATTTCGCCTTTTTTTCTTTCGACATTTGTAAGTGTTGTCGAAGCTGTCCCGGAACCGTTTTACTTATTAAAATCATTTGCATTATTTTCGTTTTTCATTGCCAAAAAGTTTACTTTACTCCGCCCGCGGAATGCTTTTGTAATGCGAATTAACAAACAGAACGAAAATTTCAATTCAATTAAATTTTTTCGGCGTAAAACATTTTACTCGGCAACAAAGGGTGTTACTTAAATAGCCGGCGTTGGCGCACGATGTCTGTCAAAGAGGGCAACTCTTGAATGCTAGTGAAAGCATATTACGTCTGTCATTATTTTTTGATATGCGAAATAAACATTTTATATGAGATTTTGTCATCTGCACAAATATGAATATATGTGTAACTTATCGCAAGCTCATTTTAATGGAAAAAATTGGTTTCAGTGGTAAGGAATATTAATTAAACGCCGCTTTTTTTTAATTTTCTTTTTTCCGTCATAAAGCATGTCTATGTCCCGATTCACACGGGGCAATTCGGTGTTTGTTGGAAATAAAGGCAGCAAAGTGTGAATGAAAAACACAAAACGGATTGCCAGTACAAGAAACTATTTCCCCATAGTCCAGATTCACACTCGGCAACTTTTCCAAGCAAGTGTCAAAGTTTGTAGGAGAGAGCTCTTTCGGACCATCCATCAAACTTTGACACTTGCTTGGAAAAAGTTGCCGAGTGTGAATCTGGACATTATCTTCCGTATGCCTCTAAGTGTCAAAGTTTGACACTTAGAGAGAGAGATGCCGAATTACCGCGTGTGTTGAGGTGTCTATGTTGGTCCCAATTTACATGAGGCAATTTTATCAGCGGTTTAATGGTGTTTGTTGGGGAGGCAGTTGGAAAGGGAGGGGAACAAACTCTCGTACTCGATTGAACGTTTTGTTTTTTATTCGCACTTTGAAACAACAACAATACACACAGGAATAGCCGTGGAAACCGTATAAAAATCGTCTTTGCACAGAATGATACAATCTTGCTAATTTTTCTCTTAATACTCACCCTAAGCCTTTAGGAATTCTCTCGTTTTTTTAACTTTTTTTGCATACACAATACATAGTCCTAGATCACACGAGGCAATTTCTTCCAAGCGGAAAGTGCTCTCTGTATCTCTCCTACAAAGACACTTGCTTGAAATAAAATTGCCTTGTGTGAATCAGACTTTATAAAAATTTTTACAAATCGCACATAAAATAATAATGTTAACTTTGGTTTCATTAAAATATAAAAAATTAGAAACTAAAATCTAAACACAATAGATTAATTTTAATTGTATGTCCGGAACTAAGATTTTGAAATCGTCAAATCATATTCGTTATCGATTTGTGTTTTATTTACTTTTTGCAGTTTTAATCGACTCCTATTTCCAATATTTTTAAAATCCAATGAAAAAATAAAAATATTAAGAACTGTAACTCAGAAAATATAATAAATATAATAAATAAAATAATTATTTAATTTTTTTAAATATAATTTTCTCATCGCACGAATGACCTTAACCTTTTTGATTTTCAATGGTAGTTGAACTTTATCATGTAAATTATTGCAACTTTTGTCTTATTTTCACATATTTTGATTAACAGCAAAAATTTTCAGCAAACTGCAAATTTTTCAGCAGTGCGTTTGCTAATGCAAAGCTGCAAACTTTTTGCTTTTACAGCAGAAAATGTGCTGTATTAGCAGAAAAAATGTTTGCTAAAAATTAGCAGACGTTGTTTGTTATTAACAGCAAACAATTTTTTTTGGGTGTGGTTTAACCACTAATTTCTTTCCATATCACAGCTTATCGCGAGAATTTAAAGAGACAACCCTTTAGGCTAAGAAAAAAGAGAGGTTCAACCACATATTATGGCATAACTAGAGAACCATTCATCCGAATTGGTTCAGGTAAGCTTTATAAACTTCAGAATTAAGTAGCCTTCAACTTCGCACAATACAGTTTTCCATCCGTTCAGCGGTTTCGACGATATCTTACAAAGTATTTCAAAAAATCAAATTTTTTGAGAAAATTTTAATAATTTTTAAATAAAAGCCTCATAAAAACATCTAGAAACGCATAATTGTCATATTTTTGTAATTTTATCGTAAACTCAGAAAAGTTATGAATAAATTGAGACCATTCCGAAGAAAATCGATGCATAATGTAAAAAGTTTTAGGCACTTTTCTTATTTTTAGTTGTTATTACTTTTACTGTTACCATTTTTTACGCTTTTGTATTGTTTTTTTAACGGCCTTCCAAATATTTTTCGTGTTTTTTTGAGTGATTTTGAAAATTGTAAACAGTTTATGCCTACACGCTGAAAAAAATCGCTTCTGTAGTATATTGTCCCAAACATATTCGGCTTAAAATAAACATATGTTTAGGGTACATTCCAAATATATAATATTTTACACACACAAATATTATATGTTTGTGAGGATATTGTTCTAAACAAAAATATGCTCCCATTCAAATATTTTTTATTTGGAACTAGTATTTCCGAAACAAGGATTCATTTGAAATTATTTATTTTGGTAATGTATTAAATGCCTTAACTTAAAGACAAGTTTTCTGTTTTTCAGATTTTCAAAGAGCAATTTTTTTATAAATTTTAAATGTTTGTAAAATTTAATCAAAACTTAAATCGAACAATCTTTCCCAGCAAAAAATAAAAGAAGTACTTCCAAAAGAATAACATTATAAGTACTTCCAATTCATAAGTATGAACATTTTTTCGGCATTTAATGAAGTTCTTCTAAATAACTAACCAAAATGTAATTTCGGAATATAAATTATTAACCCAAGAATGCATAATTTTAAAACGAGTGGATGTAAAATGAATCTTGTGAAGTGATAAAAGTCCAGATCGGAAGGAACATATGTATGAGGGCTATGATATATATGTAAAATACTGCGTCTATAGTGCTAAAGGGAAGAAATATATATTTATATGGCGGCTATATCAGAATTAGTGAATGGTTCTGGAAGCTAGTCGACTTTTTCATCAATTAAATTTCGTTTCAGTCGACTAGGTTGATAAATCGGACCTACAAGTCGACTTTTTCATAGCCGATTAAAATAAGTCATTTCAAAGTTTGCTGATTTTCTTCGAAATATGTTAAATTTTGGAATTGTAGTACATTGGATTGCGATAAAAACTGAATTTATGAACAACACTTTATACTTTCCAAAAATGTTAATATAGCGTCACCAAAAATGCCCAAGAGCGTAACCCTCAAAAAATTAAAATTCGTTTTTCGTCAAAAAATCACGATTTTATTCAAGAAAAAAAAGACGTAAAATCAAGTGCTCGTTTTTGATACAGAACAAAAGGCGTAACTCACATTGTATTAGACAGAACGTACTGTATTCATCTATTTAACCTTTGTAGTTGTTCTCTTGTTGCTGTTTTGATTTTTATAAATCGTGTTTGACACCTATTTTAGATGCAAAATTCTATATGGGTCTGTATTTAAATTTGGCCTTTATCTGAAGGGTATCCATTTTTTTTATCAAATTTCGCAGTGTTCGTGATTCTATAAACTAATCTCTGCCAAATTTAATAATGCTCTGATGTAAAACATGAAAACACATTTTTCCAACCTTGCTAGTGACCGTTTATTCTCGGATTATAAAATTCTTTGTGCAAAATATAGTACATTTGGCTAAAATATGACTTCTATGGAGCTTAGATGCTAAATCGGAAGGTACACATCCATGCGAGTATGTGGGGCTATAGGTAAATTTGAACCGATATTGTTCACACAGATATTAACTGTTAAAATAAGACACTCTTTACCAAATTTCATGAACATCGAAAGGAAATTATATCTTCTATAGAGGGTATAAGCTAAATCGAAGGTACATTCATCTATATTACGATATCTGGTTCTAAACTGATATTCAAATAGTTAAGAGATTTTTGATCGTTCGCCGTAGACGAAAGAAATACGGATTGTCTTTCTTGTCTTATGTACAAAATTTCTTTGAGATCGGACTATATTTGTGACCTGCACATAGATTACAAGAATGCATGCACAAACTGACATAGCTAAATCGGTTCAGAAAGCGATTCAAAGTCGATCGGTATAATAAACGATGGTTCTATATATCTCTTCTCATTTTTGGTGTTAGAAACAAATGCATAAAATCATAATAAATTGTACCACAGTGTGGTGTAGGTTATAATTAAATAATTTTAAAAGAAATTATGGTAATTAAATATACCATACCATACATACTGTACCACACTGTGGTACTTTACTACTCTCTGAACCGGGGCTACGGAAAACTTTTGTTTTGTGAGAATGTTAATTACACTATGGGGTCACACTTTTCAAGAGCCATCTACACCATACAGATTACAGACATCTTCAAATGTCCTAAACATACATACATATGTATATATGATCGTTAATCTCTTTGGCCAATAGTATATTATTTATACGTTCCCTTCCCTATGTCAACATTTGTATTCCTTTAAAAAATGAAATCTCTGGACCCAAAGATGTTAATAAGAACGACATACATTCATCAAATAAATACAACACCAAAAAAGTAAATCTTACAGTGCTTTAAAAGAGTTGTGCAAAAGTGGTGACAAAGAAGTACTTCCCCGGCGCGACAACCCCTTGTTAAATTCATTGGTGAAAATCCAAATTAGAACAACTTCCGGATCATAAGTTGGGGATTTTTATTGCTTCTTTGGGTGCTCTTTTTTTGCTGGGTTCGTAAATATAAACGACATTGATGGATTGACAAAAAGTGATGAATAGGAATATTTATAAATAAGGACATTTTTAGCTATAAAGTGTAACACGAAAACTAGGAAAAGCTAACTAAAATTCGAATAAGTCAGTAATGTTTTAAAAATCTTTTTAAATAAAACATATTTGGAAATCTTCTTAAACAATAACTTTGTTTGTGTGTAAACACATATTTTATTTGTGAAATTCAGTTTGCAAATAAATTATGTTCTAATATATTAAAATATGTGTTCCAAACAAAATTTCTTGATTTTCAAATAAAATTTATTTGTTAACAAATATATAATATTTAAAAAAATGGTTTCCAAGTATATTTTTTTTCGTTTCAAACATATCAAAAATGACGATTTTCCTCCGTGTATGTTTAAAACATTTCTGTATACGTCCCTGCTCCCATATACAAGTAAATGTTTCGTCCGATTTGGCCCTTTAGCCCTATATAAGCTGTAGTTTACATCCAATCCTTTTGAAATGTAGCATGGTAGAGTTTCTTGATCCAGGGACCAACATTGGCTAATTTCCAAAAAAGCGGTTCAGATTTAGCTAAAGACCAAATATATTTATACTTAGCTACATAGGCAGAGACGTACCAATGTAAATTGTGTAAAAAAGTTTTACTTGAAGTATACATTGGATATTTCATTATTTCCCAATCTTACTAGAGTGGTATAGGGTAACATAAAGTCGACACTGCTCGACTTAAGCCTTTATTTAATATGAGGACACCTATTTTCATTACATGTATCCAAACGCCATTGCGAGCAAAAATGTTTTTCCGATATTGTGTTGGAATGAGGCTTTTAGCGTCTTAAACGAAAATATGTCAGAAAAGTGAAACGTGTTGGAGCAATGCCGTGCTGTAAGAAGTACGTGTTAAGTGGGGTCCACCTGTACATATCATTTCATGAGCTATTTTAAAAAATGTCTTCTTGGTTGTTAATTTATGATATTATTGTTTCAAAGTACTTTTACTTATTGCTCTTTGTTTGAATGGGGCAGAATAAAAAAATTTTTATTCACATTCAAACCTGTAGACCCGAACCCGCAAATTCCGCCCTATTACTTACCTTCTCATCTTCACTTACCTTTGTACCAATGCCTCAAATTGCACAAATGCTGTGACGAATTGAAAAAGTAACAAATGAAAATTAAAAAAAAATACAGCGCATTTTATAATTATTTTAAAATATTTTATTGTTTCAATCCGCATGAATTTTGTTTTTTTTTTTATTTATTTTGTTCATTGTATACATATCGGTAAATAATTCATTTATAATTATCATAAATTAAGTTACATTTGAAATTTTTTATAATACCTTTTTCACATTTACAGAATACTATAATTGGTCGTATCGATGGAATTGTTGTTGTTATTTTTGTAATTGATGATATCTACCGGTGTAAATTAAAATAACAAAAAATTAAACATTAAATATCACAACCACATTCAAATTGTTCAAAATACACTCATAAATATGAATGCATTTCAAATAATAGTTTGTATCTCATTGACTTGAAAATATTACAGTTCTTGACATAGAGACTTTTAGGATATTTGTAAGAACTTCCATACATACACACACACACACACCCACATCCATACATACTCTCAAATATGAGATATACACTCAACTACTCACACATTTAATCATAGCAACGAATAAGGACATTTAGACGGATACGGAATTTTTACGATTATACGAAAGAGCGAGAGAGAGAGATAGTGATTTGTCACTCCTGCTTGGTACAATTTGACCTTTGACTCTTAACACATTAAACATCTACAAATTTGAACAGGAATGGGGTGACAGCGAAATAAACAGCAATATGATGAGGATGAAATGACACCTTTGACAGAGCAGAATGTCCTTATAAACGAAATGTAATGACCGGAGCCGAACGTGGTCCCCTTTGGAAATTTGTCGAGTGCAGAATACTGCCATTCAGACGACAAACACATAAATTACTACTGTTGCAGACATTATCGTGATACTTCCTTATGGGCACCTCCACTGTCACATTGTCATCGGATCGACGATTGTATATACATTTTGTGGCACAATTGCAATAGGAAGTCCTGCCGTAACGCATACGTTGCGCTTGTGAGATGGCCGGTCCATAGGACAGATGTTTAATGTAGTGAGAATTCAAGAGCATTGGATGCAGGGTACCAGTACTATTTGTACAGCTATCGGTTTCCACATTACTGATGAGATCCGGGGTGGCATCGTTACACGCCAAGGACGGATGTGGCTGATGGTGGTCCTGCAATTTGCTAAGCAACCAATAGGTACGCATATCACCTTTTCCCTGAAATGAAAGATTTAAAAAGGACTTGAAACTATAATCTGTTATTTAAAGCATACATGTATATGGACGATAACTATATGCGAATGAGAAAAATTTTAAAAATAATTGTTGTTGCCCTAAAAAAATCCAAAAAAATAGAAAATCAGACGTACAAAAATTTCAGTCTGGAAAACCGACAAAGGTCTACCCTGACTATGTCAGGGGGAAATGTCAGAAAGTTGAAAATTTTTTCGTTCTTTGTCAATCTATTGTTATTACAAATGTTGTCTAAAAATACAAAATATGAAAACATTTAGATGAATGCTCCAGAAGTTATGGGAATGTTGATTTCGAATGAATCTGTCATTTTGTGTTGGGTTATCAGAAGTTACTTAGATACTTCAAAGGCATTGCACTGTACCGAACTGTAACTGTTTAGGTGAACTTGCATTAAATTTTTGAGCCCCTTCATTTTTGGTATAATATGGTCATTTTGTGTGAGGGGTATCAAAAGCAGCGTGGCAATAATGCCAATTTTTACCGGACTGTAGGTACTATAGAATCATTATACTGTACACAATTTCATGTATTTATAAATATTAGATAGGGTCGATGCCCAACAAAGAAAAAAAAGTTGCGTTTGACATCCCCTAGATTTGAAGAGCATTCAAAGACAATTTTAGAAAAAAAATTTTAATTTTTTAATAATTTTGGTTCAAAATTGTAAAATATACGCTAGCGTCAAATTCAACAAGTTTCTTTTGACCTCGTTTTCTGTCTCTCTCACGCACACATGAATAACCCAATGCCACAAACGCACAACCACTATGGCAGTTCGGCATCAACAAACAAAATTTGCGGGATTCTCTAACAAATGTTGAAGCTTTTTAAAGGAAGAATAAAAACACTTTGTTTTCCCATTCACACTGCACTAAAATAGTATGTTTGCCACTGACTCCATATTTACTATCCTATCTTTACGTATAATACCTCGTGGATCATTTAAGCGCTAATTTTCTTCCATACGTCACTTTGGATTTTTTTTACCACATTTTCTACTTTCATTATAAAGGGTGGGCCATTTAAAATTTGAATTACCGATTACGTTGACTTGTGATTTGAGCCATTTGAATTATTTTCTGTGAAACCAATCAAGGATAAATTCTATGCAAAGCATCCAGATGGTGATCCTAATGGTGATTTCTTTTGTGCAAAAAATGTAAAATTTTTTCTACATTTTACACTGAAACCGCATTTTTAGGTTCGTTTGTAAAAATGGTGCAGCCGTATGAACGGGATTTGATTTCGTTTGTAAAATTATTACACTCCGCAAATGCGAAAATATCGCATTTTCCCCACTCAGCCCAGTCCATGGTGCGGATTGTTGCACCGTTAAAAGCATAATTAAACCTAATTGAAAGCGTACATTTATAGCCGATTCAAATTTTAAATGTCCCACCCTTTACTTTCCTTTTACGGTTTGCATTTGTATTCATAAGCAAATAAGTTATATAGAATTATTAATAAAATGTTAAAATGAAAATGTATACATGTGTTTCAAAATAAGTTTCATTTACGGTGATTGAAAATCAAATAAATGAAGTGACTAGTAAATATTTATTGTCGTCATTGTCAAGAGATGATCATCGACGTATCATACAGGGTCTCCCATATTCGACGGACCCATCTGGCAACGCCATAACTTTTGACAGAGATGTCAGATCGCTTAATGACATACCGCGTTTGAAGCGTCAGTCCAAGCAGATTTTTACCATGGAACAATACACGCCACGCGAGCGCTCTGAAATAGTTGAAATTTACATTCAACAGAAGAAGTCAAGTCAACGTGCTTTTAAAATATTAAAAAATGTGAGAAGTGTGCCTTCTAAGAACACCATTAAGCGTTTATACGAAAAATTTTCGACTGGTGAGGCTCTTTCTAATCCGAAGAGGCCAAATAAAAGTCGACCAAGGCGATCGGCCGAGAATATCGCTGCCGTACGAGCCAATGTTGAGAGGTCCCCAAGAACATCCCAAAAACGCCGTTCTCAGCAGTTGGGCATGGCTCGGTCCACTTTACAACGGATTATTCGCGTTGATTTGCATTTGTTCCCGTACAAAATTCAATTGACGCAAAGATTGTTGCCTGCGGACAAGCCTCGTCGATTGGAATGGGCCCAACGAGTCCGTGGGTCCGTCGAATATGGGCAACCCTGTACTTAAAGAGGAATTAGTGGAAAAAATACTATTTTGGTGGAGTGTAGAGTGAATGGGAAAACAAAGTGATTTTATTTTTAAATTCTTAAAAATTTAAAAATAATTATTATTTATTCGATTAAAAGATTGTTCATCAACACAAAGAGTAAGATACCGATCACAGAAACTCCAAACGTTGTATACGAAATACCATGTGGAGGTAACAACACAGAACAATGCAATAAAGTCTATGTTGGCACAACAAAAAAATAAACTCAAAACAAGAATATCCGGACACAAATCTGATATAAAAAATCGCAACATCAGCAACACTCAACAAAAAACTGCATTAGCTACACACTGTGCCAGTAGTAAACACCAACCGGACTTTGACAACGTTCGTGTACTTCAGAGAGAGAGCAACTATAACAAACGATTTACTCTCGAGCAGTGATGGGATTGGAAAATTTTCTAATTGTACCACAATGATCAAGAAATTGTACCAAGTGTACCACGATTGTACCAAATTATCAGAAGTGAAAAATTCTTTTTAAAACTTATTTTTATTTGTATACCCTTCACCATAGGAAGGGGGTATATTCATTTTATCACTCCGTTTGTAACACCTCGAAATATTGATGAGAAACATCATGAATTATATAAAATGTACCAAAAGTGGTACAATTGTACCAAGTTTCCCATCACTGCTCTCGAGATGCTGCATATTAACAACGTACCAACAAGAAAAAGAGTTAACTACAAAACCGATACAGAGAACATAGCACACATATACAAACATCTTATTAGACGAACAAGACAACGAGAGGCCATCGATCATCGTGCAATATTAGAATAACAACCAGTGCAAAATTTACATCCGACGGTAGTAGTCACACTACAGTAGTTTTTAAGTATTGTTTGTTGTTGTGTTTTTACTTTTACACGTAAGTTGGCCGTTGTAGAAATATCGTACAATTATTTATGTTCTCCTAGTATTAATAAATCAATATATAGTTATGTTCACTTGAATTTCGTGATATTACTTTATTAATTTAAGTTATTGTGTACTTAATTTATTGTAGAACATGACCCCTGATGACGGAATTCAAAAGATAATTCCGAAATATTGGAAATAAATAAATAAAAAAATTTAAAAACAAACCAGACCTCGAGCTTGAACAATCTTTTAATCGAATAATTTACAACAAAAAGGTCGAATAAAAACCAAAAATATTAATTAATTATTATTTATTTTTAATTCCTTAAAAAAGCTTCAAAATTAGTTGGAGAATCCCGCAACTTTAATTTGTTCATCCTGTAAAGAACCGCCATAGTGGTTGTGTGTTTGTGGCATTGGGTTATTCATGTGTCTGTGAGAGAGAGTGACGCAGAAACGAGACCAAAAGAAACTAGTCGAATTTGACTCCAGCATATATTTTACAATTTTGAACCCCAAATAACTTTTTTGTTTATAAATAAAACTGACTACTTTAAAGACAACAGTTTAATTATTTTTAAAGGCCTTTATTGTCGTTTCAAATTTCAGACTATTAAGGCGAAATCTAATAACAAATCTAGCGCAATTAGTTGTGGCGTACATTCTGAATTAAATAAAATAAAATGTTATGAATCTTTCCGCTATTTTAATGACCTTGTTTGCTGTAACGTCATTTTGAGAATCACTCATAAAATGGTAAATTTTTGATATTGAAATCCAAAATTTTGTAGGAATGTGTAGTTTAGCCTAATAGACTATAATCATACATAAAATTAATTTTGATTTTTGTGATGTTACGTGATTTTTGGATTTCAAATGACGATATGTGGATTAAGAATTTATAAAAGATTCGATATTTCATTAAATTGTAACCCTTTGGAGGTATGTACTAGAAGGAGTAGACCAATATGGCCCATCTGCGAACTAATCTTGGGATAGGAGAAACTATTATCACATACTTACGTTATCCTTTACTCCTCTCGACAGTTATCGAGCCAGACAGACGGTCGACGGAATTGCTTAAATTACTTAAAATTTACTAGGTGGCGTTTGATTTAATTATTACTATTTTTAAGACATAATTATTAGAGTGGCTTTATTTGTGAGGACGAAAAAAAAGGTTCACGTTGTTCAAAACTTATATGAATCAATTAAGAAAGTTCAGTCGGGTAAACCGACTTAAGAATCTTCAAATTTTTTTTTGTTTCAATTAAATTATTTTCAATTTAAATTGCATTTAACAACTTTAAAGTATGTACTGGTATTAAAGTTATGAGCTTTTGGTGCAAATGATCCATTTGGATGGGAGGTACAAAAAGGTGCGTGTAAATAACGCCAAATTTTCTCTGGACTCTTGGTGCCATAAAAGCATTACACTGTACAGAATTTCAGGTATTTGTATTTACTATTATTAAAATTATATGCTGTAAACTTTTGGTAGAAAATGGTACCTTTGGATGGGCGTACCAAAAGAGGCATTACAATAACGTAAATTTTTTACTGGACTGTAGGTACTATAAAACCATTACGCTATCCAAAATTGCAAGTATTTGTAAGCACTGGTATGATAGTTATAAGTTTACTTTTAGTGCAAAATAGTCCATTTGTGTGGGAGGTACCAAAAGGGGCGTACCAATAACGCTCACTCTTTACTAGACTCTAGGTACTATAAAATTATTATACTATGTATATAAATATATTATTATATTTATAAATATTATTAAAGTTATAACCCGATAACTTTCGGTGCAAAATGGTCTATTTGTGTGGGAGGTACCATATGGGGCGTGCCCACCTTACCCATTTACTCTAGGTGATAGCAGCTAATAAACTAATACCATATGTGGAATTTTATAAGATTGGAATGAGTAGTGTAGAAGTTATTAAATAATCAATAATTCACTAAATATTAACCCTTTGTGGGGGAGGTACAAGAAGGACTGGGCTAAAATGGGCCATCTTTGAACTTAGCCGTAGAGAGAGAAAAATATTGCCGCATATCAAATTTGAAGTCAATCGGTTACTTCTGTCGAGAGTTATCGTGCGCACCTGCAGCAGACAGACACACAGACAGACAGACGGACGGACGAATATTGCTCACATGACTCAAAATGACCAAAAACGGATTTCCGCCGAACATACTTGGGGTCTTAGGTCACTCCTTGGATGTGTTACACTTTAGCTCGTAGCAAATGATATAAACCCTCATCTCTAATGTGAGATGATAAATATGGTTGTTTTAAGTAACGGGTTTTCCAGTAGGGATGATATGATTTTGAAGTGGCATTTCGGCCATTAATAGTAATATGCCATGATCTGTCATTTATTTTTCATTGTATTCCTTAGTGTTTACAATTTCATCATGGAGAGATATACGCAAGAACAACGTTTTGCAAATTATACATTTTTAATACCAAAATAATCGTTATCCAGTTGCAACTTTTTGTATGCTAAGTCCATTTTATTTTAAATACAAAAAAAACTTTCCAGTCGACCTACGACCTTGACACACATGATCAATATTTTAGCTCTCGTTAAGAGCTATGTTTTTGCCATTGACCGATTGTGGCTACGTGCCACACAGCAAATGAAACAATTGAATTATTGCGAGAAAAGTTTGGAGACTCGATTATTTCAAGAAATTGTGTTACTGAATGTGGAGGCCATTCAAGAAGAATGGCCGCAGAAGTCAGAAGTTGTGATTTAACACCATTATACTATTTCTTGTGGCGTTATTTGAAGACATTTGCCTTTCGAAATAAACCAGACTCTCTTCAAGCTTTACAAGTCAATATGGAACGTGCCGTTCATGACATTCGACTTGATTTAGTAGGAAAAGTGCTCGAAAATTGGGTTCATCGAATTCGTTCCTGCAGAAGAAGTCCTGGAGGCCATTTGAATGGCGTTTTATTTAGAACTTAATTGTATCGATTGTACTTCACATTAAATAAAAAACTTTTGAATTTCCTTAACAATATGTGATTTTTTGCCATCGCGAAATAATGGACTTTTTGCGGTTCAAATAACCTCTTAAAATCAGGGTTTCCATTAATAATACTATCTATTTTTATTACTTTTAGAAATTGACCACTGAACATTAAAATCTGGACCATTATTTATAGGGCGACGTGACTTCCTTTAAAAAACTGCAATATAGAGTCTCTTTTCTTTCATTTTATTGCAATTTGTATTGCATTTTTTACAAAATCAGAAATAATTTCTACAATTTTGGTACGATTTTTTTTCGTGGCTCGTTATAGAACTGCAGATCTCCAGATTTAATTTTTATAAATAATTACTCCTTACTATATATTTGTATTACTTTTAGAAATTGACCAATGGACATTAAAATCTGGACCATTATTTATAGGGCGACGTGACTTCCCTTAAAAAATTGCAATATAGAGACACTTTTTTCTCATTTTATTGCAATTTGTATTGTATTTTTTACAAAATCGGAAATAATTTCTACAATTTTGGTACGATTTTCTCTTTTCATGACTCGTTACAGAACTGCAGATCTCTAGATTATTTTTTTTTAAATAATTAACCCGTTTAGGGCCGTAAACTTTTTATTTGCTCGTTAGTCCCAAATGATAAATTGATCGCAATAAAAAAAATCCTACAGGCATTTTTTCAACCTCATAAGCTGAAATTATCACGAAAATAGCCATTTTGTACATTTTATTTGAAATATGAGCTTAAATATAGATTAAATATTGTTATTTTTTTCGGCTTTGATTTTTTTTTCTCATGAAAAGAGAAGATCGGACCAAAATTGTAGAAGATATTTTTGATTTTGAAATTAATGCACTAACAATTTCACTAAAATTGAGAAAAAGTGACTTTATATTGCAATTTTGTTAGAGGAAGTCACGTCGCCCTATAGATAATGGTCCAGATTTTAATGTTCAGTGGTCAATTCCTAAAAGAAATAAAAATTGAGAATTTTATTAGGGCAAACCAAATTTTTAGAGGTTATTTAAACAGCAAATAGACCCCAATTCCGCGGTCGCAGAAACGAAATATTTTGCAACTATAATTGAAACAAACCATATTTTCATTAAAGCTTTGAACAACGCGAACTTTTTTGACGCCACTCTAATAATTATTCCTTATTTTTAATACAGTATATTAATGGAGAACATGCTTTTTGGGCTCGTTGTTCATAGGGTCTTAGGTCACACCTTCGAAGTGTAACACTGTTGGCCCGCAGCAAATGATATATAACCTCCTCCACTAAAGAGAGGTTATAATCAACAAAATTATTGTACAAGATTTAGATAAAATATAAGAATATGTATAATATATGACACTATAAGTACCCGGTCCACTTCGTTGCCCCAAATTTCCCAAATACCCACAACAAAACCAGCAAGGAAGGGGCTAGGGTCGGGCGCTGCCGACATTATGATACTCCACATCACCCTTCCAGAGCAGAATATTAAGAAATATTGTCAAGTTTTATTAATGTTGTTTGTCTAATAGTAATGATGTGTTAAAAATCGGTAGATAGGTACAGGGTTGCCCATATTCGACGGACCCATCTGGCAACGCCATAACTTTTGACAGAGATGTCAGATCGCTTAATGACATACCGCGTTTGAAGCGTCAGTCCAAGCAGATTTTTACCATGGAACAATACACGCCACGCGAGCGCTCTGAAATAGTTGAAATTTACATTCAACAGAAGAAGTCAATTGTGAAAACTCAACGTGCTTTTAAAATATTAAAAAATGTGAGAAGTGCGCCTTCTAAGAACACCATTAAGCGTTTATACGAAAAATTTTCGACTGGTGAGGCTCTTTCTAATCCGAAGAGGCCAAATAAAAGTCGACCAAGGCGATCGGCCGAGAATATCGCTGCCAATCCCAAAAACGCCGTTCTCAGCAGTTGGGCATGGCTCGGTCCACTTTACAACGGATTATTCGCGTTGATTTGCATTTGTTCCCGTACAAAATTCAATTGACGCAAAGATTGTTGCCTGCGGACAAGCCTCGTCGATTGGAATGGGCCCAACGAGTCATCGAAATGGCCGATGATGACGAGCAATTTTGGAACAAAATTATCATGTCCGATGAAGCCCATTTCACATTGAATGAGACCGTAAATAAGCAAAATTGCCGTATTTACGCCACTGAAAATCCTCAGGAGATTCAAGAATTGCCTCTTCATGACGAAAAAGTCACAGTTTGGTGCGGCGTTAGTGCGAAAACGGTCATTGGGCCGTTTTTCTTCCAAAACGAAAATGGCCATGCTGTTACCATCAACCAGGAGCTTTATCGCGACATGATGACCAATTTTGTGATGCCAATTATTCGTCGAAAGCGTATGAGGCAGTTCTGGTTTCAACAAGACGGCGCTCCACCGCACACAAGTCGCATAACAATCGATTTTCTGAAGAATTTGTTTCCGGGCCGTTTGATGTCGAAAAGTGGTGATTTGGACTGGCCACCGCGTTCGCCCGATTTGACGCCGCCTGACTTCTTCTTGTGGGGATATTTGAAGTCAAAGGTTTACGTTAACAAGCCAAGGACCGTAGAAGAGCTCAAGGACAACATTCGTGAAGAAATAGCCGCTATTCCGGCCGAAATGTTGGCGAAAACGATGGAAAATGCTGCAAAAAGGGCACAATACGCCATCAACGCCAGAGGCGGCCATTTGAGAGATATCATATTCAAAAATTGATGTAACCAAATCTACTTGGAACAAATTAAATGATTAAGATTGCCAACCGCCAAATTTTTATTTTTTTCTTTGATTTTTTTTAAAAAAACATGGGTCCGTCGAATATGGGCAACCCTGTATATACGAAGAATAGATATCTAAATCTGAACCGTTTTTCTTCATATTTGACAAGTTTTGTTCTTGGTTCAAGAAGTTGTTATCTGCTGAATTTGCATGGGCTCTGTTTAGAAATGTTCTTGGCACTTGAAACTTTTATCTGCTAATATGGATAAAGATGTGTTGAGAAATGCGGATATAATGGCTAGATGCAAAATCGGTATATATAAGGGCTATGTCTAAATCTATACCAATTTTCTACAAATTAATAGTGTACTTCCCAGGACCAAGAAACTCTTTTCTGCTAAATATTATAATTATCGGATTTCAAATACAGCTTATATAAAGCTTAGATGCCAAACCAGAGTAAACATATATGAATATGGGAGTTATATCAACATCTGAACCGATTTTATTTAATTTGGTGGCATCTCTGTTTGTCCTTTGTCGAATTGCGTCCACTTCGGTTAAAACATAGGGATTCTATTGCGCATAGCTATAAAATCGAAATCAATATATCGCACCTGTTCCACAAAAGGGTAACAACTCAAAATTTTTAAATTTTGCGTTTTTGCAAGAAAACAACGTACAATGGCAATTTCTACCCACTGCAAAAAATGTCCGTTGATTTTTCTTCTTTTTCATAATAAAAACCCATTATGACTCTCTCAGTGTTTACAGAATAACGTCTTTAGATTCAACTAAAGAGATACATTTTGAATTGTCTCCAAGTGTTTAAGCAAATGGAACCGTTGATTTATCATCTAAAGAGTAATATTTTTAGTTGTGCCCTTTTCAACTTATAATCCGAGTAAGATTTTTCAGTTAAACAGGTACAACTCAAAATAATACCACTATTTATATACAAACTTTTTTCATAAAAAGAGTAACAACTCAAAAAAGTTGTTATATTTTATTATTTTTGTCTTTGATATTTAATTGCAACGACATATTCTTTTTTTGTAATATACAATTAACTAGCTTACCCGGTGCGCTTCGCAGCCCCCATCTTTTATCTATTTTCTGTTTAGGGTACTGTAAAATAGCTATACCTCTTTCTTTCAAAATGACATGATTATTAAATATGGTGCAAAATGAAGAAGATTTGATTATTTTATATATAAAATACGAACCCTCGTTTCATTTCTAGTTTATGTTCCAAGAGTTACCCTGACATCATGGTACAATATTTATCCCTTTTCCCACAGTACCTCTGGACGTTGAAAAACTATTTTTTTGGTTCATACGTTAGCAACTTTCTCCTTGTTTATGTTCCAATACCTACATTCACACCCCGGTACAATATAAAACCATGTTTGTCCCAATGTGTATATAAAGGTACGAATTTAAAAATCTAAAGTAAATCGCTCCATTGTACCACATTTAACCTTTAGTGTGCCATAATTAACCACTTTGCACGATTGTACAATATTTTAAAATAATAATTGATATTTCAAGGTCCAAATTCGCAAGCTTAGGCCGTATTTCAACATTTTTGTCCCCTATCTGTGCCATTTATTTAACTTTTTCCCCACGGTTTATGTAGAAGAACCTATTTGGAAAAAACAATTTCTTAGCTTTGGTTTATGCTGTAAGAGCTACCTTTGCACTCAGGGACCACATTCAACACCTTTTGCACCACTGTTCCATATTAAACACTTTTTATTACACTGTGCTTCTAAAGTACGAATTTTTATACATATCTAGGACTATTTTGTTCCCTTTTTTTTCCCCACTTACCACATTTAACCATTTTACCGTATTTAACTTTTCTGCTTCACAGTACCATATTTAACCCTTTTTGCTCCACTAAACCATATTTAACATATTTTCCCCCTCTGTTACATGTTGAACAATTTTTGCTTGCCCCAACTGCATCATAATTTTAACCTTTTTGCTCCACAGTGCTACGTAATTGCAGTGCATCATAATTTTAACCTTTTTGCACCACAGTGCTACTAAAAGCATACATTCAGAAAAAAACATTTTTATTTCATATTTAACTTACTCTCTCTGCCTGCATCCATATTTCTACCCACTGTACTAAATGTACGCTTTTTGACCCACTGTTCTATATTTAACCTTTTGGGTCCACTGAATCAAATTTAACACCTTTTTGTCCTACTATATTTTGTCCACTATATTTAAAAATGTTTGCCCCACTGTACCATAGTTAACACATTTTTGCCCCATTGTTCCATAGTAAATGCTTTTTGCCCCACTGTACCATACTTAACCCACTTTGTTCCACGTTACCATATTTTACTATTTGTGCCCACTGTAACCATTTTTGTCATACTGTACCCTAATTAACCATTTGTGTACCACTGTACCATTCTAACACATTTTTCCCCACTGTTCCATAGTTAAAGCTTTTTGCCCCACTGTACCATATTTAACCCATTTTGTCCCACGTTACCATATTCAACTAATTGTGCCCCACTGTACTATAGTTAACCCTTTTTGCCCCACTGTGTCAAATTACACCCTTTGTTTCACTGCACCATGTTTAACAGTTTTAGCCCCACTGTACCACATTTAACCCTCTTTGCTCCAATGTACAATATTTAACACAGTTATGGCCCACTGTACTGTATAGTTAACAATTTTTGTCACATTGTACCATAGTTACCATTTTTGTCACATTGTACCATATTTAACCCTTTTTGTCACACTGTACCATATTTAACCCTTTTTGCCCCACTGTATCACAGTAAATAAATTTTTGCCCCACTGTTCCATAGTTAACGCTTTTTGCCCCACTGTACCATTTTTAACCCATTTTGTTACACGTTACCATATTTTACATTTTGTGCCCACTGTAACCATTTTTGTCATACTGTACCATATTTAATTATTTGTGTCCCACTGTACTATAGCTAACACATTTTTTCCCACTGTTCCATTGCTAAAGCTTTTTGCCCACTGTACCATATTTAACCCATTTTATCCTACGTTACCATGTACTATAGTTAACCCTTTTTGCCCCACTGTGTCATATTAAACGCTTTGTCTCACTGTACCATATTTAACAGTTTTTGCCCACTGTACCATATTTAACCTCCTGTGCTCCACTGTACAATATTTAACACAGTAATGTCCCACTGTACTGTATAGTTACCCATTTTTGTCACACTGAACCATGTTTAACCCTTTTTGCCCCACTGTATCATAGTAAATACATTTTTGCCCCACTGTTCAATAGTTAACGCTTTTTGCCCCACTGTACCATTTTTAACCCATTTGTCCCACTTTACCATATACATATAACTATTTTTACCCCACTGTACCATAGTTAACCCTTTTTGCACAACTGTGCCCCATTCAACACTTTATCTCACTCTACAAAATGTTTACCCACTGTACCATATTTAACAAATTTTTGCCTCAATGCACCGTACTCGTATTTAAAATGTGTCTCCACGCTAGCGTACTTAAACCTTTTTCCCTGACTGTAACATATTTAATCATATTTTCTCCACTCCATTATTTAACCGTTTTTGACCACAGTGCTCCTAAAACCTTATAAACTCTTCATATCTCATGTTTTAGTACCAATTTTGGCAGATTGTTCTTTTTTCCCCCATGCTCCATAATTAACCCGTCGTGTCCCACTGTGCCTCTTAAAGTTATAATTACTAAAAATCACATCCAATCTCTATTTTATGTTCCAAAAGTTACCCTGGAACCATTGATCCATGTTTGACATTTTTAAGCCACTGTACTATATTTTACACTTTTTGCCCCACTGTGCCCCGAAAACTACGAATACAAAAAAAAACTTAATACCCCGACCAGTTGTAATAAAGACACCCCTCGCTTCAATTTTCACCATTCTAATATTAGGCTTTAAATTTGGCGGTGGTACCATATTTATACCTTTTTGCCCCATTGTGCGGCTAATAGTACGAATTTCGAAAAATCCCGCCTTATTGCTCGTCTACATCCCAAGGACTACCCTCCCACCGAATTTCATTATTCTAGCTTCAGCCGTTTGGCCTGGGCGATGATCAGTCAGTCAGTCAGTCACGCAACAATTTTATATATATAGATATAAACGGAATCAGTTTTTGGCCTCTACTGAATTTTTTTAAATTTTGAGTTGTTACCCTTTTGTGGAACAGGTGCGATATATATCAATAAATATATGAAGGCCATATCTAAATCGTAACCGATTTTTTCACATAAAGTTACATTTATCCGTGTCTCAAGCTACTTAGCTTTAACAATGTTCGTAATGGTCGGGCGTAAAATACAGCATCTTCGAGTATAGTGTTTACAGGAGGGTAATTCCAAAATAAAACGATCCAAAAATTGCAAATTAAATGTTCGACCATTTCGAATTTTTACACACGTATACTAGACCATGCAGACTTACATATTTTTACCGATTGTCCAAATTCATAACGGTTTTGATTTTATAGGGTGCTCTAGTGGGTCACCTACAACATTTTCCTAAAAATTTTGCCTTTTTAAAGTCTACATAACTTTTGAACGGAATATGGGATTTGAATGACATAAGTACCATTTGAAAGGATTTAACATCCTCTCTAAGAATTATGAATTAAGTAAATAATTTTTATTTACTTAATTATCTTCCATTTTTATTCGTTTTATTTTTAAAAATTACCCACATATTTTACCACAAAGTGTAAAAATGAATGGGTCATCCATGGGTTAAAAAATATGAATAAATTATTGTCCGTACGTCTGTCGGTTCGACTGAATAGTGCTAACGAAAACTCTGAAAAGGTGTGACCGAATGAAATAAAATTTCGTACATTCTAATATTTTGTTCAAACCCAGTTTATGTTTGATGGACAACCATATAGGCATTCTCCTTGTGGTGCGTCCCCACAAATGGTTAACATTTTGTGACATGTTAAAGCTCTTATACCTTCTATACTACTAATGGGAATCCTGTAAAATTGCATAGATAGTAATCATTTTACCGCCTCTTTCAGCTGAACAAAAATGGCAGAAAACGCCACGCCCCTTTTGGTACCTCCCGCGCTGATGTTAACAAAGTTCTGGGACAGGATCAGCAAAAAAAAATAAAAAATATCTATTTTCAATTGCAGAGAGAAATGTTACGACGCCTTAAAATTGTTTTTGAAAATATAACTTCAAATGACTATAAGTTTTGTCTTATCGGATCGAAATTTTATATAACAAATTTTGTTGTATATTCAGAGAAGTTGATGCGAAAGAAATCGGTGCATATTCGGCTCTGATATTCACAAAAGTCGGAAAAAAATGAGAATTTTAATTTTCAATTTTTCTGTATGAAATAGGAGGCCGAAATATAAAACATAACTTCTCTAATACCTCTTCCAAAAGCATGGCAAGCTGTGTTGAAATCGATTGATTGGTTAAGAAACTGCCGAATTATGTTCCTTCTTTTAATTCCTCCCCCTGTGCGTCCGTCCTTCAGTACATTCAATCGTGATGAATTTTTGCATGGACAACATTTTTGCATCAAGGTCGAACTGTACTGAATTTGGAGAAAAGTGGTTCAGATATAGATATAGTTATCTCCGATTTGGCAGCTAAGCGATATAAATTGGTATTTTACATCTGATCATTACTTAAATTGGCACAAACGTGTTTAGTTAACCAGAAATGAAAAGTGTCAGTGGTGTACGAGTATGTATGCTCGAACAAAGTGATGTAGGGTACCGCCTGACTTTAGCCTTTCCTTAATGTTATTTTTTTTCATACATCTGCAGAAATTTTTTTTTTTAAATTTTGGACTGTGAACCACTAAAATTACTCTTTCCTTTAATGAAATTATGAATGCCATTGATGAAATGAGCCCGCAACAAATTGACGGAAAAATTCCCCAGAAATTTGATTGTTGTCCATATGATAATTAGTGTATAAATAACAGCGGACTTACCTTAATGTTGATAAGGCCTCTTTCTGTGCAATGATAGCCACCCACACTTTCCAGTAATTGATACGTCTCCTCGGATATGTGAATTTTCATGGCCTCGCTGGAGCTTTCCATACGCGAGGCCGTATTGACGGTATCCCCAAATAGGCAATAGCGGGGCATCTGGAGAAAAGTAACAAAAGAAAATATGAACCAAATGCATTCCATTATCCATGACTTATTTCAAGGAATTGCAGAATGTATACGAGTATACAAGTACGGGCTGCGAAATCTTTTTGACAAATTGTCAAAACTCACCTTTAAACCCACAACACCGGCTGCACATGGTCCGGAGTGAACTCCAATTCGCAGTTGTAGTGTATCCATGGGTTGATGTGGTATTTTCAAATTTGTAACACTTGAAAGAAGGTGCAAAGCCAAAGACGCAATTTCACCCACATGACGTTTGCCATTTCTCAGCGGGAGGCCAGACACAACCATATATGCGTCACCGATGGTTTCCACCTGTAACAACAATACGAGTATTATAGAAAATTCACCACCCACCCCACAATGGGGATCAGCCACCGGAAATTAATAATGTATGAGATGAAATACAATGAGTTTATCAAGAGGCACAGTGTAATGAGTGAAGTAAGAACAAAGTAAAACACAAACGAAACATTTCATAAGGCAACATAATTAACAAATTCCGATGAAATAATATCCATCAGTTTCTGCGTAGTTTCTTATGAATTCCATTTGTATTTGTTGTTGTTGTATATTTTCCAAAAAATAAAACTTCTTTCAACCCACTGTGTTCTCTGAATCCAAAAATCACCTTATAAACATCATAGTTGGATATAATGGAATCGCAACACGTATACAGCTCATTCAGCATTTCAACCACCTCGAATGGTGTACTAATGGTACACAGTTCCGTGAATCCTACGATATCGCTGAAAAGGATTGTCACACAATCAAAACATTCAGCTTCAACTGGTTCGCCACGTTTCAAGGATTCGGCCACAGACCTGAAATTAAAGTTAAAATATGCGTATATCTATGTGAGATAATGTATTTCACACAACATGATGAATATTAACAATAGAAAAACAACACACGAGAGAATAGATATAGTAGAAATGTTTCTTTTATAAATAAGACAATGCAGCACAGTTTCTAACCCGGAAACTGTGCTGCATTCTCACATAGTAAATCCACTGAGAATTTGTAATTGGAATGCAAACGGTCTGAGCCAATACTGAAATGACCCAGTAAAAATTTGTCAATCGAGTAGGGAATTAAGCAATTAATACTAATTCCCCACCCGCTTTCCAAACCGATTCTTTTTATAAAGGGATGAGACTTCCGGAACTAATTCAGAATTGCTGAAAAAGGAAATATTTAATTTTTCGACATTTTTACAGGTTTTGCAAAATTAAATTTTGTTTTCCTTTTTATTTCCCTTTTTTTCTATTTTTAATTTTGTTTTTATAGTCTTATTAATTTGTTATTTAGATCCGACGAGGTTGCGAACCCGGGTTATGTGATTTAAAACAATTCATGCTAGCTCTCTGCACCACCAACGGTATCGCACTCATCAACGCTAATTTTTACTAAGTATTTAAGGGAACCAGATGTTGTCAAGAGTCTCGCTTCTTTTTTTGGGATTTTTGGAATAAAGCTGACAAATCTACTTCAATAGAACGCAGAGAGCAATGCTTAATTCAATCTTGGCAAACGAAACTGGACTCTGGGCGAGTCAGTTATAAATATACCACTAATTTTTTACTGGGGTGGTAGACAATTTTCTATGTAACTAATGTATAGATATTTTATCAGTCTCTGAGACTCATTTTTATACTCTCGACCATAGGATGGGTGGTGGAGGATAACGTGTGTATATTCTTGATTGTAGTGGAATTCTAATACGATTTAGCCGTGGACAGATTTTTGTGAGTCGTGTCACGCTATCATGTTATTTTTGTTAAGTATTGTTTGGCATTTCATCATGGAAAGACTTACGCCTGAACAACGTTTACAAATTATTCAAATTTATTATCAAAATAATCGTTCGCCAATTGCGCTAAGTCCATTTATTTTAAATCCAAAAAAACAGTTTCCAGTCGACCTTGAGCAATATTTTAGCCCTCGTTAAGAGCTATCTTTTTGCCATTGACCGATTCCCGATCCGACGTACCGGAATCATCGGTCCATATTTCTTCAAAAATGATGCCGGTGAGAACGTAACCGTCAATGGCGACAATGCCTGAAATTGAAGCTCGTGATCTCGGCGACATTTGGTTTCAACAAGACGGCGCCACTTCTCACACATTGCATCAATCAATGCATTTATTGAGATCGTTCATGAATCAACTCTGCCATTCTAAATTTCAAAATGATTGGATGTAAAATACAGCTTCTACAGGACTAAAGAGCAAAATCGGACGAAACATATATATGGGAGCTATAGCTAAATTTTAACCGATTTTCTTCAAATTCGGCAATGTTGGTTCATGGATCAAGAAACTCTACCATCCTAAATTTCAAAACGATTGGATGTAAAATACAGCTTTTATAGGACTAAATGGCCAAATCGGACGAAACATATATATGGGAGCTATAGCTAAATCTTAACCGATTTTTTTCAAATTCGGTAGTGTTGGTTCATGGATCAAGAAACTCTACCATCCTAAATTTCAAAACGATCCGATGTAAAATACAGCTTCTATAGGACTAAAGGGCCAAATCGGACGAAAGATATATATGGGAGCTATATCTAAATCTGAACCGATTTCAACCAAATTCAATAGCGATCTTAACAGCCGCGAAATACTCTAAACTGGAAAAATTCAGAACGATCGAAGTGAAATTGCGACCTGTAGTCGACGAACAACTTTACATGGACAGACGGACGGACGGACATCGTTAAATCGACTCAGCTAGTGATTCTGAGTCGATCGGTATACTTTAAGGTGGGTCTAGCAGTGTTATTTTCAGGTGTTACAAACATCTGCCGTGAAACAAACTTATAATACCCTGTACCACAATGTGGTGTAGGGTATAAACATAACAAATCTTTTTTAAAATTTTTTTTAAAACAATAGGGTAAAAATAAAACAAATGTGTCAAAATTTTTTGGAAGGTCAAGATTTTTTTTAAATTTTTATACCCTACACCACTCTGTGGTACAGGGTATTATAAGTTTGTTTCACGGCAGATGTTTGTAACACCTGAAAATAACACAGCTAGACCCACCTTAAAGTATACCGATCGACTCAGAATCACTAGCTGAGTCGATTTAACGATGTCTGTCCGTCCGTCCGTCCGTCCGTCTGTCCATGTAAAGTTGTTCGTCGACTACAGGTCGCAATTTCACTTCGATCGTTCTGAATTTTTCCAGTTTAGAGTATTTCGCGGCTGTTAAGATCGCTATTGAATTTGGTTGAAATCGGTTCAGATTTAGATATAGCTCCCATATATATCTTTCGTCCGATTTGGCCCTTTAGTCCTATAGAAGCTGTATTTTACATCCGATCGTTTTGAAATTTAGCATGGTAGAGTTTCTTGATCCATGAACCAACATTGCCGAATTTGAAGAAAATCGGTTCAGATTTAGATATAGCTCCCATATATATCTTTCGTCCGATTTGGTCCTTTAGTCCTATAGAAGCTGTATTTTACATCCGATCGTTTTGAAATTTAGAACGGTAGAGTTTCTTGATCCATGAACCAACATTGCCGAATTTGAAAAAAATCGGTTAAGATTTAGCCATAGCTCCCATATATATGTTTCGTCCGATTTGGCCCTTTAGTTCTATAGAAGCTGTATTTTACATCCAATCGTTTTGAAATTTAGAATGGTAGAGTTTCTGGATCCATGAACCAACACTACCGAATTAGGAGAAAATCGGTTAAGATTTAGGTATAGCTCCCATATATATGTTTCGTCCGATTTTGCTCTTTAGTCCTGTAGAAGCTGTATTTTACATCCAATCATTTTGAAATTTAGAATGGTACAGTTTCTTGATCCATGAACCAAAACTACCGAATTTGAAGAAAATCGGTTAAGATTTAGCGATAGCTCCCATATATATGTTTCGTCCGATTTGACCCTTTAGTTCTTTAGAAGCTATATTTTACATCCAATCGTTTTGAAATTTGGAATGGTAAAGTTTCTTGATCCATGAAACAACATTTCCGAATTTGAAGAAAATCGGTTAAGATTTAGCTATAGCTCCCATATATATGTTTCATCCGACTTGGCTCTTTAGATCCAATCGTTTTTATACCCTACACCACACTGTGGTACAGGGTATTATTTAAGTATAAAATTGTTAGGGAGGTGTAGGGTATTATATAGTCGGCCCCGCCCGACTTTCTGCCTTTCCTTACTGGTATTAGTAATAAATTCACTGAATGAAAAAATACCGAATTCAGTGGAAAGTCCAGAAAATAGAAATGTATACTTATAAAATTTCCAAATTCTTGTTTAATATTTTTTTGTAAAACAATAGGGTAAAAATAAAACAAATGTGTCAAAATTTTTTGGAAGGTCAAGATTTTTTTTAAATTTTTTAATAATCTGGTTGAGAATTTGAAAAAAATAAAACAATTTGAACCGTTTAGCAACATTTTGATTTTTTCGCGAGATATCACCTATTACATTTTTCCGAGTGTGTTTAGAAATCTGCAATTTTCTCCGGATATATTGAACGGATTCGACTGAAATTTTTGCAGTTAGGTCCGAAACACTTCCTAAAATCTAAGTATATCTTGAACTTTAATTACCAACTGACCATATGGAAAATATTGCAAACTATTTTTTGCATATGCGAATAATTTCACTTTCTGGAGCAGTGATTTAAAATATTTTATATTTAGAATGCGCCCTATTTTGACGTCCACCAGAATCAGAAAAAACATTTTGGTAAATCGCGCTTTATAAAAAGTTACAGCAAATTTACGGACACTACCTTTTTAAAAATACAGGATCTCAAGGATCTTAAAAATGTTGTCGAAATTTACACAATAGCTAAATCCATTAGTTGTGAGTCAAAAAAACATTTTTTTTTGGTGGATCAAGTTCTCAGTATCGCGAGCCTCCAAACTGTGGATATATAATTTGCAATATCTCCGTCAATTCTTAATCAATCTGTACGAAATCATCGACAAAAGAGACGTGAGAAAAGTCACGTTCATACCTTGTTTCCTAATATATGTTTTCTTAACTCACTAAGAAGGAATTTTTCAACTTTTTATGTTAAATGCAATGATTTTGGAAAATGCGTTATTGACTGGACTGTTCATGCGTTGGAAGTAAAAATTGGCGATTCTATTAATACAAACAACACCTTAAGGTTTATGTTTTATATTTTTCAAATTCTCAACCAGATTATTAACAAATTTCAAAAAAATTTTGACCTTCCAAAAAATGTTGACACACTTGTTTATTTTTACCCAATACTCGTAAAAATATGGTAAGTCTACACAAAAATGAAAATGTTAAAAGTCCAAAAACTTCAAATAACCTCAATCGTGTATTTTGATTTAATCAGGCGATTATTGGTACTTAAGCGTAGCAAATAAAAGAAGATTCCTGCATTTGCAGAATGCAAAAATATTAAAAACAGAAAAAAAATTGTCTTCCTCCTGAACAATTTGTAAAACTGGACTTAGCATATTTGCATGCGTAGCTAACGATATAAACGAACAATTTCGACTAGGCATACTGTATATACTGGAGGTATGCATATTTATGCATACTCGTATGTAACAGTAATGAAAGACCTTACCTCGGTAGCATTTGATTCAGCAACATGTCCGTTTTCTTCTTCTCCTCATACAGTTGAGTGGTTCGCTCCTGCACCAATCCCTCTAAATTGTATGCATATTTTTCCATGATGGAAAGCATATTATCAAATATGTTTGGTTTTCTGAAATTTTTGGAACATGGTATGTATACATATATTAGCAAATAGTACATAATAGAAATTGTTTCGAAATTAATTCGAGGTTAACACAGTTTAATATAAGTAGTACGAGTTTGTGTTACATTTATTAGAATTCACAGTTAATGATAGTATTAAAATCAATTTAGTACTAATTAGTAACTTCGTGTGAATTTAGAGATAAGTTAATAATTTCAATACATGGAGTTTTCACATCAGCGACTCAATTGTGTTCATATCTGTTAATTGCATAGGACAAATAGTGTTAAATTTGGCATTTTATGAAAATTTCTATATTATCTATACTATTTGTTTAAGCAACAAATAGAGTAAAATCCTTTACAATCAAATATTAAATTCAATATCACAAAATGTTTATCATGGAAAATATAAATCACACAAATACAACTCGCTTATTTACTTAAAGGGTGTCACATATCAAAAAAGGTATTTTTTTAAGACTGAAACATGAAATGTGGGCTTTAAAGAGATCTACAGTGAGCACACATAGGTTGTTTGCTTATAAAGAAAAATGTCCTGTCTGGTATCAACTTATCGGAAATAGGAAAAATTAAAATCAAAAATTTTTAAGTTGTGACACCCTTTCAGTGGTATTTACACAAGTCCAAATATCATTGGGTTGCATACTATCGAATATCAAACGTTCAATTTTCACATACCGCCATCAGAAACGAGCAAACGTCATATCATCATATTTGAAAATTTTACAGGGGAAGCAACATCGAAATAAAAAGAAAAATGTTGTCATGTTATGCCCTTTTTCATTCCTGATGACGATATGCTTCATTATGCGCTCTGCCAAATACAAATAATATACTTACAATCCGGCCTGCAACTCCTTTAATTTCATGCGAACTAATCGTATATCGGGACGTAGTTCGGGATCTTCTTCCCAGCAGGACCGCAAGCATTGCCTCACATAATCGGGTATATCGAGTTGTGAAAGTGATGGACGGAATACACCATGATGTAATAGTTCTGGTTGCTTGAGAAATGCTATAATTTCTGCGTGAGAATAATGAACAAGAAAACCTTATATAACCAGTAAGGAAAGGCAGAAAGTCGGGCGGGGCCGACTATATAATACCCTACACCTCCCTAACAATGCGATAAAGGTCATTGCGATAATAATTTGGAATACTTGAAAATCGGCAGCAACATATTATCTAATTCTGAGCCTATAATCGCTAAATTAAGCAATATTTGTTCCTAAATTGAGAAACATCTTTCGGGAAAATATTAATGATCGGAAGTAAAGTACAACTTCTATAGCGCTTTGATACCAAATCAGGAGGAACATATATATGGAGGTTATATATAAATCTGAACCGATTTTCCCTGAATACTCATTCATGTAAAAAGACCTCTTTCTGTAGAATTTTGTACTGATCGGATATAAAATACAGTCTCTACAGCGCTTACATGTCAAATCGGGGGTAACATATATATGGGAGCTATATCTAAATCTGAACCGATTTTCTCCGAATTTGGCAGTATTCCTTCATGTAATAAGAAACCTCTTTCTGCCGAATTTCGCACTGATCGGATATAAAATACAGTTTCTACAGCATTTACATGTCAAATCGGGGGTAACATATATATGGGGGCTATATCTAAATCTGACCCGATTTTCTCCGTATTTGGCAGTATTCCTTCATGTAATAAGAAACCTCTTTCTGCCGAATTTCACACTGATCGGTTATAAAATAAATTTTTTACGGCGCTTACATGTGAAATCGGGGATAACGTATATATGGGGGCTATATCTAAATCTGAACCGATTTCTTCCAAATTTAACAGTGTTCATTAATACACTGAAAAAAAATGCTTCATAGCATCAATGAACGCGTTTCATTAATTATTTTACATTGATACAATGAAAGTGTTCATTGATGCAATGAAAATGCCATTACGGGAATGAAATGTTTCTTTAAAGCGTTTTTCTAATTTATGACGTGTCATTGATGGAATGAAACGGTTTACATTGATGGTATGAAGTTTACATTTTATAAAAAAAAGGAAGACTTATATAAAATTAACAAAAAAATTATCAGTGGTGTAAAGATTTTAACATTAATAAAACAAAATAATACTACACAAACAGATTTACTATTTTTTATGTGCTTTTTATTCTCAGAAAAGGTCTATGAAACTGTTTCTTTATATTAATGTAACATTTCATAGAAGTTTAAAAGTTTCATTGCCGCAATGAAGTGGTGCGGTGAAGAATATAAACAATGAAATTAGCTTTATATTGATGTTCTATATATATATTTTATCTATTTTATAAACATTTTAGGAGTATGTAGTGGTGTTAATTAAACAACAATACTTTACGGAGGTCTATGAAACTGATGCATTAAATTAATGTAACAATTCATAGATAGAAATGTAAAGTTTCATTCCAGCAATGAATTTAAACAGTGAATATACTAACAAAGTGTTTGTCACATTACATACATATGTACATACCTATATCTTCACAAATGTGTTTGTGTGGTAATAAATGTAATATGTTGATGTGTGAATCAGAGTCGTGCAAGCTCAATGAAAACGATGGAGCGGCGTAGTTTTCTTGCATTTGTTTGAGAGGAGAGAGAGGCGGAATTCTATGAATCTACACCGCACAGTGGCATTAACGTCGAATGAAGGTGGTTTGTTGGTAATAATATGATTCACTAATAATTGCAAGGTGTTCATATTATTAGATGTATTATCAATTAACATGACATTTTGGCAATAATTTTATACTTTTATAATCGCACTGACATATTTATTTAATTATTATTATTATTCAAACAGCAGTCGGTGTACATTAATTCAAAATTTTCAAAAGTGTTTTTTTTATCAAATTTTATGTATTCATGATCCATTCTGTTTACGTTTACGAATTTGTAAACTACATTTTTTTGAATCGATTATTGTCGTGAAGCTGAATTCTATTCACAATATATTTCGAACATTAAACAGTTTTTAGTGCACGATATTAATTATTCTGAACCACTGTGCCATAACTGTCATCAATAGATAAACAAATATTAAATGCATTAGGTGTGCTGTTGCGACCAGAAAATAAATTCTCTATGGCAAACTTACAACAACAACCCACCCCTTGCTATGCAAACTCTTCGTAAAAAAAATCCAGTTATTTTTTGTGTGTTTGGCGAGTCAAAACAAATCAGTGGCGAAGAATCAATTGTTGCATGAGTGCTGGCAGCAGGCCTTTGATTTAGTTTATAATAGACATTAAACGGACGTAGTTGTGCGCGTTAATAAAAAAAATCAAAAGTGAAAATATTAAAAGTGAAACAAAATGTCAACAAATACTGAATGAGAAATGTTTTTTGTGTGGTACATACAAAGACACGTCAAGCTTGAAATGGCATGTTCGAAAAAACAGAAGTTGGAAAATATATGTCAAATGCCACAACAAGAAACAATTTTCAAGAACCATATCCGAAGTCAACGATGAAACACTCCAAAAACACTAGGTAAGTACTTTCTACCAAGTTATGTCCTAAACATATTTTCATTCACTCCTATTTATAATTTTTATTTGTTTAGAAATTGGGGAAAATGCGGAAATGTACGCACATAGCCTTAGATATGACAATCTATCCGCAGATGACTTTAGGTTGGCCTGGACTGCTTATTCCAAATTTCGAAAATTATGCACAAAAGCAAAAATATTAATTAAGCTTTTTCACTTTGGCCTCAGTACAAGCGAGTGAATGGATTTCAATTAGTAAGTATGTAAAAATGCGGTTTAAGTGTTTACTTAAATTGTATTTACGAATTCACAAATGCAGTTAAAAACGAATTTAAAAGAACAAACTGTATTGTGATTTTTTTTGTTTCATTTTTTATTTTCTCAACTTCAGTTGTCTTTTTATTTTAAAATTTCTCAAAACCCACAATTTTAATTATTTATTTATCTTTTATATTATATTTTCAGATTGAAATGATTTTAAAGTTATGAACAAACACTGATGTACTACAATAAACATTGCAATAAAAAACGGAGAATTTTGTTTAATTTTCTATTTTATTTCAGAGCAAAGGTATGAAACATGTACATTTCATAAATGAGACATGTTCATTGCATCAATGAAACATGTTCATTGAATCAATGAAACATGTTAATTGAATCAATGAAACATGTTCATTGCATCAATGAAACATGTTCTATGAATCAATGAAACATGTTCATTGCATCGATGAAACATGTTCATTGCATCGATGAACCATGTTCATTGCACCAATGAAACATGTTCATTACAACAACGAAGCGTTTTCATTACATTAATGCAACTTATTCATTACATTAATGAAACTCGTTCATTACATTAACGTAATATTTCATGACATCAATGTAACAAATTTCTATGAAACATTTACTAGTTCAATGTAACATTTTACATTGTATCAATGAAGATTTACATTGGTTCAAAAACAATGTAACTTTTCATTGATACAATGTAAAATTTCATTGATGGAATGAAGCTTTTTCTCTGGGTGTATAATAAGAGACCTCTTTCTGCTGAATTTTATACTGATCGGATATAAAATAAAGATTTTACAGCGCTTACATGTCAAATCGGGGCTAACATATATATGGGGGCTATATCCAAATCTGAACCGATTTTAACCAAATTTAATAGTGTTCATCCATATAATAAGAAACCTCTTTCTGCCGAATTTCATACTGATCGGATATAAAATAAAGTTTTTACAGCGCTTACATGTCAAATCGGGGGCAACGTATATAAATGGGGGCTATATCTAAATCTGAACCGATTTCTTCCAAATTTAATAGTGTTAATCCATATAATAAGAAACCTCTTTCTGCCGAATTTCATACTGATCGGATATAAAATAAAGTTTTTACAGCGCTTATATGTCAAATCGGGGCTAACATATATATGGGGGCTATATCTAAATCTGAACCGATTTTAACCAAATTCAATAGGGATCGTCCTTGAGCCAAATAAAACATATGTGTAAAGTTTCGTCGAGATCGGACCATAATTGCGACCTGTACTTTGATTACAAGAATACATGCACAGACAGACGGACAGACAGACAGACGGACATAGCTAAATCAACTCAGAAAGTGATTCTAAGTCGATCGGTATAATAAACGATGGGTCTATTTCTTCTCCTTTTGGGTGTTACAAACAAATGCACAAAGTTATAATACCCTGTACCACAATGTGGTGTAGGGTATAAAAATATAACTTGAATAATTGTGGTACTATCCTATGACTTTTATAACCTGCAAGAGGAGAAGACATCGGTCGATATAATCAAAGTCTGAAGACATATTGCTTGAAAATGCTTAGATTTCGAATAAAAAACCAGTAAGAAAAGACAGAAAGTCGGGCGGAGCCGACTATATAATACCCTATACCTCCCTAACAATGCGAAAATGTGATTGCGATCAGAATTTGGCAGTGTTTCAAATTTGGTGAAACATATACATTGGGGCTAATCCAATTATGAACGGATTTTCTCATTCACCTAATAAAAAAACTCTCTCTGCCGATTTTACTACAGATCAGATGTAAAATACGGTTTCTACAGCGCTTACATGTCACATCGGGTTTAACATATATATTGGGACTATGTTTAAATCTGAACCGATTTTCCCTGAATTTGGCAGTGGTCATACATGTAATAAGAAAACTCTCTCTGTTGAATTTCGTACTGATCGGATATAAAATACGGGTTCTACAGTGCTTATATGTCAAATCGGGTAAAACATACATATTGGGGCTATATCTAAATCTGAACGAATTTTCTCCTTATTCGGTAGTGTTCATAAAAGTTATAAGAAAACTCTCTCTGCCGAATTACGAACAGATCGGGTGTAAAATAAGGTTTTTCTCTCTCTGCAAGATTTCGTACAGATCTGATATAAAATACAGTTTCTACAGCGCTTACATGTCAAATCGGGGTAACATATATATGGGAGCTATATCTAAATCTTGACGGCTAATTGGACGCGTCCGCTAATTGGATATCATGTTTATTGGTAGATCACGTTCAGTGCTGTCAATTGGATTCACACAAAATTTCAAGACACTTGTTGCAATATTTCGCCTGAAATTAGGTAATAGGGGCTGAGACTCATCCACTTTTCCGATCATGCACCTTTTCGACCGATTAAGTAGACTGGCACCAAGGGTGCCAGGAATTAACTCCACCGGACATAACGCCCTAAACAATTTCTGGACTTATGTCCTTCAACATCTTTGGACATCATTCCCAAAATTGGTTGGGTGTAATGTCCGCAGAGCGTTCTCGGACATAACACCCGTTGCATATTAACAAACCGCGGTCATAACACCCAAAGCGATAAAAATGCAGCTCAATTGGTTGTTTTTAATAAAACGCAACGCCACTTGTGAAGAATAAAATGGGACACCATGCCAAAATCTTCTCGAAGTCCACGAGATTTCATAAATTTATTTAAAAATGGCTCATTTATGACAGACTTTTATGATGGATGCGATTTTATTAGTTGTCCCAAGCTGTGGATGCAAGCAATTGTTAATAAACCATATTTCTCAATATAGACATAACAATTTCTAACATATACAAAAATCTTAGATTAATAACAAAAATCATAAAACTTAGGACCGAACTAACCATCACCAACCTACTAACAAAAGTTCAGAGAACAGCCTGCCTGAGCATAAGCGGAGCCTTAAGGACTACAGCGACAGAGTCTCTACAAGCCCTACTCCATATACTGCCGATTAATATTGTGGCGAGGGAAGCTGCAACCAAAGCGACAATAAGATTAAACTGCCTATCAATGTGGAGGTACAAAAACTACGGGCACATGAGGATATCAAAGTGTAGTGCTTGGTAACCGACCGAGTGGACTATATACCAAGTGTGTACACCTTCGAGAGAAAATACATCACTATCATTCCCGCCAGAGATGAATGGGTTGGAAGAATACCGGGTAACAGAAACCGTCTCCACTTTTACACGGATGGTTCGATGCTTGATGAAAAGGTTGGCTTCGGAGTACACTGTGCAGAGCTTAGTTTGGATATAGCTCACAGACTACCAGATACCTGCAGTGTCTATCAAGCCAGGCTGCCATCAATTCTCTGGAGGCAACATCCCTAAATTCATAAACAGCCCTCGACTGCCACAGATCTCTTAACGAGATGGCTGAACAGTTTAATATACACCTCATATGGGTGTCTGGGCATAGGAATATCCCGGGAACTGCAAAGCCGAGAAACTTGCTAGGAAAGCGACGACATTACAAATTCTCGAAGAATTTGCATATATTGGTGCCCCACTTTCCACGTGCAAGCTTTGGCTTAGGCAAGAGGCAATCAGGCAGTCCAACGAAATATGGACAGAAATCGGCACCTGCAGGGTAGCTAGACAAATCTGGCCAAGGTATGACCTGAGAAGATCAAAATATCTCCTCGCACTAGAAAGGCAAAGATTGCCTACGTTAGCATCAGTTCTGGCGGGACACTGCTTGATCGGCGAACACGCGAAAAGATTGGGTATTGACTCTAATGACTTCTGCAGAAGCTGTGGAGATGAGGAAGAAGTGGAGAGCCTTGAGCACTTGCTAGGCGACTGCCCCGCTCTGAGTAAACGACGACTGGACATACTGGGGTCGGCCTTTCTAGGCAGCCTAACAGATCTTTCCAGTACCGATATACGTACTATCGATAAATTTGTGTATCAAATAGGTTGGTTTCGATGAGGGGCATTTCAGCCCGTGGTAACACTAGGGACCTAAACTGGTCTATGAGAGCTTGTATAAAAAAAATACGGCTGCCACCCTAACCTAACCTATGACCAAAAAGAAACTGATTAAATAAAAAATTAGATCTTTCTCAAATTCTCAGAAAATGTTGGCCTAGTCTGTGGTAGTAATGACCCAAAAAAAAATTAAATGAAAATTGGAGGCAAGGGGCGAGGTCAAAGTTCAGAAAAATGGATTTTTGCATCTGTAATGGTTTTTGGAAGTTAATTTTTATGCTACAAAGCATAAGAAATTGAAAAGAGAAAATATCGTTTCTTAAAGCTTTTTCCGCGTACTTTACATAAAAAATACTAACTTTATATAAAAAAGTTTATTCGGTCACTTTTCGCGGAAAAAAATATAAATTGCGATATCTCAGAATCGATCTAAACTTTTTTCCTTAATTTTTTTATAAAAAATGGTCCATATGTACTCTACCGATGATGTACATTTTGGAGTGGACACAACATTGGTTCAGAAGTTACATTTTAATAACTGAAAATCATCACAAAATTACAAAGAAAAAATAATTGTATGTGTTTTAAACTATATTTTGTTTGTTGTTTTTTTTTTGTTCAAAGAATGAAAGTATGAAGGGTTGAATCTAGATAAATATTTCGATTCCGTAAATCAGTTTTTGATATTCGCTTCGTTTGCGAATGCAAAAATGCATTTTTCAATATTCGCATTCACAAAAAATATATTTCAATATTCGCTTTCGCTAAGTCCACTTTCGTTACATCGCTGATATGTACCTCCGATTTGGCATATATGCACCGTATAAACAACATTTTTTAACCGATCTGTACAAAAACGATTTAACGAATGTACAAGTTTTCGCTTATTATACCCTACACCACACTGTGGTACAGGGTATTATAAGTTTGTTTCACGGCAGATGTTTGTAACACCTGAAAATAACACAGCTAGACCCACATTAAAGTATACCGATCGACTCAGAATCACTAGCTGAGTCGATTTAGCCATGTCTGTCCGTCCGTCCGTCCGTCCGTCTGTCCATGTAAAGTTGTTCGTCGACTACAGGTCGCAATTTCACTCCGATCATTCTGTTTAGAGTATTTCGCAGCTGTAAAGATCCGTATTGAATTTGGTTGAAATCGGCTCAGATTTAGATATAGCTCCCATATATATCTTTCGTCCGATTTGGCCCTTTAGTCCTATAGAAGCTGTATTTTACATCCAATCGTTGTGAAATTTAGAATGGTAGAGTTTCTTGATCCATGAACCAACACTTCCGAATTTGAAGAAAATCGGTTAAGATTTAGATATAGCTCACATATATATGTTTCGTCCGATTTTGCTCTTTAGTCCTGTAGAAGCTGTATTTTACATCCAATCATTTTGAAATTTAGAATGGTAGAGTTTCTTGATCCATGAACCAACATTGCCGAATTTGAAGAAAATCGGTTAAGAATTAGGTATAGCTCCCATATATATGTTTCGTCCGATTTGGCCCTTTAGTTCTATAGAAGCTGTATTTTACATCCAATCGTTTTGAAATTTAGAATGGTAGAGTTTCTTGATCCATGAACCAACACTACCGAATTTGAAGAAAGAAATCGGTTAAGATTTAGCTATAGCTCCCATATATATGTTTCGTCCGATTTGGCCCTTTAGTTCTATAGAAGCTGTATTTTACATCCAATCGTTTTGAAATTTAGAATGGTAGAGTTTCTTGATCCATGAACCAACATTGCCGAATTTGAAGAAAATCGGTTAAGAATTAGCTATAGCTCCCATATATATGTTTCATCCGATTTGGCTCTTTAGATCCAATCGTTTTTATACCCTACACCACACTGTGGTACAGGGTATTATTTAAGTATAAAATGTCCCAAAAGTAAATTTATGTAAACAATTTATATATGAATTACAAAATTTATATATCAGAGTTATTCAATATTACGAGAGTGGTGTAGGGTTTCCTTACTGGTTTTGATTTTAGGATTTAAATGTAAGCGCCATTTCGAGGTCAAGACTAATGTACTATGATCAAAACTGCTTTCGCTTTAAAATCGATGATGCAAATGGTTACAAAAAATTAAAATCGATAATGAAGGCGATTACATCTTTCCGGCGGTTCTCTTCTATTTAAAGGTGCTACCAGCAATTGCACCAAAACATAATACCATGTACAATAGTATGATGTAGGGTATTAAAAACATATAACTTCAAAAATATCTTGAACTTCTCCTATTAGACACCTTTGTTTTATTTTCAAGATAATTCTTATTTATAAGGTCTGTGAATTTGTGTATGGTCAGTTCTGTCTTTGTGACACAATTCATAAATTTACTTCTCATATATACTCGTATATTCTACATCTTTTGCACTAACTATCCAACCACATTTTCTTAGTTATTTTCACTTTATAATTATGTACATATGTATATAACTTACCCTCATTTGAATAGGACGTTTCACCCCACGGCCCCTTGCGGCCAATAATCTCATACAAAACAATTCCGAATGAATAAACATCGGCCTTTTGTGTTCCACGGGCTGGCGATGTGGCATCCCTTAACAGCTCGGGTGCTTTCCATAGGGCACGTTTTACTTCTAACTCTCTTCTGGTTGGGAATTGGGCCGCAACATGGAAAACAAGAGAATGGAGAAAACAACAAATTAAAATTGTTACAGCTGGGCCAAACATAAACTTCAACAAGTTTTAGGTCGCATGAACATGAAGATACTGTCCACTTCAGTGGTTTCGTGGAAACAACATAAATGCCACTCAAAGTCATAACTATGTGTTGTTTCAAGTGACTTGTTGATGTGTCCTCATAGTTCATGGTTCAAGAGCGTGACATCTTAAAATTTAAATTTTAAATTTTAAATAAGAGTAACATCAAAAGTGAGTAAACTACTGACATGAAAAGATATATTTAAGAATATTATACTAAGGCTTTAAATGGTTATTTACTTATAATTTGTATTTCTATATAAGTTGTGTTTCTAACACTGCCGTATACGACTAATAAACTATACGCGCCTTCAGACCCCAGCGTTTTCTTGTGACCCTCTTACAGGTATGTAGCGCTACCACAACTTTCTTTGCTCTTTTCAAAACGTTGGGTTTGAAGTGCAACTTCCTGTCTAGTAAAATACCAAAGTATTTTTCTCTTTCAGGGAAGGAAACTTCAGTACCCCCCAAGGACAGGTGTAACTGTTGGTACCTTCCCAGCAAAAAATATGGAAACAAGGAAAAACATTTGAATAACATTTCCAAAGAAGCAATTAGTGATTTTTTCACTTCAAAATATGTTCTTTTGCAGTTATCATAAAAATATTTATATTTCATAAGAAATATAAAAATAAAAATGTTGTTATGGAAAATAGATTTTAAAAAATGTAATGCGTTTGAAAAAACAACAAAGAATAGAAATTTTAAGAAAAAAGTTTAATACCCACAGCGGTATTTGAACCCAGACACCCCGATTTAATAATACTGAGATAAAGAGAGCATCCAAAGCAGTGAATAAGATCCCAGTTTCCACTTTTCCACTCTCAGAACAGTGGTAATTCGAAGACGTTTATGGCCGTGCGCGTTAAGGAGTGATGTTATGCTGATGCGGCGTTAGGAAAATCAAGTTTAAATCACTTTTTATTTAAAAAGTTTCTAAATATAAAACTAAAAAAAAATATTTCCAGAAAAAATAAACATTTTTTTTAATTTTGTCTCTATACTTTGGATAACTAAATAAGATGTTTCTAAATAAAAAACTAAAAAAAAAATAATTTGAAGAAAAAGTAAAAAGATTGTTTTACTTCTTTGAAGAGATATTATTACATTATTAGTGCTTCAGTTCATAACATTTCCATTACATGCTAAGCACTGGAGCAAATTCACAGCAAAATATTTATCGGATGTCCATCTGCGGTTGTATGAAGGATCAGCTTCACACGTCAATAGCATAGGCAATAACTCTGAAACCCAGCATATTTACAGAAAGCAGAATATTGTTCATGGAGAGATTCCCTAGCACCATAACACCCCTTTGGGGCGTTCCCCTGCTGGCAAATCTATGGGGGTTAGTTGACCCTAAGCTAGTTGAAATACGCCTCTTTAACAGAAGGTAATGGTTTTGTATATTTTAAGGGTTTCATATAGGTCCCTACCCCCACGAGAGTATGTTGATATATAACATCCTTGAGACACATATCTAGGATAAACCCAAAAGCACTAATAAATTTGCGTTAACTTACTTGTGCGGTTCTTCTTGGCCAAATTTAAACTCTTGCAGACCAAAATCAGAGATTTGACAAACCCAACGTGAATCGATGAGACAATTGCTGGATCTCAGATTGCCATGCGATATTATCTCGGAGTCATGAAGAAAAATCATTCCTTTAATTATGTCACTGACTAACGACGAGATAAACATGTGATCCAAGTGCAAATCCTCATTGGCCAGAACATCTTCGAGGCTGCCTCTGGCACAATATGTGGTGAAAATTATGACGGATCCATGATCGATGGAGACGCCGATGAAATTTATAATGTTCTCGTGACGCAGCTGAAATGAAAAGGTAATACAAATGCAGTAAAGGCAAGAAAAATATATTCCCAAAAAAAATTTTATTCCCAGTTATTTAAATTTATTACAGTTTTAATGGCTCATATTTCAATCAACTTACCTCTCTCATTTGTTTCAATTCCTTGCGAATGGAACGTGTTATATCAACGGTTTTCTTGTAAACTCTTTTCATGGCCACTATATTGCCACGATATAAACCTGCGAAGAAATTAAAATATTTAAATAGATAATATGCACTATTAGGCTCATTTAAAAATGTATACAAAAAGGAAAAAATAAAGTGTGTGAGAATACAAAACACTTACCAATATTTGTGAAAGCCTTCTTATTGGTATCACCTCCAGTCAAAATACTTTGACGGCATATCTGGTACTAATATGGTAATAACATCCAAATGCATGTTTTTGCGACAACGAGTAAAAAAGAAAATGTAAATCTTCAATTAAAATAAATTAAAAATACTGCTTGTAGTTGGGGGAAATCCGAAGAAACAGGAAAATGTTCTCAAAAGGGTTTTTAAGGGACGTGAGTTGTATTTTTTAGTAAAGACACCAATTAAAAAATCTGAGAAAAATATAGTACATTTAGAAAATACACGAGTACTACCATAATGACGAGTAACCTAGGTTGGTTTCATCCCAAAGCTACAGGGTGGCTGATATGTAATGCAACAAAGTAAAGCGCTATATTTTTTAATTTTTTTTTTTAATTTTATTGTTCAAAAGCAAAAATGTCGGAAATAACATAAAATTTTAGAAATTGTTTAGATTTGTTCGAATTGGCCACCTTTGGCACGAATTATGGCCTTCAAACGGCCGACAAAGCCATCACACGCTGCACGAAAGTGGCTCTGCGGTATTTTGGCCCATTCCCGGCGGATCGATACTTTGGTATTTTTTAGTGCGAACCTTACTCTCTAAAATGCCCCAGGCGCAAAAGTCCAACGGATTGAGATCCGGAGATCTTGGTGGCCATTGTGCGGTAGAAATGAAGCGAGGAACCTCCTTTTTAAGCCATTCTTGGTTGACGCGTGCTGAGTCCTGTTGGAATGTCCATGGTCTGCGGCCGAAATGTTTGTCTGCCCAGGGCTTCAATACTGTCTTAAGGACATTTTCCCGATAATATTCGGCATTTATTTTGACCCCATGGTCGATGAATACGAGCGGGGAACGACCATCGGCCGTTACGGCGGCCCACACCATTACCATCGGCGACGCTTGAGTTCTGGTGGCCAATCGAAGGTGTAAATTTTCAGCTGACCTCTTTGGCAAGTAAACCCGATCATTTTGTTTGTTCACAAACTGCTCAATTTGGAATGGCTTCTCATCGGAGAAAACCAAATTCGGTAACTGGTCACTTTCGTGCAAGCGAACTCCTTGGCTCTTTCCAGTCTAACTTTTTTTTGTGCATCGGCGAGCTCTTGCACTTTTTGGAACTTCAATGGCTTTAGTCCAAGCTCAGTTTTTAATATGTGTAGTATCCGTTCTCGCGATATGTTCAAGCAATCACACGCTTGAATTCTATCACGAATAACTTTTTCTGAATGCAATAGATCAAAATGCTTTTGTAAGCTTGTAAACAATAAAATGAACTGTCACTGAAATAAATCTATCTGGTTTAGAAATGATAGCAACCTGAAGTTGGTTGCAATACATATCAGCCACCCTGTAAGGATTTCCAAACAAATAGTATATCGTCGTTTCTCCTTAAAACCCTGTAGAGATTAATACGAGTTAATAGTTACGTTAGGACCAAAATTGATCGCAGGTCCAATCAACAGCAAGGGCAAGTTCGCCGAAACCGCCCTACATGATCTAGTCAGCTTTATTGAAGGTAATATACGAGTAGACAGCTAGCGTCTCTAGCTTGTTGATTGAGAAATCCAGAATAAGCTGGACGATTAACAGCTTTGAGTCCTTCAAATCACCTACGGAATCAATCCAGCAGACCATACCGAATCACTTAGCAGAAAATGTTGTATTATATTATCCTCGGGCTGGAGAAAATGTATGAATGCTGTCTCAGGCTCTCATATATCTACAATCGATGGAGGGATACCAAAGTGAAGTTCATACCCAAAGCAAAAAAAAAATCGCACACTAGGCTAAAAGAATTCATACCAGTTATGACAGGTCTGGATAGCCTTTAAGATTAGGGAAAACTTGTATAAAAAACTCCTGTCGGGGAACCAATATGCTTACGACAAGGGAAAGTCTACAGAATCTCACCTGCACGAACTATTACTTTTCAAGGAATTCACTATGGTGGCATTTCATGACATAGAAGGGGTTTTAACAACATTCACTCAGATGCTGTAATTGCGGCTCTGTCACATCTAAAGGTGAACTCAAGCTTGATTAGATTAATTCAAAGTCTGCTCAACAGAAGACGCATAGCGGCATGTCTTGGCTCCACAACTCTAACGTGGTGTGTAAACAGAGGGACCCCACAAGGTGTAGTAATGTCTTCACTAATTTGAAACCTAGCGTAGAATGAAATCCTGCTAGATCTAGAACGTTGTGGCTGCAAGGTCGTGGTATATACGGACGACGTGACAATCGCAGTGAGTAGCAAATGCGACAACGTCCTCAGAGACATCCTAGAGGTGGTTCTGAACAAATTGGCTAGATGGGCCAGAAGCAGTGGTTTGGGCGTTAACCCAAACAAGACAACATTAGTTATAATTACTAGGATGAACAAGGACCCACATGTGGACCTTCCTCCTCGTTTAAATGGTACATATCTAGTCTTCTCTGAAGGTGCAAAATAGGAATAATTCTAGATTGAAAACTGTTATTAATTGGATATATACTCGTATATCATTGGTTCGTCCAATACTGTTGAATGGCATTGTGGTGTGGTGGACGCCAACTGATAATCTATCCATAACCAATCTACTATCAATGGATCAGAGAAGTGCTTGCTTATGCATAAGGGGAGCGATTGACAGCGACTGAGTCTCTACAAGCTATACACCATCTACTGCCGATTAATATTGTGGCGAGAGAAGCTGCAACCGGAGCGTCGTTAAGATTAAACTGCCTATCAGTGTGGAGCCACAAGAGGATAGCAAAGTGTAGTGTTATGATAACGGATCGAGTGGACTATACACCAGCGGATTACTCTTTGGGGAGAAACTGGGTACACAGAATATCAGGTAAGAGAAATCATCTCCACTTAAATAGGGATGGTTCGAAGCGTTGGCTTCCGAGTACACGATATATAGCTCACAGACTACCAGATACATGCAGTGTCTATCAAGCCGAAATAATGAAGTCGTCAAGTGGCTGAGTCGCAACATAGTAACCAACACTGACGACGGAATTTACTTGGACAGTCAGGCTGCCATCAATTCTCTGGATGCCATAACCCTTAATTTACAAACAGCTCTCGACTTTCGCAGATCTCTTAACGAGATGGCTGACAGGTAAACAGGGTTATCATCGGAAACTGCAAAGCCGATTAAGTTGCTAGGAAAGGGACGACATTAGAAATTCTCGAAGAATTTGAATATATTAGTGCGTCACTATATACAGCTTTATACAGCACAATATACAGTCACTATACAGCTTTGGCTTAGGCAAGAGGCAATCAGGCAGTCCAACGAAAGATGGACAGAAATCGGCACCTTAAGGGTAGCTAGACAAATCTGACCAAGGTATGACCTGAGAAGGTCAAAATATCTTCTCGCACTAGATAGGAAAATATTATCTACGTTAGTATCAGTTCTGACGGGACACTGCTTGATCGGCGAATACGCCAGAAGATTCCTTATTGACTCCAATGACTTCTGCAGAAGTTGTAGATATGAGGAAAAAGTGAGCTCATTGAGCACATTCTATGCTACTGACCCGCTTTGAGTAAAGCCCTCCTGGCCATATTGGTCTCATCCTATCTAGGTAGTTTAACAAATCTTTCCGGCATCGATATTCGCACTAACTATAACTGGATATCAAACAGGTTGCTTTCGATGGGGTGCATTCCAGCCCGTGGTAAAACTATGGACCTAAACTCGTCTATGTGAGCTGGTAAAAAAAGGCTACCGCCCTAACCTAAACGTATGGTGGCAAAAATCCAGCCCCTATAATTTCGGCTTTAGCCACCTGGAGGGTTGATAGCAGTATACGTATGTTCATTCATATCCTTCTGACTAATAGACACATTTCAGCATGCTTAGGGTCAACTGACCTCAATAGATTTGTGCGATACTAAACAAGGTTAAGCAAATGGATGCTATATGCATGTATCATTGATGTGCTGAGAACGACACAAAGGGAGGCACTTAATGTTATCCTACATATAAGATTGTAGTAAACTAGGATTAGACGTAGGGAACTGTCTCTATGCTCAGGAAATGGCTACGGACATATTTTCATTCTAGACGCAATGCCTGATATTCCGGGCATTGCTGATTACACTATGACTGAACCACTTTTTGACAAGAAGTATTTCACGTGTATACCTTATAGATCAGAATGGAATGGTCATAATCCAAGGCATAGGAAATTCGCTAACCACTATACAGACGGTTCTAAACTCAACAACCAATTACACTGTGGTGTATTTTCTGAGGAGCTTGAGCAATTTTAGAGGAACTTGAGCAATTTTAGCTATGAAAGAGGTAGTGGAATGGCTGAAAATTAATGTTCTGACTAAAGTAGGTATCAATATTTTATCTGATAGTCAGGCTGCTATCAAGTCCTGGGAAACTATATTCCTGAATTCAAAAACTGACCTCGACTGTCGCAGGTCCCTTAACGAGATGGTTGAAAAGTTCAATATTCACCAGGCAACTGTCAAGCAGTTAAATATTCATATATGTAACGTGTCGAAATTTAATGCATTCCGTACGTACATATTCTCCCCTTATTCATTTAGTACTCTAATTAAACATGTTGTGTGGTAGTAATTCCCATTAACTCCGTGTAGTCGGGAATACTTGGTGTCGACTTTATACGACTTTATGGACCCCAATCGCTAAAAAGACGAGCATAAGTAGATGTATGGCACGACCGCAGTCGAAAATACCCGACTTAAAAACGATTGCGATTTGTCCAACCAGTATTCTAGAACATACTTTTAAGCGTAGTTAATCGCGATTCGTTCGCTTCCGCGATCCGTTCGCTCCCGCGGTTCGTCCGCTCCGCAGTTCGTCCGCTTCCGCGATTCGTTCGCTCCCGCGGTTCGTCAGCTCCCGCGAATTGTTCGCTCGTGGCTAGTTTAACAATGTTTGACTCTCCTAGCATACGTGACCTATAAAACGGAAGCGAAGACCGAAGCCGAAGCGAAGCGAAGACCAAAGCCGAAGCGAAGACCAAAGCCGAAGCGAAGACCGAGGCCGAAGCGAATACCAAAGCCGTGAACTGAGCCCGACGCTCCAGACTCCAACGGATCGACTCACCCGAAACCGATTTTGTATTCATAAACCGCCGACCAAACTGAAGCCAAGTACCCGAATACGAAGCCGAAATACTCCGAGCCGCCCGCATATATTTTACGTTGATATGCACTCCCTATTATTGTACGAAAAACATCAATAAAGGTGATTTCAAGCCCAAGTGGGTTAAACACTCGTCTTCTTACTTAAAGTTCATGGGTCCTTAGGGCGAACTATGGTAACCACTAAGCTCACCTCAGCAAATACAAAACCCTCGTTATATATATTCAAATTCGACACTGTTTTCTCACTTTAGCAAAGCTTTGACGACATTTTTGAATAAGACTAGCTTAATATGTAACGGTGGCAAAATAATACATATTTTCCATTTTTACCAGAGCTTTGCATATCATATTATCTTGGCCAAGCGCAAATCTTACTCTATCCGGTCAATCTTTTCGGGCATAGTGTTCGTGACGCGATTGGCTTTTAGCAAACCATTTGAAATGTGAACTGTCTATAAAAAACCTTTCACCACAAGAGCAGCGTTGTCAAAAATCTTTAATGAATAGAGCTTTTTACCATTTTCCATTCTTAAATATATTTTCTCCCGCGTTATTTATATTAACATAAGCATAGTTATTTTTTACAAAATTCAAAGTTTCTAATATTTACAGCGTTCGTTTTTCAAATTCTGTATGTTTATTTCTTTTGTGTTTTAATACCCTACACCACCCTGTGGTACAGGGTATTATGACTTTGTGCATTTGTTTGTAACACCCAAAAGGAGAAGAGATAGATCGTTTATTATAGATTGTTTATTATACCGATCGAATTGTAATCACTTTCTGAGTCGATTTAGCTATGTCCGTCTGTCTGTCCGTCTGTAGATGTATTCTTGTAATCAAAGTACAGCTCGCAATTATGGCCCGATCTTGACGAAACTTTACACATATTTTTTTTTTTTGGCCAAAGGACGATCCCTATTTAATTTGGTTAATATACTTTATTTTATATCCGATCAGTATGAAATTCAGCAGAAAGTGGTATTTTTACATGAAAGTGTATTCAGGGAAAATGGGTTCAGATTTATATATAACCTCCATATATATGTTCCTCCTGATTTGGTATCATAGCGCCATAGAAGTTGTACTTTACTTCCGATCACTAAAAATTTCCAGAAAGATGTCTCTCCATTTAAGAAATATATTGCTTAATTTAGCGGTTATCGGTTCAGAATTAGATAATATGTTCCTACCCATCTACCAATTATTCCACATTATTATGGCCTTATCGTATTGTTAGGGAGATGTAGGGTATTATATAGTCGGCCCCGCCCGACTTTCTGCCTTTCCTTACTGGTTTAATATGATAAAAAGCGAAAAGTGGATTAACTCACTAAATCTTCGGTAGCTTTGTCATTTTGCACTAATCTGGGTCTAATTGGGCGCAAATTAAAGAAACCAACGTCGTATATAATACAACGTTAAAATTTTTAGTTATTTTGTTTAAAAAAACAACTTGAAAAGAGCAAAAACCATAAAATTGTTCATGAAGTTTGAACTTTTGTCCACTATAACTCTGTAATTTCCAATTTTTTCAAGCTATCCATGGTTATTTTAGTAATTTTGTTACTTTCAAAAAAAGTCACGTAGTGTATTCGTCCTTGGGCTAAAAATCATACATATATATGTGTTTAATTTCATTACGATCTTACAATAATTGCGACTTCGACTCATGGACAGACGGACATCATTAATCGATTCTGAAAATGATTCTAAGTCGATCGGAACAATAAACGATTGGTCTATCTCATCACCTTTTGGGTATTAAAACAAATGTACAGAGATAAATATAATGACCTGTACCATTGTGATGTAGGGTATAAATATGAACTACAGAGATTTCATTATAAAGTATTAATTCTTAAATTTCAGCCAGATCAATTGAAAACGTGTTCTCTAGGAAGTGACATTGATGTGGAACTTTATGTGGGGGATATACCAAAACATGAACCGATGTACCCCGGAAAGACAGACGGACAGGCAGGCCGACATGGCTACATCTACGCAGAAAGAGATTCTATGCACATCGGTATAATAAACTATAGGTCTATCAGTTTGTTTTTAAAGCGTTACAAACAAATGCACAACTTCATAATAGCCTGTACTTCAGTGAGAGGTCGGGTATAAATATTAAGCTAATGAAACCAGTAGGAAAACAAATAAAACTACTTGCCCTTAATGTTTTCCACAGTTGCTGAACATACTTAAAACCTCAGACTTAAATAACACATAGCTTCATATACCGATATGCTGCACGAACCGGCAAAAAATAAAACTCCGAAGTGATCTTTCAAAACGCCGATACACATACATCTTTTTTGGTCAATCCATTGTCAGAACCCAGTTATTTTTTTCGTGTTGTACAGTGTAATTTGAGCTATATCAACTCAAGTTTTGCAATAGCCCCTATCAATTGTTGCATCCCGATCTTCAGCATGGTTTAACCGGTGTAGCAGATCATTTAAGTCATAATTTTAGGTAACCAAAGGGAAATTTTTTGCAACTTTCTTTTTGGCAGCTTAGCTGTTTTCATGTAAGATGTTACTGGCTAACATGTTTAGTTTGGTCTATAAGTTAAATGCCCCAATTGAGAGGCGAGTTTATTGAACAGTTTGTATCACTTTTGGGGCCGGTCAATTGGCCGCCAAAATCGTGCGATTTAAAGCTTTTAAATTATTTTTGGTGAAGCTATGATAAGGCTCATGCCTAAAGGGACTAGGCCGCAACTGTTGACGCACTGGAAGCCAATATTGAAGAATTTATTCGTGAGTTACCGGCCGATATGTTGGAGAGAATATGCCAAAATTGGACACAGCATATGAACCATTTGAGGCGCAGCCACGGTCAACATTTGCATGAAATCATCTTTAAACATTGAATTATATATAGACCGTTATATCGACTCAATTAGAGATTTCATACATTTCTCTAATTTTTGTTATCAAATCCGAAAGATTTTAAAAAATCAACCCTTATACAGGGAGGCTGATGAAAGCTGCTACCAAAAAAAAATTTAATAACTTTTTTTCTATTTAATGAATCTGGTTAATTTTTTTTTATTTTGCTGATTGATTTTTAGATTTAACAAAAATGGATAACTGGAACTGGACTGAAACAAGAATTTGGATTGTCCGCCGCTATTACGCACTGAAGTCCGTAGTTTAGGTTCAAAGAGAGTATAGGGGCACGTTTGGCGGCAATCCTCCATAAAGAGACTTGTTAACAATTTTTCCGAGCATGGGACAGTCAACAGAAGACCTTACCATCGAAACCCTTCAGTTCGGACGGAGAAAACAATCGCTGCTGTAGGTGATGCCATACAAAACAATCCAAGAGTTTCGACAAGAACCTGATCTGCTCAAATGGGTATAAGCAGACAGTCATTGCAGTCAATTATGCACAAAGATTTGGAGTTATTCCCATATAAAATTCAAATGGCCAACAAAGTGAACTCAGCGGACTTCCCGATTCGCTTGGAATTTTGCCAGGAGATGCTTCAAATGGTGGAAGAGGACGGAAACATGTTGAACTGTCTTTTCATGTCTGACGAGGCCCATTTCGATTTAAACGGCAACATAAACAAACAATATCGTCGAATATGGAGTGCTTCCAATCCACAGATACTCCATGAAACGGAATTGCATCCACTTCGTGTCACAGTGTGGTGTGCTGTTTCATCACGCTGCATTGTCGGGCCCTACTTCTTCGAAGAAAACGGTCACACCGTTACAGTTACTGGAGGCCGTTACTTGAGCATGTTGAGACAGTTTTTCTATCCAGAATTACGCCGAATGAGAATTTCTTTCAACTCTGTGTGGTTTCAGCAAGATGGTGCAACTCCTCACGTAGCCCGGCCTGTTATGACAGAATTGCGGCGAAAATTCCCCAATAAGCTGATATCCAGAAACTCTACATTCCGTTGGCCACCCAGGTCGCCTGACCTTACTGCACCTGAATTTTTCTTGTGGGGTTATTGCAAACAGGAAGTCTACAAAGCAAAACCAACAAATTTGAATGAACTAAAGCAATCCAATCGAGAAACAATTGCTGCTATTCCCGTCCCAACTCTCCAAGCAGTAATGAACAACTTTTTGGTAAGATGCCGCACATGCATCAACGAGCAGGGGGGCATTTAAATTCCATTATTTTTATAATTAAGCTATATTTAATTAAATTTAATGAGCTTTAACATGAATAAAAGAAAAATGAATTCCATACACTGAAAAAAAAGTTATTTGAGTTTCTTAATGTAGCAATATTCATCAGCCACCATGTGTGAGGGCGGGTCAATAACCCCGGGACTTTTTTTTTTAGCGAAATACAGGTTTTTGGATAAAAAGTAATTATATTTTAACGTACGAGTATATAGTTTCCTTTGAGCTCTATACACTTTGTCCGAAACAAGAAATAATCACTCGGGGTTAAATCCGGTGAATAGGGCATTTGAGATGGAAACTGTACATGTGTGCATCCTTGCCTTGTCCTGGTAGAAAATATCTTTTTTTTTTGGCCAAATGTTTTAATTCTTTTTATATCCTCAAAAAGTTGGTATAATATTCGCAATTTATTGTTATACCCATTTGAAGGTAGTCAATTCCGATTATACTAAAAACGGTCGCCATGACTATATTCGCTGACAAACCTATCAAGGCCTTGTTCGGTTCCGATTCACACCGAGAAACCCGCTGCTTTGACAGCGGGTTTCTCTGGCTTAAAGTAAGCCATTGTCCAGATTAATAGGCTCAATTTGATCAAAATCATACGAAATTTTGTAACATCTTTCATATTTCATATATCATATATGCAATTCCACAACTACTTACAATGTTCTTATTCTTCAACGTATTGAAATCGCAAGTATTGTCCAGATTGATGATGGTAACATCTTTCATATCGATTTTCCACAATAGACCCGCCAGCGTCTGTTCGTAGCGATAATGCCTGCAATTTAAAGTAAATTTGTTCCACATCAATTTAAAGTAAATGATCTACAAAACATCATACATTGAACACCAATAACACTTGCGAATGACAACAACAAAACGATGATGGCAATGATGAAGAGCTGCTGATTGAAAAATACATACAAAAGAGATGAAATACAAACAAAAAAACAAACATCGAATGCCAAAAAATGTTCACTACTTAATTAAGAAAACGGCAGCGATAATTATGAAAAATCCAAAGAATGAACCCGAAGTCATATAACGCCAATCCAGTCTCCGCTTTCGACAAAGTTCTCCGTGAAATCCGCACAATGGTTCGCACAATGGTGGTCGTCCCTTAAGCCATTGGATGGGGCGGTCAGGCTTTACGTAACGAAATTCCTGATGAAAGCAAACAAAAAAAAAGGAACACAACATGGAAATTTAATTGGATTATCTCACACTACTCTGGCGTATAATGTCTCCCGACATTTGGATGATGGTGTAAACTTTACCGGAATGATTGATTGTTTGTTGTAGACAAAGTAACCGACCGGTTGCATGGACATTTTCGCCAATGAATTGGGCTTGTTCAGATTGTGGGTGTCACTTTGCAAAGTGATGACGGTGTAGTTCCCCTCCGCATCGCCATTATTGTCAATGTGTACCTGAAAATAGTACACTTAAGGATGTTAAGGTAATCAGAGTTAGGGAGGACAAAGCAATACATTAGGGTGAGGGAAATTGTTGGGTTGGCAAGAATACATGTATTTACATTTAAGTCATTCCATGCCAAAGGGTACGATTTTTGACATCATTAGCTTTAATGATTCGAAAGTTTGTGTACGAGTACGTATACTACTCTTAAAAATATTTTATACGTGTTTCAAGAAAAAAATTTAAAAAATTTTGTTCAAAAGTTATGATGATGGCGGAATTACGATTTTTTTAAAAAGGTTTGTTCATTCAATCGCTTGTTACTTATGAAATACTTCACCGATTTTGATGTACTCTACCTTGTTTTTAAGGTACTGTTAATAACTTTCAAAAAATACAAGTTGTATTGTAAAACCACATAATAATTTTTAAAGTTTTTATTATTTTTATCTTTAAGACTTGATTTTAAAAATGATTACGCCAATTGATTTTTTTTTAATTTTTAAGTCATGTTCTTAGACATTTTTTTGCGACTGTGTGATTTTGGAAGTGGTGAAATGACGAGAGCTATTCTTGAAGATTTTTTATAAAAATCTTCTTGAAGATTTTTTATGAAGCAAAATTTGTTTGCGGCATACGATTTTGCGGTCGATTTGGCTATATAGGATAATACAGATCTCCGGGTATAAATTAATTTCATTGAATTAGCTCTAGTTCTAGTTATATACCGCGATATGCAAAAATGGTGAGGTATGCATATTTGAACACAACTGGAGAACAAAGCTGCCCTCCTAAGAAAGAATGTCGTATCTCCTTTTCAGTAGTTTTCACATATTTTTATACCCTCACTTTAGTGTGACGAGGGTATATATCATTTGCTACGGAAAAAAGTGTAACACGTCGAAGGAGTGACCTAAGACCCCAAGTATGTTCGGAGGAAATCCGTTTTAGGTCATTTTAAGTCGAATGAGCAATGTCCGTCCGTCTGTCTGTCTGTCTGTCTGTCTGTCTGTCTGTCTGTCTGTCTGTCTGTCTGCCTGTCTGTCTGTGTGTCTGCTGGCTGGTGCGCACGATAACTCTCGAAAGGAGTAACCGATTGACCTCAAATTTGGTATGTGGTAATATTTTTTTCTATCTCCGGCTAAGTTCGAAGATGGGCCATATTGGTCCACTCCTTCTAGTACCTCCCCCACAAAGGGTTAAAATGTTGTGAAATATTGATTCTTTAATAACTGCTATACTACTTATTCGAATCTTTTGAAATTCCACACATAGTATTAGCTTATTAGTCGTTATCAACTCGAGAAAAATGGGCGAAGTCGCCACGTCCCTTTTGGTACCTCCCACACAAATGCACCATTTTGCACCAAAAGTTAACAGCTTATAACATTAATAACAGTGTATAAAAATACTTGAAATTTTGTACAGTATTATGCTTTTATATTGCCTACAGTCCAGGGAAAACTGGGTGTTGGTGTCACGCCCCTTTTGGTACCTCCCACACAAAGGTACCTTTTTGCTCCAAAAGTTAACAGCTTATAACATTAAAACCAGTGTATAAAAATACTTGAAATTTTGTACAGTGTAATGTTTTTATAGTGTCTATAGCCCTGTGAAAAATGGGCGTTATTGCCACGCCCCTCTTTGTACCTCCCACACAAAATGCCCAAATCATACCACAATTTACTGTCTCATAACGTTTATACCAGTGCACATAAATGCTTATAAGTCGGCACAGTGCAATGAATTTGAAGTATCTAATGTTCAGCAAAAAAAAGGTGTATTTGATAAACCCATTCTGGTACCTCCCACACAAATTGACAGAATAATTCGAGTAATATTCAATATTACATTACTCACAAAGTGAGGGTATACCTTAGTCGGTTTACCCGACTGAAACTTTCTTACTTGTTCTTTTACGTTTTATAACGTTCGCGCCTTTAGGTTTAGGTTTATGGTGGGGTGGCAGCCGCTTTTACCAGTTCACATATACTAATTTAAGTTTCTAACCTAAACATAAAAATAAAAGTAGCGAAAAAAAGTAAAAGCTAAATATCTCAAAACGACTGAAATGGAGACACGACTTTCTTTCTTAGGAGGGCAGAATGGATCTCATTTGTTTCGGAATAGTATTAAAAAGTTGGAATTTGTATGGCCTTTAAATATTTCTAATATCATTTTTTCATCTGTTGAACTGTTTCGAACATATGTGTCAAAATGTGGCGTCAAAATTATATTTTTTACAATTTATTATTTTATAAATTTGTAATCAATACATAACTAAATTATTTTATTTTCATAATTTTATCGTAAAGCTTGATTGACAGTTGTATTAAGGAAGGAAATTGGAAGAGACTGGCGAGTATATTACTCTTCTAGGTATCCGAGAAGATACATGAGGGTACCGGAGAGACCCCATATTTTGGAAACATCCAGACCAAGAAAGGGTACAAAGTTTTACATTGTAAAACAAAGGGCCCTTTGAATGGCTGGAGAACTGCATTAAAGGACTACCGTTATGGGAAGGGGCAAAACTGATATTAGTGCCAGAAGAGGAGCTGAAAAGGCAAACGGCGGTTAGAGTCTTCATAACGGGCCCCCTGATGCCAAGGTATCGGCTATTGGAGATGCTGATAGCCCAGAACTTAATGAATTACCCGACTAGCAACTGCAAAATTTTAAAAGTGGACCAACTAATGAAGCTGGTTGAGGCATTATATTGGCGGTGAATACAGAAATCATACAGAAACTGGAAAGAAATGGTTTTCGAATTAGTGTTGGTCTTGCGAGTGTGATTGTCAGGCCGTTTAAGGAAACGGAGATGAGATTGAAAGCCAATGAAGTAAGTAACCTATGATGAAAGTCATACAGATAAACCTCCATCATTGTGAACTGGCTTATTTTAACCTCACCCCTTATTTACATAGACACAACATAGACGTCGCCCTGATCCAGGAACAATGGATAAGAGGGAACCAAATTAATGGCCTGTCGGATCCAAATTATGCATAGTATGTTCAAAAAAATTTGCGAATTTTGTATTTTTTCAAAAAATATTTCTTTATTCATGAATATCTATTTTGTCCCCTTCAAAGTAATTCCCCTCGGATATAATACACTTCTGCCAAAGTTTTTTTTGATCTTGTTCAGCTCCTCCTTCGATGCCGTCTTTATCAATCGTGGCGTAGCGTCGTCCTTTCATGGGCCTTTTCAGTTTTGGGAACAAAAAATAGTCACAGGGGGCTAGGTCAGGGGAATACGGTGGCTGCGGCACCATTACTGTGTTGTTTTTGGTCAAATATTCGCAGGGGCGTTATCATGGTGCAAAAGCCAGTTTTTGTTCTTCCACAAATCCGGGCGTTTTTGGCGGATTTCTTCGCGCAATTTGCGCATAACTTGCAGGTAATATTCTTTATTGACCGTACCACCCTGTGGCAAGAACTTATAATGCACCACGCCCCTGCAATCAAAGAAAACTGTGAGCCGGGCGTCCGGCACGCTGTTCGTCCTTCGCATCTTCTCGGCCCTCTAAGAATATTTTGTACCACCGATAAACGTTGCTTTGGTCCAAGGTAGCTTCACCATATGCCACAGTCAACATTCGGAATGCGTCAGCGCACTTTATTTTGTTTTTCACACATAATTTGATGCAGATTCGTTGATCCATTTTCTGAAATAGATAAAAATCGAAGACATGTTAAAAAACATCCAAGCACAACATCTGTCAAAAATTACCTAAACATTCAAAATGGCCGACCTTGTCAGCATAAGTAAGGGACATGAGTACCAACATAACGCTACAAAAATATCAAAAATCAAATACACGTAGCCCGCGGAAATTAAAAATTCGCGATATTCTTTGAACATACCTCGTATGCCATGGAACAAGTAACAAATATATAACTTGTATCCTAATAAAAAAGACTTTAAAGTATTTTCTTTTAAACCAATTTTCAAACATCGACATAACGGCATTGATCGTGAGCTTAAACTCGAGACAATTTATAATATCCTCGGCCTACTTCCGGCATGAGGATAACATAGAGCCACTGCCTCAAATGGTTAGAGACTTGATAATCTACTGTTAGAGACAAGAAAAGGGATTTTATAGTAAGGGTATGATGTAAACGCTCGTAACACCCTTTGGGGAAGCACAGGTACAAATCCAAGAGAAGAGTGCCTAATAGAGTATTTCCTAGAAAATCACATGGAAATCTTTAATAGAGGTACGGATGCCACTTTTGAAATCAGAAACAGGAAGGAAGTACTTGACATTAATTTCGGAAATAGATCCAAGTACCTAAATATCAGAGACTGGGTGGTCCTAAAAGAAAATAGTTTTTCTGATCATCAATATATAGAATTCAACCTGTTTCAACATATGGAGATATTCATCCCTACACAGACTACACAACAGGTGAAACATTTATAGGGGAAGATTTCTCCACAAAAATTCCCTCCATTGAAGACTAGAAACGAAAAAACATTACATACGGAAATATTAAAATTTACACTGACGGATCAAAAATGCGTAGTGGAACCGGATGTGGCATTTTTTGCGAGGAGTTAGATAATCATATATGTTAAGAGACGAGTGTAGCATATTGCATGCGGAAATATACGCTATTTTAAAAGCTGCTGAACGAATATCAATGGGACCGATATACTACAGTGATATCAGTATATTTATATCACATTGCCAAGCAGCTATAAAGGCGTTTCAGGGTCGGATATAATGTCAAAGGTAGTCAGCCGCTATGGTAGAGAATTGAGAAATCTCACTGAACAGCATAAAATTACTCTGTGCTGAGTGCCAGGCCACAAGGATATCCTGGGTAATAAAGAAGCGGACGCTTTGGCTATGTATGGAACACGCCTTACAGTTGGCGTCGTTCCGCATATTTTACAATCGTAACCTCATTATTTTTATATAATTAAAGAGAGGAATAAAGAGAAGTGACACAGACATTGGATTATATCTACAGGCTGTGAGCAGACCAAATTACTGTGGGACGAAAGTTCAAAGCGAATTTCAGAGTTTATGCTGATGATGAGGAGGGAGGATTTAAATGTTACTATAGGTGCGATAACTGGACATAACACCCTTGGGAAGCACATGGTAAGAATCGGTATTGGAAATGATGACATATGTAGATAGTGTGGCGTGACAGAATACTCGGAAGATAGTTACGAGTATCACTTCCTCTGTCAGTGTCCGGCCTTAAGCAAAAGAAGAAGAAAATAGATACTCGGCTCTTTCTCTTTTCAGACTCTGACGGAAATTCGTGGGATCGAACCTGATAAAATGTAGACACTTGTAAAAACATCTAGATGGCACCCATAGAGCTATATGAAGTAGGCAGGCGATACTGGACGGCACTTTCACGGCATTACCTGTACAATTAAAGGAGAAGTACTGAAGGAATAACAATTGATCAAGCATGGTCTAGTTTGAACATCGGACGGGCTCCGGTGTCATCCTCCAATAACCTAACCTTACCTTGATCGACAATGAAAATCGACCAACCTAACTATACCTTTCACCTTAGCTGTTGCGCACGATAAAATTGTAAAAATAAGTTAATATTGCATTTTCCTATGTTCTTATTACAAATTTATGAAGAAAATACGTAAAAAAATGTTCGCCATATTTTGACACATTTTTGTGATTTTTTTGTGACGACGCTGTAAAATTCTATTTATTAAAACCAATGGTATTTTATAGTATAACTTTTGAAGAGTATTGTGTAAAAATTTCATGAAGAAAAATATGACAATGGCATCAATTATTCGGAAGCGTCTTGGGATATGAAATCAAAAAACCAAAATTATTTCGATAGATAATCGTTTTACGAGAATTTTAGAATGAGAACCCACTGCGAGGATTTTTCGAAATTTTTATTTTTAAATTTTTGGGAGCACTTTAAAGTGAAAATTGCTATTTTTTTTAAAAAAAATGGTCTTATTTGTTATCTTAAAATAAAATTTTTTAACAAATTAAAAAAACTCTCCGGCGTTACCTCGTAAATTGTACACAGAAATAGTGTTCAAAATCACAACGATCGGTTTAGTAGTTTTGAAGTTATCACGGACACCGACATTGGAAAGTGGGAAAAACGCTTTAACGTTTTTCTGATGTACTGAGCCACGAATGAGAAGCGGTTGCTTAGACTGCTGTATCTTCGTTACTTTTGCTCCAATTCAGCTCAAGTTTTCACACAATTTTTATAAGAGGTTCTACATTCACAAAATAAATAAAAAAAAATTACAAAAAAAGTTTACAAACTTAACCCCCGGCTTCTTCTGAATCCATCTTCTACGATTACCCTGAGAATATTTTTTGAAACTTCAGGAGAGCAACATTGTTTAAAGAATTTGTTTTTTAATATTTAATGTAGGATCCCAATATAAGGTACCCTTTGAAAATAAAATTTATCCGTCCTGCTTTGCGAAAAAATATATTGCTATGGCACAACAACCATTCGAGTTCGCTGTGTTATATCTCATTGCAACATACTCCTATCAATCATATGCTTATATTTACTATGAAATGTACACGTGTAAACTACAAAGGATGTTGATGTCCGTCGAATAATGAACGGAGAATCATAACACAAACAACGGATGTTGTAACAGTCACTTACATCGAATCCTTGTATCGAATGATAGGAACGATTAAAGATCCGACTCATCACCTGACGTCCATCGTAAATATCTCCTTTCATCTGCAGGACTTCGTTGATAGCTTTGGCGTAAATTTGCACACTGTCGTATAAATGTAAGGCGTATATGGGAACCTGTGGGTGGAATAGAAAAATAAACATAAATGTTCATACGATATATTTGCTTTTTGGACAACGCAAACGTACCGAAATATTTTCAAAGACACGTTCATGGTATGGCACTAAAAATGGATGTTTACGTGAGTATTCCTTGATTTTATTGCACTTCTCTCTGAAAATAAACAAACACATGTATGTGTATTGGTGACTTTAAGTAATATGCCATCGCCTACTTGTTTGTGTAGGAGGATTTTCTTAAAGGATAAGTATTAAATTGTATATATTTGAATGAGGAATGGATTCCCGTAATCAAGACAATATTACATTGGAAGAGTTTTACAATGTTATAGTGTACATGTGAAAAAAAGATGGAAAACTAGAAAAACCAATTTTGATGAAATATAAGTAACTACTGCAAGTCAGATGAACTTGCAAGATTGGGAACTACCTTACAAGCTCCAGGGGAACTGGCTGATGTTAAAATCCACCATCTTTTGAGGTTTTTAAAACAATCATATTTATTCAACGGGAGGGGATGTTTATGTTTTCCCTTACGTCCCTATGGTAACACAATGGTCTGTATAGTCTAAGATAGACTGTTTCACGTGCTGCAACTCTTAACCTAACCTATCCTATCCCTATTTTGCATGATATAGATAGAGTCTACATTACTGAACACAACTTTATATAATTTGGCAGATAACAGTTTCTTGGACAAAATTTCGGAAAACCTCATTTTTAACGGATCTTTATAAAATTTAGAAGATAACAGTCCTTTTAGCTCCTTCGTTCAAATGACATTCATTCGGTCAAACATCACAACAGCTGTTTGTTTACTCGTTCAGTCTTCTTTCATAACAACAATTTTGCCAAACAAGGAAATTGAAAATATATTTTAAATTTATTTAATTATGTTCTACTGATTTTATTTAAATAACAATTGTTAAACGCATGAGATGTGTATGTAATGTGGCAATTCTGGGTACCTCTGTGAAAAAGACTGATGAAGGTAAAAAATTAATACCTCCGAACGACACCAGCATTTAATTTTGTATTAAATTTAGTTTGACAGTACTAGAGAAATCATTGTTCTGTAAATTTGGCAACAATTAAACAGCTGTTCGAAAGAGAAGAATGGTAAAATGAACGAGCGAATGAACTAAAGATGAATAACAGCAAAAGATCCGAAGTGGACGATGGAACTAAAAGAACACCATAGCAGGAACCAGTTCCAATCGTTCCTTCAAGGATATCGTTCAATTGAACGAGCTCGTTCCTGAACGACCCAACGCTAAAATCAAGTCGTATGTCATGAATGGCACGTTCAATATTGACTTGTAAAGCTTGAAGACAGTCTGGTTTATTTCGACCAATGACTTCACATAACTCCACAAGAAATAGTCTAAGTGTTAAATCACAACTTCTTGGAGGCCATTCAATATCACAATTTCTTGAAATAATCGTATCTCCAAACTTTTCTCGCAACAATTTAATTGTTTCATTTGCTGTGTGGCACGTAGCCGGTCAATAACAAAAAGATAGCTCTTAACGATAGCTAAAATATTACTCATGGGTGTCAAAGTCGTAGGTCGACTGGAAAGTGTGTTTTTTTTTTATTTAAAACCAGTAAGGAAAGCCTAAAGTCGGGCGGTGCCGACTATATAATACCCCACACCACTCTCGTAATATTGAATAACTCTGATATATAAATTTTGTAATTCATGTATAAATTGTTTACATAAATTTACTTTTGGGACATTTTATACTTAAATAATACCCTGTGAAACAGTGTGGTGTAGGGTTTAAAAACGATTGGATCTAAAGAGCCAAATCGGATGAAATATATATGGAAGCTATAGCTAAATCTTTACCGATTTCCTTCAAATTCTGCAATGTTGGTTCATGGATCAAGAAACTCTACCATTCTAAATTTCAAAACGATTGGATGTAAAATATAGCTTCTATAGAACTAAAGGGCCAAATCGGACGAAACATATATATGGGAGCTATAGCTAAATCTTAACCGATTTTCTTCAAATTCGGTAGTGTTGGTTCATGGATCAATAAACTCTACCATTCTAAAACGATTGGATGTAAAATACAGCTTCTACAGGACTAAAGGGCCAAATCGGACGAAACATATATATGGGAGCTATGGCTAAATCTTAACCGATTTTCTTCAAATTCGGCAATGTTGGTTCATGGATCAAGAAACTCTACCATTCTAAATTTCAAAATGATTGGATGTAAAATACAGCTTCTATAGAACTAAAGGGCCAAATCGGACGAAACATATATATGGGAGATATAGCTAAATCTTAACCGATTTTCTTCAAATTCGGCAGTGTTGGTTCATGGATCAAGAAACTCTACCATTCTAAATTTCAAAATGATTGGATGTAAAATACAGCGTTTATAGGACTAAATGGCCAAATCGGTCGAAACATATATATGGGAGCTATACCTAAATCTTAACCGATTTTCTTCAAATTCGGTAGTGTTGGTTCATGGATAAAGAAACTCTACCATTCTAAATTTCAGAATGATTGGATGTAAAATACAGCAAATTCGGCACTGTTGGTTCATGGATCAAGAAACTCTACGATTCTAAATTTCAAAACGATCGGATGTAAAATACAGCTTCTATAGGACTAAAGGTCCAAATCGGACGAAACATATATATGGGAGCTATAGCTAAATCTTAACCGATTTTCTTCAAATTCGGCAATGTTGGTTGATGGATCAAGAAACTCTACCATGCTAAATTTCGAAACGATTGGATGTAAAATACAGCTTCTATAGGACTAAAGGGCCAAATCGGACGAAAGATATATATGGGAGCTATATCTAAATCTGAACCGATTTCAACCAAATTCAATAGCGATCTTAACAGCCGCGAAATACTCTAAACTGCAAAATTTCAGAACGATCGGAGTGAAATTGCGACCTGTAGTCGACGAACAACTTTACATGGACAGACGGACGGACGGACGGACGGACATCGTTAAATCGACTCAGCTAGTGATTCTGAGTCGATCGGTATACTTTAAGGTGGGTCTAGCTGTGTTATTTTTAGGTGTTACAAACATCTGCCGTGAAACAAACTTATAATACCCTGTACCACAGTGTGGTGTAGGGTATAATAAATGAAATCTAAATAAATTAATACATATATTTTTTGAAAAAAAAAAATTTTTTCTCTCTTTGTTACATTATAAATTACACGTCATCATAAGAACTTGTGCATCACTTCTTCACTGATTGAAGTTCAAGTAACAATTGAAGCACATTTCATTATATTGAGAGAAAACAGCAAATTGTTTCTCTACAACAATAACGGGATGCTGTATTTGCACATTGCGTTTGCTAATAGACATGGCTACGCAAACAAAATAAAACCAGTAAGGAAAGACAGAAAGTCGGGCGGGGCCGACTATATAATACCCTACACCTACCTACCAATGCGAAAATGGGCATTGCGATAAGAATTTGGCAGTGTTCATACATGTAATAAGAAAACTCTCTCTGTTAAATTTCGTACGGATCGGATATAAAACACGATTTCTACAGCGCTTAAATGTTAAATCGGGTGAAAGATATATATGGTGGCTATATCTAAATCTGAACCGATTTTCCCCGAATTTGGCAGTGTTTATTCATGTAATAAGAGAACTCTCTCTGTTAAATTTCGTACCGATCGGATATAAAACACGATTTCTACAGCGCTTAAATGTTAAATCGGGTGAAACATATATATGGAGGCTATATCAAAATCTGAACCGATTTTCCCCGAATTTGGCAGTGTTTATTCATGTAATATAAGAACTCTCTCTGTTAAATTTCGTACTGATCGGATATAAAACACGATTTCTACAGCGCTTAAATGTTAAATCGGGTGAAACATATATATGGTGGCTATATCTAAATCTGAACCGATTTTCCCCGAATTTGGCAGTGTTTATTCATGTAATAAGAGAACTCTCTCTGCCAAATTTCGTACTGATCTGATTTAAAATACAGTTCCTACAGCGCTTACATGCCAAATCGGGTGAAACATATATATGGGGGCTATATCTAAATCTGATCGGATTTTCTCCGAATTTGGTAGTGTTCATTCACGTAATAATAAAACTCTCTCTGCCGAATTTCATAAAGATCGGATGTAAAATGTGGTTTCTACGGCGCTTGCATGTCAAATCGGGTGAAACATATATATAGGGACTATATCCAAATCTGAACCGATTTTAACCAATTTCAATAGGGATCGTCCTTGGGCCAAAAAAGAGGACTATGCTAAATTTCATCACAATCGGACCATAAATACGACCTGCACTCTGATTACAAGAATACATGGACATACGGACAGACAGACGGACAGACAGACGGACAGACAGACGGACGGACAGACAGACGGACAGACGGACATGGCTAAATCCACTCAGAAAGTGATTCTGAGTCGATCGGTATAATAAACAATGGGTCTCCTTTTAGGTGTTACAAACAAATGCACAAAGTCATAATACCCTGTACCACAGCATAGAGCTATGACAGTATAAAAAAATGAACTCTCCCCACAATGCATCACTAGGGGACAGAAAAGTTTGAATTGACCCCATCATGAATGGGTAAAAATCACCAGATCATAGTGTGAGACACAAGAAAACAGGGTCAATTGGCACCACAAGAACTGAAGGGTACTGCCGTATACAACCAATAAACTACTCGTATGTATGCGCAGTTTCAGACCTCAACATTTTCCTATTGCCATTTTAAAGGTATATAGCTACCACAGCCTTCTTTCCAAAATGTTGGATTTGAAGTGCAACTTCCTGTCCAGTAAAATACCGAAGTATTTTGCGTTATCAGAGTAGAGAATTTTAATAACCCCCAAGGAGACAGGTGTAACTGGTGGTGCTTTATTTCTCCAGGTCGGGTTAACACCAAGACCACTGCTGGAAGCCCATCTTGCGGTTGTATGAAGGGCCTGCTGTAGGATGTCTCTGAGAGTATCCAGAAACATCTCTCTAACAGCTATTGTCATGTCCTCTACATGGGCAATAACTCTGGAAACGTCAATGCGCAAAAAGCGGTACATGTAACATATGGGTATTTCCAGGATGCCGAACGCGACATTCGTACGCCTTTAAAGTGAAATAAAATAAAGAAATCGAACAATTTTTTTTTGTTGTATACATTTTTCGATAGCATTTTAGTAGCACTATATTTAGGGCAAAAGGTAGGTTTGGTCGATTAGTTGCTTTCTGATATATTGGCAAAAAACATGGGATCCCGAACGCGACAAAAAATAGAACTCGTTTTCGACTGCATCTAGAAATATTCAAAAATCTGCGAATTGAAACAGAATTTTGTAATGCAATTTTTTTTAAACTAAAATAGACTAATGTAGTTTTTAATTAGAGGTTGTCATGTTAAAATATATATATCGGATTTTTTTTTTGCCGCTCTTAGTGTAAATTCCGCACGCGACATTCCTAACGCGACATTATTTCTCTCACGTAATAATTGCATTTAGAAAAACAAAAGTATAACTTCTACACTTACAAATGTAAGAATAATAATAATAATAATAATAAGGAACACATGTTTCTTAATTTTTTAATTTTAAATTTAATTTTTGTAAATTTAATTTAATTTAATTTTTTTAATTTAATTTCTTTCTGTTTTAATGTTTTCTAAATGTCGTCGTGATGCTTCTTTATTATTATTTTTACTCATCCGCACAAAAAGTAAGCAAAAATGAAAAAAAAAAAATTTTATTCTAATATGTCCAATTAAGATGGCGAACGCGACAAAGTTTTGATTAAAATTAAAGCTTTCTTAGAAGCAACAGCAAACAATTTTTGCTTTTTATTAATTAAGCACAATTAACTTTGTTTGAATATAAATTTTCAATTACTTGCTTCGACTGGATGAGCAGTTCTGATACAAAACTGCGTTTTGTTATCGCGAACGTGACACCAAAATAGCAGGTGAAAGAAACTTACAAATTTACCGTTAGTCGATGCTTGCTTTATCTCTGTTTCTATTTTCCTAATAGTTTGTTGTTGGTACAAAGATCTTTAACGAAGATTGCAACCATAAAATGAATATATAACAAATAACAGTGAAATGCAAAACCAGCAATTAAAGGGGCCAACAATGAAAAAAAAATATTTGTGACTTTCTGTTCAAATATTTCACAACAAAAACAAAAATATGCTGTAAACTCATTATATTCTTTAAATTCAAATATTTTTTTAACAATATAAAGGAAAAAAACATTAGTTTATCAACTTTTATTTTTCTCATCGTGGTGGACCTTTCTCTGGAAATGCCCATATATATTACGCAAACAAGATTGCCCACCTGTACGTTTAAATTGTATTATTAACCCCTCATATACTTCGGCTAAATACATACGTTTACACATTGATAGGCGTTTAAACTGAAAAAAAAACAAATTGCTTACAAAAGACAACAGTTAAATATAAAGACACGGAAAATGTTGTGGCTTCTAGGTCCCAAATCGCAGCTAAGTTTGGAGAACAAAGTTTTAATTTATAAAGCAATACTGAAGCCTGTGTGGTCGTATGGTCTTCAGTTATAGGGAACAGTGAGTAGCTCCAATATCGAAATGCTTCAGAGACACCAGTCTGAAACTATTCTAATAATAACGAACGCTCATTGGTTTGTAAACAATAATTAAGGGTGGTTAAGGGCCGATGTTGATTTTGAATAAAACACAAATTATTGAGGAAATTTTTGTCATTTCTTTTTATTATGATAATATTGGTATGGTTCACATCTCCATCCGATGGTCCAAATTTTCGATGACGCTGAGGCATAATTGAGGTTCTATCCCGTTAATGTGCCGAATTATCTCAACCTTTAGCTCTTGCATTGTTGCTGGCTTATCGACGTACACCTTTTCTTTCAAATAACCCCAAAGAAAGAAGTCCAACGGTGTCAAATCACATGATCTTGGCGGCCAATTGACATCGCCACGACGTGAGATAACACGGCCATTGAATTTGTTGCGCAAAAGAGCCATTGTTTCGTTAGCTGTGTGGCAAGTGGCACAGTCCTGTTGAAACCACATATTGTCCACATCCATATCTTCCAATTCGGCCCATAAAAAGTTCGTTATCATCTCACGATAGCGAACACCATTCACAGTAACTGCCTGACCGGCCTCATTTCGAAGAAGTATGGCCCGATGACGTCGCCAGCCCATAAGCCGCACCAAACGAACTGGGCGAGCATGCACAGGTGTTTTCACATCTCCTACAGACCCGGTTTGCTGAAATTTGTGGACAATTCTCCAGATTGTGGACACAGTTGGTCGATAATGCTGATCAAAAAAACATCACGAATTGCACGAAATGCATTTCGATTTGAACGCCCATTTTCGTAAAAGGCTTAAAAAACCAACTTTCACGCGTTGCTCGATTGTGTATCTCTCCATGGTTCAAATTGAGTTAGTCTGAAATTGAGAAATGTCAAATGAAAAAAACATGACGTTTAGATGTGGTTCACATTCAACATCGGCCATTACAATGTAACCACCCTTTATATACAATGACCTTGGTGACCCTAATGTTAAAATTGAAACTGGGACATTCAGTAAAACCTACGTGAGAAAACTAAGTCTCCACCCTAATTTAATAGCTTTAAATTTATTAGATGACAGTCAGGATGTTAGAAGACTAAAAAGACACATAGATTTAATTTTCTTATAATAATCTACCCAATTAATATATCATAGATTAAGTATGTACAGGGTCTCCCATATTCGACGGACCCATCTGGCAACGCCATAACTTTTGACAGAGATGTCAGATCGCTTAATGACATACCGCGTTTGAAGCGTCAGTCCAAGCAGATTTTTACCATGGAACAATACACGCCACGCGAGCGCTCTGAAATAGTTGAAATTTACATTCAACAGAAGAAGTCAAGTCAACGTGCTTTCAATTCAATTGACGCAAAGATTGTTGCCTGCGGACAAGCCTCGTCGATTGGAATGGGCCCAACGAGTCCGTGGGTCCGTCGAATATGGGCAACCCTGTATGTATTATGTCTGTTAAGTTTATTAAAACTTAGCATTACTGCCATTTGATTAGTTTTAAATAAAATTGCTTAATGTTTATATATAAATAGACTGAAAATAAACGAAATGAGAAGACAAAATATTTTGTAATATTTTGAGATACACGTAAAATAAACTGATTAATATGTTTTGATGTTTAAATAGAATAAATGTTTGTTTTTATGCTAATAATATAAATTGTTGTATTTTCTGAACAGATATGCTCAGCAAAATATGCTAGCTCTTAAATGTGAAAACAATAAAACGTTTAAGTTCCAATCTAAAATATGGTATCTTCACTTGATGACCAATACACAAATAAATTTCCTATCAAACCATGTTTTGTGAACTTAGCTTATCTAATCACATCGCAATGTACATTATAAATTAAGCTAAGTCGTTCTATCCTTGTAATTTTAACTGCATTTCGAATCCTTTCACTAGAAAAAATTGCCTTTACTTTACTGCTGCAAAAATCTGGTTTCCATCATATAAAACCTTGGAGATATACCAAAAAAACTTTGGACGTCTCTCCTAAAAAATCAATGTTTTATACTTAGTATACCTCAGAATAAAGGTATAGATTTGTTTTTAAATTTTTATTATTTCCGATAGAAAATGCAAAGAAGAAAATAACAATTATTTGCTGCTACAAATTCATTGCCATATTGTGATTTTTTTTTAACTTTAAACAACAACTTAATTGTTGGAAAAGTATAAAATGGGAGAACCTATTTATTTATATTGATTCTTCTTAAATGAAATATCTTGTAATCTAGTATAATCTTGCCGCCTACATATTGTTTTGTTCATATATTTCAAGTGTTAACATTTATGGGTTTTAATAGGACACGTGTATGTGTTACAAAAATAGTTTGCATAATTTCCGCATTACTCCTTAACCAAAAGGATTTTTAGTCTTTTCGTTGAAAGGCAAGGTATCAGATGGCTAGGTATCATTACAAGTTTTCCTCTTAAATTTTAATTTTCTTACTGGAAAACGAAAACAACAACATATATATGAGTCCTTCCATGTCAAACCGTACGATATTCGACAGAAAATTAACAGTGCAACGGATTTTCTTGAAGACTTAAAAAAACATTTTTCACGAGGAGCCATTTATAACGTGTGTCCGGAAAATGCTTATATTTTTCGTTGTTAAGATATTAACACTAAATATTTTCACATATTGACGAATTTCACTAAAAGTGTTTACGTATATGCATTGACCAATAGCAAAAAGAGTCGTGCGATTTTTTGAAACTATATTCTTATTATACGGCTATATAGCGTTCTTAATCCTTCTTATTACATCTTCAATGAATTTTCCGACTAAGTGTGTAATCTAAAATCTGTTGTAGTGTTTGCCTTCTTTAAAACAAGGCAAATATGAGCATCAAAGAATGCATTGCCTCCTTTTCCATAATTTTGAGGTACGCTCAACGACATACTCGTATATCATTTCAAAACCGGCAAACTCAATCAACTACTGAAATTCGTCAACATGTGAAGTGTTAAATGTCAATATTTCAATAACCAACATTTTAATTTTTTTTAATACATATTTTAAACAACTCTGCATGTAAAATAATAAAATATATGATTAAAAAGAAACCACCAGATAGACCACCCTGTACATTTCGAATGCTGTTTTAAAATATCTTAATAATACTCACCGTATATCTGGATTCTGAGGGTATGACATGCTGAGCTTTATCACCGAACGATACGAATTCTTGTCCAACGATTTACTCTTCTCCTTTTTAATATAGGGATCCAAATAATCTGTGAATGTAACAATGGGAGGTAAACAATGACATCTTGAACCCAACAGGTATTTACTTGTACACTCAATGGCAACAATAAAATGCATGACTAGTGTTACTGCAATCGGATCACTTACTACGTTCCATTATGTTGACACGCCGTTTGGAATCATAAATTTCATCATCGACCGAGATGATGATGTAGTCACCATCCTCCAGGAGCTTACGATTCTGCATACAGCGCACAAAGTCCACCATTGCTATGTGTTCGCCAATGAAGACGTAAACTAAAGGAAAGAAGACAAAATGGTTTCATACATTTCTCGGTGTTATACCAACAATAATAAAATAATGCGACAAATGGGAGTCTGCTATAAATGAAGAAAAGTGCAGGAATGAAGAAGAAGAGAGACAAGCATTTTACATAGTCCCTTCCAGGAAAATGAAATCACTTAGCATTCTTCAGTCAGATGGACGAAAATGTTGGTTGTCAGAAAATTGCTTAGAGGGAGGGCAACTAGTCGGATGCTTTAGTGGTGTGCTTCGGACAAATTGCTTTTTACCATGATTTCAGACATAAGTTAAAAATAAAATAGTTTCTGCTGTTATTACACTAGGTAACAACAACTTGTTTTCTTAACCACTGCACTTTTTATAACCTAACCACACTGTGGTACAGTGTATTATAGGTTTGTTTCATGGCAGATGTTTGTAACACCTGAAAATACTATAGCTACACCCAGGGCTGTGGAGTCGAGCCAAAACTACTCGACTCCGACTATGGGAATTAAGTAACATAAATATCTGAAATTATATTTCTACAAATTATATTTTATTTCTGAAATTATATTTCTGAGTTCATGTTATTGAAAATAAGATAGAGCTTTGTTAAAAAACACAAAAAGTAGGTATTCAATACCAGTAATTAAATAAAATTGTATTATTTATTTTTCGACGTTTGACTTGCAATTTTCAACAATTATTTTAACATGGTATCATGATAAAATTGTCAGCAATCACTGGCTCTGTTTTAATATACCGCAATTTTTGGAAATTATGTTCGCTTCAGGCAACCAGTTTATTCGATAGTTATTATACCCCACACCACACTATGGTACAGGTGGTTATAAATTTGTTTTTTTGGGGGATTTGTAAAAAATATAACAGCTAGACACACCTTAAAATATACCGTTCTACTCAGAATCACTAGCTGACCGTCTGTCCATCTTAAGTTGTTCGTTATGTACAGGTCGAAATTTCACTACGATCCGGGTAAAATTTGACAATAAGACCTGTCTCACATAAGGGAAGAAACCTATTGGAATTGGAGAAAATCGGTTCAGGTCGATATTACCCCCAGATATAAATGTTTCTTTAGATTTGGCCTTGTAACACTATAGAAGCTGTATTCACATTCAATCGTTTTTTTAATTTATTGGGTATATTTTATTTATCCAAGAAAGCATATTGTCGAATTTTAACAAATTCTGTTTAGATTTAGATTTATAAGGTAATTATCTCATATTTACACTGAAAAAAAAATGCTTCATAGCATCAATGAACGCGTTTCATTAATTATTTTACATTGATACAATGAAAGTGTTCATTGATGCAATGAAAATGCCATTACGGGAATGAAATGTTTCTTTAAAGCGTTTTTCTAATTTATGACGTGTCATTGATGGAATGAAACGGTTTACATTGATGGTATGAAGTTTACATTTTATAAAAAAAGGATGACTTATATAAAATTAACACAAAAATTATCAGTGGTGTAAAGATTTTAATATTAATAAAACAAAATAATACTACACAAACAGATTTACTACTTTTATGTGCTTTTTATTCTCAAAAAAGGTCTATGAAACTGTTTCTTTATATTAATGTAACATTTCATAGAACTTTAAAAGTTTCATTGCTGCAATGAAGTGGTGCGGTGTATAATATAAACAATGAAATTAGCTTTATATTGATGTTCTATATATATATTTTATCTATTTTATAAACATTTTAGGAGTATGTAGTGGTGTTAATTAAACAACAATCCTTTACGGAGGTCTATGAAACTGATGCATTAAATTAATGTAACAATTCATAGATAGAAATGTAAAGTTTCATTCCAGCAATGAATTTAAACAGTGAATGGGTGTCCCAAGAAGAGCGCAATTTTTAAATCTCGCAACATTCGAAGTGTCATTGTTTGACATTTGAATAATTGTTATTGTTTGTTAGTAGAAGGTACGAGGTTAGTAAAAATGGAGCTCTACACGAATGAACAACGCATTCTCACTGTGAAATTGTTTTACCAAAATGGTGAAAGTTTTGCGGCTACAGTTCGCAAATTGCGATCAATTTGGGGTCACAATAATGCTCCAAAAGAGTCAACTGTAAAGAGATTAATGGATAAATTTGCCGAAACTGGGTCTGTTAGTGATGTAAAGACAACAACGCGCCATCGACCAGGTCGATCGACCGGTTTTTGGGTGGTTTTTGGGCTGGAGGAATCATTGGACCTTTTTTTTATGAAAATGAGGCAGGTCAAGCGCAAACAGTCAATGGTGTTCGGTATCGTGAAATGATAACCAGTTTTTTCTTGCCTAGAATTGAAGAAATGAATGTGGAGGGCATGTGGTTCCAACAAGACGGCGCCACATGTCATACAGCCAGAGAAACAATTCAATTGCTGCATCAGTCATTTCCCGGTCGTGTTATTTCGCGTTTTGGAGATCAGAATTGACCGCCTAGATCGTGCGATTTAACACCATTAGATTTTTTTCTTTGGGGTTTTTTGAAGTCGATGGTTTACGCGAATAAGCCGACGACGACTCAAGCCTTAAAAGACGAAATTGGACGCTGCATTAATGAAATACCGCAGCATTCATGCAAAACGGTCATTGAAAATTTCATTAAAAGATCGCGTGCATGCCAACAAAGCCGCGGCGGCCATCTGCACGATATATTGTTCCATACATAACCTCATTCTGTCTACTTTACGATATAATAAAGTTTCACGATTTTTTCTTAAATACCTGTGTTTTATTTAAAATTAAAAAATTGCGCTCTTCTTGGGACACCCTTTACTAACAAAGTGTTTGTCACATTACATACATATGTACATACCTAAGTATATCTTCACAAATGTGTTTGTGTGGTAATAAATGTAATATGTTGATGTGTGAATCAGAGTCGTACAAGCTCAATGAAAACGATGGAGCGGCGTAGTTTTCTTGCATTTGTTTGAGAGGAGAGAGAGAGGCGGAATTCTATGAATCTACACCGCACAGTGGCATTAACGTCGAATGCAGGTGGTTTGTTGGTAATAATATGATTCACTAATAATTTCAAGGTGTTCATATTTTTAGATGTATTATCAATTAACATGACATTTTGGCAATAATTATATACTTTTATAATCGCACTGACATATTTGTTTAATTATTATTATTATTCAAACAGCAGTCGGTGTACATTAATTCAAAATTGTCAAAAGGGGTTTTTTTTATCAAATTTTATGTATTCATGATCCATTCTGTTTACGTTTACGAATTTGTAAACTAATTTTTTTTTGAATCGATTATTGTCGTGAAGCTGAATTCTATTCACAATATATTTCGAACATTAAACAGTTTTTAGTGCACGATATTAATTATTCTGAACCACTGTGCCACAACTGTCATCAATGGATAAACAAATATTAAATGCATTAGGTGTGCTGTTGCGGCCAGAAAATAAATTCTCTATGGCAAACTTACAACAACAACCCACCCCTTGCTATGCAAACTCTTCGTAAAAAAATATCCAGTTATTGTTTTGTGTGTTTGGCGAGTCAAAACAAATCAGTGGCGAAGAATCAATTGTTGCATGAGTGCTGGCAGCAGCCCTTTGATTTAGACATTAAACGGACGTAGTTGTGCGCGTTAATAAAAAAATTCAAAAGTGAAAATATTAAAAGTGAAACAAAATGTCAACAAATACTGAATGAGAAATGTTTTTTGTGTGGTACTTAATATGAAAGAAATGAAATCTATTTAAGCACTTAAAATAATATAATTTTCTTAAAACAAATGACAACTATACTGCCCTCCTAAGAAAGAAAGTCGTATCTCCATTTCAGTAGTTTTGGGATATTTAGCTTTTACGTATTATAACTTTCGCGCCTTTTAATTTTATGTTTAGGTTAGGGACCTAAATTGGTCTATCTGAGCTAGTAAAACCGGCTGCCACCCCACCATAAACCTAAACCTAAAGGCACGAAAGTTATAAAACGTAGAAGCGAAGTATCTCAAACCTACTGAAATGGAGATACGACTTTCTTTCTTACACGGAGGAAAATCGTCATTTTTGATATGTTTGAATCGAAAGAGAATATACTTGGAAACGATTTTTTTAAATATTATATATTTGTTAACAAATAAATTTTATTTGAAAATCAAGAAATTTTGTTTGGAACGCATATATTAATATATTAGAACATTATTTATTTGCAGACTGAATTTCACAAATAAAATATGTGTTTACACACAAACAAAGTTATTGTTCAAGAAGTTTTCGAAATATATTTCATTTAAAAAGATTTTTAAAACCTTGCTGACTTATTCGAATTTTAGTTTTTTTCCTGGTTTTCGTGTTAAACTTTATAGGCAAAAATGTCTTAATTTATAAATATTCCAATTCATCACTTTTTGTCAATCCATCAATGCAATTTATATTTACGAAAGATTATCCGATTTAAGTTTTAATTAAATTTTACAAACATATAAAATTTATAAAAAAATGCTCTTTGAACATCTGAAAAACAGAAATCTTGTCTTTAAGTTAAGGCATTGATACATTGCCAAAATAAATAATTACAAATTAATCTTTGTTTCGGAAAACTAGTACCAAATCAAAAAAAATATTTGAACGGAAGCATATTTTTGTTTAGAGCAATATCCTCCCAAATATATAATATTTGTGTGTGTCAAATATTATATATTTATAGTGTACCCTAAACATATGTATATTTCAAGCCGAATATGTTTGGGACAATACACTACAGAAGCGTTTTTTTTTCAGCGTGTAGGAGGGCAGTATAGATGTTGTGGAAGTACATACAAAGACACGTCAAGCTTGAAATGGCATGTTCGAAAAAACAGAAGTTGGAAAATATATGTCAAATGCCACCACAAGAAACAATAATCCGAAGTCAACGATGAAACACTCCAAAAACACTAGGTAAGTACTTTCTACCAAGTTATGTCCTAAACATATTTTCATTCACTCCTATTTATAATTTTTTTATTTGTTTAGAAATTGGGGAAAATGCGGAAATGTACGCACATAGCCTTAGATATGACAATCTATCCGCAGATGACTTTAGGTTGGCCTGGACTGCTTATTCCAAATTTCGAAAATTATGCACAAAAGCAAAAATATTAATTAAGCTTTTTACGTTGGCCTCAGTACAAGCGAGTGAATGGATTTCAATTAGTAAGTATGTAAAAATGCGGTTTAAGTGTTTACTTAAGTTGTATTTACGAATTCACAAATGCAGTTAAAAAACGAATTTAAAAGAACAAACTGTATTGTGATTTTTTTTGTTTCATTTTTTACTTTCTCAACTTCAGTTGTCTTTTTATTTTAAAATTTCTCAAAACCCACAATTTTAATTATTTATTTATCTTTTATATTATATTTATACCCTCACTTTAGTGTGACGAGGGTATATATCATTTGCTACGAAAAAAAGTGTAACACATCGAAGGAGTGATCTGAGACCCTAAGTATGTTCGGCAGATATTCGTTTTGGGTCATTTTAAGTCGAATGAGCAATGTCCGTCCGTCTGTCTGTCTGTCTGTCTGCTGGCTGGTGCGCACGATAACTCTCGAAAGGATTAACCGATTGACTTCAAATTTCGTATGTGGTAATATTTTTTTCTATCACTGTCCACTCCTTCTGGTACCTCCCCCACAAAGGGTTAAAATGTTGTGAAATATTGTTTCTTTAATAACTGCTATTAAACGTATTCGAATCTTCTGAAATTCCACACATAGTATTAGTTTGTTAGTCGCTATCAACTCGAGGAAAATGGGCGAAATTGCCACGCCCCTTTTGGTACCTCCCACACAAATGCACCATTTTGCACTGAAAGTTAAAAGCTTATAACATTAATACCAGTGTTAAGAAATACTTGAAATTTTGTACAGTGTAATGCTTTTATAGTGCCTACAGTCCAGTGAAAAATGGGCGTTATTGCCGCGCCCCTTTTGGTACCTCCCACACAAATGCACCATTTTGCACTGAAAGTTAAAAACTTATAACATTAATACCAGTGTATAAAAATACTTGAAATTTTGTACAGCGTAATGTTTTTATAGTGCCTACAGTCCGTTGAAAAATGGGCGTTATTATCACGCCCCTTTTGGTACCTCTCCCACAAAGGTACCATTTTGCACCAAAAATTAACAGTTTATAACATTAATATCAGTGTTTACAATTACTTGCAGTTTTGTACAGTATAATGCTTTTATAATGCCTATAGTCCAGGGAAAAATGAGCGTTAAAAATTGACAGAATAATTTGTGTAATATTCAATATTACATTACTCACAAAGTGAGGGTATACCTTAGTCGGTTTACCCGACTGAAACTTTCTTACTTGTTTCAGATTGAAATGATTTTAAAGTTATGAACAAATACTGATGTACTACAATAAACATTGCAATAAAAAACGGAGAATTTTGTTTAATTTTCTATTTTATTTCAGAGCAAAGGTATGAAACATGTACATTTCATAAATGGGACATGTTCATTGCATCAATGAAACATGTTCATTGAATCAATGAAACATGTTAATTGAGTCAATGAAACATGTTCGTTGCATCAATGAAACATGTTCTATGAATCAATGAAACATGTTCATTGCATCGATGAAACATGTTCATTGCATCGATGAACCATGTTCATTGCACCAATGAAACATGTTCATTACAACAACGAAACGTTTTCATTACATTAATGCAACTTATTCATTACATTAATGAAACTCGTTCATTACATTAACGTAATATTTCATGACATCAATGTAACAAATTTCTATGAAACATTTACTAGTTCAATGTAACATTTTACATTGTTTCAATGAAGCCTTACATTGGTTCAAAAACAATGCAACTTTTCATTGATACAATGTAAAATTTCATTGATGGAATGAAGCTTTTTCTCTGGGTGTATATTTTCAATATCTGCGCTTATTCTGCTCTAATAAGGTGTCGTACGGTATCACATAGTTGGCTTCGCTCGGCCTTTCCTTACTTGTTTTATACTCGCTTAGGAATAGTGTATTGTCTTGCAAAAATACTTATTTTGTTAGCAAAATATAACACTATTCAACAAAAATTTTGTCCAAGGGATGTGGATAACAGTTTCTGATGTATTTTGGTGTCACAAACGCGAAAAAAATAGTAAAATTTTTTTTATGGTAAATTTTTTTTTAAATTCCAGCTTTCATGGTATGTACATTCAGTATTTGGACCATAATTTTTCAAGTATCAGCCTGATTGAGCCGCGTTATGCCGTTATGCCATATTAAAGGTAATTATGAGGGCTACATATGCTGCAAACATAGCCTTCACGTAGAATCTTTGGCTTAGTAACAGTCGGCAAAAACACGGGAGAAAAATGATTTTTAAAAAAATCGAAAGAAATATTTTTTCACATTTTTAAAATGTGAATGTGTGTAAAAGTTATGAGCCATTTTGTAAGGGAAATTAAAAATTCGCCATATGTGAGAGAGACATATAAGAGACATTGCACTTGCATTTTATTTTATGAGGATTGATGTCAGACATTATAAAATTATATAGAAGGCGAGGTTTTATGGTCGTTTGTAACCCTCCATAAAACATGATATGCAATGTGAGAGCTATATTGGATGAGATCCGCTCAGATAGAGGGTCATTCAACAATATTTGTGGTTTTTTATTTATGAGGTTTCCACTCAGTTTCGCCTTTTAGGGGCATGGACATCCCTGTTGTATATACAGGTAGTAAAATTATATGTACGCAATACAAAGTAGTACACGGCAGTCTTGAAAATATTGGGTGTCTACTTTCGAAGCAAACTATATGTCAGCTACAGGTACTGCAACTTATGAACCTTAAACCCGAAATTTACGAATGAAATTTCTTATTAATAAATTAGTGTAATTCAGCGCCTTAACGAAATAAGTCGAATTTCTAAAAAATATTACAAATATATATTTCGAAGTATGAGTAAAAGGCAAAGAACTTTTCAATGTGTAAATTATCCCGACAATTTCTGCTACATCTGTATTTAAAATAATAGAAGAAATATATGTGTAATATTTTAGTATACGAGGTAAAAATATGAACGAACCGTGGACACCTAGTATTTTGTGTAATTCGTGCCATGTATATCTTACTCGATGGACTAGTGGAAGAATGAGGTAAGTACTTTAAAATTAATGTACTACAATGTTTTGTGGAATAAAACGTTTTTATTTTAGATTTCACGTGGAATTTGGAATACCAATGATGATCCAAAAACTGTTTTACATAAAATCTCGATAGTTTGGTTAACTTTATAGATACTTAAATATTTGGTTAAAACTTATGAGTGCAAAAGTTCTATCATATAATTGGTACATTTCGCACAATACATCCCGGAGTAGAGTGATCAAAAAACCGGTTTTTTTGAAAAAATAAAAAACCGGTGGATGGTTTATTTAAGTTATAAAAAAACCGGTGGACGGTTCTTTTCTTCGAAGAAAACCGGGGAAACCGGTAGAACCGGTTTTTTTCTGCATAACAAAACAGTATGAAAATTGCCGTTTGAAAAACATTTTCCTTTTTAATAACAAAAAAGGTGATTTTTTAATATTAAATTTTTAAAAGCGATGTCTTCTGATCAGTAATTTTGCACCAAATTTAGTCCTGTTGGATAGTAGTTATGAGTTGGATTGTGATGAATATTGTCATTTGAGTCAAACGGTCCTTTTATCTCATACTTATAACTAATTACCTATTGCATTGGAAAATGTTTCTACAAAACTGTTATCGATAGTCTTTTCTTCAACCTTTTAAAAAAATAAGCAAATATATTTTCATTACTTTTTTGCAAAATTAAACTTTTTTGAAATTTTGGTAAAAACCTATGTTTTAATTTTTAATTTTTTTGCTCAAAAGAAAGCTTAGATAATTTCCTTTAAAAGCTTTGTGACCTATTAATGGGATGGTACCTGTTGACCTATCAAAATAAATATAAACCTCTGAAAAAAATTAACGTTCAACCAAACATTTTAGCATTTCAGATGGGAAAAACAACCGTTTGACAAAAATGTCAATATTTGACACCCTCCAACTCGGAAAGTCCTTAACCGATCTCGTTGGAATTGTGTCTCATAACTACTATCTGATAGGGCTACTTGGTGCAATTTTCATCCCGACAGAAGACATCCCTTTTAAAAATTAACCCACTTGACATGAAATTCCCCTTATGTAGTTCAGTCAAGAAAATATTAATATTTCGGGGTATTAAATAGAATAATTAATAGAGGTACTAAATCTTTATACATATATATTTTATATACACACTTTAGTGCAGGTGGGTATATACGAGTATATAATATACGAGTATATAATATAAGAGTATACACTAGTCGGTTTACCTAATTGAAATTTTCTTACTTGTTTTTGTTTCGGTTTGGAAGTGGGAGAATGCGTTTACTTTTCACATAACTTCTGCGCGTATGAATCATTTATTTTCTTTAAATTTTTGTAATTTGTATAGAAATTGGTGAATGGTTTCGGATTCTAGCAAAGTTGCCGAGTATTTTTAGGCCATATAAGGAGATCTTTCATATTATTATCTTAATTTGTGATATTTTGTATATAAGGTTGTAAATAATTTTTAATATTTTAGTGATAATAAAAAAAACGGAAAACCGGTGGAAACAAACGAAAAAAACCGGTTGCACCGGTTGTTCGAAATTCATGATTTTGAGAAAAACCGGGGACGGTGGAAGCAAAAAACCGGTGGGCCGGTTTATTTTAAACCGGTTTTGATCATTCTATCCCGGAGTCGGAGTCGACCATAATTTTTCGACTCCGACTCCGTCTCCGGGACCTGCCTAGACCCACCTTAAAATATACCGATCGACTCAGAATCACTAGCTGAGTCAATTTAAGCATGTCTGTCTATCCGTCTGTCCATCTTAAGTTGTTCGCGACTACAGGTCGCAATTTCTCTCCGATCGTTCTGAAATTTTCAGTTTGGTGTCTTTCACAGCTGAAAAGAACACTATTGAATTTGGTTGAAATCGGTTCTGATTTAGATATAGCTCCCATATATATCTTTCGTGCGATTTGTCCCTTTAGTCCTATAGAGGCTGTATTTTAGATCCAATCGTTTTGAAAGTTAGAAAGGTAGAGTTTCCTGATCAATGGACCAACATTGCCGAATTTGAAGAAAATCGGTAAAGTTTTAGCAATAGCTCCCATATATGTATATATTTCATCCGATTTGGCCCTTAAGCGCTATAGAAGCTGTATCTAACATCCAATTGTTTTGAAATTTAGCATGGTAGAGTTTCTTCATCCATGGACGAACATTGCCGAATTTGCAGAAAATCGGTTCAGATTTAGCTATAGCTCCCATATATATGTTTTGTCCGATTTGGCTCTTTAGTCCTGTAGAAGCTGTATTTTACTTCCAAGTGTTTGAAATTTTGTATTGTAGAGTGACAGTTCAATCCTATTCGTTTGTATCTGATAGATTTTGACGTTGCGTTCGCAAGGAATGTATTCTTACCCTATTTGTCTTTGTCATATAGAAGTCGCTATAAAATATGCTTATATAAGCCATAAATATCACATTTCGCTAACGATTAGTTTCAATTTTGCATTTTGTGCTTTAAATGTATTTAAATTCTACCCACCGAAAATTGACCATGTCAGTAGATGTTTTAATATAGTTCTCCTTCGCTTAATATAGTTCGAAGTAGCTCTTAAATATATTTATCTAATCCGTATAAACCACATTTTCCAATAATTGGCTGTAGTTCCAATTTCTTTTGATAAGAATTCTCTACAACGATGGAGAACCATATTGATCCATGTTTTGCTGTTGTTAGCATATAGGTAGCTTTCAAATTTGAGTCTTTATGCCATAAATATCCCATATTCTAATCGAAATTTTGCGGTTTGAAATTTGAATTTTCCGCTCTCTATGGAGTTAAGTAGTCAAAACGGACAGATGCAAAATATGGCGGCTATATCAAACCAGTAAGGAAAGCCAAAAAGTCGGGCGGGCCGATTGTATAATACCCTACCCATCCCTAACAATGCGCAAAGGGGCAATGCGATAATAATTTGGAATAATTGGTTTCGTTACAGTTTAGAAAGTCCCGGCTCCACTACCCCATCAAGGATTATTCCAAGAAGATGTTGGTAATAAACTAGATGATTGAATATAAAATACAGAGTTTACAGCGCTTACATGTCAAATTGGCGGTGACATATACATATATGAGGGCTATATCTAAAGTTGAGTCCCCAAATTTAGCAGTGTTCATTCATGTAATAAGAATCCTCTTTCTGCCGAATTTCTTACTGATCGGATATAAAATACAGTTTCTACAGAGCATACATATATGCCAAATCAGAGGTAGATATGTGTATATGGAAACTATGTGTAAATCTGAACCTACTTTAACCGAATTCAATAGTCCTTGGGCCAATAGAACGATATATGCAAAGTTTCTTTGAAATCTCACTATAATTACCAGCTCTAGTTTGATCACAAGAACACGTATATGATAGTAAATCGAACTCGTAATAATACAAAAATACCAAGTCGGCAGGAAATTGCAATTGTGCTATTCAAAATTGCTTTGAAAATTCGTATTTTTTGTTAAAATGAAAAAAATTTTAAATTTTAAATGGAAAGAGAAAAATAAGTTGGAACAGATCCCTAAAATTTTATTCTTCAAAAACAAAGTATGCACTGTTACTATTAAATGAAAAATATAAAAACTATTAATAATAATATAAAAACTATTAAATGAAAAATATAAAAAGTGCACAAACTTAAAAAAAATATATATTTTTGTATGTCTAAAAACTTTATTTTCGAATATAATTTGTAGGGGTGTTCCAAAAACAGACGCTAACACTTAACGTGTTGATCAACCCCATCATTTTTTTTGCGCACGAAAGCAGACAGAATTCTTAAAAAATACAAAAATTCATACTTATAAATTATTGTTGAGAAAAACATAAAAAATCGCTTTTAATATGGTGCTTTTATGCCAAAAATCAAAAAATATTGAAAATTGTATGGCATCGGAAAAAAAATTGTAAAGATCCCTTTACGAATTTTTTTTTACTATTAATGATATGCCCTCTTTAAACATAAAATATAAAAGTTCAAATTATTCGCGCACAAAATTTTGAAAAAGTAATTCTGCTTTAGGTCTAAAACTGTTTTTAGGTAGTATCTAAAAACCATCTCCTTTAACTTGTAGAACAAACCCTTAACTTTTTTGGAGACTGATAGCTGACATAATTCTTAAAAATACAAAAAATCATATTTATAAAATATATTTTAGAAAATTTTTAAAAAAATCCATTTAATATGGTGTTTTTATGTCGAAAAATGCAAAAAAAAAATTATTTATGTCATCGGAAAAAAATCGTAAAGATCTAAATTTTTTTCTCAAAAATTACTCGTATTAATGCCATACATATCATCTTTAAAATAAAATATAAAAGGACTTTTGCTTTAGGTCTAAAATTTAAGGAGTTCCTAATAGCAACAAGGATACTAATTTGGCGCGCTTATAATGATATTATATGTCAGTAGTGTACTAATTCATGGTTACGATGTTATTAGTTAATTTAATTTGCCAGTAAGTATATAAATATTGACAATTCTATTTCCGGAAACATTTACTTAATTTAAGGTAGTTTATCTGAAGAAGCCAGTCACTAAATTATTCGAGAAACTCGCGTGTTTCATACCAGGAAAGAATTGTCCAAACAACACAAACAAAGGTTTAATGACGTACCTTACAATAATATTATTATTGCAAATATTATTTTAGAAGTCAACGAAGGAAACTCTTCTGACAAATACATGCATTAACTTTTTAAAACGAAACTATACAGTACAATGCTACGAAAAACACTATGGTCCACGTACCCGACGTATGACATACAGACTTTTTCCCTATTGAGTCTTAGAACTTTTCTCCCGTATTTGTAATCTACGCAAAATTTGATGGGTCGCACGACATTTGGACGAAAACCCCATTTTTCAAGCCTTCTAGGGGGCTGTGTTCAAGGATCTTGAAACAATTCCTCCCAAAATTTACTCACAACAAAGCCTATTACGCTTTACAAATTTTGGTCGATATTCAGCGCCACTCTTGAGCGTTCTTTATATATTTATTTTTAAGTCCTTTGAACCCTTTATGTGGGAGGTACAAAAGGACTCGCTATATCCTGTCGGAATTTTGCACCGCAACTGATATTAATGAAATATTATGACATGTTAAATTTCATAAAAATAGAATGCTCCAATTTAGTGTTATAGTGTGGTGAATTTTTAAGGACCCGGAATAATTTGCATAAGGTATGAGACCCGCGGTCCGATTGGGTCCAAATTTAAAATTTTTCTTAACTATTACCAAATACAGCTTGGTACCAAATTTCATAGATCTGCAATTACTCCTTCTATTTTTGTCACATCGATACATGAAGACAGAGCACTGTGCGATGGGTCTACCTCTTCTCTTTTTGGGTGTTACAAACAAATGCACAAATTCATAATACCATGTACCACAGTTTGCTGAAGGGATTAAAAAGTCGGTTATCACACGGCCACACAGTGGGATGGCTGCACATATTTTTGTACAAATTGAATTAGATCATTGAAAGTTGCCACTGAGTAATATATATTGACTTAATTAAGAAAAAATTGATATTTCAACAAAATCGACCATGCCCACCATCCACCAAATCAATTGTTTCCATTCACTTTTGGGTGCTCCGCGAAAATTTGAGAAAGTCGTCCCATAATGCTCGAATGTGGCCCCATTTGAATCACACTTTTGTAGTAACTTTTTAATATTTTAACGCGTTATTCAGATATTTAACAGCCTTGGTCGTACGCTCCGCAGACCAAATAGCAACACAACAAAAGCTGCAATCGATTTGAATCCTTACGGTAACACACTTAGAGTTAGACGTCCATCGCACGCCTGGAGATAACTTAAAAATCTGGAGTAGAATAGGAGCAAATTGGTGAAGTTCGTTATGGCCCTTTGACAATCTTCACACAAATTGAGAAATTCATAAGAAAATAATTTCCCTATAAATTCACTACCAATCTATCAATCTTTAAATTCTGTATTTAAGATTACTTTGTAAATGAACCGCTTTACAACAAAATAGAAAAACAAAATTCTATTCCAAAATAGAATATCTCTGATAGTGAGGGTAAATTTCTGTCAGTTTATACGACTGAGATTTTCTTATTTGTTTATTACTTTGCCCAATGTGGAAAAGAACAATCCTTCTCAAGAAACTTATTCTTTATTTATTTTTGTAATATGCAGACCCTAATAAAAGCAAAAGAATGCATGGTGTTAATAGTACGAGTAACAACGAAAATCCTAAATATTTCTGATCTCTAACTCTAAAGGAGGTTTAAGAATTATACAGCAAAACATTTAATTACAAAATGTCTGCTGTCTTGTCTATTTCCTAATAAATTACAATGACTTGGAAAATTAATAAAAAAAAATTACATTCAGGAGAAGTGGTTTATTAATATACATATTTAAGTGAAAAGAAAATGCACAAGAAAATTGTCCCCTGTTTAAGTGTGAAATGAACTTATTCTTATCACATTTCTTTGGGTTGAACACAATGCAAATTTTTTTTAACAATGAAATATCCAATGTATACTTTAACTATTTTTTTACACAATTTAGCCACGTCGGACGTAACATATGCATTAAACCGGGTTGACCTCCCAGGAAAAAAGAACGTTGATGTATCGTATGTGACAATCGTCCTTCTAACAAAAAGGTTACGATAAAAAAACGATTTGGGCCGATTCCGTGGGCTCCGAAAAAATTAAAAAAATGTTTTTTCGATTGTGAGCTTTCATATTCCACCTCGCATTTGATAACTTTTTTTTGGTGACCCGATACGATAAAAAAACGATTTCGGGCCGATTCCGCGGCCTAGGAAAAAATTTAACAAAGGTTTTTGAAATTGTCTCGCGGTAAGCTTTAAAATTCCGACTCGCATTTGATAACTTTTTTTGGTGACCCGGTCTAATATACATATATGGAAGCTATAACTAAATCTGAACTGGATTTCTTCAAAATCGGCCATGTTGGTCCATAGATCAATAAACTCTACCATGCTAAATTTCAAAACAATTGGACTTCAAATCCAGCTTTTGTAGGGCTAAAAGGCCAAATCGGACGAAACATATATGTATATGAGGGCTATTGCTAAATCTGAACCGAGTTTCTTCAAATTCAATACAGTTCTTTCGAGATACGAAATACTCCTAACTGCAAAATTCCAGTATGATCGGAGCGAAATTGTGACCTGTACTCAACGAACAACGTAAGATAGATTTTAGCTGTTACAAATATCTGCCATGAAACAAACTTATAATAACCTGTACCATTGTGTGGTGAAGAGTATAATTAGTAAACAATGTTGCGGCTGAATTTACATCAAAGTGTTCACAGCAAATTCGTATTTAGTTTTTGCTCTTTTCTCTACCTGGAAACATTTTCAATTCAATTAAATTCCTTAAAATATTCAGCTCTTCGATGATGACAATAATCCTATTTAACATGACTTTAACTTCTAAATGAATATATTATCCTCTCATAGGGTTTGCAATTTTATAAAGTTTGTTTAAACAAAAAAAAAAACTTACTGCGCGTTGTGGTATAAGTTTCATCGATGATTTTCTGCATTTTGATTAAAGTATTATCGATTGGCACATAATCCGATATTTCACGAAAGTGAGTTATGGTGAAATTTTCACTTTCCGCCAGTTCCTAGAAAGGAGAAACAAACGAAAATAAGTAAACATAATAAGACAAAGTATATAGCAGACATGGGATTGCCTTAGGATATTTATGTAGGTACGTGATGGCGACGAATTCACTAGGACCAAAATAAACCAATTTCATACATCAGCAGTTTTCTATGAACTCACTAACAATTAAATACATATTGTGTTTTTCTGGTCACACAAACGAAATAATATGTTTACAAAACTACAGATAAACTTACTAAATTTTTCACGAATTAAGAAGTGCACATGTTACCGAGATTTTGAATCAGTTGTAGATTTATAATAATATATATTTATAATTTAGGAAGAAAAGGAGTGTCATTACATCCGTTATATCGTAGACTAGCGGCCAATTCCACAGTCTCCGGTTATCCTACAGTTATAGCTGTCAAATTGTATGAAATATTTATTTTTTTACTGTGAGTTAGCTCTAACCGAGGTTGTGAAATTGGGGGTAAAGAAAATTTTAAGTTGAAATATATGCAATCATGGGCATAAATATAAGTACAATCATGTTTATGCATTAGGTTAGGTTAGATTAGGTTGAATAGAGGAGACGTTTAAAACGTCTCATGTCCATGGACATACACTTAAGCCAGTGGTTCGGCCTGTTGTGCGCTCTTTATTTATGATTTTCATACCCCTCGGATTATAGGAAATCGGTACTAGACACGTATTTTCTCAGTATCTTCCAGTCATATCCTCTGAGATGAGTCAAGTCTGGCAATATGTCGGAACCGAAATATCGGGTTCTTGCAAGTGTGAAAGCTGGGCAGTGACACAGAAAATGTTCCATCGTTCCGATGTTTTCCCTGCAAGCCCTGCACTCGTCGTTTTCTGCTAGTCCTATGCGATGAAGATGTGCCTGTAAGCTTGAGTGTCCCGTGAGAGAACTTATCATCTTACTAATCTCGATCTTGTTTAGTTTCAGAAAACTACTGGTTTTCTTCTCATTTGGGTCACCCCACAGTATCTTTGCAGTTGCTCTATTCCACACAGTTTTGTGAGCCATCACTGCCCAGTACTTCAACTCATCCTTCATGGCTTCGAAAGGTTTCCAATTTTCCAAGTTTATTACTCGAAGTTCTCTGCCCTTTGAAGCCAAGCTGTTTGCTCGTTCATTTCCAATCACTCCGTTGTGTCCCGGTACCCAGAAAATACGCAGTTGCCCCTAGACTGAGTAATTATTTATCGTTCTTTTACAGTCTAACACTGTTCTGGATTTGACCTTTTCCGCTGTTATTGCTTTCATGGCCATTTGGCTATCTGTGAATATGTTGGCATATTTAGGCTTCGTGGTATTACTGAGCCAGTTAACACACTCCGTGATTGCTCGAACTTCTGCTTGAAATACTGTGTTATGGTCTGGGAGGCGGAAGTAAAGTTCGACTCCTGGTTCATCAATAAAAAGTCCCAGACCCGTCCATCCTCCTAGCTTGGACCCATCAGTGTAGCAGCTGGTTTCCACTGGCGCATGAGCTAGTGTTCCGTTTTCCCAGGAGCGTCTGTCTGGAACGAACGAATCACAGGTAGCTGTAAGCCGCTCTTCAGGAATGCGGTCGGAGATTTCCGTTGTTTGAATATATTTATGAATTAATATTTCACAAATTAGGGAATATGGAAAAATAAAAATTAAATATTTAATCTATTAATATACTAAGGAAAACTGTCCGCAGCCTTCCATAACATACATAATAGAACACAACACATTGGGATCGCATATGGTAAGTGAGCTTGCGGAATGATGGTCTCTCAGAACCTACTGGAATTGCATGGAAGAGAAAAAATATTAAAATTCAACCTACGAAAGATGGAAGAGCTGCTGAAACAAGTTACGCGGAATCGCAATAGACCAAAGTACTGCCACAGTGCGGCATCAACGTTTATCATATTTTCTCTGTATAATAAACTATGGCTATATACATATATATATATATTTAGCTATATGAGGACTTGGACATGACGATTTGACGATTTTTGCGCCGAAATGACGATTTGTCATGATATGGAAAAAACCAAGAAAAACTTACAAATTATTCATATATTATAGATTTTTTTAATTTCTTCGGGATATAATTTAAAATTAAAATTAGAACTGTTAGAAAAATTTTCAAATATTATGGACGATCATTGAAACAAATAAAGTCCGTGGTAGATTCGATCGCATCCAATGACTGGGTTATGTCGTAGAGTCGGTAGAGGTAATTGCAGTACACATTTTTATACCCTACACCACACTGTGGTACAGGGTATTATAACTTTGTGCATTTGTTTGTAACACCCAAAAGGAGAATAAATAGACCCATCGTTTATTATACCGATCGACTTAGAATCACTTTCTGAGTTGATTTAGCTATGTCCGTCTGTCCGTCTGTATGTCCGTCTGTGCATGTATTCTTGTAATCAAAGTACAGATCGCAATTATGGTCCGATCTAGACGAAACTTTACACATATCTTTTTTTTTGGCCCAAGGACGATCCCTATTCAATTTGGTTAAAATCGGTTCAGATTGAGATATAGCCCCCATATATATGTTAGCCCCGATTTGACATGTAAGCGCTGTAAAAACTTTATTTTATATCCGATCAGTATGAAATTCGGCAGAAAGAGGTTTCTAATTATATGAATGAACACTGTTAAATTTGGGGGAAATCGGTTCAGATTTAGATATAGCCCCCATATATACGTTACCCCCGATTTGACATGTAAGCGCTGTAAGAATGTTACTTTATATCCGATCAGTGCGAAATTCGGCAAAGAGAGGTTTCTTATTACATGAAGGAATACTGCTAAATTCGGAAAAAATCGGTTCAGATTTAGATATAGCCCCATATATATGTTAGCCCCGATTTGACATGTAAGCGCTGTAAAAACTGTATTTTATATCACATCAGTATGAAATTCGCCTGAAAGAGGTATCCTATTATATGAATGAACACTTTTAAATTTGGAAGATATCGGTTCAGATTAAGATATAGCCCCCATATATACGTTACCCCCGATTTGACATGTGAGCGCTGTAAAAATGTTATTTTATATCCGATCAGTGCGAAAGTCGGCAAAAAGAGGTTTCTTTCTACATAAAGGTATACTGCCAAATTCGGAGAAACTCGGTTTAGATTTAAATATAACACCCATATATATGTTGCCCCCGATTTGACCTGTAAGCGGAGGTCGGAGAAAATCGGTTCAGATTTAGATATAGCTCCCATATATATGTTACCCCCGATTTGACATGTAAGCGCTATTGAGACTGTATTTTATATCCGATCAGTACGAAATTCGACAGAAGGAGGTCTTTTTACATGAATGAGTATTCAGGGAAGATCGGTTCAGATTTATATTAAAGCTCCTTATATATGTTCCTCCTGATTTGGTATCAAACCGCTATAGAAGTTGTATTTTACTTCCGATAATTAAAATTTTCCAGAAAGATGTTTCTCAATTTAGGAACGAATATTGCTTAATTTAGCGATTATCGTTTCAGAATTAGATAATATGTTTCTAATCATTTACCAATTATTCCAAATTATTATGGCAATGACCCTTATCGCATTTTTAGGGAGGTGTAGGGTATTATATAGTCGGCCCCGCCCGACTTTCTGCCTTTCCTTACTGGTTAAGTATGTGCTATGTCAAAAGTTTGACCTAGGAGCCCATTGTTCCAAAGAATGGTTTCAGTTAAAATAAATCGTTTGTAATTATTTGTTTCGCCCAATTGATAGAAAGTAGTTTTTTCTGTGTGTGGCAAAGTCAAAATACGGACCTTTTGGTCATGGGTAAAATAAAATATAAATTGCCGAATTTTAGCCATTGAGGTCAATACTCTTATGTATGATTTTGGGTCAATTTTAACGCAAATAGCCAAATTATACAAAGTTCGCCAATAATTCTGCGAATCGATCTAGGTAAAATTAAATACATATTAATTCAGACTAATCCGTTGGCACTTGTGGTTTCAAATGCGTCAAGAAGTAGAATATAGTGGAAACTTTTGTATGAGGCTATATAAAAACATGGTTCTACGGTGGACCATGTTGGTGTGAATGGTTCTATGATGTCCATGGCTTCTATGAAGTAAATAAATAAAATCGATCCTTTTGTTAGAAGTATATCTAAATATGGACCATTTTAAATCCAAAAAATCTAATATGTATAAAATATGTTCAAGAATATGAGATCGGTTCACAAAATTTGATTAAGTTCAATTTGAGGATCCGCAAAATCATTTGAAAGGACCTATGAATACATATCTGTCCCTGAAACATGATCTTTGTAACTGGTAAATTTTTGTGTTGACGATTTCGAAAATTTATTTTGACGATTTGACGATTTTTGTGCCCCTAATTTGACGATTTCAGGTCAAATTCGTCTGGCAACACTGATTGCCATATCGATAACTATGCTTTAGCAGCTGCTAATGTCAAACTTTGTTGAAATTTCTTTTCATGAAGGTTTCGAAAATCATCATGAATCGTTTGATGTCAGATTGTGGAAATTTGCTTTGAAAAATAAATCTGTTCGTGAATTTCAAATTAAACCACTAAGGAAAGGCAGAAAGTCGGGCGGGGCCGACACCTCCCTAACAATGCGATAAGGGTCATTGCCATAATAATTTGGAATAATTGGTAAATGGGTAGAAACGTATTATCTAATTCTGAAACGATAATCGCTAAATTAAGCAATATTCGTTCCTAGAGTGAGAAACATCTTTCTGGAAAATTTTGATGATCGGAAGTAAAATACAACTTCTATAGCGGTTTGATACCAAATCAGGAGGAACATATATATGGAGCTTTAATATAAATCTGAACCGATCTTCCCTGAATACTTACTCATGTAAAAAGACCTCCTTCTGTCGAATTTCGTACTGATCGGATATAAAATACAGTCTCTACAGCGCTTAAATGTAAAATCGGGGGTAACATATATATGGGAGCTATATCTAAATCTGAACCGATTTTCTCCAAATTTGGCAGTATTCCTTTATGTAATAAGAAACCTCTTTCTGCCGAATTTCGCACTGATCGGATATAAAATACAGTTTTTACAGCGCTTACAGGTCAAATCGGGCGTAACATATATATGGGGGCTATATCTAAATCTGAACCGATTTCTTCCAAATTTAATAGTGTTCATCCATATAATAAAAACCTCTTTTTGCCGAATTCCATACTGATCGGATATAAAATAAAGTTTTTACAGCGCTTACATGTCAAATCGGGGGTAAAGTATATATGGGGGCTATATCTAAATCTGAACCGATTTCTTCCAAATTTGATAGTGTTCATCCATATAATAAGAAACCTCTTTCTGCCGAATTTCATACTGATCGGATATAAAATACAGTTTTTACAGCGCTTACATTTCAAATCGGGGCTATCATATATATGGGGGCTATACCTAAATCTGAACCGATTTTAACCAAATTCGGGATCGTCCTTGGGCCAAAAAAAAGATATGTGTAAAGTTTCGTCGAGATCGGACCATAATTGCGACCTGTACTTTGATTACAAGAATACATGCACAGACGGACAGACGGACATAGCTAAATCAACACAGAAAGTGATTCTAAGTCGATCGGTATAATAAACGATGGGTCTATTTCTTCTCATTTTGGCTGTTACAAACAAATGCACAAAGTTATAATACCCTGTACCACAGTGTGGTGTAGGGTATAAAAATGTTGAATAGCGGTGAAGCTCATTTCTCGCTAATAGGTACGTCAATAAGCAAAATTTCCGTATTTGTAGCGAAGACAATCCTCTAGCCGTTAACGAATTACCATTACATCCATTAAAATTGACCGTTTGTTATCATCGGTCCTTATTTCTTTCTTTTGGAGAGATTATGTTTTATGTTTGGGCCCCCTATGGTATATAGGGGCGGAGCTACAAGAGCGGGTAAACAAAATGTTGAAGCGCGTGTAACATTCGTCTTTTCCGTCTGATTTTTTTCTTTGCATTCTACTATACGAGGCCTAAGCTTAAGAGATAGCTCATATAGTTACCGAGATATTTCCAAATGAAAATTGAATTTGTTAGTTTTTCCCCAAACCTGCCCTAGTATTTTGTGAATATCGGGAACGATTTTTTTAGGTCGACTGTTCTGAATTGGCAAAAAATTCCAAAGTAAGCAACATTGCGAAACGTTTTTTGGAGATATAGAGGAAAACAAAAAAAGAAATTATAACATATTTATATTCGTCTTAAAAGAAACTACATTGAGAAAGTTTTAAAAAATGCATGGGTCAAAAGTTTATATTAATATTGTGGCACGTTTCTCCAAATCACACCATTTTTAACGAAAATTTAAAATCTTGGCCACATTTTCGACAATCGCAAAGCTTGAATATGTAAAACTGTGAACTGCAAATGGAATTTCGAGCCCGGCTTTTAGTATAACAGATTTTGGGGAAAACTAATTTATTTTGGGAATTGTGGGATTTTTCTTTACAAATATAATAATTTTGGAATCAGCCTCGATTTCTGGTGTCGAGATATATTAATTTTTAAATATTTTAAAGATTTATAAATATTCCGACTTTGAGCAATGTCCGTCCGTTAACTGTTTATAACTTTAACACCAGTGCATACTCTAAAGTCAACAAATGCAATTCAAATTGATAATAATTTAATTTAAACAAAAAAAAAAATACGAATATTTATTGGGACTGAAGGTGAGGGGTTTCTTAAGTCTGTTTACGCGTTTTTTAAATCGAATCCGATAGCTCTTAAAAAATCAGTCTTTATCCCCTCACCTTAGAGAGGAGGGTTTGTATCATTTGTTACGAGCTTAAAGTGTCACACATCGAAGGGACGACCTAAGAACTCAAGCACATTCGGCGGAAATCCGTTTTGGGACATTTTAAGTCGTTTGAGCAATGTCCGTGTAATGTTTTTCACTTTCAGAACAAGACTGAATAATATTTTATTGAAATAATTATGACAAAGAAAGAAAATATTAAAATATAATTTACAAAGGTTGCTTAGATAAGACTATATAAAATTCATAATACAACAGTCCGTCCGTCTGTCTGGCTGGAGCGCACGATAACTCTCGACAGAAGCACCGTGTTGACTTAAAGTTAGGCATGTAATAACATTTATTTCGATTTCAGGCTAAGTTCGAAGATGGGTCATGTCGGTCCACTCCTTCTAGTAACTCCCTGACAAAGGGTTAAAATTTAGTGGAATATTGATTCTCTACTAACTTCTATACTACTTATCCGAATCATCTATAATTCCTCACATAGTTACAGTTTGTCCATCGCTATCACCTTGAGAAAAGTGTGCGAAGTGACCCCTCCCGTTTTGAAACCTCCCATACAAATGGGATGTAATGTTTGTATAGTACCTAGAGACCAGTGAAAAGTGTTCGTTATTGGCACGCCCCCTTTGGTACACAAATTGACAACTTTGCCCCAAAAGATAACTGCTTATAGCTTTAATATCAGCTCATACAAATATTTGAGATGTTGTACAGTGTAATGCCTTTTTAGTACCTTTAGCCCAGTGAAATATGTTCGTCCTTTACACGCCCCTTGTGGCACTTTCAACTCAAGACACAATTTTGCCTTAATGTTAACAGCTTATAACATAAAATGCAATTTAAATTGATAAATATTTAAATAATATTTACAAATATTTGTTGTGACTAAAGCTGAGGGTATTTGTAAAACGATTTACCGGCTGAACTTTCGTACTAGTTACAAATATATATTCTGTCAGATTTGACATCTGGCGCCATAGAAACTATATTTTATATCAAATCATTAAGAAACTTTATATCAAATCAGAAAGAAAGAATTGGTATGGTTCCCTGTTCGAAGAAAATCAGTTTAGATTGCCATATAGCCTAAGCTTTATCAACGTCGCATTTCTCTCATAGAAGCTGTATTTTACATCCAATTATTTTGAATTTTAGCATGGTTCCATATTGATCCATGGACCCATATTGCTCAAATTGAAGAAAATCGGTTCTGATTTAGATATATCATCCATATATATGTTTCATTCTACATCCAATTATCTTAAAATTTAGCATGTTAGAGTTTGTTGATCTATGGATCAACATTGCGGATATTGAAGAAAATATATAGCTCCAATATATGTTTCGTCCGATTTGGCCCTTTCGCCCTATAGATTGTTTTAAAATTTCGCATGTCAGAGTTTGATGTTCAAAGGACCAACATTGCCGAATTTAAAAAATAGGTTCAGATTTAGTTATAGCTCCCATATATATGGTCCGTCCAATTTGGCTAAATTGTGTAAACAATTTTTTTTTATTCATTGGATAATTCATTGTTGTCCAATCTTACTAGAGTGGTATTGGGTATCACAAAGTCGGCACCGCCAGACTTTAGACTTTCCTTACTGGTTTGTGACAGAGGAATGACGACGTTAAAATGCACAGAAAATCTATGTATTGGCCTTTAAAAATAAAAGCAGCACAGGGCAATGACGCATGTGAGTGTGGAAGCTCATTTCGGAAAACAAAACGCGACTTAAATCATGTCCATAACTCGTATTGTTGGCGGAAAACCAAACACAATTTTATATAGTCGATTTAATACTACTTGAATTATTGGAATTCCAGAATGGTTTGGAAATTTGAATTTTGCGGAATACATAATTGAAAGGGGAATTACGCATATCTTCAAGGACGAAATATAATCTTCCATTAAAATAATAATTGGTACAAAATTATAAACATTAATAGAAATTTTTATCTATAATGACTTTTTTTTAGATTTTTATCTATAAAGACTTCCTTTCGATCTTAGAAACTTATAATGTTCAAATATTTGAATTAGTAATACATACATGTCTATATTTAGCGCATGTTCTGGTGTGATTAGCATCAATTGAGTTTTTTCTGGAAATATGTCTCATTTATATATGACTCACCCAGTAAATACAATCAAGTTCGATGAAAATTGTATCAAGAAGAATAGGAAAACAAGTAAGAAAGTTTTAGTCGGGTAAACCGACTAAGGTCTATCCCCACTTTGTGAGTAATTTAATATGGAATGTTATACGAATTAATCTGTCAATTTGTGTGGGAGATACCAAAAGGGGTGTGACAAGTACAACTATTTTTGCTGAACAGTAGATACTTCAAATACATTGCACTATACCGAATTGTAAGCATGAATGAGTACGGGTAAATTAAAATTATGATCAATTTTATTATGATTTGGCCATTTTGTGTAGGCACTTTTAAAATATTACACTGTGCACAATTTTGTTGTATTTTCGTGCATTGGTACCCACGCTATCAGCTGTTAACCTTTTTGTAAAATGGTACATTTGTGTGGGAGGTACCAAAAGAGGAGTGGCAATAACATCCATTTTTCTCTTAAAAGCTTTACACTGTACAAAATTTCAAATATTTTGATGCACTGGTATTAAAGTTATAAGCTATTAACTTTTGTTGCAAAATGGTCCGTTTGTGAGGGAGGTACCAAAAGGGGGTGGCAACTTCGCACATTTTTCTTATGGTAGTAGCGACTAATTAACTAAAACTATGTGTGTAATTTCAGAAATTCGAATAAGTAGTATGAACATTTCTATGTTAAATGATCACAGTATTTTTGGCTCATGTCACGGATTTAAGTGAATCTTGGCAAAATTTTACTTATTGTCGACAATTGTCTACTAGACGATTTTAAAATTTTCGAAATTGAGAATTTTGAGGAATAGTGGGTTTATTAAAAAAATTGGATCTTTTTATCGATAAAAGCTATCAATTTGGGACTTTTTGCAAAATCTTAGTATTATTTTCTCCTTACTGAAAGAAAGAAACCAAATTTAAAGAGAAATTTTTTTTGAATTGTGTATCGTATACCTTCTATGTTATTTATGTTGTTGTATTTAGTTAGGCTGTAGGTCATACAAATAAAAGAAAAAATACTTCTATTTGGTTGTTTTTATTTTTATTCTTCTCTAATATTTCGACCAACTTCGCTGGTCATCTTCAGGGATCTATTACATTGAAACACCAAGTTAACATTAATAACAACAAATTGTAATTTTTTTTTTAATTTTTTTTTAAAAAAAAATTATTAAAATTTGTTTAAAAAAATCCCGTTTTAATTTTATTTATAGTATTTTAGGCCAAATTGTCCTGTACAATATTGTTAGGTTCCACGATGGCCATTTTTTTTCTCTAGAAATAATTAAATCTTTATGAGAGGTTTGTTCCAGTATTTTATAAAATTAATAAATGGGGCTGATTGAAACGTTAGAAATTACCATTAATCGCTTTTGAGTAGCACATAAAAGTTGGGTCATGACGCCAACAGTTCTGTACCAAAAGGAATCAAATCATAAACATTTCCTTTTTGTAGATGATCAGATTTGGCACCCTATACAATCTAAACCGCTATGAATTTGGACAAACCGTAAAAGGGCCATAATTCCACAGTGTCTTTCTTGTAGTATACGTGTACAAAATTTCATCCAAAACAAAATTCATAATTATTCAGAGTCGGTCGGTTTCCTTTGGAATTACCCCATACATACCCGTATATAATATTAGTTTGCCAAATATAATATACTAGCTGGACCCGGTCCACTTCGTTGCCCCAGACTTCAGATTTCCGATTCCGTCCATTTTTGAACCTATTACGTAGACTGCCATCAAATGCATACATCAAATCGCTAACAAATTGTGCATGATATCTCAATTTCAAAATTTGGTTTATATGGGCGGGGTCACGCCCATTGATCCGATCCCGCCACTTTTTAGACCATTCATGTAGGCTATCATCAGATACATATGCACAAAATTACAGAACTGTCGCTAAAAAAATGTGTAAGACATCTCAGTTTTAAAATTTAGTTTATATCCCTTTTTGGACCAATAACGTAGACCAGACATCACTTTCGCTAAAAATTGTGCAAGATATGTGTCTCAATTTCAAAATTTGGCTTCTATAGGCGGGGCCACGTGCATTGGTCTGATCCCGCCCATTTTTGGGCGAATCGCGTAGACTGTCATCAGATACATGTGCCCAAAACTGCAGCACTCTCGATAATAAATTGTGCAAGATATTTATATTTCAAAATTTGGCTTATATAGACGTGGTCACGCTTATTGGTTCGATGCCGCTCCAGATGACGACCAGATATATATACACGAAATTACAGCACTCTCGGTAACAAATTGTTCAATATATCTCAATTTCAAAAGTTGGCTTATATGGGCGGGGCCACGCCTATTGGTCCGAACCCGCCCATTTTTGTACCAATCATCTAGATCGCCAACGGATATATATAAATACAGAAAATTCCAGGTCTCTCGCTAACAAATTATGCAAGATACCACATTTTTAAAATTTGGTTTATATGGGCGGTGCCACGCCCATTGGTCCAATTCCCCTAATTTTTGGACCAATCACGTGTACTGTCACCAGATACATATGTACAACATTACAGCTCTCTAGCTAACAAATTGAGCAAGATATATCAATTTCAAAATTTGGCTTATATGGTCGGGTCCACGCCCATTGGTCCGATCCCGCCCATTTTTTGACCAATTACGTTTGACCAATTACGTTTGACCAATTACGTTTGACCAATTACGTACCAGATACATATACACAACATTGCAGCACTCCCGCTAGCAAATTGTGCAAGATATCGAAATTTCAAAATTTGGTCTATGTGGGCGGGACCACGCCCATTGGGCCGATCCTGCCCATTTTTGGACTAATCACGCAGAATGCCACCATATACATACACAAAATTCCAGCACTCTCGCTAACAAATTGTGCAAAATATCTCAATTTCAAAATTTGGCTTATATGGGCGGGGCCACGCCCATTGATCCGATTCCGCCCATTTTTGGAAAATTCACATAATCTGCCACTAAATGCATACACACAAAATTTCAGTACTCTAGCTAAACATTTTTCCCAATATCAAAATTGGACCCATATGGTCCACGCCCATTTGATATATCGAAAATTCAAGCACCCCCTACACATGTACATTCTGTGAAAATTTCAAGATGATCAGTCTAGCCGTTTAGACGTCTACACGGAACAAACAAACAAACAAACCCACAAACAGACACTCTCTTTTATATATATAGACTAGCTGAGCCCGGTGCGCTTCGCTGCCCATGTCAAAATTAGCGCTGTAGAAACTGTATTTTATATCCGATCAGTACGAAATTCGGCAGGAAGAGGTTTCTTATTACATGAAGGAATACTGCCAAATTCGGAGAAAATCAGTTCAGATTTAGATATAGTCCCCATATACATATGGGGTCCCCATACATATATGTTACCCCCGATTTGAAATTCAAGCGCTGTAGAAAGTGTATTTTATATCCGATCAGTAAGAATTTCGGCAGAAAGAGGTTTCTTATTACATGAAGGAATACCGCAAAATTCGGAGAAAATCGGTTCAGATTTAGAAATAGCCCCTATATATATGTTACCCCCAATTTGACATGTAAGCGCTGTAGAGATTGTGTTTTATATCCGATCAGTACGAAGTTCGACAGAAACAGGTTTCTATTTTACATGAATGATTATTCAAGGAAAATCGATTCAGATTTATATATAACCTCCATATATATGTTCCTTCAGATTTGGTTACAAAGCGCTATAGAAGTTGTACTTTACTTCCGATCATTACAAAGTTCTGCAGAAAAATGTTTCTCAATTTAGGAACGAATATTGCTTAATTTAGCGATTATCGGTTCAAAATAAGATATACATACACACACACACACCACATTTACCAATTATTCCAAATTAGTATCGCAATGACCCTTATCGCATTGTTAGGGAGGTGTAGGGTATTATATAGTCGGCCCCGCCCGACTTTCTGCCTTTCCTTACTGGTATTAGTAATAAATTCACTGGATGAAAAATACCGAATTCAGTGGAAAGTCCAGAAAATAGAAATGTACACTTATAAAATTTCCAAATTCTTGTTTCATTGGTCATGCGATTGTATTGGAGTGAGCAGCTGTAATTATCGCATACCGAGGATTTTTGTTCATGTATTTCCTATATAATACTTGCAAGATATATCAAAATATGGGCTGTGCCACGCCCACTGGTCCTATTCCGCCCATTTGTAAGCCAATCACGTAGACTGCTACCAGATACATATACGCAAAATTTCAACACTCTCGCAAACAAAATGAGCAAGATAATTCAATTTCAAAATTTGGCTTATATGGGCGGTGGCACGCCCATTGGTCAGATCCCGCCAATTTTTGGACCAATCACGTGGACTGTCACCAGATACATATGTACAACACTACAGCACTCTAGATAAAAAATTGTGCAAGATATATCAATTTCGAAATTTGGCTTATAAGGGCGGGGCCACGCCCATTGGTCCGATCCCGCCCATTTTTTTCTACTAATCACGTATACTGCCACCAGATACATATACACAAAATTACAGCATGCTCGCTACTAAATTGTGCAAGATAGCTCAATTTTGGGTTATATGGGCGGGGCCACGCCCTTTGGTCAGATCCCGCTCATTTTTAGACCAATCACGTAGGCTTCCACCAGACACATATACACAAAATTACAGCACTCTCGCTAACAAATTGTGCAAGATATCTAAATTTCAAAATTTGGCTTATATGGGCGGGGCCACGCCCATTGGTCCTATCCCGCTCATATTTGGACCAATCACGTAGATCGCCAACGGATATATATGAACAAAATTCCAGCTCTCTCAATAACAAATTGTGCAAGATATCACATTTTTAAAATTTGGCTTATTTTGGCGGTGCCACGCCCATTGGTCCGATCCGGCCCATTTTTGGACCAATCACGTGGACTGCCACCAGATACATATGTACAACATTACAGCACTCTAGCTAACAAATTGTACAAAATATATCAATTTCAAAATTTGGCTGATATGGGCGGTGGGCGGTGCCACGCCCATGGGTCAGATCCCGCCCATTTTTTGACCAATTACGTAGAATGCCACCAGATACATATTCGCAACATTGCAGCACTCCCGCTGGCAAATTGTGCAAGATATCAAAATTTCAAAATTTGGTCTATGTGGGCGGGGCCACCCATTGGGTCAATCCGGCCCATTTTTGGACCAATCACGTAGACTGCCACCGTATATATATACACAAAATTCCAGCGCTCTCGCTAACAAATTTTGCAAAATATCTCAATTTCAAAATTTGACTTATATGGGCGGGGCCACGCCCATTGGTTCGATTCCGCCCATTTTTGGAAAATTCACATAATCTGCCACTAAATGCATACACACAAAATTTCAGCACTCTAGCTAAAAAAATTTCTCAATACCTCAATTTGACCCATATGGGCGGGTCCAGGGCCACTTGATGTATCGAAAATTCAAGTACCCTATTTTCAGCACCCCCTACACATGTACATTCTGTGAGAATTTCAAGATGATCGGTCAAGCCGTTTAGACATCTATACGGAACAAACAAACAAACCCACAAACAGACACTCTCTTTTATATATGGTGAAATTCATGAAAAATGTCCTGCCTAAAAATAAAGGTTGTCCAATTTTGTTCAAATTTTGGTTATGAATAATGCTATATACAAATAATATATCCGCCAAGATTTGGAAATTTTCGCTGAATATTGGCAGCATGGGCGGTGGTCCAAAATTTACTCTTCAAGCCATGGTGTTGTTGTTTGATTATTTCTTGTGCTTCAACCACCAAATATAAGAATATTTTATGACACGAATATTGAGGATTTTTTCATGGGCTTTCGAATGGTTGAATCGTTTTTCGCAAAAATTTGCAATCTGACCTCATAAACAAAAAATAATCACAAAAAATTAATTTTCGCGGATTCGGATATAATTATTTTTTTTTGAAATATTTTTAGATTAATAAGCTGATTTTCCCCCATATGTGTGCAAATTTTCAAGATGGCGTTTTTTGACACTCCTGAGGAAATAATTATTAAAAATGTCTCTATCTAAAAAAATTGGGTTTAAACATTTTAATGTTTATATTTTGTTGTTTGGTCGTTATTAGATGTTCAGCTCATTCATTAGATAATGAGTTTAAAAATTAATTCCTACACCTCCCTAACAAATCGAAAATGGGCATTGCGATGATAATTTGGCAGTGTTCAGTGTATGTAATAAGAAAACTCTCTCTGCCGAATTTCATACTGATCGGATATAAAGTAAGGTTTCTACAGCGCTTACATGTCAAATCGGGTGTAACATACACATTGAGACTATGTTTAAATCTTAACCGATTTTCCCCGAATTTGACTTATTTCCCCCCATATGTGTGCAGATTTTCAAGATGGCGTTTTTCGACACTCCTGAGGAAATAATTTTTAAATCAAGTCTAGTGGACTGTGATTGTGATTAAATTTTAAACTCATTATCTAATGAAGACCAACACCGCAAAAATCCATTTTTTATTTATTTTTGCTATACCACGTTAAATGAGCAAATTTGGAAGGAAGCAAATAAAATCAAAAGATTAGAGTATCATAAGGTACCTTTATGCAAAAGCTGAATATCTAATAACGATCAAACAACAAAATATAAACATTAATATGTTTAAACCCAATTTTTTTAGATAGAGAGATGTTTAAAAATTATTTCCTCAGGAGTGTCAAAAAACGCCATCTTGAAAATTTGCACACATATGGGGGAAAATCAGCTTATTAATCTAAAAATATTTCAAAAAAAAAATAATTATATCCGAATCCGCGAAAATTAATTTTTTGTGATTATTTTTTGTTTATGCGGTCAGATTGCAAATTTTTGCGAAAAACGATTCAACCATTCGAAAGCCCATGAAAAAATCCTCAACATTCGTGTCATAAAATATTCTTATATTTGGTGGTTGAAGCACAAGAAATAATCAAACAACAACACCATGGCTTGAAGAGTAAATTTTGGACCACCGCCCATGCTGCCAATATTCAGCGAAAATTTCCAAATCTTGGCGGATATATTATTTGTATATAGCACCATTCATAAACAAAATTTGAACAAAATTGGACAACCTTTATCTTTAGGCAGTACATTTTTCATGAATTTCACCATATAAAGATTTCGAGTGTACCCTAAGCATTTGTATATTTCAAGTAGAATATGTTTGGGACAAAATACTACGTAAGCTATTTTTTTCAGCGTGTATGCAATACAATCTACTGAGTTTAAGCTTAATCTCCAGGAAAATGTGGTTTTTATACCTACATATACGAATAAACCTATAGAAATAAACGAATACCACTCTTATGAGAAAAAATCATATACTGTTATTTTACTAAATATTTTTATACATAACATTGGACTAAATAAATTAAACTGTACTTTGCAAACAGAACTTGATTTATAAATGAAAGATGCTTCACGGAAATGATCACGTACCTGAAGGGAAAATAGTGAAATCACTCACCTGTATAGCATTGGCAACCCCAGCGCCCCAAACTGGTTTCGAGCTGACCACAATCGCAAATTTCTGCCAATGAAAGGCACTCAACAGACTTATAACACTTTTTGAGACCTGTGAGAGGCAAAGGAAAACAAAGAAATAGATTGAGAACAAATTAAAAGAAAGTATATTCAATATATTGTAACATGATTATTATTGATTAATATCCTGATTGTCAAACATATCCGGATGATATTCAATGAGGGGGACACAATTAATGTGTTTTGAACTTTAACACAAACAGTATATTACCAAGTGATTAGACATTTTTTGTCTAGATATTACTCGTATCAACATAATTTTAGCTACAACCAAGTACATATTGCTAAGTAGCTTAAGTACTATACTAATAACTTGGCTATATACTGTTTACGGCATGTGAGCTGGATTTGTAACACGTGTCCTACATAGCAATTATGGCTTTTGTTTACTCACCTTGGAGGCTGGAGCTAATGTCCTGGCAAACGTATGAAAGGTGTCCTTGCTGGACACAGTTGAGTCAGAACATTTCTGTAATTTAACGAATAAATTTAGAAATCATGAAAATCTTTAAACTAGACATTCTATGTGTATAAATTGAAGGTTAATTTAAATAAAGAATTTAAATTGGTATACATATATACTCCTGTAGGTAACTTGGGATTTAAAATGGGCAATATCGGTCCATTTTTATACCCTACACCACACTGTGGTACAGGGTATTATAACTTTGTGCATTTGTTTGTAACACCCAAAAGGAGAAGAAATAGACCCATCGTTTATTATACCGATCGACTTAGAATCACTTTCTGAGTTGATTTAGCTATGTCCGTCTGTCCGTCTGTCTGTCCGTCTGTGCATGTATTCTTGTAATCAAAGTACAGGTCGCAATTATGGTCCGATCTCGACGAGACTTTACACATATCTTTTTTTTTTTTGGCCCAAGGACGATCCCTATTGAATTTGGTTAAAATCGGTTCAGATTTAGATATAGCCCCCATATATATGTTAGCCCTGATTTGACATGTAAGCGCTGTAAAAACTTTATTTTATATCCGATCAGTATGAAATTCGGCAGAAAGCGGTTTCCTATTATATGAATGAACACTGTTAAATTTGGAAGAAATCGGTTCAGATTTAGATATAGCCCCCATATATACGTTACCCCCGATTTGACATGTAAGCGCTGTAAAAATGTTATTTTATATCCGATCAGTGCGAAATTCGGCAAGGAGAAGTTTCTTATTACATGAAGGAATACTGCTAAATTCGGAGAAAATCGGTTTAGATTTAGATATAGCCCCCATATATATGTTACCCCTGATTTGACATGTAAGCGCTGTAAAAACTGTATTTTATATCCGATCAGTGCGAAATTCGGCAGAAAGAGGTTTCTTATTACATGAAGGAATACTGCCAAATTCGGAGAAAATCGGTTCGGATTTAGATATAGCCCCCATATATATGTTACTCCCGATTTCATATGTAAGCGCTGTAAAAACTGTATTTTATATCCGATCAGTATGAAATTCGTCAGAAAGAGGTTTCCTATTATATGAATGAACACTGTTAAATTTGGAAGAAATCGGTTCAGATTTAGATATAGCCCCATATATACGTTACCCCCGATTTGACATGTAAGCGCTGTAAAAATGTTATTTTATATCCGATCAGTGCGAAATTCGGCAAGGAGAAGTTTCTTATTACATGAAGGAATACTGCTAAATTCGGAGAAAATCGGTTTAGATTTAGATATAGCCCCCATATATATGTTAGCCCTGATTTGACATGTAAGCGCTGTAAAAACTTTATTTTATATCCGATCAGTATGAAATTCGGCAGAAAGCGGTTTCCTATTATATGAATGAACACTGTTAAATTTGGAAGAAATCGGTTCAGATTTAGATATAGCCCCCATATATACGTTACCCCCGATTTGACATGTGAGCACTGTAAAAATGTTATTTTATATCCGATCATTGCGAAAGTCGGCAAAAAGAGGTCTCTTTATACATAAGGAATACTGCCAAATTCGGAGAAACTCGGTTTAGATTCAGATTAACACCCATATATATGTTACCCCCGATTTGACCAGTAAGCGCTGTAAAAACTGTATTTTATATCCGATCAGTGCGAAATTCGGCAGAAAGAGGTTTCTTATTACATGAAGGAATACTGCCAAATTCGGAGAAAATCGGTTCAGATTTAGATATAGCTCCCATATATATGTTTCCCTCGATTTGACATGTAAGCGCTGTAGATACTGTATTTTATATCCGATCAGTACGAAATTCGACAGAAGGAGGTCTTTTTACATGAATGAGTATTCATGGAAGATCGGTTCAGATTTATATTAAAGCTCCATATATATGTTCCTCCTGATTTGGTATCAAACCGCTATAGAAGTTGTATTTTACTTCCGATCATTAAAATTTTCCAGAAAGATGTTTCTCAATTTAGGAACGAATATTGCTTAATTTAGCGATTATCGTTTCAGAATTAGATAATATGTTTCTACCCATTTACCAATTATTCCAAATTATTATGCCAATGACCCTTATCGCATTATTAGAGAGGTGTAGGGTATTATATAGTCGGCCCCGCCCGACTTTCTGCCTTTCCTTACTGGTTATACCCTACACCACACTGTGGTACAGGGTATTATAACTTTGTGCATTTGTTTGTAACACCCAAAAGGAGAAGAAATAGACCCATCATTTATTATACCGATCGACTTAGAATCCCTTTCTGAGTTGATTTAGCTATGTCCGTCTGTCTGTCTGTCCGTCTGTCTGTCTGTCCGTCTGTCTGTCTGTCCGTCTGTCTGTGCATGTATTCTTGTAATCAAAGTACAGGTCGCAATTATGGTCCGATCTCGACGAAACTTTACATATATCTTTTTTTTTTGCCCAATGACGATACTTATTGAATTTGGGTAAAATCGGTTCAGATTTAGATATAGCCTCCTTATATATGTTACCCCCAATTTGACATCTAAGCGCTGTAGAGACTGTATGTTATATTCGATCAGTACGAAATTCGACAGAAAGAGGTTTCTATTTTACATGAATGAGTATTCAGGGAAAATCGATTCAGATTTATATATAACCCCCATATATATGTTCCTCTTGAATTGGTTACAAAGCGCTATAGAAGTTGTACTTTACTTCCGATCATTACAAATGTCTCCAGAAAGATGTTTCTCAATTTAGGAACGAATATTGCTTAATTTAGCGATTATCGGTTCAGAATTAAATACCGCAATCAAACTTATCGCATTGTTAGGGAGGTGTAGGGTATTATATAGTCGGCCCCGCCCGACTCTCTGCCTGTCCTTACTGGTTTGGTATTGCGCCCATTTAGAGCATATCCCCGAATTGACTTCATAACGTCATAGAGACCACAAATGTCAACGGTTCGGGTTGAAAATTGGTAACTGTCTGTAATCCTTCACACGAACAACGGTAGTCATGATCCAAGTTTTTATACAGCCCCCATAATAGTTCCCTCTAGATTCGCCTTCGTACCGCCACCAAAAACTTAAAATTTCAACGAATTGGGCTAAAATTTGCTATAATGAGTTTGTTTGCCCCGCAAAACCTTTTACATGCGATCTGTCTTTACTTATTTTTTTAATTGGTTTTTAAAATTACAGTTTTCATAGAAGGTACCTTTAGTATTTTGGTTATATATTTTTATGTATAAGAGCTACAAATGTGGTTTAGAACTAGTAGCTGCAAAAATGGAAACACGTTAAATTTTTTTTCAAAAAAGTCTTTTTTAGCTGGCACGAAGAACGTCATAAACCAATAAGGAAAGGCGGAACGTTGGGCGGGGCCGACTATAAAATACCCTACACCTCCCTAACAATGCGAAAAGGCGCACTGCGATAATAATTTGGAATTATTGGTTTCGTTACAGTTAAAAAGTATAAGTAAGGGGTGATCCAAGTAGAGTTACTTTTTCAATAGCCTTTTGACACGTGTGAGTCGTGTCATGCTGTTATGTTATTTTTGTTAAGTATAGTTCGGCATTTCATCATGGAAAGACTTACGCCTGAACAAAGTTTACAACGTTTTGACAACAAATTGACAGATTAATTAGTGTAATGTTATAACGGGTGAACCAAGTAGATTTACTTTTTTCAATAGCCTTTTTTGACAGATCACGTGTGAGTCGTGTCATGTTATATTTTGTTAAGTACTGTTTGGTATTTCATCATGGAAAGACTTACGCCTGAACAACGTTTACGCGTGTCATTCGCCAATTACCAGTCGAAATGCTCGAACGAGTCATCGAAAATTGGACTCAACGGATAAAAAATCTGAGACGTAACCGCGGCCAACATTTGATAGACATAATCTTCAAAAAATAAATGCCAAAGAATGTTCTTTCAAATGATAATAAACATTCCCCATTCAATTTGAATTTTCTGTGTTTTTTTCTTTAAAAAAGTAGGCAACCTCGAAATGTATCACCCTTTACTTAGCTTCACCTCCTCATGAAGGCTTATTCCAAGGAGAAGTTGAAGAATTTGATCATAATAAACTAGATCTGAAACGTTAACCTTGAAATGAGCAGTATTTTTTTCATAGATCATAATAATACATAATCTAAACAGATTTTCATCAAGTTGGATCAAAAAACTAATGTTTGCCAAATTATATTAGAAGAAATACGAAACAGGCAGGAGCATATATATGTGGCTATATCAAAACATGAACCAATTATCTCCAAATTAAGCAGTATTCGTTCCTATCGGATCTAAACTACAACTTATATATTGTGCTTTGATACGAAATCGGAGGAACGTATGTATATATTGGGGATATATCGATATCTTAATCGATTTTCCTCGAATTTAGTAGTGTTCATTAATTTTATAAGAAACCTCTTTCTGCCGAATTTCGTTCAGATCGGATATAAAATACAATTTCTACAGCACTTATATATGAAATCTGGGTAAACATATATGAGTGATTTCGGCATTTACGAATATATATACTTTATGGGGTCTCAGATCAATATTTACAGGTGTTACAAACGGAGTGACAAAATGAATATACCCCCATCCTATGGTGGTGGGTAAAAAGAATTAAAACAAGTAAAGACGGATTATGTTCGGCCATGCCGAATCTTATACAGGGTGGGCCTAAAGAAACCAAGCGGTGTAAAAGTTTAATAACTTTTTCGTTTATTATTTTTTTTTATTTTTTTTTCAGATTATATACAACACTTGGAGAATTTATAATGGAGAGGTTCACAATTGAAAAGAGAACCAGAACAATAGAATTTTATTGTTTAAACCAGAGATCAATTATTTTAACGCAAAGAGCATATCGTCGACATTTGAACGTCAGAATAACGTCAGAACGTCAGATCGCCAGATTTGACAGCACCCGACTATTTTCTTTGGGGTTATTTGAAGGAGCGAGTGTATGTGAACAAGCCAGAGACAATCCTTGAACTCAAGGCAAACATTGTTGCAGAAATTCGAACGCTACAGCCACAAGTTTTGAAAGGTGTTATGGAAAATGCTCTAAAAAGATCCCATCATTTAAGAGACATTATTTTTCATACTTAGTGTAAAAAATTGCCTTTTGTATATTATATAATCTGGAAGAAAAAATAAAAAAAAATAATAAACGACAAAGTTATTAAATTTTTACACCCCTTGGTTTCTTTAGGCCCACCCTGTATAACCTCCACCATGGATCGCATGTGAATGGTTTCGGATACAAATAAACTTATTATACCAAATTTCAGCCCATTTCGTTGAAATTTGAGTTTTTCCGTGCCGTTACGAAATCAAATCTAGAGACCTTCCTATGGGGCTATAACAAAACATGGACCTATGACTACCGGATTCCGGATATAAATAAACCCCATCTACCAATTTTCTGTGGCGTTAAGAAGTCAAATCGGATCCTATAGAGATCATATATATGGGGGCTATATCAAAAAATGGACCGATATTTCCCATTTTTATCCCAACATACCTGCAGATATATGAAGTAAATGAACCAAATTGCATCCTTCTAACTCAAGTAGTATAGATTGTAGCGTGATTAAAACAGGCGGACAAACGGACAGACAGACATGGCTATATCGTCTTAGAATTTTACAACGATTAATAATATACTTAGTGGGGACATAAATACTGTTACACACATTTTATGCTTTAAAATTAACAAGTAAAAGCGTTAAGTTCGGCCATGCCGAATCTTATATACCCTCCACCATGGATAGCATGTGACCTCACAAAATAACTCAAACTTGAATATGAGAACAGTAGGAATCACAACAAATTAGATGCTATATATGGGAGCTATATCTAAATATGGACCATTTGCAATCCCAAACATCCTGCAACTATAAGAAATATTTATACCAAATTTTATCAACCTAGCTCTATTATTACGGACTGTAGCGTGATTACAACAGACGGACGGACGGACGGACAGACGGACATGGCTAAATCGTCTTAGAATTTTACGACTATTAAGAACATATATACTTTATGGGGTCTCAGATCAATATTTAGAGGTTTTACAAACGGAGTGACAAAATGAATATAACCCCCATCGTATGGTGGAGGGTATACAAATAATAAATTCTTTTGGAACAAATTTATTGTATATATTTACATATACCCTACACCACACTGTGGTACAGGGTATTATAAGTTTGTTTCACGGCAGATGTTTGTAACACCTGAAAATAACACAGCTAGACCCACCTTAAAGTATACCGATCGACTCAGAATCACTAGCTGAGTCGATTTAACCATGTCTGTCTGTCCGTCTGTCCATGTAAAGTTGTTCGTCGACTACAGGTCGCAATTTCACTCCGATCGTTCAATTTTGCAGTTTAGAGTATTTGGCAGCTGTAAAGATCCCTATTGAATTTAGTTGAAATCGGTTAAGATTTAGCTATAGCTCCCATATATATGTTTCGTCCGATTTTGCTCTTTAGTCCTGTAGAAGCTGTATTATACATCCAATCATTTTGAAATTTAGAATGGTGGAGTTTCTTGATCCATGAACCAACACTACCGAATTTGAAGAAAATCGGTTAAGATTTAGCTATAGCTCCCATATATATGTTTCGTCCGATTTGGCCCTTTAGTTCTATAGAAGCTGTATTTTACATCCAATATTTTGAAATTTAGCACGGTTAGAGTTTCTTGATCCATGAACCAACATTGCCGAATTTGAAGAAAAACGGGTAATATTTAGATATAGCTTCTATACATATCTTTCGCCCGATTTGTTGACACATTCCTCACAGAACGTGAATTTTCATGTTATAGGCGGTTAACTTTTCGTGCAAAATGGTGCATTTGTATGGGGGTACCAAAATGGCCGTAGCAACTTCGCCCATTTTTCTCGAGTTAATAGCGACTGATAAACTAATACTATGTGTGGAATTTCAGAAGATTCGAATAAATAGCACAGCAGTTATTAAAGAATCAATTTTTCACAACATTTTAACCCTTTGTGGGGAGGTACAAGAAAGAGTGGGCCAATATGACCCATCGTCGAACTTGGCCGGAGATAGAAAAAAAATATTACCACATACCAAATTTGAAGTCAATTGGTAACTCCTTTCGAGAGTTATCGTGCGCACCAGCCAGCAGACAGACAGACGGACGGACGGGCATTTCTCATTCGACTTAAAACGGCCCAAAACGAATATCCGCCGAACATACTCCGTATATATATATATATATAGTTTTTATACAGCCCCCATAATAGTTCCCTCTAGATTCGCCTTCGTACCGCCACCAAAAACTTAAAATTTCAACGAATTGGGCTAAAATTTGCTATAATGAGTTTGTTTGCCCCGCAAAACCTTTTACATGCGATCTGTCTTTACTTATTTTTTTAATTGGTTTTTAAAATTACAGTTTTCATAGAAGGTACCTTTAGTATTTTGGTTATATATTTTTATGTATAAGAGCTACAAATGTGGTTTAGAACTAGTAGCTGCAAAAATGGAAACACGTTAAATTTTTTTTCAAAAAAGTCTTTTTTAGCTGGCACGAAGAACGTCATAAACCAATAAGGAAAGGCGGAACGTTGGGCGGGGCCGACTATAAAATACCCTACACCTCCCTAACAATGCGAAAAGGCGCACTGCGATAATAATTTGGAATTATTGGTTTCGTTACAGTTAAAAAGTATAAGTAAGGGGTGATCCAAGTAGAGTTACTTTTTCAATAGCCTTTTGACACGTGTGAGTCGTGTCATGCTGTTATGTTATTTTTGTTAAGTATAGTTCGGCATTTCATCATGGAAAGACTTACGCCTGAACAAAGTTTACAACGTTTTGACAACAAATTGACAGATTAATTAGTGTAATGTTATAACGGGTGAACCAAGTAGATTTACTTTTTTCAATAGCCTTTTTTGACAGATCACGTGTGAGTCGTGTCATGTTATATTTTGTTAAGTACTGTTTGGTATTTCATCATGGAAAGACTTACGCCTGAACAACGTTTACGCGTGTCATTCGCCAATTACCAGTCGAAATGCTCGAACGAGTCATCGAAAATTGGACTCAACGGATAAAAAATCTGAGACGTAACCGCGGCCAACATTTGATAGACATAATCTTCAAAAAATAAATGCCAAAGAATGTTCTTTCAAATGATAATAAACATTCCCCATTCAATTTGAATTTTCTGTGTTTTTTTCTTTAAAAAAGTAGGCAACCTCGAAATGTATCACCCTTTACTTAGCTTCACCTCCTCATGAAGGCTTATTCCAAGGAGAAGTTGAAGAATTTGATCATAATAAACTAGATCTGAAACGTTAACCTTGAAATGAGCAGTATTTTTTCATAGATCATAATAATACATAATCTAAACAGATTTTCATCAAGTTGGATCAAAAAACTAATGTTTGCCAAATTATATTAGAAGAAATACGAAACAGGCAGGAGCATATATATGTGGCTATATCAAAACATGAACCAATTATCTCCAAATTAAGCAGTATTCGTTCCTATCGGATCTAAACTACAACTTATATATTGTGCTTTGATACGAAATCGGAGGAACGTATGTATATATTGGGGATATATCGATATCTTAATCGATTTTCCTCGAATTTAGTAGTGTTCATTAATTTTATAAGAAACCTCTTTCTGCCGAATTTCGTTCAGATCGGATATAAAATACAATTTCTACAGCACTTATATATGAAATCTGGGTAAACATATATGAGTGATTTCGGCATTTACGAATATATATACTTTATGGGGTCTCAGATCAATATTTACAGGTGTTACAAACGGAGTGACAAAATGAATATACCCCCATCCTATGGTGGTGGGTAAAAAGAATTAAAACAAGTAAAGACGGATTATGTTCGGCCATGCCGAATCTTATACAGGGTGGGCCTAAAGAAACCAAGCGGTGTAAAAGTTTAATAACTTTTTCGTTTATTATTTTTTTTTATTTTTTTTTCAGATTATATACAACACTTGGAGAATTTATAATGGAGAGGTTCACAATTGAAAAGAGAACCAGAACAATAGAATTTTATTGTTTAAACCAGAGATCAATTATTTTAACGCAAAGAGCATATCGTCGACATTTGAACGTCAGAATAACGTCAGAACGTCAGATCGCCAGATTTGACAGCACCCGACTATTTTCTTTGGGGTTATTTGAAGGAGCGAGTGTATGTGAACAAGCCAGAGACAATCCTTGAACTCAAGGCAAACATTGTTGCAGAAATTCGAACGCTACAGCCACAAGTTTTGAAAGGTGTTATGGAAAATGCTCTAAAAAGATCCCATCATTTAAGAGACATTATTTTTCATACTTAGTGTAAAAAATTGCCTTTTGTATATTATATAATCTGGAAGAAAAAATAAAAAAAAATAATAAACGACAAAGTTATTAAATTTTTACACCCCTTGGTTTCTTTAGGCCCACCCTGTATAACCTCCACCATGGATCGCATGTGAATGGTTTCGGATACAAATAAACTTATTATACCAAATTTCAGCCCATTTCGTTGAAATTTGAGTTTTTCCGTGCCGTTACGAAATCAAATCTAGAGACCTTCCTATGGGGCTATAACAAAACATGGACCTATGACTACCGGATTCCGGATATAAATAAACCCCATCTACCAATTTTCTGTGGCGTTAAGAAGTCAAATCGGATCCTATAGAGATCATATATATGGGGGCTATATCAAAAAATGGACCGATATTTCCCATTTTTATCCCAACATACCTGCAGATATATGAAGTAAATGAACCAAATTGCATCCTTCTAACTCAAGTAGTATAGATTGTAGCGTGATTAAAACAGGCGGACAAACGGACAGACAGACATGGCTATATCGTCTTAGAATTTTACAACGATTAATAATATACTTAGTGGGGACATAAATACTGTTACACACATTTTATGCTTTAAAATTAACAAGTAAAAGCGTTAAGTTCGGCCATGCCGAATCTTATATACCCTCCACCATGGATAGCATGTGACCTCACAAAATAACTCAAACTTGAATATGAGAACAGTAGGAATCACAACAAATTAGATGCTATATATGGGAGCTATATCTAAATATGGACCATTTGCAATCCCAAACATCCTGCAACTATAAGAAATATTTATACCAAATTTTATCAACCTAGCTCTATTATTACGGACTGTAGCGTGATTACAACAGACGGACGGACGGACGGACAGACGGACATGGCTAAATCGTCTTAGAATTTTACGACTATTAAGAACATATATACTTTATGGGGTCTCAGATCAATATTTAGAGGTTTTACAAACGGAGTGACAAAATGAATATAACCCCCATCGTATGGTGGAGGGTATACAAATAATAAATTCTTTTGGAACAAATTTATTGTATATATTTACATATACCCTACACCACACTGTGGTACAGGGTATTATAAGTTTGTTTCACGGCAGATGTTTGTAACACCTGAAAATAACACAGCTAGACCCACCTTAAAGTATACCGATCGACTCAGAATCACTAGCTGAGTCGATTTAACCATGTCTGTCTGTCCGTCTGTCCATGTAAAGTTGTTCGTCGACTACAGGTCGCAATTTCACTCCGATCGTTCAATTTTGCAGTTTAGAGTATTTGGCAGCTGTAAAGATCCCTATTGAATTTAGTTGAAATCGGTTAAGATTTAGCTATAGCTCCCATATATATGTTTCGTCCGATTTTGCTCTTTAGTCCTGTAGAAGCTGTATTATACATCCAATCATTTTGAAATTTAGAATGGTGGAGTTTCTTGATCCATGAACCAACACTACCGAATTTGAAGAAAATCGGTTAAGATTTAGCTATAGCTCCCATATATATGTTTCGTCCGATTTGGCCCTTTAGTTCTATAGAAGCTGTATTTTACATCCAATCATTTTGAAATTTAGCACGGTAGAGTTTCTTGATCCATGAACCAACATTGCCGAATTTGAAGAAAAACGGGTAATATTTAGATATAGCTTCTATACATATCTTTCGCCCGATTTGTTGACACATTCCTCACAGAACGTGAATTTTCATGTTATAGGCGGTTAACTTTTCGTGCAAAATGGTGCATTTGTATGGGGGTACCAAAATGGCCGTAGCAACTTCGCCCATTTTTCTCGAGTTAATAGCGACTGATAAACTAATACTATGTGTGGAATTTCAGAAGATTCGAATAAATAGCACAGCAGTTATTAAAGAATCAATTTTTCACAACATTTTAACCCTTTGTGGGGAGGTACAAGAAAGAGTGGGCCAATATGACCCATCGTCGAACTTGGCCGGAGATAGAAAAAAAATATTACCACATACCAAATTTGAAGTCAATTGGTAACTCCTTTCGAGAGTTATCGTGCGCACCAGCCAGCAGACAGACAGACGGACGGACGGGCATTTCTCATTCGACTTAAAACGGCCCAAAACGAATATCCGCCGAACATACTCCGTATATATATATATATATATATATATCCCCGTATGACTAAAGTGAGGGTATAAAAACTGTCCAAAAAATAAAGAATTTTTGATTGACACAGAATAGCCACCCTATAATTCTAAAAGGGCATGTTGGGTATATTTGTTTTGTAGAGCTGGTCTGAGTTTTTTTTACAGGGGATCAATGTTTGAATTTTTTGGTTGAAGTGAGCATTATATTAAATGACAGCCAGTTTCCTGACAGGAAAGGCGAAAGTCGGGTAATATTGAATAAAACTGAAATATAAATTTTGTAATTAATTTATAAATTGTTTACATACATTTGCTTTATGGACATTTTATATAATTCAATGTTCAAAGAAACGCTACCATGCTAAATTTCAAAACTATTGGATGGAAGGGCCAAATCGGACGAAACATATCTGTGGAAGCTATAGCTAAATCTTTTTGCCGATTTTCTTCAAATCCGGTAATGTTCGTCCATGGATCAAAAAACTCTACCATTCCAAATTTCAAAACGATTGGATGTAAAATACAGCTGCTATAGGACTAAAAGGCAAAATCGGACGAAAGATATATACGGAGCTACATATATCTAAATCTGAACATCTCAACCGATTTCAACCAACTTATAATACCCTGTACCACAGTGTGGGGTAGGGTATAAAAATACTGTAAGTTAATATCTGAGAGATTGTCAGAGTTATATAGTGGAACTTCATTTGGGATAATTTTTGTGGAAGATTTTAACCCTCTAGCTCCCCTCTTAATGGGCCAATTTGGCCCTTTTTCGGAAGGGCCTTAAGAAAATCAAAAAAGTAATTTCAAAAAGGACATTTAAGGGTTAAAATATTCTACGAAATTTTTTGCCGCAAAATTTCAGTGGAGGTCGCCAAAGACACCAAAGTTGTAACTATAATTCTTTAGGCTTATTTAGCAAAATTACACGAGTCAGATCAGCTGGACCATAAGTCTACTCTACAAAAATGATTTACTCAACATGCGTTTTCAAAATTATGGTTTCGCTATTCTGTTCCAAAAATGCTGTTGGACATTGAAATTAATCTTTGTATCGGAAATATTAGTTCCAAATAAAAAAATATATGATTGAAAACATAATTTTGTTGAAAACAACATCCTTCCAAATATATAATATTTGTGTGTATATACGAGTATGTAAATTTGAAGTGTAACTTAAACATACATATATTTCAAGCAGAATGTGTTTGGGACAGTATACTAATGAAATTTCTTCCTGTCAATTTTGTAATGATCGGAAGTACAACTTCTACAGAGGTTTGATACCAAAGAGTTTTGAGCAAAGTGGTTATATAAGCGAGTTTTTTCCCAATAAATTTTGTTATTATTTTATATACTTTAAAAGCTATAAGCACATACATTTCAAAACAGTAGAAAAAAGCCTTGAAATTTTTATATATTAATTTATTCTTTTATAGGTTGTGGTCAAACTATTCATTCTGTAAGTTCTGGTCAGTTACAAAAAATGTGAGATCTTTTCGTGAACAAATATAGCTCATAACTTTTTCACATTCAAGTTTTTTCCGATTTCAAGCGTTTTTTGACCGCGGTCGGTCTGTGTTTTTTTTAATTTTGACATTACATACATCCAATAATAATTGTGAAATAAATGCACTAAGAAATATTTTTTTTTATTTGACCTAAACTGTTTTGGACCAAACAAAAGGGTTGTCACCTGATGCCATGCATTTCAATATTTTTTTTATTTAGAACATTAAGTTTAAAGAATCCTCCAAAAAGATAGGGGTACAGAATTTTGCTGTTTTTTAATAAAAATTTTTTTAATAACTGACTGTAGCATCTAATATATTTATTTGTTTAATATTTGGAAAAATAATATATATATACAACTCCTTATTATAAGAAATTATATTAAATATTAGAAATATTGAGGACATTTATAACGCATATTTGAAAAATAAATATCGTGGAAACTGCGATAAATTAACATTTCATAAAAGTTTGGTCGTTTTATGGCTTATTTGCAAAAAAATACAATGACGAGAGGCTTCGAATTGAAGATGCTGAATGAAATGTACATAATTGTTCAGCTATTAATCAGGAAATACAGGTGGTCGTCCAAGAGTAATTTTTCGAAAAGTCTGAAATAGCTGCATTCAGCCGAATTATCTAAATCAGAATATTGCCTGTATGATTTTAGTACAACCGACTCAAGTATAAATTTACGATGGTATTATTAATTACATCTTGCAACTGCACTCTTTTTCACTTATTTTTTTTCTTACATGTATTTCCTTCTATGTGTACTCACTTTCTAAATGCCTTTATTATACCCTCACTTTAGTGATACGAGGGTATATATCATTTGCTACGGCCAAAAGTGTAACACATCAAAGGAGTGATCTAAGACCCTAAGTATGTTCGACGGATATTCGTTTTGGGTCATTTTAAGTCGAATGAGACATGCCCGTCCGTCCGTCCGTCTGTCTGTCTTCTGGCTGGTGCGCACGATAACTCTCGAAAGGAGTAACCGATTGACTTCAAATTTGGTATGTAGTAATGTTTTTTTCTATCTCCGGCTAACTTCGAAGATGGGTTATATTGGTCAGCTCCTTCTAGTACCTCCCCCACAAAGGGTTAAAATGTTGTGAAATATTGATTCTTTTATAACTGCTATACAACTTATTACATTGTTCTGAAATTCCACACATAGTATAAGTATATTAGTCGCTATCAACTCGAGAAAAATGGGCGAAGTTGCCACTCCCCTTTTGGTACCTCCCACAAAAATTCCCCATTTTGCACCAAAAGTTAACAGCCTATAAAATTAATACCAGTGTATAAAAATAAATGTTGTACAGTGTAAGGCTTTTATAGTGCCTACAGTCCAGTGAAAAATGAGCGCTATTGCCACGTCCCTTTTGGTACCTCCCATACCATTTTGCACCAAAATTTAACAGCTTATAACATTTATACCAGTGAATAAAAATACTTGAAATTTTGTACAGTTTAACTCTTTTATAGTGCCTATAGCCCTGTAAAAAATTTGCGTTATCACCACGCCCCTTTTTGTACCTCCCACACAAAATGGCAAAATAATAATTAATATCTCATAACGTCAAAGATACTGTGGGGTGACCCAAATGAAAAGAAAACAAGAAGTTTTCTGAAACTAAACAAGATCGATATTAGTAAGATGATGAGTGTTCTAACGGGACACTCAAGCTTACAAGCACATCTTCATCGCATAGGACTAGCAGGAAACGACGAATGCAGGGCATGCAGGGAAAACATCGAAACGATGGAACATTTTCTGTGTCACTGCCCGGCTTTCACACACGCAAGATCCTAACACTTTGGGTCCGACATATTACCAGACTTGACTCATCTCAGAGGATATGACTGGAAGATACTGAGAAAATTCGTGTCTAGTACCGATTTTCTGTAACTCGTGAGGTATAAAAAGATCATAAATGAGGAGCGGACAACAGGCCAAACCACTGGCTTAAGTGTATGTCCATGGACATGAAACGTTTAAACGTCTACTCTCGTCAACATGTGTACTACTTATGTCCAGGAAATACGAGTACATTTATCCTATTTCTTTGTTATACGATTAAACAATGAAATCCGTTTGCTTTGTGTTTCAAATGCACGACTACATTGACATTTTCGCGGAAATTCTTGATGACAAAACTACTTCCCCTTACGTTTATGTTTCTTGGACAACGTCACTGTCGCGATTTGTTTTCTACCAAAACAACAGACGTTTAATGAACTTTTCCAAATATTATTTTGTAGACTAAGTCCAATATAAAACCAGTAAGGAAAGGCTGAAGCCGGGCTGTGCCGAATATACATATTATACCCAACACCACTCTGGTAAGATTGTATACTTCAACCAAAATTTTGTTTATACAATTTAGCCAAATCGGACTAAACATATAAATGGGAGCTCTATCTAAATCTGAACCGATTTTCAAATTCAATAGGGTTCTTTCTAGGTACGAAATACTCCTAACTGCAAAATTTCAGCACAATCAGGGTGACATTTTTGAATGTACTGAACGAACAACATAAGATTGACAGATGGACGGACGGACATGCGGACATACATAGTTAAATTGACTCAGCTAGTGATTCTGAGTCGATCCGTATACTTTAAGGTGGGTCTAGCTGTGGTATTTTTACGTGTTACAAACATCTGTCATGAAACAAATTACTTAACTATATGAACAAATATAAAACGCTAAAAACGTGCGAACTTTTTGAGTCGATTTAGCTATATCGGTCTGTCTGTCCGGGTTACAAAGACCTGTGGCTAAATTTTGCAGCTACAGACCGAGCCTCTTGTGGGAAACGAACCCACGACCCCCAGACTCGTAGGCGAGCACGCTACCTACTCACCTACTGGAGCGCTCGACCATAATTCCTAAAATTATCCTATTATTGAAGAATAAAGAAGAAATAACAAGTTAGAACCGAATCTTATATACTCTCCACCATGGATTGCATTCAATTCAATGAACGGAAAATAATTCTTAAACTGGACAGGAAAAATAACCTCACTTTTGTGGAGGAGGAACGTATTATAGGCTACAGGTCCAAACCTGTAACACTCCAAAGAGTGACCTAATAAAACCCCAATTACGTTCGGCGGAAATCCCTTTTTAAAAATTTTAAGTAATTTTACGGACGGCCGTCATTCTGGCTGATTGGTGTGCACAATAACTCTCGAAAGGAGTAACCGATTGACAGCGAATTTTGTGTGTGGTAATATCGCTCACTTACTTGAAGAGTGTCATAATCCAAAATTGAAAATTGTCAGGATGTGTAACTTTGTCCGTATAAAAAATAAATAACATGAAATAAGACTTTTGAAAAAGATGGAATAATCCGAAATATGATTGTTTACTTATAAAATAAATTTCGTTGAGATTAATTTATGGATATTTGCAAAATTAGCATTTCTGTAAGGCAACCTCAAAAATTTAAAATTTTGAGTTATGACAGTCTTGAAGTGAGTGAGCGATATTTTTTCTATCTCTAGCTAAAATTAACAATTATTACATTACTCACACAGTGAGGGTATACCGTAGTCGGTTTATTCGACTGAAATTTCCGTAGTTGTTTTGCCCCAGCGGAATTTTTGAATCATTGGCAATCACTTTCGGGTTTCAATGGGCCTCTTATATGCGAATGTTCCGATTCTTCACCCCATTCCTATAAAATTATTCAATTGCTTAAATGCTCCCAGGTATGTATGTGTATTTCTATTTATTTACTATTTATGTGTTTATTTTTGTTATAGGATTAAACAAATATTTCAAATTTGTATATATCAACTGCAATACAGTTGATGTAGGACTGAATCTGCACTTATGTAGGAATAAATCTACATAAATTGTTCGCTTCCGTAATTCAGTTTTTGATATTCGCTTCGAATTCACAAAAAAAAACAAAAAACAAGTAAGAAAGTTTCAGTCAGGTAAACCGACTGAAGTACATAATCAAATCGTGGAGCGATATGGCTCATTTTGTATACTCTACAGCGCACATCCGTACAGGGAATTATAACTTTGAGCATTTGTTTGTAACACCCAAAAGGAGATGTTATAGACCCATCGTTCGAAGAATCACTTTCTGAGTCGATTTAGCTATGGCCCTCAGACAAGTAGTCCGTCCGTCCGCCTATATATGTATAAGTATTCCTGTAATCAAAGAACAGGTCGTAATTATTGTACAATCGCAATGCAACGATATAACACATCGAAGGATTGGCCTGTTCGGTGGGAATAAGTTTCAGCACCTTTTTAAATCATTTGAGTAATGTCCGTCCATCTGCCTGGCTGGTGCGCACGAAAACTCTGTAACGGAGTAACGGATTGCCCTCAAACTTGGTATGTGATAACATTTTTGTTCTAGCTCAGGCTAGGTTCAAAGGTGGTTCATATTGGTTCGCCCCTTCTATTACCTCAATTACAAAGGGTTACCACAAAAAAATTAAAGACAGTTATGAAGGCTAAAATTCTGAAAACATCACTTTCATGAAGAAACGTAACTTAAGTAACTGTAGTGAAAACAATTAGAAAAAAAAAATTTTTCAAAAAAATCGTTTTTGCTGGAAATTAAAAAAACATAAAAAATAGAAAACATTTGCAAGGAAATAGTTTGATCTATTTTCTGAAAGCTTGCATCCTATCGAATAAAATAATAACTTTTTTAAAAAAATCTATGGATAATTGTATAAATTATGAATATGGGTCAAAGCAAGGGAAACTCGAAAAATAATCCTATTAAGATTATAAAATCGTTTGTTTGTCTGTTTGTTTATTCCAGCATAACGCCTAAACGGCTGAACCGATTTTCTTGAAACTTGGTGGACAGATAGGCCAATGCCTGGGAAGTGCCATAGGCTACATTGATTTTCGATTTTCCGCCATATGATTTTCGACCACTTGACCACAGAGGTTCCTGTTAAAGCTAGAGAGCTGAAATCTTGCACACACATAGACTGGTATGTTGTATAAACTACGGACTACTCGCTTATTCATATTTCGGCCAGTGGTCAGTTGCAGCGCTATCAAAAACTTGCGTTTTGTTTTTGTCGTTTCGGAATCCTCTTATAAGATACAAAGTTAAAACTTTGTATATATGAAGTACTATAAACCGCAAATATATGCGCGAAAAATTATTTTGAATTATCTGAATGTGGTCAGTTTAACTGTGACCCGAACAATTTATTTATTTATTTATTTATTTATTTAATATCAATACATAGAAAGCCCAAAAAGGCCAATTATGCATGTACTGTGAGGTTAATACTATGTATAAAAATAACAAAATTCAAAATATTTTAAAAATTATTAATAAAGAATAATATTTAAATGGCTCCCCAGCCATATGAACATTGCAGAAAATAAAAGTATAAATAATTAGGGTCCCATAGCAATCAGACGATAAAATAGAAAATTATGTACAATACAAAATATTAAGTCGAAATGTCATTTAAGTAGTTTATAACTTTTCTCTTGTATGAAGAATAGGAGTAAGAGAATAGTTTTAGTATATTAGGCAAATGGTTCCAAAATCGATAGACCCTTACTAAAAATGAATGCTCATATATCGATGTGTGCACGAGAGGGATATCAATTTGTACATTGCGCGTCGAATTTATGAATGAAAACTGATTAACTAGAATTTGGGGTTGTGTTGATTTCATGATTTTATAAAAATGAAGTACTGTTCGTAAGTTAAGATAGTCACGAAATGAACATCCTAGAAATGTCTGAGTTAGTTCAGTAACACGGTAATGGTCACGTATTCTCAAATCATAGACATAGCGTACGATCTTTCTAAAAATCCTCTCAATTCTATCAAGATTATAGGACCAAGTCCCAGAATAGACTTCAATTCCGTAATTCAACAGAGACATTAACAAAGAATGACCCAAACGATATCTTACATGTCTCGGTGTATATGCTTTCAAAGAGTATAACCTTCTTAAAGTAAGGCATACTCTATTTGTAAGATTATCAATATGACTTCCAAAATTAAGATTGGAATCAAGAGTAACTCCAAGGCATTTAAGGGAATAAACGAACTCTATTGATTGGTCATTAACGAAGAGTCGCGGGCATGAAATATTGCGATTTCGCAAATGGAAACTTATAGCCTTTGTCTTGTTTGGGTTGATCAAAAGATTATCTGCACACATCAAATTAGCTACGAAATCAAGATGTATATTAATAAAATTTTCTTCAGTATTTGATCTATATAAAAGTAAAATATCATCTGCAAATACATAGGGTCGACAAACACTAGATTCCATTTGTGAAACAATATCATTAATATAAACCAAAAAAAGGATAGGACCCAAAGCTGACCCCTGAGGAACCCCTGAAGTAACAACACCAATACTGGAACTGAATCCATTAAAAGAAACGTACTGAGATCGATCACTTAAATAAGAGTAAACTAGTTTGCAAGCTGTTTTGGAGAAGTTGAATCTATCACGTAATTTTTCTATCAGGACAGTATGATTAATGCGGTCAAAAGCCTTAGAAAGGTCCAGCGAAACTAAATTACAACTTTCATGAGTATCCAATTCTTGTCTTATGGAATCTGTAAGAGAAAGCAAGGCTGAGGTAGTATTATGGTTTTTTCGGAAAGCGAATTGATTTGGGTGAAAAAGAGAGAAACCCTCACAGTGCTCCAAAATCTGAATCTTCATCAAGTTTTCAAGAATTTTTGACATAGCAGGAAGTATAGTTATAGGTCTCAAATCATTATTTCCTTGATTGCCTTTTTTTAAAATTGGTATAACCCGGCCCAACTTCCAAGCAACTGGAAACCTAGAAACCATAATTTTCATTATTTCTCTGATTTTAAAAGTTCCTTAAGAGCCACTGATTTACAAATTTATATGTACAGACTGATCTCAATGGAGATGCGAAAACAACAATTCGATGTTCAGTCTGAGGTCAAACCGGACATAAAACCGCGTCTTAAAATTTTTAAAGCCTTTTCAAAATATATCGCTCACTACTTACTGTGGTAACCTATCTAACATTGTCAATTCGTTCACTTCTCCGACTGTGGTCAGTTTAGCAGTGACCAAATCAATTTCCACACTTTCTGTACTTTAATAGTCCTTTAAGAGCTAAAATCCTAATAATTTATGTTTGTATACTGATCTCCAAGGGATGCGATTTTACACCAATCGACTTTTGACCGATTGACCATTACGGTACCTTTAAGAAGTTGGAAGCTTTAAATTTTGCTTTGGTATAGACTTGAGTGTTGTATACCTTTCGGACTATTCACACAGTCGTTTTTGACACGTAGTCAGTTGTCGCGCTATCAAAATTTTAAATATTTATTTGTATTTCATAAGCGCCAAAAATGATACACAGATAAAATAATATGTAGTACTATACCCGAGAAATGCAATTTTTAATTCTACGATTGTGGTCAGTTATGTAATGACCAAAACCATTTTTAATCTTTACTGGATTTCAAGATTCTTTAAGAGTTTTTCATTCTTTCAATACATTAAAAATCCCATAAATTGCACTCTCATAGACATGAGTGATGTATAAACCACGGGCTACTCACGTATACATTTTTCGACCAGTGGTCAGTTATAGCGCTATCAATTGTTTTTGTCCTTTCTGAAGCCTCTTATAGAACACAAAGTTAAAACTTTGTAAGTATAATAATTTTGAATTCTCTGACTGTGGTCAGTGAAGAAGTGACCAAAACAATGTTCACTATTTTACATATTGTAAAACTAAGCCGTGTTTTTTTTTATTTCTTCAGCTTACATAGACCAAGTTTAGGTCCCTAGTGGTACCACGGGCTAAAATGCCCTTCATCGAAACCAACCTGTTTGATATACAAATGTATCGATAGCACGAATATTGGTACTGGAAAGATTTGTTAAGCTGCCTAGAAAGGACGATCCCAGTATGTCCAGTCGTCGTTTACTCAGGGCGGGGCAGCGGCATAGCAAGTGCTCAATGCTCTCCACTTCTTCCTCATCTCCACAGCTTCTGCAGAAGTCATTGGAGTTTATACCCAATCTTCTGGCGTGTTCGCCGATCAGGCAGTGTCTCGTCAGAACTGATACTAACGTAGACAATCTTTTCCTTTCTAGTGCGAGGAGATATTTTGACCTTCTTAGGTCATACCTAGGCCAGATTTGTCTAGCTACCCTACATGTGCCGATTTGTGTACACCTTTCGTTGGACAGCCTGATTGCCTCTTGCCTAAGCCAACGCTTGCACGTGGATAGTGGCGCACAAATATATGAAAATTCTTCGAGAATTTGTAAAGTCGTCCCTTTCCTAGCAAGTTCATCGGCTTTGCAGTTCCCTGGGATATCCCTATGCCCAGGCACCCATATGAGGTGTATATTGAACTGCTCAGCCATCTCGTTAAGAGATCTACGGCAGTCGAGGGCTTTTTGTGAATTTAGGGATGTGGCCTCCAGAGAATTGATGGCAGCCTGGCTGTCCGAATAAATGACAACGCCATTGTTGGTTACTATGTTCCGACTCAGCCATTTGGCGACTTCCCATATTGCCATTATTTCGGCTTGATAGACATTACAGGTATCTGGTAGTCTGTGAGCTATATCCAATTTAAGTTCTTCACAGTGTACTCCGATGCCAACCTTTTCATCAAGCTTCGAACCATCCGTATAGAAGTGGAGATGGTTTCTATTTCCGGGTATTCTGCCATCTCATTCATCCCTGGCTGGTATCATAGTGATGTAGTTCCTCTCAAAGGTGCGCACCGTTGATATATAGTCCTCTCGGTCGGTTACCATAGCACTACTCATTGATATCCTCATGTGACCGTAGTTCTTGTACCTCCACATTGATAGGCAGTTTAATCTTAATGCCGATTTGGTTGTAACTTCTCTCGCCACAACATTAATCGGCAGTATATGGAGAAGGGTTTGTAGAGACTCAGTCGCGGTAGTCCTTATCGAATTAGTCTAATCAAGCTAGAGTTCACCTTTGGATGTGACAATGCCGCGGTTACCTCATCTGGGTGTATGTTGTTAAAAGCCCCTTCTATGTCAAGAAACGCCACCATGGTGAATTCTTTGAAATGTAGGGACGATTCGATAGTGCTCACAAATTCGTGCATTGCTGATTCTGTAGACTTTCCCTTATTGTAAGCATGTTCGTTCCCCGACAGGAGTTTTGTATCCAGGTTTTGACTACTGAAATAATCTAAAAGTCTTTCCAGACTTTTCAATAGGAAAGAGGATAGGGTAATTGGTCTGAAGACTTTTGGCCTGGTGTGTGATATCATCCCCTCTTTGGGTATGAATACCACTTTGGTATTCCTCTATCGATTCGGGATGTATGAAAGCCTAATACAGTCTACATACATTTTCTGCAGCCAGGGGATAATGTACTTTAACATTTTCTGCATCTCTGCCACTGTACAAGCAGACGCGGATAGTACCTTCCCCAGCCTTGCGGCGGAGACCTTTTCCACTTCGCCACAGAAGGAATATCAAGAGCGTCTTTGGGCCTTCCTAAGCACCTTCTTATAGATCTTGAGTTGCCCTTTATATGCATCCCAATCATTAAAGGCTCCAGTAGATTTCGCCTTGTTGAATAGCTTGTTGCAGGTCTTTTTCCTTGCCGTTGGCTCAGAAGTCCACCATTGAGGTTTAGTTTTACCCTTGTACCTTGTTTTTGGACAGGCTTCTTCAAGGGAACTATTGAATGATGTGGTGATATGCTCGACCAGATTATCCAGACCGGCTTTGTCATTCGGTTCATAAAGAAGTTTAGAGTTGAGGACCTTTTTAAAATTATTCTCATACATGTGCCACTTTGTCTTCCTCACATTTCTGTGGACAGCAGGTTTAGGCGCTTTTTCGGCGAGTTTGAACTCTACATAATGGTGATCTGAGAATGAGTGGTCGTCCAGTACATTCCACCCAATAATTTTGACTGAGACCCGGTCAGTAGCAAACGTTATGTCTAGTACTTCCTGTCTGTCTTTAATTGTAAAGGTCGGTTTATTGCCAATGATACAAATAGTTAGGTTGGTAGTTAATATAAAGTCAAGAAGCGAATCACCCGTATTGTTTATATCCGTACTACCCCAGATAGTATGATGAGCGTTCGTGCCTGCGCCAATAATCAGCTCGAGCTCGTCAGACGTTGCTTCTTCTCCTACTTCCCTGAAGAGAGCTCTCGGTATTGCAGCTTCATAAGGAAAGTAGACCTCCCAGTATATGCGATTACCAATCTCCAGACTAGCAGCTGTTTGGTCTTTACCACTTAATTTAGTCAGGAGAAAAATACTTAGATCTTTTCTGGCCAAAATGCAGGTTCTTGGAGTGCCTTCACAGTTGGCCACAAGCAGTTTAAAGTTTGGTGTCATTATACCGCACATCCGTCCTCCTACTACATAGGGCTCCTGGATCAGGACGATGTCTACTGCACCTGTGGACAGGCGCAGCAATAGAGCCGCTGAGGCTGCTTTAGCATGATGGAGGTTAATCTGTAGAATTCTTACCATCATTGGTAATCGACAGATTGACATCCACCCCGACAAGGGTGTTATCGAACTCTTCGTCCGTATCATCGGGGAGCATGTCCCCGCCAGATGCGTCAAAGAGCTGGAGACTTCACTCAGCCCCTCAGTGTCCGAAGTAGTGTTTTCATCCTCAGAGAATGACGTTACTGATCTTCTGTTAGAGTTAGAGTCACCAGAAATAATAGTCGTGTGGACCTCCGCACTTCCAGAAAGACTTGTATCAACCACGGTCGACGACTCGCCTTCCGCAGTGGGAGCTATATCCTGCTTGTATACCTTCAAGACTATAGTCTCGAAACCATATTGCAGGGTTGAACTTGCACTTTGTATATGGGAGGTGGATTCAGCCTTAAGGATCAAATTGACCTGTCGCTTTTTACCATCCGCCTCACCCACCTTGCTACTTCTCCAATTATGGAGAAGTAGCAAGGTGGTAGCAAGTAGAAGATTGAAATCTTTTATTATCTCTAATATGTCAGCCGGGTTGGAGGGCTCTTCTGTAACCCAGGTGATGGCTCCAGGGTGACTAGGGATGTTGCTTTTTCGACAACATCCAACTGGGCACCCGGCCACACCTCACCCGCTCGACTCAGAGCAGCCTTATACCGATCTACTGATCTGGTATAAAGTGGCGTGGTGATGACGCCCACTTCAAAAGTGTTATCCTGTGCAAAATGTTGTTGCATTTTCGTGCATTGGTACTTACGCTGTAAGCTCTTAACTTTTGGTGCAAAATGGTACCTTTCAAAATTTCAAGTATTTTTATACACTTCTATTAATGTTATAAGCTGTTAACTGTTGGTGCAAAATGGTGCACTTGTGTGGGAGGTACCAAAAGGGGCGCAGCAACATGGCCCCTTTTTCTCGAGTTGATAGCGACTAATAAACTAATACTATGTGTGTAATTTCAGAAGATTCGAATAAGTAGTATAATAGTTTTTAAAGAATCAATATTTCACAACATTTTAACTCTTTGTGGGGGAGGTACTAGAAGGAGTGGACCAATATGGTCCATCTTCGAACTTAGCCGGAGATAGAAAAAAATATTACCACGTACCAAATTTGAAGTCAATCGGTTACTCCTTTCGAGAGTTATCGTGCGCACCAGCCAGCAGACAGACAGACGGACGGACATTGCTCATTCGACTTAAAATGACCCAAAACGAATATCCGCCGAACATACTTAGGGTCTTCGATGTGTTACACTTTTTTTCGTAGCAAATGATATATACCCTCGTCACACTAAAGTGAGGGTATAAATATTATTCGCTTTCGCTACAATGCATTTTTCAATATTCGCTATCGCATTCACAAAAAATATATCTCAATATTCGCTTTCGCATTCGCTAAAGCCACTTTTGTTACATCCCTGATTCCTTCACAATTTACAGCGTATTAATTACAGTAATTCCAGCCACTATAGAAGCAACGCTAGAGCTCTTCAAACCTTAGTTAAACTTCCGTGAATTTTTATACCCTCAGTTTAGTGTGACGGGGGTATATATCATTTGCTACGAAAGAAATTGTAACACATCGAAGGAGTGACCTAAGACCCCAAGTATGTTCTGCGGAAATCCGTTTTGGGCCATTTTTAATCAAACGAGCAATGTCCGTCCGTCTGTCTGTCTGTTGGCTGGTGCGCACGATAACTCTCGAAAGGAGTAACCGATTGACTTCAAATTTGGTACATGGTAATATTTTTTTCTATCTCCGGCTAAGTTCGAAGATGGGCCACAAATGGTTAAAATGTTGTGAAATATTGAATCTTTAGGAACTGCTATACTATTTATTCAAATCTTCTGAAATTCCACACATAGTATTAGTTTATTAGTCGCTATCAACTCGAGAAACATGGGCAAAGTGCTACGCCCCTTTTGGTACCTCCCACACAAATGCACCATTTTGCACCAAAAATTAACAGCTTATAACATTAAAACCAGTGTATAAAAATACTTGGAATTTTGTACAGTGTAATGCTTTTATAGTGCCTACAGTCCAGTGAAAAATGGGGGTTATTTCCAAGCCCCTTTTGGTACCTCCCACACAAAGGTACCATTTAGCACCAAAAGTCAACCGCTTATAACATTAATATCAGTGTATAAAAAGTACTTGAATTTTTGTACAATGTAATGCTTTTATAGTGTCTATAGCCCTGTGAAAAATGGACGTTATTGACACGCCCCTTTTGTATACCTCTCACACAAAAGTACCATTTTGCACAAAGAGTTAAGAGCTTACAGCGTGAGTACCAATGCACGAAAATGCAACAACATTTTGAACAGTGTAACGCTTTTGAAGTATGTATAGCCCTGTCAAAAATGGGCGTTATCGCCACGCCCCTTTTTGTACCTCCCACACAAAATGGCCAAATTATACCAAAATTTTATATCTTATAACGTTAATATACCGGTGCACATAAACGCTTATAATTCGGCACAGTGTAATGTATTTAAAGTATCTACTTTTCAGCGAAAAATAGATGTATTTTTTAAAAACCTTCTTCTATATTACATTACTCACAAAGTGAGGGTATACCCAAGTCGGTTTACCCGACTGAAACTTTCTTACTTGTTTTTTTTTATAGTGTATTTCGCGGGGGACATCCACAGTTTTACATAGATTGAGCTGAATTTATTTTCCCAGAAGGTTTTTAACATTGCGAATCCTAAAATCAGGGTTACGCGTCCCTAAAATAATGAATCACTGAAATTTTATTCAGGTTTTTCGAATTTTTCAAAAATTGCAAATTTTGTTCTTTTCATTTTTTATAGTACAAAGTTCTTTAATTAATTTCTATGTCCTTTGGGTGTGGCTGCTATGGTGCACATAACATCCATGAATACGTATTTGAAGATTGCACTTGTGTACGCGAAGAACGAGACACTTTTGTCTCAGCGATGATCGTCAAGGCATACCCAGTGCGCGGTACATATATGGCGGAAGCTCATATGAATAAAAGGATTTTTAACGATCTATTCCGATATCAGAGGCGCGTTATTTTATTTTGATGATTGTTCGAATTATGCACTTTGCAAATATTACATATCTTCAAAATAAAACCATTCATTTTTAGTTTCCCTCTTAAGGTATATTATGGTTTAAAGCGAATTCATACAATATAAGTTAGCCCGGATGAGCACATAATTACTGTACTTGTATGTCATTGCCGACTTCACAATCCGCGAAATTCAAGAGAATATATTTTAAAATGTCTTAGGGTAATAAAAAGTTCGCGAATTCTCATTCTTTTTATATGAAGTCTTTTAAATTATTATTAAAGGCTATAACAAATACTATTATGTAATCTTACAAGAGAGGTTCATAAAAAGATACACTAAAAAGATCTAAACATTCAACTCCCATCAACACTTAGGAATTTTATAGACAAGTTTTGCACTGAAATAAAACAGAAATGATACTCGTATGGACTTCGTATTTTGAAACAAATATAACTTTTTAACCAAAAGAGATATTACCTTCATTCTTTCTTGAAGATCACAGCTAGTTCTCTCATCTATTCGCGGACGTTTTTCATACTTTTTTCCGATTTTTATATTTCGCGCGATTCGTTATATTATATAAAATTTCAATTAAAAATTTTTTGTTTCGCTATATTTTGCAAATAATGAAGAGACTGCGAATATTTTCAAATATGTTGATAGAAATGGGAATGGTCTATGATTGTAAGTTTAGTTTTTTAATTCCGCTAAAAATTGCATTTTATAGAATTTTTTTAAAATTTCAATTTGAAACCGCCATAACTTTCGCGCCTCTTAATGAAATTAATTCACAACAACGGTGTTTTCACGCTTACTTTTTATCTCTGTCTAGTACAAAATAGCTCGCAAAATTTTCTTCGAAAAAAAATTTACTCGAAAATTAAAAAAAATGACTTTTGCCCGTATATGGGGGCTATATTTTAACTTATATATAAGTATGGGGGATATACATATATAAATCTGAACCGATTTTCCTCAAATTTAGTATTGTCTCTAAGTATATCAAGATACATCTCTCTGTCAATTTTTTTAAAGATCGGTTACAAAATGTTTCTTATATAGTACATATATGCAAAATCGGAAGTACATATATATGGGAGCTATATGTAAATCTGAACCGATTTGAATCAAATTGCGACCTGTACTTTGATTACAAGAATACCTGCACAGACGGACATAGCTAAATATACTCAGAAAGTGATTCTAATTCGATCGGAATAATAAACGAATCTTTTTGTCGAATACGTCATTTAAAAAATCCATCGATTTCAAAGACTATTGACCTAACCATATTTATAAGGTGGATTTTCAGGGTTGTTTTATGAGAAATACTTCGAGAAGTGCCTCCTTCATTTTGTTCTTTGACTTGGAACATTTATGCCTTATCTATGCCTTATATACTAAAATTATGTCTGAGTTTACTAACCTCTTTGTTTACCAAGCAAAATTTTTGGCTAAATATGTCAAAAACGAGATGTTACAGAAAAACAGCTAATGTCATTCGATTTTGTGGGCCGAAATTATCCGAAGTAAATTATTTTCATCGAGGATACATTTTTAAAGTACATTCATAGAGAACACATACAATGTAATGAAACAATTTTAAAAATAGTGCTTTATTTGTTTTATTTAATATAAAATGTATCCCAATAAAAGTAGTACAGTAGTATCCTAGCAGCGCTTTTTCCAATTCCTGGAAACATTTGGGGTATGGGTTTTTTTGTAATCCAGATATGAGCAAAAAAGTTGGAAAATTGGTACAAAAAATGAGATTTTTTTCGATTTTTAAGGCGCTGGATGCTCTTTTTTCTGGTAGTTTTCTCTTATTTAATATCTACAACTTTGCCTCAGACACCAAAGAGATATTCCGTAAGGTATGCCGTGTTAAAATATAAAAAATGTGCTAAAAATGCGCCTTGAGCAAAAAAATCGTACGGCCATTTATTTACACTCTGCTCAAAATTACGCTTTAAATATGTAGCATAAAGGAGGCCCTATGGAATCCATCATGCTGAATCCGGTAATGCTTGTCGTTGTTCTAGGTAAACTCTTGTTTTCGTGATACTCGACCACTAAATTTTCAAGGAAATCAGAAAGGTTAGTTATTTTGGAGGTGCTTTTAAAGTGGAAAACTATGGAATACGCGTTGCGGACCAAAGAACAAAACAAATTAAACCCTTGGAGATTTAATTCTCTCAAAAAAAAACCTCTAGAAAATTGCAATAAAATCTTCTCATATGTCAAACGTCATACAAATTGACGATATTTTTAGTTGGTGTCTTTGAGTAAAGTATTCCTCGCGAAAAAATACTATATCTTTGAAGTGGGCAATGACGCAAAACTTGGTGAGAAGCTCTGGTTTGGATTATGTATAGTCCCATCTATTTGTTCCTTCCGATAAATATGAACCTCCTAAATATGAACATTTAAAATTTTTTGGACTTGTTCTTTACACTTGCCCAACAATTCGCAAGAAACTCTTGACTCTGATATTGATGTTATTAAAAAACTTGAATAAATTCCAATGTACTTGAATTTGTGAACAAGGTAATAATGCAAACAAATTTCCAAGTTTTTAAATGAAATTTCCGAGTAGCAAGTATAAATACATTTATTTTAAATTCTATGAATTACTTCATGCGACAAACTAATTTAAATAAAATCCACTACAATACACCGTTGAAGGACATTTCCTGGAATTAAAGACAAGCCAGGTTGTGTACATTTTGTTTACATGAGAAAATATATATATAAGTATAAAATGCGCTCCACAGATACTGTAACTACAGTTTTAGTATTTGCAAATGTTAACAAGAACATTCAACTCTTTAAAATATTTTAAAGTTGAATACAATAACTTTATGAAATCTAATCTTAACTAATATTATATTTTGAAGTGCCTTTTTTATGTTCGGAACAATCTTGAGAAAGGCCCGACTGGTTTTCATGAAATTTTTTATAATAAAAAGCTCTCGACCTGGTGAAGGTTTTAGGCCAAAAAAATTATTAAAAAGTTTATTAGAAAAGGAGATTCATGGCTTTCAAAATCCTAAGTAAAATTCACCTGCAAGCACAAACGGACATGGACGACTCATAGCGTATAAAAATTGTAGTTGTGGTAGTGAAAAATAAAGCAGTGTGCGGCACATCGACACGATGCGAGTGTTCCAATATTTTACTCTCCCATCCTACAGTGAGTATTGCTTTGCTGAGAATAGCAACGTGATTTGTTTTTGTTTAGCCTACATATGGCCGAGCGTGTGTGTGCTATGGATAGCAACAGAGAATGACAATGTATTTTGTTTTTTTTTTGTCGTACGCTATGCGTGGTGACGTGAAAAAAAGACAGAGGCAAGCAAAAACAAATATAGCCAAACATTACCATGCTGCAGTGATGTTATGTTTGGTTTGAGTTTATTTTATTTTTGCCTTTGTTTTACTATTTTCTTGCAATGCCGTTATTTTTCAGAGCAGAGTATCAACATTTTTTTTCAATTAAGCTCATTTTATGTGTATGTAATAAAAAGTAAGTTCTTTTTGTGCCCGCGAACGGAATCGCTATCTAAATTCTAAATATCTAAAAAGAGCATTATGCCTAAAGTGCGAACAAAGCTTTCTAGGAAAACTCCTGACGCGACTAGAATGAGTCGATTGAGACAGACTGAACAGTGGGGCAAAAATGTGTTAACTATGGTACAGTAGGGCAAAAATGGTTAAATATAGTGGACAAAATATAGTAGGACAAAAAGGTGTTAAATTTAATTCAGTGGACCAACAAGGTTAAATATAGCACAGTGGGTCAAAAAACGTACATTTAGTACAGTGGGTAAAAATATGGATGCAGGGAGAGAGGGTAAGTTAAATATGAAATAAGAATGTTTTTTTTCTAAATGTATGCTTTTAGTAGCACTGTGGTGCAAAAAGTTAAAATTATGATGCACTGCAAAAATGTAGCACTGTGGTGCAAAAAGGTTAAAATTATGATGAAGTTGGGGCAAGCAAAAATTGTTCAACATGTTACAGAGGGGGAAAAATGTGTTAAATATGGTTTAGTGGAGCAAACAGGGTTAAATATGGTACGATGAAGCAAAAAAGTTAAATACGGTAAAATGGTTAAATGTGCTAAGTGGGGAAAAAGGGAACAAAATAGTCCCAGATATGTATAAAAATTCGTACTTTAGAAGCACAGTGTAATAAAAAGTGTTTAATATGGAACAGTGGTGCAAAAGGTGTTGAATGTGGCCCCTGAGTGCAAAGGTAGATCTTACAGCATGAGCCAAAGCTAAGAAATTGTTTTTCCAAATTGGTTCTTCTACTTAAATCGTGGGGTAAAACAAGTTTAATAAATGGCACAGATAGGGTACACAAATGTTGAAATACGCCCTAAGCTTGCGAATTTGGATCTTGAAATATCAATTATCATTTTAAAATATTGTACAATCGTGCAAAATTGGTTAATTATGACACAGAAAGGGTTAAATGTGGTACTATGGAGCTATTCACTTTAGATTTTTAAATTCGTACCTTTATAGACACAGTGGGACAAACATGGTGTGAATGTAGTCAGAGGTGCAGTGGGAAAAGGGATAAATATTGTACCATGATGTCAGGGTAACTCTTGGAACACACACTAGAAATGAAACGAGGGTTCGTATTTTATATATAAAAGCAATCAAATCTTCTTCATTTTGCACCATATGTAATAATCATGTCATTTTGAAAGAAAGAGGTATAGATATTTTACAGTAAACTAAACAAAAAATAGATAAAAGATGGGGGCTGCGAAGCGCACCGGGTAAGCTAGTATTTTATAAATAAATTAATTTACATATATACTTACAAATGATATCATTGGTATGTTCCAAGCCGCTGCCAACAATGCTTCCGTTGTACAGCTTTCATCCGGTCCAATAAAAGCAGCTATATTTTCATTTTTCATTTGAGTCATAATTCTGTAAAGAGTAGATAGTAATTTGATTTATTCATTTATAAGACAAGATTTTGAAATCTATATACATCCAATTGTCAGATAGCCAATATATTTTTATACCCTCCACCATTTTGTCACTCCTTTTGTAACACCTCTAAATATTGATTTGAGACCTCGTAAAGTATGTATATTCTTAATCGTCGTAAAATTCTAAGACGATTTAGCCATGTCCGTCCGTGCGTCCGTCTGTTGTAATCACGCTCAGTCCGTAATAATAGAGCGAAGTTAGTCAAATTTGGTACAAATATTTCTTATAGTTGCAGGTTGTTAGGGATTGCAAATGCGCCATATCGGTCAAAATACGGGTTTAGAGCCACTTTTTAAAGCAATTTTGCAGAAACTTTGCTGTTTGTAGTATATTTTGACAAGAATTCCTCACAGCAAAAATTTTACAAATCGGTTCATATTTTGTTATAGTCATCCTATAGAGGTCGCTCCAAAATATATGTATAAATATACCATAAATACCATATTTTCTAAGCATTTTAACTGAATCTTTGCAGTTTGTATTAAATTAAGACAAGAATTCATCGCAGTAAAATTATTTTAAATCTGTTCATATTTTGTTATAGTCCACCTATGGATGTCGCTCCCAAAAATGCTTATTTAAGCCATAAACACCACACTTTCTAAGAAATTTAGCAGAAACCTTGCAGTTTGTAATCTATTTTGGCAAGAACTCATCTCAATAAAATGTATACAAATAAATATTTATTTTGTTGTAGTCCTTGTGTAGATGTAGCTCTCAAAAAGCTATTTTAAGCCATAAACACCACATTGTTCTGGTGAAGAGTTTGACCAAAGAATTGCAGCATTCGTTTTTTTAATAATTTACTTAAACAACTAGTAAGAAAGTTCAGTCGTGTAAACCGACTAATGAAACCCCTCACCTTGAGTCTCAAAAAAATATTAGGAAATTTATTTATTTTTTTGTTTTATTTAAATTATTATCAATTTAAATTGCATCGCCCATTTTCGACGTAATAGTGACTAAGAAGCTAATACTATGTGTAGAATTTCAGAGGATTCGAGTAAGTAGTATAGAAGTTATTAAATATTCAATATTTCACTAAATATTAACCCTTTGTGGGGGGTACTAGAAGGAGTGGACCAATATGGCCGATTTTCAAACTTAGCCGGAGATACAGAAAAATATTACCGCATACCAAACTTGCAGTCAATCCTTTCGAGAGTTATCGTGCGCACCAGCCAGCAGGCAGACACACAGACGGGCAGACAGACCTACGGACGGACAATGCTCAAATGACTTAAAATGACCCAAATCGAATTTCCGCCAAACATATTTGGGGTCTTAGGTTACTCCTTCGATGTGTTACACTTTTGGCTCGTAGCAAATGATATATACCCTCCTCTCTAAGTTGAGGGGATACAAATGTTGACTCGTTCTTTTCTCGAAATATTTCCAGGAAGTTTCGTTTAAGACGAATACAAATATACAGTACTGTACTTTATTTATTTTATTTGTATACACTGGCATTAGTTATAAGCTATTAACTGAAAATGGTCCATTTGTGTGGGAGGTTCTGAAAGGGTCATGATAACTCTCTTCTCTCTTTTTTCCATGGTGGTAGCGACTAATAAACTATACTTTGTGTGGAATTTCAGAAGATTTGAAGAAGTAGTATATAATTTATTAGAGAATCAGTATTTCACTAAATTTTAAACTTTTAAAGGGGAGGTACTACGGCCCATCTTCGAACTTAGCCCGAGATAGAAAAAAATATTACTACTTATCAATTTGAGGTCAATCGCTTACTCTTTTCGAGAGTTATCGTGCGCACCCGCAGACAGACCGACGGACGGACGGAAGGACTTTGCTGAAATGACTTAAAATGGCGCAAAACGAATTTCGCTTACTCTTTTCGAGAGTTATCGTGCGCACCAGCAGACAGACAGACGGACGGACGGAAGGACATTGCTCAAATGACTTAAAATGGCCCAAAACGAATTTCAGCCAAACATACTTGAAATCCCAGGCCACTTCTTCGAGGTGTTACACTCTTGGCCCGTACACGCTGAAAAAAAATCGTTTCTGTAGTATATTGTCCCAAACATATTCGGCTTGAGTTATACATATGTTTAGGGTACACTCCAAATATATAATATTTGACATACACAAATATTATATGTTTGGGAGAATATGGTTCTAAACAAAAATATGTTCCCATTCTAATATTTTTTTATTTGGAACTGGTATTTTGTATTTATGTATTTTGGCAATATATCAATGCCTTAACTTAAAAACAAGTTTTCTGTTTTTCAGATGTTATAATCTTTCGTAAATATAAATTGCATTGATGCACTGAAAAAAAATTGTCATGAAATTAAATAATGGTTCCAAAGACGTCATTTGTTTTTAAAATAAGTACATTTTGTACGTAAAATATAGATAATTTCAATAATATTAAGTAATTTACATAATTTTAATTACATTTTCTTAATTTTAATTACAAAATGTACTTATTTTGAAGACTAAGGACGTCTTTGGAGCATTTCTTTAATGTTATGACAAATTTTTTGTAATTGACAAAATGTGATGAATTGGAATACTTATAAATTAAAATTTATTTATGTAGAACAACAGCTAATGCTGCTAAAGTCATTTTTAACTATAATCTAGAAAAAAAAAAACTCAAATTCGAAACAATCAGCAAAGTTTAAAAAATCATTTTTAAATAAAATATATTTGGAAAACATCTTAAACAATAACTTTGTTTGTGGGTAAATACATATTTTATTTATGAAAGTCGGTGCGCAAATATATATGTATTGTTCTAACATATTAATATATGCGTTCCAAACAAAGTTTCGTGATTTTCAAATAATATTTGTTTGTTAAGAAATATATAATATTTAAAAAATTCGTTTCCAAATATATTTTCTTTCAATTCAAACATATCAAAAATGGCGATTTTCCTCCGTGTAGAAAATTATATTTACTCTCGTCACACTTAAGTGAGGATATAATAAAGTGAGTGTATAATAAATGTTCAAATGCTGACAGAAATCTTGTAACGATGTAAAATAAAGCATTTATGAAAATCGAAAAAATTAGCAAACATTTGAAAACTTTTTCTAAATAAAATTTATTTGGAGAATTTCCTAAAAATAATTATACATATTTGTATGTAAAGACTCGTATTAAAATTTGCGATTCAAATAATTTTTTTTTTTTGGTTTTCATATACAATTCACCAATCAATGACGCAATCGAATAATATTTCGTTTCTCTCAATTTCCCATTTTTAAACAATAAAACCCATTCCACAAAGTCATAAAACACAGTGTGGTGCAACCACACACACGTTTCACACCCATAACGCCACGAGCATCGTTTATTGGCTATTAATTTCCGATTCACAGAAATAAATTAAATCAATTCGCCACGATTATCCAATAAATTGGAATGATTTTGAATGTATACTAGTCTTCTTATACGAGTATTTTCGTCAGAATTCGTAATTTGAAGCGAAAACACATTCAAATACGAAAAATATTTCTGAATGTCATTAAAATGTTCCGCTATCATCTTATGCTGATAAAATTTATATTGAAGCAAAGGTTTTCAATAACGACAATGATGATGATATAAACGACAGAAGCTAAAACATGAATGAAATGCAATAATACACAATGCGACACGATTTTCCTCCAATGAGCGAACTGATAAATAGAAGAAAAATGATCATCTGTAGCAAAATTGTGTACCAGATAATAAGTTGCGGTTACAAAATTTATCTATTTTTAAAAAATAGATGCAACATTTTTATGGTTTCTGTTTCTACATTTTGGCTATATCGATGTATCGAGTAACATGTTTTATAATGTTAGACGAGAGCATAAGAAATGAGAACGATTACACAGCTCAACAAAAATATATTTTTTCCTGCACCACAGGGATTTGCAATCGACTTGGATGTATGGATAATAAAAACCGTTGAACCTCGAGTTATGCTGTGTGTGGTTCAAGCACTCAATTTATATTATTTTAAGGTCAAACAAACAAATATAATTATTTTTATTACGTACTGTACTTCACTCTATGATATTCATCCTCAAATCAAGTACTTTTCATGACATTAAATTAACTTCAAACCATCTTATATTTATTCAGATTGTCTTTGGCACGAAATTGCCGAAATTTTAAAATTTAAGATAAATTCTTTAATTTTCAGTACGTTTTTTTAGTTTACTCTCTAAATGTAATGATAACACAGCTCAAAAAAATATGATTTTTTGCTGCGGAGCACGGGTTTTCAGCCAATTTGGATATATGAGGTAATATATGTAGTTCTCAAATTAAAAGGAGGTTTCTTTGAATTTAGTCTAGTTCTAGCGATATGCAAAAATAAGCAGAGACGTTGAACAACATATTTTAGCATAATTCGAGAAGTAATTATCCTAATTAGTTCAGGAAAGCTTTATTGAATTTGGCAGCCTTCAAAGTCCTTTGATATAATTTCTTCATCGGTTTCGACGATATCTTGCAAAATTGAGGGATGTAAAGTTGGTAGATTTGCTAAATTAGCTACTTCCGATTATCTTCGAGATGGTCTCATTTTATTCATAGCCAATGACATGTTAGGTAAAATAATAATATTAGTCAGTTCTTAACCGAACTCGTTGAAATTTTGTCATAACTACTATACAATGGGACAAAAAATGCGGCAAAATTTATTGGACAAAAAGTCTCGTGTACTACACAAATATATATATAGATTATATTCTAATACGCATTGAAACAATTCGAAGCTTAAATTAATAATGCCTCAGGCACTCCATTTTACAATATCTATGTTGCTTATCAATATGTGAAAAATTTGCATGCAAGATAACAAATCATGACTTCAAATTGATCGAACTTACAGTTCTTGCACGTAAAATAAATCGCCAGAATGAATTCATGTATCAGTTATACATCGATGAAAGTTCCACTTGACTTTTACACAATCAATAACCGGATGATTGACTGTGTCTCAGTTACATCATATTGCGTCTGAAGAATAGGGTGTACCACAAAAATTACAAAAGTAGCGAATTTTGTTTTCTTAAGTACAATTATAACGTTGAAACATTGCAGTACCTTAGTACGAAATTCGACAGAAATAAGTTTTTTATAACATGAATAAATATTGCCAAATTTGGGGGAAATTGGGTCAGCTTTAGGTATAGTCCCCACGTATGTATACATATATTTCTCACGATCTACATTTTTATGATCAATATCTTAAACTCCTCCTTGCTGAGGAGGTGGAGCTAAGTACTTTGTTAACTGAAACGAAACCTAAATTTGCAAATTATAATATCAATGGCCCTTTGCCCTTTGTAAGAGAGGTGTAGACTATTATATAGCCAGCCCCGCCCGACTTTAATACCTTTTCTGCCGTTACTTGCTTTTTTTAATAGGGTCTGGGTCTCGTTTTTCTAGACCGACAAGTAATGAAAAATGTAAGTGTATTGCATATGACATACTAAATACACTAGTTTAATGTATATTTTATATATGCATTCAAACAAAAAATAATCGCAAAAGAAACCTTTTCCTCTAAATTCAAAATACACTTAAAACATCGAAGAAATCTATTTGTTGTACCCTCCAACATAGGGTGGGGGGTATATTCATGTTGTCACTCCGTTTGTAACACCACTAAATATTGATCTGCGACCCCATAGAGGATATATATTATTAATCGTCGTAAAATTCTAACACGATTTAGCCATGTCCGTCTATCCGTCCGTCTGTTGTAATCACGCTACAATCTATAATACTTGAGCTAGTTGGCTGAAATTTGGTTCATATACTTATTATATCAGCAGGTATGTTGGTACGAGTATAAAAAATGAGCAATATCGGTCCATTTTTTGATATAGCCCCTATATATAGCATATGTCCGATTTGATTTCTTAACGCCATAAAACAAATGTCAACTTATAGGGATGAAAATGGGTAACTGGGGTTTATTTATATCCTGCAACCTTCACACCAACCACGGTAGCCATAATCCATATTTCGATATAGCCCCCATACAAAGGTCCCTCTCGATTTTACTTCTCAACGCTACAAAAACCACAAATTTCAACGACCTTGGCCGACCTTAACACTTTTACTTGTTATCCCCTCACCTTAGAGAGAAGGGTATATATCATTTGCTACGAGCCAAAAGTGTAGCACATCGAAGGAGTGACCTAAAACCCTAAGTGTGTTCTGCGGATATCCGTTTTGGGTCATTTTAAGGCGAATGAGCAATGTCCGTCCGTCCGTCCGTCTGTCTGTCTGCTGGTTGGTGCGCATGATAACTCTCGAAAGGAGTAACCGATTGACTTCAAATTTGGTATGTAGTAATATTTTCTTCTATCTCCGGCTAAGTTCGAAGATGGGCAATATTGGTCCACTCTTTGTAGTACCTTCCACACAAAGGGTTAACATTTAGTGAAATATTGATTTTTAGTGATTTGGTGATTGAAATTTTGTAGTGTTATGGTTTAATAGTACCTGAAATACAGTGAAAAATTGGCATTATTGCCACGCTCCTTTTGATACCTCCCACACAAATGGACCATTTTGTACAAAAAGTTACCAGCATATAAATTTAATACCACTGCACACAAATACTTGAACTTTCGTACAATTTAATGCACTTATAGTACCTAGACTCTAGAGAAAAGTGGCCGTAATTGGCACGCTCCTTTTGGTACCTCCCACACAAATGGACTCTTTTGTACCAAAAGTTAACAGCTTTCAACTTTAATACCAGACATATAAATACTTGACATTTTGTACAGTGTAATGCTTTTATAGTACCTAGAGTCCAGAGAAAAGTAACCATTATTGAGACGCCTCTTTTGGTACCTCCCACACAAATGGACCATTTTGTACCAAAAGTAAACAACTTTTTACTTTAATACCAGTACATACTTTGAAGTTATAAAATGCAATTTAAATTGATAGTAATTTAATAAAAACAAAAACCAGTAATGTAGAAAGTCGGGCGGGGTCGACTGTATAATACCCTACACCTCCTTAACAATGCGATAAAGGTCATTGCGATAATAATTTGGAATAATTGGTAAATGGGTAAGAACATATGTATATATGTGGATATATCTAATTGTGAACCGATAATCGCTAAATTAAGCAATATTCGTTCCTAAATTGAGAAATATCTTTCTGGAGAATTTTTTAATGATCGGAAGTAAAGTACAACTTCTATAGCGCTTTGTAACCAAATCAGAAGAAACATATACAGGGTGGCTGATATGTAATGCAACAAAGTAAAGCGCTATATTTTTTTTTAAACTTTATTGTTCAAAAAGTCGGAAATAACATAAAATTTTAGAAACAGTTTAGTTTTGTTCGAATTGACCACCTTTGGCACGAATTATGGCCTTCAAACGGCCGACAAAGCCATCACACGTTGCACGAAAGTGGTTCTGCGGTATTTTGGCCCATTCCCGGCGAAGCGCCGTCTTGAGATGATCGATACTTTGATATTTTTTAGTGCGAACCTTACTCTCTAAAATGCCCCAGGCGCAAAAGTCCAACGGATTGAGATCCGGAGATCTTGGTGGAAATTGTGCGGTAGAAATGAAGCGAGGAACCTCCTTTTTAAGCCATTCTTGGTTGACGCGTGCTGAGTGCCATGGTACTGCGTTCTGTTGGAATGTCCATGGTCTGCGGCCGAAATGTTTGTCTGCCCAGGGCTTCAATACTGTCTTTAGGACATTTTCCCGATAATATTCGGCATTTATTTTGACCCCAAGGTCGATGAATGGCTTCTCATCGGATGAATGGCTTCTCATCGGAGAAAACCAAATTCGGTAACTGGCCACTTTCGTGCAAGCGAAGCAACTCCTTGGCTCTTTCCAGTCTAACTTTTTTTGTGCATCGGTAAGCTCTTGCACTATTTGGGAACTTCAATGGCTTTAGTCCAAGCTCATTATACCCTACACCACTCTGTGGTACAGGGTATTATAAGTTTGTTTCATGGCAGATGTTTGTAACACCTGAAAATAACACAGCTAGACCCACCTTAAAGTATACCGATCGACTCAGAATCACTAGCTGAGTCGATTTAACGATGTCTGTCCGTCTATCTGTCCATGTAAAGTTGTTCGTCGACTACAGGTCGCAATTTCACTCCGATCGTTCTGAAATTGTGCAGTATAAAGTATTTCGCAGCTGTTAAGATCGCTATTGAATTTTGTTGAAATCGGTTCAGATTTAGATATAGCTCCCATATATATCTTTCGTCCGATTTGGCCCTTTAGTCCTATAGAAGCTGTATTTTACATCCAATCGATTTGAAATTTAGAATGGTAGAGTTTCTTGATCCATGAACCAACATTGCCGAATTTGAAGAAAATCGGTTAAGATTTAGCTATAGCTCCCATATATATGTTTCGTCCGATTTGGCCCTTTAGTCCTATAGAAGCTGTATTTTACATCCGATCGTTTTGAAATTTAGAATGGTAGAGTTTCTTGATCCATGAACCAACATTGCTGAATTTGAAGAAAATCGGTTAAGATTTAGCTATAGCTCCCATATATATGTTTCGTCCGATTTGGCCCTTTAGTCCTATAGAAGCTGTATTTTACATCCAATCATTCTGAAATTTAGAACGGTAGAGTTTCTTGATCCATGAACCAACACTACCGAATTTGAAGATTTAGCTATAGCTCCCATATATATGTTTCGTCCGATTTGGCCCTTTAGTCCTATAAAAGCTGTATTTTACATCCAATCGTTTTGAAATTTAGAATGGTAGAGTTTCTTGATCCATGAACCAACACTACCGAATTTGAAGAAAATCGGTTAAGATTTAGCTATAGCTCCCATATATATGTTTCGTCCGATTTGGCCCTTTAGTTCTATAGAAGCTATATTTTACATCCAATCGTTTTGAAATTTAGAATAGTAGAGTTTCTTGATTCATGAACCAACATTGCCGAATTTGAAGAAAATCGGTAAAGATTTAGCTATAGCTCCCATATATATGTTTCATCCGATTTGGCTCTTTAGATCCAATCGTTTTTATACCCTATACCACACTGTGGTACAGGGTATTATTTAAGTATTAAATGTCCCAAAAGTAAATTTATATAAACAATGTATACATGAATTACAAAATTTATATATCAGAGTTATTCAATATTACGAGAGTGGTGTAGGGTATTATATAGTCGGCACCGCCCGACTTTAGCCTTTCCTTACTGGTTTTTTAATATGTGTTGTATCCGTTCTCGCGATATGTTCAGCTCACAAGCAATTTTTCTACCACTGCGGCGTGGATTTCGATCAAATTTGGCCTTCACTTTTCGGATCATTTCTGGTTTTGTTACCGTTTTTTTCGTCCACTTTTTGGACGCGATGCAACACTGCCAGTATCACGGTAACGAGCAATGGGTACGAGAAACAAAAGATTTATTCACATTTAAATGCTGGAGGGCTCTAACGATAGCCACTTGTGTTTTTCCACCCAAATATAATGCAATCACACTATCACGCTTGAATTCCATCAGGAATATCTGTTTGTAACACCTGAAAATAACACAGCTAGACCCACCTTAAAGTATACCGATCGACTCAGAATTACTAGCTGAGTCGATTTAACGATGTCCGTCCGTCCCTCCCTCCGTCTGTCCATGTAAAGTTGTTCGTCGACTACAGGTCGCAATTTTACTCCGATCGTTCTGAAATTTTGCAGTTTAGAGTATTTCGCGGCTGTTAAGATCGCTATTAAATTTGGTTGAAATCGGTTCAGATTTAGATATAGCTCCCATATATATGTTTCGTCCAATTTGGCCCTTTAGTCCTATAGAAGCTGTATTTTACATCCGATCGTTTTGAAATTTAGAATGGTAGAGTTTCTTGATCCATGAACCAACATTGCCGAATTTGAAGAAAATCGGTTAAGATTTAGCTATAGCTCCCATATATATGTTTCGTCCGATTTGGCCCTTTAGTCTTATAAAAGCTGTATTTTACATCCAATCGTTCTGAAATTTAGAATGGTAGAGTTTCTTGATCCATGAACCAACACTACCGAATTTGAAGAAAATCGGTGAAGATTTAGCTATAGCTCCCATATATATGTTTCGTCCGATTTGGCCCTTTAGTCCTATAGAAGCTGTATTTTACAGCCGATCGTTTTGAAATTTAGAATGGTAGAGTTTCTTGATCCATGAACCACCTTTGCCGAATTTGAAGAAAATCGGTTAAGATTTAGCTATAGCACCCATATATATGTTTCATCCGATTTGGCTCTTTAGTTCCAATCGTTTTTATACCCTACACCACACTGTGGTACAGGGTATTATTTAAGTATAAAATGTCCCAAAAGTAAATTTATGTAAACAATTTATACATGAATTACAAAATTTATATATCAGAGTTATTCAATTTTACGAGAGTGGTGTAGAGTATTGTATAGTCGGCACCGCCCGACTTTAGCCTTTCCTTACTGGTTTCTGAATGATAGATCAAAATGCTTGTAAACAATAAAATGAACTGTCGCTGAAATAAATCTGTCAGCTATCAGACTAGCGGTTTAGAAATGATAGCAACCTGAAGTTGGTTGCAATACATATCTGCCAACCTGTATATATAAATTTTATATAAATTATATTATATATAAATTTGAATCGATTTTCCCTGAATGCCATTAATCCACCAGCGCCGGTAGCTAAAGATGATGACCTGCCGCGGCAGGCACCTCTGGCCGTACTGATGACAAGAAGGCTATCAAAAGACAACATTCAAACGACTCCCAGGCTCCAGAAGGCAAACGGGTTAAAAAATCTGCCAGCCTGACATCGGCGCCTGAGCTTCAAGTAGCGATTCTCGACCGGAGTAATCCAGAAGGCAGAATCTCTACGGAAAGATGGATGTCGGTGGAAGAAGGCATTCTGCTGAAGATGCATGAAGCCCTTGATACGGACGAGGATGATGCGTTCACTGAGTTCGACGGGGCCAAATAGCATAAGGGCGTGAAGATTGTTGGATGCGGCAAATCTAGAGCTCTCGAGTTCCTAAATGCATGCGTCATCAATCTGAGCGAACTCTGGCCAGATATGAATATTGCATTGTGCCAATCGACGAAATCCCCAGCTGGACCACTATAAAAGTATGGAGGATAAGGTTATTCTGGACCTCGTCAAAAGGCAGAATAAGAGCCTGGGGATTGGAAGACAGTCCGAGGTCGAGCGAGAGACAAGGGAGATGGAAAGGACCTCTGGATCAAGATAGGTCCGGGGTCCCTAAATCTCCGTAACCCCAGGAAGGCCAACTGGGATAAGTTCAGACAAAATATGCAATCGTATCCACCACCAAATACTGAGAAACATGACTTGCAGGGTCTGGAATGTGCAGTTAACCGCATGACGAGCAACCTTGTCAATGCCTTCTATGAGTCCTGTCCAGAACGCTCACCACCCCTGAACACCCACCAAACATGGTGGACTCCGGAACTGAAGCAACTCAGGAAGGAAAGTAGAATGCTATTCAACAAAGCCAAAAAAGAGAAAACACCGGAATGCTGGGAAGAATATCAAACAGCCACCAGAACATTTAGTAGAGAGTCCAGAAAGGCAAAAAAGAAATCCTGGACGAATTTCTGTGAAGAACAAGAAGACATTAGCGAAGCCTCTAGACTCCGCAAAGTCCTGTCCAAAGACCTCAGCACACCAGACTTGCTCATGGGACCAGACGGACTGCTCACGGAGAACAACCAAGAGACTCTAGAACTTCTGATGGACACCCATTTTCCGGGTTGTAGCGAAGTTTCAGATACAGTGGAAGTGTACGCGGACACCCCCACGGCCAACATGGAGGAACGAATCAGAGCTGTTATAGATGACGAGAAAATATGCTGGGCTGTGAGATCCTTCAAGCCTTTCAAATCGGCCGGCCCGGATGGCATCATTCCAGCTCTTTTACAAGAATCCTTGGAACTTATTCTACCATGGCTACGCGCATTTTTTCTGCAAGTTTGCAATGGTCACATATACCCAAGGCATGGAGAGAAGTCAAAGTGGTCTTTATCACCAAGGCGGGAAAAATAAACCACAGTACGACAAAGGACTATAGACCAATCAGTCTATCATCGTTTCTGTTGAAAAACATGGAAAGACTAGTTGATCTAAACGTGAGGGGAAAACTGACACCAAACAACTTCAGTACGGCACAACACGCCTACCTGAAAGGTAAATCTGTGGAAACGGCCTTACATGAAGTGGTAGGATTTATCGAGGACTCCCTTCAGTACAAAGATTACACCATGGCTGCGTTCCTCGATGTGGAGGGCGCTTTTAATAATGTTAAAATATCATCAATACTCAACGCACTTGACAGCATGGGCTCACACCCAGGCATAACCAAGTGGACAAGTAACATGCTCAAAAGCAGAATCATAAACTCAACCATGGGCAATGGTTCGGCAGGAAAGCGAGTTACGAGAGGTACTCCGCAAGGTAGAGTGGTCTCACCGATATTATGGAATTAGTCCTCTTTACTAGAAGAAATAAAATGCCGAACTATCAGCTCCCTACACTACAGGGAAAGGTACTTGAACTATAGAAAGAAGCTAAGTACTTAGGCATCACCCTAGACTCCAAGCTGTCATGGAAAAGGAATTTGGAGGAAAGGGGAAAGAAAGCGTTATGCGCCTTCTATGCCTGCAAGAAAATGTTTGGACACAAATGGGGTTTGCAACCGAAAATGATACACTGGATGTATACATCGATCATAAGATCGATACTCACTTACGGATCAGTTGTATTGTGGAAATCGGTAATGAAGAAATCACACCTCTCGCACCTAGCCAAAGTGCAAAGACTGATTTGCGTCGGGATAACTGGCGCCCTCAGATCTGTTCCACAAATGGCACTAGAGACGATGCTGAACCTTCAACCAATCGATATATACATAAAGTTTACCGCAGCGAAAGTGACCCTTCGGCTAAGGGAATCAGGAATAGCCATCAATGCCACACACGGACATGGCTGAATCCTGGAAAGCATGGGCATAACAGACAAAATCAACAGGCTAACGGACTACTTGGCACCAAGAACAATTCGAGGAAAATTTTTAATGTAACGATTGCTAGCCGTGAAGATTGGGCATCAAATAGCGTTATAGAGGACGATGAGATCTCAATCTTCACCGACGGATCGAAAACGCAGACGGGCACGGGATCAGGAGTATATCCCGATACCCTTAATCTCAGAATCTCCAGCAGACTCCTAGATGAATGCACGGTCTTCCAGGCAGAGATCTATGCCATTAACATTGCCGCGAAACAGATTTTGGAACGGGATATTTCTCCGAAAAAAAATCAAGATCTACGTCGACAGTATGGCAGCTCTCAAGGCCTTGGGCTCTAGAACTATCAAATCACGCTGCACGATGGACTGCTTTCTAGCCTTAACCCATATTCAGGCGCACGAAATCACGCTCTGCTGGGTGCCAGGACATAGCAACATACAGGGCAACGAATTAGCAGACGAATGTGCCAGGATAGGATCCGGTGCGCGAAATGAAACCGCGACTCTGGACGGGCAAATTCCGTTCGTGGAACTTAAAAACCATGGACGGGGAGCAGCACTAACCAGATCGAGGTGGGATATCGTACAAAACTGCAGGACTGCAAGAACCCTTTGGCCATCCATTGATGTGACCCGTACAAAAGAATTGCTGTCCTTTAGGAAGAACACACTTAGCATCCTCACTGGAGTCCTCAGAGGGCACTGCATGATAGGCAATATGGCTGCACGCATGAAGCTTCCTTACGAAGACTGCCTGGATGAAGAAGAGGAGGAGTCAGTACAGCACTTGCTATGCTCATGCAAAGGACTGCAAGAGTACCGTTTGGCCTATTTAGGGCACAGGCTCTTCGAAAACTTAGGCGACCTAGCAGATGCTCCGCTCAAACCCCTTCTCAAATTCATCAGAAAATCTCTCTGGTTTAGTAAAGCCACAAAGACAAATGATAACACGAGTCACTAGATCTTCTCTCCCTCTTCCTAAACCTTCTCTCCCTCTTCCTAGTCTGACAACCTCCAACTATTTCTTCTATTCTGCTCACGGGAAACACAATGGACCGAATTGTCGGCCCCGAGTGAACTCGTCAGTTGTATTCTGACGGGCGTCCCTTTCAACATAACCTAACCTTCCCTGAATACTCATTCATGTAAAATTTAAACCTCTTTCTGTCGAATTTCGTACTGATCGGGCTAACATATATATGGGGACTATATCTAAATCTGAACCGATTTTCTCCGAATTTGGCAGTATGTCTTCATGTAATAAAAAACCTGTTTCTGCCGAATTTCGTACTGATCGGATATAAAATACAGTTTCGACAGCGCATACATGTCAATTCGGGGGTAACATATATATGGGGGCTATATCTAAATCTGAACCGGTTTCCCCCAAATTTTGTATTGTCTCTAAGTGTATCACGAGGCCAATCTCTGTAAATTGTTGTACAAATCGGTTCAAAAATGTTGCTTATACAGTGCATATATGCCAAATCGGAGGTACATACGAGTATATATGGGAGCTATAAGTAAAACTGAACGGATTTTAACCAAATTCTATAGGGATCGTCCTTGGGCGTAAAGAAAGATATGTACAAAGTTTCGTTAAGATCGGACCATAATTGCGACCTGTACTTTGATCACGGAATACATGGACGGACAGACGGACGGGCAGACAGACAGGGCTAAATCGACTCAAAAAGTGATTCTATGTCGATCGTTATAATAAACTATGGGCCTATCATTTGTCTTTTTGGGTGTTACAAACAAATGCACAAAGTCATAATACCCTGTACCACAGTGTGGTGTATGGTATAAAAATAATAAATTTACTAAAATTTTCTGGGGACTCAAGGTGAGGGGTTTCGTAAGTCGGTTTACTCGACTGAACTTTTTACTTGTTTTTTATTTAAATAAAAATACATGTTAACATTTTTAAATTCAAGTGGGTTTAAAGATGAAAAACTTTTGTAAAAAGAAACGTTTGAGATCAAAACCAATAAAAATCGTTGTTAGGTTAAAATTAAACTTTGACGATATCTTGCAAAATCTTGCGAAAAATCTAATTTTTGAGAAAATTTTAATAATTTTTATATAAAAACATCGAAAATGTACAACTGTAAATAAATAATATAATTAAACATATATTACTTTATCGTAAAGTCTGATCGTCCTGAATAAAATAAGACTATTAAAAAAAAATCGATGTATAATTTAAAACGTTATAGCTAATTTTGTAAGTTGACACTCATATAACATTCGGTTATGTAGCGTAGAAGTTAAAATACCTTCGGATTATGTCTTGATCATTAGTGGGGTGATAAAGTTGGTTGGATTCGCGAAATTGTCTACATCTTTTCAAGCTATGTATCTATTTTAATCGGATTGGTCTTTACGATAAAAAATGAAAATATAATATCTGTGAATATTTTGATGTTTTTTTATGAAGATTTTTTTTTAAAAAATTTAAAATTTTTGCATTTTTGGTAATATGTGGCAAAATGTCGTCGAAACCGCTGAACGGATAAAAAAATGATATTAACGATAATGAAGGCTACTTAATTTTGATCATTTAACCAATTCTGACCCAATTCGTATAACGGTTCTCGATTTATGCCAAAATATATTGTTCAAACTCTCTATTTAGAGGCTGAGAAGTATATATCTCATATATCCAAATCGATTGCAAAACCATGCGTCACAAAAAAACATTTTTGAGCTATGTTATTAATATTGAACAAAAGCTAGCAAATATTAATAATACCCATTTTTCCATCAGATGCAATACTTTAAAGTGATCGGTTTCTGTGTTAATTCTAATAGTATAAAATTTTGCTGCAATATTTACCTTCTTTTAATAATTATTACTATAAATTTTGTGTTGTGATGTCCATTTTTTTAATAATATTTAATAATGAAAAAATGTAAAACTTATTGATTTTCAATAGAAACTGCAGGTTTGTCAATATACGAAGGAGAAGTATATATATGTATAAGTAAAAAATCCTGAGAATTCCGGTACAGATTTTCCGGGACCGCGGGATTGAAAATGTGACTTTTTCTTGGGATTTCCCGGGAACATGAATAGTTCATTAATATTTGGACCACATTTGAAGTATGAGCTCGATAAAGCCACGATTAGATTTAAATTAAAATATAAAATGATGGCCCGGTATTTTATGTATACCCGGTATCCTTCACACGAGCAACGGTAGTCATAGGTCCATGTTTTGATATAGCCCCCATATAAAGGTACCAACCGATGTCACTTCTCGACGATTTAGATTTCAATTGATCTGAAATTTAAGAATTTATACTTTATGTTGTACTTAATCGCCCCTGGTGAAAATATAAAAGTCCCTTCCGTTTATACATAGAGGGCTTTCCAATAAGAGTGATATGATTTCTTTAAAAAAAACACACTTATCGTTAATCGATACAATTAAGTTCTAAATAAAACGTCATTCAAATGGCCTCCACTACTTCTTCTGCAGAAATGAATTCGATGAACCCCATTTTCAGGCACTTTTATCACTAAATCAAGTCGTATGTTGAATGGCACGTTCAATATTGACTTATTAAACTTGAAGAGAGTCTGGTTTATTTCGAAAGACCAATGACTTCAAATAACACCACAAGAAATAGTCTAATGGTGTTAAATCACAACTTCTTGGAGGCCACTCAATATCACAGTTTCTTGAAATAATCGAATCTCCAAACTTTTCTCGCAACAATTCAATTGTTTCATTTGTTGTGTGGCACGTAGCCACAATCGGTCAATGGTAAAAAGATAGCTCTTAACGAGAGCTAAAATATTGCTAAAAATGTTTTTATTTTTAAAAAAATGGACTTAGCATAATTTTCAAATGTGAACGGAAAGTTTATTTTTGCTATAGCTCCATAACGGTACGTCGGATCGGGAATCGGTCAATGATAGCTCATGGGTCTCAAGGTCATAGGTCGACTGGAAAGTGTTTTTTTTTTGGATTTTAGAAAATTAGACTTAGCGCACGAAAAGTTGCAACTGGAGAACGATTATTTTGATAATAAAACTGAATAATTTGTAAATGTTGTTCTTGCATATACATATCTCTCTATGATGAAATTGTAAACACTACTGAATACAATGAAAAAAAACAAATGACAGATCATGACATATTACAAATGGCCGAAACTTCACTTCCAAATCATATCATCCCTATTGGAAAACCCGTTATTCAACCGATCATGCTGAAATATAAATATTTGTACTTTATATTACATTGTATTACAATAGGCACGATTGAATTTAATTCAAAGTACACATATTTATATTTCAGCATGATCGGTTGAATAATGCGCCCTCTAGAACGTAAATATGCCTTGTCGAAAGGCATATTTTGTATGGTGGCTATATAAAAATATGGACCAGTATGCCTCATTTTCGCTAGTTACGATTGAATGTAACACAAATTACAAATATTAAAATTGTTGTGTGTATGTATCGTTGGCCTTTTTATCCCCTCACCTTAGAGACGAGGGTATATATCATTTGATACGAGCCAAAAGTGTAATACATCGAAGGAGTGACCTAAGACCCTAAGTATGTTCTGCGGAAATCCATTTTAAGTAATTTGAGCAATGTCCGTCCGTCTGTCTGTCTGTCTGTGTGTCTGTCAGCTGGCTGGTGCACACGATAGCTCTCGAAAGGAGTAACCGATTTACTTCACATTTGGTATGCGGTAATATTTTCTCTATCTCCGGCTAAGTTCGAAGATGAGTCATATTGGTCCATTCCTTCAAGTACCTCCCCCACAAAGGGTTAACTTTTGGTGAAATATTGATTCTTTAATACCTTCTATACTACTTACTCGAATCTTCTGAAATTTCACACATAGTATTATTTTGTTAGTTGCTAATACGTCAACAAAAATGGGCAAAGTGGCCACTTCCTTTTTGGTACCTCCCACACGAATGGATCATTTTACACCAAAAGATTTAAAAAGCTTTTAACTTTAATACCAATGCATATAAATTTGGGATGTAACAAAAGTGTCTTTAGCGAAAGCGAATGCGAAAGCGAATATTGAAATATATTTCATGCGAATGCGAAAGCGAATAGTAAAATATGTATTTTTACGAAAGCGAATGTAAATAATAGTTTGACCCTTTAGTACCAACAAATTTAAGGAACTGAATTGATACTTTTCCAGGATATTCAAGTATTATATGTTTTCCATATTTTTACCTCCAGTTACTACAAGACAAACATGTTTTTTCAACTGTTTTGAAGAGAAGTGGCAGAGGTTTTCATTGGTATTAATATCTTCAAATTGTGTGAAGGGAATACAGAGTTTTAACACTTTTAAAAAATGGAAGCGAATACTGAAATATATTTTTGCGAAAGCGAATAATCCAAAGATAGTTTTTACGAATGCGAAAGCGAGTATTAAAATGATGCAAATAATTTGCGTTCGCGTTCGCATATGCGAATGCGAATATTCGTTACATCCCTGAAATAAATACATGAAATTTTGTAGTGTAATTCTTTAATAGTACCTATAGTCCAGAGAAAAGTGACCGTTATTGTCACGCCCCTTTTGGTACCTCCCACACAAATGGACCAGTCTGTACCAAATGTAAACAGCTTTCAACTTTAATACCAGTACATACTTTAAAGTTATTAAATTCAATTTAAATCGACAATAATTTTTTTAAAACAAAATAAATAAATTTACGAATAAAATATTAGTCGGTTTACCCGACTGAACCTTTTTACTTTTTTTGTTAGTTGTTTGTTTGTATAGTTTGGCTTAAGGCTTGAGTTAAAAAACTGGTGTTGTTGTTTTATTTCATTTTTCAATATTTCGATTGAATTCTTCAATCATCTTCAGAAAGTTTTAATAGAAAATTCTTAGCAAACAGTCCGTTTAGCTTATGGTGCTTTTGTCAAGTGCACTTGAAAAAATGGGGCATATTTTAAATAGGGATCTCCCTAGTTTAAGAAATGCATATGTACCAATTTTCATTAAGATTGCTTCATATTTGCTACCTGTGGTGTCGAATATAAAAAAGAACAGAACGCTAAACGTAGTGATACTGTTAGTGTTCTGTTCAAAAGAACAGTATCACTACGACGTAGTCATAGCGTTTGCGAACAGTTACACTAAAAAAATAAATATCGTTACTGTTCTCTGAAGGAACCGTTCATATAACGTAATGTTTTATCTGAACACTGGTTTCAAACAGGCATTGTTTCCTTCGTTAGGATGTTGGCTTTTCAAAAATTAGAGCAAACATTTTTTGGCGATTTTTTTTTATATTTTTTATGGTTTTCTTTTGTATCAGCATAAAACTATTTAAAAAAATCAAGTTTGTTCTAATTGTTTTAACTACGTTAATACGAGTACATTTCTGTTTCTACATGAAAGTTGTGTTTTCAGCATTTGTAGCCCTCATAATATGCTTTAATTTAAATATAGTCCAAATACTAACGGTAACTTCCATGAAAATTTAATTTCAGAAACAAAATTAAAAAAAAAAACTTTATTATAAAAAATTTTCATTTGTTCACTTCGGTTGGAAGACGAGGAGACGACAAAAACAAATGCTACACGTGCTTAAACATTTTGTATACTCAATGGGGCTACCATAGAGGGCCTGTAGCTCCGCTCCTCTCTAATACTTTACTCTCTAATAATTGTTCTACGAGCACACCAAGTTTAGTCTCAATCGGTTGTCTGGTTAAAAAACGGACGAATTATTTCGAAAATCTTGGACCCTGGGAACCGGGAACTGGTGACTGGTGACTCTTTGCAGCAAGTCGAAGGTATGGAGAATAACCGTAGGTAAAAGAGGAATGGCAACAACAATCAACATTACTCAGCAGAGACGAATACAATTATCCTTGGAAAGTACTCCGCTGACGTCACATAGGCAACACTCATGGCATTCAAGTTCCTGCTATCTTCATACTGCGGACATACACAAAGGACGTGTAAATATAGGAGGTACACTTACTGCTAACACTGATGCCAAATCTACCCAAAAGGAATGACAGTAGATCAGGATCCTGCGAAACGAATATAACATCTCATATGAGTGTCTTCGAACTTCACTTGGAATGCGAGAAAATATTACCACATGTATAACATTTTAAATTATTTCGAGATTTATCCTGCGCTTAAATATGGGTAAAAACTCCTATAAGGGAATAATGTCAATCACTCTTAGGGTGTCAGACCACGCTTCCGATGTGTTACTCTTTTGTTATGCAGCAAATAATATCAACTATCATCCCTGTAAATCAAGGCTACACAAATTTCTTGAACATACGCATACGTCACGTTCTGCATTCAAATATATTTCATCACATATACATATGTCACCTTCCACGAACTCTTTTGGTAGTACTTTACTCATTTTCTTTTTTTTCAGTAACCCAAGCGGCCCCACTCTTTTTCCTGTTATTTACTTGAATACACTCATTTCGAAAAAATACAATTTGTAATGAAGAAGAAATACCAATGCCAATACCGGGTATTTGTTGCATCCGCCACACAAAAAGCATTTCATCTCAATGCCAGATGGAGTCTATTGCATTTTGAATTCTCTTTGTGCCCATTTCTGTTTTGTTGCATTTGCAAAATATTCAACACGACAAATATCCCCTCCAATGCATAGCACATGTCGATACCTTAATTCCAAAACATGCTAAGTCGAAACAAGTAGTCGGGAGAGGTTATGACAGTTTTATGATTTTTTAAATTTGTATAGAATTCCTTTATAATGCAAATCGAATGACCTTTATTGTTTTGCGCATAACTTATGACTGAGTTGATGGCTAACCCCCAAATTTTGACTGAATATAATTTGAAATATATTGAATTTAAAAATGCAATGTCCCTAAAAACGTGCTAAGTCGACTCAGCATGTTTTAGAATGAAGGTATCGATGTAACAGAAGCCAGAGAAATAAAAAGAAAGGCACATGTATGTCAGAGTTAATCCATTGATTTTCATTTCAATGTTAAATCAGGACGCGTTGAATAAGTATTTATTCTTTAAGTTTTCCAAGAGAAAGAAATTGATTTTCTGGAAGATTTAAATAAATGTACACGCACAACCTTTGATATCCTTATGTTGTCCCTCCATGTGTAGCGCCTCGCTATGTTAATCAAGGACCCATGAGTAACATATAATCTTAATGTTCGTAAAATTCTATGAAGACTTAGCCATGCCCGTGCGTGGGTCCGACTGTTATAATAGACTTGCATCTAAACTAACAGCTACTAAAAAATCCAATATCAAGACGTTTTTATATATCTCCCATGTGAAGCGCACTCCTGGTTTGATTTGGATGGAATTTGGTAATATATATCACTCTGTCTTAAGTGCATGTCCATGTAAATGATGTGTGCAAATGTCTCTTCTACTTTAACCTAACCTAATTTAATCCAGAAATAATCACACGAACAATGGTCGTTATAGGACCACGTTTTGAAGAGCCGCTTACAATAGTTAGCGATTTGATTTCTTGACTCTATGTAACATTACAATTTCCAATAAAATTTAACAATTTGGACCTAATCTCTTCTAGATCTAACCTCAACATAAATGATCATCATTAATTACACTATACAGCAATTAATTTGCTTGTGTCCAAGGCCTAAAAACTATTTTTTGTAGATTGAGGGACCTCAACAAAAATGATCATCATTAATAACACTATACAACAATTAATTTGTTTGTGTCCAAGGCCTAAAAACTACCCTAAAAACCCTCCACCATAGCATGGGGGTATATTAATTTTGTCACTCCGTTTCTAACACCACTCAATAGGCGTGTTTTCGTTACACCATAAGTGCTTAATTTGTATGGGGAGCTAAGCACTTTTAAGCACTATTAGTTCCCGATGAAGTTTGGTGCTTGTGTTACTGTCTTAAACTAGTATGATGTTGCCAGATTGGGCACCCTATATTTTGCAATATGGCATCCCATTTTTGGAGAGATTTTATCAATTATTGTGAATTAACGGGAAGAAGAAGAACAAAAATAGGAAATTATTTTAATATTTGCAAAAAGAGTGTAAACAATTGAACATAGAATAGTAAATATATGTTTTATAAATAGTTTTCACGAATTTTTTGTCTGTTTCGCACTGTTCTTTCTTCGCAACTCATGACGCCATTGCTACCAGATAGTGAAAATCCGCCACTTATTGCTTATGTGTCAGTTAGTGGAAGTCAGTTGTTTTCGTTGCAAAGTGCTAAACTAAAATTGCTAGCTTGTAACGAAAACATGCCTAATATTGATCTGAGACCCCATAAAGTATATACTTTATTAATCGCCGTAAAATTCTAAGACGATATAGTCATGTCCGTCTGTCCGTCCGTCCGTCTGCCCATCTGTTGTAATCACGCCACTATCTATAATGATTGAGATAGGTGGCAGAAATTTGGTACTTATCTATATATATAAAAATAAAATGGTGTTCGTTGGTACGCGATGGAATCGAAAACGGCTACACAGATTTAGCTGAATTTTTGCATGAGAATATCTTTTGGTGTGTGGAAAGTTCGTAGCCATATTCGGTTTTGATTGGACAAAGGGGCGTGGCACCGCCCATACAAAGTATGTGGTGCCATTACGCGTCATGCAACTGAAAACTGGGGTGATAGTGATAGTGGGCGTGGTACGGCCCACACAACCTAAAATTCAAATATGAAATAATTCTAGTACTATTGCAGTAAAATTCTCGAAATTTAGTATGTTAGACCTTGGTACCATTACGCGTCACAGGACTAAAAACGAGGAAACAGTGAAAGTGGGCGGGGCAACCTAATATTCAAATATGAAATATTCCGAATACTATAGTAATAAAATTCTCAAAAATGGGTATGTGTGACATTGGTGCCAGTACGCGTTATGTAGCTGAAAACTAGGGTGACAGTGTTAGTTGGCCTGACATCTCCCACCTAACCTGCAATTTAAAAATGCTATATTACGAGTATTATTGCGGTAAGAGTCTCCAAATTTGGTATATGTGACATTGGTACCAGTATGCGTGATGGAACGATAAACTGGTGTGACAGTTATAGTGGGTGTGGCACCGCCCACACAACCTGAAATTTACAAATACTATATTTTGAGTATTATTGCAGTAAGATCGGCGATATTTAGTATTTGTGCATTGGCAGCAGCACGCGTGTTGGAGCCAAAAACCGGTGTGATTGTGACAGTAGGCGTGGTACCGCCCGCACTACCTGAAATTCAGAAGTGCAATATTTTGATTGCTATTGGACCAAAATGCTCTAAATTTGGTATGTTGAACCATATCGAGTGCTGGAGCAAGAAACTGACGTGATAGTAACAGTGGGCGTGTCACCTCCCACACAACCTGAAATATGAAACACGACATCTGAATATATAATATTTCCTGCACATTTGTGGCTAGCCTGTAAAAATGGGTGTGTAACCTTCGAACAACAACCACTGATTGAACCAAAAACTGCCATCGTATTAACAGTGTGTACTCCTACACAACCTGGAATTTTGTTTCGAAGTTTGGCTGTCTGGCCTTGGTACCAGTAGGGGTGATGGAGCTACAAACAGGAACGATGGAAACAGTTGGCATGACACCCCCATATCAATAAAAATGTAGAACGCAATATTTGAAATTGAATTGCGGCGATATCATTGCAAAAGAGATTGATAAGGGCGTGGCGTCGGCCATACATCCGGAGATGTGAATTTGAAAAATTTCCAATATCATTGCAGGACAGTTTTGAAAATTTGCATGAAAATAGTGTCGATTGACAAAGTACTCAAAACGAAATATAGAGAGGCGTTTCACTCATCGTCTTAAAGTTTATAGTGGATGCTGTTGATGGCACTCTACGGAATCTGATTAAAAAGCTGATCAGTGGAAGTACCTGTGCATACGACACGCTTGCGGAAAACGAAATAACTGGAGACCATTTTATCGAGATTGACGCTTGACCAAGTGTGTTTAGTATTCAAGTGCCTTCAAAGATAGCACGTGACTCAACAAAATTGGGAGATATCGGATTAGAGGGCATGACTACGCGCATGCCGCATCGTTATAGAAAAAATCATAATACCCTGCCCCACAGTGTGGTGTAGGGTATAATAAATACTGATAGAATGATTGATGATTGACTGTATTTCACAGCAATCTATATGCCCCACCAGAGAATGAGCGACGTAGCCTCCCAAGGTGGTTTGACGGGTATTGCACTTCACGAAATTTGTGCATTTAAGTGCAATAAGGATGACCCGAAAACACTGCCGTAATATCAAGAGTGTCAACATATCATATGGTTCTATTTGACTGAAACGCACTTTGAGGGCAGCGAAGCGCACCGGGTCAGCTAGTACTTCTTATATATGCATGTATGTTGGGATTGAAAATGGACAATATCTGTCCATTTCTTGATAAAGCCCCCATATATAGCATCTTTTCGATTTGACTTCATAACGCCACAGAGATCACACATTTTAACTGATAGGGCTGAAAATTGGTAGCTGGCCCATACAAAGGTCCCTCTATATTTGACTTCGTAGCGCCACAAAAACCTCAAATTTCATTTGGAATTGGGTTGAAATTTGGTATAATGAGTTTATTTGTATCCGAAGCCATTCCCATGACATCCATGGTGGAGGGTACATACGATTTGGCATGGTCGATATTTCCATGAAAGCTGCCTTTAGTATTTTGACTATAATTGTATATCATTATACAGCGCCGGGATACTCGTTAGATTTGAAGTAATTATGAGTCTACAAATGTTTGAAAAATATCAGTCATTAAAATAAGTAAGAAAGTTCATTCAGGTAAGTCGACTTACCTCACTTTCAGTTCCAAAAAAAAATTTTTAATTTATTTATTTATTTGTTTTAATTAAATTGTTACCAATTTAGATTGTATTTAACAACACTGGTATTCAAATTAAGCTGTTAACTTTTGGTGACATGTGGTTCATTCATGTGGGATGTACCGAAAGGGCGTGTCAGTGACGCCCATTTTACACTGGACTGTAGGTCCTTTAAAAGCATTACGCTGTACAAAATTTAGGTCCTATAATAGCATCACTGTTGTTAACGGTATAAGCAGTTACATTTGTGTAGAAAATGGTCCTTTGTGTGAGAGGTACAAAAAGATTATATGAAATAAACCCCATTGAAAAAACGCCCAAAAATAAAATGAAATAAACCCCAAAAATGTTCAAACGTTTTGGGATTTAAATACCACCTTTTATAATTTTTTTTCATTATTTTGTAAAAAAGGACTTGTGGAATTTAAAATGGAACAGTACACAATTGAACAACGTTCCCAAAAAAATGAAAAATAAAAAAATAAAGAAAAAAAAATATTCTCCATTAATATACGGTAAATAAAAAGTTATAATTATTTAGGCTCTGTGTTATGAAATCTATATATAGGGTTTAATATTGCACAATGGGACAAAAAAGGGTTAACCATAGTACAGCGGGGAAAAATAGCTAAAAATGGTAAAGTGGGACAAAATGGATAAATATGGTACAGTGGGCCAAAAAGCGTTACCTCGGAAACAGTGAGGCAAAAATGTGTTAACAATGGTACAGTGAGACAAAAATGATTAAATATGGTTCAATGTGCAAAAATGGTTGACTATTGTACAGTGGGTCAAAAATGGTTAAATATGGTACAGCGGGGAAAATGGTTAAAAATGTTACAGTAGGACAAAAATGGTTAAATATGGTACTGTAGGACAAAAAGGCGTTAAATAAGGTTCAGTTGGAAAAAGTTGGAAAAAATTAGTACATTGGGCAAAAACATGGAACATAAATATGATTTAAGAAGTCCTTTTTCATATGTTGTACTTTTAGTTAAAGTTTAAAATTGTGGTGCAGAGTGGGTAGAAGGTGTTAAATAGGACTGATAGTAGCAAAAAGGGTTAAATATGGTAGAGTGAAAAAAAGGGGTAAAAAAAGTGTTAAAAATGGTTAAGTCTGGCAAAATGATGAAATGTGGTAAGAAGGGAAAAATGTTTTATATGTTCCAGATATGTATACAATTTCGTACTTTAGAAGAACAGTGGAATCATTAAATATTGAATTAAGTTATGTAGTACAGTGATTCATGGCCAGAGTGCGAAGCTTCTAAGTTAACCGTGGAACAAAAAAGCTACAAAAGGCACAATATGGTAAAAAGTTAAACCTGTCACAGATATGGTCAAATACGGTCGAAGGATGCGAAAATTGCTCTTAGAATATCAACTATGATTTTCTCTAAATGCACACTTTTAGTGGCACTGTTTGGCAAAAACTATTAATAATTGTACAGTGGTGCAAACATTTTTAATTATGACACATTGGGTTAAATATGGTACAATGGTGAGAAAATGACTAAATATGATGCCAATGGCAATTGCAAGTCTTGCAACTTAAACTTGGCATTCATTTTCCCTTTTTAAAATAAAACTTTTAAAGACACCGTGAATGTAGCTATCTATATATTGGAGTATAAACTAGGGGAAAAAGGCAAAATATGATCAAAATAATAGTTATTGTCATTTAGAGGCACAGAAGGGAAAAGAGATAAACATCGTACCTTGATGCCAGCAACATAAACAAGAAATTAATCGGAGATTTTCCTATTTTATTGTACACATTTTTTTCCTGCAAGAGTTTATTTGTGATAATGGTATAGTATGCTTTAATCATCTGTATGATGTAGGATGTGATGTAAAGTGTAACACATCGATGGAGGGGCATAAGAGACGCTAAGAAAATTTGGTATGTGTCAATATTAGGTATACCCTACACCACATTTTGGTCCAAGGTATTATGTATTTGGGCATTTGTGTGTAGCACCCAATTCAAAGTACAGGTAGCAATTATGATCCAATCTTAACGAAACTTTGCACATATATTTTCTTTGGCCCAAGGACGATCCCTACTCAGATTTATATATAGCCCCCATATATATGTACCTCAGATTTGGCATATATGCACTGTATAAGCAACATTTTTTAACCGATCTGTATAACAATTTAAAGAGAGAAGTCTCTTCAAACACAGACAACTCAAAATTTGAGGGAAATTGGCTTTGATTTAGATATATGACTTGTAAGCGCTGCAGAAATTGTATTTTATATTCGATATGAACTAAATTCGGCAGAAAGATGTTTCTTGTTACATGAATGAACACTACCAAATTTAGGACAAATCGGTTTAGATTTAGATATAGCACCCCTATATATGTTAGCCCCGATTTGATATGTAAGCTCTGTAGAAACTTTATTATACCCTCACTTTAGTGATACGAGGTTATATATAATTTGCTACGGACCAAAAATGTATCACATCGAAGGAGTGACCTAAAACCCTAAGTATGTTCGGCGGATATCCATTTTGGGTCATTTTAAGCAGTGTTCAGAAAAAAACAGTACGTTATAGGAACGGTTCCTTCAGAGAACACTAACGTTATTTATTTTTTTAGTGTTACTGTTCGCGAATGATACCACTATGATAACGTACCGTTCTTAGAACACGACGAACGGTACACTACGATAACGTACGGTTCATAGAACAGTATCACTACGTCGTAGTGATACTGTTCTTTTGAACAGTACGCTAACAGTATCACTACGTTTAGCGTTCCGTTCTTTTTTATATTCGACACCACAGGTCGCAAATATGAAGCAATCTTTATGAAAATCGGTGTAGAGTTATTTCTTAACCAAGGGACGATCCCTATTTAAAATGGGGCATTTCGATAAGACATATTTACGCACTAGAGAGCGCATTTTTTAACCGACCAAACTCAAATTTAAATATTTGTACCGTGTATTACATTCAATCGTGCCTAGTGAAAGATAGGCATATCGGTTCATAATTTAATATAGCCCCCATATTATATTAATAATTTAATATAGCCCCCATACGAAAGGTCCCTTTCGATAAGACATATTCACGCTCTAGAGTCCATTTTTTGATACAGCCCCAATACAAAGCTCCCTTTCGGCAAGACATATTTACGTTATAGATGACGAATTTTTTTATCCGATCATGCCAAAATTTAAATATGTGTGCTTCCTATCGCATTTAATCATGTCTAGTGAAAATGGGGCACATCGGTACATACTTTGATACAGCCCCCATACGTAGGTCCCTTTCGATAAGACATATTCACGCTCTAGAGAGCGCATTTTTTAACCGATCATGCTGAAATTTATATATTTTTACTTTGTATTGCATTGTGATCACGCTTGAATGTAATAGAAAGTACAAATATTTAAATTTCAGCATGATCGGTTAAAAAATGCGCTCTCTAGAGCGTAAATATGTCTTATCGAAAGGGACCCTCGTATGGGGGCTATATCAAAGTATGTACCGATGTGCCCCATTTTCACTAGACATGATTAAATGCAATAGGAAGCACACATATTTAAATTTTGGCATGATCGGATAAAAAAATTCGTCATCTATAACGTAAATATGTCTTGTCGAAAGGGAGCTTTGTATTGGGGCTGTATCAAAAAATGGACCGATATGCATCATTTTCACTAGGCATGATTGAATGCAATGGAGTGAACATATATTCAAATTTTGGCATGATCGGTTAAAAAATGCGCTCTCTAGTGCGTAAATATGTCTTATCGAAAGGGACCTTCGTATGGGGGCTATATCAAAGAATGCACCGATATGCCCCATTTTAAATAGGGATCGTCCCTGATTTAAGAAATAACTCTGTACCAATTTTCATTAAGATTGATTCATATTTGCGACCTGTGGTGTCGAATATAAAAAAGAACGGAACGCTAAACGTAGTGATACTGTTAGTGTTCTGTTGAAAAGAACAGTATCGCTACGACGTAGTGATACTGTTCTATGTCGTATTCTAAGAACGGTAAGTTATCGTAGTGGTACCGTTCGCGAACAGTAACACTAAAAAAATGTTTAGTGTATTCTGTTCTCGTGTAAGGGTTGCGATACTGTTCCGTTCGCGACGAAGAAACGGTACAGAACGCTAAGGAACCGTTCCTTAGTGTTTTTTTTCGAACTCTGATTTTAAGTCGAATGAGAAATGTCCGTCCGTCTGTCTGCTGGCTGGTGCGCACGATAACTCTTGAAAGGAGTAACCGATTGACTTAAAATTTGGTATATTTTATTTTCAAATTTAAGTGACTTCACTTGCTTAAATATCTACAACTTAAATTATATATCGATTTTCTGGGGAACCCTATTATGTTCATGAGCGATCAGAGTTTAAGATAAAATAATAAAAATTTATTGATTGTGAATTTTTAGATTTTTTACAAAGTTTTTTTTTTAAAAAAAATTAAAATAATAACAAAATCTACTCGATAAGAATAAAGGATATGTTAGTTGCCTTTATCCAAATTTCATCAAAAAACCAAGCATTTTTGTAGATTTTACAGCATTTTGGCCACATTTTCCCATTTCGGCCCATAGTACGGCGATTTACTATGGGCCGATACTGACGTTCTATCAAGACTGCAAGCGAAAAGAGTAGTCACTGTCAACATAATCAACGAAAAATCAAAAAATCAACGATTTAAAAACAAATAGATGTTTATATCCTTGTTAGCTAAAATATAACTTCATATTATTATTTTTTGCTGAGCCATTCGCACTACGTCCAACCTAATTTAATTACATACTTCTACATATCGTCATATTGTTTTTGTTTTGCGTCTCATTAAATTACCTTATGGGTTGTACACGATAATCGGCGGCTTTTTGTCCTATATCATAGGCTTTGAAGGATAAACGTTTGTCCGGCAACAAATTTGGGTCTTTATTAATATCCTCCACAGCGAGGGGCAGACCACCCAGTGTTACCTGTAATTGGATAAAATAGAAATACGTATTAAGGCGTACACTTGCTCTACGAATAGTAAAAAACATTTATCTGTCCACACACAGTGGAAAAAAGATTCCACTGCCATTTCTGCTCTTGTAATAAACAATAATTCCGAATCAATTGGAGGTCACAACTAAAATAAACATGATGTAATATCAACAATAAAAGTTCAGTGTCCGCAAGCAAATAATTTCATTCGGGTACTGGACACCACCTATATATAAGTTCAAGGAAAAATTATTCAACATAGGATTTTTACAGGCCAAAAAAAGCATTACTTCACATATTCAAATATTCATAATATTCAAACGTCGTTTTTTGTTTATTAGAAATAATATAACAGAAACATAAATGTTACCATATTCAATTCATGATGTTAAAATATTGTCTGGAGTGACATTTCAATGACTCCGGGTTTGTGGTTGAGCTCACGATTATTTATTCAAGTCACATTATTACGAAGACAAGAATAAATTGGCAAAATTGGATTTTGAATAATTTGTTATAACGAATATGATTTGTTTATTTTCCCGTAGATTTAGACAAAACTTATGAGGGATGTAAAAGTCATTGCCCCAACATCGTAAAATTTTTATTGAAATAACGAGGAAAATTTTGGTTTTCGACATGTTTGGAACGAAAAATTGCGAATTTTTAAACAAAATGTTTGTGAATGCAAAAATATGTTGAGCAAATTCGCAAACATAAACAAGTAAGGAACGGCTACAGCCGGGAGGAGCTGCAGGAGAGCAGAATAAGCAGTTCGTCTAAACATGAAATGATTACATATCTTAAAAGTCGAAAGCGTCGTTTTGGATTAACGAGGAGGGAGATAGGGAGGTATTATTCTACCTGATTAAAATTTTTTTCGATTTATAAGAGGCATAACCCTTCCACACCTATAGAATCACAGATTTCTGGATTGCGAAATTCAGGATCTGCGTGAGATGTCCATTACCTTCTGTTCCTACCTTCTTCAACATTACCATCGACCAAGGTCTTTGGGGGCCTTAGCTTTGAAGGAGTGATGGTCCTGTTCTCGACAAAGATTTTTAGCCTCCCTGGTGGTCGCTCTCTTGGTCCTGTTTTGCTATGATGGTTGTATGATTTTTGTCACCCGTGCATTGGGTGTTGTTAAAGTCGATACCATCGTGACCCTTTCTTTTGTTGGTGCCAAACAGACTGCGAATTGTAGAGTATATTGTTTATCCCCTCACTTTACAGGGAGGAGGGTATATATCATTTGCTACGGGCCAAAAGTGTAACACATCGAATGAGTGACCTAAGACCCTAAGTATTTTCGGCGGAAATCCGTTTTAGGACATTTTAAGTCATTTGATCAATGTCCGTCCCTCTGTCTGGCTGGAGCGCACGATTACTCTCGAAAGGAGTAACGGATTGACTTCAAATTTTTTATGTGATAATATATTTTTTTATCTCAGGCTAAGTTCGAAGATGGGATGTTGCTCCACTTCCTTTAGCACCTCCCTCGCAAGAGACTATTTTGAACAAAAATGTTACTGCTTATATTGTATTATATACCAGTACATATAATGTAACTTTTATAGTGCCTAAGTCTAGTGAAAAATTGGCATTATTGGCGCGTCCCTGCCACACAAATGGACCATTTTGCACCATAAGTTGAAAGCTTATAACTTTAATAATAGTGCATACAAATGATTGAAATTTTGTACAGCTTTTATAGAACCTATAGTGCTGAGAAAAATGGGCGTCATTGACAAGCCCCTTTTGTTACCTCCCACACAAATGGACTATTTTGCACCAATAGTTACCAACTTATAACTTTAATACCAGTGCAAACTTTAAAGTTAATAAATGCAATTTAAGTTGATATTAATTTAATTTAAAAAAAAGTAAGAAAGTTCAGTCGGGTAAACCGACTTTTGCATCCCCTCACCTTGAGTCCCAAACAATTATCCGTTAAATTGTTTTTTTGTTTTAATGAAATTATTATCAATTTATTTTGCATTTAATAGCTTTAAGGTATGTACTGGTATTAAAGTAAAAAGCTGCTTATATTTGGTACAAAATGGCCCATTTGTGTGGGAGGTACCAAAAGGGGCGTGCCAATAACGGCCATTTTTCTCGGGACTCTAGATCCTATAAAAGCATTACACCGTACAAAGTTTTAAGTATTTATATTCACTGGTGTTAAAGTTATACTCAGTTAACTTTTGGCATAAAATGATCCATATGTGTGGGAGGTACCAAAAGGGGCGTGCCAATCTCTAGACTCTAGGTAAATACTATAAAAGCATTACATCTTACGAAATTTCAAGTATTTGTATGCACTGGTACTGAAGTTTAAAGCTATTAACTTTTTATACAAAAAGGCCCATTTTCATGGTAGGTAACAAAAGGGCGTGTCAATAACGTCCATTTTTCTCTGCTTTCTACACGCTGAAAAAAAATCGCCTCTGTAGTATATTGTCCCAAACATATTCTGCTTGAAACATATATATTTTTAGGGTGCACTCCAAATATATAATATTTGACACATACAAATATTATATGTTTGGGAGGATGTTGTTCTAAACAAAACTATGTTTACATCCTAATATTCTTTATTTGGATATGTTATTTTCCAAACAAAGATCTATTTGCGTGAATATATATCTATTCTTTAATTGTTTTAAGTTTTCAGCAATTGAAAGGTAATTTTTAGAAATTTTTAATGTTAGCAAAATTTCTTTACAATTGAAAATAATGACTTGGAATAGTTAGAAAATAAAAATAAGTGGTTTCAAATAGAAGTTAATGCTAAGTATGTTATTTTTAATAGGAATGCATAATTCGAAAACACTGAAAAAATTAAAACTAAAATTCGAAAAATTAAGCAAAGTTTTGAAAAAAAATTTTTTAATAAAATATATTTGAAAATATTCATAAACAATAATTTTTTTGTATTTAAAGACATTTTTTTTTTGAGAAAATTAGTTCGCAAAAATATTTTATTCTAATATATTAACATATGGGTTCTGAATACATTTTATTGATTTTCAAATAAAATTAATTTGCTCGAAAATATATAATATTTAAAAATTTGTGTTCCAAGTATATTTTCTTTCGTTTCAAACATATCAAAAAAGGCGATTTTGCCCCGTGTAGGTACAATAAAAGCATTATACTGTACAAAATTGTAAGTATTTGAAGGCACTGGTATTAAAGTTATAAGCTGGTAACTTTTGGTAAATAACGCCCACTTTCCTTTGGACTTTAGCTACTATATAAACATTACACTGTACAAAATTTCAAGTATTTGTATGAACTGATATTAAATCCATAAGCAGCCCAGCAGAAAATTTTTGAAGTTTTGGAAGCACTCGAGGTTTTGTGTACTTACTGTAGGCACTACTTTTAAGCGGAAGCTTCCTCTCTCGCTTACCCAGTTGCACTAAAGTATGCAAGCTTTACAAGTTTTTGTGGGTTATCTCACGATCTCTAGCGAACTTTGCTGATCTGAAAATCTCTGCATTATAAAGCAATAGGTGTTGGTGGTAGTTCTGTAAAAGAATTCTACCGAACTTTGAAAAAATTAAAATCGATATAGAGAAAAATAAATTAGTTGATATTTTGCAATCGAGAAATCCGGTCGTCGCTACGCAAATTATTTTTTTTTTGCTGTACCAATTTTTTGTGCATTGGTAGGTATACACAAAAGTAGTAGCGGTGGTGGTGATTTGTGTTCGGTTCTGTCTGATATACGTATACGTACATATATAAATATAAGTTGTCAATATGAAGCAAATAATGAAAAACCAAACGGTCGGTAAAAGACAAATGAAGAGACTAATAAGAAAATTAATTAATTAATGCAAATGTGAGTGCTTTAAATCCTTCTGTTTCTGACAACAATAACAGTACAACAATCAAATGTACAAGTGAATATGTGAACAGAATTTAAATCTGTTGAACACGAAATTAACTCGGATACCAAAGGAGCAATAGTACATTTAAGCAATACATTTATTATTACTGGGCATACTAAATTCCGCTTACATGTCAGCCTGTTAAAATCACGCTACAATCGGAAATTATATAATTAAAAGTATTTTTTACTTGTTATTAATAAAATATAAAATATTTTTATATTTCTATCTTATAGACTGCAACAATGAAGTTCCTTCTTGGCAGTGGAGATTTGCAAAAGAGTTTAAAAAACATATTTCAAACATTACTTCTCCTTCAATACAATGTTTTCGGTGTTCAGGGGAAAGAACGACTTCTTAATTATAAAAAAATGTATGAAGGCACTCTACCGTAAGTATTGTTTTTTTTAAATATTAATGTATACGTTTGGCATACATATATGTTTTACTTTTCAGGTGTAGTAGGCTCAGATTATGGGAATCAAAACGAAATCTTCAAGCATCTTAGTAAATGCATAGGGCTTGTTAAAAACCTTTATTATAAAAACAGATTGGTAATAAACCTGCCGCCAGCTTACCTTCTCATAGCGAGTAATTGAATCTTTTAACATTAAAAATACTTCATAACTTAAGACTATTGAATACTGAATTATTTTTAATAATTATTTGAATTAAATTCGTATTAAAGCCCATAAAATGGCTTCCTTATAAACAACCTTTGAATAAAACCAGTAAGGAAACGCTAAAGTCGGGCGGTGCCGACTATATAATACCCTACACCACTCTCGTAATATTGAATAACTCTGATATATAAATGTTGTAATTCATGTATAAATTGTTTACATAAATTTACTTTTGGGACATTTTATACTTAAATAATACCCTGTACCACAGTGTGGTGTAGGGTATAAAAACGATTGGATCTAAAGAGCCAAATCGGATGAAACATATATATGGGAGCTATAGCTAAATCTTAACCGATTTTCTTCAAATTCGGCAATGTTGGTTCATGGATCAAGAAACTCTACCATTCTAAATTTCAAAACGATCGGATGTAAAATACAGCTTCTATAGGACTAAAGGGCCAAATCGGACGAAACATATATATGGGAGCTGTAGCTAAATCTTAACCGATTTTCTTCAAATTTGGCAATGTTGGTTCGTGGATCAAGAAACTCTACCATTCTAAATTTCAAAACGATCGGATGTAAAATACAGCTTCTATAGGACTAAAAGACCAAATCGGACGAAAGATATATATGGGAGCTATATCTAAATCTACACCGATTTTCTTCAAATTCGGCAATGTTTGTTGATGGATCAAGAAACTCTACCATTCTAAATTTCAAAACGATCGGATGTAAAATACAGCTTCTATAGGACTAAAGGGCCAAATCGGACGAAACATATATATGGGAGCTATAGCTAAATCTAAACCGATTTTCTTCAAATTCGGCAATGTTGGTTCATGGATCAAGAAACTTTACCATTCTAAATTTCAAAACGATCGGATGTAAAATACAGCTTCTATAGGACTAAAGGACCAAATCGGACGAAAGATATATATGGGAGCTATAGCTAAATCTAAACCGATTTTCTTCAAATTCGGCAATGTTGGTTCATGGATCAAGAAACTTTACCATTCTAAATTTCAAAACGATCGGATGTAAAATACAGCTTCTATAGGACTAAAGGACCAAATCGGACGAAAGATATATATGGGAGCTATATCTAAATCTGAACCGATTTTCTTCAAATTCGGCAGTGTTGGTTCATGGATCAAGAAACTCTACCATTCTAAATTTCAAAACGATCGGATGTAAAATACAGCTTCTATAGGACTAAATGGCCAAATCGGACGAAACATATATATGGGAGCTATAGCTAAATCTTAACCGATTTTCTTCAAATTCAGCAATGTTGGTTCATAGATCAAGAAACTCTACCATTCTAAATTTCAAAACGATCGGATGTAAAATACAGCTTCTATAGGACTAAAGGGCCAAATCGGACGAAAGATATATATGGGAGCTATATCTAAATCTGAACCGATTTCAACCAAATTCAATAGCGATCTTAACAGCCGCGAAATACTCTAAACTGCAAAATTTCAGAACGATCGGAGTGAAATTGCGACCTGTAGTCGACGAACAACTTTACATGGACAGACGGACGGACGGACAGACATCGTTAAATCGACTCAGCTAGTGATTCTGAGTATACTTTAAGGTGGGTCTAGCTGTGTTATTTTAAGGTGTTACAAACATCTGCCGTGAAACAAACTTATAATACCCGGTACCACAGTGTGGTGTAGGGTATAAATACTGAAACAAATAAGTTGGTATTAAAACAATAGTGCATTATTTCATTGAGTTCAGGGAGTCAATGCAATTACGCTTCCCCTGAGGTATTATTTCCATGCATTCTTACAAGCAAACACATCAGCGCTTCTAAAAACGTATCATTTCATCATACCTTTTCATTGCATTTAAAAGAGCTTACAAATTTCGACAAATTCACTGCACAAATTCATCGCATAAAGGGGTTGCACAAGGGACGCGCATTTTGGTGGGACATTTCTGTATAAAATCACCAATGAATTCCTCGCAATAGTAAGTGCTACACCACCCTACCTTCCCTTACAAAGCTGATGACTAACAAACTAATGATATGTGTGAAATTTGGGAAGATTCAAGTAAGTAGTATAGAAGGTATTAAATAATCAATATTTCACTAAAAGTTAACCCCTTGTGTGGGAGGTACTAGAAGGAGTAGACCAATATGGCCCATCTTCGAACTTAGCCGGAGATAGAGAAAAATATTACCGTATACCACATTTTAAGTCAATCGGTTACTCCTTTCGAGAGTTATCGTGCGCACCAGCCAGCAGACTGACACACAGACAGACAGACGGACGGACATTGCTCGAATGACTTAAAATGACCAAACACGGATTTCCGCCAAACATATTTGGGGTCTTAGGTCACTCCTTCGATGTGTTACACTTTTGGTTCGTAGCAAATGATATATAACCTCCTCTCTAATGTGTGGGGATAATAAACGAATATTTTTCTGACTGAAGGTGATGGGATTCATAAGTCGGTTTACCCGACTGGTCTTTTTTACTTGTTTTGAACTAATTTCGCTTTTACCCAGACGACTGATTCATCTGCCTCGACGATATTGTTTAATTGAAGAGTTAATCTTATTCGTCAAGGGTATAATGCATTGGTCATTAGATGTTGGTTGCGACAGGCGTGAAGCTATAGTTGGAAACCCCGGTCGGCTGTTATGAAACGCCTTCCCGCTTTGAGAATAATCTTTCGCAGAGTTTTCCCTCCAAGTCTGGCGTATGAGGTTAGCGGCAATTAACGGATGGCATTGTCAATGCAGTTCGTAAAGCCAGGCCAAGGTCTTCATCTTCAAGGGTGGTCCTCATACCAAAGCCTGGCAAGGCGAGTTATACGACCCCAAAGGCTTATCGACCCATTAGCCTAACTTCTTTCCTGTTAAAAACAATGGAGCGAATACTTGATAACATGATCAACAACACGGCTATGTCAAAGGAAGATCAGTGGAAACAGCTCTGCATGAGGTAGTGCACCACATAGAAGAGTCCTCCAGAAATGTATACAGAAATGTATACACTTGCTGTTTGCATAGACATTGCGGGCGCATTTAACAATGTACAGACCGATACACTTGTCCAGTCCTTAGACGAGATTCAGGTTGACCGGGCGCTGAAAAACTGAATCAACAATATGCTAAGGAATAGGTGGATTATTTGTGGGTCATATGACGTAAAAATTAGAGACAGGGTAAATCATGGTATACCTCAGGGGGTATTTTATCGCCTCTTCTACGGCTTACGGCGATACACAGTCTCCTAAAAGCCCTGACCAATGAAGGACTTAAACCAGTCGTTGTAATACTTCTAAGGGGCTTTCTTCCAATTCTATTATGCAGAAGAGCTGAAGAGGCACTTAACATAGCATATAACTGGGCACAACCAAGGGGGTTAAATGTTAACCCAGACAAAACAGAAATATGTCTATTTACAAGGAAAACGAAGATCCAACGTTTTACCCGGCCTCGATTCCTGAATAAGACAATTGCTATAACTAAAAAGGTAAAATACTTGGGATTAATCTTGGATCAGAAACTGTACTGGAAAGATCATCTTGAAGAAAGAGTTACAAAGGCCCACAGATGTTGGTCGTTGTGCAGAAGAGCTATAGGTTTAAAATGGGGACTACGTTCAAATATAACTCACTGGCTTTACATGAGCGTGATTAGACCAATAACCACCTACGCATGCGTAGTGTTGTGGACATCAACGGGCAAGAAGTGCAACGTAATACCTTTGCAAAAAATTCAACGTATGTGCTGTCTAGGCATAAGCGGGGCATTTAGAACTGCACCAAGAAAAACGTTGGAGACTATACTGCACATCCAACCAATAGACATCCGTATAAAGTATGAGGCAGCCCTCACTGCAAGACGTCTACAAGTGATGGGTGAATGGATAAATAGAGACCACAAGTCGTGCCATCAGAAGATTTTAGAATCTCTAGTTGGTCACATTCAAACGCCAGAAATCTCCGACCGCATTCCTGAAGTGCGACTTACAGCTACCTATGATTCGTTTGTGCCAGACAGACGCTCCTGGGAAAATGCAACTGTGGCCCATGGACCAGTGGGATCCAGCTGCTACACGGATGGGTCCAAGCGAGGAGGAAGGACGGGTCTGGGACTTTGGAATAGCGCAATAGTAGGAGCAACTGCAAGGATACTGTGGGGTGACCCAAATGAAAAGAAAACAAGAAGTCTTCTGAAACTAAACAAGATCGATATTAGTTAGATGATAATTGTTCTAGCGGAACACTCAAGCTTATAAGCAAGATCCCAACATTTCGGTTCCGACATATTACCAGACTTGGCTCATCTCAGAGGATATGACTGGAAGATACTGACAAAATTCGTGTCTAGTACCGATTTTCTGTAACTCGTGAGGTATAAAAAGATCATAAATAAGGAGCGCACAACAGGCCGAACCACTGACTTAAATGTATGTCCATGAACATGAGACGTTTAAAGGTCTCCTCTCTTCAACCTAACCTAAAGCCAGGCCAGTTGGTGTTATTGCAATTGCCGAATGTGCGTTTCTCTTGCGCAACGAAGAGGCTCGATTTCTCTACGGTGAAGACGATGGGAATGTAGGCAGAGTCCTATGTTGGTTGGTCATGTTGAAAGGGCCACTAGCGGCAGCCTGACGATCGAAATATCAGGGGAACTTCAACAGTTGGCAGTTACACGCGTAGGGGAAGCCTTCGTTTATAGCCGAGAAGCTTCTCTGTACCACACTTTGATTTCATAATGATCGAATGTAAAATGCGCCATCTATAGCGGTTGATACCACATCGCAAGGAACATATATTTGTATGTAGGGGATATATATTATGCCCGGTAAAAAAATATATCATGGTTGTCCGCATCTCAAATGAAAGCTTTATTTTTTTTTACATAATGAATATCCCCCAAATATATCTAGCCTTTATCTTGAGGCGCCAGTGAGCTAAAGCGATATTACATAACCTCTAAAATTAATGTGTTTCTTAAAAATGTCGGACATCATGGACTCAATCGCGAAAATGTTCGAATGTGCAGCTAGAACTCCCTAAACTAAAACAATAAAATTATTGTGATTCTCGCGCTGATAGAACCGAAGTTATTCACGATTTGAGGGCGTAATTTTGCATGAAAGAAGCTGTGGTCAGTGGGTTGTGAACATACCTTAGCAATAAAAATGTATTTAAAAATGTGTAATATGGATGTCCACAATCCCCTGACCAAAGTAAACTTTATGCATAATTGCATCACGAACAGCTTAGGAATCGGCAAGTTTACATAGACAATAACACAGTGCGACAGTCCAAAAACCAAAAACAGCGATATTATTTTTCTTGTGGATCTTGGCGAGTAGAACAACGTTTGTTCTACGAAATTTGCCGGACACCCCCAAAATCCGGATTTACGGGTAAAAAACCAATTTTCTTGCCTTTTTTTCACTTGAGCGCCTATAACTACAAAAGAATTTTTAAAGGAGAGAATTAGACCTTTCGAACGATGTATATATTGTTTGTTTGATGCTGTAGGAATATAGGTTTATTTTCCCTTCAAACTCATTTTTTCATTTTTGTCCGTCATTTTCTAGTTTAGACAATGTCTTTACCAATTATATTGTGAGATAACCGTACGATAAATTGATTTACATATATAGTATATTTTGTAAGGAAAAAAATGCAACCAGTCTCTTAAAAATCCGTTTGCAATTGACGGAGTTATTAAAGTTTAATTAAAACTAACTCGGTATATAAACACTAGTTTTTCCCATTCAACTCAATAATGTCTGCTTGAGCGTTTCATATCTAACTCGTCATCATCGTCAAAACTAGTATTTATGTACACATTTAGTCCATGATGACCAACATTTTCAGGAAAAACATAAATTATAGAGGTTATGTAATATCGTTCTAGCTCACTAGCGGCTCAAGATAAAGCCTATATATATTTGAGGGATATTCATTAAACAAAACAAGTTTTCATTAGAGATGCGGACAACCGTGATATATTTTTTTTACCCACCCTAATATATATAAGTCTGAACCGAGTTTTTCTATATTTAGGCATGTTTGATCAAAAATGACTCTGTATCAATTTTAATAATGATCGGATGTAAGATACTGTTTCTATGGCGTTCAGTTACCATAACGGAAAGAACATATATGTGGGGGCTATATGCAAGGCTCAACGGAAGTTCTTCAAATGTAGTAGTGTTTATTCTTGGATACATGAGAAACAATGAAGGCTGCATCTGAACCTCAGAATCATTTTCTTAGTCGATTTAGATCGGTTCACGATTTTGTCAAGCCCCCATATAACGGTCCTTCCGTTTTCAATTCCTTACGTTCCAAAATTGGGGGGTTTATATATACTAATATCTTAACTACTTATATATATGGATGAAATGAGCCAAATCGGTCAGAGTTAGAGTCAGAGTGGACCACACTGTGGTCCAGGGCATTTTGAGTTTGTGCATTTGTTTGTAACACCCAGAAGGAGAAGATATACCCCCATCGATTATTATACCGATAGACTTGGAATCACTTCCTGAGTCGATTTAACCATGTCCGTCCGTCTGCAGATGTATCGTTGTAATCAAAATGCAGGTCGTCGGTAGGCCGGTGGAATCATCGGTCCACATTTCTTCAAAAATGATGCGGGTGAGAACGTAACCATCAATGGCGACCGTTATCGTGCCATGGTGGCCGACTATTTGATGCCTTAAATTGAAGCTTGTGATCTCGGCGACATTTTGTTTCAACAAGACGACGCCACTTAGCACACATCGCATCAATCAATGGATTTATTGAGAGAACACTTCGGTAAGCAGATAATTTCACGTTTTGGGCAGGTCGATTGACCACTAAGATAGAGCTTTTATAGAGCTTAGATGGCACTTTTAAAACAAACTACCTAAATACAATTTTTGTTTTTAAAGTGGCGTAAACGCCATATTTCCTTTGTACATTTTAATTATACCATTACTAAATAACAGAATATGCTCGAAAGAGTTATTAGTACAGCCTTTTGAAAAATCAAATGCATTTCCAAAATTTAAATATAGTGAAATATTGATTGTCCAATATCTTCTTTGCTATTTATTCGAATCGTCTGACATTCTACACATGCTATTAGTTTATTGGTCGCTACTTCTTTGAGAAAAATTGACAAATTTGACCAGGACTGTGGAGTCTTGGAGTCGGAGTCGTTGGAGTAGAAAAATTATGGTCGACTCCGAGATGAATTGTGCAAAATGTATCATTTATGTGATAGTACTTTTACATTTAAATTTTTTTGGGAAAACACATATTGTACAAAAAAGTATAAAACAATCGAAGCTTTTAAACAAATATTTTGTATGTCCAAAATGGCTTTAAAGTATTTTTTGTACAGGCAGTTTTATGACAGCTCTGATTATATATGTAATCAATTTAGCAATTATTTTATCTTATAATAAATACAAAATAAGAATTTTTGCAAGACCATACGCTTTTCCTAAGCGAGTAAAAACCCAGTAAGGAAAGGCTAAGGTCGGAAGAAGCCAACTGTATGATATCCTACACCGCATTGTTAGAGCAGAATAGGCACTGATACGAGTACTATATGTATTTGATACAAATATGAAACGATTGTTTTATAAATCTAAATCTAAACCGAGTATCTTTAAATTCGGCAATATGGATTCTTGGATATATAAATTCTACAGTGCTAAATTTCAAAATGATTGAATGTGAAATATAGCTTCCATTGCGCTACCAGCCGGAAGAAACATATATGAATATATATCTGTGTAAAATCTAAATCTGAACCGATTTTGACAAATTCCAATATGGTTCCTTCCTGGTGTGAAAGAGTTCCTAGTGCCAAATTTCAGCAGGATCGGACATAAATTGCGGTCTGTACTTAACGAACAGTATTTAGTTACTAATCTGCTGCAAAGCATATTTATAACCCCTTGTACCAAGTGTGGTGTAGGGTATAATAACAGAGGCAGTGAATGTTGAAAATTTTATCATTTGCGATTCCATGTTGAAAGAATTGACATATTAATTCCGAGGGAAGGCATCGTAAGGCATTATACCTTATTTTCAATAAAATTAATTTCAGTCTTAGTAGAAATATAATTTCAGATATGTGTCTTATTTAACTGTCGGAGTCGAATCATTTTAAAATCCGACTCCGGGAGTCGTAGTCGGAGTCGAGTAATTTTACCTCGACTCCGCAGCCCTGAATTTGACACATCCCTTTTGGTACCTCCCACACAAATGGACGATTTTGCATCAAAAGTTAACATGTATACCAGTGCATAAAAATACTTGCAATTTTTTACAGTGTTAGGCTTTTTAAAGGCTAACAGTTATAGCTTGAGTGCATATACACGAAAATACTATAAAATTTTGCACAGTGGAATAGTTTTAAAGTGAAAACGTTCTCATTGCCAGTGCACATAAACGCATATAATTCGCCAAAGTGCGAACTACTGCTGTTCAGCGAAAAATAAGTGTATAAGTAGTTGTTTAATCCCTTCTGGTACCTCCCATATAAGTTGAAGGATCGGTTTTACCCGACTAAAACTGTTTTTTTTTCAATAAATGTATTGATGAAAATGCGAATAAAATTAAATTTTAAAGGAAAAATATGTTAACTTTAATTTTTGTTGCAGCTCATTCTTTAAAGGCAAATTTTTTATACCCTACACCACACTGTGGTACAGGGTATTATAACTTTGTGCATTTGTTTGTAACACCCAAAAGGAGAAGAAATAGACCCATCGTTTATTATACCGATCGACTTAGAATTACTTTCTGAGTTGATTTAGCTATGTCCGTCTGTCTGTCTGTCTGTGCATGTATTCTTGTAATCAAAGTACAGGTCGCAATTATGGTCCGATCTCGACGAAACTTTACACATATGTTTTATTTGGCCCAAGGACCCTATTGATCCCTATTGAATTTGGTTGAAATCGGTTCAGATTTAGATATAGCCCCCATATATATGTTAGCCAAGATTTGATATGTAAGCGCTGTAAAAACTTTATTTTATATCCGATCAGTATGAAATTCGGCAGAAAGAGGTTTCTTATTATATGAATGAACACTGTTAAATTAGGAAGAAATTCGTTCAGATTTAGATATAGCCCCCATATATACGTTACCCCCGATTTGACATGTAAGCGCTGTAAAAATGTTATTTTATATCCGATCAGTGCGAAATTCGGCAAAGAGAGGTTTTTTATTACACGAAGGAATACTGCCAAATTCGGATTTCGGATTCGGATCTAAATCGGTTCGGATTTAGATATAGCCCCCATATATATGTTACCCCCGATTAGACCTGTAAGCGCTGTAGAAATTGTATTTTATATCCGATCAGAGCAAAATTCGGCAGAAAGAGGTTTCTTATTACTCGAAAGAATACGGCCAAATTCGGAGAAAATCGGTTCAGATTTAGATATAACTCCCATATATATGTTACCCCCGATTTGAAATTCAAGCGCTGTAGGAACTGTATTTTATATCCGATCACAGCGAAATTCGGCAGAAAGAGGTTTCTTATTACATGAAGGAATACTGCCAAATTCGGAGAAAATCGGTTCAGATTTAGATATAGCCCCCATATATATGTTACCCCCGATTTGACATCTAAGCGCTGTAGATACTGTATTTTATATCCGATCTGTACGAAATTCGACAGAAAGAGGTTTCTATTTTACATGAATGAGTATTCAGGGAAAATCGATTCATATTTATATATAACCTCCATATATATGTTCCTCTTGATTTGGTTACAAAGCGCTATAGAAGTTGTACTTTACTTCCGATCATTACAAAAGTCTCCAGAAAGATGTTTCTCAATTTAGGAACGAATATTGATTAATTTAGCGATTATCGGTTCAGAATTAGGTATATCCACATATATATGTTATTACCCATTTACCAATTATTCCTAATTATTATCGCAATCACCCTTATCGCATTGTTAGGGAGGTGTAGGGTATTATATAGTCGGCCCCGCCCGACTTTCTGCCTTTCCTTACTGGTTTCATTTAAATTGAACTCATTAATAATTTCAAAAGTGCATAAAGTTTACTATAACTTACTATAACTATTACCCATATTTTAATAATAATTCATAAGTTTTGCAAAACAATCTACGGTTTTTTTTAATATTAGCCGTACTTGGAGTTACGCCACTTTCAAAACAAATGTTTTTGCAATTTTGTTTGATAGCAAATATTTCTTTCCTTACTGGTTTAATATAGCAGCATTCGAATATAAGTCATCGATAGACATAGGAAGCAATGAAAACTATAGTAACCTAACCCACATGAGCAGACAAATCGAGTTCAATAAATTTCTAGCATTTCTATGAGAATCTACTTTGTTTTTTTTTTCAAGAATATGTGGATTTTGTCACTATTTCACATAGAATATAAAGTGTACATACGTAATCTGTATGTATACGTAGTCTAAGTAAAGTATTACTCTATCCGACAGTAAATTTTATGCCTAATCAGATGCATATCATATTTGAAAATATAAACCAAGTACCGATTACTTGAATAACCATCTAAAGTAAAAGCTCAAAAAATATCTCAGCTAGACTTTCATATGGGTTAGACCTTTATTTCTCAGGGGCAACAGGGCCTTGTTCATATGTAATGAGTGACATTCCTAGAAATGTCCGTACATCTATACGACAATATTATACTGTAATTGTAATCCCGGTCATTAGTATTAAAATAACCCAATTAGGTATTTGCTGAGACCCTTAATAAATTATGCCTTTCCCTAAAAGTTTTTTGTTGAGAGTGGGAAATTATGATGTAGTCATTAGTGACAAAACAATGATAAAATTTATCAATGATAATTATGCTTTTCGCTGTTATCAACAGCTTAGCAGTTGTTATTGGCAACGAATCTGTTGAATGAACATTGTGTAATACAAAAGAAATTATTAAAATATATAGTCATATTAATTTCAAGGCAATGCAAATTAAAGGAGCAATTTGATTTTAAAGTTTAATTGATTTTAAAATCTGAGATTTTTCAAACCCAGAGAAATTGAGTTTTAAAGAAATTCGAAATTTAAAATTTAATTTCTCAGAGCCATAAAAGTTGTATTTTTTTAATTTTTGCAGATATAAAGAAATAACCATAATTTCATTTAAAAGAAAAAAGACATTCAAGGAGCATCACCGAGAAAAATTAGTTCTTGTATTTATTTTGCACTACCCACTCTGCAAAATTTGTATAAATTTGGTCTTACCACTCATGAAAAAAATCGTAAGTTTTAACTGTCAGAAGCATTTACAAAGAAAAAACGAAGGTTCCAATAACCATCAAATCATGTAATTATAACAGACTTTCCACTCCTCAGGTGTGGAGAAAATGGATTTTTAATTTGTTAATATTTTAAACCAGTAAAGAATGGTCAAAGCTGGGCGCAGCCGACTATGTGATACCCTACACCACCTTTTATTGTTTCTAAATATAAACCAGTAAGGAAAGGCTAAAGTCGGGCGGGGGCCGACTATATAATACCCTACACCACTCTCGTAATATTGAATAACTCTGATATATAAATTTTGTAATTCATGTATAAATTGTTAAATAAATTTACTTTTGGGACATTTTACACTTAAATAATATCCTGTACCACAGTGTGGTGTAGGGTCTAAAAACGATTGGATCTAAAGAGCCAAATCGGATGAAACATATATATGGGGGCTATAGCTAAATCTTTACCAATTTTCTTCAAATTCGGCAATGTTGGTTCATGGATCAAGAAACTCTACCATTCTAAATTTCAAAATGATTAGTTGTAAAATACAGCTTCTACAGGACTAAAGGGTCAAATCGGACGAAAGATATATATGGGAGCTATAGCTAAATCTTAACCGATTTTCTTCAAATTCGGTAGTGTTGGTTCATGGATCAAGAAACTCAACCATTCTAAATTTCAAAACGATTGGATGTAAAATACAGCTTCTATAGAACTAAAGGGCCAAATCGGACGAAACATATATATGGGAGCTATAGCTAAATCTTAACCGATTTTTTTCAAATTCAGTAGTGTTCGTTCATGGATCAAGAAACTCTACCACTCTAAATTTCAAAATGATTGGATGTAAAATACAGCTTCTACAGGACTAAAGGGCCAAATCGGACGAAAGATATATATGGTATATCTAAATCTGAACCGATTTCAACCAAATTCAATAGCGATCTTAACAGCTGCGAAATACTCTAAACTGCAAAATTTCAGAACGATCGGAGTGAAATTGCGACCTGTAGTCGACGAACAACTTTACATGGACAGACGGACGGACGGACGGACAGACATGGTTAAATCGACTCAGCTAGTGATTCTGAGTCGATCGGTATACTTTAAGGTGGGTCTAGCTGTGTTATTTTCAGGTGTTACAAACATCTGCCGTGAAACAAACTTATAATACCCTGTACCACAGTGTGGTGTAGGGTATAAACACATATACATATTTAAATTATCTGTGTTCCGAACTACCATTATCTTTTACAATTCACAACATTGGATTTATACCCGTATTTTGCATGTGAGTCAATCCATGGCAAGCCGAACGGACACAATTCGACCATATGTCACATGTACCCTAAAACTTAAAAAATATTCTCCATTTGTAGCTGTTTAACAGATGGGTTCGGAAAAAATCTTAAAATGTTGGTAATCGAAATTTTGGAATATAAACTTTTCGCATATCGAAGAATTTGATTAGATGTCTGAACGGTAAACCCGACACCACACTGTGGTAAAGGGTATTTTGACTTTGTTCGTTTCTTTGTAGCGCTTAAAAATCAAAGAGATAGACCCATAGTTTATTATACCGATCGGAATAGAATCACTTTCTGAGTCGATTTGGCCATCCCCGTCAGTGTGTCCTTCTGTCTGTCTGTCCATGTATTCTTGTTATCAAAGTGCAGGTCGTAAATACCGAGGAATCGAAAATTTCTACAGAGGCATTTCTTATACTAGAGACCCTATTCAAAATCGGGCATATCAGTCTGAAATATTTTAACATCCTCACTACGAATTATAAATGAATTTTTAATCCTTGATTATCCTGAAAAACACAGAATACGAGTTCAATGCCATCGAAAAAGTCAAATTTTAATTTTTTGTCGTTTTACTTTGGAATTACCCTATATTCAATTATTTCATCTCTTGATTTTTTTTTTAATTTTGGTAAATTATTAGACCATGCAATTTTACCAATACATGGTCTATATATTTATGTTTAATTTACTCTAAAATTCTATAATATCGGTAAAAGTTGGGTTATTGTCCCCATACAAAGATATCTTTTAAAAATTTTGCTTAAGCCATAGATAAAACATTTGTCTGAAACTTTGTAGCTTTCTTTTTATTTCTAAATAATTTGAATCTTTTTCACTTCAAATATTTTTTCCGGTTATAGAATTAAATGCAATCGATGATGATGATAGGATACGGCCCGCCGAACCTTTTTTATTTAGATAGCACAGATCTGGGAGTGCTACTCCAGACTGCATTCTTACTTGTTTAAGTTTTACTCTGAGTGACATATTTGCTCTAAAAATAAATACAAACTTTGTTTTCGGAGGAAATGATGCTAAAATCTCGACTTCTAATAAATTGAGTTGGCATTTTGTTTCTCACTTTGAAAATACATTTCAAGTGAGTTATTTTTTAAAAGCGATATCTTCTGATCCGGATGATACTTGCAATAAGTTAAATCCAATTGGATAGTAGTTATGACACAACATTTCAATGAGATCTGTAAGAGGGTCTTTAATATTGAAATTTTAGTTAAACGGCCCGTTTTCCGTCAATATAACTAATTACCTATTGTATTTAGAAAATTTGCTCAACGTTTTTTGGATAGATTTCTTCAATCAATCATTATACACTCACTTTAGTGTGACGAGGGTATATATCATTTGCTACGGAAAAAAGTGTAACACGTCGAAAGAGTGACCTAAGACCCCATGTATGTTCGGAGGAAATCCGTTTTGGGTCATTTTAAGTCGAATGAGCAATGTCCGTCCGTCTGTCTGTCTGTCTGTCTGTGTGTCTGTCTGTCTGCTGGCTGGTGCGCACGATAACTCTCGAAAGGAGTAACCGATTGACCTCAAATTTGGTATGTGGTAATATTTTTTTCTATCTCCGGCTAAGTTCGAAGATGGGCCATATTGGTCCACTCCTTCTAGTACCTCCCCCACAAAGGGTTAAAATGTTGTGAAATATTGATTCTTTAATAACTGCTATACTACTTATTCGAATCTTTTGAAATTCCACACATAGTGTTAGCCTATTAGTCGTTATCAACTCGAGAAAAATGGGCGAAGTCGCCACGTCCCTTTTGGTACCTCCCACACAAGTGCACCATTTTGCACCAAAAGTTAACAGCTTATAACATTAAAACCAGTGTATAAAAATACTTGAAATTTTGTACAGTGTAATGTTTTTATAGTGTCTATAGCCCTGTGAAAAATGGGCGTTATTGCCACGCCCCTCTTTGTACCTCCCACACAAAATGCCCAAATCATACCACAATTTAATGTCTCATAACGTTTATACCAGTGCACATAAATGCTTATAAGTCGGCACAGTGCAATGAATTTAAAGTATCTAATGTTCAGCAAAAAAAAAGTGTATTTGATAAACCCCTTCTGGTACCTCCCACACAAATTGACAGAATAATTCGAGTAATATTCAATATTACATTACTCACAAAGTGAGGGTATACCTTAGTCGGTTTACCCGACTGAAACTTTCTTACTTGTTTTAACTATCAATCATTTTCATTTTTTATACCCTACACCACACTGTGCTACAGGGTATTATAAGTTTGTTTCATGGCAGATGTTTGTAACACCTGAAAATAACACAGCTAGACCCACCTTAAAGTATACCGATCGACTCAGAATCACTAGGTGAGTCGATTTAAGAATGTCCGTCCGTCCGTCTGTCCATGTAAAGTTGTTCGTCGACTACAGGTCGCAATTTCACTCCGATCGTTCTGAAATTTTGCAGTTTAGAGTATTTCGCAGCTGTTAAGATCGCTATTGAATTTGGTTGAAATCGGTTCCGATTTAGATATAGCTCCCATATATATCTTTCGTCCGATTTGGCCCTTTAGTCCTATAGAAGCTGTATTTTACATCCAATCGTTTTGAAATCTGGAATGGTAAAGTTTCTTGATCCATGAACCAACATTGCCGAATTTGAAGAAAATCGGTTAAGATTTAGCTATAGCTCCCATATATATGTTTCGTCCGATTTTGCTCTTTAGTCCTGTAGAAGCTGTATTTTACATCCAATCGTTTTGAAATTTAGAATGGTATAGTTTCTTGATCCATGAACCAACATTGCCGAATTTGAAGAAAATCGGTTAAGATTTAGCTATAGATCCCATATATATGTTTTGTCCGATTTGGCCCTTTAGTTCTATAGAAGCTATATTTTACATCCAATCGTTTTGAAATTTAGAATGGTAGAATTTCTTGATTCATGAACCAACATTGCCGAATTTGAAGAAAATCGGTAACGATTTAGCTATAGCTCCCATATATGTGCTTCATCCGATTTGGCTCTTTAGATCCAATCGTTTTTATACCCTACACCACACTGTGGTACAAGGTATTATTTAAGTATAAAATGTCCCAAAAGTAAATTTATGTAAACTATTTATACATGAATTACAAAATTTATATGTCAGAGTTATACAATATTACGAGAGTGGTGTAGGGTATTATATAGTCGGCCCCGCCCGACTTTAGCCTTTCCTTACTGGTTTTGTATTTATTTTTATATTTTTAGTTTTATTGCTCAAAAGACAGGTTAGGACATTTTCTCTAAGAACATTGTGGTCTATTAGTGGGTTGGGATATGTTTATTTATCAAAATAAAGATAAACCTCTAAAAAATTTTGGTTCAGCCATATATTTTAGCATAAGTGGGAAACCATTTATCGCAATTGGTTGAGGAAAATTTTAAATAATCCTAAATTAAGTAGCCCCTTCATCGTCTTCTAATATAATTTCATTTGTCATTGTTTTTGGTTTTTGTTATTCTATCTGTTATGACTTTTAATAGATTTGTTTTTGACTATTGAGTTCAAGATCGTTGTTTTTGGTTTCTGTAAAACAGAAAAATAAACCTTCTGTGAAAAAGAAGAATAAGAAATGTTTGAAATGTACACGGGGCAAAATCGCCTTTTTTGATATGTTTGAACCGAAAGAAAATATACTTGGAACACAAATTTTTAAATATTATATATTATTCCAAGCCATCGTTAGTTGTCAATCCTTTATTATACGATTTCAATTATTATTATTTATTATTTTTACGAACATTAAAAATTTCTAAAAATGTAACTTTGAATTACTGAAAAATTTAACAGAATTTATGTATTTTATGAAGACTTAGATGCAAATAAATATTTGTTTCGGAAATAACAGTCACATTGGGATGTAAACCAATATTTCTTTAGAACTAAATCTTCTCAAATACACAATTTTTGTGTGTACCAAAAATTATATGTTTAGAGTGTACCCTAAACATATATATGTTTCAAGCCGAATATGTTTGGGACAATATACTACAGAAACAATTTTTTTTTCAGCGTGTATTAAGGGTGGTCTCTTGTTGGTCTCTGGTTGTTTTCTGTTTTACAGAAAACGAAAACAACGATCTCGAACTCAATAGTCAAAAACAAAGCTATTAAATTATTTAATTTGCTTAGATGCTTATCTTTATTTTATTATATAAACAAGTCCCATCCCACAAATAGACCACAAATATCTTCAAATAAATGACCTAAGCTTTAGTTTAAAAAATATCAAAAATAAAAACATGTGTTTTTGACAAAAACGTACAAAAAAGAAATATTGTTGTTAATATTTTTATTCTTAAAAAAAACTGAAGAATAATCTATCGAAAACACTTGAGGCATCATTTTTTAAATACAATAGGTAATTTGTTATACATATGGGAAAAAGGACCATTTGACAAAAATGTCAATATTTAACACCCTCCAACTCGGAAAGTCTTTAACCGATCTTGTTGAAATGTTGTATCACAACTACTATTCAATAGGACTAATCTTGGTGCAAGTTTCATACCGATCAAAAGACATCGGTTTTCAAAATTTACTCACTTGACATGATATCCCCCATATATATTCGTAGATAACAAAAATTCAGATTGTAACAGAATTCCTACAACACCCAGAAATACTTTTTTCTTATACTCAAGTTTGTTCCAATAATGAGAATTTTAAAAAAATAAAACAAACAATATTTTTTTAAACGACAACAGGAAATGATTTTCTGATACAAAGCGTTTATGCCTGGAAACAGTAAATACACATAATAGAGGCTATTATTTTGGTTACGAAGAGAAGTGAAAAAATATCCCAAGTGTTATATTGGATACGTGTTTTTTGAGAGTCTGTAAATTTTAAATATTGGATGAAAGATAAAACTGGTATTTAAATTACAATATTCTATTGGTCACATTCCTTGAAAAATATTGGGACTATTTTGAAATCTAATTAATATTAACCTTTTTAAGAAATATTCTACAAGAATCTCCAATATACAAAACATTTTTAATTTAACTAGTTTAAAAAATGTTTGATATTTAAAATATGTAATCGAAATAGATAATATGCCTTTAACAAATTTATATATGATATTCCGTTAATACACACAATACAATGATTATTTTAAATGTGTATCACCATTATATTGTCTTTATCTTTAACTGTTTAAGATGCCCTTCCTATTTGGTAGCTTAGTGACAATCTGATGTTCTTTAAATAAACCATTGTGGCGTATACGTTATAACAAGAAGAATGAATCATACGCACTACCGACACTTATTTGAGAACTGAGAAAAAGATGGCACAAAGATGAGAGAAATTTAATTAAAGTTGGCAAACAGTTCACAAACAAAACAAAAAACGATTTGAGATAGACGAAGCCAAACTTTTACGAATAAAATTTATGTTCAATGGGGAACGCATTTAAATTAAATGCTTTAAATAATGATAATCCGATGTCTAATATTACTCTTGCTATGAGATTCGATTTTATCATTGTCAAGTGGAGAGTATTTTGCAGCTTTTATTTTTCAATGGGAACATAAAACAGGTAAATAAAGCCAAAACCGGCAGCGGTAGACTATATAATACCCTATACCACCGTTGTTAATTTTTTGTTAGACAAAAGCCATTGAAAATATAATCCAAAATGAAGATCGAATTTGCAGATAGTTACAGATGTAATGGTTTTCGTAAAAATGTATTTGCAGACAAAATTATAAAATATTGCCGAACTTCATATTTTTATGCGCACTTTGCGATGATTTAATGTCTTTCTGTGTAAGTTATCATAAAAACTTTGGCAGTTACGCCCATTTCAATTGTACTAACGACACAATTACATCGCTGTGAAAAATTTCAAATGGTCAACTCGTTGGTCGTATGTATTGATATTATTTCAAAGATCTTTAGTAATTTTTATAAGTAATCTTTTTGTCGAGCACACCATCCAAAAATCCTTCGATTTCCCCGACTTTTGATAAATCATTCTAGTTACAGGTAGATTATCAGAGGCAAGGGGATGGGCTGTGGTGACCGATGTTTCGAGAGAAATACTGCATGAAATGTCTCCTGCATTTCGTTCGTTAACATGAAACTTCTGTTTCGAAGCCTTCTATGTAAAATAGTGTATTTACTAACCCTGTGTTTACCCAGCAAACTTTGTGATTAAATACGATATACTCGTATATAAAAAACTATTGGGTTGCCATTAAAGTGTATTGTGGGGTCCTATAGTAATTTTTACAAGAAATCGTTTTGTCTACTTCATCATAAAAAAAAAGATTTCTACAACTTTTGATAAATGTCAGGTGTTTTGGGTAAAATACTTCTCGAAGAGTCTCCATTAGTTTGTTCTTTAACTTGGAACATCAGTTCCGAAGCATTATATACTAAAATTGTGTCTGACTTAACTAACCTCTTTGTTTACCCAGCAAACTTTGTGGCTAAATATCTCGAAAACGCTCAATCACAGGAAAAAACAGCTAATGCAATTCGATTTTTTGGGTCAAAATTATGCGCTGTAAGTTTTTTTCATTGAGGATTCATTTTGGTGTCCTTAGTAGTTTTATAGTTGTGATTTGTATTTGTTATCACATGGATAGGGTCCACTCGATTTTATTTCCTTATTCCATAGAAACGTAAATATCAATCCGCTAAAATGACATTGTCAATATGCGTTTATTTGTACCTCTAGAATCATTCACAACATCATGAGTCATCGAAGTTCCCTAATTAATATAGTCTCCATATAAAGAACAGAGAACCTAATGTCTTAGAAACCACAAATACCAACCGACTAATTCGAATTCGTCATATTACATTCATTGGTCCACATTCTGATCTATCTTCCATATAAAGTTTCACTCTATTTTCCTGTTAGACGGCCAATAAATGTGTAAATCCAAAGTTCAACGTCAAATTTCTTACTCGACTCACTTCGATGCACTTCTTTCCATTTGTAGATGTTAGTAAACAGGCTGGTCCATATATTGGCTTCTTTTACAGGGTGGCCCAACATTAACCAAGGTATTTGAATTCCTTATAACATTAGGGAATTTAAAATGGAAAATTAAAAAATATCATAAATACAGGGTGTCCCAAAATGATGATTTGCAAATCGGTTTGTATTTTGTTATATAGATAGAGGTCGCTACAAAATATTTAAGAGGGGTAATGTTAATTCGTACAAAAAAGGCACATTTTTGTGATTTTTTTGTGGCGACACAATTAAAATCTTTTGATTTAAACCAATGGTATATTATTGTATAACTTTCGAAGGAATAAAGTTAGATTGCGGTGTCCATCATAACTCGGTGATGGATCATCTGAAATCAAAAATCTAAAATTATTTCGTTAGATAATCGTTTTCCCCAGGTAATGCCTGGGGGTTTTTCGAAAATTCGATTTTTAAATTTTTGGGAACAACTTGAATAGAAAAACGCGATTTTTGCAAAAAAAAATCGCCTAATTTGTTATTGTAAAATAAAAAATATTAACAAATTTGAAAAAAACCCTGGTTACCTCGACACCGACTTTGAAAACGTGGATTGTATGAAAAAAAATCTTAAAAAAGGTTTACAAACGTTACCCCCCTTTACAGCTCATAGGAGATAATATAGGCCCATCGTTTATTCGAATCACGTTCTGAGTCGAGTAAGCTATGTCCGTCTATCATTCTATCTGTCTGTCTGTACAGGTCGTAATTAGTGTACGGTCGCAAAGACACATAAGTCTTTTGTGGACCTAGAACGAACCCTATTAAAAATGACGGAACATATATATTTCACTTTTCCGACTGTGGATATTACATGGGGATCTACGAATCCTATATGTAGTTCCCATCTATTCCCAGGATGGGGTATGGAAAGTGATCCCAGATGGGTCAACAGTCCTTGACTTTCTGGAGTATTACTGGTAGTATCTTCGGCTACGCAGTATGACCAGAGCCTTTAACCCCTGAACCTCTTTAAGCATCACGGGGGTCAGGAACTCCCTGGAACGTAGGTAGGTTCTGGCCTGCATATTGGTACTGTGCCTTCGACGGGCTGTTGAAACCAAAATCGCTGGGATAGAATAGTCTCGAATGTGGAGTTTGTAAACCAACCGGGTGCCATGACCCATAGAATGGTAAGGTGTGTTTGATGGGCTCCGCTCCTAACCAAGGATGAGGGCAAAAGTGCCAAGAAACATGTAATTGTTTGGTACTCGTACTCAAGCACAATTTTTATCCCTTCACCATAGGGAGGAGGGTATATATAATTTGCTGCGAGCCAAACACACATCTAAGGAGTGGCCTCAAGTCCCAAGTATGTTTGGCAGAAATTCGATTTGGGTCATTTTAAGTCATAAGAGCAATTTCCGTCCGTCTGTCTGTCTGCTGGCTGGTGCACACGATAACTCTCGAAAGGACTAACCGATTGACATCAAATTTGGGATGCGGTAATATTTTTCTCTATCTCCAGCTAAGTTAGAAGATGAGCCATATTGGTCCACTCCTTCTAGTACGTCCCCCACAAAGGGTTAACATTTTGTAAAATATTGATTCTTTTATAACTTCTACACCACTTACTGGAATCTTTTGAAATTCCACACATAGTATTAGTTTATTAGTCGCTAACACCTCAAGAAAAATGGGCGAAGTGTTCACGCCCCTTTTGGTACCTCACACATATTGCACCAAATGTTAACTGCTCATAGCTTTAATACCAGTTCATACATATACTTGAATTTTGGTACAGTGTAATGTTCTTACAGTAATTAGAGTCCAGAGAAAAGTGGGCGTTATGGGCAAGCCCTTTTTGTACCTCCTACGAAAATGGACCATTTTGCACCAGATGTAATCAGCTTATAACTTTAATTCCAGCGCATACAATTACTTGAAAGTTTGCACTGTATAATGTTTTTATAGTACCCAAAGTTCGAAAAAAAGTGGCCGTTGCACGCTGCTTTTGGTACCGCCCCTTTTGGTACCACCCAAGAGCTTATAACTTTAATTCCAGTACATACTCTAAATTTAATAAATGCAATTTAAATTGATATTTTAATTAAAACAAAAAAAATAAATATATTTACAAATATTTTTTTTGGGGGGCTGAAGGTGAGGGGATATTTAAGTCGGTTTACCGGACTGAAATTTCTTTATTGTTTTTTTCATATTCATATTTATTTATTGAATCTTTCATTAAATGAAAATAACGACAAATAACACTGTACAACAATTTCAAACTTTTTTCAAAATAACAGGGTTCTGTCAGTGGATTCTGGTAGGGGAGACCAAAAAAATATATACGTGTATCGGCGTTTTGAAAGATCACATCGGAATTTTATTTTAGGGGGGGGGGGGGGTTAAAGTTTTCCCCCCTTTGCTTGTTCGTGCAGAATATCGTTATATAAAACTATGTGTTCTGTTCATCTGAGGTGTAGGGTATCTTCAGCAACTTTGTAGCAAATGTTAAAGCCTAATATATTAACCCTCTAGCTTCCCCCCATAACGGTGATTTTTGCCTATATTTTAACAAATCGTAAAAAACTCCCCTAAAAATGGGTGGAGCGGGGTTGAGATATTCTACAAAAATGTCGGCCATAAAATTTTACTATAAGTGTCAGAACACACCAAAGCCCAAAACTTAACACAAACTCCGAAAAAACGCCCAAATTTAAGATAGCCTGTTAAGGGTTAATTTGTTATTCCTCGCATACATATGTAGGTTCTCCCAGCTCTGAAGAGAAGGTTGCTACCAAGATTACTTTTGTTCTTCTTCATTATTTCTGTCATTATATTTTTGTCACTCAAAATTAGCATAACGGAACTTTTGAGCGGCACGTTACTTACGTTAACGTTTGACATCGTGGGTCAGCCAGTTAATCTTTTTATTTTCTTACAATATTCTACAAGGGAATTTGTAAGAATAATAATGACTGACTGTTTGGGAAAACTTGACTGGTTTTGCTACGTCTGTGGCAAGCATACCCTTATGGAACATAGGGTTTCATTTTTTACGAGCAAAGTGGAGGATATAAATTAAATTTATTTTGAACTGGAAGTTTTTCCAGATGAGCCATGGGTGCCAAAACATATATGCCGAAATTGCTATATCGGTTTGATGCTGTGGTCTAAAGGTAATACAAGTTTTGATTTATATTTGATTATACATATATATTAATATTTTGATTTTCAGTTTTCAACTGAAACTGATGAGCATGGCGAACGGTTCCATCAGATATGTCTTCCTATTGAAAAACGCTATAAAGGCAAGAGCATTTTGTCTCTTATAACAGATTTATGTTGGACATTGTTTGATAATGGCGTCGAATTGCCAAGAGTGAAAAGAAAAGTGAATTAAAAATAAATGAAGTTATGTTTTTAATAAGTATTTCTCCTTGTATATGCGTCATTAATAGATTTTTTGTTTATAGTCCTGAAGTATAATTTAATATAAAATACATATTATTTAATTGTAAAATAAAATCATTATTTTTTTTGCATCTCTCACATCAACCCCGAAAAATCCAATTTTGAAAGACCTTTTTGGTACTAACACTATATAATATCTAAATTAACCCTTAACAGACAATTTTGAATTTGGCCGGTTTTTTTTTGTGTTTGTGTTAAGTTTTGGGCTTTGGTGTGTTCTGACATATATAGTAAAATTTTATGGCCATCATTTTTGTAGAACATTTCAACCCCGCCCCACCCATTTTCAGGGGAGTTTTTTACGATTTGTTAAAATATAGGCAAAAATTACCGTTATGGGTGGAAGCTAGAGGGTTAATATATTCCACAAAAATATAGGCTTTAACATTTTCTACAAAGTTGCTGAAGATACCCTACACCTCAGATGAACAGAACACATAGTTTTATATACCGATATTCTGGACGAGCTAGCAAAGGGGGGAAACTTTAACCCCCCCCTAAAATAAAATTCCGATATGATCTTTCAAAACGCCGATATACGTATATATTTTTTTGGTCTCCTCTACTGTAATCCAATGACAGAACCCTGTTATTTATTTTTGTGCTGTACTGTGTAATCAAATCTTAACCTAATTTATTCTAAGGGGTATTATCAGGTTAAAGAACCCTGCAAGATTGCACCTTATATTAATATACAAAATGTTATTCAAAGTGTTAATAAATTAAAGTTATTTGCATTTATAATAAAAATATGGTAAATTATGAAGGTGGAAGTTGTGGCAAATTGTTCTCAAGCTATTTCTATACCAGGTCTAAGGAGATTTTACTTCTGAGGCGTGTGTGTCCTTCGTAATTTAAAATTTCTCTGACGAGAGTGGTATTCGTAATCTGTTTATGAGAGCTTAATCTGTATAAATAGTTTCGGAAAGATATTTCTCTAGTTCACGGACTTGTGTTGGTACATAGTTGGTTGGATGCAGTTGTAGGGTCATTATGGAAGTTGACAATTGCTGTATCATCCGCAAAAGTGGACGTGTGTGTTGAAGTGGTAGTGGGCATGACGGCAGTATAAATAACATATAGTATTGTCCCAAGAATGTTTACTTGAGGAATACAAGCAGAAAATGGCCCACCCGTTATAGTCCCTGTTTAACCTGCAACTGTTGATATTAAAAATTGTTCCCTGTGAATTTGTTGTCAAATAATGGTGGAGGTTATTATACAGTCGGCCCCGTCCGACAGTAGTCTTTCCTTATTGGTTTCAATTTTCAAGCTGTATTGTACGAAAATTGTAGCAACAGACAAAAAACATGAATTAATCAATATCCATTGAAGGTGACGCTCTCGATGAAGTTGATGCTCTTGGTTTTTTCGTTGGTGGTTCAGGTCCATGAGCTGAATCATCATCATCTGAGCTTGATGGCAATTTTAATGGCATATCTCTTTCAGTATGTCCTTCAAATCTGTCGTCCTCCGCGACATCGGTGCCTGTATCTTCATATTCGGCTACCTTTTGACTTCACCTTTTTTCAGCTTCAGCTTATTCCTTTGTATCGTTTTTCCATTGCCCGTTGACCAGATGTTGTCGGTCTCCTTGTTCGTCCGATTCTGTGGCCAATTGGTGCATGAACTCATCAAAGTGGTGATGCAGAAAATTAAATTTCGATGTCATAGATGCCTTGATGATATGATAGTAAATGAGCATTGGTTTCGCTAACTTTTTTGCTTTGTCTGGCTGTACACGATCCTTTTCTAACAGCTTTTAGTGCATTCCAGGTGGTTGTTTGTCAGTGTGTTCATGAATCTTTCGCTTTTCATTAATATAAGAAAATATGCGGCCCATTGAGAACTAATGATGAATGTAAGAAAAGCATTTGCGAAAAATTAATGGCAATGCGAATAGAGCGAAGTGCGCAAACATAGATATGAAAATATGTAGGCAGGCAACAATACCGTTTTTATACCCTCCACCATAGGATAGGGGGTATATTCATTTTGTCACTCCGTTTGTAACACCACTAAATATTGATCTGAGACCCCATAAAGTATTGCGTGATCCATTTGGAGGTTCCCTACTTTTTTAAAGAAAAAAACACAGCGAATTCAAATTGAATGGGGAATGTTTATTATCATTTGAAAGAACATTCTTTGGCATTTATTTATTGAAGATTATGTCTATCAAATCTTGGCCGGGGCTACGTCTCAGATGGTCCATCCGTTGAGTCCAATTTTCGATGACTCGTTCGAACATTGCTCTAACGAGTCATGTTTTGATGTTTTGCTCTAAGGCCTGAATCGAAGCTGGTTTGTCCGCATAAACTTTAGACTTTACATATCGCCACAGGAAAAAGTCTAACGGTGCGATATCACACGATCTTGGTGGCCAATCGACCGGCCCAAAACGTGAAATTATCGGCTCACCGAAGTGTTCAAATAGTCGGTTATCATGGCACGATAACGGTCGCCATTGACGGTTACGTTATCACGGGCATAATTTTTGAAGAAATATGGACCGATGATTCCTCCGTCCCACAAACCACACCAAACCGTTGTTTTTTCTGGATGAAGTGGCAGCTCTTGAATCTCTTCAGGTTGCTCTTCGTCCCAAATGTCGCAATTTTGCTTGTTTACATACCCATTGAGCCAGAAATGGGCCTCATTGCTGAAGAAATTTTGGCTCGAAAACGTCGGATCTTCTTGGAACTTTTTAAGAGCCCATAGAGCAAAGCGATGTCACTTGGGAAGGTCGGGCGGCTTCAGTTCTTGCACAAGCTCCTATTTTGTATGCTTTCAATTTAAGATCTCGACGTAAAATGCGCCAAGTCGTTCCATACGTCAGTCCGAGTTGCTGCGAACGGCTCCGAATCGACTCTCCAAGGTCTTCGTGTACACTCTCAGCTACGGCCGCTACATTTTCTTCACTGCGTGCTGGACGTGGTCTATTCGGTCGAATATTATCCAATAATGAATGCTGGGTCTCAAGATGAGTGATGGTGTTGCGAATAGTACGCTCAGTAGGCCGATTATGTTGACCATAAGTTGAGCGAAGTGCACGAAACACATTCCTCACAGAACGTGAATTTTCGTAATAACGTTGAAGGATTTGTAAACGCTGTTCAGGCGTAAGTCTTTCCATGATGAAATGCCAAACAATACTTAACAAAATAACATGACAGCATGACACGACTCACACGTGATCTGTTAAAAAAAGGCTATTGAAAAAAGTATCTCTACTTGGATCACCCGTTATATATATTATTAATCGTCGTAAAATTCTAAGACGATTTAGCCATGTCCGTCCGTCGGTCCGTCCGTCTTTTTCAATCACGCTACAGTCCGTAATAATAGCTCCCCTATAGAGGTCGCTCCAAAATATGGTTTTTGAGCAATAGATACCACATTTTTAAAGCAATTTAGCAGAAACTTTGCAGTTTGCATTCTATTTTGACAAGAATTCATCACAGCAAAAATTTTACAAATCGGTTCATATTCTGTTATAGTCACCCTATAGAGGTCGCTCCAAAATATACGTAGTTAAGCCATAAATACCACATTTTCTAAGCATTTTGACTGAATCTTCGCAGTAAACATTTTTTAAATCAGTTCATATGTTGTTATAGTCAATTTAACCATAAGTCGATTTAACCATGTCCGTCTGTAGATGTATCGCTGTAATCAAAGTGCAGGTCGTATTTATGGTCCGATTGTGATGAAATTAACCACAGTGCTCTTTTTTGGCCCAAGGATGATCCTTATTGAAATCAGCCAAAATCGGTTCAGATTTAATTATAGTCCACATATATATGTTACACCCGATTTGACATGTAGGCGCTGTAGAAACCTTTTTTTTATATCCGATCAGAACGAAATTCAACAGAGAGTTTTCTTATTACATGTATGAACACTACCAAATTCGGGGAAAATCGGCTTAGATTTAAACATAGTCTCAATATATATGTTACCCCCGATTTGACATGTAAGCGCTGTAGAAACCGTGTTTTATATACGTACAAAATTCGGCAGATAGAGTTATCTTATCACATGTCCGAATCCTACCAAATTCTTATCGCAATGCTTATTTTCACATTGTTAGGGAGGTGTAGGGTATTACATAGTCGGCCTCGCCCGACTTTCTGTCTTTTCCAACTGGTTTCTTTTTATAATGTTCAACCAAAGACAATTGGCTAAAACAATTGACAATCAGCGCCGACAATGTGTCAGTACCTTCAACTGCCTTTGGTTCAACTGTGAAGAGAAGCTCGATAATTGTATTTAATTTTTTTAATATTAACTGACAATAAACGATGGTAAGTCAATCATCAAAATATTTATTGTTTTCTTAATAAATACTTAACCGACTTTAATTAGTCATCTCATTGTTGGTTTACGGAGTAGTACACAATTGATTGGACTTAATATTAACCCAATTAAATTTAATTGCAAATTATTATTAATTAATATCATCATTATCATTACGTCTGATACAGAATTTGCCGAATTTTTCCAGACATGTCAATTTTATCTATTCTAACGACCATTTGCATAATGTCTGGTTTTCCTTTACAGAGTCGTCTGTGCTAACCGAAAGTTTTAATTGCTGCTTTGCATTAAGCTAAGATTATAAAAGTGAAAGTTTCCTTAAGATGTGCATATAATTTTAAAGAAGAATGCCTTTTTCTCATTTCATTTCTTCTCAGTTTCATTTTTTTCAAGCATTCATAGTGTTTCCAGGAACATAGGTAATATAATCGATATAGGTTAATATTAAATTTGAGTTGTCGTCTAGCCTTCACATGACACGTGTTAATAGGGACACTTTAGAAACTTTTCACTTCCTTCCATAACAAAGGAGGTTGTTTTAATAGAAAATGTTATTAAATTACGTTAATTATGAAATTCTTTTATGAATTAGCTCTTATACCTAGTTTATTTATTTATTGTTAATGGCCCCAAGTCATTTTATGTACATCAGGTAAATAAATATATATTCAAATCCAAACTGGTCAAATGGAAAATAAAACGTGTTAGTTTACATATTGGTGCTGTATATAAATCTGAACCTCTCTTCTTCAATCTGGTCAAAATTAATTTCTATACAAAGAAATGCATCTCTATTAATGAAGCTCCTACACCACTTTGATACCACGTGAGATGGAACATAAGTAGGAAGCGGGTTATATCTAAATCTCAGCCAATTTTCTTCAAATTTGACTATGTTTATTCTTAGATCAAAAAATGCATTTCTGCCAAGTGTACTAACGCTCAGTTGTATTATATAACTTTTATCGCGGTTAGATTCCAAGTCGAATAGAACATATATGTATATGAACAGCCAACGGAACTTGGAGCACTTTTAATATGGTAGTTGTAGGAGATAATACAAAAAATCAAATTTGTGAGGATTTTCGAATTGCTCATTGGGAATTGCGGGATTGACTTTTGCAAATATGTATAATGATTCGCGAATTACTTTAAATTTTCGATGTCAAGACCATAGAATATTTTATTAAAAAATAAATTTAATTTAAATTTAATATTTAAAGGCTTTATCACATTTCTGTCAGCATTTGAAACTTGATTTGTATACCCTTCCACTATAGGATGGTGGTATATTCATTTTGTCACTCCGTTTGAAACACCGCTAAATATTGATCTGAGACCCCATAAAGTGTATATAGGGTGATCCTAGTAGAGATACTTTTTTCAATAGCCTTTTTTGACAGATCGTGATGTGAGTCGTGTCATTCCATGATGAAATGCCAAACAATACTTAACAAAAATAACATGACAATAACATGATCTGTGAAAAAAGGCTATTGAAAAGAGTATCCCTACTTGGATCACCCTATATATATTATTAATCGACGTAAAATTCTAAGATGATTTAGCCATGTCCGTCCGTCTGTTGTAATCGAGCTACAATCTATATATATAAAGAAGAAAGTGTGTTTGTTTGTTTGTTTGTTTTTTGTCTATATGGTACATAGAAGTCTAAACGGCTTGAAATTTTCACAGAATGTACATGTGTAGGGCGTGGTGAAAATAGGGTACTTGAATTTTCCCGCCACATACAGACAAATATTAAAATTGAGATATCTTGCACAATTTGTTAGCGAGAGTGCTATAATTTTGTACATATGTATCTGGTGGCAGTCTACGTGATTGGTCCGAAAATGCTCTCCACTTCTTCCTCATCTCCACAGCTTCTGCAGAAGTCATTAGAGTCAATACCCAATCTTTTGGCGTGTTCGCCGATCAAGCAGTGTCCCGTCAGAACTGATACTAACGTAGACAATCTTTGCCTCTCTAGTGCGAGGAGATATTTTGATCTTCTCAGGTCATACCTTGGCCAGATTTGTCTAGCTACTCTGCAGGTGCCGATTTCTGTCCATCTTTCGTTGGACTGCCTGATTGCCTCTTGCCTAAGCCAAAGCTTGCACGTGGATAGTGGCGCACCAATATATGCAAATTCTTCGAGAATTTGTAATGTCGTCCCTTTCCTAGCAAGTTCATCGGCTTTGTAGTTCCCCGGGATATCCCTATGCCCAGTCACCCATATGAGGTGTATGTTAAACTGCTCAGCCATCTCGTTAAGAGATCTGCGGCAGTCGAGGGCTGTTTGTGAATTTAGGGATGTTGCCTCCAGAGAATTGATGGCAGCCTGTCTGTCCGAGTAAATGACAACGCCAGTGTTGGTTACTATGTTGCGACTCAGCCTCTTGGCTACTTCCCATATTGCCATTATTTCGGCTTGATAGACACTGCAGGTATCTGGTAGTCTGTGAGCTATATCCAATCTAAGCTCTGCACAGTGTACTCCGAAGCCAACCTTTTCATCAAGCTTCGAACCATCCGTGTAAAAGTGGAGATGGTTTCTATTACCTGGTTTTCTTCCAATCCATTCATCTCTCGCGGGAATCATAGTGATGTAATTTCTCTCGAAGGTGTACACCTTTGGTATATAGTCCACTCGGTCGGTTACCATAGCTCAACACTTTGTTATTCTCATGTGACCGTAGTTTTTGTACCTCCACATTGATAGGCAGTTTAATCTTATTGCCGCTTTGGTTGCAACTTCTCTCGCCACAATATTAATCGGCAGTATATGGAGTAGGGTTTGTAGAGACTCGGTCGCTGTAGTCCTTAAGGCTCCGCTTATGCTCAGGCAGGCAGTTCTCTGAACCTTTGTTAGTAAGTTGGTGATGGTTAGTTTGTCAGTTGCCGTCCACCACACAACAATGCCGTATAGCAGTATAGGACGAACTACTGCTATATATCCAGTGGACGATTTTATGATTTTTGTGTATATGTATCTGGTGGCAGTCTACGTGATTGGTCCAAAAATGGGCGGAATCGGGCCAATGGGCGTGGCACCACCCATATAAGCCAAAATTGAGATATCTTGCACAATTTATTAGCGGGAGAGCTGGAATTTTGTGTATATAAATCTATTGGCGATCTACGAGATTGGCCCAAAAATAGGTGGGATCGGAACAACGCGTGTTGCCCCGCCCATATAAGACAAATTTTAAAATCGAGATATCTTGCACAATTTGTTAGCGAGAGAGCTGTCATTTTGTTTATATATATCTGGTGTCAGTCTACGTGAGTGGTCCAAAAATGGGCGGAATCGGGCCAATGGGCGTGGACCCATACACGCCAAACTTTGATTTTGAGATATCTGCACAATTTGTTCGCGAGAGAGCTGGCATTTTGTATATATATATCTGAAGACAGTCTACGTGATTGGTCCCTTTAAGGAAAAATTTAAAATCGAGATATTTTGCACAATTTGTTTGTAATATCAACCAGTAAGGAAAGGCAGAAAGTCGGGCGGGGCCGACTATATAATACCCTACACCTCCCTAACAATGCTATAAGGGTCATTGCCATAATAATTTGGAATAATTGGTAAATGGGTAGAAATATATTATCTAATTCTGAAACGATAATCGCTAAATTAAGCAATATTCGTTCCTAAAGTGAGAAACATCTTTCTTGAAAATTTTAACGATCGGAAGTAAAATACAACTTCTATAGCGGTTTGATACCAAATCAGGAGGAGCATATATATGGAGCTTTAATATAAATCTGTACCCATCTTCCCTGAATACTTATTCATGTAAAAAGACCTCCTTCTGTCGAATTTCGTACTGATCGGATATAAAATACAGTCTCTACAGCGCTTACATGTCAAATCGGGGGTAACATATATATGGGAGCTATATCTAAATCAGAACCGATTTTCTCCGAATTTGGCAGTATTCCTTCATGTAAAAGAAACCTCTTTCTGCCGAATTTCGCACTGATCGGATATAAAATACAGTTTTTACAGCGCTTACAGATCAAATCGGGGGTAACATATATATGGGAGTTATATCTAAATCTAAACCGAGTTTCTCCGAATTTGGCAGTATTCCTTCATGTAGAAAGAAACCTCTTTTTGCCAACTTTCGCACTGATCGGATATAAAATAAAATTTTTACAGCGCTCACATGTCAAATCGGGGGTAACGTATATATGGGGGCTATATCTAAATCTGAACCGATTTCTTCCAAATTTAAAATTGTTCATTCATATAATAGGAAACCTCTTTCTGACGAATTTCATACTGATTGGATATAAAATACAGTTTTTACAGCGCTTACATGTGAAATCGGGAGTACCATATATATGGGGGCTATATCTAAATCCGAACCGATTTTCTCCGAATTTGGCAGTATTCCTTCATGTAATAAGAAACCTCTTTCTGCCGAATTTCGTACTGATCGGATATAAAATACAGTTTTTACAGCGCTTACATGTCAAATCGGGGGTAACATATATATGGGGGCTATATCTAAATCTGATCCGATTTTCTCCGAATTTAGCAGTATTCCTTTATGTAATAAGAAACCTCTCTTTGCCGAATTTCGCACAGATCGGATATAAAATAACATTTTTACAGCGCTTACATGTCAAATCGGGGGTAACGTATATATGGGGGCTATATCTAAATCTGAACCGATTTTAACCAAATTCAATAGGGATCGTTCTTGGGCCAAAAAAAGGATATGTGTAAAGTTTCGTCGAGATCGGACCATAATTACGACCTGTACTTTGATTACAAGAATACATGCACAGACGGACAGACGGACAGACAGACAGACGGACATAGCTAAATCAACTCAGAAAGTGGTTCTAAGTCGATCGGTATAATAAACGATGGGTCTATTTCTTCTCCTTTTGGGTGTTACAAACAAATGCACAAAGTTATAATACCCTGTACCACAGTGTGGTGTAGGGTATAAAAATGGGAGGGATCGGACAAATGGGCGTGACCCTCCCATATAAGCCAAATTTTGGAAGTGGAGAGCTGTAATTTTGTGTATATGTATCTGGTGGCATTCTAAGTGATTGACCCAAAAATTATCCAGATTCGACCAATGGGCGTGACCCTGCCCATATAAGCCAAATTTTGAACCTGAGATGTCTTTCACAATTTGTTAGCGAGAGAGGTGTAATTTTGTGTATATATATCTGGTGGAATAGGTGTGGTGCCGCCCATATAAGCCAAATTTTGAAAATAATATATCTTGAACAATTTGTTAGCGAGAGTTCTGTAATTTTGTGTATATGTAGTTGATGATAGTCTACGTGATTGGTCAAAAAGGGACGGGATCGGAAATCTGTAATCTGGGGCAACGAAGTGAACCGGGTCCCGCTATATATATATAAATGGATGTGTGTATGTTACGTATGGACTCCAAAACGGCTGGATCGGTTTTGATGAAATTTTTAGGGAATGTTCCGAAAAGACTAGAGGGTGACATAGGCTTTATAGGTTCTTGATTGAGGGGGCGTGGGTCCGCCCATAAAAGCCAATTATTTAAGTGATTCCTACTGTACGTACCTACGAATAGATTAACGAGATTCCTACTGTCCCTATCTACATGAGCCTCGTTATAATAATTGAGCCAGGTGGCTAAAATTTGGTACTTATACTTCTTATGTCTGCAGGTATGTAGGGATTGACAATGAGCAATATCGGTCCATTGTTGGATATAGTCCCCATATATAGCATATCCCCGATTTGACTTCTTAACGTCATAGATACTACAAATGCCAACTGATCGGGCTGAAAATTTGTAACTGGGGTTTATTTATACCCGGAATCCTTCTCACGAACAACGTTATTCATAGGTCCAAGTTTTGATAAAGCCCCCATACAAATGTCCCTCTAGATTTGACTTCGTAACGCCACAAAACCCTCAAATTACAAAGAATTGGGCTGAAATTATGTATAATGTGTTTATTAGTACCCGTAACCAGTCGCATGCGATCCATGGTGGAGGGTATATAATAGTCGCCATGGCCGAACTTAATTCACCGTTACTTGTTATGCCCTACACTACACTGTGGTCCAGGGTATTATGATTGTGTGCAGTTGTTTGCAACACCCAAAAGGAGAAGAGATAGGCCCATCGTTTATTATACCGATGGACCAAGGATGAATCTATTATCCCCATACCTTCGATTTGGCTATAAAAATCGTATTTTATATCCAATCATTACCAAATTTGGCATAAAGAAGTTCATTGATCCGAGAACGAATGCTGTTAAATTTTAAATAAATCTGTTCAAAGTTAGATATAGCCTCCCTTTATACGAAACTTTTATTTTACATCCGATCGTTATAAACTTTGGCAGAGAGGAGAATATTGACACAGAAAGAAGATAGCTACACCCAGGAAAATAACTGGTTGGAATTCGATAGTAACAATAAAAAAATAGTACCAGCAACAAAAAGTCTATTGCATTCACCGTGTACCGGCTGTATTTATATATAAATAGTTAGAACAATAATAATAGCATGGGACGATCAATGGATTTAAGATTGTTTTTTTTTCATTGACAAACAGTTAGATGTGGTAACTACTTTTAAATTTTCATTATAGTACCACATGATCGATATTTGGTAGAGACAACGAATGTTTTATTCTTGACAACAGAAATTCTATCAATAGATCAATAACCAATTATTGCAACGAATAATTGGTTACTAATAACAGAAAAAATATTAACAAATAATCGCTTTTTGGCTAATTTCTCAAATTGAGAATAACTAAATATATTTTGGCAAATACAACCGAAAGCTTGGTTACTGTTCTTTTGTTGATACATACAAACAAAAAATAAAATTATTGTCTCTACAGCGTCACGAAGTGACATCGGTGGGGTCCTTTATATGGAACCAATACCCAAACATAGACCGATGTTTTAGTAGGAACGATTAGATCCAATATAAAGTGGAAATTCTTAAGTTTCAGCCAAATCAATTAAAAATGTGTTCTCTAGAGTGTCAAGACGTGGCATCGACGGGGACCTTTATATGGGGGCTATATCAAGACATGGACGATATGCCCCATTTTCAATAGAGATCGTCCTTAGTATATTTGCGATCTGAACTTTGATAATAGGAGTACATGGACAGAGAGACAGACGGACGTGGCTAAATGGACTCAAAAGTGATTCTATGCCGATCAGTATAATGAACAACCGGCCTATCTCTTTTTTTAAGCGTTAAAACAAATACATAAAGTCATAATACCCTGTATCATATTTTTTTTAATTTTTTAAATTCAAATTTCATGGAAGGTATCTTTAGTAATTGGACCATATTTTGTCTAGTATAATCCCGATAGAGCCCCGTGATACCCTTTAAATTTCATGTGGAGACTGTGGTTCAGTAAATTAGAAAAAAATATTTTTTTTTTAAAAAAATCGTTTTTTTTCTGATACGAGAAAAACATAAAAAATCGAAGAAAACAATGCCTATTTGAATAAATCTATAGATCATTTTTTTAATTTTTGTCCTATAATGTGAAGGTAATGGAAATTCAAAAAATTGTTTTCATATTTTTATACCCTACACCACACTGTGGTACAGGGTATTATGACTTTGTGCATTTGTTTGTAACACCTAAAAGGAGAAGAGATAGACCCTTTGTTTATTATACCGATCGACTCAGAATCACTTTCTGAGTCGATTTAGCCATGTCCGTCTGTCTGTCCATGTATTCTTGTAATCAAAGTGCAGGTCGTATTTATGGTCCGATTGTGATGAAATTTAGCATAGTGCTCTTTTTTGGTCCAAGGACGATCCCTATTGAAATTGGTTCAAATCGGTTCAGATTTGGATATAGTCCCCATATATATGTTTCACCCGATTTGACATGTAAGCGCTGTAGAAACCACATTTTACATCCGATCTTTATGAAATTCGGCAGAGAGAGTTTTATTATTACATGAATAAACACTGCCAAATTCGGGGGAAATCGGTTCAGATTTAGATATAGTCCCCATATATATGTTGCACCCGATTTGACATGAAAGCGCTGTAGAAACCGTATTTTACATCCGACCTGTACGAAATCCAGCAGAGAAAGTTATCTTATTACATGAAAAAACACTGCGCAATTCGGGGAAAATCGGTTCAGATTTAGATATAACCCCATATATATGTTCCACCCGATTTAACATTTAAGCGCTGTAGAAATCGTGTTTTATATCCGATCAGTACGAAATTTAACAGAGAGAGTTTTCTTATTACACGTATGAACACTGCCAAATTCGGGGAAAATCGGTTCAGATTTAACCATAGTCCCAATATACGAGTATATGTTACACCCGATTTGACATGTAAGCACTGTAGAAACCGTGTTTTATATCCGATCAGTACGAAAATCGGCAGAGAGAGTTCTTATCGCAATGCCCATTTTCGCATTGGTAGGTAGGTGTAGGGTATTATATAGTCGGCCCCGCCCGACTTTCTGTCTTTCTTTACTGGTTTATTTTTGACTATTTTGTTTGGGGTGTGGCAATGACGCACATTTTTCACAAGACTATAGGCACCACAAAATGTTAAGTAGTTTATTTGTAAGGACTGTAATCAAATTTATAAGCCGTTACCTTTTTCTTAAATGGTCCATTTGTGTGGGAGGAACGAAAATGTTATTGGCAATAACTCCCATTTTCACGGGACTGCAGGCACTATAAAGCATTATAAAGTTATAAGCCGTTAACTTTTTGTGCAAAATGGTCCACTCGCAGAAGGAGTACCAAATGGGGCCTGAAAACTTCGCCCATTTTTCTCAAGGTGATAAGTTCTAATAAACTGTTAGTATGTGTGGAATTGTGGAAGATTCTGATAAGAGGTACTAGAAGGAGTAGACCAACGTGAACCATTTTCGATCTTAGTCTAATATACAAAAACAAATATTAACATGTACTAAATCTGAAGTCCATCGGTTACTCTTCTGGAGAGTTATCGTGCGCACTAGCCAGACAGACGGACGGACGGACATTGCTGATATGATTGTAATAGCTCAAGTCGGATTCTTTCCAAACATACTTGAGGTTTTTGGTCACTCCTTCGATGTGTAACACTTTTGGCACTTAACAATTGATATATCTGTGGTCACAAGGCATAAGAGCATATGTCTGTTTTCGCAACTTTTCAGGAGAGAATTTTAAAGATTTAACACGATATAATAATTCTTTTATAATGTTGTGACACATCGAGATAAGCTGAAAAATCGTGCCTTATATCTAGATAACTAAACGAGGGATCATCACTAAAATTTGTCACAATAAGTATTCGAATATGAGAGACATCATGGCACTAATTACTCAATTTGAGCATTACCCGAGTTATGCTGTTATGGTTTGTAAATATAGATATACCCTCGTTCACAATAGTGAGGGTACAAAAAAATTCTTTTGTTGAAATTCTGTTACTTCTATCAAAAGGATCTACATTTATCCTTCCAAGAAAATTGGAAATGTTATTTTGTTTAAAATTAGAATAAAAAAATTTTAGATTTGATCTTATCAAATGTTATCCCTCAATCTACACAAAAAAAGATTTTAGGCCTTGGACGAAAAAAATGTTTGCATAGTTACTGATTTGTCACTAGACTATCTTTAGACTATCATTGCCTCTTTTATGTATTACAAAAATCAAAGCTTTTTAAAAGCAGTGAAGCAAATACAATTGTCTGACAGCTTAGCTCTTCGTATATCTATTTCACTGTTGCTACTCCGATCATAATTGCATAGCGTAATTATGAAATAATTCTTAATAAAAAAATTGCTATCTGTACCAGAAAAATTTCGCTAATAGGTCAGTGTAGAGTTTTACACTGTCGGGTCCGCCAGACTAACGCATTTTTTATTTTTTAAGTTATCCGTAGGCGTTTAAAAAGAGCGTTGGTCTAAAATTGCAATGGTAAAATACTTTATAAAAAACCTTAATTCTAAAAAACGCCAAAAAGTGGCCATTTAATAATATGTTTAGGATTACTTTAAAATCTTAATACGGTAAAATTGTCTCCAAAATTAAATTTGGCAATTGGCGCATCATCCTCAATGTTGTTAAAGTCTCCATTGCAAAATTGAAGTATTTGTCGACCGGCTTCTACTATTCCCAACACAAAATGACAAATTCATACGAAAATCATTTCCCCATTTCTACAACCTGTCGAAGCCTGTGACAAATGTTTTTATTTTCCAAGAGTATCCCACTCATTTTTATCGGTTTATTCAACAGAGATTGCATTTAATTTAATTATGTTCCTCATTAATTAACATTTTTGTCATTACGACTTACCACCTTAACACCGTAGAAACCAGAATAATTGCCAAAAAATTAATTAATTTGCTTATACCGTTTTGTTATACATACCTTCATCTACTGTTCACAAGGATGTAGCAACAGAGGAGTATGATTTCTAGCTTATGAATATAACGCATACGCCACAGTGCATTTTTTTAAATAGAATATCTTGTCGAGTCTCATTTGTTTTGAAATTTCGATATCGTCACTCATATCCCAAAGTAACCAAGCAAGAGAACATTAAAAAAAAACAACTTTCGTTCCCTGCCACAACTCCATTTCCACATTCAGATTTATTTATATTTGTCATTTCGTAACTTAAATTGGTGGAAAATGAAATCTGGAAAACCTACATATTTTTTTTCTCCAAAAATAACTCTTTTTCTCATATTTTATAATATTGCAGCCTACATTCTGCTGTGGCCATATATATATATTATAAGTGAACACGTTCCTTGGCTTTAACATAGTACGTGTATGCACGTGTTAAAAATAACACATTAATTTCTACGTTAGTCCTTAACCAAAAGGATTTTCTTTCATTTGTAGCCAGATTATCATTCTCATTTGAAACCCCATTTTCTGCCTTACTTATGTTGACAACAAAAGTCGTTTAAAGTTGGTTTATGTTTTTACAAGCTCCGCCATAACATAGTGGCAGGAATTTAGAAAAAAAGAAATAAATCTGCCGTTTCAAAACCAAACGCCAGATTGCTGCAAAATTTAACATATTTGTAGAAGAAGTCTCAAAGAATTGAAGTTTTGAACTGGAGCCCTCTCCATAATATACGGGACGGAGCCGCAGGGCATCTATGTTGCGCCACATTGGGAATGTAAAATTTTTAACTTCGTAAAACTTTTGTATATCTCGTTCGTTTTTCAAATGCATTTTACTAGCAGAGATATACTAAAAACTAGCAAAGGTCTACTAAAACACAAATGTACATATCTGAATTTTTAAATTAATTTTTCATTTTCTCCCCGGCCACAGGATATTCTGTAGTATTTTGCTCAAATCTGAGCAGACTCTTTGCAGATTTTGCCCACATGAAACCCTACACCACTCTAGTAAGATTGGATAACAATGAAATATTCAATTTATACGAGTACTACAACTATATTATTCTAAAAATTAAATAATTGTAATGGTCACTAAAACCTCGAAAGACGAATTGTCAAATAAATAAAAAATAAAAGATACTTCAACTAAAATTTGTTTCCACAATTTACATTTGATACGTCTCCGCCTCTGTAGCCAATCGGACAAAACATATATATGGGAGCTATAACTAAATCTGAACAGTTTTTTTTTATTTCGGCAATGTTGTTTCATAAATGCAACATTTCAGCGCGATCAGAGTAAAATTGTGACCGGTACTGAACCAACATAAGATGGACAGACGGACGAACAGACATATACTCAGCTAGTGACGCTGAGTCAATCGGTATACTTTAAGGTGTGTCTAGCTGTGATATTACTAGGTGTTACAAACATCTGGCATTAAACAAACTTATAATACATTGACTGTACCACAGTTTGGTGTATTTTTATACCCTACACCACACTGTGGTACAGGGTATTATAAGTTTGTTTCACGGCAGATGTTTGTAACACCTGAAAATAACACAGCTAGACCTTAGACCTTAAAGTATACCGATCGACTCAGAATCACTAGCTGAGTCGATTTAACGATGTCCGTCCGTCCGTCTGTCCATGTAAAGTTTGTCCGTCTGTCCATGTAAAGTTGTTCGTCGACTACAGGTCGCAATTTAACTCCGATCGTTCTGAAATTTTGCAGTTTAGAGCATTTCGCGGCTGTTAAGATCGCTATTGAATTTGGTTGAAATCGGTTCAGATTAATATATAGCTCCCATATATATCTTTCGTCCGATTTTGCCCTTTAGTCCTATAGAAGCTGTATTTTACATCCAATCGTTTTGAAATTTAGAATGGTAGAGTTTCTTGATCCATGAACCAACATTGCCGAATTTGAAAAAAATCGGTTAAGATTTAGCTACAGCTCCAATATATATGTTTCGTCCGATTTGGCCCTTTAGTCCTATAGAAGCTGTATTTTACATCCGATCGTTTTGAAATTTAGAATGGTAGAGTTTTTTGATTCATGAACCAACATTGCCGAATTTGAAGAAAATCGGTAAATATTTAGCTATAGCTCCCATATATATGTTTCATCCGATTTGGCTCTTTAGATCCAATTGTTTTTATACCCTACACCACCCTGTGGTACAGGGTATTATTTAAGTATAAAATGTCCCAAAAGTAAATTTATGTAAACAATTTATACATGAATTACAAAATTTATATTTCAGAGTTATTCAATATTACGAGAGTGGTGTAGGGTATTATATAGTCGGCACCGCCCGACTTTAGCCTTTCCTTACTGGTTAAAATATTTAAATATGTTTTGTTTCAACTAATTTTGAACAAATATTCATAAAAGGTAAGATCGTCTATATGTTTTCTGTTCGTCACATTATATGTTAAGCTTTAGTCAGCAAATGTGTTTAATTAAATTCTACCCAATCTAATGTAAAGATTTGTTTACATTTTCGAATTTTCAATGTTTTTCGAATATCAATTGATGTTTTTCGAATTTCAATTGGTGTATTACGAATTTCAAATGGAAAAATTCGAATTTAAATTGATGTATTTCGAATTTCAACTGATGTTTTTCGAATTTCAATTGATGTGTTTCGAATTTCAATTGATGTTTTTCGTATTTCAATTGATGTGTTTCGAAATTCAATTGATGTGTTTCGAATTTCAATTGATGTATTTCGAATTGCAATTGATTTTTTTCGAATTTCACATGGAATCTTCGAATTTCAATTGACCTTTTTCTAATTTCAAATGGAATCTTCGAATTTCAATTGATCTTATTCGAAATTGAATTGATTTTTTTCGAATTACAGTTGAAAATGGTGTAGTTTACGTAATTGTATGAATTTCGAAAAATCCCGTCTTATTGCACGTCTGCATCCCAAGGGCTACCCTCCCACCAAATTTCATGATTCTAGCTTCAGCCGTTTTGCCTCGGCGATGATCAGTCAGTCAATCAGCCAGTCACGCAAGAATTTTATATATATAATCTGAGCAGACTCTCTGCCGATTTTGCTCACATGAAACCCTACACCACTCTAGTAAAATTGGATAACAATGAAATATCCAATTTATACGAGTACTACAACTATAATATTCTAAAAATTATATAATTGTAATGGTCACTAAAACCTCAAATAGCCTGTACCACAGTTTGGTGTATTTTTTATTATTATCATTTTTTCTTTCGAAAAAAGTATATGTCGTATTTTTTGTCGGGTAATGGTCACTAGAGGATTCGCCTTGGGAGTTTTCCGAAGTCGTGGCCTTGAATGTGCATTGTTGACGGCAATAAAGTGCGTTACTTCCGAATTTTCTATGATGATAGCATACATTTTGCGATGAACTCCGGGATCCTGGTTGTCGCTTGCGGGATGACGATATTGACTGACGATTTCCTGACGTTTGCACTCGTTCTATAGCTGAGGTGAGAGTTGCAATCTGTTTTTATCTTTGTAAATTCTTGAATAGCGGATATATTTCGTGTTGAACTGCACGAAATTTCACCAATTTTATTGGCATATAAGCCACGTTTTCCAAAGGATCTGTTCATGCGACCAGAATGGCTTGGGTTTGTGAGGGTAAACGGTATAAACACTTTGTTCCTAGAAATTCGTTGTTAACGCCACCATTAGCGAGGTTTCGCATTTCGCGTAAAATGGAACTGGGTTTCCTGTCACCGATGGGTATTTCGTTGAGCAATCGTTTGATTCGTTGCTGATCATTCGCAGTGGACGGACGTGTTTATCACATAGCGGATAGTTACCAGTACCTATTACGCAATAGCAAAAATCTGTACAAAGTCTGTAAGGCCTACATCGTAGTACCTCTTACGGTCTAATAAAGACAAAATAAAAATAAATTCTCTTGACGGGGATGCCTTCGTGTTCCGATGGAGCGCGGTTCCCCAATCGTCCGACTGTCCGTCCGTTGGTCTTGGCCAATGCCGACCACACCAAAAATGGTGAAAATCTCCCCCAAATACTCACAACAGGTGGTGCGGTGAGGGGGAAACGTCATGTCCGACCGTCAAAACGGAAGCACAATGAGCATCGTGTAGCGCTCAGAGTTTTGACGAAGTTGGAGGCTGTTGAGGTTTCGGCTCTTACCGAAAAACAAAAAGAGTCACGTACCTAGGCTAAAGGCGTCATAGATGCTTCTAAGGCCAATGAGTCGGCTGAAAGAGCCACACATTCAGCTGTTTTAACGGCTAATAAAGTAAAACGAATCAGATCACCTGATGAACCCCTGCCTTCGAAAAAGGCAAGAGGCCCTAATGTCACCATCAACAGGACACTCACCAAGCCCTTCAATGAAGTGGCGAAGGAGAGTCTAGTGATGGCTGTTATAGACAGAAGTAGTGAGGATGGATCCATCCTCAAGGACAAATGGAGTCATGTACAATCAGCCATAATGGCTCCATAGGGAGTCATGTACAATCAGCCTCCGTAGAGAAATGCTGGGCAAACCACCAATCTGCAACGATGCAGGATGGCATCAGGGGAGAGTAAAGCTCTTATATTTCGGTGACGCCAGATCAGTAGACCTGTATAAGGCGGCTCTGAGTCGAGCGGGTGAGGTGTGGCCGGGTGCCCAGTTGGATGTTGTCGAAAAAACAACATCCCTAGTCACCCTAGAGCCATCACCTGGGTTACAGAAGAGCCCTCCAACCCGGCTGACATCTTAGAAATAATAAAAGATTCCAATCCTGGTCTGCCGGCCCATAATTGGAGAATCAGCAAGGTGGGTGAGGCGGATGGTAAAAAGCGGCAGGTCAATCTTATCCTAAACGCTGAATCCACCTCCCACATACAAAGTGCGAGTGCAACCCTACAATATGGCTTCGAGACTATAGTCTTGCAGATATACAAGCAGGATATAGCTCCCACTGCAGAAGGTGAGTCATCCACCGTGGCACTTTCTGGAAGTGCGGAGGTACCCACGCCTATTATTTCTGGTGACTCCAACTCTAACAGAAGATCTGTAACGTCCTTCTCTGAGGACAAAAGCTCTACTTCGGACACAGAGAGGCTGAGGGGAGTCTCCGGACTCTTCGACGCATCTGGCGGGGACATGCTTCTCGACGATACGGACGAAGAGTTCGATAACACCCTTGTCGGGGTGGATGTTAATCTGTCAATTACCAATGATGGTAAGAATTCTACAGATTAACCTCCATCACGCTAAAGCAGCCTCAGCGGCTCTATTGCTGCACCTGTCCACAGGCGCAGTAGGCATCGTCCTGGTACAGGAGCCCTACGTAGTGGGAGGAAGGGTGTGCGGTATTAGGACACCCAACTTTAAACTGCTTGTGGCCAACTGTGAAGGCACTCCAAGAACCTGCATTTTGGCCAGGAAAGATCTAAGTATCTTTCTCCTGACTAATTTAAGTGGTAAAGACCAAACAGATGCTAGCCTGGAGATCGGTAATCGCATATATTGGGTGGTCTCCAGCTACTTGCCTTATGAATCTGTAGTACCGACTGCTCTATTCAGGGAAGTAGTAGAAGAAGCAACGTCTGACGAGCTCGAGCTGATTATTGGCGCAGACACGAACGCTCATCATACTATCTGGGGTAGTACGGATATAAACAATAGGGGTGATTCGCTTCTTGACTTTATTCTAACTACCAACCTTAGTATTTGTAACATAGGTAATAAACCGACCTTCACAACTAAAGACAGACAAGAAGTACTCGACGTAACGTTTGCTACTGACCGGCTGTCAGACAAAATTATTGGGTGGAATGTACTGGACGACCACTCATTCTATATTGAGTTCAAACTCGCGGAAAAAGCGCCTAAACCCGCCGTCCATAGAAATGTAAGGAAGACAAAGTGGCATCTGTATGAGAAGAATTTCAAGAAAGTCCTCAACTCTAAACTTCTGTACGAACCGAATGACAAAGCCGGTCTGGATAATCTGGTCGATCATATCACCATATCATTCCCTTGAAGAAGCCTGTCCAAAAACAAGGTACAAGGTAAAACTAAACCCCAATGGTGGACTTCTGAGCTAACGGCTATGAAAAAGACCTGCAACAAGCTATTCAATAAGGCTAAATCTACTAGGGTCGCTAATGATTGGGATGCCTATAAAGAGCAACTCAAGATCTATAAGAAGGAGCTTAGAAAGGCGCAAAGGCGCTCTTGGTATACCTTCTGTGGTGAAGTGGAAAAGGTCTCCGACGCCGCTAGGCTGAGGAAGATATTATCTGCTTCACCCTGTACAGTGGGATATTTACAGGATGAGGCAAATAACTGGACCAAAAACAGCGAGCAGTCGCTCAGTGTACTGCTCGACACACATTTGCCGGGGAACTCTGTAACAGAACCCGAGGATCAGCAGGACCAACAAGAGTGCGAGTGGACTGCAAGCGTCGCTAGCTTCTTGACTGAGAGATCCAGAATAAGCTGGGCTATTAACAGCTTTGAGCCCTTCAAGTCACCTGGACCAGATGGCATCACTCCAGCAGAAATGCAGAAAATCTTAAAGTACATTATCCCCTGGCTGGAGAAATTTATGTAGGCTGTACCAGGCTTTCATACGTCCCGAATCGATGGAGGGATACAAAAGTGGTATTTATACCAAAAGCGGTGAAGATATCACACACTAGGCCAAAAGACTTCAGACCAATTAGCCTATCCTCCTTCCTATTGAAAGGTCTGGAAAGACTTTTAGATCATTTCATTAGGGAAAACCTGGATACAAAACTCCTGTCGGGGAACCAACATGCTTACAATAAGGGCAAGTCTACAGAATCAGCCCTGCACGAACTTGTGAGCACTATTGAATCGTCCCTGCATTTCAAGGAATTCACCATGGTGGCATTTCATGACATAGAAGGGGCTTTTAACAACATTCACTCAGATGCGGTAATTGCGGCACTCTCACATCTAAAAGTTAACACTAGTTTGATTAGACTAATTCAAAGTCTGCTCACCAGAAGACGCATAACAGCATGTCTAGGGTCCACAACTCTAACAAGGTATGTAAACAGAGGGACCCCGCAAGGAGCAGTATTGTCTCCACTAATTTGGAACCTAGCGGTGAATGAAATCCTGCTAGATCTAGAACGTTGTGGCTGAAAGGTCGTGGCATATGCGGACGACGTGGCAATCGCAGTGAGTGGCAAATTCGTAAACGTCCTCAGAGACATCCTACAGGTGGCTCTGAACAAGTTGGCTAGATGGGCCAGAAGCAGCGGTTTGGGCGTTAACCCCAACAAGACAGAATTGCTGCTCTTTACTCGGATAAATGGAACAGATCTAGTCTTTTCTGAAAGTGCAAAATTTTTAGAAATAATTCTAGATAGGAAAATGTTATTTAGACTTAACGTATTGGAACGTGTAAGGAAGGCCAACGTCGCCTTATATTCCTGCAAAAAGGCTGTAGGGTCGCGGTGGGGACTCTCTCCTAAAATCGTCCACTGGATATATATAGCAGTAGTTCGTCCAATACTGTTATACGGTATTGTGGTATGGTGGACGGCAACTGACAACCTAACCATTACCAACCTACTAACAAAGGTTCAGAGAACTGCCTGCCTGAGCATAAGCTGAGCCTTAGGGACTACAGCGACCGAGTCTCTACAAGCCCTACTCCATATACTGCCGATTAATATTGTGGCGAGAGAAGTTGCAACCAAAGCGGCAATAAGATTAAACTGCCTATCAATGTGGAGGTACAAGAACTACGGTCACATGAGGATATCAAAGTGTAGTGCTATGGTAACCGACCGAGTGGACTATATACCAACTGTGTACACCTTCGAGACAAATTACATCACTATGATTCCCGCCAGAGATGAATGGGTCGGCAGAATACCAGGTAATAGAAACCATCTCCACTTTTACACGGATGGTTCGAAGCTTGATGAAAAGGTTGGCTTCGGAGTACACTGTGAAGAACTTAGTCTGGATATAGCTCACAGACTACCAGATACCTGCAGTGTCTATCAAGCCGAAATAATGGCAATATGGGAAGTCGCCAAGTGGCTGAGTCGCAACATAGTAACCAACACTGGCGTTGTCATTTACTCGGACAGCCAGGCTGCCATCAATTTTCTGGAGGCAACATCCCTAAATTCACAAACAGCCCTCGACTGCCGCAGATCTCTTAATGAGATGGCTGAGCAGTTTAATATACACCTCATATGGGTGCCTGGGCATAGGGATATCCCGGGGAACTGCAAAGCCGATGAACTTGCTAGGAAAGGGACGACATTACAAAATCTCGAAGAATTTGCATATATTGGTGCGCCACTATCCACGTGCAAGCTTTGGCTTAGGCAAGAGGCAATCAGGCAGTCCAACGAGAGATGGACAGAAATCGGCACCTGCAGGGTAGCTAGACAAATCTGGCCAAGGTATGACCTGAGAAGGTCAAAATATCTCCTCGCACTAGAGAGGAAACAATTGTCTACGTTAGTACAGGTTCTGACGGGACACTGCTTGATCGGCGAACACGCCAAAAGATTTGGTATTGACTCCAATGACTTCTGCAAAAGCTGTGGAGATGAGGAAGAAGTGGAGAGCATTGAGCACTTGCTTTGTGACTGTCCCGCTTTGAGTAAACGGCGACTGGACATACTGGGGTCGGCCTTTTTAGGCAGCCTAACAGATCTTTCCAGTACTGATATTCGTACTATCGATAAATTTATATATCAAACAGGTTGGTTTCGATGAGGGGCATTTCAGCCCGTGGTAACACTAGGGACCTAAACTGGTCTATGTGAGCTTGTAAAAAAAATACGGCTGCCACCCTAACCTAAACCTAAAACCTAAATCGTTTGATTCTTTTTTTCTCTGATATGGAGAAGTGATCAATCAACCGTTGTTTCATCTGCATGTAGGCATTATTCGGGCGTTTAAAATTCAGGAAGAACTGTTCTGTGGCAATATTGTAATTTTCAAATTGCGCTTCGAATTCTGCAAACCAAACAGCTCGGTTTTTTTCCCAAAAACAAGGAATCCGCATGGTAATTGCTGATTGCATCCTTGATGTTGTCGGGGCGGACTCGTTGTTGCTGTCGCAGATGTAGATGCAGTTAAATGTTCTCCGTTTCCTGTTGAATTATCCTGAGCATCTGTTTGTCCTCTAGGCATTTTCTTAAATATTCGATTTAAAACGCGTGTGGAAATCGGGAGACACCAATTTGTAACGTGAAAGATTGGAAATGAAAGACATTAGTTCTCTTCCAAATCACAAAAATTCTAAATTGAATTTTTTCATTTTAGACTTTTCAAAACAATAAATTGCAATGCTATATAAAATTTTTTCAAACAAAGTAGGTGGTTGTATATTTTATATTCATTTGAAACGAAACTTCCTGGAGAATATTTTCGAAAAGGAACACAGAAATTGTCATAAATATTGATCCCACGGTGATCCAAATTAATTATTTTATGCAAATTTCAAAACTAACCCACATTTTCCCATATTACAAGGTAAACTGCAACAAGTAAAAGCGTTAAGTTCGGCCTTGTCGATGCTTTTATACCCACCACCATGGATTGCATTTAAAGTTTTTACTGGAAAAATCTTTGGCTATGCAGTAAATCATGGAACGATCCTTTTCGTTTAAGCAAATTTTTTAAAAAACGAAAGCTGCAATTTTTAGCCAAATTTTAGGCCGCAAATTCTTTAGCCAAACTCTTCACCTGAAAAATGTGTTGTTTATAGCTTAAAATAGCATTTTGGAGAGCTACATCTAAACTGGGACTACAACAAAATAAAATTTGATTTGTATACATTTTATGGAGATGAATTGTTGCCAAAATAGAACACAAAATGCAAAGTTTCAGCTAAATTTCTTAGAAAGTGTGGCTTATTTAAGCCTTTTTGAGAGCAACATCTATAGGTGGAACATAACAAAATTTTAACTGATTTCTGCGATGAATTCTTGTCTTACTTAAAAACAAATTGAAAGCTTAGCAAATATGGTATTTATGGCTTAAATACGTATATTTTGGAGCGACCTCTATAGGGTGACTATAAAAAATATGAACCGATTTGTAAAATTTTTGCTGTGATGATATCTTGTTAAAATAGAATATAAACTGCAAAGTTTCTGCTGAATTGCTTTAAAAATGTGATATCTATGGCTCAAAAACCATATTTTCGAGTGACCTCTTTAGGGGAGCTATATCAAAACATTGACCGATATGACCCATTTGCAGACCCAAACAACCTGCAAATATGAGAAGTATTTCTACCAAATTTGATCAACATAGCTCTATTATTACTGAATATAGCGCGATTACAACATACAGACGGACATAGCTAAATCGTCTTAGAATTTTAGGATGATTAAAAATATATACGAGTATACTTTATGGGATCTCAGAGCAATATTTAGAGGTGTAACAAACGGAGTGACAAAATAAATATACCCCCATCCTATGGTGGAGGGTATAAAAAGAAATTGGAGCCCAGCTTTTATTACAAAGGATTTACTGGAGAACTAAAAAATTTAGTTCCTGCGGATTTTATGCTTTTATTACAGAGGATTTGGGGAAATCTAAAAATATAAGTATTTGGGGATTTTCAAATTTATTTTGGCAATTGTGGGATCATTGAAACTGTTATTTGCTTTACGGATTCTGTCTACATTTGAAAATGTACATATAGACCCTTTCACAGTATTTGGTTGATATCAGACCGTGTTCACGTTTGAAAAATAAGTTTTTGAGGATTTTCGAATTTATTTTGGCAATTGTGGAATCATTGAAACTTGTATATGCTTTACGGATTCTGTCTACATTTGAAAATGTATATACCCTATCCCAGTATAATATATGATATGATATATACTGATTACTCTCACATCAACTTTTCTGAATTAAGAACAAAATTTGCTGCATTATAAAAAAAAATTTGGGAAAATATATTGACTGAGACACAATTTTATTGTTACTTGAATTTATATCTTTATTTTTTATATTTTTGTCAATGGACATACGAGTACTTCTCGATATGCTGGGCGATGAGCAATCCTAGTGGAAGTTTGGCTTCAAATATGGCCACGGCATCAAACGCTGCATCGCAGGTACTTCTGATTCTTATGCGTTTGTTGATTTCACGGATGCCTCACTTGATCATGGACGAGCATTTTCGCCCTCCTAGAGGACAAAGGCTATCAAGAAGTACAGCTGTGGAAAAGTTATTTCCCCGATAGCATTGCGTGTGTTGTGGGTTCCACCTGGGTGTACCTGGATGTTGTTCATGGTTGTCAGCTAAAAATCATTTTGCATCCTCTACTGCGATACGTTAGTGTTGATTGTGAGTTGTGTCCCTTTGTTGATCATTTATTCATTCTGATTGATCCTACGATATCGCATTGAAAAGTTTGTCCGAGACAGCCTTACCCATAAGACTGAAGAAAGGTATTTTGGTGTGATAATGGTTAAAAAACTAATTTACTCCCCCATCTGGTTAAAGAGAAATTGACTAGCTTAGCTAGTCAGGTCCACTTGTCTTGCAACTAGCCTGTCTTGAGAGCGACCTGACCAGTGAGGTCTTAGCCGAGCGGCATTGAGTGCATATGGCAGATTGTTGATCACGAGGGCGTTCTACGGCTACCATTATATTGTCATTATTTTTAGAAGGGGATTTTCAGGGATAATGGGATGAACGGGGGTATCGAATGTTTTAGGTGAAATACTTCTTGAGGTATCCTCTTTAATTTTTTCCTTGACATAAAACATATATTCCTGTGAGCTCAAACACAGAAATTTCCGTATTATATCATTTTCATTCTTAAAAGGAATGTCTTGATGATCCTACTGTGATATTTTACTATTATAGCACGTTTAAAGAAATTTCAGAAAACTTGCTGTCATCCAGCCAAATTTTAGCTTATAAAATAGTTCTGTCAATTTTTAAAGCCAATTTAAGTACAAAGAGTACATGACCAATTAATGATACAAAATAATAATTCGATCTAGTTGTTCTAGTCATTCACCTACACAATATGTCGTACCAAAACGTATACATATGCACCTGTCCGATCTCACCAATTATTTAACGCGGAACTCTCTTTGTTAACATAATGACGCATAAGATAATAGTTATTTGCTTCGTATGGTATGAACCATGATTGACTGTCCCATTCCTAACGCTTCTGACGAATTTACCACTAATTTTATCACGCCCACTTTTAGTGAAATTTCTAATACTGACCCTAATAACTTACAATCCAAACTTCATTCTTTTACGGTCAATAGTTTCCGAGATATCGAATTGCTACGCCCAATTTTGCCACACGCAACATTTCAAGGCCAAAGTGTTGTTATTTTTCGTCGATCAACATTTTCTGAGGTCTCTATTCTACTTGGCTCGCCTACATTTTACCCACTTTTTTATTTTTAATGAATCATCTGTGGATAATCTAATATTGACTCCAAATTTCGTTCTTCTACGATAAATGGGTTCTGAGATATTCAAAATTTAAATATCACCACTCCTTCGTATTCAATCCCGCCCACTTTTGCTGAAATTACTTATATTAAACCCAAGAACTAACTATCCAAATTTCGTTCTTCTCTGGTTAGTAGTTTTCGAGATATTGAAGTTTCAACATTCCTTCGCCCACTTATCCGATCCCGTCCCTTTTTATTGAAGTTTTAGATAAAAGCTCGAGTAACGTATATATGGTTCTTCTACACTCAATATTTTCTGATATATTCAAATTTTACATAATGTCACGCCCACTTTCGACCGCGCCCACTTTTTATTTGTCAAGATTCATCTGTTAAACCAATATTGACCCCAACAACTTACAAAAATTTGGTTCTTCTACGATAAATAGTTTCTGAGATATTCAAACTTTAAATATTGCCACGCCCTCTTATTTAATCCCGCCCATTTTTGGTGAAAGTTCTAATATTGACCCCAATTCCGAGATATTTCATTTTCAAACATTGCTACGCCAACTTTTGCCATTTTGCCTTCCATTTTCGTTGCAGTTTTGATAATAGCCCAAATAACGTATATACCAAATTTAATTTTTCTACGATCTATACTTTCTGAGATATTCAAATTTTAAATAATACCACGCCCACTTTTTTATTTTTTAAGAACCATTTGCGACCTATTACCTTCCAAACACAAAAAAAAACTTTTTTAAAATCTGTTCAGTAGTTCTTGCGTGATGGGGTAACAAATAATTTGTCTAAGTTTTTATACAGGGTGGCTGATGCTACATTAAGAAACTCAAATAACTTTTTTTTCAGTGTATGGAATTCAGTTTTCTTTTATTCATGTTAAAGTTCATTAAATTTAATTAAATATAGCTTAATTAGTTTTAAAAATAATGGAATTTAAATGCCCCCATGCTCGTTGATGTAATTCTGGATAGAAAAACTCTCTCAACATGCTCAAGTAACGGTCTCCAGTAACTGTAACGGTGTGACCGTTTTCTTCGAAGAAGTAGGGCCCGACAATGCAGCGTGATGTATCTGCACACCACACTGTGACACGAAGTGGATGCAATTCCGTCTCATGGAGTATCTGTGGGTTGGAAGCACTCCATATTCGACAATTTTGTTTGTTTATGTTGCCGTTTAAATCGAAATAATAAACATGTTTCCGTCCTCTTCCACCATTTGAAGCATCTTCTGGCAAAATTCCAAGCGAATCGGGAAGTCTGCTGAGTTCACTTTGTTGGCCATTTGAATTTTATATGGGAATAACTCCAAATCGTTGTGCATAATTAACTGCAATGACTGTCTGCTTATACCCATTTGAGCAGATAAGGTTCTTGTCGAAACTCTTGGATTGTTTTGTATGGCATCAGCTACAGCAGCGATTGTTTCCTCCGACCGAACTGAAGGGTTTCGATGGTAAGGTCTTCTGTTGACTGTCCCATGCTCGGAAAATTTTTTAACAAGTCTCTTTATGGTCCATCTGCTCGGAGGATTGCCGCCAAACGTGCTCCTATACTCTCTTTGAACCGAAACTACGGACTTCAGTGCGTAATAGCGGATAACTGGGACACTGAAATTCTTGTTTCAGTGTCCCAGTTATCCATTTTTGTTAAATCTAAAAATCAATCTGCAAAATAAATAAAAAATTAACCAGATTCATTAAATAGAAAAAAAGTTATTAATTTTTTTTTTGGTAGCAGCTTTCATCATCCACCCTGTATATGGGGAAAAACACGTCAAAAGGCCCAGTTTTTTCAATTTTATTCCGCTCGCGTTGAAACTTGGTGGGGTTGCAGAAGTACTATGGGTATGAGATGTGCCAAAACTACAGCTTCATAGCGTGATAGATTACGAAGATACAGGGTGTCAACGTTTGCAATTTTAACCATTGTATCTCCTGACTACGTGGACCGATTTGAAAGATGCGTGGCATATACGACAGATATTTAGAAACGCACAAAATTTGCATTGATAATTGTTTGCAAATATTGAATTTTCATACTTTTTTTTTCGCGACTTATGGTTTCCTCGCGATTTTAATTGTGTTCCGCGGATGGGATTCTATACCTTTAAACTACAAAAATTAAGCACTTTCTGTTTAATTTATCAATTCGAATTTTCGCAATGGGATGAAAACCACAACGAAAGCAGTGGAAATTTGAAATGTCAAACCTTTTATTTTTTTCATTATTTGTTTCGTATTATAAAGTGAGTCTATAGCCAGATAGATATACCAGAACAACAAAAAAAAACTTATTTCAAAAAAAATCGTCGTCGCATTTTTTACACGGGCCTACAATATTGCGCTGGTCAACTCGAATCCTACCGAGAGATATCGGACACGATATCGAAGGATTTTGATGTTCTAAATCCTAATGTAAAATCAAAAATGCAATATATGTTCCCGTTTTTGAGATAAGTAATAATTATGTGATAAAAATGTTGATTTTATGCTTTTTTGAATACAGAATCTCCGTCTACAGCTTGACAGATGTCAAATTAAATACTGATATATTCATCCTCACTAGCTCATTCATTTTTATACCCTCCACCATAGGATGGGGGGTATATTCATTTTGTCACTCCGTTTGTAACACCTCTAAATATTGATCTGGGACCCCATAAAGTATATATATTCTTAATCGTCGTAAAATTCTAAGACGATTTAGCCATATCCGTCTGTCCGTCCGTCCGTCCGTCCGTCTGTGGTAATCACGCTACAGTCCGCAATAATAGAGCTAGGTTGATCGAATGTGGTATAAATATTTTTTATAGTTGCAGGTTGTTTGGGATTGCAAATGGGCCATATCGGTCAATGTTTTGATATAGCACCCATATATAACATCTAACTTGCTGTGATTCCTACTGTTCTCATCTACTATATTTTTTTGTTTTTCGGTGTTATTTTCTTTAGGTTTGAGTTATTTTGTGAGGTTACATGCTATCAATGGAGGAGGGTATATAAGATTTGGCATGGCCTAACTTAACGCTTTTACTTGTTCTCATTAGCCACTTATTTCTTTCTTCATTACGAAAACAGAAACCATTTCAGTTTGTCCATTTAACGAATACTCAATTTGTCTTTTATTTATAAGTATATTTTTGCATAAGTGATTTATGCACATCATTCATTTTGTGCAAAGTTGGCAATTTTCACCTTAGTCCAATATAAAATATGCTATATGAAAATAACCACCAAATAGAATTCAATAACAATAACTTTTGAAGAACTACGCAAAGAAAATTGAAATGCTACGAACGAATATTGTTCGTCTGATGACTCCGGGTATAAATAAACTCAAATTACAAATTTTCAGCTCGATAATTTGTAATGTGTGGTTTCTGTGGCGTTAAGAAGTCAAATGGGGTGGGCGTTTTGTATGGAATATATGCATATCAGAAGATAGACCTACGACAACCGTTTTTCGTGCAAATTGTGCTGGGTATAATGAACCCAAGTAGCCAAATTTCGGAAGGGACCTTTGTATGATGGCTAAACTATGAGGGCTAAACTATGAGATAACCACCATCACCCTTTGGTTTAATTTTGTGACATTCGGCTTGTAACGATCACTTTACGGATGCCGTGTCTCGTTCTACCGTTTTCTATATTTTCCGAGAGTGTGAATGATACCTGTTGAATATATCTCTAAATTTATCCCCAATTGTCTTCCTAATATTATGTGGGAAGGCGGAGCTATGAGGATTCTCTATTAAGCAAAATCTAATATATTTCCGTTCTTATAAAAACTATGAATATCTAAAACTTTCCAAACATTTCATCATGTAGAGTGGCGCCTCAATGTCATGTGTCGTATAAACGAAAGACAAACCCAGACGCGCTGAACCCCCAAACCATATTTACACTCAACCGTGGTTCCTGGATTAGCAAAAATCAGCTCCTCCTTACACCAATCGTAGAGTTGTCTAGAATTATCTATAGAACCCGCACAAAGGTCAAGTTTCGCCGCCACCGATATATACGCCTCCAGCTTCTCCAAGCATCTAAGCGCACCGAAAAAGGACATTTGCGAAAACGGAGCTTAATATTCACATACTACACCAGTGTTATCCGGTAAAATACCTTCGAACTTTGCTCATTACACTATGCAAGAAAATTTTCGTCGAAAGGCTGTGCTGACACGAAAAAACCACACAAAATAAAACAAGTAAAAGCGTTAAGTTCGGCCATGCCGAATCTTATATACCCTCCACCATGGATAGCATGTGACCTCACAAAATAACTCAAACCTAAAGAAAATAACACCGAAAACACAAAAAATATAGAAGATGAGAACAGTAGGAATCACAACAAGTTAGATGCTATATATGGGAGCTATATCTAATATGGACCGATATGGCCCATTTGCAATCCCAAACAACCTGCAACTATAAGAAGTATTTGTACCAAATTTGATCAACCTAGCTCTATTATTGCGGACTGTAGCGTGATTACCACAGACGGACGGACGGACGAACGGAAAGACGGACATGGCTAAATCGTCTTAGAATTTTACGACGATTAAGAATATATATACTTTATGGGGTCTCAGATCAATATTTAGAGGTGTTACAAACGGAGTGACAAAATGAATATACCCCCATCCTATGGTGGAGGGTATAAAAATATTAGGAAAAAAACTTATTGTTCCAATTTTTGCAAGCCAGCATTCTAATGAAGAAAACAATGCCTATTTCAAGAAAATCTATGGATAAATGTAAAAATATAGTACTTTAGGTAGAAATAAGAAAATTTCAACATAATCCTTCAACATTTGAGCAATGTCCGTCTCATTCGAGTACCACCCCCACAAAGGTTCAAAATTTAGTGAAATATTGATTATCTCATAACTTATAGTTATACTACTATTCGGATTCAAGCGTGATAGTGTGATTGCTTTATATTTGGGTGGAAAAACAAGTGGCTATCGTTAGAGCCCTCCAGCATTTAAATGTGAATAAATCTTTTGTTTCTCGTACCATTGCTCGTTACCGTGATACTGGAAGTGTTGCATCGCGTCCAAAAAATGGACGAAAAAAAACGGTAACAACACCAGAAATTATCCGAAAAGTGAAGGCCAGATTTGATCGAAATCCACGCCGCAGTGGTAGAAAAATTGCTCGTGAGCTGAACATATCGCGAGAACGGATACAACACATATTAAAAAATGAACTTGGACTAAAGCCATTGAAGTTCCAAAAAGTGCAAGTCACCGATGCACAAAAAAAGTTAGACTGGAAAGAGTCAAGGAGTTGCTTCGCTTGCACGAAAGTGTCCAGTTACCGAATTTGGTTTTCTCCGATGAGAAGCCATTCCAAATTGAGCAGTTTGTGAACAAACAAAATGATCGGGTTTACTTGCCAAAGAGGTCAGCTGAAAATTTACACCTTCGATTGGCCACCAGAACTCAAGCGCCGCCGATGGTAATGATGTGGGCCGCCGTAACGGCCGATGGGGTCGTATTCATCGACCATGGGGTCAAAATAAATGCCGAATATTATCGGGAAATGTCCTAAAGACAGTATTGAAGCCCTGGGCAGACAAACATTTCGGCTGCAGACCATGGACATTCCAACAGGACTCAGCACCATCGCACTCAGCACGCGTCAACCAAGAATGGCTTAAAAAGGAGGTTCCTCGCTTCATTTCTACCGCACAATGGCCACCAAGATCTCCGGATCTCAATCCGTTGAACTTTTGCGCCTGGGGCATTTTAGAGAGTAAGGTTCGCACTAAAAAATACCAAAGTATCGATCATCTCAAGACGGCGCTTCGCCGGGAATGGTCCAAAATACCGCAGAGCCACTTTCGTGCAGCGTGTAATGGCTTTGTCGGCCGTTTGAAGGCCATAATTCGTGCCAAAGGTGGCCAATTCGAACAAATCTAAACTGTTTCTAAAATTTTATGTTATTTCCGACAGTTTTTGCTTTTGAACAAAAATTAAAATTTAAAAAAAATTAAAAAAAAATATAGCGCTTTACTTTGTTGCATTACATATCAGCCACCCTGTAGTTCACCAGGTCACCAGCTTACAAATTCATCAGCTCACCTTAGTTTATCAGCTCACTTTTGTTCAATAGTTCACTTTAGTTCACTAAGTCACTTCAGTTTACTATCTCACTTTAGTTCATTAGCTCACCATCCACTAGTTCAACAGCTCACTTTAGTTCACCAGCAAATTTCTTTTCTCAGTTCAAATCGGCCGCTATATGATAGGAACATGAATGAAATGAGTTTAATATACAAATACGTTTATTTATCAAGAATCCATTTATGATGATATAAAAAGTGGCAACAGCACAAAAAACCTTACAAGAGAGAATGAAATGCATGCTTCAAGAAAAAGAACACGGTGAACTGCTGAACTTAAATGAACGAGTTGTGTGAACTAGTTCGTACCGTTCACATAAGTTACCCATTCAATTGAACTACACAACTCTACTGCAAGCCCCCTCCGTCTAATCCAATCGACCGCCAATCCTGTTGCCAGTTGGTAGACCGTGAAATATAAAGAAAACTCATTTTGTTGAGACATTCGTTGTCTAAATAATCAATAATATTCCCCCTACATTAAGTAAAACACACCCCAAATCTCTCTTATATACCACACAAATTGTATACTCGTACACATTTCTTTTCACAATTTCTTATTTAATTATATTCAGCTTTGAAAAGAAATTCGATTTTTACATTTAACGCTTAAAACTTTGGCGCCAACAAAACGCCTGTGTGTCAATCATCTCAATTTTTCCCCTTTCTTAATAAAAACTTGATAAAATATAATTAATGCTCTGCATCTTCTTGTGTCATCTACTTTATTGCTACTCGTGCTTGAAAGTTGAGGATAGTGCGTATGATTCATATTTCGTAAGTATAACATATACGCCGCCGTGTACTTGGGAATTCAAAGAATATTTACGTTGAAATTAATATTTAAATAAACCCATTATTATAACCAGCATGTGCACAAAATGTGTTTTATGTTTCTTAACAAGGTTATAGGTGAAAGTAAAAACAATTCCCATACGCAATTTTCTCGTCATGCAATGCTGTTATTTAAAGTTTAAATTTTGCAGTTCTATTTTCACATTTTGTTTATCTTTAGGCACTTATTTTCCTAAGCTCTTATAAATTTTCATATAATGTTATTTTTATTTTACGAAATCCCTTTCCATTTGGGATAGGAAAGTTTGATATATCGGAGGGATAACCTAAGACACTCGGACTGTTTAGCCGAAACCACTTAGGCCAGCTTTTATCTCATATCAATCATATCCATCCATCCGCCCCTCGCTCTGTCTATCTGCCTTGTTGGTGAACACTATAACTCTCAACAGGAGTAATCGATTGACTTAAAATGTTGTGCGTTGTAATATTTTCAAAGATAGTTAATATAATAGATAGGTAAAGCAGTAAACACGAAACAAATAGCATTTTGTACTAAAGAAATGTATAACACATTATCGCAATACCAGCAAACACAAATAAATACATTCCAATTTGTATAGTTGCTTATGGTCAAAATGAATAAAATTGAAAAGAATGTTCTTTATTTCTTAGAGAAAGGTAGCAAATGTGTATTCTAGAAAATTATAAAACAATAGTTAGGAAGGACTAAAGCTGGGCGGAGCCGACAATACGATCCCCACACCACCCAAGGGGAGCAGAATAAAAAAAATCTTGTCAACATTTATCAATGTTGTTTTCCTAATGATAATGATAAAGATCTGTCCAAATAATTTTATTTTATAGTGCTTAGATTCGGAATCGGGATATAAGTATATACAGAGGCTATAACTAAATCTGAACGATTTTCTTCAAATTTGGACACGTTCATTCTTTGATCAAAAACTACTATCTGCCATAAATATATTTTTGAAAAAACCGGATTTCATATTCGCCCTTAGATGCAAAATCGGTATATGGTTATAAAGGGTTTTCCAACAAGAGGTGTTATTTTGGTATTCAAAGAAAAATGCCATTTTTGGAGATAAATGATCGTATATTTATTTCATAATAAAGAGGAAGGTATGCTTTTTGAAAAATACACGGACTTGACGGTATAGGTTCGATTCTGCTATCAAAGGGTAGTATAACCCTATACTCGGTTTGGCGAAATTGGTGACCAATTTTTTTTGGGCCTCCAAAGTTTCTGAAAATCAGCGGGCCCTTCGAAAAAGGTGTCATCAGCTTTTGCCCAAAAACTAATTCAGACTTGGTGATAACGCTTAACTATATTTGGCAATAATGCAGCTAAGAATATGCTGAACTAAGTTTCTTAACATTTTATGCAAAAACTTTTTTTTTTTGAAGAAGTAAAGAAAAATAGTTTTTTTTTTACTTTTTTCAGCATAACATTTAGGGCCTCGCAATTTACACAAAATGTTTTTTTTGCGAAATTAAAACTGTGTACCAGTGTTGCCACAGCAAAAATTTTTTTCCGACCAAAATTTTCTCTAAAACCGACCAAAATCCGTTGTAGCCTACCAAATTTTTAAAATTAAAGTAGTTGGTAAAGTTTGGTGACAACATTTTCAGATGAACCTTGGAATGTTCGAAAAAGTTAACTAACATAAAAAAGATGCTAGTTACAGTAGAAAATAAAAAATATATTACAATATTTTGATGTCTTCAAAATACTGAAAAGTATTTTAAAACAAGTAAAAATGTGGCCCGTCTGAAACGTATATACCCAACATGGATAGCATTAAATGTTATAATAGGAAAAATATCTTGAATTTCTCGTTTAAATGATAGGAATATGGCTAAATCATAATATGTATATATCCTCATTCAGTAAAATCGTTGTTTTTTTGTATTTTAAGCCTAATTATCTTCGCCAAATATAGTCTTTTTCGTCCCAATGTGGCAAAAAATCAATTTATAAATTGGAAAAAAATGTGTATAAATAAAAAGAAGTTCTGCATTTAAGTTTTCAATCAATTTTAAAAAAAGAAATTTAAATTGTGCTTGCGCAACATTATTTTGACAACAATAAATGCTCTCAACACCAATACTACAATTATATAAACCCTAAGAACATTGCTCTGATATATCCCACTAATATTGATAAAAGTAAAATACGAACATATTCCCGACTTCGGATGGGCCATACTTTACACACCAACACTTGTCAATTGCTTTTGTTCCTAATTAATCTAATATTTACTGTAAGCTGAGCTGGTGAGATTTATCAACCAAAATTTCGGTTTAAATCCGATCTCGGAATACAGAACAGGAATGAAAGCAACAATTCTTTCCCCAAGGCCGATATTTTAGACAACTACAAACATCATTTGTCGAACCTGAAATAAATATTTTCAAACTAATTTTTATTACAATATATTCGTCTACAATTTCAATCGATACTGCTTCCCGCGATCAACAAAAATTTGGGATTCGCAATCGACATGTGAGAGTATTCCAAACGGCGAATGGCTTTTCCTTTCAGTAATTTTCTTTGATATTAAACTTCAAATTATTCTGTACTATAATACAAATTAAATATTCTAGAATAAATTCGACCAAAATGGGATTGGGCCGACCATCCGACCAAATATACAAATTTCAAATCCATCCGACCAAATTTGGTCGGAAATGACCAAAACGGCAACGCTGCTGTGTACCCTATATCACACTGTGGTCCAGGGTATTATGATTTTGTGCATTTGCAAAAGATCGTCATTTATACCATGGATTTTATACCGATAGACCTGGAATCACTTCCTAGGTCGATTATACCATGTTAGTCTGTCCGTCCCCCCTTAGATGTATTAAATGTATTCAAAGTACAGGTCGTATTTGTAGTCCGATCGCGATACAATTTGGCAGAGTGTTTTTTGTTGGCCCAAGGATAATCCCTATTGAAATTGGTGAAAATCAGACTAGATTTAGATGAAGGTACCATATATATTAACCTCCGATTTGGCACCTAAGCGCTAGAGAAATCGTATTTATACCCTACAACACACTATGGTACATGGTATTCTAACTTTGGGCATTTGTTTGTAACACCCAAAAGGGAAGAAATAGACCCATCGTTTATTGTACCGATCGATTTAGATTTAGCTATGTACGTCTGTCCGCCCTTCCCTATGTCCGTCCGTCCGTTTGTCTGTCTGCATGTATTTTTGTAATCAAAGTACATGTCGCAATTATGGTCCGATCTCAACGCAAATTTGCACATATTTTTCCTTTGGCCCTGTGGACGATCCATACTGAATTTGGTTGAAATCGGTTCAGATTTACATATATATCTATTATAAATAAGTATGTACTCGGAGGTACATATACGAGTATGCACTGTATAAGCAACATTTTTTAACCGATCTGTAATTTTTTAACGAATCTGTATATTTGGGGGAAATCGGTTCAGATTTAGATATAGTCCTCATATATAGGTAATTTCCAATTTGATATGTATGCGCTGTAGAAACCGTATTTTACATCCGATTAGTACTAAATTCGGCAGAAAGAGGTTTCTTATCACATGAATGAACACTGCCAAATTTGTGGAAAATCGGTTCAGATTTAGATATAGCCCCCATATATATGTTATACCTGATTTGACATATAAGAGCTGTAAAACTGTATTTTGTATTCTATCAGTACGAAAATCCGCAGAAAGAGAGTTCTTATTACACAAATGGACACTTCCAAGTTTGGAGAAAATCGGTTCCGATTTAGAAAGAATTTTCTTAATACTCCTTATTTTGGGAAAAGTCGGTTCAGATTTAGCTATAGCCATATAAATCGTGTATGTCCGTGCCTATTTAGTATTTAAGCGGTATTTTTCGTCCGATCTTAATATAATTTGTCGGAAATAAGGGTTTTGATCCAAGCTAATGAAAATCTGTTTAGATTATATATTGTCCCATTTATTTGTTCCTTCCGATTCTTGATATATGAAACCGAGCTGCGCATTTGAAGTTTATCGTTTCAATAAACTAGTTATTATTATCATAACCAAATTTGGCACAAAGGAATTCATTGGTTCAAGAATTAACCCTGTGAAATTTAAAAGAAATCGGTTAAGATTTAGATATGGCCCCCATATATAAGTTCCTTCCGATTTGGTACCAATATGTCAGAAAAGCTTTATTTTACATCCGATCGTTATAAAATTTACCATAGTTTGTTGAGACAGAAATAAAAAAGAAAATCTGTTCAGATTTAGATGTAGTCCCTATATATTTACCTCCGATTTGGCATCTAAGCGCTACAGAAATCGTATTTTACAACTGAGAATTAGAAAATTTGTGACAAAGAAATTCATTTGTCCATGACTGAACACTGTCAAATATATATAAATTCCTTCCGATTTGGTGTCAACTTATCAGAGAAGCTTTATTTTACATCCGATCATTAAAATTATTTTATACCGACCACTCTTGGTGAAAGTATTAATATTGACTCCAATAAATAACAGTCAAAATTTCGTTAATCTACGGTCAATAGTTTCTGGAATAATGCTACGCCCACTTCTGCCACACCCACTAATGCGATCCTGCCAAATTTTCTTGATGTTTTAGATAATAAATCTGCTATCGTGTGTTCCAAATTTCGATCATCTACGATCTACACATTCTGATATATTCGAATTTTACATAATGACAATTTATGTTTTTTATTGCAATTAATCGTTCCTAGTGGAAATGGGGAATATCGGTCCATATCTTGATATTGCTCCCATATAAAGGTCCCATCCGATAAGACTTTTTGGCGTTCTAGCGGACACATTTTTTAACCCATCGTGCGGAAATCTTTTGTACTTCATATTAAATTAAATCGTCTCTGGTGAAAGTGGTGTCTTGAAGGTCCATGTCTTGATAAGTGAAAGGTCCATGTCTTGAAAAGTGTAAGCCCCTCATGAGTGTAAATTTTTTTAAGATATGTGCATAGAAATTAAGAACGTACTATATTTTTCGACCGAGTGGAAAAATTCGACCGAAAGTGTGAAAATTGCTACAACATAACAAGCCACTTCTTTATGATTTTTTATACCCTACACCACACTGTGGTACAGGGTATTATAAGTTTGTTTCATGGCAGATGTTTGTAACACCTGAAAATAACACAGCTAGACCCACCTTAAAGTATACCGATCGACTCAGAATCACTAGCTGAGTCGATTTAAGCATGTCTGTCCGTCCGTCCGTCCGTCTGTCCATGTAAAGTTGTTCGTCGACTATAGGTCGCAATTGAATTTGGTTGAAATCGGTTCAGATTTAGATATAGCTCCCATATATATCTTTCGTCCGATTTGGCCCTTTAGTCCTATAGAAGCTGTATTTTACATCCAATCGTTTTGAAATTTAGAATGATAGAGTTTCTTGATCCATGAACCAACATTGCCGAATTTGAAGAAAATCGGGTAAGATTTAGCTATAGCTCTCATATATATGTATCGTCCGATTTGGCCCTTTAGTCCTATAGAAGCTGTATTTTACATCCAATCATTTTGAAATTTATAATGGTAGAGTTTTTTGATACATGAACCAACACTACCGAATTTGAAGAAAATCGGTTAAGATTTAGCTATAGCTCCCATACATATGTTTCGTCCGATTTGCCCATTTAGTCCTACAAAAGCTGTATTTTACATCCAATCGTTTTGAAATTTAGTATGGTAGAGTTTCTTGATCCATGAACCGCCATTGCCGAATTTGAAGAAAATCGGTTAAGATTTAGCTATAGCTCCCATATATATGTTTCGTCCGATTTGGCCCTTTAGTTCTATAGAAGCTGTATTTTACATCCAATCGTTTTGAAACTTAGAATGGTAGAGTTTCTAGATCCATGAACCAACATTGCCGAATTTGAAGAAAATCGGTTAAGATTTAACTATAGCTCCCATATATATGTTTCGTCCGATTTTGCTCTTTAGTCCTGTAGAAACTGTATTTTTCATCCAATCATTTTGAAATTTAGAATGGTAGAGTTTCTTGATCCATGAACCAACACTACCGAATTTGAAGAAAATCGGTTAAGATTTAGCTATAGCTCCCATATATATGTTTCGTCCGATTTGGCCCTTTAGTTCTATAGAAGCTATATTTTACATCCAATCGTTTTGAAATTTAGAATGGTAGAGTTTCTTGATCCATGAACCAACATTGCCGAATTTGAAGAAAATCTGTAAAGTTTTAGCCATAGCTCCCATATATATGTTTCATTCGATTTGGCTCTTTAGATCCAATCGTTTTTATACCCTACACCACACTGTGGTACAGGGTATTATTTAAGTATAAAATGTCCCAAAAGTAAATTTATGTAAACAATTTATACATGAATTACAAAATTTATATATCAGAGTTATTCAATATTACGAGAGTGGTGTAGCGTATTATATAGTCGGCCCCGCCCGACATTAGCCTTTTCTTACTTGTTTTAAAAAAATTTTTCTAGTAAAATATTTGTATTCAAAATAGTTCGAGAATTTTGGGAGAAATACTTCTTGAAGTGTCTCCTAAATATTGTTACTAGCTGGACCCGGTCCACTTCGTTGCCCCAGATTTCCGATCCCGTCTATTTTTGGACTAAAAACTCAGGAATCTCTCTAACAAATTTCTCATGATATATCAATTTCAAAACATGGCTCATGTTGGCGGGGTTACTACCATTGGTCCAATCCCTCCTATTTTGTTACCAATCACGTAGCCTGTCACCAGATAAATATACACAAAATTACAGAAATCTCGCTAACAAATTGTGCTAGATTTCTCAATTTCAAAATTTTACCTATATGGGCGGGGCTAAGCCCATTGGTGCGAACTCCCCCATTTTCCGATCCCGTCCAGTCTTGGACAAATGACATGAACTGCCACCAGATACATATACACAAAATTACAGCACTCTCGCTAACAGATTGTGCAAAACACGTCAATTAAACAAATTGGCTTATACGGGCTGGGCTACGCCCACTGGTCCTATTCCGCCAATTTTTGGGTCATCACTTTGTTCGCACTTTAGGCATAATGCACTTTTTAGATATTTAGAATTTAGATAGCGATTCCGTTCGCGGGCACAAAAAGAACTTACTTTTTATTACATACACATAAAATGAGCTTAATTGAAAACAATTTTGATATTCTGCTCTGAAAAATAACGGCAAATAAATGTAAACGCATTGCAAGAAAATAGTAAAACGAAGGCAAAAATAAAATAAACTCAAACCAAACATTACATCACGTCACCACGCATAGCGTACGACAAAAAAAAACAAAAACAAAATACATTGCCATTCTCTGTTGCTATCCATAGCACACACACGCTCGGCCATATGTAGGCAAAACAAAAACAAATCACATTGCTATTCTCAGCAAAGAGTAAAATTTTGGAACACTCGCATCGTGTCGATGTGCCGCACACTGCTTTATTTTTCACTACAACAACTACCACAACTACAATTTTTATACGCTATGAGTCGTACATGTCCGTTTGTGCTTGCAGGTGAATTTTACTTAGGATTTTGAAAGCCATGAATCTCCTTTTCTAATAAACTTTTTAATAATTTTTTTGGCCTAAAACCTTCACCAGGTCGAGAGCTTTTTATTATAAAAAATGTCATGAAAATCTGCCGGGCCTTTCTCAAGATTGTTCCGAACATAAAAAAGGCACTTCAAAATATAATATTAGTTTAGATTTGACATGGAACATCTATTCTGAAGCTTTGTACTTCTACTAAAATTTTGTCTGAAGTTACTAACCTCTTGGTTTACCCCGCAAACTTTTTTGGCTAAATATCATGAAAACGCTATGTCACAAGAAAAAAAATACTAATGCCATTCGAATTAGCGGGTCGAAATTAGGCGGTGTAAGTTGTATTCATCGGGGATACATTTGGAGCACACACATTGTTATCTTTGCCGTTAATTGGTCAGAATTTGGGTTATTTATAGTAATTACAAAGGATTACATATCCCTGGAATACATAAGGATAAGTCCAAGGTTGAAGCCCTTCTATTGCTATCGGATGGTATATTAGTGTAATATTGATATTGTATAATCCTAATTTTTCGAGAATGATGTTGCCCCTACAATTGGCTCTCATGCAGCCCAGCTGCTGGTGTCTACAATGGAATTCAGCACATACTTTGTACCTTATCACTCGTGGTTGATCTAAGTAGATCAACTCGGAATAATAATTTTCCAATAATGTCGGTTCCTATTAAACCACCCGGAACCACGCTATACTAGAAAAAATGTACGAGTACTTATTCCAACATTTTCTACAATATTTGAGTTAACAAAAGTCTTCTTCGCTCTAGTATCGGGACCGTCAAAAAGAGCGCTACAAAAGTTTTTTTAAATAAAACAAAAACGGTTTTGGATATCAATGAAATTCTTTATTCCTGTGAAAGTACGTTCGATGCCATTATGTATGGAACTCGATTTCTTTTGCATGGCCACCACGGGCACGCTTGCAGAAGTCCAGACACTGAACCCAATTTTCGACGGTTTTCAAGCATAAATCGGCCGATACTGCTGCAATTTCACTTTCGATATTCGTACGAAGTTCAGCAATCATCGCTGGCTTGTTGGCATAGACCATAGACTTGACGTAGCCCCAAGGGAAATAGTCTAACGGCGTCAAATCGCACGACCGAGGCGGCCAATCGACTGGACCATTTCGTGAGATAACACGTTCTCCAAACTTGGTTTCCAATAAATTGATTGTGGCATTCGCTGTGTGGCTTGTGGCGCCGTCCTGTTGGAACCACATGTCTTCCAAGTCCATATCATCCAATTGGGGCCACAAATATTCGGTTATCACTGAACGGTAGCGATTCCCATTCACAGTAACGTGCCGGTCTTGATCATCACGGAAGAAGTACGGCCCAATGACGCCGCCGACCCATAAACTGCACCAAACCGTAATTTTTTCGGGATGCAATGATGACTCATGGAGTACGTGTGGATTGCTGTCTGACCAATAACGCATATTTTGTTTATTGACGAAGCCATTCAGCCAGAAATGAGCCTCATCGCTGAAGATGATTTTTCGATTTTTCGCGCTCTTAACGTTGAGGCCACTGACTCCGAATTTCGGTAGAAACTTTTAAAGTTCGACTCGTTGTTGGTTCGTATATCTTCCCATCATGAAATGGCAAACCTTAATGAAGAGAAATGTCAAAAGAGCGGCAAAAAATATGGCGTCGTTTGCTGTCCCTGTCGGTCTACTTTTGTAGCGTCCCTGTTGAAAAACCCTTTACTTTCTCTATCATTACGATAGACATACGAGTATACACTAAACAACCATGAATATCTTTTAACAACAGAAAATTAAACAATTCATAACTTTTGTTGCGAATGCCTCTAACATTCAAAGTAAATTGGTATCAATACCTTCAATCTATGTCCTGTGGATAAGAAAATATGACAATTTAAAAAAAATATTTTTTGGAACAAAACCCCTGAGATAAATAAATGCTGACCACAAATTGGGGTTTTATTTGCCGAATTGGAATTACTCTATAAATCATATTTTGATTGTATGGAAGATAAAATATGTCAATTAAGTATGATTTTAACAGTCACCAATTTCAATTTACAACTTATTTTTGTTTTCTTCCAATATTCCCATTTGTAACCAGCCACAATAACAAATGCCAAATCATCCTTAAAATCATGACAAAAAAATCGATATAGTTTAAATTAATTGTGATAAGGGTCTACTCGGATCAGACTATGAAAATGCTGTTTATTACGTTGTCGTGCTTTTTGTTTTGTAGTCCTTTGTCACGCACTTAATAGGAATATCGATATAATGAATAATGCAGTCTTTCTTTAATCTTTGTTTGTTTTTACCAATGACTCACATGTCTGAAAAGTTTCATTTAATCCTTAAGTTGTGTGTATTCCAGAAAAAAACCGGCATTCACACGAATACACAGCAAGACACACGTGTCGGTGTTTCGGAGATAAGATATTTAAATTCAATGGTTTTTTTATGTTAACAAAACATGATGTATACAATTGATTTTAAAAAATACTTTAAATTTGTACTGTTTAAGACTCTAATCATACATTTTTTGTTGAAGATTTAGGAAAAAGATTTGTGGATTTAATAATATTAATTTTTCGAGGTGATACAAACGGAGTGACAAAACAAGGAAGAACAATTCATTCGGCATACAAGGCATACTCTCCATTTTTGAATAATATAACATGGTAAATCGGATGGGAGATGCCAGAAAGTAGACAAAACAATTGTCATTCTTTGTCAGCCTATAGCCATTAGAAATATCAACAAATTTGGATGATTGCTTCAGAACACAACATTCCCATATGTTCTGTTCGAATGAATCCGTCAATTTGTGTTGGGGTACCAGAAGTGGCTTGACGAATACGCTTATTTTGCGCTGAAGAGTAGATACTTCAAAAATATTCCATTGAACGGAATTCCAAGTGTTTATGTGTACTGGTATTAACGTTGTGAGCCTTTAAATTTTGGTATGATTTTGCCATTTTGTGTGGGGGTGACCAAAAGAGGCGGAGCCACTTCTCCCATTTTCTCAAGGTGATAGCGATAAATAAACTATTACTTTTTGTGGAATTGCGGAAGATTCCGAAGAGTAGTATAGAAGTTTTTAAAGAATCAAGATATCACTAAATTATAACCCTTTGTGAGGGTAGTTTACAACTATTGTCCATATTCGAACTTAATCTAGATAGCAAACTAGTAAGGAAAGGCAGAAAGTCGGGCGGGGCCGACTATATAATACCCTACACCTCCCTAGCAATGCGATAAGGGTCATTGCGATAATAATTTGGAATAATTTGTAAATGGGTAGGAACATATTATCTAATTCTGAACCGATAATCGCTAAATTAGGCAAAATTCGATCCTAAATTGAGACATAAAGTACAACTTCTATAGCGCTTTGATACCAAATCAGGAGGAACATATATATGGAGGTTATATATAAAACTGAACCGATTTTCCCTGAATACTCATTCATGTAAAAAGACCTCGTTCTGTCGAATTTCGTACTGATCGGATATAAAATACACTATCTACAGCGCTTGCATGTCAAATCGGGGGTAACATATATATGTATGTGGGCTATATCTAAATCCGAACCGATTTTCTCCGAATTTGGCAGTATTCCTTCGAGAAATAAGAAACCTCTTTCTGCCGAATTTCGGATATAAAATACGGTTTCTATAGCGCTAACATATCAAATCGGGTGAAACATATATATGGGGACTATATCTAAATCTGAACCGCTTTTCCCCGAATTTAGCAGTGTTTATTCATGTAATAAGGGAACTCTCTCTGCCAAATTTCGTACTGATCTGATATAAAATACAGTTTCTACAGCGCTTACATATCAAATCGGGTAAAATATATATATGGGGGCTATATCTAAATCTGAACGGATTTTCTCCGAATTTGGTAGTGTTCATTCATGTAACAAGAAAACTCTCTCTGCCGAATTTCGTACTGATCTGATATAAAATACAGTTTCTACAGAGCTTACATGTCAAATCGGGGGTAACATATATATGGGGGCTATATCTAAATCTGAACCGATTTTGACCAATTTCAATAGGGATAATTAGGGAACTCTCTCTGCCAAATTTCGTACTGATCTGATATAAAATACAGTTTCTACAGCGCTTACATGTCAAATCGGGGGTAACATATATATGGGGGCTATATCTAAATCTAAACCGATTTTGACCAATTTCAATAGGGATCGTCCTTGGGCCAAAAAAGTGCACTGTGCTAAATTTCATCACAATCGGACCATAAATACGACCTGCACTTTGATTACAAAAATACATGGACAGACAGACGGACAGACGGACAGACAGACAGACGGACATGGCTAAATCGACTCAACAATTCATTCTATGACGATCAGTATAATAAACTATGGTTCTATTTCTTCTCTTTTTGGACGTTACAAACAAATGCACAAAGTCATAATACCCTGTACCACAGTGTGGTGTAGGGTATAAAAACACATGCTAATTTGAAGTCAGTCGGTTACTCCTTTGGAAAGTAAACATTGCTTAAATGACTTAAAACGGCCCAGATTTCCGCTAAATATTATTGAGGTCTTAGGTCATCCCTTCGATGTGTTACACTTTTGACCCATAGCAAATAATATCGCTCATTTAGAAAAGTGTGATCTAAATGAAAAAAAAAAACTATTAGCAGAATGGGATAACATATATTATTGTCTCCCTCAGGAATCAGACCAATAATGGATCAGCTTGTATATGTTTAAATGTAGGACCTAAAACAAATTATTTTGTGTTGTGACTTTATTTTTCTAAATGAGCGATATATACCCTCATTCACAATTGTTAGGGTATAAAAACATTATTTTTTGAAATTCTGTTATTTCTACAAAATTGTTATAATTTCAACATTTAACCATAGATTTTGTATACCCTATACCTCACTGTGGTACAGGGTATTATTTTGTATACCCTATACTGTGGTACAGGGTATTATATTTCGTGCATTTGTTTGTAACACCCAAAAGAAGTACATAGAAATAGGCCCATCGTTTATTAAAGGGATCGACTTAGAATAACTTTCAGTGTTGATTTAGGTATATCCGTCTGTCTGCTCAGATTTAGATATAGCCCCAATAAAAAGGGTGCCCCAAGAAGAGCGCAATTTTTTAATTTTAAATAAAACACAGATATTTAAGAAAAAATCGTGAAACTTTATTATATCGTAAAGTAGACAGAATGAGGTTATGTATGGAACAATATATCGTGCAGATGGCCGCCGCGGCTTTGCTGGCATGCACGCGATCTTTTAATGAAATTTTCAATGACCGTTTTGCATGAATGCTGCGGTATTTCATTAATGCAGCGTCCAATTTCGTCTTTTAAGGCTTGAGTCGTCGTCGGCTTATTCGCGTAAACCATCGACTTCAAAAAACCCCAAAGAAAAAAATCTAATGGTGTTAAATCGCACGATCTAGGCGGCCAATTCTGATCTCCAAAACGCGAAATAACACGACCGGGAAATGACTGATGCAGCAATTGAATTGTTTCTCTGGCTGTATGACATGTGGCGCCGTCTTGTTGGAACCACATGCCCTCCACATTCATTTCTTCAATTCTAGGCAAGAAAAAAATGGTTATCATTTCACGATACCGAACACCATTGACTGTTTGCGCTTGACCTGCCTCATTTTCATAAAAAAAGGTCCAATGATTCCTCCAGCCCAAAAACCACACCACACAGTGACACAGTGGCGCGTTGTTGTCTTTACATCACTAACAGACCCAGTTTCGGCACATTTATCCATTAATCTCTTTACAGTTGACTCTTTTGGAGCATTATTGTGACCCCAAATTGATCGCAATTTGCGAACTGTAGCCGCAAAACTTTCACCATTTTGGTAAAACAATTTCACAATGAGAATGCGTTGTTCATTCGTGTAGCGCTCCATTTTTACTAACCTCGTACCTTCTACTAACAAACAATAACAATTATTCAAATGTCAAATAATGACACTTCGAATGTTGCGAGATTAAAAAATTGCGCTCTTCTTGGGACACCCTTTATAAGTTACCAAAGATTTGACATGTTATTGCCGTAAAAAATTTATTTTATATCAGATCAGTACGAAATTCGGCGAAAAGAGGTTTTTTATTACGCGAATTAACACTGCCGAATTTGTGGGAAATCGGTTCAGGTTTAGGTATAGCCCCCATAATATATAATTATATAATTTTACCCATTATCATGCACATTAGTTATGGGCCTTGTTAGACCAAATTTTGATATAGCCTAAAATCACACAAATTGGTGTCTTTTCACCGATTTTGACGAAATTTTTCAGATATACGAGTACACTTTTCTGCAGAACAATCATTTAAAAAAAATGACTTATGGCCGTATGAAAATTTTGGATTTTATTTTTTAAGAAGTAAGAGAGTCCAGTCGGGTAAACCGACTTATAAATCAAATCACCTTCAGTCACAAAATATATTTATAATTAAAATATTTAATTTAAATTTATTTATTTCTTGTTTTAATTAAATATTTATCAATTTAGATTGCATTTAATGACTTTAAAGTATGCGCTGGTATTAAAGTTATAAGCTGTTAACTTTTAGAGCAAAATGGTTCATTTTTGTGGGAGATACCAAAAGGGGCGTACCAATAACGCCCACTTTTCACTGGAATCGAGGTACTATACATGCATTTAATTGTACACATTTTTAAGTATTTGTATCAACCGATATTTTAAAGCTATAAGCAGCTAACTTTTGGTGCAAAGTGTTTCATTTGTGTGGGAGGTTCCAAAAGTCGTGCCAATAAAGCCCACTTTTCACCGGACAATAGGTACTTTAGCAGCATTACACTGTACAAAATTCCAAGTATTTGTATGTACTGGTATTAAAGTTATACGCAGTTAACTTCGGATTAAAAGTAGTTCATTTTTGTGGGAGGTACCAAAAGAGGCAATATGGCCCATCTTGGAACTTAGCCTGATATAGAAACAAATATTATTACTTACCAAATGTGAAGCCAATCCGTTACTCCTTTCGAGAGTTATCGTGCGATCCAAGCAGACAGATAGGCAGACATATGGGCGGACATTGCTCAGATGATTTAAAATGTCCCAAAACGGGTTTCCGTCGGGCGTCTTAGGTCGCTCCTTGGATGTGTTACACTGTGCCCGTAGCCAGTCTTGCCAGACGAATTTGGCCAAAAATCGTCAAAATGGGGCCACAAAATCGTCAAAATAAATTTTTTCAAATCGTCAAAAAATCATCAACACAAAAATCTACCAATTACATGTAGCTATTGAGTTTTTTTTTTTTGGCAAATAGCATGTTTCAGAGGCAGATATGTATTATTAGGTACTCCCAAATAATTTTTGCAGTTCCTGAACATTATTGGGACGAACAATGTTTATCGTAGATCCATGGTTTTATGTAGCCCCCATACAAAGATCGCGCTAGATTCGACTTCTTGACACTTTAGAAACCACACAAAATTCTGCAATTTGTATTTTATTATATCCAGAACCATTCCAAGGAGCAAGTGATCTCAATATGGACCCTATTTTGACATAGTCCCATACAAAGGGCCCATCCGATTTGACTTACTGGCCCCAATGAGAAAACAAATTCCTACCAATTGGGCTGAAAAAATGATAATTACGAACAATTACCTCCTAGGCTCTTGTTTTGACATAGCCATTACATTACTTAAAAATGTTCACTGCATTTGCCTCTACCGATTTTGCAACTTAACAAAATTACAAAGATTTAAAGTTTCATAAATTTTACTTATTTTTTATATTTTAAAAAAATCGTCATTTTGAGGCTAAAATCGTCAAATCGTCATGTTTTAATTTTTGAGTCCCAAAATCGTTAAAATGACGATAAATCATCATTTCTGGCAACACTGCCCGTAGCAAATGATATACAACCTCCTCTCTAAGGTGAGGGGGTAAAAAATCTCTAACATTGGACTCAGAAGAAACATTTTTTTGTTTTTTAAATAAACAACTAACAGATCGTGCGATCAAAAAAAAATTACGATATTTAAAAAAAATGAAAACAAAAAAAAAATTTGCAAAAATTAAAATTTAATTTTAAGAAAAAATACACTATTTTTTTGCATTGTGGATTATATTGTCAAAAGAAAGTTTCATGATGGGGACTCTTCATCTTCTTGAGATAAAAAAATGAATATGAATGAGACATTTGAACTTTTTTTCGATTTCTGAATAATTGCATACAAAGTAATCACACAAATTTGGAATCTTTTCTCCAATTTTGATGAAATTTTCGACGTATGTACTTTAAAGTATGTAATACAAGAATGATTAATTTAAAAAAAAAATATCTATAAAATTAGGAAAGCTGACTAGAAACGAAACAAAACTGTGTACTCAGTTTTCTATTTTCTGGTCGAGTACGTGGTTAGAAGGACATTATAATTTTTAAGGATATAATTATTAAAATTATTTTGTAATTTATCCGAAAGCCCTAATAACATGATATGGGTGTCAACTGAAAGGGAACATTATGGGCTATCTAAATACTATTTTTGTTTTTAGAAAATGGAACTAAAAAGTTGCAAAAATGGCCTTGCAAATTTTAGTCTTTCATTATCCCCTAAGATCCATGGTAGAAAAATTCGAAAAAAAAATATATTTTGCGGATCTTACTGTTCTGCAATTCATATCCAAATTTTAGTATCTTACGTTGACTAGCTTGTTTTTTACAACTATTTTAATTTTACATTGATGTTTTTTTGTCATATTCATAATTACAGAAATCTAAATGTGGTATAAACATTCAACACAATTGCTTATATTATTTTATAGAAGATCAACATTTGAATTAAAATAGGTCTAAAAACAAACTAATCAACGTAGAATGCTAAAAATGGGATATGAATAACTGAGCAATAAGATCCGCAAAATATATTTTTTTCAAAATTGTCTACCGACAAAAATTTGCAAGTCCTTTTTCCAGCTTTTTAGTTGCACTTGCTAAAAACAAAAATATCGTTTAGATAGCCCAAAATGTGTCCATTCATTTGACTTAATAGGACTTTCACAAAAATTATTGTCGGATAAAAGGACTTAAGAATCCCCTCACCTTCAGTCCCCAAAAATATTAGTAAATTAATGAATTTGTTTGTTAATTAAATTAGTATCAATTTAAGTTGCGTTTAGTAATTTTGAAGTATGTACTGGTATTAAAGAAAAAAGCTGTTAACTTTTGGTGCAAAATGGTTTATTTGTGTGGGAGGTACTAAAAGGGGCGTGCCAGTAACGCCCACTTTTCTCTGAACTTTAGGTACTATAAAGGCATTACACTGTACAAAATGTGAAGTATTCTTATGCACTGGTATTAAAGACATAAGCTGTTAACTTTTGGTACAAAATGATCCATCTGTGTGGTAGGTACCAAAAGGAGCATGGCAACTTCGACCATTTTTCCCAAGGTTAAGCGACTGATAAGTAATACTATGTGTGGAATTTCAGAAGATTCGAGTAAGTAGTATAGAAGTTATTAAGGGGGTTAACGTTAATTCGTGCAAAAAAGGTACATTTTAATGATTTTTTGTGACGAAACGAATGTACAAATGGAACATTAAAGTATAACTTTCAAAGTTTATTGTGTAAAATGTTCATGAAAAAATATGCAACGACAGCGTTTATGCGGAAGCGTCTCGAAACAATGTTGAATTGCGGCGCCCCTCATATCTGAATTTAAAAAAAAAAAACTAATTTATTTAGTTAAATAGTCGTTGTAGCCAGGTGTATATAGGCTGTCAATTTTTTTCGAAAAATGTTCAAAATTTATCCGTAATATGTATAATAATTTTTTTTTTACCCTACACCACACTGTGGTACAGGGTATTATAAGTTTGTTTCACGGCAGATGTTTGCAACACCTTAAAATAACCAGCTAGACCCACCTTAAAGTATACCGATCGACTCAGAATCACTAGCTGAGTCGATTTAACGATGTCTGTCCGTCCGTCCGTCCGTCCGTCTGTCCATGTAAAGTTGTTCGTCGACTACAGGTCGCAATTTCACTCCGATCGTTCTGAAATTTTGCAGTTTAGAGTATTTCGCGGCTGTTAAGGTCGCTATTGAATTTGGTTGAAATCGGTTCAGATTTAGATATAGCTCCCATATATATCTTTCGTCCGATTTGGCCCTTTAGTCCTATAGAAGCTGTATTTTACATCCGATCGTTTTGAAATTTAGAATGGTAGAGTTTCTTGATCCATGAACCAACATTGCTGAATTTGAAGAAAATCGGTTAAGATTTAGCTATAGCTCCCATATATATCTTTCGTCCGATTTGGCCCTTTAGTCCTATAGAAGCTGTATTTTACATCCGATCGTTTTGAAATTTAGAATGGTAGAGTTTCTTGATCAATGAACAAACATTGCCGAACTTGGAGAAAATCGGTTCAGATTTAGATATAGCTCCCATATATATCTTTCGTCCGATTTGGTCCTTTAGTCCTATAGAAGCTGTATTTTACATCCGATCGTTTTGAAATTTAGAATGGTAGAGTTTCTTGATCCATGAACCAACATAGCCGAATTCGAAGAAAATCGGTTAAGATTTAGCTATAGCTCCCATATATATGTTTCGTCCGATTTGGCCCTTTAGTCCTATAGAAGCTGTATTTTACATCCGATCGTTTTGAAATTTAGAATGATAGAGTTTCTTGATTCATGAACCAACATTGCCGAATTTGAAGAAAATCGGTTAAGATTTATCTATAGCTCCCATATATATGTTTCGTCCGATTTGGCCCTTTAGTCCTATAAAAGCTGTATTTTACATCCAATCGTGTTGAAATTTAGAATGGTAGAGTTTCTTGATCCATGAACCAACACTACCGAATTTGAAGAAAATCGGTTAAGATTTAGCTATAGCTCCCATATATATGTTTCATCCGATTTGGCTCTTTAGATCCAATCGTTTTTATACCCTACACCACACTGTGGTACAGGGTATTATTTAAGTATAAAATGTCCTAAAAGTAAATTTATGTAAACAATTTATACATGAATTACAAAATTTATATATCAGAGTTATTCAATACTACGAGAGTGGTGTAGGGTATTATATAGTCGGCACCGCCCGACTTTAGCCTTTCCTTACTGGTTTCAATATAAAATAGAACAAGTTAAATTTTTAGAGAGATAAAGCGTTGTGTTGTGAATTTATAAGTTACCACTATAAAATGCATAAAGCATATTTTCTATGAATATGAAATGATTTCAATGGTTGAAAGAAAATGCATCATTGATAAGAGTAACATTATACTTATAATAAATTTTCCAAACATATTTTATGAACTGTATTTTAATTCATGTATATAAGGTATACGAGTATGCTTGTATTTAGTACAGACATTTTAAATTTGAATACAATAATGTTTTAAATTTTATGACATTTTACTGCAAATAAGCACGCGACATACTTAGATTTAGGCCAAACGTGCTTGTTTTAAGACCAAACATAATAAGATTTATTACGAAATGTACTTGATTTTATAAAATGCATCCTCAAAACAGCTGCTTTTTATGTCTTTAAATTAGCTATAAAACATTCTTATTTTTATAGCGATTGTCTTGGGCTCGCAATCATAAACTTAACTAAAAATTCTTTTATTTTCCGCACGCTTTTTTTAGTGTAATGAATAATCATTGAATATGACATAGGAAGTAGCATTTTACCTTAGCACATTTGTCGCCAAAGATGCGTTGTGGTGGCAACAATTTTAATTTGACTTTTTTTCAATAATAAGAGTATTATAATGCTAATTAATTTTCTTACGTTTTTCTTGTATCACGTTCATTATTGTTTCACTAAGAAGGTACGTATGATTCCTTATTTCCTTGGCGGGTTGTGGTCCGTTGCGGAAGGTTGGGCTGGATTGCTCTGAGTTGGGGTAATTGAACACGTTTTTAATTTAAAACTCATACAAAACATATCACCCCTATCAACACATAAAAGCCTGGCATGGAATATATTACAGGTGAAAGTAACAATAATTCCCTCTTTCAATTCCCCTACCGTGAGATGATGACATTTTCTAATTAACTACAATCATTTGAGAAATAAATGTTAGTGATTTGAAAATTTGTATGTCTTCAGTTTACAAGAGGTGTGTAGTTTTATGTTAAGTGTGGTAGACTGTATGTCAAGCTCACTTAGACTATGTAATTCATTGGGTTACCACAGGGACGTAAATATTTTAATCGTGGTAAAATTCTATGACGATTTAACCATGTCCGTCTGCTGTAGTCACGTTACAATCTTCAATAATTGAGCTGCGGGATTAAATTGGGCTATACTGGTTCACTCTTTTATATAGACGCCATATATAGCTTCTCTCCGATTTGAAATGCTAATACCATAGAGAACACAAATTTCATTTGATCGAACTGAAAAATAGTAATATAAGTATATTTATATTTATAGATCCTAGATTATAATATTTAAATTTGATAATATGATTTTACTTGTACCCGAAACCGTTCACAACTTAACTCCACTTTTACTTGTATTGATGATTGAGAAATCCCATCTAAAAAGCCATTTCAGTAAAATGGATCCATAAATATTTACCTTTATAATTATATATATATATTAAGAAAACCATTGGGTTGCCATTTGGGGTTCTAATGGTTTAGTGAAGCGACCCACACAGCCTCTCCTATTCAAATGTCAACTTCACCTGCACGTGATGTACCCCGCCGATAACTAACGAGGCTCTGACGACCGGCCTTGGGCGGTATAACCCTACCCGATTTGTAAAGGAAATGTTCATCTCAACTAGCCTTCCTGGAGGCGCTCTGGCAGCCCCAGATCCAGGATCGGATGCGGCAGCCTAATCAGCTACTCATCTTAAACCAATTGATTACTGAAACCGAAATGAATGAGAACCAATCGATTAACTTGTTGACGACCTTCAGCTTTAAACAACGGACACGATTCGGAACTTGGAATGTACGATCGCTCTTGGAACCGGCCAAATTGGCCCATCTCGGCAACTTACAATCTGCTTTTTATGGGTCTGAGTGAAACCAGATGGCCAGACGCTGCTGAATTCAAAACAACGAATGGATACACCCTTATTTACTCAGGCAAACCGCCAAGCCAGCCCCGATCAAGTGGGATTGCATTTCTTCACTCTAAAGATGCCCGGAATGCTCTTATTGATTGGAAAACGCACTCAGAATTATAACGGCTAGATTTAGAACGAAAGCCAGAAACATGACGTGTGTGCAATGTTACGCACCAACCGAAACATCAGATCCGGCAATGAAGGACGACTTTTACAGCAGTCTATCAACTGTGATGTCCGGTATAAATCGTGGAGATATTGTGCTAGTAATGGGCGACTTCAACGCGCAATTAGGCCCAAACAACACCAACATGGATAGCACCATGGGCAACCATGCACTATCCATTCGCCGAAAATGGCGAATTATTCACGGAGATGTGTACATCCAACAATCTCGTGGTAGGAGGAACACTTTCCCTCACAAAACAATTCACAATGTCACGTGGGTATCTCCCGACCACAGAACTCAAAATCAAATTGATCATATCGCCATCAGCGAAACCTGGCGTAACTGTTTGTTAGATGTCCCGAATAAAAGAGGCGCCGATTGCAATAGTGATCACCATCTAATTATTGGCACAATTAGGTAGTATCGGATACAGAAACCCCGAACGCAAGGAATGGATCTCAGATGATACATGGGACCTTATATCAACAAGGAAGAAATGCAAAGCGGACCTGAACAAGTCAAAAACTCGCAGCGAGATAAAGCGTGCGCAGGACGTATACAGCCGCATGGACAAAGATGTTAAGCGAAGCGCCAGGCAGGACAAACGGCGATGGGTCGAAGGACTTGCTAAAAAAGCCCATTCAGCCTCAGAGTCCCACAGAAGCCGCGATCTGTATAAGATCACAAAGCAGTTAGGCAGGAGAAGATTTGCATCATCCAAACCTCTAAAAGACAGCAACGGAGCATTAATAGCGTCAAAAAGTGGGCAACTAGAAGTGTGGACGGATCACTACACGAACATGTTAAATCCCATTTCAACACAAAGCGCACCAATATGCCAGTGCCTCCAACACATTGAAAGGCAGAACATAGCTACCGAAAACCTCACTCTATTCGAAATGGAAAATGCGATTAAAAGCCTCAAGAACAACAAAGCTCCTGGAATCGACAACATATCGCCTGAGCTCCTTAAAGCAGATCATACCGTAAGTGCTCAACTCATACGGCCGATCATAGATGAATTTTGGGACACTGGTGATCTTAGCGACGAACTGAGAGAAGGACTCATAATCAAGATTCCAAAAAAAGGAGACCTGACTGAGTGCAAGAACTGGAGAGGCATCACTCTCCTTAGCATGATGAATAAGGTGATTGCGAACATATTAAACAAGCTACTGGCAGCTGCTCTCGCAAACGACATTCGTAATGAACAAGCTTGCTTTCGTCCTCACAAATCAGGAATTGACCACATCAATAGTCTACGCATAATCACAGAACAATCAGTGGAATGGAGATCACCATTATATCTGGTATTCGTAGACTATGAAAAGGCGTTCGACACTCTAAACCATTGTGCCATATGGAATGCACTTCGCTGCAAGGGAATACCAAGACAACTGAAATCTCATATTGTCTCCCTGTACAAGAATGCAACCTGCCGCATTGTACACGAAGATATAACAGGCGATCCCATTAATATTAACGTTGGAGTTCGCCAAGGATGTCCACTATCGCCCTTACTTTTCAACGTGGTCATTGACACCATCATGGCAAAAAAAACATCAACGGCAAGAGGTATAATAAGGGGTTTAAACGGCCGTCTCGAAGATCTGGACTACGCGGACGACATTTGCTTGCTGGCGCACAAATTCGATGACATGCAGTCGAAATTGACAGAACCAAAGCCGCACTTTATGGTCTTAAGATAAACATACCCAAGACCAAGGCCATGAGAATCAACACGGCCAACTCAAACAACTTCACACTACAACAGCAGAAAATTGAAGACGTCCAATTATTTTGCTACCTGGGAAGCATAATAACAGCAGACGGAGGCTCCAAAGTGGACGTTGCGAAACGCACCAACAAAGCCCGACAAGCCTATGGCCAACTATGTACATCCAGTATGGAACTCCCAGCATATCGCACGGCGCACCAAACTAAATATTTTCAACGGCTGTGTGAAGTCAGTTGCCTTGTACGGATGCGAATCATGGAACGCAGCTCGTTGCGACCTCAGAGCAATCCAGGTATTTGTGAACCGCTGCCTTCGGCGAATCAAAAAAATTTTCTGGCCAACCACCATTAGCAATGCTCAACTCTGGGCACAAACCAGGCAGACCCCAATTGAAATCGAAATTCGAAGACGGAAATTGAGGTGGAGGTGGATCGGGCATGCTTTGCGCAGACCACAATCTTACATAACCAGGACTGCAATCGACTGGAATCCCCAAGGCAGCCGAAGGAGGGGACGCCCAAGCCACACTTGGCGCCGACAGTTGGATATATAAGTTGCAAAAATAAATAGATCATGGAACGAGGTGAAGCCGTCTGCAGCAGACAAAAAGGAATGGAATGCAATCGTTGAGGCCCTATGCTCCTTATAGGAACAAAAGGAATTTATATATATATTGGGTTGCCATAAAAGTGTACTGTAGAACCTATAATGATTTGTTACAAGGAATCTTTTTGTTCAATTTCTACGGCATTTGGTACAGCATTGTTTTTGGAGGGAGATTTTCATGGGATAAATACTTATAGAAATGTGTCATTTATTTTGTTCTTTGGCATGTAACATCTATTTCGAAGACTTCTAAAGAAATGTGTCCTATATTTTGTTCTTTGGCATGTAACATCTATTTCGAAGACTTCTATACTAAAACTGTGATTGAATTTACTAACCTCTTTGTTTACCCAGCAAACTTTGTGGCAAAATATCTCAAAAACGCGATGCAACAGAAAAAACGGTTAATGCCATTCGAATTAGCGCGTCAAAATTATGGCGGACTACGTTGTTTTTATCGAGATTACATTTTTGTGCACATACAGAGTTATTGGCCCAATGACTACCCTGTTGAAATTTGTGATATTCGGTTCATATCTATATATAGCTACCATATATATGTACCATCTGATTTGACTTTTTCGACTGCGGAGGCTTTATTTTATCTTCTATCATTCTGAAATTTGGCAAAAATGTGTTTCTTGGGGTGGTTTGTCACAACATCAAATGTCATAACGTCCACGAAGCTTATGACTCCAAAAATATTGTCATATGGTCCATGGTCATTAAGGAACTTTCAAAAATGTCAAAATGTCCATCGACTTTGGTCCGCGTAGCCATCGTTGGGCATACCCCCGATGAGAAATATTTAACCGTGGCGGGCTTTGAACATTCCGATAACTACAAAGTTGTCTTCAATGATCACTTAAAGATTAAATGTTATTTTCAATTTTGTGGACATGCCACCCTTGAAAGTATCTCAATAGCCATGGACCTTATGACATTTATTGCGGAGTCGCAACATCAATGGACATCATGTCCCTGGACGTTATGACACACCCCCATATTATATACAGTGTAATTATAGTAATCATTATTTTAGTGAACAGTAACTTTAGTGAACATTAACTGAAGGTTAATTGTCCTGACAACATTAATTACATTTAGTTAACGTTAACATTTAACGTACAATTCATTTCAATTTCCAATATCAATATTTAATCAATATTAATTAATGTTCACTCATTCAGTGTCTTCTCATTTTCTGCTTCTCTCTGATGCTTAAGACAATGCGATGATTCATATATACTTATTATAACGTATACGCTGTGGAGGTTATTCGAACAACTACGTATGGTATTTGATTTAAGAATCGAATGGTCGTTATTAAGATTTAAATCTACAATTTAGTTTGTATACTCTGTATCGCTTGCTTCAAAGACATGTAAGGAAATGTCAGTTGGATAAACCTACTAAGGTATACCCTCAATTAATGTAATGTAATATGGTACCACGGGTGGCAGATGACAGAACGTTGAAAATAAGTTGTTTATTCTTTGTCATTCTATAATGTTGTCTGAAATACAAAATACTTAAACATTTAGATGATTGCTGCAGAAGTTATGGGAAGGTTGAGTTGGAATGAATCTGTCAATTTGTGTGGGAATACCAGAGGTGGCTTGCGAATACGCCTATTTTATAGAATTCTAGAATAGAATTGTTACTTGCATTGGCATTCACGTTATGAGCTATTCAGTTTTGGTATGATTTGGCCATTTTGTGTGCGATGTACCAAAATCAACGACAATTACGCCCATTTGTATACCCTCACTTTAGTGTGAGGAGGGTATATATCATTTGATACGGCCAAAAAGTGTAACACATCGAGGGAGTGACCTAAGACCCCAAGTATGTTCGCGGAAATCCATTTTAAGTCATTTTAAGTCATTTGAGCAATGTCCGTCAGTCTGTCTGGTTGGCTGGGGCGCATGATAACTCTCAAAAGGAGTAACGGATCGACTTCATATTTGGTATAGGATAATATTTTTTTTCTATCTCAGGCTAAGTTCGAAGATGGGCCACATTGGTCCACTCCTACTGGTACCTCCCTCACAAAGAGATAAAATTTAGTGAAATATTGATTCTCTAAAAACTTCTATACTACTAATCAGAATCATCTGTTATTGCAAACGTGTTAATTTATCTTTTATCTTTCGCTATAAACTTGAGAAAAATGGGTGAAGCGGCCCTGCCCCTTTTGGTACCTTCCACACAAAGGGACTCTTTTGTACAAAAAGTTAACAGCTTATAACATTAAAACCAGTGCATTAAAATAGTTGAAATTTTGCACAGGGTAATGCTTTTATAGTGCATACAGTCCAGTGAAAAATGGGCGTTATTGCCAATTTTGGTACCTCCCACACAAAGGTATTATTTTGTACACAAAGTTAAAAGTTTTTAGTGGGAGTACCAACACACTGGGACGTATCCAGAGGGGGGGCGGGCCCGGGCCACCCCGAAATGTTTTAAACATAGGCATAAACTTTTTACAATTTTCAAAATCACTCAAAAAAACACGAAAAATATTTGGAAGGCCGTTAAAAAAAACAATACAAATGCGTAAAAAATGGTAACAGTAAAAGTAATAACAACTAAAAACCAGTAAGGAAAGGCTAAAGTCGGGCGGTGCCGACTATATAATACCCTACACCACTCTCGTAATATTGAATAACTCTGAAATATAATTTTGTAATTCATGTATAAATTGTTTACATAAATTTACTTTTGGGACATTTTATACTTAAATAATACCCTGTACCACAGTGTGGTGTAGGGTATAAAAACGATTGGATCTAAAGAGCCAAATCGGATGAAACATATGTATATATGGGAGCTATAGCTAAATCTTAACCGATTTTCTTCAAATTCGGTAGTGTTGGTTCATGGATCAAGAAACTCTACCATTCTAAATTTCAAAATGATTGGATGTAAAATACAGCTTCTTCAGGACTAAAGAGCAAAATCGGACGAAACATATATATGGGAGCTATAGCTAAATCTTAACCGATTTTCTTCAAATTCGGTAGTGTTGGTTCATGGATCAAGAAACTCTACCATTCTAAATTTCAAAATGATTGGATGTAAAATACAGCTTCTATAGGACTAAAGGGCCAAATCGGACGAAAGATATATATGGGAGCTATATCTAAATATTAACCGATTTCAACCAAATTCAATAGCGATCTTAACAGCCGCGAAACACTCTAAACTGCAAAATTTCGATCGGAGTGAAATTGCGACCTGTAGTCGACGAACAACTTTACATGGACAGACGGACGGACGGACGGACGGACATCGTTAAATCGACTCAACTAGTGATTCTGAGTCGATCGGTATACTTTAAGGTGGGTCTCGCTGTGTTATTTTCAGGTGTTACAAACATCTGCCGTGAAACAAACTTATAATACCCTGTACCACAGTGTGGTGTAGGGTATAATAAGAAAAGTGCATGGTTTCCTCGCTAAAACTTTTTAAATTATGCATCGATTTTCTTCGGAATGGTCTCAATTTATTCATAACCTTTCAGAGTTTACGATAAAATCACAAAAATATGACAATTATGCGTTTCTAGATGTTTTTATGAGGCTTTTATTTAAAAATTATTAAGATTTTCTCAAAAAATATGATTTTTTGCAATACTTTGTAAGATATCGTCGAAACCCTGAACGGATGGAAAATTGTACTGTGCGAAGTTGAAGGCTACTTAATTCTGAAGTTTGTAAAGCTTACCTGAACCAATTCGGATGAATGGTTCTCTAGTTATGCCATAATATGTGGTTCAACCTCTCCTTTTTCTTAGCCTAAAGGGTTGTTTCTTTAAATACTCGCGATAAGCTGTGATATGGAAAGAAATTACTGTTTGAACCACATATAGTGGCATAACTCGAGAACCATTTATCCGATTTGTTTGAGGAAAGTTTTAAAGAATTAAATATTAAGTAGCCTTCAACTTCATATAATACCATTTTCCATCCGTTCAGCGGTTCCGACGATATAGGAGTATTACAAAATATTGGAAAAAAATTTGATTTTTTGATAAAATTTTAATATTTTTAAAATAAAACTCCCATAAAACAATCTAAAAATGAACAAATGTTATATTTTTATGATTTTATCGTAAAGTCTGTTCGGTCATGAATTAAACGAGCCCATTCCGAAGAAAATCGATGCATAATTTAAAAAGTTACAGCTAATTAAGTAAGGTTTTAACTTTAAAACTTACTTATCGAATTTACAAAAACAAACTTTAAAAGCTAAGATTGGAGATTTTGACATTTTTGACGTCTAGAATCAGAATCTATGCATTAAAACAGAAACCCAAGAAAAAATGTTGTTTTTGTCGACCGGTGTAATATTGGTTGACTTTAAATTTATGATAACCAGATATGGCGAAAATTAAGTTTAAATTACATTTATGATTTCTTATCTATCTACCTTTTTAACATGTAGGTTGCAGTGATGGAATGAGTTTGCACAACCGTGTATGTAAATTTGACTTTATATTGGGTGTGGTAATAAGTAGTACGGTTTTGGCCATTACACAGAACTTATCACGGTATTTGCAAACGATTAACCTAGATATAATAAAGGCTTACGAAATCATAAAATTGGCAACGACTAAATTAAGTGACATGCGTAGAAATTCAGATGCGGAGTTTGATAAACTGTTTGAAGAATCTACACAACTTGCAAGAAGTATTGGAATAGAAGCTGCAATACCTAGAAGAGTAGGCACTCAAAAGTATAGGGCTAATATTCCTGGTTCAGATGCCAGGGCGTATTTTAGGACAACATTGTTCATACCATATCTGGACGAAGTAATATCACATTTAAATAATAGATTTTCCGAACATGAAGCTATAATTATAAGTCTGTTTACTATCGTTCCGATACGAGTTGGAAATCTAATAAAGGAAGATTTCGAAGAAGTCATACTTTTTTACAAAAACGATTTAAAAAATTCAGCAAAATCTGTTTTAGCTGAAGTAAGTATATGGATTGATTACATGTCCTCATCAGTTTGTGATGAGGACATGTTCCCAAGCGTTTTTACCCTTTTGCAGATACTGGCCACAATACCTGTGACAACGGCATCTGCTGAGCGAAGTTTCTCGACGTTAAGAAGAATAAAAACTTATCTCCGGAACAGAATGGAAGCAGAAAGACTATCTTATCTGGCTTTGATGTCTATTTATACAAAGATGAAGTCAATATATCAAATAATTGATATATTTCTTTCAAAAAATCGAAGATTACATATATAACTCTTACGTATTTTATTATAAAAAGTTTTTTAGGAATAAAATTCGATTAAAAAACTATGTAAGGAACTTAACTTCCATTACCTACATAATAAACGCAATTTTTTAATTGTTTATCTTTGTTATGGAAAAAAAACGTTGGGATACGTCCTGATCCTGGATACGTCCCCGATACAGTGTAATTATAGTAATCATTATTTTGAAATGTAATACTTTAGTGAACATTAACTGAAGGTTAATTGTCCTGACAACATTAATTACATTTAGTTAACGTTAACATTTAACGTACCATTCATTTCAATTTCCAATATCAATATTTAATCAATATTAATTAATGTTCACTCATTCAGTATCTTTTCATTTTCTGCTTCTCTATGATGCTTATGACAATGCGAATGATTCATATTCGACCAACTACGTATGGTATTTGATTTACGAAACCAATGGTCGTTATTAAGATTTAAATCTACAATTTAGTTTGTATACTCTTTCTTCAACTAAAAACTCAATTTGTATATACATCATTTGCAGGAGGAGGAAATGTATCGCTTGCTTCAAAAACATGTAAGAAAATGTCAGTTGGATAAACCTACTAAGGTATACACTCAATTAATGATACGACGGGTGGCAGATGACAGAACGTTGAAAAAAGTTGTTTATTCTTTGTCATTCTATAGTCATTGGAAATGTTGTCTGAAATACAAAATATTAAAACATTTAGATGATTGCTGCAGAAGTTATGGGAAGGTTGAGTTGGAATGAATCTGTCAATTTGTGTGGGAATACCAGAGGTGGCTTGCGAATACGCCTATTTTATAGAATTCTAAATGGTTATTTGCATTGGCATCACGTTATGAGCTATTCAGTTTTGGTATGATTTGGCAATTTTGTGTGCGATGTACCAAAATCAAGGACAATTACGCCCATTTGTATACCCTCATTTTAGTGTGAGGAGGGTATATATCATTTGCTACGGCCAAAAAGTGTAACATATCTACTGTTCAGCGAAAATTAGTGTATTTGATAAACCGCTTCTGGTACCTCCCAAACAAATTGACACTTTAATTCGTGTAATATTCCATAATACATTACTCACAAAGTGAGAGTAAACCTTAGGTATCGTTCTTACTTGTTCATACTGTAAAAACAATAGATTACAAAGATATGTGGGTATGTGTAGGAGGTACCAAAAGGTACGGATCCTCGCCATTTGTCTCACGATGATAGCGCCCATTTTTCTCAAGACGATAGGGACTAATAAACTATAACCAAGTGGGAAATTGACAATTGCTCGGACAAGTAGTATATGTAGAGGTTATTATACCCTCACTTTAGTGTAATAAGGGTATACCCGTATATCATTTGCTACGGGCCAAAGGTGTAACACATCAAAGGAGTGACCTAAGACCCTATGTATGTTCGGCGGAACTCCGTTTTGGGTCATTATCATCTCAACTTACATAGAGATGAGGGTATATATAATTTTCTACGAGCCTTTCTTTAGAAAAGGAAGTGTCAGTAAATAAGCTGTAACTTTTTACACGACGCGATGTACCAAAATGTTTTTTTTTTCTTATTTTGGTCGACATCGAAATGGGACTATTCCACATATTCATAATTTCAAATCACTGCTCCAGAAAGTGACATTTCCGCATGTGCAAACAAATAATTTGCAATATTTTTCATAGTTGGTAACTAAAGTTATTAATTTATGTAAATATAAGCATTGGTCTCGGACCTAACAGCGAAGTTTCATTCGAATCGATTCAATATTTCTAGAGAAAACAGCAATTTTCTAATTACACTCGGAAAAACTGAATTGGCCATATCTCGCCAAAAATTTAAAATGTTTAAAAAAGGTTAATTTAATTTAATAATTTTTTTTAAATTTTCAATCAAATTATTAGAAAGTTTCAAAAAGTCTTGAGCATAATTTTTTTACACAGTTGTTTTATTTTATCCTAAAACAAAACCAGTAAGGAAAGGCTAAAGTCGGGCGGTGCCGACTATATAATACCCTACACCACTCTCGTAATATTGAATAACTCCGATATATATGATATATATAAATATACCCTCTACCACAGTGTGGTGTATGGTATAAAAACGATTGGATCTAAAGAGCCAAATCGGATGAAACATATATATGGGAGCTATAGCTAAATCTTTACCGATTTTCTTCAAATTCGGCAATGTTGGTTCATGAATCAAGAAACTCTACCATTCTAAATTTCAAAACGATTGGATGTAAAATATAGCTTCTATAAAACTAAAGGGCCAAATCGGACGAAACATATATATGGGAGCTATAGCTAAATCTGAACCTATTTTCTTCAAATTCGGTAGTGTTGGTTCATGGATCAAGAAACTCTACCATTCTAAATTTCAAAACGATTGGATGTAAAATACAGCTTCTACAGACAAAGGGCCAAATCGGACGAAACATGTATATGGGAGCTATAGCCAAATCTTTACCGATTTTCTTCAAATTCGGTAGTGTTGGTTCATGGATCAATAAACTCTACTATTCTAAATTTCACAACGATTGGATTTAAAATACAGCTTCTATAGAACTAAAGGGCCAAATCGGACGAAACATATATATGGGAGCTATAGCTAAATCTTAACCGATTTTCTTCAAATTCGGTAGTGTTGGTTCATGGATCAAGAAACTCTACCATTCTAAATTTCAAAATGATTGGATGTAAAATACAGCTTCTTCAGCAATAAAGAGCAAAATCGGACGAAACATATATATGGGAGCTATAGCTAAATCTTAACCGATTTTCTTCAAATTCGGCAACGTTGGTTCATGGATCAAGAAACTCTACCATTCTAAATTTCAAAACGATCGGATGCAAAATACAGCTTCAATAGGACTAAAGGGCCAAATCGGACGAAAGATATATATGGGAGCTATATCTAAATCTGAACCGATTTCAACCAAATTCAATAACGATCTTAACAGCCGCGAAATACTCTAAACTGCAAAATTTCAGAACGATCGGAGTGAAATTGCGACCTGTATTCGACGAACAACTTTACATGGACAGACGGACGGACGGACGGACAGACATCGTTAAATCGACTCAGCTAGTGATTCTGAGTCGATCGGTATACTTTAAAGTGGGTCTAGCTGTGTTATTTTCAGGTGTTACAAACATCTGCCGTGAAACAAACTTATAATACCCTGTACCACAGTGTGGTGTAGGGTATAAAAAAAAATAAATTTAAGAATATTACGACTAAAGGTGAGGGGATTCTTAAATCGGTTTACCCGACTGAACTTCCTTACTTGTTAGAGAATCAATATTTTACTAAATTTTAGCCTTTTGTGGTGGAGGTACTAGAGGCAGTGGTCTATCTTCGTAATTAGCCTAAAATAGAAAACATATTACCACATACAAAATTTTAAGTAAACGGTTACGCCTTTCGGGAGTTATCGTGCGACAGACATACACGGGGCAAAATCGCCTTTTTTGATATGTTTGAATCGAAAGAAAATATATTTGTAAAACAAATTTTTAAATATTATACATTTCTGAGCAAATAAATTTTATTTGAAAATCAATAAAAAATATGTGGAACGCATATATTAATATATTACAACAAAATATATTTGCGAACTAAATTTATCAAATAAAATAGGTGTTTAAATACAAATAAAATTATTCTTTAGGAATTTATCCCAATATATTTTATTTAAAAATGATTTTCAAAACTTTGCTGACTTTTTAGAATTTCAGTTAAAACGTTTCCTTGGTTTCGAATTGTACCTCCCAGTTACAATACCATATGCAGCATTAACTTCAGTTTAAATCAATCATTTTAAAATTTCTGAGTTAGTATTCTAAGTCATCATTTCTTGTCAATCATCCAAGTAATTTATTTTGATCCACGATTATACGATTTAAATTATTATTATTTATTATTTTTACGAATTTTAAAAATGTCTTAAAAAATAACTTTGAATTTATAAAAAATTTAACACAATTAACGTATTTTCTGAATTCTTAAGTGCAAATAAATATTTGTTTCGGAAATGATAGTCCCAAATAAAAACATACTGGGATGTAAACAAAGATTTGTTTAGAATAACATTTTCCCAAATATATACTTTTTGTGTGTACCCAATATTATATGTTTAGAGTGTACCCTAAACACATATATGTTTCAAGCCGAATATGTTTGGGACAATATACTGCAGAAGCGGCCAAACATACAAAGGCCCTCGATGTGTTACACTTATGTCCCGTAGAACATTTTATATATCCTCCTACTCTAATGTAAGGTTTTCAATACCCAGATAATTCTTTAGTTACATTTTTATTAACAGTTTCCTTTACAGTTCAGATATCAGCTGCCTTGAATAAAAGCTGCTGCTCTGAGGTTTAGTTTATGAGAAAACACCTGATTTAAAGAAATAGAAATTTTAAATTATGTGTATTTAGAGACAATTACTAATAACCTTTAATTACATCCAATATTTATCTATAATTATTTTGAGAAGCATTTACATTTCACGAGCTAATAATATACATTTTCATTGTCGATTCGCGGACAGTATTAAATAATTTTCATTATATTTAGGTTATCGCACTTTTTCCAATGTAACTCTTACATCATAGGAGGTAAGTAAAAGTGGTGATTTGAAGTAATTACACTGTCCAACAAACTAAGACATTGAAATGGAACGGACTAGCGACCCTATAATTCTGAAAGGGCATATTGAGTAGATGGTTTTTGTAAAAATAAACTTATGTTACAGCTGGTCTGAGTTTTTTACAGTGTGTCAAAGTTTTCATTTCTGGGCCAAGATCGAAGTTTTCACATTTTGGTTATACTAAATGAAAACAAGTAGGAAAGTTTAGTCGGGTAAACCGACTTATGAATCCCCTCACCTTGAGTCCCTCTTTCGGCTGAACTTCGAACTGATCGGATATAAAATTAAGATTCTGCAGCGCATACATGTCAAATCGGGGGTAACATATACATATGTATGGGGGCTATATCTAAATCTGAACCAATTTTCATAAATTTTAGTATTGTCGCTAAGTGTTTCAAAAGACTTTCCTCTGCCAATGTTTATACAGATCGGTTAAAAAAATTGCATATATGTACAGTGTACTTATATATATGCCAAATCGGAGGTACATATTTATGGGAGTTATATTTAAATCTGGACCGATTTTAAACAAATTATCGTCGTCGGTCGTCCTTGAGCCAGAGGAAAGATATGTGCAAAGTTTCGTTGAGATCGGACCATAACTGCCTATTAATCGAAGTTTGGATTACGGTGCACAGTGGGCTAAAATGGAAAAAATGGACATAATTCTGCCATTTCAAAACCACTTATTGTATGGCGACTAAATTTTAGGTGTGTATACAAGAGGTGTTGGAGAGTTTAAGTTCGGAACTTGGGCCCCCTATCTCATACAGGGGCAGAGCTACAGGGCCCTAAAGTTGACCACATCGGGTATACAAAATGTTCATCGGCTTCATCGACTCCTAGACCAGACCTACAATAAACATTTTATAGCTTGAACATATCATGAATAGTTTCCGAGATATGTGGATATAAAATTTGAATTTTTCATTTTTTCGCCGACTTTTCCTTAGTGTTTAGCCAATATCTCAGTCAAAAGTTTACAAATTTTGTTCGTGTGTTTTTTATGGATTGCCAATAATCATGATTTGCAATATCATGAAAAAAGAGTCGATAAGATATGTCAAGAAATAAGAAAGTTATGGCCCTATAAATCAAATTTTTGAAAAAATTTCATTTTTGGAGATTTTTTGGCGAAAAAATCCAGTTCGTATTTAGGTCTTGTAGAAAAAGTTTGTTACACAAAGTATATCAAATTTATACTCATTTTAAAGAAGACGTTTCACAGAATCTGTTAGAGAAAATCCGAAACCAACATTTTAATTGGTGTGGTTGCCACCCTTCTCCGATTTGGACCTTTTCTTACATAAATTTCAAAAGTTTGATCGATTTTCTCCAATCGCAAAGCTAAATTGTATTTTTTTTTATTTATTTCTATTAGGGTGTAACAAAATCGACTGCAAAGGGAATCCCGAGCGCGGCTTTTCATATCGAAGATATAGGACTAAAAGTAAAAAATCAAATTTTTTGGGGATTTTTGATGTATTTTTTATGCATTAGAAATTTCCACATGTTCCGGTTGAATATTATTTCTAATATCAAAATAAAGAACTTTAAAAAAAAATTCATCGAAATATATAAATTTTAAAGAATTTTATGCCGTATTTACGTTTCTGTCTATATGCAAAATATTTTTTTTTTCATTTTTCCCTACCTTCTTGTACTTGTTGGTTATTATATCAGTCAATACGCACTGATTTCTTGTACATCAACTGTTTTTATCAAACAATAATAAAATTTAGTAAGATTTACCTTTCAGGAAATATTGTTTTATGGCACTATTTCTAGGAAACCCTTAAACATTGACAGGTATAAAAATATTTGTTGTAATGTGCATTCATATAGTTAATAATATTCATTCATATATGATTTTTGTAATTTCCCATACTACATGTATCAGGTAAAAATGTCAGGTATATTATTGTTTTTATATAAATATAGCATCTTCGAGAATGTATATCATTACCAATTATGCAAGTATGGCGTTAACATTTAAGAACTCGTCACTATTTTTTATTTTCTGTGAAATCCCATTTCACACTTTTGAGGAAAAAGTCCGTAGAATAGTAGAATTTATCGAAGGAACCTATAAAATTAAAGTATTAAAAAGCGAAATCAGAAAAATATAAAAAATTGTTAAAACATTTGATGTAAAGTGGACAATAGCAAAATCGTGTTCAAAATTTCTTGAAAATTATTCAGATTGGCTCGAGAACAACATAGATTTAACAGTTTGTACTTCATATGTTGGTCCACCCCATAAACCTTACGAAGATGTATCAACAAGAACTAAGAAGAGGCGTTTGTCCAATAATCTTTCGGCAATGACTACTGAAGAAGTTACGGATACTTTTAAGGCAATGTTGAAAAAAGGGAAGCAACCAAATGATGCTTTAAAAATTGCCGGTGTTCTTCAAACAGCATCACCGAAACGTCTAAGGAGAATTGTTGAGAGTATTCCGACACCATCATCTAAGTCAGTTTTTACGGATGAAGAAGCACTTGCTCTTATGCTACAACTGGGACTCAGCAAAGACAACTACAACACACTTAGGAAGGCATTGTCCGAAAAGGAGTCGATGTCTTACCTTCATATAACAAAATAAAGGACAAAAAGAAGTATATTATTCCTTCACCGCTACAAGTTTCACCAAATGGAGTCAGTATTGGTCTTCCTAACCTTCTGAAATATACAGCATCGAGAATAGTTTCCACTCTTACTACAGAACAGCTAAGTACAATGGATAATTGTGACTTGCAACTTATGTGCAAGTGGGGATGTGATGGCTTATCAACCCTTCCTGAATACAAACCAGTATCAACAAGTCCGAGCGGGACAGATTATAGAAGTGTGTTCACGGCATCATTAGTTCCCCTCAGATTAAGAAAGAGAGACCACACGGATTGTCCCTCAACAAAACTTGGTTGAAGGAAATTAAGGAGCTGGAACCCATATCAATCAAAATATTGGACTAAAGCTTCACAATCTCCTTCATCCTAAATTTCACTATGGTCGATGGGAAAGTTTGCAATGTTGTTACGGGAACATCATCTGCGTGGAGATGCACACTATGTGGAGAAAAAAAAATAATTTTCGGATTTATCGAAGAACCCAACAATTAACACATATTTGGAATTTCCCCATTACATGTGGTTTTTAGAACATTTTCAGAACATAGCATATGATTTGCATTATTATAGTAATCCAGAGAATGCAAACAAATTACCGGACAAAAAGGAATTAAAAGCATCGAGTGACTTCCAGAAAAAAAGAATTCAAGAGGAATTTTGGAAAGAGACTGGATTAAATGTCGACAAACCACTAATGGTATATGGAAATACAAATGATGGTAACACTGCAAGGCGTTTCTTCAAGGATTATGAAATCACATCTAAGATCACAGGAATTGATATGGAATTACTGAGAAAAATCAACATAATTCTAATGGCAATCAACAGCAAGAGCAAAGTGAATGCAGAAAAATTTGGAAAATACTGTCTAGGTATTTCGAAACATCTAATAGAACTGTATCCATGGAAAGATATGACCCCAACAGTACATAAAGTATTGCGTCATGTAGATATAATTATTGCATTTCATATTCTCCCTTTGGGCGAGCTTACGGAAGAAGCCCAGGAGGCACGAAATCGCGATTTTCTTAATGTTCAGCAATTTCACTCCCGAAAAAGTTAAAGAGAATTTCAAAATGAAGATATATTTGTAAATCTTCTCCTATTCTCCGATCCTGTTCTATCTTTAATAAGAAAAAGATGGATATGTTACCGATTTTTGACTTGTGACAATCCTGAGGAATACAAGGATTTGCTTTATCTCCTAGACATGGATTATTCAGATTATTTTACAGAAATAAAATAATAAAATATATATTACAGAAATAAAATAAGAAAATAAATTATTTTTCTCAAGAAGTGGGTCTTTCGCTTACAAAATGGGTCTACCCAAATTTAAGGCAACAAGAGTAACACCAAAATATTATAAAGGCCGACATCTTTTATCCTTCTTACTCAATTTTATGATTGTTCTTCTTACTAAATTTTATTATTGTTTGATAAAAACAGGAGATCTACAAGAAATCAGTGCATATTGTCTGATATAATAACCAATAAGTACAAGAAGGTAGGGAAAAATTAAAAAAATATATTTTACATATAGACAGAAACGTAAATACGGCATAAAATTCTTAAAAATCTACACATTTCGATGAGTTTTTTTAAAGTTCTTTATTTTGATATTAGAAATAATAATCAAATACAACATGTGGAAATTTCTAATGGAAAATCCCTCAATTCCCAAAAAAATACATCAAAAATCCCTAAAAATTTGATTTTTTACTTTTAGTCCTATATCTTCGATATGAAAAGCCGCGCTCGGGATTCCCTTTGCAGTCGATTTTGTTACACCCTAATACAAATAAATAAATAAAAAAATTTTACAATTTAGCTTTGCGATTGGAGAAAATCGATCAAACTTTTGAAATTTATATAAAAAAATGTCCAATTCGGAGAAGGGTGGCAACCACACCAATTAAAATGTTGGCTTCGGATTATCTCTAGCAGGTTCTGTGAAACGTCTCCTTTAAAATGAGTATAAATTTCATATACTTTGTGTAACAAACTTTTTCTACAAGACCTAAATACGAATTGGAATTTTTCGACAAAAAATCCCCAAAAATTATTTTTTTTTAAAAATTTGACTTTATAGGGCCATAACTTTCTTATTTCTTGACACATCTTATCGACTCTTTGTTCATGATATTGCAAATTTTGGCAATCCATAAAAAACCACACGAACAAAATCGGTAAACTTTTGACTGAGATATTGGCTAAACTTCAAGGCAAAGTCAGCGAAAAAATGAAACAATTCAAATTTTAAATCCACATATCTCGGAAACTATTCAAGATATGTTCAAGCTATTAAATGTTTATTGTAGGTCTGGTCTGGGAGTGCCCACAGAAAAACGCCACTCAAATCGGAGACTCCATTCAAGTTAGAAGCCGATGAAAATTTTGTATACCCGAGGTGGTCAACTTTAGGGTCCTGTAGCTCCGCCCCTGTATGAGATAGGGGGGCCCAAGTTCCGAACTTAAACTCCCTAACACCTCTTGTATACACACCTACAATTTAATCGCCATACGATAAGTTTTTTTTGAAATGGCAGAATTATGTCAATTTTTTTCCATTTTGCCCTCATCGAATGTTATTTTCCAGGTGTTCAATTGTCTCCTGTTTATCGGCGTGATTGACTTAACATAACATCATAGAAAATAGATATTATTGACCAAATAACTGCGCCATTACGCGATATTATACGTTCATCAAAAGTTTCTTTGAGTAATTAATATGGCGTGCGCTGTGTGGAATGTGGCTCCGTCCTCTTGGAATCACATATCAGCCTGATTATTGCCAGCAAATTCAGGTGCGAAAAAACTCCATCGGCCACACAGCGCACCAAATAGCAAAAGCTTTTGGATTGTCTGCATTCCAAATGAGACAACCATTAAACTAAAAATTGCTGAACATTGTTTGAAGTTTGATGAACAGAATCATTATTTTGATAGACAATTTCAACAATTCGCAAGCGTTAGTCTTGTGTATGTCTATCCATGATGAAATGGCAAACTGTTTGGTTTAGGCAACTATGAGTTGTTGCATAGGTTGTTAGGCACCACACAGACATTGTAATATTCTAAATTGCATGTGTTTTTGTGGGACTGTACTAAAGACATGAGCTGTTAGTTTTTGGCACAAAATTGTCCTTTGCGTGGGACATTAAAACAACGTAACATACATTGCAGTAGCATTGTATTAGCTACCTTTGCCTTCTTGTACATTGTAATTACAATCACTTTATGTTATACTCATTTGAAATTTTAATTGTGTTGAGCATTCAGTGATTTTCATTTGCCTTGGCAACATAATCTACCTTTAATTACCCCGTGACAGGCTAACATTTAACGTGACAATTATTTAAATTTTCTACGTCAATACCTGGCCAAAATTAATTAATGTTCACTCGCTTTCTGGTTCTCTTTGATGCTAATGACAGACAATACATATGACTTACATTTCGCAACTTATTGACAGTTTAATTGAATTTCTTATGAATTAATTACACAAATATGAAAGGCGTTGCATATGTGCAACAAGGAGCTGCTGTAAGTTTATCTGGGACGCTGACTTGAATTCTGCATTTAAGTTTGTATATATTCTACCAAAAAATTACCTTTAATTATTAATTTAGAACAGGATAGGGTAATATAAAGTCGCTTCCGCCCAACTTTATGTCTCTCCTTACTGGTTTAAATATTTTATACATATTAAATTACACCAGAAAATTTTATGAACAGCCCTTCGACAAAAATTTTGTAAACTAGTGTTGTTATTATACATTCCACCATAGGATGTTAGGTTAGGTTAGGTTGAAGAGAGGAGACGTTTAAACGTCTCATGTCCATGGACATACACTTAAGCCAGTGGTTCGGCCTGTTGTGCGCTCCTTATTTATGATCTTTTTATACCTCACGAGTTACAGAAAATCGGTACTAGACACGAATTTTCTCAGTCATATTCTCTGAGATGAGTCATATTCTCTGAGATGAGTCAAGTCTGGTAATATGTCGGACCCGAAATGTTGGGATCTTGCATGTGTGAAATCCGGGCAGTGACACAGAAAATGTTCCATCGTTTCGATGTTTTCTCTGCATTCCCTGCATTCGTCGTTTCCTGCTAGTCCTATGCGATGAAGATGTGCTTGTAAGCTTGAGTGTCCCGTTAGAACACTCATCATCTTACTAATATCGATCTTGTTTAGTTTCAGAAGACTTCTTGTTTTCTTTTCATTTGGGTCACCCCACAGTATCTTTGCAGTTGCTCCTACTGTTGCGCTATTCCACACAGTTTTATGAGCCATCACTGTCCAGTGCTTCAACTCATTTTTCGTGGCTTCGAAAGGTTTCCAATTTTCCAAGTTTATTACTCGAAGTTCTCTGCCCTTTGAAGCCAAGTTGTTTGCCCATTCATTTCCAATCACTCCGTTGTGTCCTGGTACCCAGCAAATACGCAATTGACCATGGGCTGAGTAATCATTTATCGTTCTTTTACAGTCCAACACAGTTCTGGATTTGACCCTTTCCGATGTTATTGCTTGAATCGCCATTTGGCTATCTGTGAAGATGTTGGCATATTTAGGCTTTGTCGTGTTACTGAGCCAGTTCACACACTCCGTGATTGCTCGAACTTCTGCTTGAAATACCGTGTTATGGTCAGGGAGGCGGAAGTGAAGTTCGACTTCTGGTTCATCAATAAAAAGTCCCAGACCCGTCCTTCCTCCTCGCTTGGACCCATCCGTGTAGCAGCTGGTTCCCACTGGCACATGGGCCAAAGTTCCATTTTCCCAGGAGCGTCTGTCTGGCACAAACGTATCACAGTTAGCTGTAAGCCGCACTTCAGGAATGCGGTCCGAGATTTCTGGCGTTTGAATGTGACCAACTAGATATTCTAAAATCTTCTGATGGTACGACTTGTGGTCTCGATTTATCCATTCACCCATCACTTGTAGACGTCTTGCTGTGAGGGCTGCCTCATACATTATACGGATGTCTATTGGTTGGATGTGCAGTATAGTCTCCAACGCTTTTGTTGGTGCAGTTCTAAATGCCCCGCTTATGCCTAGACAGCACATACGTTGCATTTTTTGCAAAGGTATTACGTTGCACTTCTTGTCCATTGATGTCCACCACACTACAGAGGCGTAGGTGATTATTGGTCTAATCACGCTCATGTAAAGCCAGTGAGTCATATTTGGACGTAGTCCCCATTTTAAACCTATAGCTCTTCTGCACAACGACCAACATCTGTGTGCCTTTGTAACTCTTTCTTCAAGATGATCTTTCCAGTACAGTTTCTGATCCAAGATTACTCCCAAGTATTTTACCTTTTTAGTTATAGCAATTGTCTTATTCAGGAATCGAGGCGGGGTAAAACGTGGGATCTTCGTTTTCCTTGTAAATAGACATATTTCTGTTTTGTCTGGGTTAACATTTAATCCCCTTGGTTGTGCCCAGTTATATGCTATGTTAAGTGCCTCTTCAGCTCTTCTGCATAATAGATTTGGATGAAAGCCCCTTAGAAGTATTACAACGTCGTCTGCATAACAGACTGGTTTAAGTCCTTCATTGGAGACTGTGTATCGTCGTAACCCATAGAAGAGGCGATAAAATGCCCCCCTGAGGTATACCACGCTTTACCTTGTCTCTAATTTTTACGTCATATGACCCACAAATAATCCACCTATTCCTTAGCATATTGTTGATCCAGTTTTTCAGCGCCCGGTCAACCTGAAACTCGTCTAAGGACTGGATAAGTGTATCGGTCTGTACATTGTTAAATGCGCCCTCAATGTCTATGCAAACAGCAAGTGTATACATTTATTTACTGAAGGACTCTTCTATGTGGTGCACTACCTCATGCAGAGCTGTTTCCACTGATCTTCCTTTGACATAGGCGTGTTGTTTGAATTTTAGCCTGTCATCCGCTATTTTACCTTTGACCATGTCATCAATTATTCGCTCCATTGTTTTTAACAGGAAAGAAGTAAGGCTAATTGGTCGATAAGCCTTTGGGGTCGTGTAACTCGCCTTGCCAGGCTTTGGTATAAAGACCACCCTTGATTCCTGCCAGTTTTTTGGGGTATACGAATGGGTTAGGCATGCAGTGAACACTCCAGCCAGATGAGTTGATACCAGATCCACCTCATTCTGCAGAAGTGCTGGAAATATTCCATCCGGTCCCGCAGCCTTAAAGGGAGAGAAACTTTTTATCGCTTCTTTAACCATACCATCTGTTATATCCGTAATAGGTACTTGATGCAATACATTTTCATTCTGTAACTGTTCCTCTGTTGGTCCAGCATTACCAGTCGGAAAATGAGTTTTCATCAAGAGCCTTACGGTATCCTCTATAGTTTCCATCCTTTTACCCGTTTCATCCACCAGTGTTTCGGTTTGGACATGAGTTTTTGAGAGGAACTTTTTCATTTTAGACATGCTGTTAACGCTGTCTACCTGTTCACAGAAAAGCCTCCAGGAGTTACGTTTCGCCGATCTAACGATTTTATTGTATTCTTTGAGTCTTCTGTTGTAGTCGTCCCAATATACTGATTGTTTTTTACGACGAGCTCTATTGTAAAGTCTGCGGACATCTTTGCCAATCGAGCGAATTTGTCCTGTCATCCAGGGTTTCTCAAAGGCAGATTTCCTTTCTCGAAGTGGGCAACTATCTTCGAATGATTTTACAAGAGCCTCGGTAATCTTCTTAACATTGATATCAATGTCTTCTGCACATAGATAATCGCGTGTAGGCTGCCCCAATCGATTTCTAAGTAGATTTCCGAATTTAGTCCAGTCGGTCTTAGCCTTATTACGGAAACTTATGGGGTTTGGCGGTGGCCGTGCAATTTTAAACCTTACATAACGGTGGTCTGAATAGGAGTGTTCATCCGAAACCCTCCACTCATGAATCTCATCAATAAGATTTTCTGAACATATCGTTATATCTAATACTTCTTCCCTAATTTTGTTAACAAAGGTTGCAGTGTTTCCTATGTTAAGAGTTATGAGGTCATTTGTATTCAAAAATTCGATAAGGGCGTGTCCCCTTTTATTGGTGTTAGTACTACCCCAAGCGATATGATGGGAGTTGGCGTCACATCCAGCTAATAACTCATTACTTGTGTGTTTGGATTCCCTCACCAGACGTTGTAATTCCGACGTAGGTGGCAATGTCGGCGCATCGAATGGCAGATATATTGACGCCAGGTACATATTTCCATTACCTAGCCTCAGCACCGTTGCGTCCGATGTTGACAACTCTGGAGAGAAAATAAAACATAAGTTTTTATGGCACAGAATACAAGTCCTTGGACGAGTACCTGTGTTAGCGTAGAAAAGGTTATAGTTCACATGGTTTAATCCAGTAACCTTGTTGCTAGTTGTCCATGGTTCCTGGATCAAAGCAATATGAACCATGCCTTTATTTATGATGTCCATCAGAGCGTTGGATGCTGTCTCTCTCCGGTGGAGGTTTATCTGGATGACCTCAATCATTGTCCTTCCAGTAAAAGTTTCTTTTGGGAGTCTATCCTATCCGGTGGCACCCCCTCTTTATTTGGTAGTGGGTCATTCTCCTCCTTTCGTTCACTACCTATTACACCATCTTCCAGTCGACAATTTTGGGAGGCGGTGTTATTTTTTGTCGCTCCCTCATTGGTTTGAATCGTTTTGTGGCTCTTTTTATTTTGATCACCACCTTTGCTGGGAACTTCCTGCAAAAGTGGTGGTACTATTGGTGAACTGGTGGTGTTATTGACTACTTCCACATCAGTTTTTGGCAGTGTCTCACTTGTCTCCATCCGTTCAATACCAGTGTTTGCCTCTTCAGACAGTATATTTGGACTCGATTCATTTGTCCTGCCAATTTTGAAAAAGACTGTCCAGATCAAGAAGTACGCCATGCCCTTCGCCATGACAAGATTGTTCTTGGATTCTGGGTCTATGCCTAACACGAGGAGAGTACCCTCGGTATCATCCTTCCTATAGAAGACTTCCCACTTTCTCACGGAAAGTTTTGAAGCTATCCACAAGTTTTACGAGGACACCAGCGCAGCGTTGTGATGCCAGCCTTAGCATCAAAACACCCCTCTCAAACTTGCAACTCATTACTTCGATTGGTGGTTCATCCTTAGATTCGAGGACGTATTCCGCTACCCTCTTATAGACCAAATCTTCGAAGTTACTCTTTTGATCTTCGGGGATTCTGCCAGATGCACTACTGCTATCAATTATGGCGTAGCATAGATCGTCTCGAAAATGTTGTTTAGCTATATTAGAATAAGACGGTGGCTTCTTACCCTTCTTTATGGCCAATTGATTTTTCCGTGTCTGTAGAGTCTTTTTGGTTAAAGCCTCATCCTTAACGGATGATTTGGTTGACTTGAACTGCGTTTTTGGGTCAACTCTACCGCCTACAATCGAAGGACCCAGACTAGAGACCTCCTTTTGTGTGGTTACGTTAGGCTTATCCGAATTACTGGAAGACGGCGAGCCCTTTTTCTTCTTAGTCACTTTCACAGCGCTATGTTCTTCGGGAGACCTGACTCTTTTAGCGGCCTCCATGTTTGTATTGGAGGTAGAATTGTCAGGTTCATCCCGTAATAGGTTCTGTCGGTTCAACTTATTCAGTTTCCTTCTTTGTGCCCCTGACAGTCTCTTTGAGTTAGCAACAATAGTGATATTGTTTTCATTTGATGATTCAGAGTCAGAGTCCCCAATGGCTTTTAAAGGCTGGGGTTGCTTAAAGCCCCGGCTGGGTTCTGCTTCATCTGTCTTATCATTTGTTTTGCCTGCGGCTGGATGTGCTCTTGTTTCATTTTCGACTACGGGATCCAAGGCACCAAAGCTCGTAGAAGTTGCTTGCTCACGATTGTTCGATAACGACGACACATGACTCGTGAGTGAATCAACGCTTGTCGCCGGCACTGGGTTTTCCCTCCCCTGCGCCGTAATCTCCTTCGTCTTTTTTGGTTTAATCATAAATTGGTTGGGGGAGACACCCCCATAGCCAGTATTATATAGGATGTTTGTATACTAAAATGTTCATGCCTTTTATCACAATTGGAAATATTGATCTGAATATATATACTCATATTCTTAATCGTCGTAAATTCTAAAACGATTTAGCCAAGTCCTTTCCGTCTGGCCCATCTGGCCCGTCTGTCTGTTGAAATCTCGTCACAGTCCTTAATAATATTGCTAGCTTCATCTAATTTGGCAGAAATATTTCTTATAGTTGCAGGTCGTTTGGAAATGAAATCGAAGCGTATCAGCTAATATTTTAGTTGGCTGCCCTATAGAAGTCGCTATCAACTTTTGTTATGGTTCCCATAAATATTCTTATTTAGACCATAAATACCAAATTTTCCACTCAATTTTGTTGAAATAATGCTATATTTGCTTTATTCAATATTCTTTGTCTAACATTTGACTTGACGATGTTATTTGCCTCTAGTTACATTGAGAAGCAATTGCACTTCAATTTCCTGCACAAATACTGTACTAATATTAATTAATTTTCTCTCTATACGTACGAGTATAGTTTCATTTTCTCCGGGTCTTTACAATGCTGACAAAGTGCGTATGATTCATTTGTGGTACGTAAAATGAATACACCACAGGGGGGTCATTCAAAGTTAAAATGTATTTACTTTACAAGAAGAACATTCTTAATTGCAATAGTATGGAGCCTCTTAAGTATTTAAATCAAACATCTTTTAGTAATGAATATTTTCATTTAAAAGTAATTTGCTATGACTTTTCACAAACGTAACAGTTATTATAATTCTGCTAGTTGCAGGAAAATACATTTTGGATATGCTGTCAAGACAATATGCTATCAAACAAGAAAGAACAGAACCCTCACGATTGCCGTCAAAATCGTTGAAATGAAATATATGCAAATCATAAATGATATGTCCCATTTTTGTTGAAACAAATTCTTTAAAAATAAAACGATAGCTACAAAATAGCATCCAAATTGCTTAGAATATATGACATATCGTCGGCTTAATACATTTATACCCCCACTTTACTGATACGAGGGTATATATCATTTGATACGGGCCAAAAGTGTAACGCATCGAAGGACTGACATAAGACCCTAAGTATGTTCAGCGGATATCCGTTTTAGGTCGTTTTAAGTCGAATAAGCAATGTACGTCCGTCCGTCTGTCTGTCTGCTGGTTTGTGCGCACGATAACACTCGAAAGGACCAACCGATTGACTTCAAATTTGGTATGTGGTAATATTTTTGTCTATCTCCGGTTAAGTTCGAAGATGGGCCATATTGGCCCACTCCTTCTTCTACCTCCCCCCAAAATAATTAATATTTAGTGAATTATTGATTATTTAATAACTTCTCGAGAAAAATGGGCGAAGCTGCCGCGCCCCTTTTGGTATCTCCCACATAAATGGACCATTTTCCGCCAAAAGTAAACTGCTTATAACAATAATATCAAATCATGTAAATATTTGAAATTCTGTACAGTGTAATGCTTTTATAGTACCTATAGTCCATCGTAATTGGCACGCCCCTTTTGGTACCTCCCACACAAATGTACTATTTTGCACCAAAAGCAGGATTTTGGTTCGGGGGGCCCAACCTTTTTTTCCATAACAAAGATAAACAATTAAAAAATTGCGTTTATTGTGTAGGTAAGTGAAGTTAAGTTCCTTAGTTTTTTATTCGAATATTATTCCTAAATCGCCTTTTTTGATATGTTTGAATCGAAAGAAAATATATTTGGAACACAAATTTTTAAATATTATATATTTCTTAGCAAATAAATTTTATTTGAAAATCAATAAAATATATTTGGAACGCATATATTAATATATTACAACAAATTATATTTGCAAACTAAATTTCCCAAATAAAATATGTGTTTAAATACAAATAAAATTATTATGTAGGAATTTTTCCAAATATATTTTATTTAAAAAATATTTCCAAAACTTTTGCTGAGTTTTTCATATTTCAGTTTCAATGTTTCTTGGGTTTCGAATTGTACCTTCCAGTTATGATACCATATGCACCATTACCTTCTGTTTTAAATCAATCATTTCAAATTTCTGAGTATTCCAAGCCATCATTAGTTGTCAATCCTCTAAGTACTTTATATTGATCCAAGATTATATGATTTCAAATATTATTTTTTACGAACATTAAAAATTTCTAAAAATTTAACTTTGAATTACTGAAAAATTTTACACAATTTATGTATTTTATGAATACTTAAATGCAAATAAATATTTGTTTCGGAAATATTGGTCCCAAATAAAAACATATTGGAATGTAAACAAATATTTGTTTAGAACAACATCTTCCCAAATACACAATTTTTGTGTGTACCAAATATTACATGCTTAGAGTCTACCCCAAACATATATATGTTTCAAGCCGAATATGTTTGGGACAATATACTACGGAAGCGATTTTTTTTCAGCGTGTAAATATGTACTTTAGTACGAGATCATTAAAACTTTTTATAATAAAATACGTAAGAGTTAAAAATGTAATCTTCGATTTTTTGAAATAAATATATCAATTATTTCATCGATTTTGACTTCATCTTTGTATAAAGACATCAAAGCCAGATAATATACTCGTAGCCTTTCTCCCTCCATTTTGTTCCGAAGAACACAAACTGAGATAGCATCTAATGCATTTGATGACTTATCATTTTTCTGCTTCCAATAATCAATCCATATACTTATTTCAGCTAATTTCTGGCTAGCACCAATCAACAAATCGTGAAACATGCACTTTTCTTATTATACCCTACACCACACTGTGGTACAGGGTATTATAAGTTTGATTCACGGCAGATGTTTGCAACACCTGAAAATAACACAGCTAGACCGGCCTTAAAGTATACCGATCGACTCAAAATCAGTAGCTGAGTCGATTCCGTCCGTTCCATGTCCGTCCGTCCGTCCGTCTGTCCATGTAAAGTTGTTCGTCGACTACAGGTCGCAATTTCACTCCGATCGTTCTGAAATTTTGCACTTTAGAGTAGTATTTCGCAGCTGTAAAGATCCCTATTGAATTTGGTTGAAATATGTTCAGATTTCCGATTTGGCCCTTTAGTCCTATAAAAGCTGTATTTTACAGCCAATCGTTTTGAAATTTAGAATGGTAGAGTTTCTTGATCCATGAACCAACATTGCCGAATTTGAAGAAAATCGGCTAATATTTAGATATAGCTTCCATACATATCTTTCGTCCGATTTGACCCTTTAGTCCTATAGATGCTGTAGTTTTCATCCAATCGTTTTGATATTTAGAATGGTAGAGTGTGGTACAGGGTATTATTTAAGTATAAAATGTCCCAAAAGTAAATTTATGTAAACAATTTATACATGAATTACAAAATTTATATTTCAGAGTTATTCAATATTACGAGAGTGGTGTAGGGTATTATATAGTCGGCCCCGCCCGACTTTAGCCTTTCCTTACTGGTTTTTAGTTGTTATTACTTTCACTGTTACCATTTTTTGCGCTTTTGTATTGTTTTTTTTTTTGAACTGCCCTCCAAATATTTTTCGTGTTTTATTTTTTTTGAGTGATTTTGAAAATTGTTAATAGCTTATGCCTATGTTTAAAACATTTCGGGAGGGGACTGCCCCCACCCCCCCCCCCTAGATACGCTCCTGACCAAAAGTCAACAGCATATAACTTGAATACCTGTGCATAAAAATACTTGAAATTGTGTACAGTGTAATGCGTTAATAGTGGCTACAGTTCAGTGCAAAACGGGGGTTATTGCCACGCCCCTTTTGGTACCTCCCACAATACAAAAAGTTAAGAGCTTTTAGCGTGAGTACCAATTAGTGATGTCAAACGGGAAATCCCGATCCCCAAAAATCCCGAATCCCGGGATTTTTCAAAATGTTTTAATAATAATATATGAAGCAGTCTCGTATAAAATATTAAGTGAGAGGATAATCTCTGTCGAAAATGTAAACTAAAGAAGCAAGTTGTTAACATCAAACAACATTGACATAATCTGGTGAAAAAATTAGAAATTTGGAGAAGATTTACAAAATATATCATAAATGTAATTATAAATAAGTAAACTTTAAACAAAAACACAAATAGCGTTCGTTTCGCACAAACGAAGATCATTGTATTCTATTCTTTCAAATTTATGAAAAAATCTTAATATAAAATCTGATATGGATCGACAAATCGATTTAGTCCCATAAAAACGGAATTAGTCAAACTGATTTCTCAAGCTGAAAAAAATATTTTTCGTGCTTTAATGAAAGAAAGATATAACATCAATAATAATTCAGAAGACGAACTGAAATTGGTCTAACATTATTTCATAGCTAAGATGTTGTGAAATAATTTTTTTTAACAGTTAGTATTTTTTAACAAATGTTAGTGTATGCTTTAGCTGTTTTTATCCTTATTTAAATTAATTAAAATTAAATTAAAACTTAACAAAAATGTTTGTATTCCATTTCGAAATATCACATTATTAAGAAAGAAAAAATCCCGATTTATCCCGAAAATACCGAGATATCCAACAATTTCGGGATTCCGAAAATCACGATTTATCCCGAAAATCCCGATTTAACCCGAAAATCCCGGGATATCGAACAATTTCGGGATCCCGAAAAAATCCCGGGATCTTGTAAAAACCAATCCCGTTTGACATCGCTAGTACCAATGCACGAAAATAAAACAAACTTTTGCACAGTGTAATATTTTTGAGGTACATATAGCCCTATGAAAAATGTTCAGTGAAAAACGGGGGCTATTGCTACTCCCCTTTTGGTACCTTCCACACAAATGTACCATTTTATACAAAAAGTTAAGAGCTTATAGCGTGAGTACCAATGCACGAAAATACAACAAAATTTGGACAGTGTAATATTTTTGAAGAACATACGAGTATAGCCCTATGAAAAATGTGCTTTATCAACACGCTACTTTTGTTACCTCCCACACAAAATGACCAAATCATACCAAAATTGAATAGATCATAACTTTGGAATACCAGTGCACATAAACGCTTACAATTCGGTACAGTGCAATATATTAGAGGTATCTACTGTTAAGCGAAAAATAGGAGTATTTTTTAAACCCGCTCTGGTACTCCCACACAAATTGACAGAATAATTCGAGTAATATTCAATATTACATTACTCACAAAGTGATGGTATACCGTAGTCGGTTTACCCGACTGAAACTGTCTTACTTGTTGTTTAAGCAAATTAGCCAAATTTTGTTAAACTTGCGTGAATTTTTTTTGATAGTGTATTTCGCGGAGCACATCGAAAGTTACACATAGGTTGGGCTGAATTAATTATCCCAGATGGTTTTTGACCTGGTGAATCCAAAAATCAGGGGACTCTAACAAAATTGAATCGCTGAAATTTTATTCACTTTTTTCAATTTTTGCAAAAATTGCAAATTTTTTCCTTGGCATTTTTATACCCTACACCACACTGTGGTACAGGGTATTATAACTTTGTGCATTTGTTTGTAACACCCAAACGGAGAAGAAATAGACCCGTCGTTTATTATACCGATCGACTTAGAATCACTTTCTGAGTTGATTTAGCTATGTCCGTCTGTCTGTGCATGTATTCTTGTAATCAAAGTACAGGTCGCAATTATGGTCCGCTCTCGACGAAACTTTACACATATCTTTTTTTTTGGCCCAAGGACGATCCCTATTGAATTTGGTTAAAATCGGTTTAGATTTAGATATAGCCCCCATATATATGTTAGCCCCGATTTGACATGTAAGCGCTGTAAAAACTTTATTTTACATCCGATCAGTATGATATTCGGCAGAAAGAGGTTTCTTATTATATGAATGAACACTGTTAAATTTGGAAGAAATCGGTTCAGATTTAGATATAGCCCCCATATATACGTTACCCCCAATGTGACATGTAAGCGCTTTAAAAATGTTATTTTATATCCGATCAGTGCGAAATTCGGCAAAGAGAGGTTTCTTATTACATGAAGGAATACTGCTAAATTCGGAGAAAATCGGTTCAGATTTAGATATAGCCCCCATATATATGTTACCCCCGATTTGACATGTAAGCGCTGTAAAAACTGTATTTTATATCCGATCAGTATGAAATTCGTCAGAAAGAGGTTTTCTATTATATGAATGAACACTTTTTAATTTGTAAGAAATCGGTTCAGATTTAGATATAGCCCCCATATATACGTCACCCCCGATTTGACATGTGAGCGCTGTAAAAATTTTATTTTATATCCGATCAGTGCGAAAGTCGGCAAAAAGAGGTTTCTTTCTACATGAAGGAATACTGCCAAATTCGGAGAAACTCGGTTTAGATTTAGATATAACACCCATATATATGTTGCCCCCGATTTGACCTGTAAGCGCTGTAACAACTGAGGTTTCTTATGACATGAAGGAATACTGCCAAATTCGGAGAAAATCGGTTCGGATTTAGATATAGCTCCCATATATATGTTACCCCCGATTTGACATGTAAGCGCTGTAGAGACTGTATTTTATATCCGACTAGCTGAGCCCGGTGCGCTTCGCCGCCCATGTCAAAATTAGCTGTAGAAACTGTATTTTATATCCGATCAGTACGAAATGGGGCAGAAAGAGGTTTGTTATTACATGAAGGAATACTGCCAAATTCGGAGAAAATCGGTTCAGATTTAGATATAGCCCCCATATATATGTTACCCCCGATTTGACATGTAAGCGCTGTAGAAACTGTATTTTATATCCGATCAGTACGAAATTCGGCAGAAAGAGGTTTCTTATTACATGAAGGAATACTGCCAAATTCGGAGACAATCGGTTCAGATTTAGATATAGTCCCCATATATATGATACCCCCGATTTGAAATTCAAGCGCTGTAGAAACTGTATTTTATATCCGATCAGTAAGAAATTCGGCAGAAAGAGAATTCTTATTACCTGAAGGAATACCGCAAAATTCGGAGAAAATCGGTTCAGATTTAGATATAGCCCCCAATTTGACATGTAAGCGCTGTAGAGACTATGTTTTATATTCGATCAGTAGGAAATTCGACAGAGACAGGTTTCTATTTTACATGAATAAGTATTCAAGGAACATGGATTCAGATTTATATATAACCTCCATATATATGTTCCTTCAGATTTGGTTACAAAGCGCTATAGAAGTTGTACTTTACTTCCGATCATTACAAAGTTCTCCAGAAAAATGTTTCTCAATTTAGGAACGAATATTGCTTAATTTAGCGATTATCGGTTCATAATAAGATATACATACACACACACACCACATTTACCAATTATTCCAAATTATTATCGCAATGACCCTTATCGCATTGTTAGGGAGGTGTAGGGTATTATATAGTCGGCTCCGTGCGACTTTCTGCCTTTCCTTATTGGTATTAGTAATAAATTCACTGAATGAAAAAATACCGAATTCAGTTGAAAGTCCAGAAAATAGAAATGTATACTTATAAAATTTCCAAATTCTTGTTTCATTGGTCATGCATCACATTATCATATTGCGCTTGGATTGGAGTGAGCTGCTGTAATTATCGCATACCGAGCATTTTTGTTCATGTATTTCCTCTATAATACTTGCAAGATATATCAAAATATGGGATGTGCCACGCCCACTGGTCCTATTCCGCCCATTTGTAAGCCAATCACGTAGACTGCTACCAGATACATATACGCAAAATTTCAACACTCTCGCTAATAAAATGAGCAAGATAATTAAATTTCAAAATTTGGCTTATATGGGCGGTGGCACGCCCATTGGTCAGATCCCGCCAATTTTTGGACCAATCACGTGGACTGTCACCAGATACATATGTACAACATTACAGCACTCTAAATAAAAAATTGTGCAAGATATATCAATTTTGAAATTTGGCTTATAAGGGCGGGGCCACGCCCATTGGTCCTATCCCGCCCATTTTCTGACCAATTACGTAGAATGCCACCAGATACATATACACAACATTGCAGCACTCCCGATAGCAAATTGTGCAAGATTTCAAAATTTTGCTTATATGGGCGGGGCCAAGCCCATTGGTCGGATCCCGCCCATTCTTTGACCAATTACGTAGAATGCCACCAGATACATATAAGCAACATTGCAGCACTCCCGCTAGCAAATTGTGCAAGATACCAAAATTTCAAAATTTGGTCTATGTGGCCTATCACGCCTATTGGTCCGAACCCGCCCATTTTTGGACCAATCACGTAGATCGCCAACGGGTATATATACACAAAATTCCAGGTCTCTCGCTAACAAATTGTGCAATATATCTAATTTTTCAAATTTGGCGTATATGGGTGGTGCCACGCCCATTGGTTCGATCCCGCCCTTTTTTGGATCAATGACGTGGACTGCCATCAGATACATATGTACAACATTACAACACTCTAACTAACAAATTGTGCAAGATATATCAATTTGAAAATTTGGCTTATATGGGCGGGGCCACGCCCATTGGTCCGGTCCCGCCCATTTTTTGACCAATTACGAAGAATGCCACCAGATACATATACGCAACATTGCAGCACTCCCGCTAGCAAATTGTGCAAGATATCAAAATTTCAAAATTGGGTCTATGTGGGCGGGGCCACGCCCATTGGTCCGATCCCGACCATTTTTGGAGCCATCACGTAGACTGCCACCATATACATATACATAACATTACATCACTCTCGCTAACAAATTGTGCAAAATATCTCAATTTCAAAATTTGGCTTATATGGGCGGGGCCACGCCCATTGGTCCGATTCCGCCCATTTTTGGAAAATTCACATAATCTGACACTAAATGCATACACACGATATTTCAGCACTCTAGCTAAAAATTTTTCTCAATACCAAAATTTGACCCATATGGGCGGGTCCACGCCCACTTGATATATCGAAAATCCAAGTACCCTATTTTCAGCACCCCCAATACATGTACATTCTGTGAAAATTTCAAGATGATCGGTCAAGCCGTTTAGACGTCTATACGGAACAAACAAACAAACAAACAAACAAACAAACAAACAAACAAACCCACAAACAGACACTCTCTTTTATATATATAGATAGACTAGCTGGACCCGGTCCACTTCGTTGCCCCAGACTTCAGATTTCCGATTCCCTCCATTTTTTAACCAATTACGTAGACTGCCCTCAAATGCATATTCACAAAATTGCAACACTCTCGCTAACAAATTGTTCAAGGTATTTCAATTTCAGAAATTTGCTTATAAGGTTGGGGCCACGCCCATTGGTCCGATCGCAACCCTTTTTGGACCATTCACGTAGACTATCACCAGATCCATATGCAAAAAACTACAGCAGTCTCGCTAAAAATTGTGCAAGATATGAATCTCAATTTCAATATTTGGCTTATATAGGCGGGGTCACGGCCATTGGTCTGATCCTGCCCATTTTTGGCCGAAACACGTAGACTGTCATCAGATACATATACCCAAAACTGCAGCACTCTCGATAATAAATTTGGGGGCCACGCCAATTAGTCTGATCCCTCCCATTTCCTGACCAATCACGTAGACTGCCGCCAGATACATATACACAAAAGTACAGCGCTCACTTAAACAAATTGTGCAAGATATCTCAATTTCAAAATTAGGTTTCTATGGGCGGTGCCGTCCTTTTTTGTGTAATCGCGTAGACTGCGTGAGATGCACAAAATCACAGCACTCTCGCTAACAAATTGTGCATGATATCTCAATTTCAAAATTTTGTTTATATGGGCGGGGCCACGCCCATTAATCCGATCCTGCCACTTTTTAGACTATTTACGTAGGCTATCATCAGATACATATGTACAAAATTACAGAACTCCAGCTAAAAAATTGTGTAAGACATTAAATATCTCGGTATTTACAACTAATTTAACCGGGTGATGGGGGAAATAATAACACAAATAAATTATGGTTTTTCAATTATTCAAATAAAACTCGGGGGTAGTCGTACCTTCGGGTTTGTTTGTTTATTATAGAGAGTTAATCGTAAACACTAAACAGAGAGAGGAGCGCCAACTTCGTACCCGTCACAAACGTCAACTTATTCCACTTTCTTTTTTTCTTTCTTCGTTATAAAACGTAGGGTTGTATTTTACAATTCATAATACTTAAAACTAACAGGGTGTCCACCTAGACAGATATCTCAATTTCAAAATTTAGTTTATATGGGCGGGGCCACGGTCATTGATCCGATCCCGACCCTGTTTTGGAACAATAACGTAGACGACCACCAGACAACACTCTCGCTAAAAATTGTGCAAGATATGTGTCTCAATTTCAAAATTTGGCTTATATAGGCGGGGCCACGTCCATTGGTCTGATCCCGCCCATTTTTGGGCGAATCGCGTAGACTGTCATCAGATACATATGCCCAAAACTGCAGCACTCTCGATAATAAATTGTGCAAGATATTTCTATTTCAAAATTTGGCTTATATGGACGTGGCCAGGCCCATTGGTTCGATGCCGCTCATTTTTGGACCAATCACGTAGACTACCACCAGATATATATACACGAAATTAGAGAACTCTCGGTAACAAATTGTTCAATATATCTGAATTTCAAAAGTTGGCTTATATGGGCGGGGCCACGCCCATTGTTCCGATCCCGCCCATTTTTGAACCAATCACGTAGACTACCACCATATACATATACACAAAATTCCAGCACTCTCGCTAACAAATTGTGCAAAATATCTCAATTTCAAAATTTGGCTTATATGGGCGGGGCCACGCCTATTGGTCCGAACCCGCCCATTTTTGAACCAATCACGTAGACTACCACCATATACATATACACAAAATTCCAGCACTCTCGCTAACAAATTGTGCGAAATATCTCAATTTCAAAATTTGGCTTATATGGGCGGGGCCACGCCTATTGGTCCGAACCCGCCCATTTTTGGACCAATCACGTAGATCGCCAACGGATATATATACACAAAATTCCAGGTCTCTCGCTAACAAATTGTGCAAGATATCACATTTGTAAAATATGGCTTATATGGGCGGTGCCACGCTCATTCGTCCGATCCCGTCAATTTTTGGACAAATAACTTGGACTGTCACCAGATACATATACACAGCATTGCATCACTCCCGGTAGCAAATTGTGCAAGATATCGAAATTTTAAAATTTGGTCTATGTGGGCGGGGCCACGCCCATTGGTCCGATCCCGCCCATTTTTAGACCAATCACGTAGACTGTTCCCTGATACATATACACTAAACCACAGAAATCTCGCTAAAAAATTGTGGAAAATATTTCTATTTCAAAATTTGGCTTATATGGGCGGGGCCACGACCACTGGTCCGATTCCGCCCATTTTTTAAAAATTCACATAATCTGCCACTAAATTCATACACAAAAAATTTCAGCGCTCTAGCTAAAAATTTTTCTCAACATCAAAATTGGACCCATATGGCCGGGTCCACTCCCACTTGATATATCGAAAATTCAAGTACCCTATTTTCAGCACCCCCTACACATGTACATTCTGTGAAAATTTCACGATGATCGGTCAAGCCGTTTAGACGTCTATACGGAACAAACAAACACACAAACCCACAAACAGACACTCTCTTTTATATATATAGATAGACTAGCTGAGCCCGGTGCGCTTCGCTGCCCATGTCAAAATTAGCGCTGTAGAAACTGTATTTTATATCCGATCAGTGCGAAATTCGGCAGAAAGAGGTTTGTTATTACATGAAGGAATACCGCAAAATTCGGAGAAAATCGGTTCAGATTTAGATATAGCCCCCATATATATGTTACCCCCAATTTGGCATCTAAGCGCTGTAGAGATCAGTACGAAATTCGACAGAAACAGGTTTCTATTTTACATGAATGAGTATTCAAGGAAAATCGATTCAGATTTATATATAACCTCCATATATATGTTCCTCCAGATTTGGTTACAAAGCGCTATAGAAGTTGCACTTTACTTCCGATCATTACAAAGTTCTCCAGAAAAATGTTTCTCAATTTAGGAACAAATATTGCTTAATTTAGCGATTATCGTTTCACACACACACCACATTTACCAATTATTCCAAATTATTATCGCAATGACCCTTATCGCATTGTTAGGGAGGTGTAGGGTATTATATAGTCGGCCCCGCCCGACTTTCTGCCTTTCCTTACTGGTATTAGTAATAAATTCACTGAATGAAAAAATACCGACTTCAGTGGAAAGTCCAGAAAATAGAAATCTATACTTATTAAATTTCCAAATTCTTGTTTCATTGGTCATGCATCACATTCTCATATATCGGTTGGATTGGAGTTAGCAGCTGTAATTATCGCATACCGAGCATTTTTGTTCATGTATGGTCCTATTCCGCCCATTTGTAAGCCAATCACGTAGACTTCTACCAGATACATATAGGCTAAATTTCAACACTCTCGCTAACAAAATGAGCAAGATAATTAAATTTCAAAATTTGGCTTATATGGGCGGTGGCACGCCCATTGGTCAGATCCCGCCAATTTTTGGACCAATCACGTGGACTGTCACCAGATACATATGTACAACATTACAGCACTCTAAATAAAAAATTGTGCAAGATATATCAATTACGAAATTTGGCTTATAAGGGCGGGGCCACGCCCATTGGTCCGATACCGCCCATTTTCTGACCAATCACGCAGACTGCCACCATATACATTTACACAAAATTTCAGCACTCTCGCTAACATATTGTGCAAGATATACCAATTTCAAAATTTGGCTTATATGGGCGGGGCCAAGCCCATTGGTCCGATCCCGCCCATTTTTTTACCAATTACGTAGAATGCAACATTGCAGCACTCCCGCTAGCAAATTGTGCAAGTTATCAAAATTTCAAAATTTCGTCTATGTGGGCGGGGCCACGCCCATTGGGTTCATCCCGCCCATTTTTGGACCAATCACGTAGACTGCCACCAGCTACATATTCACAAAATTACAGCATTCTCGATACTAACGGCCTGTTTCTGTATTTCTAACGAAAGTCTCTGCGAACGAAAACCAGTCACTCACTATCGTCTGGAATTTGGTTTCTCTAAGGTTCGTTCGTTCGTTCGCCGGGCCTTACGTCAATGACGTTAGCAATTTACCAATTGGATAATAATGTAATTGCCATATCAACAATTTCACAACTTCCGGTCTAAAAAAGCACACATATTTGTATGGTCGACCTTAGAAAATACACCTCTGTATCCTTTACATGAGCGGTGGCCAAAAATCAACCCTGGGTGAGTTAGCTGAGCTGATCCAACACTCTCATTTCTTTCTCTCTCTCTCTCACGTCTCTCTCATTGTGTACTGATGATTTTTTTCCATCTTAGCGAGCTGCCAATTTTGACTTGTTTATGCTTAAATATGTAAACATATGTATACAATTTTATTATTATTTAATTGTTTTTACCATAATTATGCTAATATCTACTTGTTTTTGCTTTTAATAACGTTTTTTTGTCATTGTTCCTATCAGTCGACAAATAAAATAACGTGACTCGATCTGACATTTGTGTTCGCCCAGATGACAGCAAAGAGAGATAGAGAAACCAAAATTTACACTGAAATGATTACGTTTTCGTACGAGTTCATTATCGTGCGACTTGTCGTTGTGATGGTAGTTAGTGAAACCCAAATCAGCTGTTTGTCGTCTGGCAGGCGAAAGAAAGCAAAATTTTAAGTTACAGAAACAGGCTGTAAATTGTGCAAGATAGCTCAATTTTGGGTTATATGGGCGGGGCCACGCCCTTTGGTCAGATCGCGCCCATTTTTTGACGGCTCTGCGAAAAATGGCCCCAGGAAATATGGCCCCAATTCTCGTTGTGAAAATTTAACCCAAAAATGGGGCCATTTTTCATTGTGTCATATGACCCCAAAATAAAAATGAAATTTCACCCCATTATTATGAAAAATTGCCCCAAAACTAAAATGAAAAATGACCTCACTTTTTGGGCTTATTTTTCATAATGCACTTTAGCCCCAATACATTAAATGCAATTTCACCCCATTTTTTGCTACTAAATTAAAACATGAGTTTAATTGTAAATATTTTTATTTATATATGTATGTCTACAATAAGGGCAAAGAAATTAATAGGTCAGTAGCTTCTTGATTTCGGTTATCGCTTTCCACACAATCCTTCTTCCGATATTTTTTAAGCCAACCACCACTTTCGGCAATCATAGCGAAATTGATACTCTTGAAGAATTCCTCTATTCTTATCGCCTTTATGAATTAAAAAAAAATTTTTAAATTGATCTGCCTAAAACGCCGTTGTATGCTACAACAGCCGATGTACTTCGTGTGCTTTGCTTATACACAGTGAAATTATTACACCCAACCTAAAATGTACCACAACTTATAATAAATAATATGAATAGTACAAGCCTTCCTCAACCACTGATTTTCAAAATACGTCAAAAAATTACCGAACGTATTCTTGCTGTCCATAAGGTATATTTCTGCTCGAATTTGTAGAAATGCCTCTTTAATCAACAATGGTGGAAGTAGTGGTAAAGCCATGATCTTGTGGTATGCTGTGGATGCAGGTTTTGATGACTTTAGAAATTGTAGGTGTACTTTGTTTTTACTAACATGTCTGCGTATAGCCTGACAGTAATGAAACCTTTAACGAATTGATACACGTGATTAGTTTTAAGTAATGGGAGATGTTCATAATATTTATTGTGATTCTACGTATTAATGACATATTTTATTTGTTCACAAGGAAATGTTGAAAGAAAAGAAATCAGTTACAAGAAGAGTGATCGAAAAATTATTTGAAAAATCGCGCGATTTTTTAAATAATTTTTCGATCACTCTTCTTGTAACTGATTTCTTTTCTTTCGCGCGATTTTTTAAAACAAATTTTCGATTTCACCTACCGCTCACATTTTTCTTTAATTAAAACTTACTACTACCCACAATACAGAATATCGTTTAAAATTAAGAATAATTTATTATGAGAAAGTAGTACTTATCATATCTTGCGACAGTCCGCATGAATCCCACACAGTTTTTAAATTGAAGGCTTCAAAAATTTCGTGTGAATTTTTGGGTGATGAGATGAAGTTCTTGCTGCTATGTACGGCAAGCTTCTTCTAATTATATTCGAATTCTAGATCTTTCGATTCGTCCTGTAATCAACTTGCAGAATATATTCGTTTTTATAGGTTGCATCTAATAATGATTATTAATATATACTTACTTTTCGCTTATATTCCTGAATGCAGTTCTGACGCTACTAATTGTACTTTTCACTTACAACTCTCAGCAAAGAATGAAGATTTCAGAATCTTTACCCTTAAAAAATATGAAAAAATAATGTTTTTAGACAATGCAGAAAGGCCCCAAACTGTAAAATTAAATTTTTTTGGGGCAATTTGTCATTCTTAACATTTGGGGCCATCTTACATTTGTTCGATTGTGACATTTTGCCCCAATTCCAAAATGAAAAAAGTCAAAAAAAAACTACAAAATTCCCCCAAATTTCGTGTTGTTGTAACCAATGTAAATTTTTGGGGCCAAAATTCATTTTCGGTTTGGGGCCATTTTTCATTGGGGTCGTATTTCGAAGAGCCTTTTTTGACCAATTACGTAGAATGCCACCAGATACATATACGCAACTTTGCAGCACTCCCGCTAGCAAATTGTGCAAGATATCAAAATTTCAAAATTTGGTCAATGTGGGCGGGGCCACGCCCATTGGTCCGAACCCGCCCATTTTTGGACCAATCACGTAGATCGCTAACGGATATATATACACAAAATTCCAGGTCTCTCGCAAACAAATTGTGCAAGATATCACATTTTTAAAATTTGGCTTATATGGGCGGTGCCACGCCCATTGGTTCGATCCCGCCCGTTTTTTGATCAATCGCGTGGACTGCCATCAGATACATGTGTACAATATTAGAACACTCTAACTAACAAATTGTGCAAGATACATCAATTTCAAAATTTGGCTTATATGGGCGGGGCCACGCCCATTGGTCCGGTCCCGCCCATTTTTTGACCAATTACGTAGAATGCCACCAGATAAATATACGCAACATTGCAGCACTCGCGCTAGCAAATTGTGCAAGATATAAAAATTTCAAAATTTGGTCTATGTGGGCGGGGCCACGCCCATTGGTCCGATCCCGCCCATTTTTGGAGCCATCACGTAGACTGCCACCATAAACATATACATAACATTCCAGCACTCTCGCTAACAAATTGTGCAAACTATCTCAATTTCAAAATTTGGCTTATATGGGCGGGGCCACGCCCATTGGTCCGGTTCCGCCCATTTTTGGAAAATTCACATAATCTGACACTAAATGCATACACACGAAATTTCAGCACTCTAGCTAAAAAATTTTCTCAATACCAAAATTTTACCCATATGGGCGGGTCCACGCCCACTTGATATATCGAAAATACAAGTACCCTATTTTCAGCACCCCCTACACATGTACATTCTGTGAAAATTTCACGATGATCGGTCAAGCCGTTTAGACGTCTATACGGAACAAACAAACATACAAACAAACAAACAAACAAACCCACAAACAGACACTCTCTTTTATATATATAGATAGATGAGTACGAAATTCGACAGAAGGAGGTCTTTTTACATGAATAAGTATTCAATGAAGATCGGTTCAGATTTATATTAAAGCTCCATATATATGTTCCTCCTGATTTGGTATCAAACCGCTATAGAAGTTGTATTTTACTTCCGATCATTAAAATTTTCCAGAAAGATGTTTCTCACTTTAGGAACGAATATTGCTTAATTTAGCTATTATCGTTTCTGAATTAGATAATACGTTTCTACCCATTTACCAATTATTCCAAATTATTATGGCAATGACCCTTATCGCATTGTTAGGGAGGTGTAGGGTATTATACAGTCGGCCCCGCCCGACTTTCTGCCTTTCCTTACTGTTTTTTTTTTTGATTTAAAAAAAATGGACTTAACGCACGAAAAGTTGCAATTGGAGAACGATTATTTTGATAATAAAACTAAATAATTTGGAAACGTTGTTCTTGCGTATATCTCTCCATGATGAAATTGTAAACACTACAGAATACATGAAAAACAAATGACAGATCATGACATATTACAAGTGGCTGAAACGTCACTTCAAAATCATATCATTCCTATTGGAAAACCCGTTAGTAGTCGGCTCCGCCCGGCTTTAGCCCTTCCTTAATGGCTTTTCTTTAGTATTTCTTTACATGTTAAACCCTCCACCATAGGATGGGTGATCTGAGACCCCATAAAGTATATTTATTCTTAATCTTCGCAAAATTGTAAGACGAGTTAGCCATGTCCGTCTGTTGTAATCACGCTGCAATCTACAATAATTGAGCTAGATGACAGAAACTTTGTATAGATAATTCTTATGCTGCAGCTAACTTGGGATTGAAAATGGGCAATATCGGTCCATTTTTTGATATAGCCCCCATATATAGCATCTCCCCGATTTGACTTCTTAACTTCATAGAGACCACAAATGTCAACTGCTCGCGCTGAAAATTGGTAACAGGGGTTTATTTATACCCGGAATCCTTCACACGAATAACAGTAGTCAAAGGTCCATGTTTTGATATACCCACATGCAAAGGTCCCTCTAGATTTGATTCCTCAACGCCACAAAAACTCAAATTGGACTGAAATTTTGTAAAATGAGTTTATTTGTACCTGAAACCATTCACATGCCATCCATTGTGAAGGGTATATCAGATTCGGCATGGCCGAACTTAATCCGTCTTTACTTGTTTTTTCTTTCAAATGTTCTCATTTGACGAGTTCGTAACTTCGATTTCCATTGCTGCATTTATTTTGGATTTGAAATATTTCTTTTATATATTTCTATTTCTGTACAACTTTTTCTTATTCTGTTACTACACAGTTATTGTCTACCAATACAATCGTTTGCTTTCCCAGAAGAAATATAAATCCTTCAATTTGTTGGCTAATTAACTGTTGAACTTATTTAAATGGTCATCATGACTACAAAATTAGCTCTTCAATGCCACAAACATGAACATCAGCACCGAAAAAGACTGTAGACGTAATCCCGTGCATATTATGGTTACTTTTGTATACTTAATTCAATGTTTGCAATGTATGCTGATGAAATCTGGTAATTGGCAGAACATTTGTGTAGCTTGTGTTCTGAGCCATTTTAAATTGTTTCTGCAACATATGTACATACATATTACATGTTCATGGCAAGTCTCCCAAAACACTTTCGATGTGCACAAATGCACATTGTTACATATTACAGATCGTAATCCCAACCTTCTTCCTGATATGAAATTGTGAAACGTTGCCATGACAATCATGAGATATGATTCCAAATTTCCAAAGATTTGAAACACTTGCTACACAAAGTCTATGGTTGTGCATTTAATGGAAAATGCTATTTATGTAGACGCATGTGGTTCATGATATCATAGGGCATTCTCATAACACAGTATAGACATTCTAAAGGTACATTCGCCACTAATATCAGATATGTTGTGTTCTTAAAGCAACTGAATACACTCAGGAACTAGTAAGGGATGTAGGAAAACCGGAAGTGGACGACTATACTCGTATAATACCCTGCACTATACCTAGCAATGTGCAAAGGCACAATGCGATAATACATAATTTGGAATAATTGGTTCTGTTTCAGTAGAGAATGTACTTAGCTCCAGCTCATCAAGGTTTATTCGAAAGAAGAGTTCGTTGATGTTGATCATAATAAAAAACCATATTGTTGGGAGGAATATAAATAAATCAGAACCGAATTTTACCATTAACAAATTTTTGGTTTTGATTTTAGGGAATAGTACGCCTCAAGCAATACAAAAAACATGTTTTGTCTCAGACACAATTTTTTTTGTCAGAGAAAATGCCAAACTATCGGGAGTAGAGGTCTCAGATGGGCGTCCTTCCATACGATATGATGTTGGTCGAAGAGATTTTGAAAGTGCAAGAGACTGTGGAAGCCGCGGGCATCTCACATGCCTCTGTGGTTTCATTTTTGAATGATCTCTTTGGCATGATAAAACTTTCCGAAGAACGGGTGCAGCGTTTGCTCACAATCGACGACAAACGCAATAGTGTGACAACTTCGCAGGAGTGTTTGGCGCTGTTCAACCGCAATATGGACGAGTTTTGCGCCCTCTCGTAAAGGTGGATCCACCACAACAAACCAGAGATCAACCAGCAGTCAAAACAGTGGATTTCTCAGGGTGAATCGGCGCCAAGGTGGTTTGGTGCAATAAAGTCAACCAATAAACACACGGCGACCGTTTTTTGTCATGAACGCGGTGTAATCCAAAATGACTACCTTCAAAAGGGTAAAACAATCAATCGAAGTTAAAAAAAAATATCCAAAAGACCTGTGTTTCTTTTAAAAAGTCACGGACTTAATGACCCTCCCTCGTATATTCGTATAATGATTAATTCAAATTCTAAAATCTTACGAATATGGTATTACATGCTCGAGGAGAAACCTTATATTTAATCATAAACTCAATGAATTAATTTTTCTTAAGTCCAACACTTTATTGTCATTGTAATAAAAGTGCTATACAGCTATGACCAGTACCAATGCATTTTATTAAATCAAATTAAAATTTCAAAGAGAATATTAAATCAATATCTGAATACACCAGCACTGCAACATGTGTCTATCTTTAGTGTCTGCCATAAACGACGAGGATTATGAACCATGGCATCATAACCCAGAGCCAAGTGGGCTTTTAATCAAATTTTATGAAAATCACACATTGTGTAACACCTAATGCAGAGCGCTGTGAAGATTATATCGCTCCGTTTTAAAACCATTTCTTGTGCCATATCATATCCGCATTTCCATATCTGACAGGCTGTTGGAATTGCGATTTGTAATAGTAATGAGTGAATTTGTACATAACCCATATTATGAGAGTCTAGAGTGTGATGCGAGTGAATATAATGATGGTGAATTAACATAATAATGTTGCAAAATCTATTCAAAATTGTTTAAAACGCAGACAGCACAAGTACAAGGTTTTCATATATTCTAAGTAGACCACTGGGGTCTTCCTCTATACTAGATTCGGCCACTGAGGTCATCCTCTATACTAGAGTGTACTACTGAGGTCTTCCTCTATACTAGAGTCGACCACTGTGGTCTTCCTCTATACTAGAGTCGACCACTGTGGTCTTCCTCTATACTAGAGTCGACAAATGAGGTTTTTTCTCTACTGAGGTCGATCACTGAGGTCTTCATCTATACTAGAGTCCAACATTAAGGTATTCCTCTATCTTAGAGTCGAGATGACCACTGTAGTCTTCCTCTAGATTAGAGTCGACCACTGAGATCTTCCACTATACTAGAGTCGACCACTGAGGTCTTCTCTAAACTAGAGTCGACCACTGAGATCTTCCTCTATACTAGGGCGGACCACTGAGGTCTTTCTCTATAATAGGGTCTACAACTGAGCTCTTCCGCTATCCTAGAGACCACCACTGAGGTCTTCCTCTATACAAGAGTCGACCACTGAGGTCATTCTATAAACTAGATTGGACCACTGAAGTTTTTCTCTACATTAAAGTCTACCACTGAGGTCTTCCTCTATAATAGAGTTGACAAAAGCAGTCTTTTTCTATACTATAGTCGACCACTGAGGTCATTCTCTATACTAGAGTCGACCAACGAGGTCTCTTTCTATACTGAAGCAGATCACTAAGGTCTTCATCTATACTAGAGTTCAAGACTGAAGTCTTCCTCTACACTAGAGTCGACCACTGAGGTCTTCCTCTAAACTAGAGATGACCACTGAAGTATTCTTCTATACTATAGTCAACCACTGAGGTCTGCCTCTATTCCAGAGTCATCCTACCACTACTATAGTGGTTTTCCCCTATAGCAAAGTCGACCACTGAAGTCATCCTCTATACTAGAGTTGACCACTGAGTTCTTCCTATATACTAGAGTCGACCACTGAGTTCTTCCTCTATACTAGAGTCGACCACTAAGGGCTCCCTCTATGATAGGGTCTACAACTGAGGTCTTCCTCTATACTAGAGTCGACCACTGAGGTCTTCCTCTATACTAAAGTCGACCACTGACGTCTTCCTCTATACTAGAGTCCGCCAATGAGGTCATTCTCTATACTAGATTGGACCACTGAAGTCTTTCTCTACATTAAAGTCGACCACTGAGGTCTTCTTCTATTCTAGAGTTGAAGTCTTGCTCTACTCTAGAGTCAACCTCTGGAGTCTTCCTCTATACTAGAGTCGGCCAATGAGGTCTATTTCTATACTGAAGTCGATCACTGAGGTCTTCATCTATACTAGAGTCCAACACTGAAGTCTTCCTCTAACCTAGAGATGACCACTGAAGTATTCTTCTATACTATAGTCGACCACTGAGGTCTTCCTCTATACTAGTCGGCCTACCACTACTATAGAGGTTTTCCTCTATAGCAATGTCGACCACTGAGTTCATCCTCTATATTAGAGGCCAACACTGAGCTCTTCCTCTGTACTAGAGTCGACCACTGAGATCTTCCTCTATACTAGAGTTAACCACTGAAGTCTTCTTCTATATTATAGTCGCCCGACCACTACTATAGTGGCTGTCCTCTATAGTAGAGTCGACCACTAAACTCATCCTCTATACTAGAGTTGACCACTGAGGTCTTCTACTGTAGTAGAGTCTACCGCTGAAGTCATTCCTCTATACTAGAGTTGATCACTGATGTCTTCCTCTACACTAGAGTCGACCACTGAGGACTTTCTCTATAATAGAGTTTACCAGTAAGGTCTTTCTCTTTACTAGAGTCAACCACTGAGGTCACCCTCTACGAGTATACTAGAGTCGACACTGAGTTTACACTCTAAACTAGAGTCGACAACTCAGGTCATCCCCTATACTAGGGTCGACTAATGAGGTCATCATCTGTACAAGAGTCGACCACTAAGGTCTTCCTCTACTCTAGAGTCGTCCACTGAATTCATCCTCTATACTAGAGACGAAAACTGAGGTCTTCCTCTATGTTAGAGTCGACCAATGAGCCCTATTTCTTTACTGAAGTATATCACTGAGGTCTCCTTTATACTAGAGTTCAAGACTGAAGTCTTCCTCTACACTAGAGTCGACCACTGATGTCTTCCTCTAAATTAGAGATGACCACTGAAGTATTATTCTATACTATAGTCGACCACTGAGGTCCGCCTCTATTCTAGAGTCATCCTACCAATACTATAGTGACTTTCGAAGTCATCCTCTATACTACAGTTGATCACTGAGGTCTTCCTCTTCCTATATAATAGAGTCTACCAGTGAGGTCTTTCTCTTTATTAGAGTCAACCACTAAGGTCACCATCTACGAGTATACTAGAGTCGACACTGAGTTTACACTCTATACTAGAGTCGACAACTGAGGTCATCCTCTGTACTAGAGTCGACCAGTAAGGTCTTCCTCTAGACTAGAGACGACCACTGAGGTATTCCTCAATACTAGAGTTGACCACCGAGGTCTTTTCTATACTAGAGTTGACCAATAAGGTCTTGTTTTTCTACTAGAGTCAACCGTCGACCACTAAGGACTTCCTCTACACTAGAGTCGTCCACTGAGGTCTTACTCTATATTAGAGACGAACACTGAGGTCTTCCTCTATGTTAGAGTCGACCAATGAGGGGTATTTCTTTACTGAAGTAGATCTCTGAGGTCTCCTCTATACTAGAGTTCAAGACTGAAGCCTTCCTCTACACTAGAGTCGACCACTGATGTCTTCCTCTAAACCAGAGATGACCACTGAAGTATTATTCTATACTATAGTCGACCACTGAGGTCCGCCTCTATTCTAGAGTCATCCTACCACTACTATAGTGGTTTTCCTCTATAGCAAAGTCGACCACTGAAGTCATCCTCTATACTAGAATTGATCACTGTGGTCATCCTCTATACTAGAGTTGATCACTATTGTCATCCTCTGTGCTAGAGTAGACAACTAAGGTCATCCTCTATAGTTGAGTTGACCACTGAGTTCTTCCTCTATACTATAATCTACCAATGAGGGTTTCCTCTATCCTCGTCATACCATTGATATTTTCCTCCAGAGTGGAGTCGACAACTGAGGTCATCCTCTATACTATAGTAGACCACTGAGGTCAAAGTTCCTGCTAATTACGGTTAGTGTTCGGTATGAATTGCAAATATTAAAGTAAGTATGAAAAAGTATAGATATATTCACTCACGAGCGGTAATTCTGGCGTTTTTGCATGTAAGGTTTCATTAGAATCAGCGTTTGTTTAACAGCGGTCTCATAAGGCATAAGTCTCGGGGCCACAACTCAAAAATGGATTGTAAACAGAGGGACTCCACAAAGAGGAGTATTGCCTCCACTAATGTGAAACCTAGCGGTGAATGGAATCCTGTTAGATCTATAACTTTGTCTCTTCAAAATCGTGACATATGCGGATGTCGTGGCAATCGCAGTAACAGAAAATTCCCCGAAGTCCTTAAGGACATTATAAAGGTGGCTATGAAGAAATAAGGTAGATTGGCAAGAAGCTGTAGTATGCGTGTTTTCCCAGACAAGACGAAATTAGTACTTTTTACTAGGAAGTATACAATTACATGTAAAGGGTTTTCCAACAAGAGGTCTTATTTTGGTATTCAAAGAAATATGCCATTTTTTGAGACGTAGACCTTATCTTTCACGTAGCTCCAAAGGAAGAAGTCGCAAGGTGTTAAATCGCAATATCTCGGTGGTCAATTGTGATCACCTCTTCGAGAGATAACACGGTCCGGAAACTTTTCCCGTAACAGAGCAATGGTTTGGTTGATTGTGTGGTACGTAGCGCCGTCTTGTTGAAAGTAAACGTTGTCCAGATCAATACCATCCAACTCCGACCATAAAAAACCATTAATCATATCTCGCAATCCATTCACCGTAACTCTTGATCCAACCTCATTTTCGAAAAAGTAAGGTCCAATAACCCCGTCGGACCATAAACCGCAACAAACAATCACACGTTGAGGATGGAGATCCCCAGATGCTTGTTAACATAGCCCACGAGGTGGAAATGGGCCTCATCAGTCATGTTGATTTTTCGATGATTTTCGAATTTTAATAATTTCAATGCGTTGTTGCATCGTGTATCGTTCCATTTTTAGTAATGGGGCAGTTTCTACTTGTCAAATGTCAAAGAATAAAAGCTTCAAAAGTGACAGCTACCGAAATACCGGGTGATTCAAAATAGCACCTCTTGTTGGAAAACCCTGTATAATGGCGTTATTGTTTCTGAAAAAAGTGCAGCATTTTCTTGTCCTTTTCCCGAAAACTACACTTTTTTAACACATTTCGTAACACCCATCTCCCATCGGCAGTGAGGGGCTGAGGAGTGTTTCTGGACTCCTTGACGCATCTGATGATACAGACGAGGTGTTCGATAACACCCTTGATGGGGTGGAAGTTAAAATGTCGTTTACAAATGCTGGTACTAATTCTACATATTAACCTCCATGACGCTAAGGCAGCCACAGTGGCTCTATTGCCGCGCCTGTCCACATGAACAGTATACATCTTCCTGATACAGGAACCCTATGAAACAATAAATACCAAACAGCTGCCATTCCTGCCTTATGAAGATGTGGTAGTGCCGACAGCTCTTTTCACGGGAAGTAGTAGAAAAAGCAACGACTGATGAGTGCGACCTGATAATTGGCACAGATACGAATGTTCGTCATCCTATCTGGGGTAGTACGGGGGGATCTACGAATCATATAGTAAGACCAACAAGAGAGCGTATGGACTGCAAGCGTCACCACGTTGTTGACTGAGAAAAGCAGAAAGAGCTGGGTGATTAACAGCTTTGAGCCCTTTAAATCACCTGGACCAGATGGCGTTACTCCAACAGAAATTCAGAAAATGTTGAAATACATTATACCCTGGCTGGGAAAAACCTATAAAGGCTGTATCAGGCTCTCATATATACCCAATCGATGGAGGGATTCCAAAGTTCTATTAGTCCCTAAGCGAGTAAGATATCGCACACTAGACCAAGGGACTTCAGGACAATTCCTATTGAAAGGTATGGAAAGAATTTTAGATTATTTCGTTAGAGAAAACTTAAATACGAAACTCCTGTCGGGGAACAAACATGCTTACAACAAGGGAAAAATCCACCACTACTATAGAGATTATTCGAAGTTTGTTGGTTAGGTTGGTTTAAGAGTACCCTGTAAAAATCTTAGTCCTGTGTTAGAAGTTTAACATTAAACGACGTCTGGATATACTGGGGTCGGCTTTTCTAGGATGTTTAAAAAAAACCCTTCGGTACCGATATTCGTACTATTGATAAATTTGTTTCCGTGATAACATCAGCCCGTGGTAACACTAGGGACCTAAATTGGTCTATGTGAGCTGGTAAAAATGACAGCCCGCCCAACTTATACATAAACCTAAAGTCTAAGATTCCATATATCCTCCTCGGATAAATGGAACTTTTCTCAAAGTCAAAATATTTTGTATTCTCCCAGAATGGTTTGTAGGAGAGCTGTTGTGGCTTGGGGGAGGGTTCTTTCCTAAAATCCACTGAATATATACATATAAGCAATAGTTTGGTCTATACATTTTTACAACAGTGTGGTGTGTTGATTAGCGATAGATCACCAGTCAACTGACGAAGGTTTATAGAACTTCCTGCCTGCGCATCAGGGGAGATTTAAGAACTACAGCGATAGAGTCTCTAAAAGTCATTCTTCATCTGCTGCCGATCAATATTGTAGTGATATCCACAGCAGCCATTCACTGAACATTGTTTAGTATCGCGCAGAAGATGGATTTCTGCAGAGCCGTCCACCAGACAACATTTGCCATGCGGCATTGTCGATGTTCAATTAGAACATAAGTATATGTAGAACATAAAGTATATGTAGAACATAAAGTATATGTAGAACATAAGTATATGTTTGTATGTAGCCTATATTTTAGTTACAATAAATTTATATTAATAAGTATGTGAATATGTCAGCAATTACTGACCTACATTTAATTAATAATTGTTTATGCAAGTCAGTAACCCCAATAAAGAAACAGCACGATTGGTTTCACAATGCATGGGTTACTGACTGAAGAACAGATGCATACTCAGCATATTTAGTTTAAGTAGTTAATTGTCAATGCTAATCAAACTAGTATAAATAGAATGAAATTAATAAAGAAACTTGGTAGTTCACAAGAAATTGTAAATCTATCAAGTTTACGTAATTCAAGTGTTGCGTATAACAATAACCACAAAGTCAAATTTAACATTTGGTGACCCCGACGTGATCCTAACTTACTTTAAAAATTCAAATTTCCCCCATCCGTGGAAATCAAGGAGGAAAAAATGGACATTAATTCGTTAATAAGTCAACAGGAGGAAGCTATTGCCGACTTGAGGAAGGCAATCGCTAATATAAAAAAGGCTCCACTGGAAAGGAGGACGATGGAATTTTACAAGAAGAAGTTGGGAGAGATGGAAGAACTCTGGGCAACTGTTGATCGTAACGAGAATAGGATACGATCAGAGCCCGCCGCAGAGTCACATCCCCATGTGCTGAATGACGTACACCAGGCGGTCTGCAAGGAATATAGAGAGGTTGCAGACGGAATCGAGGCTATTCTTGAGAAAGGGATAGAGACGCAAAAACCCCTCCCAGCTGTAAGGGAAACCGTTCAAGAAAAAGGTTTAGCGGGGTTGATAAGGCGCCAACGGGTGCTTATGAAGTCGTTACAGACATTGTTAAGAGGCAGTTCAGGTCAAGCTGCCCCCCGGCAAACAATGACCGCAATCGAAAAACTGTGGTCGAATGTGGAGGAGATCCATTTCAAAATCCACGAAGAGTATTAAGACCCAATGGTGATTGGGTATGATACAAACGCGTACTTCTTATTGGAAGAAGAGACGTTAAGGCAAAAGGAGGAGATTTCGTCTCGAACACAGGTCGGGAAGGAAGTAGTTCCGAGCTCCTCGGGAGTTAATTTAGCAAATCAAGTTAACTTGCCAAAAATTACAATCCCACAGTTCAACGGGGACTATGCGAAATGGCAAACATTTTCCGACATTTTTGGGAAAATGATTGATGAACAGCCATTACCACTTGTACAGAAAATGTGGTACCTAAAGGCAAACGTGACTGGAGAAGCGGAGAGGCTTATAAGACATTTAGAGTTGACGGAGGCAAACTACAATATTGCATGGAAGACGCTAACCGACAGGTACCAGAATAAAAGAGCGCAAGATTCTACAATATTAGAAGGAATATTGACGTTGCCAAATATGTCGGGCGATTGCAGATCAATCAAAGAGTTCCATGATAACCTACACGAATCATTGTTGTCATTGGAAGGTCTCGGACAAAAGACAAAAGAGTGGGATCCGCTCTTGATCCATCCTTCCTGACCAAGAAGTCGATAAATGACTCAAAAGAACTACAAACAACGGAGTACTTCCTGAGTAGTTTGAGGAATCGGTTCCAATCGTTGGAAGCAATCAATGGAATCCAAAGGAACAAGTCGATAGCAACAGCTGCCTCAACAATAGCCAGAAGATGCGAAATGTGCAAAGGAGATCACCCTTTGTACAACTGCAAGCAGTTTCTTTCAAAATCACCGTCCGAGAGACAAAAATGGGTCCTGAGGAGCAAGATGTGTTTAAACTGTTTCAAGCACGATCACCAGGCGAAACTGTGTACAAGTGGATCATGCAGAAAATGTCAACAAAAACACAATACGCTTCTGCATTTCAGCACGAAAGAAGTAAGCGGAGAAAAGCCATCAGTCGCGGCATCGCATCAATCGTCAATAGTGGCGTCAGCAAACAAAAACCATTCATACATATTGTTGGCAACCGCTCGGATTGCCATTCAGCCAAAAATGGGAGGTCTCGTGAATTTAGAGCGCTGTTGGATTCTGGTTCACAGATTAACATCGTTTCAGAGCGGCTGGTGCAGAGTTTGGGTATTGAACCGATGGAAGCATCCCTTTGCATTGAAGGTATTGGCGGAAGATCAAAGACGTCAAACTACAGAGTCAATGTCGAACTTCAATCGCTCACTAGCAATTTTCGGACGCGATTAGAAGCTTTTGTTCTGCCGAACATAGTACCGCCACAACCAAGCGCAACCATCGATATCTCGTCGTGGCCGATTCCAGAGAACATAAAATTAGCAGATCCCTACTTTTACAACACAAGCAAGATTGATGTACTTCTTGGGGCGCAGTTTTACTTCAGCCTTATGCTGTCACAAGAAATTAGAATGTCAAAGGAGCTGCCGATATTAAAGAATTCGAAACTAGGTTGGGTTACTAGTGGAAAGGTTCAGGCTGAATCAAAAACTGTGACGTGTGCAGTACTAGGAGAAGATGATCGTACCCTGGAGGAATTACTAAAGAAGTTTTGGGAACAAGATGACGTAAGCGAAGACCAGAATTTGACGTTGGCAGAGGAAAGGTGTGAAAACCACTTTAACCAACATACAACATTTAATGAAGATGGTCGATTTGTGGTCCGACTGCCCTTTGCAGATGAGACGGAAAGATTATCCGACTCACTCAACATTGCATCTTCAAGATTTTTCTCCTTGGAACGCCGCCTAGCAAAGGATCCCGGTCTTCGAGAACAGTATGCAAGATTTATGAAGGAGTATGAGGATTTGGGTCATATGACCAAAATACGACCGAGAGAAGTGCGTGGCAGCCATTACTACATTCCACATCATTGCGTTTTACGTCCAGATAGCAGCACAACTAAACTTCGGGTCGTTTTTGACGCATCATGTAAATCATCGTCTGGGTGTTCGCTTAATGACGTTCTACATCCAGGCCCAAAGGTGCAAGGGGATTTGTTTGGAATGTTGTTGCGGTTTCGGTTACCAAGATTTGTATTCACGACAGACATTGAGAAGATGTACAGACAAGTGTTGGTCGACCACAGGGATCGCAAATATCAACTAATTGTATGGAGAGAGGCCCCAGATAAGGAACTAGAACATTATGTGTTGAACACTCTAACATATGGAACGGCATGCGCTCCATACCTGGCTACTAGATGTCTAAAGAAATTGGCGGATATGAGCTTACAGAAATACCCACTAGGCGCACCAGCACTACAAAAGAACTTCTATGTAGACGACAGCATGTGCGGGTCTGATAATTTAACAACAGCAGTAGAAATGCAGAAGCAACTAAACGGCTTGCTGTCACAAGCTGGGTTTAGACTTCATAAGTGGTGTGCTAACCATTCAAAACTTCTTCATGGAATTCCACTGGAAGATAGAAAAGTAGATCTCAACATCGATAGTTCGTCAACCAAGGTTTTGGGATTGACTTGGATTCCCCAAACAGATCGATTTTGTTTGAAGAGTAATGTCAATGAATGTCCAGTCATTACCAAGCGAAAGGTCACATCCGATTTGGCAAGACTGTTTGACCCATTGGGAATCGCAGGCCCAGTGGTTGCAGCAGCAAAAATATTTATTCAACAGTTGTGGAAAAGAAACTACGATTGGGATGATGAATTGCCAGCGGAAATGACTGCATATTGGTCATCGTTCCGCGAGAATCTTAAACTCCTGAATGACTTTAAATTACCAAGGCATATGTTCGATGGAGAGAAACCAACAGAGGTGGAGATCCATACATTTGTGGATGCTTCCGAAAAGGGCTATGGAGCGGCAATATATTTGCAAGCAAGATTACAAGATGAAAGGCAGATAGTCAGGCTCCTATGTTCAAAATCAAGAATAGCCCCAATTAAGGAGATCACCTTACCAAGGCTAGAGCTTTGTGCCGCCGAATTGGGAGCAAAATTGACGACAAAGGTTAAAACAGAATTGGGCTTCGAAGGCGTGAGAACTTATTTTTGGTCAGATTCAGAAGTTGCATTATACTGGATTAATTCGGAACCATCAACACTAAAAACTTTCGTGGCGAACAAGGTAAAACAGATTCAAGCCAAATCGAGCAGCAGTCAATGGCGACACGTTGGGACAAAAGACAATCCAGCAGATTTTATATCGAGAGGTATGAAACCAGATCGACTGGCAGGATGCTTGATGTGGTTTTTTGGGTCCACCTTCTTACATGGGAACAAATCTGTCTGGCCGAAACCGTTTTCAAAAAATGCGAAAAATCAGACTGATCTCGAATTCAAGGAGAAGTCTACAGTCTCGGCGGTTGCTTCGCAGAGCGGGCTGCAGGACATTGTCTATGGAATTGATCATAGAAATTCATTTAAGCGGTTACAGAAGGTCATTGGGTATGTTCTGCGATTTACCGAAAGGATAAAAGGACATAAGTATGGAGGACCAACAAAAATTCTGACCCCTTTGGAACTAGATCACTCCTTGCAGCTCATAGTCAAGACGATACAAGTTTCGGACTTCGCAAAAGAAATTCAGCAATTACGAAGGCATGGAGCATTAGACAAGTCAAGTTCGATACATAATCTAACCCCATTTCTTGATGATAAGAGATTAATGAGAGTAGGCGGCAGATTGGAAGAGGCAACATTGGCGTATGATGCAAAGCACCAAATGTTGCTACCATACAACGATTCTTTAGTGAAACTAATCCTAGAAATGATTCATTTGGACAACAACCACTGTGGTTCACAATTATTGCTTGCAACATCACGACAAAGATATTGGATTATAAAAGGAAAGTCTATGGCGCTAAATATTGTACAGAATTGCGTCAGGTGTACGCGAGCGAAACCAAAATTATACCACCAAATCATGGGAAATCTCCCATCTAGCAGAGTTACGCCGGCAAGACCATTTATAGTATCCGGTGTCGACTATTGTGGACCTTTATGGGTTCATTACAAAATTCGAGGAAAAAAGCCACACAAGGTTTACATTGCTGTATTCTGTTGTTTTGCGACAAAGGCTGTGCATCTGGAGGTGGTAACAGATCTTACAACAGAAGCGTTTATTGGCGCCTTGAGAGATTTATTGCTCGACGTGGGAAATGTCAAACGTTATATTCAGACAACGCGACAAATTTCGTGGGAGCTAAGAACCAGCTAGAAGGGCTGAATAATGCTGTTTTTGGAGAGAAGGGCAAAGAGTTAATAATAGAAACATGTTCGAGAGAAGGTATCGATTTCCAGTTCATTCCACCGAGGGCCCCACATTTTGGTGGCCTCTGGGAAGCAGCAGTAAAATCAGCCAAACAACTGTTAGTAAGAACCACCGCTAACGCTTCATTAACACACGAAGAATTGGAAACTGTCGTTATTGAAATTGAAGCGATACTGAACTCTAGGCCGCTAACACCTCTATCCAATGACACAAAGGATTTAGCAGCTTTAACTCCCGGTCATTTTCTTGTGGGCGAACCACTTACTGCTCAAGTAGATCCAACAACAAGGCAACAATCGACATCTTTGAAGAATAGATGGGGAATAGTATCTCAAATACGGCACGAGTTTTGGAAACGCTGGTCCACCGAATACCTTAGTACCCTCCAAGAAAAAAGAAAATGGACTTCAGCTTCTCCGAACATTAATCCTGGACAATTAGTCATCATTAAGGAAGACAACACTCCGGTGATGCAGTGGGCGCTAGGTAGAATAACCCGGACGTGCAAGGGAAACGATGGACTCGTTCGGGTGGTTAACGTCAAAACTCAGAACGGTGAAGTTAAACGAGCTATCCACAGATTAGCTCCGTTGATTGAAGCTGAACCAGAGGAGGCATCGGCGCCGCCTATGGAGGAAGAAGATAGTGGTGAAGGACCATCATCGTCAAAACGGTTCAAACCATCAATAAGCACGATGCTTTCAACAATACTTATGATATTACTCTTTCTACCATTGTGTCTATCCCAGTCCTTTAATGTACATAAATTTGGAAATGATCCAGGGATTTATTTCGAAGGAATGGGGGTTGCAAAAATCATAACCGCAGAATGGAAACTAATCACATATTATGATCTGTCTCCATTTTGGTCAGATATGGAAGCATTATCCACGGGGTTAAATACACTACAGCAATTATGCAATTTATCAAACACTAGGAGTTGTGAAATTGTCACAGGGAACCTGTTTCAAGTTCAAACCCAATTAGAGGCTGACAGCTACAAAATCTTTCCCCGACGCAGCCGACGTGGGGCCTTGAACATTGTTGGGAATCTCGCGCACACGTTATTTGGTGTTTTGGACTCTGATTATGCGGAGCAAATGGCGAACACTATAGAACAGGCAAATCAAGACAAACAGCATGTGTTGGAGTTACTCAGAAACCAGACGTCCATCATAGATTCTACCCTGAATATAATCAGAAAAGATGAAGATTCGAGTCAAAGAAGTTTTGGTGATATTCAAACCGAGATGCTACATATTGCGAATAAGGTGAAGAAAGAAGAAGATGTTGCAAGGACAACTCAGTCAATCACATTCATAATCACACAACTTATGATCCTAGCATCCAGATTAAGGCATACAGAAGACAGCATCATTGACGTAATAACAGATGCACATCACGGTCGTATAAGTCCTTTATTACTCACTCCTCACCAACTTTTGAATGAACTCCAAACGATCAAGGCACATATCCCACCATCTCGTGTTCTTCCCATTTCAGAAGACAATTTGATTGAGTTCTTTAAATTGATGGAAGGCAAGGGGACCGTTATGAAGGACAGCGTCATATTTGAGTTTCGTCTTCCATTGGTGGATCTCCAGCAATTTGATCTCTTCAACATGATCCCCATACCTATACTACGATCTGGTCACTTCATCTCAATATCATTAAAGTCAACAATGTTAGCAGCTAACGATCATCGGGATGAATTCATATCGCTGTCGGCGGACGAGATGAATAAATGCATTCACACAACAAACGACAAACAAACGAGAAACAATCAAACTTTAGCAAAAATGATCAGGCACACCTATGCGAAATCAACTTCTTAATGAACAAATCATCAGAAACATGCAATTTGATCTCAACTCAAGATCATGAAAGTTGGACTCAAATGGTTCAGAAGAATCGATGGATATTTGCATTAGCAAACAAAACGGACTGGTCGTTCGTTTGCGGAAAAGAGATGACACATATCGAGATACAAGGGTCTGGGATCCTTCAACTTGAATCGGAATGTATAATGAAAGATAGCTCCGTAACATTATATGGTCACTATGAAAATAAAACAGTCATTCACACTTCGTATGCCAGATTTATGCCGCTGGTAGAGATTACGTCAACAAGTAAAATCGCCATGCTTCAACCCACTTTAAACAGTACATACGAAATGAATACAGCTGAGCTCATCACTTTGCACAAGCAACTCAAATCTATAGATATTGGAGGCCTTCCACGGTTAATGAAGTCAACAGCCGTTCACCATCACAACATAAGCTATTTGGCTCTTTGCATTGGAATTGGAGTAGCCATATACCTCGCATGTACATTCCGTTCATCCACTACCTACAGCAGCAACAACATTCCTCTACCAACCCCCAGACAGTCCCTATCATCATCATACGTCATCGATACTACAGCGTCTTGAACGGGACCGTTCAACGTGGGGGAGAATGTTCAATTAGAACATAAGTATATGTAGAACATAAAGTATATGTAGAACATAAGTATATGTTTGTATGTAGCCTATATTTTAGTTACAATAAATTTATATTAATAAGTATGTGAATATGTCAGCAATTACTGACCTACATTTAATTAATAATTGTTTATGCAAGTCAGTAACCCCAATAAAGAAACAGCACGATTGGTTTCACAATGCATGGGTTACTGACTGAAGAAAAGATGCATACTCAGCATATTTAGTTTAAGTAGTTAATTGTCAATGCTAATCAAACTAGTATAAATAGAATGAAATTAATAAAGAAACTTGGTAGTTCACAAGAAATTGTAAATCTATCAAGTTTACGTAATTCAAGTGTTGCGTATAACAATAACCACAAAGTCAAATTTAACAGTCGATTAGCACTCATCGTCTTCAGAGAAAGCAGAATATTATTCATGGAGAAATTCCATAGCATTTAAATTTATTTAAATTCCATCAAACGCATGTCCTTCGACTTTGTATAACAAAAGAGATTACAATTTGTAACAGTCAGGAGTGCTTTCATACATCAACGATATTAAGAGATACTTAGATTCTTAATGAGAAAGATTTGAATGATATGAACATTATGTTGTGGAATCAATTCCAATGTGTCCAAAACGGAAGCTACACAATTGTTCTTTAATTACAATATTGCTACGGAATACATTGTAAGCATAGAATTATGTTTCCCTGATGTCCGTGTATGTGACAGGTAATAGGCAAAAAAAGAACAGACATTCAATTTCTGGGTAATTAACCTTTGAACTATTTTTGATGAAGTAAAAATACTCATCAACAATATTTCAAAAGTTAATTATCTAATTTTTAAATTGCAAACTTATTTTGTGATGAGTATCAAATTTATTGTAACAATAAAAGAAATATTTGAAAAAAGTCATAAGTTCCAGTCGAAAGTTTTAGCATTTTGAATGTTCTTTAAACAAATAAGGAAGACTTAAAGCAGACAGCATGGATCTCCTTGATGAATAATAATTACATTTAATAGGGGCCACCTTAATTGTTACTTGTTAAATGGAGACAAAATTTATACATTTCAAACAGATGTGTTGAAAAACGTAGCAATTAGATTGCTAATAAATGACAGTTCCCTATACTTATTAGGATTGGCATTGGAAAAAATAATGGGTAAAGCGACACATTTAATTCTCCATAGCAGTGATTCCCTAATGGAAAACATTGGCTTCCTATGAATCCGAACAAGCCACGAAGAATTTAAAAATGCAAACTCGTAGCATGAACATTAGATAATTTAGAATTTAGATAAATACACAGTGCAACACCAAAAAGTGGGCTCCGTTTTTAGCATTTGGGGTTTTCTGGTTTAGCTCCACTTCGAATGTTATCGTATTGTGAATATTTTGGCTGAAACTTAAATTTTGTTTTACGGCCCTCAGCATAATTGTAATTATAGACTGAAAGAAAAATTATGTAACAGAAACTGGGTTGAAAAACGGATTATGGTACTTCAAAATCGCAAAATTTTCTAGAAATTGTCAATTTGTTGAAACATTTCTGCACATAATTTATCTTAACTCGTGAGGGCAGGGAAGTCGTTTTCTATAAGAATGTTGGCCATGAAATGTTGCTACATATGTAAAAACACAACAAAGCCCAACACATAACGCAAACACCAAAAAAATAGCCAAATTCCAGTCAAAACCCTCTTTACTGGTATACGTACCAGTGATCGAAGAAATAAAGATACCAGTAAGGAGGAGAATTGAACTGAGTTTAATTTACTAAGTTCAGTTCAATTTCACTTGAAACCGTATAAAAATTATTAAAATCCACTATGAAAATGAACCGATCTGTGAGAACCTCATTTCGCAAAATTGTAGATGTTTTTACACTCCACAATAAGATTTTGGTATACTAATTTTGCCCCTCCGTTTGCAACACATTGTATTTTTTTTGCGACCCCAATAATATATAAATTCTTGATAGTCGGACAATTCGACAAGAGAATGCAAATGGGTCATATCAATCAAGCTCTCCCATATAGGTTCCTCTGAAATATATTTTTCAAAACACACAAATCATATTTTTCAAGTTATTAAACTGAAACTTTGCAGATTGTATTCTATTTCGACAAAAATTTATCACTGTACAAATCTCACAAATCGGTTCATATTTTGTTATAGACCTCATATGTTTATTCTGTGCATGTATTCTTGTAAACAAAGTACATGTCGAAAATATAGTCCGATTTCGACGAAACTTACATATTTCTTTTTTTGGCCCAAGAACGATCCCTATTGAATTTGGTTAAAATCGTTTCAGATTTTCATATAGCTCCCATATATATGTACCTCGATTTGGCGTATATGCACTATATAAGCAACATTTTTGAACCGATTTGTAAAAAAAATTTACAGAGAGCAATCTCGTGATACACTTGGAGACAATACAAAATTTGGGGAAAATCGGTTCAAATTTAGATATAGCCCCTATATATATGTTACCCCCGATTTGATATGTAAGTGCTGTAGAAACTGTATATTATATCCGATAAGTACGAAATTTGGCAGAAAAAGGTTTCTTATTACATGAATTAACACTGCCAAATTCGGGGAATATCGGTTCAGATTTAGATATAGCCTTCATACATATGTTACACCAGATTTGACATATGGGCAAAAGTCAAAATTTTTTTATTTACGAGTTTTTTTTTCGAAAGAAATTTCGCGAGCACATCAACCTCGTTCGTAGTAGACAGAGATAAAAATGTAAGCGTTCAAAAACCGTTGTTGTGAATTAATTTCATTAAGGGGCGCGTAAGTTATGGCGGTTTCAAATTAAAATTTTGAAAAAATTCTATAAAATTCAATTTTTCGCGGAATTAAGAAATATAAACTTACAATCATAGACCATTCCCATTTCTATCAGCATATGACAAAATATTCGCAGTGCCTTCATTACTCCGACTATCAGAGTCGAATTTTAAAATGATTCGACTCCGACTCCAGATCCGACTAAGATAGTTAAATAACATAAATTTCTGAAACTATATTTCTAATATGACGTGAGTTAATTTTTTTAAAAATAAGATATATTTTTTGTCAGGGCTGTGGAGTCGGAGTCTGGAAATTTGCCCGGAGACGGCAGTCAAAATATTATGCTCGACTCCGACATGGATTGTGCAAAATGTACAATTTATATGATAGAACTTTTGCACTCAAAAATTTTTGGGAAAACAATTTTGATACAAAGGATGGATAAAATATTCGAAGCTTTTTTAACCTTTTTTGTATGCCAAAAATATCTATAAGTTAACCAAACTATGGAGTTTTTTATGTAACAGTTTTAGGAAAGCTCTGATTATATTTAGCTAACAAAATAAGTATTTTTGCAAGACTATACGATATTATTAAGCGAGTACACAACAAGTAAGGAAAGGTCGGGCGAAGCCAACTATATGATACCGTACAACACCTTGTTAGAGCAGAATAAGCTCAGATATTGTAAATATAAAACAAGTAAGAAAGTTTCAGTCGGGTAAACCGACTAAGGTATACCCTCACTTTGTGAGTAATGTAATATATAACATTACACCAATAAATCTGTCAATTTGTGTGGGAGGTACCAGAAGGGGTTTTCCAAATACACATATTTTTCGGTAAACAGTACATTCTTAAATAAATTGCATTGTGCCGAACTATAAGCGTTTATGTGCACTGGTATATTAAAGTTACGAGCTATGTAATTTTGGTATGATTTGGTAATTTTGTGTGGGAGGTACAAAAAGGGGCGGGGTGATAACGCCCACTTTTTACAGGACTATAGGCACTACAACAGCATTACAATGTACAAAATTTCAAGTATTTGTATGCACTGGTATTAAAGTTACAAGCCGTTTACTTTGGTACGAAACGGACCATTTGTGTGGGCGGTACCAAAAGGGGCTGTACAATGATGCCCATTTTTTACCGGACTATAGGCGCTACAAAAACATTATACTGTAGAAAATTTCAAGCATTTTTATGCACTTGTATTAAAGTTATAAGCAGTTAAATTTTGATGCAAAATGGTCCATTTGTGTGGGAGGTACCAAAAGGGGCATGCCAACTTCACCCATTTTTCTCGAGTTAATAGCGACTAATATACTAATATTATGTGCAGAATTTCAAAAGATTCGAATAAGTAGTATAGAAGTTATTAAAGAATCAATATTTCACTAAATTTTAACCCTTTGTGTGGGAGGTACCAGAAGGAGTAGACCAATATGGCCCATCTTCGAACTCATCCGGAGATAGATCAAAATATTACCACATACCAAATTTGAAGTCAATCGGTTACTCCTTTCGAGAGTTATCGTGCGCACCAGCCAGCAGACACACAGACAGACAGACAGACAGACAGACAGACAGACGGACGGACATTGCTCATTCGACTTAAAATGACCCAAAACGGATTTCCTCCGAACATACTTAGGGTCTTAGATCACTCCTTCGATGTGTTACACTTTTTTCCGTAGCAAATGATATATACCCTCGTCACACTAAAGTGAGGGTATAATGAGATAGTTACCTTATAAATCTGAATCTAAACAGCATTTTCTATAGGAACATTTATATATGGGGGCAATTTCGATCTGAACCTATTTTGACCAATTCCAATAGGTTTCCTCCCTGGAGCGAAAGAGTCCTCATTGCCAAATTTTAGCAGGATCGTAGTGAAATGTTGACCTTTACTTAATGAACAACTTAAGATAGACAGGCGGACAGCTAGTGATTGTGAGTAGAACGGTATATTTTAACCCCCCATCAAACACGTATTCTGAAACCTTCTAACAAACACATATGCCTGACCAGATATATACGTTTTCATGCATTTGTATGGCAAAAAGGGTACTGTAACTTAGAATTTCTAAATATGTTCGTATATTATTTTGGTCTTTAGACTAAATGTAAAAAAAAAATTATTTTTTTTTAATTAATTTAATTATACCAAAATTAAATCTGACTGAATTATTTTTTATTCATTTTGTGGAATGCTTGAAAAACAAGTATAATCAACTTTAGAATGTTGTTGGCACACAGGATTAGTGCATTTGGTGCAGTAAAAACGTGTCTTTCTACGCAGCTTTTCGTCTTGCGTGAAACAAATTCTGCAATCTTTTCTGGAACTCAGTGTACTAGGGCCGTTTAGTTCGTTAGGCAGCATGTTGCTGGGAATATTCAACGGCCTTCCAAAGAAAGATTCAATGGTCAAAAGGGTTGAATGTTGTCCCAAAATATGGTTGTTGTTCATGCGATTTTCAATATTAGCAAGCACCAATTGCTTACTCAGCGTGTTCAAGAAAAATCGTCGCTTCTCTTTTCTGGTTCCTTCTATATTTTCATTGCATATGATGTAAGCGGCTAATCCCGTGACGTCTATCATGTTGCAAAAAAATGCTAATGGCCATCGTCTGGTTGACGGTTTTGTGGAGTAATGCGATACCATTTGGTCCATTGTATCAACGCCGGCCTTTGTTGAATTGTAAAATAATATAGCTTCCGGTTTTTTGGCTACGCCTTCAACTTTCTTGGTGTAGTGCACAGTGGATAGTAGATTTACTGTTTTGTTCTTTTTTGGAACGTAGCTGCACAGTGATATAAGGTTATCATAGAAACCGAACACAGGTGAAAGCACTGGCCGTTTGCTGTCTTTTTTCACTTCTTTGGGAAGACACCTTTTGTTGATCTAATGGTGCCAACGTATGTTACTCCAATCGACGAAAGACGTTTAGCGGCGTCTAATGTTGTAAAGAAGTTATCAGCAATAATTGTTCTGCCGTTGTTGGTGTATCGATTAGCCAAACTTTTGAGCACATTTTCGCCTTGGTTTGGCTCTCGTTGTTCTCCCTCCTTACCAGTGTTTGCATGTTCTGCGTCCCATTTGCGTGTAACTTTTTCTCCATATAGATTTGTTTGTGTTACGATGATGAACGTAATATTCGGTGAAAAGAAAAGCTTGAACACCTCAAGCGGAGTGGTCAGGTCCACCTCCGGAATCTGGCGGAATCTCACTGTAGCGGGTTCTGCTGTACTCCACTTGGTACCATCTTTTCCAAGCAATAAACCGTCTGCAGCTTAAGTTGGTGCATTCTCACTTTCTTCTTCGGACTCTTCATCGTATTGCATTTTTCACAGAAAATATAATATAATGTATAATTCACAGAAAAACAACCCAAAATGTGTATAATAATAATTTATTTTATAGAAATTGTATAGGGGTCTGACCAGGCATATTATTTTTTTTACAGATAGAAAGTAGAGTTGGGCACTATAGTTCTTTTAAGTGATCGCTCTTTTTAGTTCAGTTCAATTGAGTGAACTAGTTCGTTCATTTAGTTCAACAGCTCACTTTAGCACACCAGCTCACTTTACTTAAACAATTCATTTCGTTCAGTAGATCACCAGTTCAAATAAGCCGCTATTAAAGGAATCTGATTGGAATATGAATGGAAGAGTTGGAAAAAGTAATACAAAGACGTTTGTATATGTAGAATCATACATTGACGATGACATAAAAATAACAGCAGAGAAGAGAGAACGAAATGATATGGTTGAAGAAAAAAACATAGTGCTGAGCTGAAATTAACGAGTTGTGTGAACTAGTTCGTTCAGTTCAGTATAGTGACCCGTTCAATTGAACTAGTTCCTTCACGAACTACACAACTCTAATAGAAAGCCAACAATATTTTAGGCGGCTACCGGGAAATACAGGTATCTACCTAAACTAGAAGTATGTTTAATTAACGCTCAAAAATGAAATATGCCTGGCCAGAACCATGGTTTTGTCCAAGGGTTAAGGTGGGTCTAGCTGTAGTATTTTTTACAAATCTGCCCAAAAATAATTTATAACCCACTGTTCCGTAGTGTGGTGTAGGGAATAATAACTAACTTGAAGCGAACATAATTCCTAAAAATTGCGTTTTTTTAAAACAGAGGCAGTGATTGATGAAAATTTTATCATGATTCCATGTTGAAAGAATTGTCATATGTATTACTTGCAGCTTGCAAGTCAAGCATCAATAAATAAAAAATACAATTTTATTTAACTACTGGTATTGAATACCTATTTTTTGTGTTTTTTAACAAAGCTATATCTTATTTTCAAAGACATGAACTCACGTCTAAGTAGAAATATAATTTCAGAAATTCATGTTTTTTATCAGCCGAAGTCGGAGCTGAAGTCGGAGTCGGAGCCGAATGATTTTAAAATTCGACTCCGGGAGTCGGAGTTGGAGTCGAGTAGTTTTGGCTCGACTCCACAGCCCAGGTTTTTATTATTTATTTATCGAAGCTTGACATGCAACTAATATGACAATTCTTTCAAAATGGAATCATGATAACATTTTCAACAGTGCGAATCTAGCAGTCATGAGAGACGGTCGCTTTTCTCATAACTATATTAATTCATTCGTGCTTGTGGAGTTATTACCCGCTAAATTTCTCATTATTATTGTTCATAGAAATTACAAGTGGACAGTGAATAAAAAACAATCAAGAATCATTTTATTTGATTCAAAATATGAGTGAGCTTAGTGCTCAAAACTCTAATTTATTGATCACGGATAAAATTTCTGTTGAAAATGAAAGAAAACGAAAACTAAAAATCATGGATGATAATAGAGAAAGTAAACATTTAAAGAGTAATTACTACTCAATTCTTGTCGATGACAAGTTCGAGTGCGAAGAAGAATTGCTCTCAAAATACACAAAACATGTGCAAACGCAAGTACTAGTGAATCAAAAACAAAAAGAAACAACTAACTCAGTGGTTGACACACAAACCGATTCAAGGTCATCGTCAAAGCAAAAAGCAACAACAAGCAAAAGCACTGGTCAGAGCGCAAACAACCAGAATATAAACAATAACCAAAACAAAAAAGAAAAGGTTCCTCCAATAAACATCTATAATGTGGACACCAATGAACTTATCTCGTTTATAAAGAACGGACTAAAAATTAATGATTTCAAAATCAAGGATTTAAACCATAAAAATAAAAAAATTACTCTACATTTAAATTCTATGGCCAACTACGCACGGGTCAAAAGTTATTTACAAAAAACTAATACTAGTTTCTATACATTTACTCCAAAATGTATCAAAAACAAAACCATATTACTTAAAGGTCTACAAGGTAACACAAACGTTGACACTATAATGGAAGAGCTTCGAGAACACGAAAATGATGATTTAAAATTCGTAAAGATCACCCAATTCTACACAAACAAATCAAAAAAAGAAAATTACAGCCTTCCGGCTTTTCTAGTGCAACTAACACCTGATAGCGACACCAAGGAATTAAAAAAGATCACAGGAATTCTACATCATTGCGTCAAATGGGAACCACTCAAAAAACCTGAAATACAACAATGTAGAAACTGTCAAGGATTCTTCCACAGTGCATCAAACTGCTACTTACCACCTAGATGCGTCAAATGCAACCAATCTCACGACTTTGGTAAATGCTACATTACATCTGTTGATGCAAACGAACGCGATAAGTTATATTGCGTAGTATGTAACAAATTCGGCCACCCTGCCTCATATAAAGGCTGCGAAAAGTACCGAGAATTGCAAAATAAAGTTAGAGCAAGGAGAAATATTCTAAGACAAAACACTAACGCTAGATCAACGACTTTAAACCCTAATTTAAGCTATGCTAACACATTAAAAGCTGATATAAATAAAACAATGAATACTAACATACCCAATAACTTCTTTGTTGAACTTAAAAATACACTAACAAACTTATCTAACCAAATGATTAATTTGCAAAAACAATTACAATTGCAATCCTCTAGAATAGATACTCTATTCTCATTTATCGATGTGTAATGTGCTTAGTGAATAATACACCAAATACAATATCCAAAATTTTAAATATTATACATATAAACGTTAACTCCTTAGTAAGATTAAGTAGGCGGCACGACCTAAATGATTTTTTAAAAACTCATAATCCCGACATAGTCCTAATGAATGAAACGAAACTTAATAAAAAACACAAACTCTCTTTCGAGAAATATGTATTCGTAAGAAAAGATAGATTATCTGGCAAAAATGGCGGCGGTACAGGCATTTTAATAAAAAGAGAAATTAAACACAAAATAATCACCAATAACACAATAGCGGGTTTTAAACATTTGGAATCCTGCATTATCACTATACCAATTGGTAGTAATAATCTACTTTATATAATATCAGCCTATTACCCAACGGGTAATAATGATATCTATTTAAAGGAAGAAATACACAAACTGTTCGATTCTCTAGAATTAGATAACCCCAACCATTTCTATATATTAGCAGGTGATCTTAATTGTAAACATACAGACTGGGGAAATCCTATTAACAATTATAAAGGATCTTTACTTAAAGATTGGTTACAAAACAATGACATCAAATTCAGATGTAATTTATATGCATCTGTTTTCCCATCATATCCACGTACTGGCTCATACTTAGATATATGTATTGCTGACCACCGCCTTCATATACATACAGAAAATTCGAACATAAATTGTCTGCAAACATTTACATATGACAGCGACCATAGCGCTATAAAAATAACAGTCGCAAAAAACATGAACGATGTGCCTTTTTTGATAGAAAAATGCGAAGAAATATATAAATTCGACTATAAAAAAGCAAAATGGGTAAAATTCCAAAACAAAATAACAAACGCTTTGCAGGCCAGCGTTGATATTCCCAACAATGTAAACCTTTCTAATAATGAAATTGACTCCCATCTGGAGAGATTAAACAACATTATCACCAATGCTATTAAACACGCTGTACCCACGCTGCAAAATAAGGATTCACTGGAAAGATTCATAACGCCAATCGTGAGAATACTACAAACAGAGAAAAACAAAATCCTTACATCGATCAAAAGACACAACCGACTTCAGCAATTACTCCCAGCTAGAGAGCTAACTTTTTTGAAAACCAAACTTAAACTAATTAGGCAACTAATACAGGAAAATATTATATTATCTTATAATAATTTTCATAAAAAGAAACTCTCACTTCTTAGTACTAAAGATCCACTGCAGATGTATAGCGAAGCAAGAAAACATTATCGAAACTATGACATAAATTATATTGAAAATATGATGATTCCAAAGAATGAAGAATACATACTTAGAAGGGCCAATATTAACCCTCAATCAATTGCATTTAACACTAGCTCTGAAAAATCTATATATATAAAAGAGAGTGTCTGTTTGTGGGTTTGTATGTTTGTTCCGTATAGACGTCTAAACGGCTAGACCGATCACCTTGAAATTTTCACAGAATGTACATGTGGAGGGGGTGCTAAAAATAGGGTACTTGAATTTTCGATATATCAAGTGGGCGTGGACCCGCCCATAGGGGTCCAATTTTGATATTAAGAAAATTTTTTAGCTAGAGTGCTGAAATTTTTTGTGTATACATTTAGTGGCAGATAATGTGAATTTTCCAAAAATGGGCGGAGTCGGACCAATGGGCGTGGCCCCGCCCATATAAGCCAAATTTTGAAATTCAAATATTTTCTACAATTTATTAGAGAGAGTTCTGTATTTGAGTGTATATGTATCTGGTGACAGTCTACGTGATTGTTCCAAAAATTGGCGGGATCGGCCCAATGGGCGTGGCCCCGCCAACATAGACCAAATTTTGAAATTTCGATATCTTGAACAATTTGCTAGCGAGAGTGCTGCAATGTTGTGTATATGTATCTGGGACAGTCTACGTGATTGGCCCAAAATTTGGCGGGATCGGCCCAATGGGCGTGGCCCCGCCCACATAGACCAAATTTTGAAATTTCGATATCTTGCAGAATTTGCTAGCGGGAGTGCTGCAATGTTGCGTATATGTATCTGGTGGCATTCTACGTAATTGGTAAAAAAATGGGCGGGACCGGACCAATGGGCGTGGCCCCGCCCATATAAGCCAAATTTTGAAATTGAAATATTTTCCACAATTCATTAGCGAGAGTTCAGCAAGTTTGTGTATATGTTTCAGGTGACAGTCTACGTGATTGGTCCAAAAATGGGCGGGATCGGACCAATGGGCGTGGTCCCGCCCATATAGACCAAATTTTGAAATTTCGTTATCTTGCAGAATTTGCTAGCGGGAGTGCTGCAATGTTGCGTATATGTATCTGGTGGCATTCTACGTAATTGGTCAAAAAATGGGCGGGACCGGACCAATGGGCGTGGCCCCGCCCATATAAGCCAAATTTTGAAATTGATATATCTTGCACAATTTGTCAGTTAGAGTGTTGTAAAGTTGTACATATGTATCTGATGGCAGTCCAAGTGATTGATCCAAAAACGGGCGGGATCGGACCAATGGGCGTGGCCCTGCCCTTATAAGCCAAATTTTGAAATTGAATTATATTGCTCATTTTGTTAGTGAGAGTGTTGAAATTTTGCGTACATGTATCTGGTAGCAGTCTACGTGATTGGCTTACAAATGGACGGAATAGGACCAGTGGGGGTGGCACAGCCCATATTTTGATATATCTTGCAAGTATTATTAAGGAAATACATGAACAAAAATGCTCGGTATGCGATAATTACAGCTGCTCACTCGAATACAATCGCAATATGATAATGTGATGCATGACCAATGAAACAAGAATTTGGAAATTTTATAAGTATACATTTCTATTTTCTGGACTTTCCACTGAATTCGGTATTTTTTCATTCAGTGAAATTATTACTAATACCAGTAAGGAAAGGCAGAAATTCGGGCGGGGCCGACTATATAATACCCTACACCTCCCCAACAATGCGATAAGGGTCATTGCAATAATAATTTGGAATAATTGGTAAATGTATTTTGAACCGATAATCGCTAAATTAAGCAATATTCGTTCCTTAATTGAGAAACATTTTTCTGGAGAACTTTGTAATGATCGGAAGTTAAGTACAACTTCTATAGCGCTTTGTAACCAAATCTGGAGGAACATATATATGGAGGTTATATATAAATCTGAATCGATTTTCCTTGAATACTCATTCATGTAAAATAGAAAACTGTTTCTGTCGAATTTCCTACTGATCGGATATAAAACACAGTCTCTACAGCGCTTACATGTCAAATTGAGGGTAACATTTATATGGGGGCTATATCTAAATCTGAACCGATTTTCTCCGAATTTTGCGGTATTCCTTCATGTAATAAGAAACCTCTTTCTGCCGAATTTCTTACTGATCGGATATAAAATACAGTTTCTACAGCGCTTGAATTTCAAATCTGGGGTAACATATATATGGGGACTATATCTAAATCTGAACCGATTTTCTCCGAATTTGGCAGTATTCCTTCATGTAATAAGAAACCTCTTTCTGCCGAATTTTGTACTGATCGGATATAAAATACAGTTTCTACAGCGCTTTCATGTCAAATCGGGGGTAACATATATATGGGGGCTATATCTAAATCTGAACCGATTTTCTCCGAATTTGGCAGTATTCCTTCATGTAATAACAAACCTCTTTCTGCCGAATTTCGTACTGATCGGATATAAAATACAGTATCTACATGGGCAGCGAAGCGCACCGGGCTCAGCTAGTTTGTTATAAATGATAAAATACAAGTACTAGATATTTTTGGAGCGTTTCTGGAAACTGTTTATGCCTCGAAAGAGATAGATGCCACCAATCGATTGCACGTTGAAATAAATAACGAATTCTCCTCATTTTTAGAAAAAAAATCTAGATTCAATGAAAACATAATACAATCATTAAACTCTCCAAACTCCATTCGGTCCAATGAAATGTCCAACACCATGGGATTCGAAACCCTCGTCACACAAGAGGAACTTACGTACATTTTCAAAAACCTTAAGGGCAAATATTCTTCAGGAACGGATAATATTCCTAGTATAGCTCTTAAGAAGCTCCCCCCTTTAATAATTACCCAATATTGTACACTGTTCAATAACATGTTCAACAACTCCTATTTTCCATTGGCATGGAAGGTTGGAAAAATTGTGGCACTTCCCAAGAAAAATAAAGATACCAGTCACCCCAAAAACCTTAGAGGCATAACTCTATTACCCAACATAAGTAAAATATTCGAAAGTTGTGTTAATTCCAGAATAATTCGTCTTCTGGACATTAATAATATAAAAAACGATAACCAATTTGGGTTTAAATATAAACATTCCACAATTCACGCTTCCAATCTACTCTTGTCTAACATCAACTGGAATTTAAATCGAAATTTATATACAGGTGCCTGTTTGATCGACTTTGAAAAAGCTTTCGACAACATTTGGATTCCAGGTTTGATTTACAAACTGTCCATGTATAACTTTCCGCTTAGATTTTTATTCTTGATATACAATATGATCAGCGAAAGATTTTTCACCGTTTGTAACCGTGGCAATATAAGCTCACAAAAATATTGTATGATCAACGGTCTCCAACAAGGCACAGTTAACGCTCCGATCTTATTCAATATTTATATCTGCGAACTACTAAATTCTGTAAGCGATTCTATTGGTTTCGCAGATGACATAATTGTACATTACGCAGATAAGAGTGTTCAAAAAATTACCGAAAACTTGCAATATAAATTCAATATTGTCACCAAATATGCAAAAGACTGGAATATGAATATAAATTTCGACAAATGTGAAACAATCCTTTTTCGTCCGGCAGTTAACAAAAGCAACTACAACATCAGGAAAAATTGGAAATCATTTAAAATATCCTCTCCACTCAATGGTAAAGATATTCCTAACAAAGAAGTAGTGAAATATTTAGGAATTAACTTGGATAAATTCCTTTATTTTGATAAACATATCAACATACAAATTCAAAAAGCAAGAAATGCGTTTTTTAAATATAAATCACTTTTTTTCTCTAAACTTATTAAACCAAATGTCAAAATTCTTCTTTACCAAGCACTAGTACGCCCTATAATAACATATGGGTGTCCGATATGGTTCAATATTGCACCGTCCTACATGGAACGTTTACGTAAATTGGAAAGAAAATGCCTTCGCGCTTGCACATCTATCAATAGGTCTAAAGACAGCAATTATATCAAATATGTCTCGAATAAAATATTATACAATAAAGCAAACATAAACAGAATAGACAATTTCATAATTAGGCTTATAAGAAAACACATAGTTAACACAACACAATGCACAAGTAATAACCTTATAATGGCTCCTTATTATACCAGCGAGATGTATATAAAATCAACTCTTGAAAGTGGTTTTGTACCACCGGAAGCCTTCCTGTACCTTGACAGGAACGGTTTTATACAAAATTCAGATGGTATTCCTATATTCTACCATTTATACAGAAGGGCTACTACAAAAGCTATATGTCAAGATCTAGTCACCAACAATGAACTACGTTTTGATACTAGCGTATCGGATAAAGATCGATTAGAAAGAGGTAAAATAAACAAAGATATGTATTGGTGGATTACAAACTAAACTATTTACTTTTAACCATCCTGACAGCATTTTTATCCTTTCAGTTATTAAAATAATGTTTTTTTTTCAATTTTTCGTTATAAAGTAGAAAAACATATTTATGTATATTCATATGTATATAATGTACTATTACTTTAGATACGAATTAAAAAATGTCTTAGTAGGAAATACCTACTTATATTCAATATTGTTGAGTTCCCGTCATAGGGCGTTATATAGATCCATTATAATAAAACTTTTTGTTTATTTATAGTACCGAATGTATTCATGAATAAAATAAAATAAACACAATAAAAAAAAAAAAAATAAAAAAAAAAAAAAAAAAAAAAAAATAACATTTTCAACAATCACTACCTTTGTTTTAATATACCGCAGTTTTTGGAAATTATGTTCGCTTCAGGAAACCAGTTTGTTCGTTAATTATTATACTATATACATATACTAGACTGTACCAAAGTACAGGGGGTTATATATAGACACACCTTAAAATATACCGTTCGACCCAGAATTACTAGCGGTCAGTTTGTCTGTCCATCTTAAGTTGTTCGTTGAGAACAGGTCGAAGTATCATTCCGACGCTTTTGAAACTTTTTCACACCAGGGAGGAAAGGAAACCTATTGGAATTGGTCAAAATCGGATCAGATCGATATGCCCCCCGATATAAATTTATTTATTTATTTATATAAGTTACAATACAAAGTAAATTTATATTCTTATTTTAAGGTCCAGGGAAAGGCCGGGTTACAAACACCATATGGCTAGAGTTTTGCAGCGACAGACCAGAGCCTCTGGTGGGAATCGAACCCACAACCCCCAAACTAATAGGGGAGTACGCTGCCAACTCGCCTACTGGGGCGCTCAACCCCTGATATAAATGTTTCTTTCGATTTGGCTTTGTAGCGCTATGGGAGCTGTATTCCACATTCAATCATTTTGAAGTTTAGTAGGATAGAGTTATTTATGCAAGAATGCATATTGTCGAATTTAAACAAATTCTGTTTAGATATACATATAAGGTAATAGAATCATATTTATATTTAGTATATAAGAGCTTTTTCGATGTTTTAAGAGCTCTTTAAAAAAAAATATTAAAAATTTTCTAAAAATTGGAAACCAATTACGATAAATGATTCTTCACTTATGCTAAAATATATGATTGAACCTCAATATTTTTAGAGATTTATCCTTATTTTTATAGTCCCATCCCACTACTACCCCAAAGCTATTAAAGGAAATGACATAAGCTTTCTTTTGAGAAACAAACAAAATCACAAAAAAATATATGGGTTTTGACAAATAATTCCAAACAAGAGTCAATTTCGCAAAAAAATTCACAAAAAAAAATATTTTTGTGAATTTTATATTTTCTTACATAGACTGATAAGCAACCGAAAACACTTTGGGAAAATTTTCTAAAAACAATAGCTATTTATAACTAATTATATGAATTGGACATAAGGATCGTTTTACTACGCCTTCCAACCCGGACAGTCCTTAACCGATCTCGTTGAAATTTTGTGTCATTACTACTATCCAATAGGACTAAACTTGGTGCACGGTTCATCCCGATCAGAAAACATCGCTTTTAAAAATAGACTGACTTGACATGAAATCCCCCATATATTTAAGAGAGAATTCTTTGGGAGAGCTATAGTGAAACATATACGGAAATATTTCGCTAAATCATTATGAAAATATGGTATTTATGGTTTAAAAATACATATGATTTTAACAGTGATGAATTCTTGTCAAAATAAAATACAAAATGCAAAGTTTCAGTTTAATAACTTGAAAAATGTGATTTGTATGCCTTGAAAAATATATTTCAGAGGGACGTCAATGCCATATGGAACCATTGATTGATATGACCCATTTTCATAATCTTTTCGAATTGTCCGACTATCAAGAGTATGTATAGGGTCGCAAACAAATAAAATGTGCTGCAAACGAAGTGGCAAAATTATGTAGTATACTTAAATCCAATTGTGGAGAGTGTAAAAACATCTACAATTTTGCGAAATGTGGTTTTAACAGATGGGTTCATTATACCCTACACCACACTGTGGTACAGTGTATTATAAGTTTGTTTCACGGCAGATGTTTGTAACACCTGAAAAGAACACAGCTAGACCCACCTTAAAGTATACCGATCGGCTCAGAATCACTAGCTGAGTCGATTTAACGATGTATGTCCGTCCGTCCGTCGTCTACTACAGGTCGCAATTTCACTCCGATCGTTCTGAAATTTTGCAGTTTAGAGTATATCGCGGCTATTAAGATCGCTATTGAATTTGGTTGAAATCGGTTCAGATTTAGATATAGCTCCCTTATATATCTATCGTCCGATTTGGCCCATTAGTCCTATAGAAGCTTTATTTTACATCCAATCGTTTTGAAATTTAGAATGGTAGAGTTTCTTGATCCATGAACCAACATTGCCGAATTTGAAGAAAATCGGTTAAGATTTAGCTATAGCTCCCATATATATGTTTCGTCCGATTTGGCCCTTTAGTCCTATAGAAGCTGTATTTTACATCCAATCGTTTTGAAATTTAGAATGGTAGAGTTTCTTGATCCATGAACCAACACTACCGAATTTGAAGAAAATCGGTTAAGAATTAGCTTTAGCTCCCATATATATGTTTCGTCCGATTTGGCCCTTTAGTCCTATAAAAGCTGTATTTTACATCCAATCGTTTTGAAATTTAGAATGGTAGAGTTTCTTGATCCATGAACCAACACTACCGAATTTGAAGAAAATCGGTTAAGATTTAGCTATAGCTCCCATATATATGTTTCATCCGATTTGGCTCTTTAGTCCTGTAGAAGCTGTATTTTACATCCAATCGTTTTTATACCCTACACCACACTGTGGTACAGGGTATTATTTAAGTATAAAATGACTCAAAAGTAAATTTATGTAAACAATTTATACATGAATTACAAAATTTATATTTCAGAGTTATTCAGTAGAAATATAAATGCACATTATAAATTATGTGCAGAAATGTTTCAACAAATTGAAAAATTCTGGAAAATATTGCGAATTTGAAACATTAAAATTTTTGACCTATTTTTCTCCTAGTCTTTAACTACAATTAAGCTGAGGGCCGTAAAAAATTCTCATCCGTAAAATCGATATAACCAATAAAAAAATTATATTTTCTCAAAAAAAAAAATACAAAATTAAGTTTCAGATAAAATATTCACGTTATCGTTACGCTCCAAACTGGAGCTAAACCAGAAAACCGCAAATGGTTAAAACGGAGGCAACGTTTTGTGTGTTGCACTGTGTATTTATCTAAATTATTTTATGTTCATGCTAAAAGTTTGAATTTTTTTAATTTTTTGTGGCTTGTTTGGATCCATAGGAAGCCAATGTTTTCCGTTAGAGAAGTAATGCTATGGAGAATTAAATGTGTCGCTTTACCCACTATTTTCCAATGCCAGTCCTATTAAATATAGGGATGTTTCATATATAAGCAATATAATTGCTACGTTTTTTAAACCATCTGAAATGTATAAATTTTGTCTTCATTTAACATGTAACAATTGATTTTCCCCTCTTAATTTAAATTATTATTCATCAAGGAGATTTATGCTAAGTATATTTCTTGGAATTTGTACTGTCAGCCCCTCCTGAACTAAGTCTTCCCTTATTTGTTTAATGAACATTAAAAATGCCAAAACTTTCGACTACAACTTACGACTTTTTCAAAGATTTCTTTCATTTTTGTACAATACATTTTATATCCATCACCTAATAATTTGGCAATTTAAAAATAGTATAATTAACTTTTGAACTACTGTTGATGAGTATTTATATATTTTATCAAAAATACTTCAAAAGTTAATTACCCAGAAATTGAATGTCAGTTCAAACTTTTTTGCCTGTTACCTGTCACCAACACGGACATCAGAGAAACATAATTCTATGCATACTATGTATTCCGTAGTAATATTGTAGTTTTAGAACATTTGTGTGGCTTTTGCTTTGGACACATTGGAATCTAGTTTACAACGTAATTTTCGAATCATTCAAATCTTTCTCATTAAGACTCTAAGTCTCTCATAATATCGTAGATGTACGAAGCACATCTGGCTCTTAAAAATTGTAATCTCTACATCCAGGCAGACATGTAAAAATTTGTCATGGCTTACTTTTGTTATACAGAGTCAAAGGACATGCGTTTGATGGAATTTGAATGCAATGGAATCTCTCCATGAACTATATTCAGCTTTCTCGGGAGAATATGAGTGTTAAGGTTATTGCCAATGCTGATGAGGTGACAATAGCGGTTGGAGGGAAGTTTACGAGTACTCTTAGAGACATCCAACCATTCATACAACTTAATAATGGGCTTCAGATAATGGTCTTGGTGTGAACCCAACCAAGACAGAACTCATTCAGGAAAGAGCAAATAGCGCTATGTACCTGTAAAAGGGCACTACGGAAACATTGCAAAAAGATTGTCTGATCACTGTAGTGTTTACCATGCAGCAATCTTAGCAGACTAGAAAGGTAGCAGAATCGTACAAAATTTATGTTCTGGCTAAAGTCAGTCTAAAAGTCAGGCTACTATAAAATTCTTGCAAGCTTTGTTCCCATCTTCGAACGTAGCGTGAGATAGACAAAAATATTAGCTCATACCAAATTTGATGTCAATCTGTTACTCATTTCGAGAGTTTACTTGGGCAACAGACAGACAGACGGACGGACGGATGGACATTGCTCAAATAACTTAGAATGGCCAACTTCGTCCTCCATTTGTCTTCTCCAAGTATGTAGGACGTCCTTTTCTACGGATTCTTTATGGATTCCAATCCATTGCATTTCTGGTGATGTCGTTGCTTTATCTGCGAATTGTATGACCACTCCAGTTCCATTTACGTCTGCGTATTTCGAGATTTATTGTTTGTTGTCCAATGTTCGGGAAAAAAATTGTCAAAATACAATATTTAACCAATAAGGAAAGACTTAAGTCGGGTGGTGCCGACTATACGATATCCTACATCACTTTAGTAAGATTGGATATCAATGAAATATCCAATATATACCTGAACTAAAATTTGTCTGCACAATTTTCATTTGTTACGTATCTGCCTCTGTAGCCGAATCAAAACAAACATATTTACGAAGGATATGTAAAAATCTAAACTGAATTTTTTTAAATTCGGCAATTTTGGTCCATGGATCAAGAAACTCTATGTATATTATTGTATTATCAGCCGCATAAGAAATTATTCGAGTAAAGAATCATTCGCATGATAGGTTCTTTAGCGATTGGTACCTGTTCTTCGTTAGGATGTTAACTTCCAAAAAATTAAATAAAATTTGTTTTGTTTTTTTTTTAATATTAGTAAGGTTTTTTCGTGTCAGCCAAAAAAAAGTTTTTTTTTAAAAAAAGAAAAGATGAAGAAAAGAACTTTGTTGGTGGAAGGGATAAACGTTATTGAAAATGGTATATATCCCTCCATCATTTTATATATTTCCCATATAAGTGCAGCCTCCGATTTGATTTCTTTCCGTTCTAGAAGTCACTGTATTTAAGCAATCCTGCTGAAATTTGACAGTTTATGTTTTGTTATGCCCCTAACTATTCCTAAAGGGTCCGCCAAATAACTTTTTTTTTTTGAGAAAATGCTATAAAAAAAAACTACTGAAAACGCATTGGATGGTCAGTTGGCTTCAACTCCTGAACCAATTGGACTTTGTATGGCGTCATACCAAGGTCTTTATGCAAAATTCGTCTCAATGATGTCTCCGAAATGTTCAGTTGTTGAGAACGACGGTGAATTGATGTTGATGGCGCTTCACGCACACTTTCTGCCACATCAGGAATATTCTCGAGTGTACGCACTGTTTTTGGCTTTTCACGCTTTGGTTTATCGATGAGGGGCCTCAAAAATCATTACACTTCCCAACATGTCAAGTATTTGTGTGGACTGGAATCAAAGTTATAAGGCATTACATTTTTGTGCAATGATCCATTTGTATGGGCGGTACCAAAAGGGGCTTGGCAACTTCGCCTATTGTTATCCCCTCACCTTAGATAGGAGGGTATATGTATATCATTTGCTACAAACAAAAGTGTAACACATCGAAGGAGTGACCTAAGACCCTAGGTATGTTCGGCGGATATCCGTTTTGGGCAATTTTAAGTCAAATGAGCAATGTCCGTCCGTCTGTCTGATAGACTTCAAATTTGGTATGTATGTAGTAATATTTTCTTCTATCTTTTGGACCATTTTTTACCAAAAGTTACAAGCTTATAACATTAATACCAGTGCATACAAATACTTAAAATTTTGTACAGTGTAATGCTTTTATAGTACCTAAAGTCCAGAGAAAAATGGGCGTTATTGGCCCTCACCTTTTGGTACCTACCACACAAATTGACCTTTTTGTACCAAAACTTAACAGCTATTAACTTTAATACCAGTGCATATAAATACTTGAAATTTTGTACAGTGTAATGCTTTTATAGTACCTAGAGTCCAGAGAAAAGTGACCGTTATTAGGACGCATCTTTTTGTTACTCTCACACAAATGGACCATTTTGTACCAAGCTATTAAAGCTATTAAATTAAATTTATATTGATAATAATTTAAATAAAACAAAAAAATAAATAAATTTACTAATATTGTTTTGAGACTCAAGGTGAGGGGATTCATTAGTCGGTTTAGCCGACTGAACTTTCTTACTTGTTCTCAATAAACTAATACTATGTGTGGAATTTCAGTTATTGGCTAATCAATATTTCACTAAATGTTAACCCTTTGTGGGGAAGGTACTAGAAGGAGTGGACCAATATGACCCATCTTCGAACTTAGCCCGAGATAGAATAAAATATTTTCACATGCCAAAGTCTAAGTCAATCGGTTACTCCTTTAGAGAGTTATCGAGCGCTCCAGTCAGCCAGACAGACAGACTAACGGACATTGCTCGAATGACTTAAAATGCTTTCCGTCGAAATTACTTAAGGTCCTTGGTCAGTCCTTCGATGTGTTATATTTCTGGTTCGTAGCAAATAATATATATCCTTGTTACACTAAAGTAAAGGTATAAAAATATAATGGAACTAGCTGGAACCGGTCCACTTCGTTGCCCCAGACTTCAGAGTTCCGATTCCCTCCATTTTTTAACCAATTACGTAGACTACCCTCAAATGCATATTCACAAAATTGCAACACTCTCGCTAACAAATTGTTCAAGGTATTTCAATTTCAGAAATTTGCTTATAAGGTTGGGGCCACGCCCATTGGTCGCAAACCTTTTTGGACCATTCACGTAGACTATCACCAGATCCATATGCAAAAAACTACAGCACTCTCGCTAAAAAATTGTGCAAGGTATGAATCTCAATTTCAATATTTGGCTTATACAGGCGGGGTCACGGCCATTGGTCTGATCCTGCCCATTTTTGGCCGAAACACGTAGACTGTCATCAGATACATATACCCAAAACTGCACCACTCTCGATAATAAATTTGGCTTACATGGACGGGGCCACGCCAATTAGTCTGATCCCTCCCATTTCCTGACCAATCACGTAGACTGCCGCCAGATACATATACACAAAAGTACAGCGCTCACTTAAACAAATTGTGCAAGATATCTCAATTTCAAAATTAGGTTTCTATGGGCGGTGCCGCCCTTTTTTGTGTAATCACGTAGACTGCGTGAGATGCACAAAATCACAGCACTCTCGCTAACAAATTGTGCATGATATCTCAATTTAAAAATTTTGTTTATATGGGCGGGGCCACGCCCATTGATCCGATCCTGCCACTTTTTAGACTATTCACGTAGGCTATCATCAGATACATATGTACAAAATTACAGAACTCCAGCTAAAAAATTGTGTAAGACATTAAATATCTCGGTATTTACAACCAATTTTACCCGGGTGATGGGGGAAATAAAAACACAAATAAATTATGGTTTTTCAATTATTCAAATAAAACTCGGGGGTAGTCGTACCTTCGGGTTTGTTTGTTTATTATAGAGAGTTAATCGTAAACACTAAACAGAGAGGGGAGCGCCAACTTCGTACCCGTCACAAACGTCAACTTATTCCACTTTCTTTTTTTCTTTCTTCGTTATAAAACGTAGGGTTGTATTTTACAATTCATAATACTTAAAACTAACAGGGTGTACACCTAGACAGACATCTCAATTTCAAAATTTAGTTTATATGGGCGGGGCCACGGTCATTGATCCGATCCCGACCCTGTTTTGGAACAATAACGTAGACGACCACCAGACAACACGCTCGCTATAAAATGTGCAAGATATGTGTCTCAATTTCAAAATTTGGCTTATGTAGGCGGGGCCACGTCCATTGGTCTGATCCCGCCCTTTTTTGGACCAATCCCGTAGACTACCACCATATACATATACACAAAATTCCAGCACTCTCGCTAACAAATTGTGCAAAATATCTCAATTTCAAAATTTGGCTTATATGGGCGGGGCCACGCCTATTGGTCCGAACCCGCCCATTTTTGGACCAATCACGTAGATCGCCAACGGATATATATACACAAAATTCCAGGTCTCTCGCTAACAAATTGTGCAAGATATCACATTTGTAAAATATGGCTTATATGGGCGGTGCCACTCTCATTCGTCCGATCCCGTCAATTTTTGGACAAATAACTTGGACTGTCACCAGATACATATACACAGCATTGCAGCACTCCCGATAGCAAATTGTGCAAGATATCGAAATTTTAAAATTTGGTCTATGTGGGCGGGGCCACGCCCATTGGTCCGATCCCGCCCATTTTTGGACCAATCACGTAGACTGTTCCCTGATACATATACACTAAACCGCAGAAATCTCGCTAATAAATTGTGGAAAATATTTCTATTTCAAAATTTGGCTTATATGGGCGGGGCCACGTCAACTGGTCCGATTCCGCCCATTTTTTAAAAATTCACATAATCTGCCACTAAATTCATACACAAAAAATTTCAGCGCTCTAGCTAAAAATTTTTCTCAACATCAAAATTGGACCCATATGGCCGGGTCCACTCCCACTTGATATATCGAAAATTCAAGTACCCTATTTTCAGCACCCCCTACACATGTACATTCTGTGAAAATTTCACGATGATCGGTCAAGCCGTTTAGACGTCTATACGGAACAAACAAACACACAAACCCACAAACAGACACTCTCTTTTATATATATAGATAGACTAGCTGAGCCCGGTGCGCTTCGCTGCCCATGTCAAAATTAGCGCTGTAGAAACTGTATTTTATATCCGATCAGTACGAAATTCGGCAGAAAGAGGTTTGTTATTACATGAAGGAATACTGCCAAATTCGGAGAAAATCAGTTCAGATTTAGATATAGTCCCCATATATATGTTACCCCCGATTTGAAATTCAAGCGCTGTAGAAACTGTATTTTATGTCCGATCAGTAAGAAATTCGGCAGAAAGAGATTTCTTATTACATGAAGGAATACCGCAAAATTCGGAGAAAATCGGTTCAGATTTAGATATAGCCCCCATATATATGTTACCCCCAATTTGACATGTAAGCGCTGTAGATACTGTGTTTTATATCCGATCAGTACGAAATTCGACAGAAACATGTTTCTATTTTACATGAATGAGTATTCAAGGAAAATCGATTCAGATTTATATATAACCTCCATATATATGTTCCTCCAGATTTGGTTACAAAGCGCTATAGAAGTTGTACTTTACTTCCGATCATTACAAAGTTCTCCAGAAAAATGTTTCTCAGTTTAGGAACGAATATTGCTTAATTTAGCGATTATCGGTTCAAAATAAGATATACATACACACACACACACCACATTTACCAATTATTCCAAATTATTATCGCAATGACCCTAATCGGCCCCGCCCGACTTTCTGCCTTTCCTTACTGGTATTAGTGATAAATTCACTGAATGAAAAAATACCGAATTCAGTGGAAAGTCCAGAAAATAGAAATGTGTACTTATAAAATTTGTAAATTCTTGTTTCATTGGTCATGCATCACATTATCATATTGCGATTGTATTGGAGTGAGCAGCTGTAATTATCGCATACCGAGCATTTATGTTCATGTATTTCCTATATAATACTTGCAAGATATATCAAAATATGGGCTGTGCCACGCCCACTGGTCCTATTCCGCCCATTTGTAAGCCAATCACGTAGACTGCTGCCAGATACATATACGCAAAATTTCAACACTCTCGCTAACAAAATGAGCAAGATAATTCAATTTCAAAATTTGGCTTATATGGGCAGTGGCACGCCCATTGGTCAGATCCCGCGAATTTTTGGACCAATCACGTGGACTGTCACCAGATACATATGTACAACATTACAGCACTCTAGATAAAAAATTGTGCAAGATATATAAATTTCGAAATTTGGCTTATAAGGGCGGGGCCACGCCCACTGGTCCGATCCCGCCCATTTTCTGACCAATCACGCAGACTGCCACCATATACATATACACAAAATTCCAGCACTCTCGCTAACATATTGTGCAAGATATATCAATTTCAAAATTTGGCTTATGTGGGCGGGGCCACGCGCATTGGTCCGCTCCCGCCCATTTTTGGAAAAATCACGTGGACTGCTACCAGATACATATACACAACATTGCAGCACTCTCGCTAGCAAATTGTGCAAGATATCGAAATTTCAAAATTTGGTCTATGTGGGCTGGGCCACGCCCATTGAGCCGATCCCGCCCATTTTTGGACCAATCACGCAGACTGCCACCATATACATATACACAAAATTCCAGGTCTCTCGGTATAAAATTGTGCAAGATATCACATTTTTAAAATTTGGCTTATATGGGCGGTACCAGGCCCATTGGTCCGATCCCGCCCATTTTGGGAAAAATCACGTGGACTGCTACCAGACACATATACACAACATTGCAGCACTCTCGCTGGCAAATTGTGCAAGATATCTCAATTTAAAAATTTGGTCTATGTGGGCGGGGCCACGCCCATTGAGCCGATCCCGCCCATTTTTGGACCAATCACGGAGACTGTCACCAGATACATATAAACAAAACTGCAGCACTCTTGATAATAAATTGTGCAAGATATCGAAATTTCAAAATTTGGTCTATGTGGGCGGGGCCACGCCCATTGGGCCGATCCCGCCAATTTTTGGGCCAATCACGTAGACTGTCACCAGATACATATACACAACATTGCAGCACTCTCGCTAGCAAATTGTTCAAGATATCGAAATTTCAAAATTTGGTCTATGTTGGCGGGGCCACGCCTATTGGGCCGATCCCGCCAATTTTTGGACCAATCACGTAGACTGTCACCAGATACATATACACTCAAATACAGAACTCTCTCTAATAAATTGTAGAAAATATTTGAATTTCAAAATTTGGCTTATATGGGCGGGGCCACGCCCATTGGTCCGACTCCGCCCATTTTTGGAAAATTCACATTATCTGCCACTAAATGCATACACAAAAAATTTCAGCACTCTAGCTAAAAAATTTTCTTAATATCAAAATTGGACCCCTATGGGCGGGTCCACGCCCACTTGATATATCGAAAATTCAAGTACCCTATTTTCAGCACCCCCTTCACATGTACATTCTGTGAAAATTTCAAGATGATCGGTCTAGCCGTTTAGACGTCTATACGGAACAAACATACAAACATACAAACAAACCCACAAGCAGACACCCTCTTTTATATATATAGATATAGATAGATAGACATTTTTGAATATCACATATTTCTGAACAAATACATTTTATTTGAAATTCAATAAAATCTATTTGCACCAAATGTTAACAGCTTATAACATTAATACGAGTGCATACAAATTCTAGAAAATTTGTACAGTATAATGCGTTTATAGTGCCTACAGTCCAGTGAAAAATATCTACTGGTACCTCCCACACAAATTGATAGTTTAATTCATGTAATATTCCATATTACATTACTCACAAAGTGAGGGTATGGCTTAGTCGGTTTACCCGACTAAAACTTTCTTACTTGTTTTCCAATTCAAACATATCAAAAATGGCGATTTTTCGCCTTTTATGAACAATTTTGTATGATCCAGGGAAACTCAAGCTCAAACTCTTCTTGAGTTTGTCGATATCAAACTTCTCAGATATTGTGTTTGTCCAGATTTTGTAGAAAAAGATGAGGAGGAATCCATAGAACAACTTTTGTGACTGTGCCCTTACAGTGACATGGCCTTCATTTCTTCGAGGAGAGAGCAAATTTCCAGCAACTTTTGAGCTTTCTAAGACAATCAAATTGCTTCACAGGAAGGGGCTAGGAAAAACTTGCATTTGCCTTTAAGTCCCCATGGTAGCACAATGAACTACTTCGCCTAAGAGAGATTTAAATACTTAAAAGTAGTACTTTTAACCGCAACCTTAAACTTCATTAGCCAAAATTATTTGCTTAATTTGTATGAAAGATGAATTATTAAAAAAATTTACAATGCATAGCATGATTTTGTTCTAAATTCAAATTCTACACATTTCATGCAAATTGATCCACTGTAGAACAAGCGTAGTTCTATGTACACATTAGGGATGTAACGAATATTCGCATAATGTTAACATTCGCATTCGCAAAAACCATCTTTGGATTATTCGCTTTCGCAAAAATATATTTCAGTATTCACTTCCATTTGTTAAAAGTGTTAAATCTCTTTATTGCCTTCACACAATTTGAAGATATTAATGCCAATGAAAACCTCTGCCACTTCTCTTCAAAACAGTTGAAAACATACGTTTGTCCTTGTGGTAACAGGTGGTTAAAACATGGAAAACATTCTTAATACTTGAATATTCTGGAAAATTATCAATTCAGTTCCTAAAATTTTTTGGTACTAAAGGGTCAAACTATTATTCGCAAAAATGCATATTTCACTATTAGCTTTCGCATTCGCAACAAATATATTTCAATATTCGCTTTCGCTAAATTCACTTTCGTTACATCCCTAGTACACATCATAAAATCGCCAACAGAAAATATTGTTATTTTCTTGTTTTATGTCTTACAAAATGTGCAAGCAAGAAAAAAACGGTTACAATTCTGACCTAGCATTTGACATTGAAATTTGTCGAACTATTTTGCTGTTTGAAAAGATTTTAATTCATAATATTATTCTCCCACTTGATTTACTTAAATTTAAATCGTATAAGAAAATCAATGTATTAAATATATATATTATAAATTTCCCTAAATTGTGTGTGTTTGCTATGTCATGCCGTCCGTCAGTTCGTCTGGCACATGTCTAGAAAAGGACTTTTCATCCTTTGGTGGTCATGCTTCAGCACAAAACACAGTCATTCACACCAACACACTTAAAATATGTAAATGTATGCAAAATTTTTCATGACTTTTCTTTTTCCTGAAAAGAAAAACATCCTCTGTAAAATGTATAATAATTGACTTTAATTGCTTTAAATTCTTGGCTAAAACCTTGAAATTCCTCGAAAGTATGTGTGTATTTGATATCAAGAAGACCTTATGAAAAATTACGACAATGAACTTCACTAAACTGAAATTTGGGGCAACGAAGTGGACCGGATTCAAGTAGTTTATAACATACCCGTAAAGTAGAAAATTTTAAAGCCACCTCTATATGATGACTATATTAAAACATGTAAAGTTTTTTTAATTCAAATTTAAATGGAAGTTACCTTCAGTATTTGGACCGTATTTGTTATACCCTTCACCATAGGATGGGGGTATACTAACATTGTCATTCCGTTTGCAACACCTTGAAATATTGATATCCGACCCCATAAAGAAAGAAAGTATATATATTCTTGATCGTCGTGAAATTCTAAGACGATTTAGATATGTCCGTCTGTTTATCGGCCTGTCTGTCTGTCGGTCTGTCAATCAGTCAGTCTGTCCGTCAGTCTGTTGAAATCACGCAGCAGTCTGTAATAATAGAGCTAGGTTGATCAAATTTGGAATTTCTTATATATATTTCTACAGGTCGTTTGGGATTGCAAATGGGCCATATAGGCCAATGTTTCGATAAAGCTCGCAAAAAAGTAGTTTGATCCATTTTTGGAATACTAGCATCCTAACGAACAAAACAATGCATATTTGCACACAGTTAATTGATAAATGTATAAATTATGACCCATTTTCTAAAAATAGGGAAATTAAAAAAAATTATTTTTCATAGTTTTTTTTTTGTCAATTTTGTCTGAGAGGTACCAAAGGAGCGCACTATGGGCGGATATGGGAAATTGTGGCCACAATGCTGTAAAATCTACAAAAATGCTTGCATTTTTATGAAATTTTGAATGAAGGCAAATAAGGTACCCTTTATTCAGATCGCGTAATTTTTTTTTTTTTATTTTTTATCGTTATTCTTAAAATTTTAATAATATTTCAATAAAAGCATCGCAAAACATCGGAAAATGCACAACCATTACATTTTTTATTATTTTATCGTACGAATAAAATAAGATCATTCCAAAAAAAATCGATGCAGAATTAAAAATGTTTTAGCTAATTTTGCAAGTCAACTCACTTAAATTTGAAAATACGATATAGCGCCGAAAGTGCATCGAAGGCGCATGTGCAATTTTTACATAATATTGCAGAACATTGCAGAACGAAGACTACACAACAATTTTTTAGTGACGCCTCGTGTCGTTTTTATACCCTAAACCACACTGTGGACCAGGTTATTATAAGTTTGTGCATTTGTTTGTAAAACCCAGAAGGATAGATCCATCGTTTACTATACCGATCGACTTGGAATCACTTCCTGAGTCGATTTAATCATGTCCGTCCGACCGTCCGTCTGTAGATGTTTCATTGTAATCGAAGTGCAGGTCGTATTTTTGTCCGATTGTGATGAAATTTAGCACAGTTCTCTTTTTCTGCCCTATTTGAAATCGATCAAAATCGGTTCAAATTTAGATATAGCCCCCATATACATATTTGTATGTTACCCCCGATTTGACATGTAGGCGCTGTATAAAATGTATTTAATATACTAGTAAAATCAGTACAAAATTTGGCAGAGATAGTTATCTTTTTACATGAATGCACACTGCCAAATTCGGGGGAAATCGGTTCAGATTTAGATATAGTCCCCATATATATGTTACACCCGATTTGACATGTAAGCGCTGCAGAAACCGTATTTTATATCGTATCAGTACGAAATTCGGCGGAGAGAACTTTTTTATTACATGAATGAACACTACCAAATTCGGGGGAAATCCTTTCAGATTTAGATATAGCCCCATATATATGTTTCACCCGATTTGACATGTTAGCGCCGTAGAAACCGTATTTGACATCCGATCTGTACGAAAATCGGCAGAGAGAGTTTTCTTATTCGTATCACAATGTCCATTTTCGCATTTTTAGGGGGTGTAGGGTATTATATAGTCGGCCCCGCCCGACTTTCTGTATTTCCTTACTGGTTTAGTTATAAGAAACGTAATGTAAAAAAAAACTAAATGTTTCTTCAAACAAAAGGACTGTATTTCCATGTGAATTTTAATAAAGAAAACAAATAAATATTTCACGCGTCTATACCCCGAAAAAAGACGATTGAAAAATTTCAACAATTGTTATTGAAATTTGGAAAATAAGTTTGGAAAATAAGTTTCATAAATACATATTCCAAAACTACGCAGATGAGTAATTTGTCAATTTTTCATTTTTTTTTCGTATTTTGAGTTTGTTATTCAAGCTTTACTATACACCTATACGTATGTATGTACATAAAAAAATTAAATACAAATTTTCAAATAAAAATAGATTTTTTTGTCGTGTCCTTTCCGTCGCTAACAAACGCGTTTTTAATTTATGTATATTAAAGAAATATGTAGTGCTTACATTAGCAGAAAAGTCCTAAAATGAGAACATAACTATGGTCAAGAGGTAAGTGGAATTAAACGCCACAATGTGGTAAAGGGTGTTATAAGTTTGTTTCACGTCTGAAGTTTGTAACACTTAACAATATTGAAGCTAGACGCAACTTGATGAACATATCAGGAAGCACCTTTTCACATCAGGAACGAAGTCTACTGAAATTGTTAAAATAGCCCATATATATATAAATATGTACTTCCGATTGGCATTTCAGCGATAAAGAATTCGCACTTTTTAACCGATGTTTATAAAATTCGACCCAATGAAAACTTTCGGACAAAGCATAGATGCCTTCGAATTTTAAGTAAACCGATTCAGATTTAGATATAGCCCCCATATACATGTTCCGATGTCTGATCGCGATGGTACGTATATCTTTTTTGGCCTACGGACCCTTTGAAATTGGCGAAAATCGGTTCAGATTTAGATTTAGCCCCCATATACCAGTTCCTGCTGATGTGGCATCAAGAGGTTATAGAAAATGTATTTTATATTCGATCATTACGAATTGTAGCTGAAAGAAAATTCTTAACTCAGGAACGAATACAGGAAAATCTGTTCAGATTTAAATAGAGTCACATATATACTCCCGATATGACATGTAAGCGCTGTAGAAACTGTATTTTATATCCAATCAGTACGAAATTCGGCAAAAATAGGTATCTTATTTCATGAATGAACACTGCCGAATTTAGGGAAAATCGATTCAGATTTAGATACAGCCCCATATGTATGTTCCTCCCGATTTGGCATCTAAGCGCTTTTGAAGTTGTACTTTACTTCCGGTCATTACAAAATTTTGGCAGAAAGGAGTTTCTTAATTTTGGAACGATTACTCTTAAGATCTTTCGATTTCGTACCTAGTAGTCTATCGTTATTTCTCCTTAAAACATTGATGAGATTAATAGCTAGTTACCTTAGGACTAAAATTGATTACAGGCTACTTTCCAATCAACATTATGCCAACAGCAACAGCAAATCTCCCTCTATGTCTGTTAAAGTGCCCTTTTAAGATGACGGGTGGTTACACTATGCAACAAAAGTTTTGTCCAAGGGGTGGGGATAACAGTTTCTGGTGCAATTTGGTGTGATGGAAAGTACATTTAGTATGTGGACCATAATTCAAGTAAAAGCCTGATTGAGCCATGTAATGCCTTAAATAAAGGGAATTATGAGGGCTACATATTGTGGGTACTACGTTCCCACTTCAGTATATGTTACTTGTTCTATTATTTATAAAATTATTTAAGTGTGCTTTGGTTTTTGTCAATATTGTTTATGTCAATAAAATAAAATTTCAGTTGTTTGAAAATTATTAAAATCGAAAGACTCAAATTCGGAAACTTATTTACGACAATTATAATTCGTAGCAGCCCCTACAAATTGGTGACCCTCGAACGTCAAAATAAAATCCAAACAATCTCAATATGCAAGCAACACAAACAAATTCCGCAACATCTAACAACAATCAAGCGGTGTCAATTGAATCTGCTCGGATTGCAAAACTTCCATCATTTTGGAAGGATGAACCAGAGGTATGGTTTATTCAAGTTGAGGCCACTTTCCGTCTTCATGGTATTACTCAAGACTCAACCAAATATGAGTATCTCGTGGCAAATCTGGAACCCTGAATTTTGTTTTTAGTAAAAGATATCATCCTAAATACTTCACTGACCGATAAGTACGCAGCAATGAAGAAGCGAATCACAGATTCTTTTGAGGAATCTTCTGAAAATAAAATAAAGTGTCTTCTAAACGGTTTGGAATTGGGTGACCAGAAGCCATCACACTACTTACAACGTATGAAATGCCTAGCATCCGGTAAGATTACTGATGAAGTTCTAAAATCCCTATTCCTTGACCGATTACCAGAGAAAGTTCGGTGCATACTCGCGGTCTGCGATTCACAAGACCTCAATAAATTAGCGACGCAGGCTGATAGAATCCTGAACACATTTTCAAGTTCCACATCCCTTTTTGTCTCTGAAGTTCACGATGAAAAACTTGACTCTCTCATCGAAAGAATTGACGCATTGGAATCGCGTTCAAGAAGTAGCAAACGATCCAATACAAAATTCCGTTCACAATCAAGAGGAAGTATAAGCAATCAGCGTAAGTGTTGGTATCATTTTCGTTTTGGCGAGAATGCCCGTAAATGCATTCCTCCATGCAATTTCAACGAGAGAAAAAAACTAATTACTCCATCAAAATCAATTTCGGCAAACAATTTTGATGGGGGATTGACAGGCCGATTATTTATTACCGACACAAATACCAAAATACAATTTTTAGTTGATACTGGAGCAGAAATTTCAGTTTATCCCTGTAAAACTCGGAGTAACCCTCAAAAGTTATATCTTTATGCTGCAAATGGAACTGAAATCAAAACATATGGCACTATTCTCCTATCTCTCAATTTGGGTTTACGTAGATCATTTTCTTGGAAGTTTGTCTTAGCAGATGTTTCACGCCCGATAATTGGCGCAGATTTCCTACGCCATTACCATCTTTTACCCGACCTCAACACTCGAAAATTGGTTGATGGTAATACAAAACTCGCTGTAAGTGGAACATTATGCAATATAGATACCACGGGTATTAAAATGGTTTCTGGAGACACAGATTTTCATCGTTTACTTAAGATGTATCCTGATATCATTATGCATAACGATAATTTTTCTTCCGATCATGGCATTTATCATCACATTGTCACCCGTGGACCACCAGTGTCATGTAAAAGTAGACGGTAAAATTAAAAGCAGCAAAAGAGGAATTTCAATACATGATAAATAAAGGGATAATACGACCATCAAGTAGCAACTGGGCAAATCCTTTGCATATGGTCAAAAAACCGAACGGGGAATGGAGAACATGTGGCGACTATAGGGCCCTCAATAGTATCACCGTAGCAGATAAGTATCCCGTGCCATACTTAACAGATTTTCAAATGAACGTACATGGATCCGTCATATTTTCAAAATTAGATCTTATGAAAGCATTTTATCAAATTCCAGTACATCCAGACGATATTCCCAAGACAGCAGTGATAACTCCATTTGGCTTATTCGAATTTTTGAGAATGCCATTTGGATTATGCAACGCTGCCCAAACTTTCCAGCGTTTTATAGATGGAGTATGTAGGGGCCTCGATTTCGTGTTCGTATATATTGATGATGTGTGTGTTTTTTCGCGTTCAGAAGAGGAACATTCGAACATATTGTTCGAACGATTCAAGAAATATGGAATTTTTATCAATCCCGCAAAATGCACCTTTGGAGTATCTCAGATCGATTTTCTTGGACATCAGATTACTCCAAATGGAATTAAGCCTCTACCTGAAAAGGTTGATGTCATCCAATCATTTCCACCGCCTAAAACCATAAAAGATCTCCGTTATATTTACTGATCACCGCCCACTAACTTTTGCCTTCAAACAAAAATTAGAAAAGGCATCTCTCCGACAACGCAACCACTTGGATTTCATCGCACAATTTTCTACCGATATCAGACATATATCTGGATCTCAAAATATTACTGCAGATGCTTTGTCACGTATTGATGCCATAAAGATTAATGTTCTTAACTACGATAAGATTTCAAAAGCGCAGGAAGAAGATCAAGAAGTCCTAAAAATTAAACTAGAAAAAAAAGATAATTTCATTGCAGTGAACATTCCAAATACAGATATCAAAATATGGTGCGAAGTTTCAACTGGTATTTCCCGCCCATATCTTCCACAGGATTTCCGTAAACAAGTTTTTCACAATCTGCACAGTCTCTCGCACCCGGGTATTCGTGCATCTCGTAAATTAATATCCAAAAAATGTTTCTGGCCATCCATGAATAAGGACGTCAATGACTGGGCTCGGGCATGCCTAGAATGTCAACGTTCAAAAGTTAACAGGCATACTAAAAGTGAATTCGGTCAGTTTCCGGCCACTACGTCACGCTTCGCAGTTGTACACTTGGACATTGTTGGACCTTTGCCGCCATCCGAAGGTTTTTCATACATACTTACTTGCGTAGATCGTTTCAGTCGATGGCCAGAAGCTATACCATTACAAGATATACGAACCGAAACAGTATTCAATGCATTTTATAACAATTGGGTTTGTAGATATGGTGTGCCAAATTCTCTTACCATAGACCGCGGCAGTCAATTCACGTCGCATATGTTCAAAGAAATAACTCAGCATTTAGGCATTGCCCATAACTTTACAACGGCGTTTCATCCTCAATCTAACGGTCTTGTGGAAAGGTTTCACCGTGTTTTGAAGTCCGGCTTGATTTGCGCTGATAATGTTCAATGGACCAAGACCCTTCACAGTTCTCTTGGGGATCAGATCTGTTAATAAAGAAGATATTGGCGCAAGTCCCGCAGAAATTCTCTATGGCGAGGCAATCAATCTGCCTGGAGATTTTTTTAAGATTAATGTAACTTCTGATCCAACAACACAACTTCATATTATCAAGAATGCGATAAATAATTTGAAGCCAGCCGAAACCAGTCATCATTATAAACCTACATTCTTTATAAATAGGCAACTGTCAAGTTGCACTCACGTTTGGATCAGACAGGATGGATACAAGAAACCATTACAACCACGATATAAAGGTCCATTCTTAGTACTTGACAGACGTAAAAAGGTTTATACTGTTATGGTTAATGGCGACTCAGTGAAAATTTCAATAGATAGACTCAAACCACCGTTTATCCTGAATGATGAAAATGTTTTTAACACTGCTGATCCAAAACATTCAAAAAGTTCTTTGTGCAAGAGAACTCGTTGTGGAAGAATCGTGAGAATACCTGAACGCTTTTAGCGTCCATTGACGGGGGAGTACTGTGGGTACTACGTTCCCACTTCAGTATATGTTACTTGTTCTATTATTTATAAAATTAGTTTAAGTGTGCTTTGGTTTTTATTAATATTGTTTATGTCAATAAAATAAAATTTCAGTGGTTTGAAAATTATTCGGTAACTTATTTACGACAATTATAATTCGTAGCAGCCCCTACAGTATGATGTTAGACCATTGAAGAATTTTGCACATGGGTGTTTGGGTTCAGAAATTCGAATCTGACACGAAGAAATATTTTGTTTCGAGAAACATGCTCGACAATATGAAAAACAAAACACTTTAAATTACCATTTATACATATCTACAATATCTACTACTTATTTTATAACTTATTGGTAATGCATTATTAAAGTACTTAAAATCGTGAAAATATGAGTACATATAAGTACTTATTATGCTACTTTATTGTATGCTTTTGGGAAGTACTTTCCTCCAATGACATCCCCATGTTAAAATAATGAGAAAAGTGGCTAAATAATAAGTACTTACCATTATCGAACTTTGCTTACTCGTCGGATTATTTGGTAATGAGAAATTTTGCTGGGTATAACTACCACGACTGTAGTTGTAAAAAATGGTCAGGCCGCTCAAGAGCTATTGTAATTTCCGTAAAAACCAAAAACGCATTTTTCAATTTCGAATCTCATAAATTGTTTTGGGTTTTTTTTTTTAAATAAATGATAGCGAGATCCACTTAGAAACTTTTTAAATTCGGCGGCTGAGTTTCGGCTATAAAAAAAGTTGTGATAGTTTTTTCAAATTTCTGGTTTCATTTAATAATGGAACACAATATCATACATATGACTACGACAACTGGGCGACAGTACCTCATCCGATCAACCAAATTTTTCGGTACATTTTCGATTGTTTCGGGTCGAATCTCTTCAATGATTTCATGTTTCAACGCTTTAATAGTCTCTGGATGCTTTGAGTAACATTTATCCTTAATGTTTCCCCACAAAAAATAATCCAAAGGGCTCAGATCACAAGTCAAAGTAATCGGTAGTTCAAATTTTAAATAAACCACCCTTTACATATATTTAGGGTACTCTCTAAATATATAATATTTGGCACGAACAAATATATATTTGGGAAGTTGTTGTTCTAGACAAATATCAGTTTCCATCCTATAATATATTTGCGTTTGTAACAAATATTTTCGAAACAAAGATTTATTTGCATTTCCGATTATTAATATTTCCGAAACAAAAAAAGATTTATTTGCATTTAAGTATTCAGAAATACATATATCGATGCCTTAATTGTTTTAAGTATTTCAGGAATTCACAGTTAATTTATTAGAATGTTTTAATGTTTGTAAAAAAACAATAAATTGTTTGAAGGATTGAAGAGATTGATTGCAGACAGATTTTGTAGAAAACGAAGAGGAGGAATCCATAGAACAGCTTCTGTGACTGTGCGCTTACATTGCCATGGCTCTCATTTCTTCGAGGACCTATCAAACGTGGTTGATGGTAATTTGCAGCAACTTTTGAGCTTTCTAAGACAATCAAATTCTTCAACGGGAGGGGCTAGGAAAAACTTTAATTTATCATTGCGCACAACTTCGTCTAAGAGAAATTGAATTACTGACTACTACTGTTAACCCCAACCTTAAACTTAATTAGCCAAAATTATTTGTTTAATTTGTATGAAAGATGAATTAATAAAAAAAATGACAATGCGTAGTATCATTTTGTTCTCATTTAAATTTTACACACTTCGTAGAAATTCATCAATCCGCTGAAGAACAACATGATCTAAATAGACATCATAAAATCTTCAACAGAAACATTGTTATTTGTTGCTACGAACCTATAAGAAATGTCTTACAAAAACGATTATTATTCTGACCTTACATTTGACATTGAAATTTATCGATCTCTTTTGCTATTCTATTTTTATTCAAAATATTATTCTCCCATTTGAAATATTATTCTCCCACAAATGTCTCTAAATTGTGTGTGTTTGCTGTGTCATGCCGTCCGTCAGTTCGTCTGGCACATGTCTGAAATAGGACTTTTCATCATTTTGTGGTCATGCTTTAGCACAAAACACAGTCATTCAACCCAACACACTTATAATATGTAAATGTATGCAAAATTTTTCATGAGTTGTTTTCCTGAATAGAAAAACATTCTCTGTAAAATGTATAATAATTGACTTTAATCGCTTTAAATTCTTGGCTAAAACCATGAAATTCCTCGAAAGTATGTATGTATTTAAATTTAATATGTAAGACCTTACGAAAAATTACGACATGATATGCTCCTACTTCACTAAACTGAAATTTGGGGCAACGAAGTGGACAGGGTTCAAGTAGTTTGTAACATATCCATAAAGTAGAACATTTTAAAGCGACCTCTATATGAT